>OW121753.1:10187826-11447826 GCA_933228765.1 Miltochrista miniata
CATCAGCCCCCCCGGAGACCGTTACACGGGCGATAATAGTCCGGGAAGTGAACCCGGCGACCTGATCGTGTTCTCCTGACATCAGGCGCCTCAGCTTCAGGTTCACTACAGGAAGTCTGTAGTTGAGTAGATGTATTTAGTGGCGTGTGTTGTGTAGGTTTGAGTGTTGTAGATGTTGTATGTGGGTCTTGCAGTATGTAGGCTGGATTAACTCGGTCTACCGATACTGTGACCGCTTTACCTTTTAAAAGGATCGTGAGTACCTTGTCACCTCTTTTGAGAACCTCGTGAGGACCTGTGTATGCTGGTTTTAAGGCCCCACGGTTTATTTCCTCCCTGAGGAAGACGTGGGTGGTGGTGGCATGGTCTTTAAATACGAAGACAGCTCGGTTACCATGACGTGCTGCAGGTGCTGGCTGAAGTTTTGCGGCGAAAGAACGTAACCGTGACAGGTAATCCGTCACGTCACTAGGCTCGTTCGACTGTAGGTGAAGGAACTCACCAGGCAGTCTGAGCGGTTCGCCGTATACGAGTTCAGCTGAGGAAGCCTGTAGGTCTTCCTTGAAGGCACTTCGTATGCCCTTCTGGGCACCATGGGCAAGTTTTCCACCCAGTTGCAGTCCCCGTGGCAAGTTATTGCGGATTTAAGGTGCTTGTTAAACCTTTCCACAAGGCCATTGCAGGATGGGTGAAACGCTGTCGTGCGTCTGTGTCGAAACCCTATCAGGTCTGACAGACGTTTGAAAAGGGCACATTCAAATTGCGTGCCACGATCGGTAACGATGTCAGAAGGACATCCAAAACGGGCTATCCATCCATATAGCAACGCATTGGCCACGGTCTCGGCAGTGATGTCGCGGAGTGGTATTGCTTCAGGCCAACGAGTAAAACGGTCGACGGCTGTGAGGCAACACCTGTATCCATGAGACACTGGAAGTGGTCCAATTATGTCTATATGGATGTGTGCGAACCTCGATCGTGGCAGCTTGAATGTGCCGATGGGTGGAGCGGCATGACGAGAGACCTTGGACTTTTGGCAAGCAAGGCAGCTCTGTGCCCAACTTCTGCAGTCCTTCCTGATACCTGGCCAAACAAATCGCTTGGCAACAAGCTTGGCCGTGGCGTTTGCGCCAGGGTGGCTCAGGGAATGTAGGCTCTCAAAGATGCGATGCCGAAACTCCATGGGTGCATACGGTCGGGAGGTGCTACCACTTACGTCGCAGAACAGTTCAGTACCAGTACCCGGTATGTTCACTTTCTTCAGGCATAAAGACGTGTTGCTGGCCAGCAGTTTGTCCAACTCCTTATCGGATTGTTGTGAACTTGCCAACTGCTGTAAGTCTACTGGCTTAGCAATTTCCTCTATCCTGGACAGAGTATCAGCAACGACGTTGTTCATGCCAGATATGTGCCTGATATCCGTAGTGAACTGGGATATGAAGTCTAGGTGTCTGAACTGTCTGGGCGAGCAATTCTCCTTACGGGAGCGAAAAGCGAAGCATAGGGGTTTGTGATCTGTATAGACCACAAAGTCCCTGGCCTCGACCATATGGCGGAAGTGCTTGATCGCTTCGTAAATAGCAAGCAACTCCCGATCGTAAGGTGAGTACTTACGTTGGGAAGGACTTAGCTTCCGAGAGAAGAATGCTAGCGGTTGCCAGGCATTATCTTCTCCCAACTGCTGTAGTACCGCTCCCAACGCAGTGTCAGAGGCATCTGTCACTATGGCCAGCTTGTCCAGATGGTTAGGGTGAGCCAATAAGGTAGCCTTGCAGAGGCCTTCCTTACAGGCGTTGAATGCCTCTAGCTCAGCTGCAGTGAACGTAACAGGGTGAGAACCCTTCACGTTGCCTTCCAGGAGTACGTTCAAGGGTGCTTGGTGTTGGGCAGCGTCAGGCACGAATCGCCTGTAAAAATTAAGCATGCCCAAGAATCTCCTCAACTCCTTTACGGTTTTCGGCACTGGAAAGTCTTGGATAGCTTGGACCTTGGCAGGGAGTGGTTTGGTCCCTTCAGCAGTGATGCTATATCCAAGAAATGTTACCTGGGAGACTCCGAAGGTGCACTTTGAGGTGTTTATGACCATGCCGTAGTCTTTAGGCCTGGTAAAGACTTCACGAAGATGGCGTTTGTGAGTCTCTTCATCTGGAGAGGCTATTAAAAAATCGTCCAGGTACGCGTAGCAGAAGTCCAGCCCTCGGAGCATCTCGTCTGCGAAGCGCTGGAACGTCTGGCCACTGTTGCGGAGTCCGAAGCCCATAAAAGGGAGCTCAAACAGGCCGAAGGGGGTGGTAATGGCAGTCTTCGGGATGTCATCAGGGTGGACTGGTATCTGGTGATAAGCCTTGACCAGATCTATTGTCGAGAAAACCTTGCAACCCGATAAGCTGTAGGCGAAGTCGCGGATGTGGCGTATAGGGTACTTATCAGGAATAGTCCTGGCGTTAAGCATCCTATAGTCGCCACATGGTCGCCAGCCATTGTCCTTCTTAGGTGTGAGGTGCAGCGGAGAAGACCAGGGAGAATCGGAAGGTCTGGCTATACCCAATTGCAGCATAGTTGCAAACTCTTCCTTTGCGATCTTCAATTTGTCAGGTGCCAACCTACGTGGTGTACATGATACTGGTGGACCCGGTGTAGTACTATGTAGTGTACGGTGTTATGTTTAGGTGCGTGAAGTGTACCGGCAGGACGGGTAATGTCGGGGTACTCCCCTAGTATTTTGTGATACACAGACTCACCAGTGATTACCTTAACTGAAGCGATGATGTCCGAAGAACACGCAGGCGAAGCCACGGCGGAGACACTAGTGTTATTGTCGATGAGGCGTTGATTCCTGCAATCAACAACATGATTGTAGTGGCATAAAAAATCTACGCCTATTATCGCCCTTGTAACGTCCGCCTCCAGACAAAGTCGCGACGTAAGCCTAGGTTTAACCTTATGTTTATGAAACCGTAAGTACGCATTTTAGTACCGTTAGCGGCACTCAAGTCATAGTTTGTACTAGAAAGTTTTTGGTTCACTTGAGTAACGGGGAACACACACAAATCACTCCCGGTATCCACTAGAAACTGCACTTTTGATCTAAGGTCCGTTATAAATAGGCGACCTGTAGTAGGGCAGTCGTCTGTCGCCATCACTGACCACCCGGAGCGTTTCCCGTGTAGTCACAGGGCTTGTTGCAATGTTTGGCCCTGTTGCCAAACTGCAGGTGGTACCAGCACAGCGGCTGGTTCTGGTAGTTGGTTTGCGACCTAGACCTGGATCGAAATTTGGGTCGGTGACGGCTACCAGAACGGTCTCTTTGGGCTGGACGAGATCGCCTGACCTCGTGAGACAGCGCCTTCACCTGCTCGGTGAGGGCGGCAATCTGCCGCTCCATAGCGGCGACGATATTATTTTGAGGTGGGGGTACCTGCGCTTTTTCTGATGATGTCGCTGCAACTTGCATACTGGGCGTGACCACGGCGTGTACCCTGTCTGCCAGCTCTGCCAGCTCCTCAAGCGTGGCATTGGGTTGTGAGGCGATGATAGTCTGCGTACCCTGCGGCAGACGGATTGTCCAGATGGTACGCAGGAACTCCTCAGGGACACCTGGGCCGGCCAGGTTCTGCAGGTGGCGGACGAACTGCGACGGCTTCCGGTCGCCAAGCTCTTCGTGGACCAGAAGCTGCTTCACCTTCTTCTCCCTCGACGCTGAGAGGCGTTTGACAAGCTCAGCCTTCAGCTTGTCGTACTTGCCGGTGGTGGGAGGCGAGGTTATGATGTCTTCTACCTCCGCTGCATATTGTGGCTCCAGCTGGGCGATGGTGTGGTAAAATTTGGTGGTATCGCTTGTGATGCTTCCCAACACAAACTGACCTTCCAGCTGAGCGAACCACAACGCTGGCTTCTCGGGGTAGAACGGTGGTACCCGTACTCTGACCCTGCATGACTCGCCGGTTAGTTGGAGGGTATCACGGCCTTCTGTCATTTTCGCGAATGTTCGAGACGGTTCGAGAATGTTCGAGAAAGTTCGCGAATGTTCGACACTATTTTTTTCCGTGCACGTTTTTCGGGTCACCAAATTGTAGGGGTTTCCTACGAATAGAATGTCTTGCACTTACGTGGATAGAAATGAAAAGTCCAGAGTTCTTGAAGATATAAGAGTTTATATTAAGAAAGCACAGAATAGTTGACAGTTTCAAGAACAAGCACAAGAGTAACACAGAAGGCGAAAGTATAGTGTCAATAGCCCGAAACAGAATAGCGAGAATAAGCAAGAATATTATAAATTTATTACAATGCTAGGTACGTCAAACACGGTATCGAAATGCGCTGAACTAAGCGCACGCGGTAACAACAGGTCAGTACGAATAATAAATCTCGACTGAATGTCGGTCGGAGCGGGGCTCATCGCCTCGCTGTGCGGTGCGCGGTGCGCGCGCGCAGTTGACCGGCCGTACACAAAATATATATATCGACGACAATAACTTACATAAAGTTGTCCGTCGGCACATTGACGGAAATAAACTAATAAATTATAAAGGAAGAGAAATTACATTATTAAGATATCGGAAATATACAAGACAAGAAAGTACAGTCGACAACACAAATATAAGAACACAAAATTATTAAATTATATTAAATTAAAGTATTAAAATATAAGAAGGCTAGACGCCACAATGCCAATCGTCATTTGTTAATCTGACCGTGATTTGTTTTGCCGATCGTTATTTGTTTATCCGACCGTCATTTGTTTTGCCGATCGTCATTTGTTTTGTCGATCTTCATTTGTTTTGCCGATCGTCATTTGTTTTGTTGATCTTCATTTGTTTTGTCGATTTTCATTTGTTTTGTCGATCTTCATTTGTTTTCTGGTCGTAAAAGCATACATATTTTAAAATACTACTATTTTATATACACGGAACTACTGCCGCGGAACTACTGGGAAAAGTCCCTGTTACTCTCCAGTACACTCTCCACCCATCAATGCACAGGTCGATCCTTATGTATAATACACCTTAAGAGAAGAACTCAGGAGGGGAATGTTGGGTCATACATATTTTCTCCACTGTACCCCTGAGGGGAACCATGGAGCATACCAATTTTACCCGTTCTACCACCCGTTCTACCAGCGGAGCAAAACCCTATATTGCGGCGAATCTGCTATTTTGAGAATCTCATATTTTGATACGAATAAGGGGATGAGGGAAGCACGTATGCGGGCAGATCGTTCCAGGTTTTTAAAGTTCGACAGAGGAACGATCTTTTGAAACGCTCAGTTGGCGAACAATCTTTCCACTGTGTATGAGTGTCACCTCTGCCCAGCACGCGTTGTTCGGGATCGGAAAGGAGAGGGTGGGATTAGAGGGCCCTGTTTAATATAGCTGACAAGTCGACATATTTGTCAAAAAATCACTTAATTGTAGCATTGTCGCGCTTAGGCCGCTTAATAAACATGACAAATATGTAGAAAATCGACATGCAATCTTTGACATATTTGTCGTTTAAAAACGCGTTTAATAAAACTCGACATAATATGTCAAAAAACCACAGTCAAATTATTTCCGACAATTGTCGGATTGTCGTGACAATTATGTCAACTTGTGATAATTATATTTGCTGATCTATTTGTTTTATGAAAATAAATGAGGATAAAACAAGAAAAAAATATCAACAAAGTAATAGAATGAATCAATCACTGGTGCAACTTAGATTCTTTGTTTTGATCGCTTGTAAAATGGAAATGCCCATAAAACTTAAGTACTATTTTGGGCCTTATTTACGAAAATGGGAAGTTTATTGACCAATAGACCCATGATAAAAAAATAAATAAATGGATGAAAATAGCCGAACAAATTACAGCATTGGAATTTTTCATTAACACTGGAAATACTTTCGTGACACTACATGGCAAAATTGGCGCAAAGGGACTATGGTAAGGTTAAACTTTAACTAGTTTATTAGTCATCAATCAGTTTTAGGGGTTTCGTACCCAAAGGGTAAAAATCGGGACCCTATACATGAGACTTCGCTGTCCGTCTGTCTGTTTGTCTGTCACGAGGCTGAATCTTTTGAATGGGGATAGCCAGAGAGCTGAAATTTTCACAGATAAATAATCTCTTGCCACTTGCGATTATATCTGTTGCCACTGTAATAACAAATACTTAAAACGGAAAAAAAAACCTCTTATAAATACTTTCTTACATCTTCAATATTTAAAATATGAATCGCGACAGAGGGTAAGGCTCATGTCAGAATTGTCGGACAAAAAGTTTTATTAAACAGAAATATGTCAGATTGTCGTGACAACCCGGACATGTATGTAAATTTTCCACTATGACAATTTTGTCGCCTGTAAGTTTGCTTAAACAGAATTATTGTCGTATTGTCTATATATAACTACCCATCTGACTTACATTCAACATCTTTTCTGTCCATCCCAAGGTTGCCTGTCAGATATTGCTTTAGAGCGATAAGGCCGCCCTTTGTACAACATTTTGTAAAAAAATATTGTAGAACTAGTTTTAATATGGTGTACAAATAAAGTTTATATTCTATTCTATTCTATTGTCACTTTTTGACATATGTCGGACTAGTCGAATTGTCAGATTGTTAAACAGGCCACAGGTGGAAAAGCTCTCCAGAACACTCGCCGTGATACATTCGGTAGCAGACTGCGTTCGCGTGGTACAGATAGCTGTAAGCCTATTTTTAAAGAATTGAAGTTACTCACTTTACCTTCTATTTATATTTTTGAAGTGGTAGTGTTTGTAAGATGCAAAATAAAGGTCTACGATACTCTGCTATCCAAGCGTCATTCTGATACGCTCCGTCTTCCAAAATATAATACTAGATACGTTATTTAATAAGAGTATTTTAGTCATGGGTCCTAAGATATATAATAAAATACCGGTTTCTATAAAGCAAGAAGGAAAATTAAATACATTTAAGAGGTACTTGGGCTGACAAGTGTTATTACAACGTTGGAGATTTCTTAAATGATAAAATGAAATAGCAATAAGTTGACACAATTATGAACTGTATTTTTGACTATGCATTATTTTACATGATACCTACCTGACATTTGAACCTTGACATGCTATTTTGACATAAGATAAATGTATTTGAGAATCATCATCAATCAATTCAATAGGTACCTACATATAATAAAATCGTAACAGGTCGCTGTCTGTACATGGAAGATAAATAAGAAAAAAATATTATAGGGGGGCTTTATGAACGCAATAGAACCCAAAACAATGATTTTTAGAATTTTTGTCTGTTTGTCTGTATATCTGTTTGTCTGTACGTTTGTGCACGCTATTCTTAGTAACGGCCTAACCGATTGCAATGCGGTTTTTTTTATTGTGTTGAGGTATGCTCCACTTAGCATTTAGTTATTATTTCCTGTCAATCGGATAATAAATAAAAAAGTTTTATCACTTTAAAGAATCATAAATAGACTTATGAATCTAAAAATGGGTAAATCTAAACTCGTGTATTGGCTTAATTATACGAGCTTAATGATTTAGGCTATTTTAAAACAATTCGGTTCGCGTCGAAGGCGTGGACTGAATTGTTTTAGAGTAGACTTAATCTTTAAGCTCTTTTATGATTAAGCAAACAGGGCAGTTTCACACGCTGCTTAATGAGTCTGATGAAGAAATACCTCTCCTCTCATACACCTTATGTGACGTAAACGAAGTTGCGGGGTCAGCTAGTTATTTAATAAATTATTATTTCAGCCAATTTGACATGGTACTATATAAATCAATTCGTGATGTACCTATGACATTGAATTGAATATCATTTTAATAGGATTAAGTTAATAACTGTAATCTCACATTATAATAAATGGTTTGAATAATATTTGTATGCTAGGTATACCTAAGTGGCAGAACATAGTGATACGTAAACTAAAATTGTAACTTACACCTATGTTCATAGGCGGATCCCCACCAGACGATCCATTTTGGATCGCCGATCCTGCGATCCGCGATCCTGTAGCATGAGGCATGAATCATGGATCGTGTCGTCTGGACGAACTTAACTTTTCTTGCGATTCCGCCGCGTCGCACCGACACGCTCCAAGCGATCCACACAGATCCGCCTATGTATAGTACAGTTGGAATTCCTGACGCTATGATCGCGCGCTCCACACACCGTCGTCTCAACTCGACAAAGAGCCATGATGGATCTTTTTAATGGATTTTAGTGGACAAAGGGGTCTCCATCGAGCGCGCCTAAAGACCGAGGCACCTGTGTGCTAGTAACAAAAACCGACAAGTGACGGATCGCTCGCGGCAAGGAGCTCGCGCGCCTTCCGCGCAGTTTGGATCACGCGTGGCAAGTCCACATCAAACGCTCCAATGGAGCGCGCTCATGCCGCGCGCGATCGGAGCGCGTTGGATCGTCTGATGTGAATCCGGCTATTGAGTAATAACGAATCTTTGAATCTTCATATATTGTCTACCGCCACTACGATTGCATCGTGTACGTGTACGAGAAAAACGTGCGCCGTGTGAACGTAGCCTTATTGTTTGGATTCCAAATATCAATGACATTTAAATGTCTGAAATAGTTGTAAATAAACAGTCAAAGAAAATTTCACTACAGTAAAATTTATAATTTTCATTTTATTTTGAACCGTAGAGCTAGAAAAACGTGCGCCGTGTGAACGTAGCCTTATTGTTTGGATTCCAAATATCAATGACATTTAAATGTCTGAAATAGTTGTAAATAAACAGTCAAAGAAAATTTCACTAGAGTAAAATTTATAATTTTCATTTTATTTTGAACCGTAGAGCTAAATGTAATGTTTGACATCGGATATGGAGAACGAACGCGCCGCAGCGATGGAAATTCTACACAAAAAGTTAAAAGAACATGGAAATAATGTGTTCTATGAACAACCACATTTGATTCTCGGTCACTCACAAGCTTCAGACTGGTATGATAATTGTAATAGTTAAGTACAGGTACAGGGATTCATTTTCTTTTGAAGCATTTTTATCTGCTGAACATAGATAAAATCAAAAGAGCACCCCTATCCGTATATTTAAGCCAATATGGACATCTGGGACATTCTCTTCTACTTGAGTACCAGTTGTACATGTTATTTTTTGTTCATTACTTGTGTCCTGGAGTCCCAAGTATTTCTATTCGAGACTCCAATACATAATAATTAGCATTTAACATCAACATGATTTACTGCACAGGAAACAAATCGGTTTCACAAAGGGTTGCTCAACAGTGGATGCTGGGGTTGCTTTAATAAGAGTACCTATTTACGCAGCTTTGGAGGATTCGCAGGATGCATTAGGTGTGATTGTGATTTGTCTTATCTTATAATATTCCCAGTTACTTCCGAATATGGAACTCGGAGCCGGAGCCCGCTTTTATTTGCTAAAAGGAAGTAACAGCTATCAATTGACTTTTTATTTTGTGCATCTTGCGGAGCGATTGCCTTTTAATCTCCCAACCCTAAAAAGGCGCCTGTGCGGTTTTCTCGTCCGTTGGTCTTCCAGTGTACCACTACCGGATCAGGTCATTTAGCATTCAGAGATATTGGTGAGGCCCGTAACACTCTTAGGTGCTACTCTATTACATAACTGAAAACATTTCTCCGAGGAAAACCCAATGAAAATCCCGTCACTAGTATTCGAGAATATCGCATTCTGACAGACAGACATGTCGTAGGAGGTGAGGAAGAGGAAGGACAACTTTAACCATAATTGAATACTTTCAGGCTTAGAAATCCGCCCATGAAAGTCGAAAAATACGTTAAAGATTCTGGAGACACTGCGCGTTTGTGCAAGAAGTTTGAAAAGAGTCTTGACACTCTTGTGAGCCCCGTGACACCACCTGATATGCACGACACTATGCAACGTAAGTCTCATTATTAGGCAATTATGAATGAAAATATTGTTGTGAGACTAAAAACTATTGTAAAATAATTATGCTGACAACGAAATGGCCAATTGGGTTGCTGGTTGAATTACCGTATCTATAGCTTAAGTTATGAATAAAGACGGTGACTTTCATTCCAATATCTAGAAATATTAAATTATTATTAGCTTTATTTATAAATTTCAGATGTCCTCATTGAAAGCGCTCGGACACTTTCAGAACAATATGTTGCTGAAAGTAAGCAAAAGACCCTTTACTTCTAGAAGTAATAACTTTAACAGACAAAAATTTGCATGGAGAAATCCATCACTAATAGTAGAGGAGATGCTGAAGAACGACCTTCACTCATCTGATAACCAGATGAGTCAATTTTTCTATTACATTTCTTAGTGTGCGACCACACTGCAAGCTAAGTGCAACAAGCGGGGGCGACATGGTGTATGTACTGTATGGCACGTGGGCCTATGTAGCAAGGATTTAGTTGTTTTACTATACTTACAGTTCGATTTGGAGAAGGGAGGTGTCAATAGATATATGATTGAGTATGCTTGAATTTAATTTGAATAAATATTTGAAAATGTTGTATTTAACGACATTTTACAAAATAATATTATCAAAAACGCTCGTAAGTCGAGCGGCATGACCGAACTGGTTTTAGAGGTATCCCCGCATCAGCGTGGTAGACCGCTTGTTAACTAGGCTGGCAGTATGACTAGAACACGCGGATAGGAAGATTTGAAAATGACGCTTGCTTTTCGCGCAGTGCAGTCGTGCCAGATTCCCACCTTAGTCATTTCAATTTCACTATATACACAAACTTCAAATTGCAGGTTACGTGGCGCAGTCTCGTTCTCTAGTCATTGGAGAAATGCAGAAACGCGGCAATGAAATCTTCGCCGAGGTGGATGGCGCTGCTGAAACCCTATTCTTCTCTGCTCAAAGGTTTGCTATTTGGGCATTGTCAGCTGTTAAAGTTTTCTTTACAATGTAAATTATTTCTGATGGCAATTGAACGAGTATTTTATCGATCGAACTTACAGATTAACGCTATAGTAAAGATATGATTTCGAACTCGGCAGCATGCAGAGCTCGTCCATTATTTTGTGCATAGATTATATTAATATAAGAATACATTCCGAACTCGGCAGCATGCAGCGCTCGTCCCCTATATTGTGTTTAGATAATTAATATTAGAATACATGCCGAACGCGGCAGAAGCACCACGGATGCAATGCTGCAGCAGCACTGCTGCGTGCCACTGTAGCCTTGTCACCGCAAAAGACCAGTAGTGACGTCAACGCCACTACTATGTGTAGTTGGCGGAATTTGGCGAGCTAAATATTAAAAATATGGTAGGTACGAGATTAATTTCTCTGATTCAAAAAAGGAACAATTAATTGACTATGAATATAATATCCATTCCTTTATGATAGCGGTCATAAAAAATATCGTTGTAATTTAATTAAGCATAATATCATATGGAAGGATAACTGCCTTGCTCGGAATCAGCACGGCAGCCAGCATTGCTGCGCAGCATCACAGTGACAGCACTGTTGCGGCACTACCTACTGCTCTGCGTGCTGCTGAGAATCATATGAATGATGATGATGAATCATACCATAAATAGAACTGAATATATTTTAATCCACTCTGAAATTTAGATATTCTAACGCTCGAATGTCTGTTTTATTTCGTTACTAAAGTGCCAGACAAGACCACCTGACCGACAGTGATCACTTTACTACTTGTAGCATGTGACTTGTACGCTGCTAGATTATATTTGATAGTCAGGCACAGTGCTTAACACTAAGTGTATTCAAATACACCAGTCAATACAAACATTGACACATTTCAATATAGACAGGTACTTTATTTTACTACGGTTATATTACAGTGGTATTTTCTTTAAGGCTGAAGAAAGCCAAAGATCTGCAAACTACAGACACGTGTACTGAAGAAGCTACTAAATTGCAGAAAATATTAGATGAAATAATGCTACTTTCGATCATGCCTCGAAAACTGGGGCCTGCTGTTAAGGGTAAGAGTAAAAATTTATTTCCTAAAAAGAAGTAGCACCTAAATCTTTTAAACATAAATTACATAATAATTTAACTCCCGGCGCATAATGTCACAGTCGCTATTTGTCACAATGGCTCAAGTCGTCACATTATGTAAACTTATAGAAGACTAGCGGAGGTCCCGCGGTTTTACCCGCGTAGCTCCCGTTTCTGTGGGAATATGGGAATAAATAGTCTAGTCTAGGGGTTCCCAACTAGTGCGCCGCGGCGCCCTAGGGCGCCGTAGAAAGTCCAGAGCGGCGCCGCGGTAGTGCCTCGCGGCGCCCCTCTCTCCGCGTACGTAAAAAAATATAAGATAATAAAAAAAAATAGAGCACAAAAAGAATAGCCCGCCGAGTTTATTGCAAGTTCTACACAAGCGGTCCGCGTTCCTAACTGGTGGTGGTACATACTAACTTATATTTGAATCTATGAACGTGGAACCTTCTACCCAAGGAAATCGGCTGAGCCCTCACCGCGTTAACAATCTTGAAGTGTCTTAGTTGAGAGAGGTGGTCAGATCAGATCAGATCGATCTTAAACGTGGCTAGAGAGGAGCCATGGCAATCTCTTCTACCGGTTGTCACCGATAATTACCGGGCGCGAAGGCTTCGGTAAGTATCTGTGGCGAAAACGCCGGGACTCCACGGCTCAGTGTCAGCACTGCGAAGGACGCAGCGAGGACATAGCGCTGCATACATTAGTGGAGTGCACAGCGTGGGCGCCAGGTTCTAGTGGCAGGTCTTGACGTGGACATTATCTCGCTGGACACCACGGTGCAAGCCATGAATTCCAGCGGGAGTAAGTGGGACTCCGCCACGTCTTTCTGCGAGCAGGTTATTCTCGTGAAAGAGATGGCAGGGAGGGAGCAGGGAGATAACTTTCCAACCCGAGATCCATACACTTGTCTTTGCCCATACTATCGGCCTCCATGACCGGGGGCCTAAGGAGGGGTGGGGGCTGCTCACCCTCCTTACAGAAGCAGGCTCAAGACGACAGCGAGACGTGAAAGTTTTCCGCAAGACACACAACCCAGGAAGCGTGAGTAACACCCGAAAAACCCCATAGATGCGGGGAAGTACCCGAACCGAACGAAGTAAAGTAGATAAGGTCGCAGTGGTAGCCAAGGTCTGTCGGGAATCCTGGGACATCTCTCCTAGGGTTTACCCGGGCTCTTGACCGTAGGTAGAGCACCATGTGGTTTCAGTCGATAAAATTTCGGTACACCATCCATGAGGGATTTCCACACCTAAAAAAGAAGACAGTTTCCCAAGAGAACGCCGGCTCCGCATTATTATTTATGCTGCATGGTGGCTTGGGCGAGACTCCATGACACAGAAAAGTGGAGGATACCATGGAATAACTGCGCGCAGGAGGGAGGGGGTGATTTCACATGATATGATAGGGAGCCGTGACACATTTCAAGAGTTATAAGGGCGCCGCGGCCTGAAAAAGGTTGGGAACCCCTGGTCTAGTCAATGAATGCTCACAAGGGGGGTGTGGATGGAAAAGTCGAAAGCAGAAACTTTGACTTAGGAACTTTGTTTGGACTAGTTAGGAGATAAACATACTAAAAGTCCTGACCCCTCCGAGGTGAGATTCGAGGAGGAGGAGGCACAAGAGGGTCCCGTTTTTTGGTTTTTGCTTACTTCTCGAAAACGGTGCTTTGTACGAAATTGTGTTGTATGCATAATAAAAGCTAATTAAATTCTCTACAACTTTTTTCTTCGCATTTTGTATCAATCTCCAATCATTGCCTAGCTATGAGCTTCTAAAGCGCGCATTGTAACAGTACAAATTTACCAAAATCATTTCTTATTTCGTATGGATGAGCACCCACAGTATTAAAAACACCTACACAATATTTAAAAATAAAACAAGCTGGGAGTACCTCCACTCTCCACGCGGTGAAGGCGGAAACAGTTTGAAACTGGCTAAAACTCCCAATAATATTATCTATCAATGATGATGCCTTCGGGTTTATGTTGTTGTTTTGTTCGTGACCTATCGAGTATGATGATGTCAGATGCATGACCGCATTATCTACACATAATTTTACTTTACAATATACCTATTAATGAAGTATTGTGACGAGATCTAAGACAGTAAATACTGATTTACTTTCACTTGTTACAGAACTCCTTGCAGATGCCGCCAATTATTTGTCGAAGCTTGTGACGAAGCCTGGTAAATATTTCAAAAATCTTGGAAATACATTAAAAATTTTGTAAAAATTACCTACCTGTTAGAACTTTGTCCGATTTGGGATAAGAACCCAGATTAGAAGATCGCACCAGTAATATAGTATTTTAAGTAGTCCCCATTTATCATTTGAAAGTAGGTAGGTGATAGCAGTAAACAAAAGCTTTGTAAATAAAAATCACAATAGGCAATGAAACATTCATCTTAAATTGTTTTATTTCTTATCAGATGATGAAATCGAAGCTTACGTAGCTTTATTGGAAACGATGGAACAAGCATGTTGCGCGCCGCTAATAGAAGGCAAGATGCGAATATCACAAAAAGAAGGAGCTACATAGTTAGTACACTCGATAATACATGAATTTCGATTTTTTACATCCAAATCTGATGCTGAAAATGTAAAATATAAAAAAAAAAGTTTATTTTAATTTAATAAATTATTTACAAAACATACACAAATTAAGTACATAAAGGTGCAACATAAACTCGATAAAATAATAATAATAATAATATAATTATAATTATAATGTTGAATTAGACTTGATTTTTTTAAATAAACATAATATATGATATAAACATTCAATTCATCTTCAGTTGTTTTGTCGATCTTCATTTGTTTCACCGATTTTCATTTGTTTTGTCGGTCTTCATTTCTTTAATCGATCTTCATTTTTTGTCAATCTTCATTTGTTATGTCGATGTTCATTTGTTTTGTCGATCTTCATTGTTTCACCGATCTTGATTTGCTTTGTCAGTCTGCATTTGGTTTTTTTTTTTGTTTTCAAGATAAGTTTAAAAATTGTTTTATCGATCTTCTTTTGTTTTGTCCAGCTTCATTTGTTTTAAAAATTAGCGCATAGCTAGTTATAAACACAGAATGTAGATAATAAGTAGTGGGATCACGAGAAACAGTTCTCTCTCATGGTCCAACTTGTGGGACAAAATAGTAGGACCACGAGAAAACACCGGAAAATATTATGCCTATACCAAAGATAACATAATAGTATTACATACAGATGGGCAACTCCCTGCTCCTCACTGACCAAGCTTCTTCTCCCCGCCCCCGCCAGTCCCGCGCCACAGCCATACGTGTAAAGACTTTTTTTTTAGTCTTTTCACGTATGCCACAGCTGTCATTATAGTTAGCGGGTGTCGTGAGGGAACATTTACTTAGCCTCAAAAAAAATTGTATGGAGTTTCCACCCTGTGCCTTTACTTCGAAATTATTTTCAATCTATTCAGAAACCACTAGCATCAAAGAAGTGAACACGCTATTATCCTTGACAGTTTACGGCAGGTGACCACTATGGAAGACAAAATCAATCGACCAAACCCCACTCTGCAAAACGCTGTCGAGAGTAAATTAAGAGCAGTGACAGCAGATGTGAAATCTCCAACATTCACGAAACTTGTTATGGATAGTAAGTAATATTTTTACATACATACATACATTATATTATATATAGTAACGCCTTTATCACCGAAGGGTTAGGCAGAGACATAGTAAACGCCCATATTTCACTTTATAATTTTTTGTCTGGGTGTTATTAGACCAATCGATCGATCGTCGATCGACGGCATCGATCGATGGCAGAATGGTTTAGTCGACGTCGATCGATAATTTCTATCACACCAATCAATCGATCGATGGCAGAATGATTTAGTCGACGTCGATCGATAATTTCTACATACCAATCGATCGATCGATGGCAGAATGGTTTAGTCGACGTCGATCGATTGTTTCTATCACATCAATCGGCTGATCGACGGAATCGAACGAATGGTCTAAAACACAAAACGATCAACGTCGACAGATTTCATCAACCAGTAATCGATCGATTGGTTGGTCGAACAGTATCCGTCGATCAATTAAAGCTATTACACCAGTCGATCGACATCGATCGACGTTGATCGATGCTGTCGATCGACGATCGATCGATTGGTCTATTATCACCCTTTACGTAATAGATGATGAGCCTATAGGTGTGTTTCAAATGAACAGGCGCAGGCTGTGACTACCCACTGTTGAAAATTTTTCTAGCCTTCAACTTGGCTTAAAGACTGTTATGGTACTGACAACTGGGACCAACCGCTTTCCAGCAGTATGCTTCACGATCATTGCTTCATGACATGACATTTTATGAAATGATAGTAAATTTTGGGCCCTTTGAGCCGGTCCTCGCGTTCGAATTTATAAAAAATTGTTTAAAAAAGAATACACACCATTATTTAGCAGACAGATAGCATTAAAGCGCTAATTTTTTTCTGTGTACAGGAGTTATCAAACGCAATGCTACGTTCCTGGTTTCGTATGCTACACTTCTAGGTAGGTACCTAATATATTTTTACTTCATACAAGGCAGCCTTAAGCAAAGTGACAACATAGAGTTTGGGACGTCAAAACTCTCATCGAAATTATGTTCAACGAACATATTGAACTAGCTGACCCCGCAACTTCGTTTACGTCACATTATTAAGGTGTATGAAAGGAGAGGTATTTCTTCATCAGACTCATCAAGCAGCGTGTGTTAGATTTACTCATTTTTAGATTCATAAATCTATGTATGATTCTTCAAAGTGATATAACTTTTTTATTTATAAACCGATTGACATGATATAAACACTAGGTAAAAATTTTAAAAATTGTTGTTTTGGGTTCTATTGCGTGCATAAAGCCCCCCTATAATATTTTTTTCTTATTTATCTTTTATGTACAGACAGCGACCTGTTACGATTTTATTATATGTATTGATTGATTGATGATGATGATATTGATTTTGTTCCGTCGTCGGGCATTCTATAAATCGATACTCGTGCTGAAGACGAAAACGTAATTTAAATACAATATAGGTACGGTCGAAATCAGAAATCTCCATTTCGACCGTAAATTTTCTCCTTTTTTAAATTCTGTTAAAAATGTTGTCTGTCTATCAGCATCTGGATGAATGTACTGAATCAGTTTATATTATACTTGCTGCTGGAGGTCTAAAGCACTTAATCACCCGATGAACGCCCATTACTAGTTTGCAGATTCCTCAACTATAATCGCCACAACCGTATGTTGTGGCAAGTATCCATTACTAGTCTACGACTATCTTTAAAAGTACTACTTATCTAATTAAATTTTTGTCGCAGGTGAAAAAACTGAAGCTCTAAATGAAATGGTCGAGAAGATGGACGAAGCCGGGAACACCATGTTGCTGAGACATGGAACTATTCGTAGGTCTCATAAAGATGGTGCTGACATGTAAGTAGATACCTATTGTACTCGTAGAATAAAGAGAAAAGGTAGTGTACTAGATATTACTCTCCATATATTCAATAATATATACTCTATGATATTAACTCACCCTTCGTTTTATAGATACTAAGTAAAATGACGGTGGTTGCTATATACTTCATCGATTAATGGTTTTTAAACCACTAAAGTTATAGCTACTTCTAATGCTGTTATACAAACTCCTCGCATAAATACCCACTGAAGTGATTTGGTTGTAGATGTACCACTTAATAAGTAGGTACTTGCAATCTAACTTCAAAGTATCGACGGGTAGACGTATTATGTAGGTAAAAATTATAAAGCGAAAGTAGAGAGCAGAGTGTGTTTATTAGGACCAAAACGTTGCTTTTATTTCTAGCCCTAAACAATAGAAATAATAAATTACAAACTAGGACAATGCATCAATTCGGAATACACTAGTTAAAAAATCGGTGCACTGGGCAAATGACGCGGCGACTACGCCTGTACCTGACCTGACGAAGTAGGCGTGGCTATGCTGCATTCAGTGCGCAGTATAAACTTACACGCCTACTCGCTACGCTACATATTATCCCTACTCAAAATTAACTTTTTGGTATTTTTCCACTTAATTTCTTTATGGAAAGTTCAACTCAAAACTAAAAGGGATCATTTAGTGTGTTAGGTATTCATAACTAGATATTTTATTACGGCTTCCCAGATTGCGCGGATTGAATGCTGACCAACTTGCCGTTACAAATGCAGACCCAATCGTAGCTAGAAAAATAGAGATACAATGTATCACTTTGATGCAGACCAATTCGCCTCCCAATAATGAGCCATTTATTAAAGGTAGGTTTAATAACTGTATACTGTTTTAGTTTAGTCGTTTATTCACATACTAACTTGTAATATTATTTTTATAGAAGCAATTAAAGATGCATCCTTGTACTTAGCTGTACACTTATTGGACCCAAGTAAGAAAACTTTTGTCATAATGAACCTTCTTTTAAATAAGTAGTTTGAACAAGTTTAATATCAAAACCTAGTGTTATAAGCAGTGGCGGCTGGTAGGTCCTCAAACGGGTGGTGCACTTTACTTTCTATCTAGTTTTAAATTTAATAAGACCCTTTGTGGTCCCGCCAATTTTATTCAAACTTTATTTTGAAACCCGGTATTAGGCTCACCACCTATTACGTGGGACATGAAACTGTATGGTGAAACGTGGGCGTATACTATTCGTCTGCCTACCCCTTTGGGGATAAAGGCATGACTATACATATGTATGTATGTTTATTTTAAAAAATTAGATATTATTTATGCACATTTTTACGCACACCAGACACTTTACAAGCAATATTTTCTTTTCTTTAATAAATAAATAAATATTTGTTTATTAAGGAAAATAAATATAGAATAGGATTAAGATCAAAATAAAAAAAAACTAACAATGTAAAAATCAATCAATCAATAAATATTAAACGTTTCACAGATACAGCGAAACATTACCGGGAGAATTTGAATTTCGTCCATAGAAGAAGCATTGAGTGCTCTTGGGTAATCTTCGGTTTTCCCGAGCGCGTGCGGCGCACGAAATCAGACTCAGCTCTCTACACTTTTTATTAGTGACCGACCGAAATTTCGGTTTCAGGCAGTTTCGGCCAAAAAATCGAGTTTGGGCCGCCAACTTGAGGACCACTGTAAGAAGTGGCCCCCAATCGCTAGATGCGCCACTGCTTTCTTACCATCAGGCTGGTGGCGACGTCAATTTGGCGAGCTGAATATAAAAATAAAAAAAAAAAAAAGTTTCGGTTCGGCCAAGATGGGCCGAAACTCACGTGTTCGTGAATTTTGTGTGCCTCGCTCTGCTTAATTAGCTTGTGAAGTACCTAGTTGGAGTCAGCCTATCCAGATAATAATTTACGATTCAGAGATTGACAACGACTTTCAATTGTGACAATAATACAATTTTATTCAAACCACAAGCAATTACAATCATTGAGAAGAATTAGACAGTGTTATGTCTTAGACCACCTTTTTAGAGTCAGGTTTTTACTTTTTGGTTACAGAATGCTAAAAGGTGATCTAGGACATTACGTGAACCTACCTTTTTGTAGTCAGTTTTGTACAAAAAGGGTAAAAATGAGACTCAATATTAAATTCATAGCCTAATTACATTAAAACAAAATGGGAGCGAGAGCCCTCGCGTCGTTATTTAAAAGGCGCTGGAGTGAGGCCATAGGTCAGCGCCCCGCGAAATCGAGACTTACCGGTCTCCGCTCTACCGGTAGTCACAGATAATATCGGGCACGGGTGCTTCCCCAAATATCTGTGGCGATACACCGGGAGACCACAGCTGAGTGCCAGCACGGCGAAGAACGAAGTTAGGACACAGGATTTCACTCATTGGTAGAGTGCTCAGCGTGGGGGCAGCAGCGCCAGATCCTCGCGAAAAGTCCTGAGGCAGACGTGCGAACCATAAACTCTAGCAGGAGTAAATGAGACGCCGCCGCTTATTTCTGCGAGCAGGTCATACTCGTGAGTGAGCTGACTCAAGAGCATGACCTGCCACCTGGCAAGGTGGGTGCAGGAGAGAACTCCTGAGTTCCATTTTCTGGTGCGCTGGCGCCGCATTATTGTCTTTGACCAAGGCTATAGGTCTTTATGAACGGGGCCAGAGGACGACGGAACGGCTGCTCGCCGTCCTTACAGAAGCAGGCTCAAGACGGTGGCATGACGTAAGAGTTTCATGCACACGTCACGTCCCAAGTAGCGGGATAACACCGAAACCAACCCCAAAAGACGCGGGATAAAACTCCTATGCGCAGACGGCAGTGGTAGCCAAGGTCTGTTGGAATGCGATATGGTCACGCTTTTATCCCCGAAGGGATAGGCAGGGGCGTATTATATGCCCACATTTCACCTTTTTTTTATTTATCCCACGTAATAGGTTTCGATGGACAGGCGCTGGTTGTGACTGAAATTATTCAAGCCGCGTAAAAAGACCTTTAACTTAGCTTAACGACTGCCGTTTTACTTGCAAACCGGACCAAAGGCTTAGCGTGCCTTCCAAAGTACGGAAACGCTTAAATAAATGTCACTCAGTGGTCACATGAATGGTCACCCATCCAAGGAATGGCCATACTGAAATTGCTTACTGCAGTGATCGTTTACAGAACACTGAGTCCGCAGGGCTATAAGCGCTTCAAGTGCGTCTGTCGGGAGTCCCGAAATATCCTTCCAACATCCGGGACACCCTTCGTAGGCAGTAGCAAGGCACAGTCTGATTTTAGTCAGTAGGAGTTCGCATTAGCATCCATGAGTAATTTCATACAAAAAAGAAAAACCTATCTTTAGGTGGAGAAATTTCTAAAATGAACACCTGAGAAGATTTATATCTACCGTTGATTAACTGCTCTTGGTGAAACTAGCTGCACTTATTGCAAAAAAAAACCGACCAAGTGCGAGTCGCACTCGCGCACGGAGGGCTCTATAAACGAGACATGAGACTTAGCCGTCCGTCGGTCTGTTAGTCACAATGATATATTATACTAGAGGACGTCACGCGGTTTCACCCGCGTAGTTCCCGTTCCCGTGGGAATGCGGGAATAAAATATAGCCTATGTTCACCGCAAAGAGTGTAGCTTTCCAACAGTGAAAGAATTTTTCAAATCGGTCCAGTAGTTCCGGAGCCTATTCGTTACAAACAAACAAACAAACAAACAAAAAAACAAATCTTTCCTCTTTATAATATAAAATATGATATATTATATTTATAAGTTTTGCACTTGCGCCTAGGAAACATGATTCACAGAAACAGTGTAGGCGTCCGCCATGATGAAATTACACCACATAGGCGGAATATGTAGTTAAGAGAAAATAATATAAGCGTATCACAATATACGTCACGAAGCTGTGTCGTAGGAGCCGTGATAGATGAAGAGCAAAATTTTTGAAGGTAATGTATGTCTGTTGCCGCTATATCAAAAAAATACCTTCTAAAAGCAGAAAAAAATCCCCACACAACAAACGTAAATTTTGTTGCCGTCTTTTGTAACGGGACCTTCTGTGCGCAAATCCGACTCACACTTGGCAAATTTTTTTTTCAATATGAACACGTGAGTTTTGGTTTCGGTTCCGGCCGAAACTGACCCTGAGGCCGAAAGTTCGGTTTCGGTTTCGGCTGAAAACCCAGTTTCGGTCGGACACTACTTTTTATATGAACGATGTTTTGTCTCACGCGTCAGCGTATTAGCTCGTAACTATAAACAAGTTGTATGGACTGTCCTCTTGCGCTCGGGAAAGCGCACGCCGCCTTTTTTACAGGGTATTCATTCAGGCTTTAGTAGTGCACAGAGTACATTTGTATAAGTAGTAATGTTGCAAAGAGCTTAAATTGTTTAGTGTCAATTAGGTAGATATGTTATTTATTTTAAATTTTTGTAAGAATAGGTACCGCCACTGGTAATAAGTATATTTTCTCCACAGAACTACCTACGTAATTAAAATACACAAGTGATTGAAAAATAGTTTTGAACAATGTGAATTTGTAGTGTGAAGAAATTCTTCAAAAAGACGTAAAGTCACCATGTAGGTAGGTACGTGTTCAAGGCACGTGTCTGTATATGATATTAAAGAACTAACATGCTTATAATATTTACGTATGTGTCCCGGTCCTACATGAGCCAAAGTCCAGCGGTCTGTGCGTGGCGTGCGCGGCGGTACCCAGTGGCGCGGTAGCCGCCAGCATCTACGACAGAGAAGTCATCTGGATCGCTCGGACTACACATAGGTTCTTTTATATTTTCTAGCATTGAATAGTTTTATCCTAGGCACGTTTAAACATATTTCTTTCTAAGTTATATCTGCTCTGAATTGTAATTACTTACCTTATATTGTTGCACATTTTATAAAGTACTGTAGGCGATGATTGTTGGAAACTCTGCAGCGCGAAATACTAATAGTAGCAACTCTACCAAATCGAAATAAGTGGATGTATTTCTCCAAAGATGATATTAATCACAAAACAGTACCTGTCTCTTGCAGGTCAAGCGTTTGCCACCCACATTACATCCTTCACTTCACTGCTGTCGGTGTACTTACACAGGCAGCGCCATTCATTAGGTGCTGCATAAAATATCAGTAATTGCTCATTGACAATTTGAAAATATGTGCAAATCTTGTTTAGGTTCTTACCTAACTAATATCTAACGGCTGTAATATTCAGAGTCTACTTAAATGTAGGGTTTTCGCATTTCATAAATGTAGGATTTGTTTTGGATAAATTCGTATCCAAAACAAACGCTACATACGATTTTATCTTACAATTCGATTTGAAAGGGCAATCAAGGATAGTAAGAAGAATACTCCCGTTAGTTCTAGCACTTCTAGCGCAGTACTAAAGGTGACAAATGAAATGTACCTAACCCGTTGCGGCTTCGATCAACATTGATTGATCTAACCTTTGTGGTACCTAACCAAATAGGTCTTTATTATTTCAGAGACTAATTTTTATGATAAAATCTACTCTGAAGTTACTGTTGTTGTAGGGGAAATACGGACAAAATGACATGTATGGACATAATGACATAGTCACCTTTTCTCAAAATTGGCGGGCTTTAGCGACCTCTCTATAAATGCATTACACGACGGCAGCCATGTTTATAATCCTGTCAGATGTTGAGCGCCATTGGTGCATTTGTGCCGCGGTAACGAGACCGAACGTGTAACGTGCCCAAAAAAGTTTTTTTTTTACAAGTGCTTTTCTCCTGTTTTCTGGTGAGTTATTTGTTGTTATTTATAATTAATTCTATTAAAATCTATGAACTATGACAGTTCCCAATGATTTCAATAAACTGTTTTGCAATTGATAATTCTTTGATGGAATTATGACTTTTTATTCGTTTTTGTTTACATTTGGACAAAATGACATACATACACAATGGACAAAACGACATGGTATGTCATTTTGTCCGTAGAGTTTCTGTTAATTACATTTATCATTTTGTTTAGGTGATATGTCTCGGAACTACTAAAGAAAAACTGATCGGCAGTCGTGGAGCCAAGAATGTATGAGCTGTTTTAGCAGCAAATTTCCATCCAATTTTTTTCTGCATTATGTTGAAGATCCTCAGGCGATGACAAAAGACACGCACTTAATATAAAGAAAACTTTAAATTCTAACTGTAAAGGATTTTTTAAAGTGAGGGAAAATCCTTCATGGATGCTATGCCGGACTCCTACCGACTAAAAAACCTCACGTCTCCTGCCTAACAGCCTACGGTTGGTATAAGCCCCGGGTAAGACCTCGGAAGGATACCCCAGGACTCCCAACAGACCTACGGTTACCACTGCGGTCTCGCCTAGGGGGGGTTCGGGTGCTAACCGGCGTCTTTAGGGGGTTTACAGGTGTCATCTCGCTTCTTATGGGGAAGTGCGAGAATCCCTCACGTCACGCTGCCGTCTAGGGCCTGCTTCTGTAAGGACGGAGAGCAGCACCCTCACCGTCCTGAGGTCCGGTCTTGGAGGCCGATAGTCCTGTGTGTATGGCCGCGAGTGGTAGAGTCCACTCCTGCTCCCTCCCCGCCGTCTCTTCCACGAGCATGACCTGCTCCTAGAAAGAGGCATCGAAGTCACACTTACTCCCGCTGACGATCATGGCTCGAACCATGTTCTCGAGAGAGAGTGTCCACGTCCAGACCTGCAACGAGGACCTGGCACTGTTGCGCTCACGCTGTGCACTCCACCAACGTGTGGAGCGCTGATTGTAAAGGATTGGGCAGATCTAAGAAAACATTTACAGCGAAGATTTCTTAGGTCATTACGTGTATTATTTCTATGTCATTATGTCCTTACTCTGTATGTCATTTTGTCCGTACTATACGGACAAAATGGTTTTTGTAATTGGTTATTATATTCCTGAATATATATTTTATTATAGTTCCTACTTGATTAAAAGACCGTGTTACTGATAGTCAATGAACCTAAGTTGTGTAAAAACCAATTATACTGATTCTAATAACGTGAAATAAATAAATATGATCAAAAAACAAAACACCATGTCATTTTGTACGTACTTCCCCTACATTAAATTGCAAAAATGTTATAACTACTTATAAATTTTGTTTTTATGAAAGATATTTTATATTTTTTTTATATCATTGTGTTATTTTGCAATAAATTCTTTTCTGAAACATTTTTGTTTATTGCTACAGCTACTGCATGTGTATTAAAGTGCTATCTACTAGGTAACTATTAAGTAGGTACTGTTTTTAATACCACTTCGTCGGCAGACAAGCATATCGTTCACCAGATGGAATGTGAATAATGGAATTCAATGAAAGTTGGAGAAAGTTTCAATTAAAAAGGAGAGGTGGCACCTCAATCCATATGGACACTTTATTCCGCTGTTTTCTCGCGGTCTTACTATTTTGTCTTACTAACACGCTTTCGGCTTTATTACAAAACATGGTTTAAATATAGTAGGTACTCTACAAAATATGTAGAAAACAGTTCTCCCTTGTGGTCCCACTAGTGCAGGGGTTCCCAACCTTTTCGTGGTCAGGGACCACTTTTATAATTTTTCTTGTTAACAGGGACTACTATAAAGGCATAATTTAAACAAACTGTGATAACCAATCTGAAACTTTAAAAACCGTAGTAGGAAATTGCATAAACAGGAAACTTTCGTATTTTTGTATTAATGTAATTTCTGGCTTGCATCTTCTTCACGAGATCTGCTAACCTAGGACTATATTGTTACTCGCAAGGCGATTTATCGGAGTTTCGTATAAGAAATTGCTTTTAAACACCAAACCACTGAAGTGAATTTGTTGTGTTCTTCCTGGATTCCTTCATTAACTTTACCAGCGTCCGTGCTAAAAGTAATACGAAGGGGGGGGGGGGGAGTTGCTATTCCACTTATTCGAGGCGTGAAAGACACGCCACCGTCTAGGCCGGCTTCTGTGAAAGAGCGGTGAGCAGCCAACTCGCCGCTCTCAGACTCTCGGTCATGGTGGACGACCGCGCCACCGACTACGGAACTCGGAATGGAGATTTCTCTCCCACTGCATTCTTCGCGAGCATGACTTGCTTGCAGAAAGATACAGTTATGTCACATTTTCTCCCGTTGGAGACCAGAGCCCTTAACATACATACATACATACATATGGTCACGCCTTTATCCCCGAAGGGGTAGGCAGAGGCATATAATATGCCCACATTTCACCTTTGTATAATTTGCCCCACGTAATAGGTGGTGAGCCGTATTGCCGTGTTTAAATAGACAGGCGCAGGTTGTGACTGCCTGCTGTTGAAATAAAGCCTTCAACTTAGCGTAACGACTGCCATTTTAATGGCAACCGGGACCAACGGCTTAACGTGCCTTCCGAAGCACGGAAACGCTCAAATAAATGTCACAAAGTGATCACATGGATGGTCACCCATCCATGGACCGGCCATAGTGAAAGTTGCTTACTGCAGTGATCGTTTACAGAAAACTGAGTCCGCGGGGCCACGAGCGCTTCCCTTCCCTTAACATAGCGTGAGAATATTCACGCCCAGGCCCGCAGCGAGGTCTTGTCGCTGCTATGCCCATGTAGTGCCGTGTCCCCGCTGTAGATACTTACCGAAGCACGCGTGCCCGGTAAACATCTGTGACACTCGGTAGGTGAGGCTGCCATGGTGCTCGCCTAATTAGTGGTGAGTCCTCACTTTGGTAGCTCAAGTCGTACCTTCCATGTCTCCATGAGCTTCTGGCGAAACAGGGATCACTATGCCTCTATTTCTTTGGAGACAGGCCTGTGGTCCCGATCCCTGTTTTCCAGGTCCCATGGAGGGGTCTTGGCTAGGAGACATGCCGCCTCAACGGATATCGTGCTGTACCCTCTCCTGACGGCCATCGCCTTTAGCGGGCTATGCAGTCTAGCCACGTTGTCGGTCGTCAGGGCCTCCGCACGACTCCGAAGGTCTCTTGCAGGGAGCGTTGGGTACTCTTATGTTGGGTACCAACCGCGAGAGCGCAGCTGTTGCCCCCTCTGTTTTAAGACTTAACTTCGAAAATGGTGTCGCTCTGTAATGATTCGCTCAAAGAGCTTGCAGACCTCGACGAGGAACACCATCGGTCGGTACCCCGATGGCGTGTCCACCGTCCACACGGCCTTTCGGATCAGAACCAGTTTCCCACACTTTAGGCTTTAGGAAACTGGTCTTGAGCCAGGATCCACGCTCGGCCTGGAAACACATTCAATCGTGGGCAAATCGCAGACTTTGTGTTGTCTTTGCTCGCCGAGCCAATGGGCGTACCAACCGCCCCCACTACGTGCGCTCTTCTCGCTCATTGCACGGCGACTAACGGCTCACCACCCGATAGATTTAACATCCTTGGACTGGGATAAAATAGTGGGACCACGAGAAAACAGGGGAATTTTAGCAGTTGCCACAAGACCTCTCTCCTTAAGGCTGACCTGCTGCAAAAGTTTAGAACGAAGAAATGGGTAGGTGTTATATCTTGAATAAACCTTTAACAGTTGTACACTGTTCCTCCTAAAACTGATAATGTCAACAGCTCGATATAAAAGTATGAGTACATTTTATTATGAAATGCAACCCGTTCATCTACTAGTGGGTACATGTTGAACTTCTGCACCTTGCACCCACTGCACCTAAGGGCGGGAAGGAAAAATACATTGATATTATGTAACTTAATACGACAATGACTTTATTAATTTTCAAATCAGATGAAGACCAATAAAACAAATGAAGAACGACAAATGAAATGAAGGTCTGCTAAAAAGACTCGTTTTATGCTTTGAATGCGTATAGAGGTTTTAATGCTGTGCCGATGTACATACCTATTTTCTTTTTGTTTCATGCAATCTAAATATTAATTTTAAAATGTTGAAAGGCACGCACTTAAAAAGTAAGGACATAGGAACTATCAAATGATACCTGAATTTCAACTATCATATTTATTTCATATTTTATTCTATTTAACAATTTCGCAGGCTAAGTTGAAATTACGTCGGCACTTTTTTAAGAATGTATTTATTTATCTTCAAAGGTGATTAAATTATCTTCAAATGCATCTTGATTTTCGTGTTCCTGTTCCTGTTCCTTATCCACTTCCACTTTTTCTATAATACCATTAGTTCCTGACAGTCTGACTATATCACCAGTTTGAAACAGGTCTGTGGCAAATGCTGCTCCTACGATGCATGGTAACCCATATTCTCGAGCAATTACTGCACCTGCAAGCAAATAACACTTTTTAAGTCAGCAGAACACAAGAAAGTGGGAAGACAGTGGAGAGAATCTTCGCTAGAACTGAGCGATTCAAAAGATCGTTTCTCTGTCGAACCATAAAAACCTGGAACGACTTGCCAGCACATGTGTTTCCCTCATCTTCCAATCCCGGGTTCTTCAAGTGGAGCGTGAAGAGGCACATCACAAGGCCGCCAACTTGACGACCACTATCAGAAGTGGCCCTCAATCGCTAGATGCGCCACTTCTTTCCATCAGGCTGGTGGCGACGTCAATTTGGCGAGCTAAATATATAAAAAAAAACGGATATTATCTGAAAAGGTTTTATTCCATCAATCACATTAATGCTTGTATTCCAGCAGATAACTCAGCAATTTAGGTATACAGTTGAAAATAAACTTGAATGTTTTTATGACACGTAAGCATTCTTTCACCTTTGATGATACAAACTGTTCTGATGGTACAGAACATCGGAATACTGCGAGAACAAGTCTCATCAATCAATCAATTTAGCCTATAGCAGTCCACTGCTGGACATGGCCTCTCCGAAATTTCGCTACAACACTGCAACCTTCTTTAGGTTGTTTCCTGTTTTGTGCCACGATTTTTGGGAGGGTATCATTTCGAGTTTTCCTTCTCTACGCCATGACCTTGTTCGTTAGTCAGCAGGTGCACCACTCGCAGGTGAGGCTGGTTTGGACCCCGGGGTTGTTGGTGTGGCCCTATTCCACCAAGTCTCATTAGTCCGTTGATTTAAAAGTGCCAATATAATATGTATAGTATAATATGTATATGTATAGGACTAACCATGTGATATAAGTCCTCCCAGTTCCGTAACGATGCCTGTGAGGAGCGGGAAATATGGTGACCAGCCGATGTCCGTAGCGTGCGTTATTAGCACGTCACCGCGTTGCAATTGACCAATCTGGAAAATAAAGCAATTTGTTTATGGAAAGTTTATAAAATTACCAAAAACATTTCAAATGCGACTTATGTATTATTCAGATGCTATTGATATGCCATTTTTAGAGTTCCGTAGCAAACAAAGACAAGCAGAGCTTAACCGTAAGTTAGTGATTACTAATTGCGGATACTTTATACAATATCTATGTATAACTATTCTCAATCTGATCCATAATTCTAATAGCAAGCACATCGAAAATGCAATATCTGCAGTGAGATCAAATTATACTCTGCAGTCCGAGCTAACAGTCTGCAGTCCAACCAAACACTCAGCAGTTCAAGCAAAATTATCTATACTGAAGAGTAAATTTCTCTTAAGGTGAAATTAATCAAGTACAAAAATCAGTTTTTAACGTGAGAGAAAATCCTCATGGATGTTATGCCGGACTCCTACCGACTAAAAATCCTCACGCAACGCCCAACAGCCTACAGTTGGGAGCCCTGGGTAAAGCCCTCGGAGGGATGTCCCAGAACCCTCGGAAGGATGTCCCAGGACCCTGGGAACGATGTCCCAGGACCCTGGGAAGGATGTCCCAGGACGGCTTATTTCTCCCAACAAGATCGACACATACCTCTGAGAGATCTTTAATAACACATGCTCTAGCGACCACTTCTCCTCCACAGACGGATGTGGCCTTTATCCTGACGTCACCGGCCGTCACTATGGGTCCCCTTTGTTCTAGAGGCTCGATCCAGCCCTTGTGGAGTTCAGCAAACTTGAGCTTACACCAACCTTCATGGTATTGTTGTCGTTGGAGAGCTCTGTAAAAAAAAAATTAGATTTAAAAAAAACGGTCCAATTGAGTAACCTCCTCCTTTCTTCAAGTCGCAGTCGGTTAAAAAATAAACTAAATGCGAGTCCTATTCGTAGCTTCGTGAATAAGGTGTTCCGTACCAAAAACGGCAAAAATACTCTTTTCATGATAAAAAGTTAACAAGCACACTAGTTGTCCCTACAATTTTCGGTGGTTGCCCTCGTTTTCTCCTAGATCCCTTCATCAGATCCTGACCTGGTGAAAATGGGACCACCTCAGAAGTAACCCCTATTCAACAAAAAAAAAATTGAAATCCGTCTATAATTGACGGAATTATCGCTTGACATACATAAAAAAAAATACATACAGACGAATTGAGAACCTCCTCCTTTTTTTGAAGTCGGTTAAAAATAGCACGATTAGATGATAGAGAATCTGACACAGACAAAGTTTATAATTTATTTAATCACTAAGTTGATCTTGTAGACAAGCTTAGATCGTTAATCAGATGTATTTGGCAGGTTCTTTCTGCCTACCCCGCAAGGGATTTGGCGTGAAGATAGTTAGTTAGTTAGTTAGTTATTTGGCAGGTCGTTCCATATTAATTTCATTGATATTTAATTGCAGACACCGGATATATGCCAGAAAACTCCTCAAATCAATTAAGAAATGGTCATTATTTAAGTTTACGACCAAACTGTGACAAGATATAAATATTTTCAAATTAAAATTTCTATTGCGAATAATGGATAAATAAAGTGACGTAATACATGAATTATTGCATTTAATAGTTTATTCCATAAAAGGAGCTTTCTGTGACTTAATGTATCTGGAAAAGTTGTTTCTAACAAAAAAGATTACGGCGAGATTCTCGCCGTAATCTTTTTTGTTAGAAACAACAGTAATCTCCTCCTCAGTAATCTCCGTAATCTCCGTAATCTTTTTTGGCAGAAATTTCTGTTCGTAGATAAAGCTTCTCGCCGCGAGAAGCTTTATCTACGAACAGAAATTTCTGCCAACGATACTTCCTATCAACCGAGACATCTATGAATAATGATTCTATCAACAAATTATTCTATTAAGTTATTTCTGCCATCCGTACTTTCTAAGAAAAGATATATCTACCAAACCAACAATATTTCTGTCATCAAATATTCGAAAGAACAAGTTTCTGATTAACGTTCCCAGCCCCTTATTTTTAACGTGAGGTAAAATTCTCATGGATGTTATGCCGGACTCCTACCGACTAAAAAAATTACGTAACGCCCAGCAGCCTATGGTTGGGAGCCTCGGGTAAACCCTCGGAAGGATGTCCCAGGACATGTTCCAAGCCCCTTGTAGGCAACCGAAAGGCAGCTATATGACATAGACATTATCTTAAGTTCTTACTTTTTCAGTAGAGCAGGATCTCTCTCTAGACAATTCTCCATTAATTCTTCAAGACGAAAGAAGAAAATGAGGTCAGCATTCGGTATGTACCACTTTTTTACAAGCAGTCGTCCTAGTTTTAAGAATCCGAGGCGTATTTTGTGAATGGCGAGGATCAGTTGAGCTTTGGTGCCCTCTCGGTGGCGCACAGTTCGGCGACATAACGGTAAAATCCAGCGTAAAAGTTTCCTGAAAATACAGTTAAAAATTCATCTAGTTCATAGAACGGGCTACTTTATGCCCTGAAGTTTATGGTAGAAGTAGAAAGTTTAAGTATCCAGGTTCGTTACAGGGATAGAATATAGTCTGTAATAATACATAGGCTTTTTATACCTGAGATACGTCCCAATGGAATCACGGACATCACGAAATAACTCTGTTTGTGTCTGTCTGTTATTAGATTAGGCTTTAACACCTGAACCGCTCTGAACCGATTCTGATTAGGTGCAGATAGTGATAATTTGCTTGAAAAGGTTGAAATAACGGGTGTTTTTTTTAGAGGTATAGAACTTTAAGTTGTTATAGCTGTTTTAACCGGCGGTATTTTTGTCAGCTGTAAAGTGATTTATGTTTAGTATGGTTTGGCATTTTAACATAAATAGACTGAAGCCTGAACAATGCTTCCAAATTGTGCAAATTTATTCTGAAAATCATGGTTCTGTCCGAAATGCGTATCGTGATTTTCATAAGCGAATTTTCTTTAGCGGTGCAGCTCACTTTTGGTTGAATGGATACATCAATAAACAAAACTGCCATATTTGGGGTGATGATGATCCTCAAGTGTATGTTGAGACACCGTTACATCCAGTAAAACTGACTGTGTGGTGTGCTTTATAGGCTGGTGGAATAATTGGTCCGTACTTCTTTAGAAACGATGCTGACCAGAATGTTACAGTCAATCGTGACTGCTATAGAGCGAAGATTACTGACTTTTTCGTTCATCAATTGAACAACCATGATGTGCAAGAGTAGTGGTTTCAACAAGACGGCGCAACATGTTACATAGCTCGTGCCACAATTAATTTATTGAAGGAAACGTTTGGTTACCGCATAGTTTCACGTGGATTGGCCTCCAGAGTCGTGCGATTTTACGCCACTTTACTATTTTCTGTGGAGATATGTGAAGTCGCTCGTCTACGCCGATAAGCCCGAAACGATTGACCACTTGGAGGATAACATTCGGCGCGATATTGTCGCTATACGGCCACAAATGTTGGGAAAGTCATCGAAAATTGGACCTCTAGATTAGACTACGTCCGAGCCAGCCATGGCGGTTATATGCCAGAAATCATATTTAAATTATAATGCCAGAAGATTTCCTTTCGAATAAAGTCATTTCCATATCAATAAAAACAATCACTTTCGTTTTATTCCATTTCAAAGTTCTATACCTCGAAAAAAAACACCCTTTATATGACAAGATAAAAGTTTGTGTCGGGAAAACTTCACCACGCTGGCAACACCTGTTATTTTGTAAATTTAACTAATTTACACGTTCTCTCACAAATTTATATATGATACTGAACTTAAAGCGCATTTGTAAGTGGTATAATTCTGCTATTGTACACGTGTTACATACCTGGTAATATCTTTCTCAGGGGTTGTTAAAGCAGCAACAACTTCCTTAATGCTTTTAGCCTTAATACCTTCGGTAGAGACATGTAGATTCTGCAGAGCCTTGATCATATCTTCCGGAACCAACACCCATGGTTTGGTGGAGAGATCAAACTGAAATCATACTTTTTGCTAATGACAATGATAAGAAGTTATGACAGCATGGAATATTTGCCAAATTCGAAGTCAAATCTGAAGGCTGCAATTGTAACTTTTCTTGTTTTTTTTTTGTTTTTTTTTCAGGTAAACAAACAACATCACAATAATGAGTGCATAAATAGTTCTAACAATACATATTTAAATGATTGTGACATCCACAACGTTTACCACAAATATAGTGTATGGAAATGTACAGATTGTTTGAAGGTCAGGAGTGAGTACACCACACCGTGCATCACTAAACAAATAATCATACATAAAATAGATAAGTAAATAACTAAAAATCAGTACAATAACATATCTTATTATGAGTATAGCAGAAAAATAATACAATACAAAGGCTTACATGTACGAGTACGTCTGATATTAACTCTTAAGTTTCTCAATCACTAGTTTCTTATAAACACCCACACTATTTGCATAAATGTCAATATGGCTAAATCTTGCGTTATAGTCGTCAAGCATTCCTCGTAAGGGGGCACGCAGTCCCGCGTTAGTTCGTGACCTACCCGTTGCAAAGGGTAGTAGCACGACACCTTCGCATACGAGAGCTGCGTGGAACGCTATAATTGATATTATCAATGATATCGGTACCGTCATACCGATTGTGACAAATGTCATACAGAAACATTGTCAACGCAAATGTTGTCGACGTGTACATCAAGGGTCAATTTTGTGTCCAGTGTAACGCCTAAATCCCTAATCGATTCTACCCTGCCAAGAAAGTGATCTCCCATAGCATAGCTATACTCACTGACCGACCGCTTTCTAGTAAACGTGATGACTTTACATTTGTCAAGATTGAGCTGCAATTTATTAATTTGACAATATTGATTAAATCTACGCAGGTCGTCTTGTAATGCCTGATGATCATAATTATCACCTACTGTCCGGTAAATCTTCAAGTCGTCTGCGTATAACAAAAATTTACTTTTCCGAAAGCAGGAATGAATGTCATTAATAAACAGGATAAAAAGCAAGGGTCCAAGAATGGAACCCTGTGGTACACCGGATGTTATAGTGACTGCGCTAGATTCATATCCCTTGATGACTACCGTTTGCGTCCTGTTTGTGACGTATGACTTAAACCACCTCCAGAGATTACCTCGGATTCCATTAAAAGCCAATTTTTCCAGCAGTAATTTGTGATCAATGCTATCAAATGCCTTGCGAAAAACAGTATACACGCTGTCTGTTTGTTTGTTGGCATCCAAATTATCAAACAATTCCGTGGCGTAGACTGTAAGGTTGGTAACTGTAGAACGTTTTGAGACAAAGCCGTGTTGCTGCGGGATAATGGTGCTATGTAGCAAGGGGTATACGTTATTATGAACCAGCCTTTCTAAAATTTTAGATAAAGCTGGCAGAATAGAAATTTGCCGATAATTTGCTACATCTCGCTTGGTACCGTCCTTGTGTATAGGGGATATTCTAGCAGACTTCCAGATAGTTGGAAACACTCACTGCGATAAACATTTGCTATAAATGATAAGTAAATGATAAACATCGGCTTATGGATTGTTTCAGCAGTGTTTTTGAGGAGTATCGGAGGGATATTGTCTAGTCCCGCACCCTTTGTAATATCTAGAGACTTTAATTGATTAAGAACATCGGATTCGAGCAGATCTATACTATATACTATACTAATAATACTACAATACTAGTAATGGTGCTGTTAGGAAATTTTAGGTCCGCCTGGTTGGTTAGGTGGCTTTAGCCTTTGTTTAGGCTAAAGCCACACCACTGGAGCCTCGCTTAAGGCTACTTTTCACTTTGATTAGTGCGAGTGCAGGTGATTAATGCAGGTGCTTAGTGATTAAGACTAATCACATGTGGCCCACTAGTAGTAGAAGTAAAATGAATCCCTCGTGCCCCACCACCCCCTTCACTCGCAGCGTGCCTGCTACTAAACACATTTGGACATGCTCGTTTAGTAGCTACTGTTTAGTTCGATGCAGGGATGTTCGCATATTATTATTTTAGGAATATTAGTTTATCTTTTTATTTTAAGAATATTATTTGAAAAATATTAGTACATCTTTTTATCAAATAAGTATACAAATATTTTTAAAACAAGTTCTGTATTTTGATGAATGAATAGGGAAAATTTCTGAAAATGAACTCTAAATGTGTGTGTATCTAAAACATGATTTTTTTGTAATTGCAATTTGAGTTTGTTTGTCCATACTTGCTGTCGCCCAACAACTTAACTAATCTTTAACTGAACGCAGCAACTAAACACAATTGGACACTACTCTCAATATGCACTTATGCTAATCATTCAGAATAACCACTAATTGCTAATCACCTGCACTCGCACTAATCAAAGTGGAAAGTAGCCTTTAGCATACAGACGCGTTGCATACTATCACAGCGGCCACATTGCGTGAGTTAAGGAACCCCGATCCCCCAATATTTGCTTCACTAGCTAAACTAAACTTTGACTGCCTCTGTGGCGCAGTCGGTAGTGATACCGCCTGCGGCGCTGGAGGTCGTGGGTTCGATTCCCACCGAAGACAAATATTTGTGTGACCCATAAATGTTTGTCTCAAGAGTCTGGGTGTTTCTATGTATAATATGTATGTATTTAAAAGTATACAAGTATTAATATCCGTGGTCTGATACCCATAACACAGGCAGGTTATTCCTAGCTTACTTTGGGATCAGATAGCGTTGTGTGAAATGTCCGTGAATATTTATTTATTTATTATATATTATTTAATAGGTATTATTGTAGAACCTTCCATGCGCATCAGCACTTTATCTAGGACATGCGTCATTTTAGAACAGTGCCAAATTAGCGATAACTTAGGATATAAGATGAATATTTGTCAAAACTAATTATTTACTATTCTACTTTCTATAATGTAACTCTGTTGAATTAAATAAATATTTTTTTATTCAAAATTCGTGGTTTGAGACCTTAAATCGTGCGACGTGCTTGGCTAGGTGCCTGAATAGTCCCGCGAGTCACTAAGCTCTTAGCATTAAGCGAGATTCCTGTAATGTAGCTTTAGCTTTAGTGTTCTGTAAACTATGACTGCAGTACGATACGGTTAGCTCTAGATACGGTGACCGTTTGTGGCATGTTATAGCTATAATCCCGTTTGCCACTAGTATTAGCATAAGAGAGGCCTTGAAAAGGTCTGCAGCTTCATGTTAGAGTAAGATAGGAGATGTATGTGACAAGTTTTAGCTTGAGTCAAATACCTTTTCAAAATTCCTATCATCTCTCAGTCTAAAAGTTGCAACACAGGCAGCGACAAACTGCGCCTGTCCATTTTACTACGACAGTAGGCCTACCACCAGGCACAAGATACCAATGTAATAGGTATAAAATGTGGAATCCACATTTAGTCAGAGGCTAACTATCCACAATTACATTACCATGTAATGTATTTACGTGATACGTATGTAAGTTTGTCCATCTTAAGCGGTCCAACATATTGAATTAAAAATCAGTCTTAGAATTTTTGTTACAAAATTCAACACTAAAAAACATTAGCAGTAAAATAACAAGCAAATTACCTCCATAACAGCTCTGTATCCATGATGTTCCAAGAACGCACACACATCTAGGTACACATTTGGGGCGTTCTTTTTAAGCCAAAGCAAGCCCGTCGATGGTTCCAGAGCCCTAAATTCTTCAGCTAAGCCGGAGAGCTCTAGCTTCTTGACTATATTGGCCAAAGCTACAGGTACCTCGGCTGATAGTACGTCTCCAGAACTGAAGAGGCTACTGATTTCATTGCATTGTTCTGGAGTGAAGTCTTTGAAAGAAAACATATTAAGATTTGAAAGAATTATTTATCGTAATTTACATTCATTATCTTTCTTAGTATTTGTTGTTATAGCGGCAACAGGAATACATCATTTGTAAAAAAAAATAACTTTTTAGCAATTACGGGTTATGAGATACAGCCTAGTGACAGAACTCAGCCGTTAAAGTCCTTCAGATAAACCTCAGCGTACGGGAACTGCACCTGCGCGTCATGAGCCCCCTCGCTGAGGTGCTGAAACGGCCTCGTTGTCTAAGCTTTCGTCAGGATCGCTAGACGCACACGTAGATCTGACTCATAGAGCCGTGATATATGTGCAGCCAAGGGATGAAGAAGGAAGGGTTCTCAAGGCAGCACAGACGGTGACAGCAAACATCGCATCCTCCCTAACGAACGCGCAAACCCCGGCTGTATCTCGAAATTGTTCCTCGATGATATTGCCAGGGTAGCATAGGTACGTCTGATCGTTAGGGCGGCGTATTTGCATCTCCGTCAGGAATATTACAGCTAGCCGTGCCATCTCTAGGTTGTGGAAGAGGTTTGCATGGAGTTCGCAGATATTAGCAAAATTCACTTTAAAAATTGTGAATGTGTGAAAGAAAGAAAGAAAGAAAGAAAAAGAAATTTATTTCACATAGGCATTTACAGATGCTCTTGTAAAACGTCCAGAATATAAATCAAAAACTACCACCAGTTCACAACGCGACCCAACTGAGAAGAACTGGCAAGAAACTCAGCGGGTTATTCTTTTTAGAGCTCTATTTACAAAATGAATCTAAAAACTATGCATTTGACAATTTTTTGCGAATCCAGTAGAGCAGGTCATTTCCAGGCTTCTCCATCCAACAAATAATCACCAATTGTATAGTAGCCCCTGCAGTACAATTTACTTTTTACAACCTTTTTAAATTTATTAAGGGACATACTTTTAATTTCCTCTGGTAGCCTGTTGTAAAAGCGTATACAGTTACCCATGAAAGAATTGCTGATTTTGTGCAATCTGCTATGATAAACAGCAAGGTTACTTTTATTTCTAGTGTTCACATTGTGTCTATCACTTAACTTAGCGAAACTATGTAAATTTCTTTGTACGTACATAAGATTCTCAAAAATGTATTGTGATGCTACTGTAAGAATTTTAACCTCTTTGAATTTCTCGCGCAGAGAGACCCTTGGACCTAATCTATATATAGCTCTTATGGCCCGCTTTTGTAAAATAAAAATTTTATCTATATCTGCAGCATTGCCCCACAGTAGAATACCGTATGACATTATGCTATGAAAGTAACTGAAATAGACTATTCTAGCCGTATCTACATCCGTCAAGTGCCTTATCTTTTGTACAGCAAATGCTGCTGAACTTAATCTATTTGCTAGTTTAACAATATGTGGACCCCATTGTAAACCAGCATCGACCGTTAACCCTAGGAACGTCGTTGATTCCACAAGTTCCAACACCCGACCATTAAGTTGAACATTGGTTTCTGACTGTGTTACATTAGGCAAGGTAAATTTTATGCATTTAGTTTTATTATCATTCAGTCTAAGATTGTTAGTGTTAAACCAATGAACCACTTTCAAGATTGCGTTGTTGACATCGTCATAGTTATCTATTTGTCTTTTAACTTTGAAAATCAAAGAAGTATCATCTGCAAACAAAACAATCCTGTTGTTGTCCCCCACGTAAAAGGGTAGGTCATTAAAATATATAAGGAATAAAAATGGTCCGAGTATTGAACCCTGTGGGACGCCCATAGTAACTACAGAGCCCTCCGAGCGTGTACCATTAACATCAACCCTCTGAATTCTATTGTTCAAATATGAAGTCAGAAGATCGAGAGCCTTGCTTCTTATGCCATAATGGTGTAATTTCCTGATTAATGTTTCATGTTGGACACAATCAAATGCCTTGGACAAATCGCAAAACACACCAATTGCATCTTGTTTATTCTCCCAGGCCTCGTAAATACATTTCAATAACTCTACACCAGCATCGGTAGTCGAGCGTCCTTTAGTGAAGCCAAATTGTTTCTCATGAAACAATTTGTGACTATTAAAATAGATCAGCATCTGCTCTAGTATTAGTTTTTCAAATATCTTGCTCAAGGTCGGCAACACCGAGATAGGTCTGAAATTACCCGGATCTGAAGTACTGCCAGCCTTGAACAGTGGTATAACTTTACTGTGTTTCATCAAATCAGGAAATACACCACTTGAGACGCAATCGTTAAACACAGTTGCCAAGTGGGGGGCAATGACATCTATAATACTTGATACGGATTTTACTGATAGCCCACTAAGGTCAGCGGTTTTTTTAACATTAATAGATTTAAATGCTTTTAAGATGTCGTTGCAGTTGACAACTGTAAATTCGAACGCGCCCTCACAGGCAGCTACAGATTCTGCTAATAAAAGTGTGAGATGGTTAGCAGTGCCTGTTGTGATACTTATTAAGATATCTTTTTTGGGATGCCGTGATATTCTTTTTTAATTGAAGATGTCATTTGCTGCAGCAGTGACTGACAAAACGGAGGTACTAGCTTCATCTATGACTGTGTGGTTTGACGAACCCGAACTGGGGCGCCGGCGCCGGGCAGAAGGTATATTATAAGTTAACGTATATAATCCTAATATTATTTTTTAATACCTTTATCATGGTACACTACTTTACAATTTCATAATAGGTAGTACTTTATACCTAGATGTTTTACCTGATTTTCCTTCCAAGAATACAGTCATAGCCAATATTTGACTGCAAGTGCTAGCGGTGCTCGTCCCTGCGTGGCTGTATGAGACAGCTTCCAATGTCTTTATGGAGTCCGGAATACTTTTTAAGAGGTCGTTAATGTCATCTGTTTCTCTCAAATAATTTAATGTGTTCACAGTTTTAATAGCGTAGTCCATATACTTTTTTGACATAAGTAAGCTCTGAAAATAAGAAGGAATATTTCACCAGTCTTTATAAGTACATATAGAACTCCTAAATTGTGTAAAAATTAAGACTATTTAGGGACTAGGAAAAATGAAATGTGACAAAATCCAAAATGGTCCTTTTATTCTAACTGGGTTCTAAATTAAGATAATAATAATAATAGGTATTTAAGATACGTAATTATTGACATTTAGTAGCAAACGAATAGTCCAATTATGGAATGACTCAAAGGAGGGTGTAGAGTGCCTGAGAGGGCCATTTATTCAGAAACGTATTCAGGGTGCTTAGGGAGAAACACAGTAGACGTGACCTCTAAAGCTACCCATACTGGTAAGTTAAAGGGGATTTCCCCAACTTAAAATGATGTTGCCATTTTGGTGAGCCCGTGCGAACCCTGAGACTAGCGTGACCCATCCACCCACCAGCTTCACCCACTGGAGTGAAGTTTTGGGAAATTTTGACTACCCGTGAACAGTGTGTGGGGACCCTTAACCACCGGCCACCGAAACCTACTCGGAACCAACCAAATTTTCCACCTTATAATTATACGTCTTGGGGTGACGACGCGGCGATGTAGCGTGGTTGCTTTTACATTGTTTTACCTTAAACATAATCCAGAATCCATAAGGCTTATCAGACCAGTGCGGTGATCGCCTGTGTATAGCTGTGTTCAGGATCTCATCGCCAGCCACTTTGTGTCCGTGGATAGCCATCTCCATTATTCTTATGTTGATGTCCAACTTCTTGGGTGGTCTTCGGTAGATCGACTAAAAGACATGAGTAGGTGTAAACATTATTCGACTTCAAATCATACTTTAGTCAAATAAAGTGTTTTGGATTTTGTTTTTGTGACCTTTTTCGCATTTTACATAAAGATCCCCTAAAATCCATAATGCATTGTAGAAGTCGTGCGAGTTTAAAAGCATTAGGTATTTTAAGTGTTTAAAAAGGCTACAATAACCACATACGGTAATGTGATCGCTGCCTGTCGCCATAAAGTAATAAAAATTCTCCCTTTTAACAAATTACTTTTCATCCAGCCATAGTCAATATGAGTGATGGTTTTACTTCTTAGATCAAGTATAACTTGATGTAATATCGACGCGAGAAATCCGGCACCTATAGAAGACGGCTCACTACTGACGGCACACTACAATCTACATCCTTGTTTGAACTGGCGACAATGGGCCGACATTGAATAATACAAACGTATGAAACAAAACGACTTAACTGATATATCAGTGGCATGGTATTTTATGCTTACGCAAAATAACTTTAAGGTACATTTTACGTTAAATGTGATACAGTCTTGAATTATTTATTTACGATTGCATATAAATAGAATATAGGTTTAACTACGTATCGACTTGGGACACTTTTTAATTTTCATTTTGTTCGCGACCCGTAATCTATGTTATACTTGATCTAAGTTTTACTTTCACAGTTAGCGACAAACCCGTGAAGCTTAGAATTCTATCGGATTTTTGTCAATCGCCAAGCGATTATACGTAAAAGCTATCGTCATGGAACCTTACGGAGGTCCTCGGCCCTTAAGCCTAAATCACCTGAAAGTGGTGCACGTTGACTAACGGTTGAGGTCATGGTAAAGAAAGAATACTAAAATCGAAACAAAATCCTATATCAACTCGTCTGGCTAGCAATACGTGGTAATATACATAATAAAGAATAGAATAGCAAAAAATAAACTTTATTGCACACCAATTTAGACCTTTAAAAAAGATATTACAATTTCTTAAATGTACAGAGGGCGGCCATAAAGAAACTTGTTAAAACAATTATCTACCTTTTATTATCTGTGGAAATCCTTCATGGATGCTATGCCGGACTCTTAACTGCTACACTTACACTACCTACGGCCCCGGGTAAGCTCTCGGAAGTATATCCCAGGATTCCCGACAAACTTTAGCTACCAGCGTGGCCTCACCTAGCTGTTCAGGTACCATCCCGCATCCTTAGGGGGAAACATTTAGCTCCCTACGATAAATAGGTACTTACATTATACAAAGCAAGGACACATCTGTTGTGAGAGATCATAACGCTCAAATCGTGTCCACTGCCATTGGATTCAATCATGTCGTTCATTCCATTTGTCAGAGGAGTGGTGACCATGTCGTAAGTCAATGGTGTCAGTGGTTTTGGTAGAACCTGAGGAGAAAAACTATTCGTTTAGATTCTTCTGTACATGTTTCAAAAACATGAATATTGCTGATATTTGGTACACTTGCGCATGTCCTCGTGCGAGAATTATCAATTGATGTTAAAAAATAACTACGAGAACTGTTAGGGGATCTAACCTAACTTAAAGAGAAACTCCCACTTGGAGAGGTCAACCTGAAGTTAATCAAGACACTCAAGTGTGTTTCGAGCAAATGAAGGGTACAGGCAAAGAACAGGGAATGTCCTAATCTATAGATTTTGAGAAAAACGCAATTTAAAGTTTAGAAGTATGTATTATATTTTTTATTGAGATTCTCACAACTGTCCTGTGCCGAAAAGCCATTTCGGAAATCAATTTTAGGCATGTTCCACGTATAACTATAGTACGTTTTATTCCTCACCTCTCCAGTGTTTCCAAAGGACAGTAGTTCGTCATCTGCCATGATAGGCGTATCTAGTTCATGAAGCAACTCCTCCTCCGTCCAGCGATTCAATGAAGTTATAGGTCGAGCTTGCAGCAGGAAAATCTCATTCTGAAATATTAAAGTTGAGTTCTAAAGAACACTACTCGATATATAGCTATCTTTGATTGCTATCCTGAATTTGTGCTTAAGCTAAAGCTATATTACCAGATGATTCGCTCACCTGTCAACGCCCAGAGAAAGCCTGGAAAGTCGATGTTTTAGGTTAAGCTACTCTTATAATTTAGACACCCAATAAGAAACAATGTTCCAGAGTTCGACCCCTAAGGTGAAAAACAGGGAGATAAAGTTTATCGAAGTGTGTCATGGGCGAAGCCGGGGTCACGATTAGTAATCTATAATAAACACCGATTAGATTTTGCATCCTTTTTTTTTTATTGTGAGGGAAAATCCTCGTAGGATGCTCTGATTTTGCATCCTACTTTATGAATTTACATTTCACTAGCTGAGCCCGCAACTTCGTTTACGTCACATAAGGTGTATGAAAGAAAAGGTATTTCTTCATCAAAGTCATCAAGCAGCGTCTGAAACTGCCCTGTTTGCTTAATCATAAAAGAGCTTAATGATTAAGTCTATTTTAAAACAATTCAGTCCGCGCCGGACTTAATCATTAAGCTCTTTTATGATTAAGCCAACACGCCAGTTTAGGTTCACTCACATTCAAAGAAACCCCTACAATTAAAATTTTCAATATATCTGATTCTTAAAAGTGTTATAACTCTTTTATTTCTAAACCGATTTACATAAAACAAACGCTAAATGTTAACTGGAGCAAACCTCAACACAATAAAAAAACCGCATTGCAATCGGTTGAGCGGTTACTGAGATTAGCGTGCACAACCGTACAGACAAACAGATATACTGACATACAGACATACAGACAAACAGACGCCTTTGCGCCTCTGCGGTTGCTGGTGAAATCACATTAGGTATGGAATACTACATTCCATACACTGATGTCGCCAGCATCCGCAAAGCCCGCCCCTGGTTCGGGCGTGAGTGTGCCGTAGCTGTTCAACAAAAACAGGCGGCTTACCGCGCCTGAATCAGGGCTCGAGCTGTGCGCGACCCGAATGTGGCCCGCCTCAAGGCAGCGTACAACAGAGCCACTAGGTCCAGTAAGAGAGCCTTCAAGAGAGCGGACGCCCAGCGCGTCACGCGGCTTGGTCAAGAGCTCACGTCACATCCGACGGGCAGCCGTGGATACTGGCAACTGGCCAAAGCCGTGCAGGCCAACTTTTGCAAGCCCTCGCTGCCGCCGCTGCGCTATCCTGACTGATCACTGGCTCACAAGGCCCAAGAGAAAGCGGAAATGCTGGCCAAGCTCTTTGCGGCTAATTCCCGGGTCGATGACTGTGGCAAGCAACCTCCCACTATCGCCAACTGTGGAACCACGATGCCGGAAATGGTAATCCGGCAGTGCGATGCGCGGGCGGTGCTACGGTCACTCGACACGCGGAAAGCCAGTGGTCCTGATGGCATTCCGGCCGTGGTGCTGAGGAATTGTGCAGCTGAATTGTCTCCAACGCTAACACGCCTGTATCGCCTTTCGTATTCGTCGGGAGAAGTGCCGGAGGCTTGGAAGGAGGCGAATGTCCAACCGATCCCCAAGAAAGGGGATCGGTCGGATCCAGCAAACTATCGCCCCATAGCCGTAACCACCGTCATCTGCAAGGTGTTCGAGCTAATCATCAACAAACAGCTCATGCGCTATCTGGAGGATCACTCGTTAATTAACGATCGCCAATATGGCTTTAGGCCGAAACGATCAACGGGTGACCTCCTAGCGTACATAACGCACACCTGGGGTGAGGCTATGGAGAGGCACGGCGAATCTCTGGCTATTGGCCTAGACATCGCAAAAGCCTTTGATAGGGTATGGCATGCGTCGCTTCTTTCCAAGCTGCCGTCATATGGTTTATCGCATCAGTTGTGCCGCTGGTTGGCCAGCTTCCTGAACGGGCGACGGATTCGGGTCGTCTGTGATGGTCAGGCTTCCTGTTTTTTTCAGGTAAATGCCGGAGTACCACAGGGATCGGTATTGTCCCCAACTCTCTTTCTTCTGCATATCAATGACATGCTGTCCCTTGGGTGCATTCATTGTTATGCGGATGACAGTACTCTTCATGGGAACTATTCTGACCGACCAGCGGCGGGGCGAGGCGACGTGGATGAGAAGAGACGACAACTCGTGGCGGATCTCGATCTGGACCTGGGCCGCATTGCCCAATGGGGTTCAGACAACCTGGTCGAGTTCAATGCCAGAAAAACACAGGCGTGTGCGTTTACAGCTAAGAAGTCCCCATTCCTACCCCTGCCCTCTCTTCAGAGCATTACAATTCCACTAAAGGACAACCTGGAGATCCTCGGTATAGACGTCCTGCGTGAGCTCAATCACAAAAACTACATAGAGAGCTGTATTGCTGATGCCACTCATACACAGTGGAGAGAATCTTCGCCAGAACCGAGCGTTTCAAAAGATCGTTCCTCTGTCGAACTATAAAAACATGGAACGACCTGCCTGCACACGTCTTTTCCTCATCTTACAATCCCGGGTTCTTCAAGAGGAGCGTGAAGAGGCACATCACAGGGCCGCCAACTTGAGGACCACTGTAAGAAGTGGCCCCCAATCGCTAGATGCGCCACTGCTTTCTTACCATCAGGCTGGTGGCGACGTCAATTTGGCGAGCTGAATATAAAAAAAAAAAAAAAAAAAAAAGACAAAAACTCTAAAAATCATTGTTTTGGGTTCTATTGCGTTTATAAAGCCCCCCTATAATATTTTTTCTTATTTATCTTCCATGTACAGACAGCGACCTGTTACGATTTTATTATATGTATTGATTATAGAAAAATAATTAAAAACATTTTACCTCAGTAACGGCCCATTCAATATCTCGAGCGGCACCCCAAAGCTCCTCTTGCACTACGCCAATCTTAGCGAGCTTCAACACCTGAGCCTCACTGAGACATGCCACGTTTCGTTCGTTCTCGGGGACATCTTCTACTGTTGTACTACTGCCATCCGCCGTCACTTTGCTAGTCTTTGAGCCCAGCTCAGTCTTTGTAATAGTGAGCTGACCGTCTATGTGGCGTTTTACTATGAATGTGTCCGGCTCCACTGTTCCGGAGACAACGCTCTGGACATAAGAACATTAATTATAATGAATAATTCCAATAGTTGTTTTTGGTGTTAGGTAACCGGAACAAACTTGCTGGTCAAAACAAGAGCTGATAGCAGGAGATCACTTTAGAAGTCAAGAAGATATCGTTCAAAATTAAATTTAAAATTTTATAATAAGAATATTGACATCAAATTCCAGGATGCAAATCTCAATCGAAATGTCTTGAGTTCTTGTAGTTAAAATGTTTCGTACAGGCGTTTTATAGATTTCAACTGTTTAATAAACTCTCCTACCCAAGTAGGAGAGTTTATACGAGTAAAACATTTTAGGGAGCTAATGAAATGACAAGCTGCCAGGTTGAATTGTACAGAAAATAATTACCTCTCCGAGTCCATAGTTGGCAGTGATGAGAACTCTGGTGGGGTCCCCGTGCGAGGGGTGTCGCGTGAACATGACGCCGGCTGCTTGCGGCGCCACCATCGCCTGAACCACGACGCCTGCCCCACTCTCACATTTTTGGCCGTTCTGTCTAAAGGTAGAAATCGGTGGTTCTGTTAATAGGTACTGTAGCCGTATACGTATGACAGAGTCTGGATGATAAACGCATTACCAGGTTTTTGTTTTAATAATCTCTATGAATTTCACCTTCATTTTAAACAACCAGGAATAACACTCGCAGAACATACATACATATAGCATATAAACCTTTATCCCCGCAGGAGTAAGCAGACGCATAGTATACGCCCACATTTCGCAATTCGTTTTTGTCCAACAATAGGTGGTGAGCCTCTATTGCCGCGTTGATATGATGCTGCCCGCAAAACACATAAAAGCAGAGCACAATGTATGGTACTTGGAATATAGACACAACTCAATTGACGCAGACCTCGTCCAATTTCATTCAGATAGGATGCTGTGTCATAGTGCTGTGCTGCCCAGATGGTTTGCCATAGTTTGCTATTTCGAGGATTCTTTCTCTTTGCCATAAACGACCCCGTCTGTCAGTCAGTTGATTCACCACTTTCAGGTGAATCTGGCTTGGAACCCGAGGATCTCGGTCAGGTCACTCATAGTTTTAACAACAAACTGCGTGCAGATGGTCAAAAAGTCGTCGATAACACTGAAAGTGAAATCATTACTTACCTGCGGTAATAAGCGCTGGTAAATGCGAACATCGACGCCCAACATTTCTGGACCGCTAGCAACACATCAGCGTCACTCACACAGCCGAGTATGGTCTCGTTCTGACCGGCTGCAGACAATTCTTCACTGTCTTCGCCAACAGCTAGAACAAAATCTTTAATGAACTACTGGTTTTAGCGATTGAATTCTGTTTGATAGGCATTGCCAGTGTCCTTCTGTTTCTACTTACTTAATTCTGCGGGACCCTTAACAAAAACAACGCGTTCACTACGACACATTGTAGAATGCATCAGCTGAAACCGACTTCATTTTGAGTTTTTAAACAAGAAATGTAGAGTTTTTAGACAGGAAATGTATTAAGTGTTTGTGTAAGTTTGTGGCAAAGATGACGTTGAGTTTCTGACACCGACATTATTGTTATTAGAAGAAATCCTATTTTAATAAAAGAGAGTTTTCCAGTAACGTCCTCTATTGGTTTGCTATTGGATTGATTCCTTTACTTTACCCCAATACGTAGATATAGAACCAACCTGATGATCGCACGGCGAACCGCAGCTCCGGTCCTAAGCGTTGTTCTACAGCTTTAGCCCTTAGTTCATTCATACTTTGAAGTACTTCATCTTTTATGTCATCTTTTATCTCTGTCGCGATAAATAATTCCGACGCACTGAAATAAAGTTAAAGATACTATCAAAAAGACGTGCAACCGGATAATTCTAGATAGATCTTAAGACTATCCGTGACCACGGCTATTGCAATTAGCCAAAACGTCGAGAGTCGAGTTAGGTTTCAGTCAGTTTTCAAATTTTAATTTTTAAGTGTATGCAATGACCGCGTTGAGGTCTTGGTTTGGATTACAAGTGAATCTATACATATAAGCCAAGTTAAATCATGTCCATTTTCAACACGGCAATAGACTCACCATCTACTGTGCGAGGACAGTGCATATAATGTATGTATATATAATTTAGGCCAGATTTTAAATTATAAACTTTTAAAAATTACAAAAATAACGAGTAGGTATCGCCTTCGACTTACATTGTACATTTTTCTTTAAACAATTCTTCCTCATAATCTTCATTTGCCTTTTCAATTTCACGAATAGCCTCAGTCAATGCCGGATTCTGTTTAAGATGCATCTCTAAGGCTTTCGTCGTCAAACAAAATCCAGGCGGTACTCTGTAACCCTGAGAAAATAGCATGTCAGAGTGAGTGTACCTACATTGTACCTATCTGTGGATGAAGATTGCGTCTACTATTTTGAAATTATACCTACCTAATATCTTTTTTCTTAAAATCTGTTCACCTTTACCCTTTTGTGTAGTCGAATAAAATACTGGCAAACGGTGATATACACCAACTCACTAGATGGACCCTCTATGCAATTGCTATAGGCATTATATTCGAAAAAGAGCAACTTGGTATACAAAATCATATTTTTCTTTTACGGCGATACTACACTCGAGAGCAATGAATCCGGGTCACTTAAAGAATGTTAAAAATCTCGGAAACTAAAAATGATAGGTTAATGCAATAAATTGTATTAAATAGACAATGTAATACTCCTTAAATGAAAGTAAAAAAAATATGAGTCACCATACATTTCATTAACACAAAATTACATAAAGAAAAAACTGCTGATCTCTCCTTAAAACAAAAATAGGAAACATGAAATTTTTGAACTTTATTACGATTTTCTTGAATTTTAATACTTCGTATTGCCTCCTCGTGCTTCCATTACTGCGTTTACGCGGTTTGGCATGCTGTACACCAAGTTCCTTATACGATTTTGGGGAATATTCTCCCATTCCTCTGTGAGAGCAATTTTGAGCTCACGAAGCGTGATTGGGGGAGGGTTTCGTTGTTTTACGCATCTGCCTAGCTCGTCCCAAGCATGCTCGATCGGGTTGATATCCGGGCTGCGCGCTGGCCACTCCATACGAGTAATGTTCATCTCTTGAAGGTAGTCATTCACAATCCTACCTGTATGAGGTCGGGCATTGTCATGCATAAATATAGCATCCTCACCTAAATTGACCATAAATGGACCAACGTGATCATTGAGGATTTCTTCCACATATCTTACGCTAGTTAAAGAGCCGTTTTCTATGATCACCAGCTCTGTGCGACTTTCAGAAGAAATTCCGGCCCACACAAGTACAGACCCACCACCGTAGGCTACTTTTTCTTCGATGCATGCTTGCTTGAATCTTTCCCCTGGTCTTCGATACACTCTGTGTCTTCCATCGTGCTTGTAGAGCATAAATTTTGATTCGTCGGAGAACATAACTTTTGACCAATCTTCAATACTCCAATTTACGTGGCTCTGGGCATACCTTAGTCTCGAAATACGATGCCCACGCTCCAGTTTAGGGCCGTTTGCAGGTCTAAGGGGTTTTAAGTTAGATTCAGCAAGCCGACGTCTTACTGTCCATGCACTTGGGTTACTTCCTCCGAGGCGTCGAAACTGATTGGTGAGTTCAGTTCCTGTGAGAAAGCGATTTCGAAGCATGGTGTTCACCAAGTATCGGTCTTCTCGTGCTGTGGTACACCTGGTTCTGCCCGTTCCTGGTCTGCGTAGGTTAGAACCAGTTTCTTCGTAACGTCGGAGAACTCTTTGTACTGTTGACAGCGACACACCGACAGTCCTGGCTGTATCGCGCTGACTCCGGCCGGTTTCCAGCATTGTAAGTATTCTGGTGCATTCTTCAGGCGTAAGCGACATAATTTCAGCTTGATTAATGAATATAGAGCACTATCAACATGGTTTATGTACCCACATAAATGACAGATTACAAACAAAAGCAACACCAAATGCTGTAATTTCGTAGTTCCATCTTCGAAAGTGGCCCTTTTTCAAATTAGATTTTTTTATGATATAACTTTACAATAACTAAGAAGTTTTAATACCTTCATTTAAGGAGTATTACATTGTCTATTAAATACAATTTATTGCATTAACCTAGCATTTTTAGTTTCCGAGATTTTTAGGATTCTTTAAGTGACCCGGATTCATTGCTCTCGAGTGTATTTGCCGCCAGAGACTCAGTGTGGATTTGGTAAGTGTTTATGCGGTCCACACGTATTATATGGATCAAAGTTTTGTGAGTGTACTAGAAAAATCATATTTAAAAATATACCTGTTAATTCCATGGACAGAACAGAAAAAAAACTTTAATACAGAATACCGATCTTACCTCAGCTTTTTGCACTAACGCTAAGAGTGCCAGCGAGGCGCCTTTTCCACCGACATACGTAGGGCAGCCGCATGCATAGTCTTCAAACGACAGGCAGTAACCAACTATACCGATCAGCCTCTTTTTAAACGTCGCATCCCGCCACTGCAGGGTACGCTTTGGCGTGATGCGTAAGAATGGATCCCGTATCTCTGTTCAACAATACAATTATACAAAATATAGATCAATATTTGCCAATAACTGCCCAAGGGAAGGTATGCAGAAATCCAGGATAGTAAGTACACATTAACAACAATCTGGAGTGTTCGTTCTGGGCTGTCCTTGAGGACGAACTCGAAAGGTTGCATCCCTTTCCTTGAGTAGTTCGATTTATTATTCCTCCGTGACGATTGATTGTGAATAACCATCACTGTTGGGCGATAGGAATGACGAGTTTAGGGACTGTGGTGGTTTCTCTCCCTGCCCTCTTTATTAATAAAGCATTTTACAGAGTAGGCTTTAAAGCCTGCTGTAGTACCTACCTGTTGGTTCGTATCCAAGTTCTAGGACTCCCGTTCCCGGTACATTGTTAATGTTGACATGTAAAGTCCGATACTGGGTCTCTTGCTGGTAAGGCACCCCGCTGAACAGCTTGCCGCCATCACTGTTCACTCTTAGCACCAAAATGAAATCGCCATATTTTGCTGTAAATTCAATTATATTTAAATTAGTATTTCAAGGTTGGCCAAATGATGAAGAGATTTTATAAAGGAAATCTCACTTTGCATCTTAGGTATATTCTTAAAATACTTAAATATGATTAGCTTAGATTGGTCGGCTGTGATTGAAATTCTCCAATCAATTCTTCTTTTATAAATGATCTGTCATTGTTAGACAGTGGACAAAGAAAAAGCATCTTCTACTGCTTGAGTCTTTTTTTTTTTTACGTGAGGGAAAATCCTCATGGACTGACTCCTACCGACTAAAAAACCTCACGTAACGCCCAACAGCCTATGGTTGTGAGCCCCGGGTAAGCCCTCAGAAGGATATCCCAGGACTCCCAACAGACCTAGGGCCGCCACCGCGGCCTCGCCTAGGGGGTGGTTCGGGTGCTGCTATCCCGCGTCTTTGGGGGGTTTCGGGTGTGATCCCGCTTCTAAGGGGGGGCGTACGTGAGTTCCTCACGTCACGCTGCCGTCATGGGCCTGCTTCTGTAAGGATGGTGAGCGGCCCTCTCACCGTCCTCAGACCCCCGGTCATGGAGGCCGATAGTCCTGGGCGAAGACACGTCGGCGGCCTGCCGCCGACTACGGAACTCTGGTGGGAGAGTTCTCTCCCGTACCCGCCCCGCCGCCTCCTTCACGAGCATGACCTGCTCGCAAAAAGAGGCGGCGCAATCCCACTTACTTCCGCTGGAGATCATGGCTCGCACCATGGTCTCGAGCGAGAGAGTGTCCACGTCCAGACCCACTACAAGGGCCTGTCGCTGTTGCGCCCATGCTGTGCACTCCACCAGCGTGTGGAACGCCGTGTCATCGCTGCGGTCCTCGCAGTGCTGACACTCGGCCGTGGTTTCCCGGTGTCTTCGCCACAGATACCTACCGAAGCTACCGTGCCCGGTTAGTATCTGTGACAGCCGGTTGGAGAGAGCACCGTGTCTCCTCTCCAGCCACTCGTCCTTGACCGGTCTGACGGCCGCGATTGTGGCGAATCCCCCGCTTAGCTCGATTTCTCGAGAAGCAGGCCTTTGGCCTCGCTCCAGCGCCACCTTGCGCCGTCTAACTAGTGATGCAAGGGCTCTCGCTTCCAGGTCCCATGGAGGGGTCCCGGCTAGGAGACATGCCGCCTCACTGGAGATCTTGCGGTATCCCCTTATCACCCTGACGGCCATTGTCCTCTGCGGGCTCAGCCGTCTGGCCACATTGCTGGCCGACAGGGTCTCCGCCCATACGGGGGCCCCGTATAGGGCCATACTTCGCACGATCCCCAGGTATAGTCTACTGTAGGGAGCGTTGGGTCCCCTGATGTTGGGCATCAGCCGCGCTAGTGCGGCTGATGCTCCCCTCAGTTTTGGGACCAAACTTCGGAAGTGATGTCCGAAGTTCCACCGGCCATCGAGTACGCGCCCCAGATACTTCATAGAGGACTCGATGCCGATGCTGACGCTCCCTACCTGTAGGCTGGATCCCGCAGGTGGCCCCTTCCGAGGTCCGTGGAAACACAGAGCCTCGGATTTGTGAAGGGCGACCTCGAGACCCAGCCGCCGAATTCGACCCACGACTTGAGCAACCCCTGCTGTGGCCTTTAGTGCTGCGTCACGGTGCGTTGCTCCCCGCGCCGTAACGAGGGTGTCGTCAGCGTAACAAGTTACGCCGACCCCTCGGAGCAACGGACCACGCAGCACCCAGTCGTAACCGATGTTCCACAGGAGCGGCCCTAATACCGATCCCTGTGGAACACCACACGACACATCTCGCCGACCCGGCCCTAGCCAGCTCGGGTAAGTTATGGCCCTCTCGGAGAGATAGGCCCCGATAATTCGACGGAGGTAGGGAGGCACTCCATGGTAGATAAGCGCCTCCCTAAGGCAGCTCCAGGGCAAGGTGTTGAAGGCGTTGGCGATGTCAAGAGACACCGCCACCACCACCTCACCCCGTGAGACTGCTTCCTCCGTCAGGCCTCTAATGCGCATGATCGCGTCCACGGTGGAGCGCCCCTGACGGAAGCCAAACTGGCTATCCGTCAGATCAGGCCCCACGCATGTGAGGTGCCCGGCGAGGCGTTGTGCAATAATGCGCTCAAAGAGCTTGCACACCTCGTCGAGCAACACGATCGGCCGGTACCCTGATGGGGGAGTTTGCCGGCCGCCACGCCTTTCGGATCAAAACCAGTTTCCCCGACTTACAGACCTTGGGAAACTGGCCTTTTTCGAGGCATGCGCTAAAAAGACCTATAAGTCGAGGCCCAAGCTCCTCGAGCCAGGACCCACGCTCGGCCTGGAATGCCGTTGAGTCCAGGGGCGGTGTTTTTGCGGGTACTGCTTGAGGCTTGACTCACTAACTTAGATATCGACGTCAGTGACGCTGGGGTACCTAACGTATGCTAGATCTAGGGTTCGAATTCTAGGTCGAAACAATTGTATTTTTATGATTCGCAAATGTATTTTGCAGTTTAGCCATTTTCTATAACTAGATTACATGAATAAGGCATCATGCATGTCACATTCATGATCATGGCACAAGCCGAAATGAGCTTAAGCTCATAGGGCAACGCAGAGGTGGTCACGTTGCTCTGTGGCTTAAGCTAGATGTCATTGCGTCAAAATATCCCAGAACATGTTTCTTTATTTATAAGTAGTATATCGGCTTCAATGCCCGGAAAACACATGGGCAACATGGCCCTTGTTCTTTCATATAATTACTACTTCTATGGCATAAGTTTTGCCAAGCATTAAAAAAGCTGAACATCTGTGAACATAACTTACTGCTCACATTAATCGTGTAGCCGTTTGGTATTCCGTCAGGCCTTTCGCAGAAGTCTGACATCACCAGATCGGTTGCAGTTATGTCTCTGACGGTGTGGTCTGGGAACCTCACCCAGCCGGATATACAGCTGGAAGCAAATAAGAACGATTACGTCATGTAACTACTAGGTAAAAACTAAAGGTAAGTGCTACTTAATGCAGATCTATATTTCATTATTGTAGAATTACCTACATGTTTCATTTACGATGTTTTTAAGTAGATTAGGTATTTGAATCGAAAATGTTAAAAAAACCGGCCAAGTGCGAGTCGGACTAGCGCACAGAGTGTTCCGTTATTTATATGGGAGCCCCCTTAATGTCCTCATTTTTATTTATTTTAGTAGATATTTGTTGTAATAGCGGCAACAGAAGTACATCATCTGTATAAAAATCAGTTCTTCAGCTATCACGGTTCCTGAGATACAGCCTCATGACGGACAGACAGACAGTCAGACAGACAGACGGACAGCGAAGTCTCATAAATAGGTCCCGTTTTACTCTTTAGGTACGGAATCTTAAAAAGTAAGAGATAATTTTAAAAGGGTGCTAATTAAACGACATTCTTTTAAATAGCATTTTTAGCCTCCGGAAAAATACTTTGCCCCCTAAATTAATAAGTCAGCCACAATTAATGAGCGTCAGAATTTATAGATTATAGCCACCAGTAAACCTCTCTATTAGCCACTGTTAATATAATTCAGCATCGTGATTATTTTTAAGCATCTAATTTTGTAACATGCATTCAAACACTAAGCTTCTAAAATACTAAAAAATGGCATCAAAATGGACATTATTTATTAATATCATAGCTTCTAATTTCCTAATTCAGCATGTTTAAAATGTAACTCGTCCAACATTTATGGATCATCAAAGTTAAGTAAAATTGCCACCAAAAAGCAAATTATGGCCACTAATATTACCTAAATAGCTAGGATCACTTGTAGCCACTAACTCAATATTTTGTAAACGATCACTGCAGTAAGCAACTACCGCTATTGTTGGTGCTCGGATGGTTGACCACTTTGTAATATTTGATTTGCAAGAGTTTCCTTGCTTTGCAAGGCACGTCGTTCAGCCAACTGTGTGGGGTTTCACAATCTGTTGGAAACGGACAAGCGAGGCCTGAAACGGACTCGCTTGTCCGTTTCACACTGGAACATGGAACAGATTTTCGGGCATAAATGCTTTTTTTTTTTTTTTTTTTTTTTATACCACTAAGGTGGCAGACAAGCATACGGCCCACCAGGAGGACTGGTGGTCACCGCAGCCTATGAACGTTTGCAACACCAGTGGCGCCACACTCGCGCTGCCGACCCTTTTATTTATTATTATGTGTTACCTGCAGTCTTTATAATCAGATATTCTATACAATACCTGCATTCTAAAGCTGTCTACACAACAAAGCCGGCGCCGGCCTTACCCGGAGGGTTCTGCCACCCGGCCGGCGGCTTTGGTGTATAGACAGCTTTAGGAATACCTGCCCCGGACTCCAGATGCCCCTTCGAAGCAATTTAAGAAATGTTTTGAATAAGTATGTATATGATTGTTCATACTTTGTCTAGTACTGTACAAATTTCCTAGGGATTGCATAGAATACCTGCTGGTCCACCGGTAATGGGTAAAATAAATAGGTTTTGGGTCACCATAAAATTATAAGTACCGCAAAATTATAAACTATCGAGGAATTATAAATTGTAACATATTGTAAAATATTAAATTTATCTGTAATACATCTGGCGCTCGGTGGCCGCTGCAGCGGCATGCTCGCTTCGCTCGCTCGCCTTCACGCGTTAGTGGTAACTATTCCAACCTAACCTAACCTTCGCAAGCAGCGAACAACCCTTCCATACTCTCGTTATTTCATACATTGCCTTAATGCCTTGCCTGCAAGTATCAGGTATTCTCTATAATGCCTAGACATCATACAGATTTCGGTCGGTGACATTATGTATGCATGTAATACAGATTATAGAACTAAAGACAGATAACTCTCATTAATCGTAAATTTATGATGACATTCACGATATTCACTTCTAGAGAGTCTATAATGTACTCAATTTTGAGTTTAGTATTTGCTTTCTTAACCTCACTCTCTTGTTCGGTAAGCGTAATTTGTCTTTAGTTACAAAGTGATATCAAATAGCGGTCTCTGATTGATGCTAATGGCCGGTCGCTGTCGTCCTGTGCACTCGCGTCTAGCCTTACAGTGGCTATTTTCACGAACAAAGAATATGATATATCTATTTTATACGCTAAGTTATAAAAACTGATGTTGTCTGTGAAGGCTTAAATTATAATTTTTTGAGGCTCTTGTTTTGAAGCTATGAAATATAAAATGGTGATTACATGTAAAATATGTGGCTGAATTAGTAAGTTAGGTGTTAATATATTATTACGGAGGACAAGTTAAAATAATTGTTGATCTTTATTTGATGCTTATAATGGAATGTTTAGGTGGGGAACACCCAAAAATTCCGAAATATGTTTTTCCGAATTTCAATATTCCGATGTTCAAAATTCCGAAGACTATAATTCCTAAGAAACAAAGCCCCGAATATTCAAAAGGACGATATTCATTTATCCGAAAGTCATAAGTACGAATTTTTATTTGTCTTAATTTCATTAGTACGAATAATCAAAAGACCGGACTGTTATTTTCCCGAAAAACATTATTCAGAATTTCAAATATCCGAAAATTCACTATTTAAGTTTTTTTAATAAAGTACGGTCAAGTCTAACAACCGAAGATATTATTTCCAAGTGAGTGGAAGGCAAACGACAAAACAAAAAAAATAACCACGATGGTTAAGAGTCGAGGTGTCAACCATAATAAGTGAATGGTTAACACCCCGACTCAGAGTACCCCGACTCGGATTTTTTTGTTTTGTCGTTTGCCTTTACTCACTTGAAAATAATATTTTCGGTAGTTAGACTTGACTATACTTTATTAAAAAAACGGGTGGAATCGGGAACATAAATAATCGTCTTTAATGATAAGTTTTCGGGTTAAAACAGGAACGGGTGGAAACGACATTCACCCTTCGTATTTATGATATTTCGGATTTTTGATAATCGGAGTTCGTATTTATAATATGGCGGATTTTTAATGATTCGGAATCCAACGGTTCGGTTTCTTGAAATTCGGTATTCTGACAGTCGGAATTGTAAACATTCGGAATTTTTAAATTATGACTTTTAATAAAAAGGATTTTTGAAACGTCGGATTTTTGACTTTCGGAATTTCGAATCATTCGGACTTATGAAATTCGGAATTATGAAATTCGTGATTGTGACTTTCGGAATTAAGTTTTTCGTATTAATGTAGTGTACCCGTTTAGGTGACGTTTTAAAGAGGACGAATTAGTATATTAGAGGCAATTTCATTTTCGCGTGGCTTAGTTATTAAATGAGAGGCTAAATGCCGTGGCCGTTAAAAACTTTTGAGGCTCGGTTTATTATATCCCATTTTAAAAAGCAATAAGTATGCTAACGAAATCACAAATTTGATGTAAAAAGTCATCGATCTATCTATATGCAGTTACTAAAAATAACGGTCACAAGCAGGACTCGAACCTGTGTCTTCTGGCTAACTGCCAACTGCGGCTTCGCCCAGGGGTGGTTCGGGTGCAATCCCGCGTCTTTGGGGGGTTTTGGGTGTGATCCCGCTTTTAAGGTGGGGCGTGCGTGAGTTCCTCACGTCACGCTGCCGTCATGGGCCTGCTTCTGTAAGGACGGTAAGCGGCCCTCTCACCGTCCTCAGGCCCCCGGTCATGGAGGCCGGTAGTACTCGGCGAAGACACGTCTACGGCGCCCATGCCGCCGACTGCGGAACTCGGGTGGGAGAGTTCTCTCCCGTTCCCGCCCCGCCCGCCGTCTCTTTCACAAGCATGACCTGCTCGCAGAAAGAGGCGGCAAGTTGATTGACCTTATAGTAATATACTGGTCACGCAGCTTGGTACAATAATCGGCAAACTTCTTGAGCAACGATGTGCAACTTCGTAATCTCTTTTCTCTCTATACCACCAACTCAAAAGTTATTAGCTAACACAATAAAATGCCATTAAAAAAAATTGCGTTTTTCCATAACACAATATTTTGTGTACATACGGAAACTTTCTCCCACCACCTCACGCGATGCTCAAGTTGTTTGCCGGTACTGTACAGGGGCCTTGCTTGTTTCGAGTTTTCCTTGTTTTTGCAAAAACCTCATACGTTAGTCAGCAAGTGCATCACTTACAAATGAGGCCGACTTTGGTACTCAAAGATGCCCGTGAGAATTACAGAAATTGTGGCACTTGCTGGGAGGGGCTGGTTTGTGCCTCGAAAATCCCGTTAGAGCCCCAAATACACCCAAATAAAGAAACATTCTAGTATATCCTTTCGGTTAATAAAAAATATTCGCATACTTACTGGGTCAAAACCTTTTTATACGACAAAGCCCGCAGCAGCACGGCGGTGCCATCTCTGGCTGATGCCATAATCGTGATTGACCGCCTGAGTCCTTGGTACGCATGAGGAGCCCAACTTCTTTCCTTGACGCCTCTTGTTCGGAGAAATGCGGTCTCATCTATTTCGCCTTCCTCATTGAAAGACTGGAAGCGCCCTTGCGCTGTGCCCCATTGATGCCAACCACCTTCTTCCCACTTGCCACTGTTTCGAAAGATAAAAAAGATACCTATAGTCTGTCCAACCACTTATTTTAATTTTGATTTTATTATTTTATTTTACTTTTGTTTCTTTAATAGGTTCTAATTAACGTAGATAAATATGATTAGGCTGTTTATTATATATATTTCTTTTACCGCGTATTTCAAAATTCCCTATTTCGATTAATGGAACGTGAATGATTGAATTCTCATGCCGCTGTCAAAGGTAAAATAAACGGTTGGACAGACTATAATTCATATTACCATGGTGTACCATACCTTTTACATGGGACAAAATACAAGTGGTGAACTGTGGGCCGTATGCTTAACTCTTCGGGGAAAGGGCTTTATTACTTGTGATTAACAATAGATTTAAAAAATCAATTAGGTTGCACGAATCGTTCGTTAAGAATTGAAGGTTCCTGCCCTGTCAGTTTCAACACTACGGTCAATACCTTAAGGTGTAAAAAGTGTTCAAATGTAACTTACAGCATGTAAGGCCATTTATCGTCACGCCAGCTCTCCAGTGCTAACGCTCGGGACGCTAGCTCGTTGCTCCAATCGTCTGGAAACCGCACTGGCTTAGATGCAGAAGCCCACCTGAAGACAAGCGTATAGATTCTCAAATAAGCTTTAGGTAGGTATAATAAAATTACAGGGTCACTTATTTATCTATCTACGTCCAGCCGAAGCCCTGCGATTTTCGAGTGTAAATCCCACATTCGAGAGTTGCTTGATTATACGAGGTATTTACAAAATGTACATAAAAGCGGACGAGGAACGAAATGTGAAGAAACGTGCGAGAAACTCTCCATGTGTAACAGACCCAAAGACTGATTTCTGTCCCTTAGACTAGACCCATATCGAGAATTATAATTATGCCTGTCTGAAGCAAATCATATGTCGTTATCTTCTCTAGATGATAGAGCACTTTGTAGATAATACCTAGACATATAAGTACTTAATTCTAAAAACTAACATATCAGAATGTGTATTTCCGGACCAGCTTATGATCGCGAAAGTTATTCCAATTCATAAAAAAGGATCTAAGCAGAATCCCCAAATGTACAGGCCAATTTCATTGCTTCCTATGCTATCAAAAATGTTTGAAAAAATTATAAAAAGCAGACTCCTAAATCACCTAAATTTAAAACACGTTTTGAATCAAAGACAATATGGTTATCAAGCTAATGTTGGAACACAGGATGCCATAGACGCCTTAGTGAGTGACGTTAGGGACAGGTTAAATAAAAAACATAAGGTCTTTTCTTAGATTTAAGTTCTGCGTTTGATACTGTTGATCATAAATTATTAATAACTAAACTAGAGCATTATGGAGTGAGAGGCAAACCTTTACAGCTTATGACATCTTATTTAAAAAATAGAAAAATGTTTGTTAAGGTTAAAGCTGTTAACGATAACTTTTGTGTTCAAACCCGTACCAGACAAATACTTAAAAAAGACGAACAGTGTTTTACTTCAAAATTGTTTGACGTAGACACAGGCGTTCCTCAGGGATCGATTTTAGATCCAATTTTCTTTATTGTATTTGTAAATGATATGCTAAACTTCATGGAAAATAAAGTAAGGGATACACATTTAGTGGTTTATACTGATGATACTAATGCTATCATATCAGCAGAAAATATGAATGACTTAGAAGTGCGGGTAAATGAAGTAGTTAAATTACTTAATGATTGGTTTGCAGCTAACGGCTTGCTGGTTAACTCAAGTAAAACTAATTTAATGTTATTTAAGGCTACAGCTAGAGCAAATGACCAGCTAGTATGTAGTAACGGGGGAATTAAAATAGATACAGTACAGACAGCTAGATTTGTTGGTGTATATTTGAACTGTCATTTGAATTGGAAAGATGAATTGGCAAGTGTAGAAAGTTCGGTTAGCTCAGCGTGTTACGCATTAAGAACTTTAAGGAATGATGTAGACATTGACATTCTGAAGAAGGTGTACTATGCATTAGTTGAGTCAAAATTGAGGTACAGTATATTATTCTGGGGGGGGGGGGGGTAGTTATAATTACGACATGCAAAAGGCGTTCATACTACAGAAAAGGGCAATTCGAACTATGATGAAAATTAGACAGCAAGAATCATGTACACTCGAGAGCAATGAATCCGGGTCACTTAAAGAATCCTAAAAATCTCGGAAACTAAAAATGCTAGGTTAATGCAATAAATTGTATTTAATAGACAATGTAATACTCCTTAAATGAAGGTATTAAAACTTCTTAGTTATTGTAAAGTTATATCATAAAAAAATCAAATTTGAAAAAGGGCCACTTTCGAAGATGGAACTACGAAATTACAGCATTTGGTGTTGCTTTTGTTTGTAATCTGTCATTTATGTGGGTACATAAACCATGTTGATAGTGCTCTATATTCATTAATCAAGCTGAAATTATGTCGCTTACGCCTGAAGAATGCACCAGAATACCTACAATGCTGGAAACCGACCGGAGTCAGCGCGATACAGCCAGGACTGTCGGTGACTCGGACTCGGACTCGATATTGACTTAACCCAGGACCTTGGAAAACAGCTAGAGCCGATAAATCTATTCTATTCCAACTCTATTTCGACCTCTACTATACCTAGTAGGTACTACAGATATAAAATATTATATTCTATATATGCTGAAAGCGGGTCGTGGCGTGGTAGCTTGCCAGCTGTACCGCCTTTTCAATCTTTGCTGGCGAAATGGCAGAGTACTAGAAGAATGGTGCAAATCGGTCATAGTGCCGCTGTGCAAAGGTAAAGGGTCACAGCAAGAGTGCAAAAACTACCGCGGCATAAGCTTGCTCAGTGTCGTAGGCAAATTGTATGCGAAAGTTTTGATTAAAAGAGTGATGAATGAAAGTAAAGGAAAAATGTGGGATGTACAAGCAGGATTTATGAAAGGAAGGGGATGCACGGATCAGGTCTTTTCACTAAGATGCCTAGCTGAAAAGTTTTTGGCAAAACGCCAAAAAGTCTATTGCATCTTCGTGGACTTAGAAAAGGCCTATGACAGAGTGGTGAGGAATGAACTGTGGTCAATACTGTTCATGTATGGAGTGAACAGCAACTTGATACGAGCATTGAAATCTCTATATGAGGGCTCCAGTGCTTGTGTCAGGATCAATGGAGCTTGCACAGACTTTTTTCCCATCGAAAAAGGTGTGAGACAAGGCTGTGTAGCGTCACCATGGCTGTTTAACCTTTACATGGACAGTTGTTTGAAAGATCTACAAGAGTGTGCGTATGGACAAAAAATGAATGAGCTAACCGTCAAATGCCTCCTTTATGCTGATGATCAGGTAATACTGGTATCATCGGCGGAAGAGTTGCAGTTGATGGTTAATATAATGAACGATGCGCTTAAAAGTAGAGGAATGAATGTTAATGTAAGCAAGACAAAAGTAATGGTTTTTGAAAGAGAGAAATGTATGACTGATTGCTCGATATTGATCGAAGGAAAGAGCGTGGAACAGGTGAAAGAGTTTGTTTATTTGGGTTCAAAATTTGCAAGAGATGGAAAGTGTGACAATGCTATTGAAAGAAGAGTTTTGGCAGGAAATCAAGTGAATGGAGCCATTCACACCTTTATGAACAGTCAGAACGTGTCTAAAAAGGCAAGGATGGCTGTACATAGAGGAGTGCTTGTCCCTACACTTATGTATGGTAGTGAAAGTTGGGTGTGGCAGGAAAAGCATGAAAGTAAAATTATTGCAGTGGAAATGAGAAGTTTGTGAAGTATAGCTGGAGTGACATTGATGGATAAAGTAAATAATAGTGTGATAAGGGTGTTCCCTTGCGGCATGACAGAAGATGTAGTGACTCAGATAGAGAAAGGGATGCTCAGATGGTTTGGACATGTAGAGAGAATGGATGGAAATAGGCTGACGAAACAGATTTATGAGGCGAGAGTGAATGGGCAAACTGGTAGGGGTCGACCTCGGCATACTCAAGTCGATAAAATCGATAATCTTTTAAGAAAAGGCCAGGTCAAGAGTACCCTTAACCGAAGAGCATGTATGAAGACACTTATGAAAGGTGAAGAAGCGAAAGTTGTTTGCCAGGATCGTAGCAAGTGGAAAGTCATAGTCTCTGCCTACCCCGTTGGGAAACAGGCGTGATGTTATGTATGTATGTATTCTATACTAGTACATTCTTATTCTTAGATTTTTTTTTCAATGTTTGTAAGTGAACGATAAAATCCAAAGTTACGAGTAGGTACCTAAGTATATGTCTTTGAGTCCACTGACCGTCCAGTCTAAAATCATTTAGACAATGTCGTACCTGTATGAAAAGTCTGTACCAATCCGAATCCGTCTTATCAACATGGTACAATAAAGTCAAGTATCTATCTACCAAAATGGAATTGAAAAAGGCCTCCATTCAGCAGTGAACTGTGTGTGTGAAATTGATACGAAAAGTTGAGGAGCACAAACGTAATTCAAATGGCTCTTTTCTTGTGGAAACATAAAGCTCTCTTACGTCTCTCTTTAACACAGGTATCTTCTTTTTTTTTCTTACTAAGAAACCCGGACTTTTGGTAGGTTTACACGGGGACACAGGTCCAACATGCAGAGGCCCTTTGAGACTTTTAATCTCAGGAAATGGGACTCTCACTGCAAACAATCTACGTCTGCCTTATGTAGAAGAGCGCTAATGGACCATCTGCAATAAGAGCTGACTAAGAGCTAGTATGAGCCTAGCCTTGACGGTAATCCACACAGACAGACACTAGCTAATTAGGTTGTGATAAAATATTCACGTATCATTAGCTAATATTTGATTATCTCAATTGCTCTTTGTTTCGATACTGTATAACTAAGTACCTATGTCTTTGATAAAGATTATTAATATCTATTTTATTATATAACTAGCCAATGTTAAGCGGTTTAATCGCGTAGCTCCCATTCCAGTGGGAATACGGGAATAAAATATATCTATCCTATAGCACCCGGGGTGGTGTAGTTTCCCAACAGTAAAAGAGTTTTTCAAATAGGTTTAGTAATTCCGAAGCAATATCAGTGTAAAAATAAAATCGTCCCTCTTTATAGGTAATATTAGATAGAATATAGAGTTATAATACTAGCTGACCCGCGCAATAGAGAGTATTACCTGTTCCCGTCGGCGCATTACTACCATCACGTTGCGTTTACTCCCGTAGCGTCTCGTCGTTAATATTCAATACTACGTGAGAGAGAGAGAGTGAGAGAGAGAGAGAGAGAGAGAGAGAGAGAGAGAGAGAGAGAGAGAGAGAGAGAGAAAGGTTTCTCGTCACGTGTATTTCCGTCGCATAATTTTTAAGAACAATTTCGTTTATGAAAAAGGTATCCCGTGGCATTGTTGTAGAAAAAATTGATTGCCATTAAAATCGTTATTGTGCACCAACCCAAAGACAGACACATGCTATCGCGCAATTTTTTTAGAACTATTTTAAGCGAAACAATTTTGAAGTACGCAGCACACGCAACGAAACTCTCAAAAGGAATAACTTTTCCCCCGTTTTTGAAACATTTACTATAACTGCTCCGCTCCTATTCGTTGTAGCGTGATGCTATATAGCCAATGACACTCCACAATAACGTAGCTTTCTATTGGTGAAAGAATTTTTAAAATCAGTTCAGTAGATTCCGAGATTAACCCTTGCAATTTAACAAATATACAAACACACAAACTTTACTTCTTTATAATATTAGTATAGAAGTATAGATAATCTGTGATATTAGTATAGACTAGCGGACCTTCACGGTTTTACTCGCTTAATTCCCGTTAGTATATAATCTGAAACATACTGATTGAATTTTCACTGGCTGACGTTATAACATCTAATCCGTTTGTGAGTTTTTACAACTTCGAACATCAACGTGAAAAATACTTACACTAAATTAAGTTTGACGTGCTGCGTAACACCGTCTCCATCTCTGGTCATGAGTCCGTTGAATATAAACCTGTACCTCTCCTGGTTCTCAAGCACTTGGATCTTCAGCCCCCCAGCAGTCCAAACGTCCTCATCGTTTTCCCATGCACAATGACTTACCGCCGTATCAGGGTGTTCTGGAATAAAAATAACTCTTACAGAATTGCCAGCTTCTTCTGTCGCAGATTCTGCCTATTGCCTTGCGAATCTAGCAGTCGATGTAAACGTAAAAACAATCATCCTGTTGTTGTTACTTTGTGACCTAAATACAGGAATATATGGCTTCAGTACTTATAGTCCACTTTATCGAAATGACCACTTTATCAAAATGACCATATCTTCGTAATATGACTACTGCTTTTCACACAATGTCCACTTCATCAAAATGACTAAGTACTTTTTCATAATAACAACTGCCTTTCTCAAAATGACCACTCTACCAAAATTATAAGAGCAAGTAATTTGACCTTTTCAACTTGCTTAAAGTCTTTTGTTTTATTGATCTGCATGTGTTTTTTCGATCATCATTTGTTTATTTGTTTCGTCGATTTTCATTTGTTTTGTCTTCGTTTGTTTTCTCGATCTTCATTTGTTTTTTCGATTTTCATTTATCTTGCCGATCTTTATTTGTATTATTGATCTTCATTTGTTTTGCTGATCTTCATTTATTTTTTCGATTTTCATTTATTTTGCCGATCTTCATTTGTTTTGTCGATCTTCATTGGTTTTGCCGATCTTCATTTGTTTTGCTGATCTTCACTTGTTTTTCGATCTTCATTTATTTGCCGATCTCCATCTGTTTTGCCATTATAGACATTTTAGACATGTATATTGTTAAAGTAGGCATTATTTATATTGATAAAGTAGACATTATGGAATAATGATCAATTTGGAACTGTAGACATTTTAGTTTAGACAGTAGACATTTTGATAAAATAGACTTTAAGTACTGAGGCCCTCGTAAGGTTGAATTTGTAAAAAAATATGTTTAGGTACGTCATTACTGTAACTGCATATTGTGTTTGACACCTTTGAGTATCGTTTTTGTTTGAAATTCTACATCTTAGTTATTTTTGTAGATCAATGGTAACATGTATCAAAAATGTTCACTTACGCTGTAGTTTATAAGAAGTCCCATTCGGTAGTTTGACGTGTACTACAACTTCTGCCAATGTTTGTCTGCCACACTGCTTACGTACAGTCAACAGTATCGTAGACCCGTCTGAGGCCCACGTGCGTACGGCAAAGCTGTCCCACCCTTCAAACTGTATCATACGAGGATACTCGTATAGCTCCGTTGTGGTAAGCTTTGACTTCCATCGCCTTACCGCAAAGCGTGCAAAGAATAACTTAATTGGATAGTTCCAACCTGTGGACAAACAAATAGTGATTAACAACATTTATTGTTAAACATTACAGAGACTCCTAATTATTATCTACATATCAATGTATTTACATTATTACTATCTAAACTAAACCTAAATAAGGCCCCGCGGCATTGTGCCCAAAAGACTAGCAGCATTCCCATACAAATTAAACTGAAATGAAAAGCATGTCAATTTTTTCACCGACATCGAAAAAGGGGTTTACTAATGTTTGCCATAATTTAAAATGCCATAATTTCATATGCCATACTGGTATTTGCCATAATTTCATTAGACATAACGCTTCAGATGCCATAATCGTGAAATGACATAAAATGACTTTCACTAATTCCATTGGTCATAATCGATCAAGTGTCATAATAATTTAAATCCATAAATGTATTTGCCATAATTTTCGTTTTCAATAATGCCATTTTCCATAACTTTTATTCACCATAATATAAATAAAGATAATTTATACGACACATAATTTATTCACAATTAAACCTAAAACTAAACCTCACATGGCGTCTACTAACTAAGCCCGACGACGACCTACTTCTGGGTGGTTTTAAAAGTCCGAGTCGGATTGCACTGAGTCGAGGTGTTAACGATAATTAATTTCGACCTAACAATATTATGTATTATTTTCATAATTATATCAAATTTTGATTATGTCAAGAGTCGATTATGAGATGTGTTACTTATGGAAACTAACTATTATGATACTTGTTGTTATAGACAGTCATTTTATGGCAAATAAAAGTTATGACTCTTGAGTTGTTAAGGCAAACGTTATTAGTATAAATGATAATAGTGCAAGTAAATATTATGATCGGGGATGATTATGGCAAACAATATTAGTGCAAATGAATTTATGGAAAACGAGAGAAGACCCGAAAAAGAGGGAGGTTACTCAATTTAACCGTATATTTTTTTCATTTATCAGTTGAACAAGGAAGATTATTACGGCTACGTTCTATCACCGCACCGCTCTCCACAGACAGGGTGTTCATCCTCACACATTGCGTCCGGAGCGTTCGAGCACGGTTAGACCCGATAGGGGCTTTCTGCCACGCACGCTTAGGTTGTGGAATGACCTCCCTGCCTCGGTTTTCCCTAACGCCTACAGTATGGGGATCTTCAAAAGGGGTCTTAGAAGGTTTTTATAGGGTCGGCTGCGCGAGTGTAGCGCCTCCGGTGTTGCAAACGTCCATAGGCAGCGGTGACCACCGGTACATCGGGTAGGCCGTATGCTTGTCTGCCACCTTGATGGTATAAAAAAAAAATTATTAGGTACAAGACAGGCCACCGTCAGAATAGCTGGTTGCAGAAAGTTATCCCTGTACAAACTTTATGCCAAATCCATGTCGCCGATAGAGCGTGAAAGAGAAAAGATCAAAAAACCCGCTAACTGCGAGTTGGACTTACGCACGTAGGGTTCCGTACCTACCAAAAAACGGCAAAATGTCAAGTTTGTTTGTGTAATGGGAGCCCCCTGGAACCCCCCTCTTTTTTACTGATTTTAATATTTGTTGCTATAGCGACAACAGAATTACATCATAGATGAAAATTTCAGCTCTCTAGCGGTCACGGTTCCTGAAAAAAACTTACTACAGACAGACAGACAGACGGACGGCGAAGTCTTATGAATAGGGTCCCGTTTTTCACCCTTGGGATACGAAACCCTATAAAACATTTGCACATCAAATATTTTACTGAACATTATCAGTTAATCTCAGCGGATTAACATGGATTGGTTTAATTTTTGTTGGTACATCTATGAATTCCACAATTTTTACCTGTTTTGTCACCTGATTCCTCTTAGGGGGCTAGTCCGCAAAAAAATGCACTTAGGATTTTGGAAATATTCAAGAACTCACTTCATTAAATGACACTAAAATGGAACCTTGAATTCTTAATAGATGAAACTACAATAACACCGTGCGCTTTTTACAAAATAATTATTTACATTATAAAAAAACACCTCTCAAAGTTATTAAAAATCAGCGAAATAGCAGAAATAATCAAATTGACAATGGTAAATTTCGATGATTTTCAGAGGTTTTTTCGCAAGTAAATAATTATTTTGTAAAAAGCGTACGGTGTTAATGTAGTCTCATCTATTAAGAGTTTAGGGTTCCATTTTAGTGTCATTTAATGAAGTAAGTTCTTGAATATTTCCAAAATGCTAAATGTCTTTTTGTGCATTTTGCGGACGCGCCCCTTAAATGGCTGGACCGATTGTGATCTAAATTTTGTGCTCATTGGGTTCCTGAATGGTTTAAAAACAATTTGACCCGGTAGGTGGAGCTGCTAAAGGTATGTCACCAATGTCCACACAGAATTACGACTGGCCGGGCCCTTCTTTAATAATGTAGGTAAATGATCGAACTAACCGATTTAAGGTATTATTTGCTACTATGTGTTCCCCGCACCTTCGACCTAATAGAAGTCGTTATCTTTACTCCTTTTGCGCAATCGGTTTAAAAGTAGCCTATGTCCTTCCCAGGGCCTCGAACTATCCCTATACCAAATTTCATCTCAATCGCTCCAGCCGTTAAGGCGTGAAAGCATAACAGACAGACAGAGTTACTTTCGCATTTATAATATTAGTAGGGAATTAGGGATTTCCTACAAAGCTGGATTATTAACATTTATCTGCTTCTTATTGATAAAACTCCTGTGTAAAAATGAGTAAGGAAAACTTCACGACGCGATCGGAGCCGCGGGCATTGGCTAGTTATCATACAATTACGAATCTTCCTAATATTACATTCGAAAGTTAGTAATAACAATTTGACTACTCCTCAATACAGCAATTAATTCCCATGAGAAGAAGGAATGGATACCAAATACTCGAGCAAAGCAACGACCGACATCTAGTCTATACTCTAGTCTATACTAATATTATAAAGAGGAAAGATTTGATTGTTTATTTGTTTGTTTGTTTGCATCGAAAAGGCTCCGGAACTACTGGGCTGATTTGAAAAATTCTTTCACTGTTGGGAAGCTACGCTACACTCTTTGCGGTGAGCATAGGCTATATTTTATTCCCGTATTCCCACGGAAACGGGAACTACGCGGGTGAAACCGCGTGTCGTCCACTAGTATTGTATAATGTAGGTATAATAGTCCACATCCAAAATTTGAATAGATAACTTTTATTACCTACATATAAATTGTAACCTTGAAACAACAATGACCAAACGAAATTTCTGCAATTTCCTGAGATAATTATTTACGTAGGTAGGTATCTATTGGTAGGTATACCTACTATAGTACAGTGGGCCAAAAAATTGGTGTACCACCTTAAGGTTGAACGTCGTTTGCAAATTCATAGGCGATAATGATTAGTTTCGCTTGCAGACATATCTGACAATTTCTATTGCCATCTTTATCTGATTATTGAAAACATTTTATATTGATACGTGACAGCTGTTCTTAGTTTGAATATATTTGACAAAAAGTCAGTTGTCAGTATTCTATATAAAAAGAGATTGCTAGATTTAAAAAGATTTCATGACTTTTATTTAGAACCATTCAAATTATCTTTGCAGAAATTAATGTTTTATCAGTTTTTAATAAAGGTTAAAATGTCATGCACTTCTAAGTGACTTACGACAAATGAATACTTATCAATAAGGTTTACGTCATAATTATGCATCTCTTTCAATGATATCTAGTATGAACCTTGTTGTAATTTTCAATGACTAGAAAACTAAATCAAAACTGATACACCACTTTCTTGGCCGACCGTACATATTGGTAGCTATATTTTGGATGCAGACTATTATTTTCTCTTTATACTGTGTTATTTATTAATATACAATAGGTAGGTACTAGATGTAGCGGCTTTCCATGTGCGGAATTTGGTACCCACTCTCCCTGTCCTGGGACATCCTTCCGAGGGCTTACCCGGGGCTCACAACCATAGGCTGTTGGGCGCTATGTGAGGTTTTTTAGTCGGTAGGAGTCAGGCATAACATCCATGAGGATTTTCCCTCACGTTAAAAAGAAACCCACTCTCTCTTCCTATGGGAATTTATTGCCGGGATAAGAAGTTTTTTTTTTGTTAAACGTGAGGAAGAATCCTTCATGGATGCTATGCCGGACTCCTAACGACTAAAAACCTCACGTAACGCCCAACAGCCTATGGTTGGGAGCCCCGGGTAAGCCCTCGGAAGGAGGTCCCAGGACATGTGTTATATTATAACACACTTTCGAATGTAATATTAGTAAGATTCGTAACGGTACGATATGCTCCGACTTATTATATATACTTTTACTGAAATATAAATATAATTAATCTCAAAGTTAAAATAGATTACTTATCTCCACCTGCACATGATAAATTGATTAGGTTCCTATCTCCAATAACTATAAAATGGTATTCTTGCTGCAGGTATTGTCTATCTAGAAAAGCGAGTCGGATTTGCGCACGAAGAGTTCGGTACCAAAACAACTAAAAAACTGGCCAAGTCGAGTCGGACTCGCCCATGGAGGGTTCCGTAGCAACAAGTAAAATATATAAAAGTTTGATTGATGTTTTAACACGTTCGCTGTGGCAGTGATTTTTCTAGGCGAAAATTGCGGTTTATGACGTTTTAAAAAAAAACTACTTATTAGATCTCGTTCAAACAAATTTTAGTTGGCAGTTTTTATGGCAATGTAGATCTTTTTTTTTATTTATCATTCTCTTAGTTTAGAAGTTAGAGGGGGGGGGGACACATTTTTCCAATTTGGAAGTGTTTCTCGCGCAAACTATTCAGTTTAGAAAAAAATGCTGTTAGAAACCTCAATAGCATTTTTAAAGACCTATCTATAGATACCCTACACGTACGGGTTTCAAGAAAAAAAATGAGTTTCAGTTCCAAGTAGGTATGGGGATTGGGGACCCCCAAAATTTACTGTTTTTGGTACGTTTGATAATTTTTAAACACAATTTGAGCCTTAAGTTATAAGATTTGCATGAACATTACACTTTATTATTTCGTTAAATTGATTATTCATATTTTGGTTTGGTTTTGAGGTTATTAACAATGCGCTTGTTTTTATTTATCTGTCATGGCGGCAAATTTTGAAATACACATTTTGTAAGAGTGCGCCCCCAAAGAGTACGCGCGCGCACTTTTAGCTAGTATGGAACCAAAACAACAACCTAAGGGCGCTATCGGAACGCCTAGAGATCATGAGTTTTGTTTCATTTTTTTTGCAAAAAGCCACCATGTTGCGTTATAAAAGAAAATCTGAAGGAAAAGTAGTCTTCACGGAAAATATTTTGAGAGAAGTAAGAGAAAAGATAGAACGGGGACAGAGAAAGAGGTCTGTTGCTGAGCTGAAACTTTGAGAAATGTTCGTTGTTGAGACATCTGCCGAGGCTGAAGGTTCTGTTACAGAACCTGTACCGACTACTTAGGATTTGGGATCTTTAATGCGACATCTGCCGAGGCTGAAGGTTCTGAATCTTTAAGTGCGACATCTGCCGAGGCTGAAGGTTCTGTTACAGAACCATCAGCCTCAGCAGATGTCACAATTAAAGATCCCAAATCCTAAGTAGTCGGTGCATTCGTCATGCCACCAAGCTTCGCATCTGCTACACTGAATCTAGTCTAACTCTGGAGGATTCACGTAAATTTCAGAGCAAAGAAGGCATCCTTTAACTTCACTACCTGTACTTGTAGTCAACAATGTGGGCCTCTTTGATGTTTCAGTTTTTTTATTGTCTTCTTTCTTGCTGTTTTCTTAATCTTATTTGCCTTTTCTTCTTTTTGTTTCAGTTTTTTTCTCAACGCAATTCTTAAAGTTTCAGCTCAGCAACAGACCTCTTGCCCCGTTCTATCTTTTCTCTTACATCATGCGCACTCTTAGCTTATATGGAGCATTGCGTGTGCGTACTCTTAAGACGAGGTACCTTAAGAGTGCGCATGAAACATGACCTCGAAAATTTGATTTATTAATTATTCTATGTGATTTTATTGGCTTTAATAATAAAAAAAATGTTCCTCAATAACCAATGACTCAGTATAATTATAACGGAAGACCGTAAGTGATTTTATTTTTCTGTTTTGAATAAAAGTTTGTAAACTGCACACTCTTTGGTTTCTTTACCCTATCGGTAACAGAATTGTCTGTGATTTTCTTTTTAATATCTAGCTCTAGCTAACGGGCAGGCTGAGTCTCGGTAATAGGTTATCAATTATAGGGTCCCGTTTTACCCTTTTGGCACAGAACCCCAAAAATGCAAAGGTTTTGATTAAACTCTTTCACATGCACAGCCGAGTAACAAATATTGCTAAGTTGGTTCCGATCATCGAACTACTAGTCGAATTGGTTGGAAATGTTAAGGAAATACGATACACGAATTTACACGATACGGTCACAGGGCGAAAACTCCAGCTTGAATGTGTGCGTGTGGTGTGACCAATAATTCTAAGCAAATGTTCCGTCCACACGTACGTCAACTCTACTGACAGCTGTGGCGCGACAGGGAGTTGCCGATCTGATACTATTATATTATCTTTGATACGGGTACAAACTACAAACAAACACATCGGTCCCTCAAGCAAACAAATCAATCAAATCAAAGGCAACAAACACAAGTGTTCATTTGGAAATTAAAAAGCCCCCGATCTCAAAACCGCTCTAATAAGTCCAACATGTATATAATTATGGAGTTGGGTATCTCGCAGACTACTTGATGCATCAGCCAGTTCCAGGTTTCCATGTCTCGGAAACACCATCAAAGTCGTATACCATATTTAGAATGAATCAGAATTTTTCTAGTATCCCTTCATTACTCAGAAAGTGAGCTGATGATCTTCAATATTTATAGCTACGAACCATTCTCGTCACATCGGCTTTCGAATAAAAAAACATCGGCCAAGTGCGCGTCGGACTACCGCACGGAAGGTTCCGTACCAAAAAACGGTAAAAAATCATGTTTGTTGTATGGGACCATTAGTCGCTCCACTTTTTTTCTGATTTTAGTATTTGTTGTTATGGCGGCAACAGAAATATGTGAAAATTTCAGCTCACTTTCAGCCGACAGACAGCGAAGTCTCATGAATTGGGTGTGGAATAACACATAGGCTACTTTTTATCCCGGGAAAATGTTCCCACGGGAAGCGTGAACGAGAGCCAAACTTCAACGGGTGAATCATTTAGTTAGTATCATTATTATCGTAGATAGAAGATAGATTTTTCCAGCAGCGGCCTATGATAGGCCGATTTGATTGATTGATGCGTGCGTCACTGTGTCATTGTGTCAGTGCGTCATTGATGTTTTTTTTTAAATAAATAGGTAGTAACATTATAGCAAATAGGTAGGTTCGTAATAATAACATTTTGAATTTCTAGATCCCTCGTAGGTGACGCCACAATCTGCGAAAGTGACCCAGGAACTTTACATGGATTATTTTATCAATATTTATGCACTATTTATGAGCTCAAAAGTTTATTAAACTGTTACGTAATTTTACCGATTTTCACTTGTTGTTACCGATCTTCATTTTACCGAATCTTCATATCTGCTTTCACCGATCTTCATTTGTTCATAACTTAGATCAAGAAGTTCTTATAGGCTCCCGAGACGATCATGCCTTGCAATTGTCAATCACGTTAAATATGAATGGAAGTTGCTTCAGTGTGCGTGATTGCTGTGCATGTGTGTGCATCGACGTATACGTACACATGAGATTCTACGTGCTTGACAATTGCCAATTGACCATGTCGGGACCCCTTTATTCTTGATCTAAGGTTTATAACGATCTTCATGTTTTTAGCGCTCTGTCTATTACTCCGCCGCACACAGGTGAGAAATACGAAATTCACGGTCAAAATTCAAAAAAACAAAGATACTTTGTTTCAAAAATAGTAACCTAAATTAGGAACGAGATATATCCCAGTATCTAATAATGATATGTAAAACGTTTCTTACATATTATTTAAACATCCACAACCTTGAACTAAAACAGTTATGCTAATGGGGTATTTTTTTACAATTATGAACATTTGTTTTAACTACAATTTTTAAATATTATAAAGTTGATTTTCCGTAATGAAGTCTATACCTTAAGGTATGTTTATTGTTTCTAATTAACTAAAACATTTAGATACATAACTAAACAAAATTACTAATATATATATACAGGGTGTGGCGTAAATAGTGGTCCAACGTAAAGGGTGTGACATAACAGGTAGTCAACTACAACATACTACAATTTTGTCCGGTTTTGCCCAAGGGTTGCAGAAAAAAAGAACTTTTTATGAAATTCACCCCATTTTTTATAAATTTGGCTGTAGTTTGAAGAAAAATCGTTAGTTTTGAATTTTGATTTCTGTTTATTAAAGCCTAATACATTTGCTAACAAACAATAATATAGTTTGTTTATTTCCATTTCAAACTTGAAAAAAAAAGATAAATTTATCTCAATTTTACCTCAAGTTTTAAAGTATCACTAAAATACAAATGCATTTTAAAAAAAATAAATGTACTGCACTGTTGCTACCCATTATTTCAAAAATATGCCCGTCTAATACCGATTTCGAAATGGTATCACACTAACAAATATTATTTTTTAAAAGCTGGATATTTCATTTTCATTACAAACTGAAATTTTAATTTCATAGTAGGGAATTAAACTGTTTATAACCACATGGTCTCTACTTATCCGTCTATTGTCGGGCGCCTCGGAAAACTACTCAGAAGGATGTTACAGGATTCCTGACAGACTTTGGTCAACACCTTGGTCCCACTAAGGGTCTGCGGTGTCCTTCCGATTCTTTTTTTTTTTTTTTTTTTTCTGCAACCCTTGGGCAAAACCGGACAAAATTGTAGTATGTTGTAGTTGACTACCTGTTATGTCACACCCTTTACGTTGGACCACTATTTACGCCACACCCTGTATATATACAGAATGAATTTTTGAAAAGGGATTGGATGGCCAAATCCGTAACTATAAGGAATAGCGAAAAATGCTCAAAGGAGTCACGAGCCCGATTTTGATGAAACTTAAAACCTCATCATTAGATTTTTGAAAAACCTATAATCCTAGCTGGGAATCGAACCAGTTGATTTTGAAAAAATAAACACACCCTATATTATTACACCATACGATAGTGACGCTGTTAAGGATCAAATTCTGCGAAGTAATGATATACGGCAAATGAATGGAAAAATTGGAATTTTAATAAAATTAATATTTCATGTTGGTAACTAAATTTTGTATCATAAATTCTTTCGTTCGAAATCCCAGAAGGGATCGTAACTATTCCGAGTTTTAAATTATGAACAATATGATTCTGGTAGGCTGGTGAAATTTGAAAGTAGAACATAATCTCAATTTTAATTTTAGCCAGCGAAATCCACGTATCCACGGATCTTACCCCCTTAGATTACTTTCTCTGGGGGTATGTCAATAACAAAATTTACAAAGACACGTATGATGCAGTTGATGACTTGAAACGTTCTTTGGAGAATATTCTAAATCGAATCAATAACATTGTAATATTGAATGCAGTAAGAGGTCTGGAATCCTGCTATGTATTGCAAACAATGGCCTACATTTTGAATAATTGTGTGTGTTAACGTAAGAAAAATAAAATGCGGTCATTCTCAGCCGGCTCAAATAGGCGAGTCCACGTCAAAAACCAATACCTGTAGATTACTTATCAATATGATTTTTTTTCTACAAATTCTACGGTCAAAAATAGTAGGGGGGGCCTGTGGTTTTTTTTAGATTAATTGCGTAAAAGTTAGTTTAAAAAAATTAAAACTACGAAAATATTGACCTCGGTGTCGCGTCCGGTCCCGTATTGCAGCGAAAATTATTTTTTATCTTTTTTTCTCCAATATAGGTGTTATATGTGCATATATTCACAAATAACTTGATAACTATTTACTCTATTTATAACATTACTAAGCCATTATCGGCATTACTAGACAAGTTTCAACTGGTTGTCTTTACGTCCGACGTTCAGAATTGACTTCAGTGGCGTGCACCGATTCGTTCATTACTCTGTATCTCTAGCGACTGCAAGAATAGTTGTTCGAATAATACAAACTGTCAGTTAGTTACACCGCACCGGTGGTAAGGACTAGACGTCGGTGTGTCATCGCCCCACTGTTTTGTTAAGGTTCGTAATCATTTTCGGTGGCTTGGTATATACCTAAAATTGATTTCGGTGCATCCATTTTATCCTCAATTATTTGAACAAATGATGTAAAGCTATATTAAAAGTGTGTCTTTTAGGTATAAGATTTCAGTAAAAAACATAAGTATTCATAATACAGATTACTTTTAAAAATATATAGGATTTTGCTAAATATTTTGATTTCAGTGCCCTTGATTCCGGTGTTTTTTAGTGGAAATACTTGCACGGAGATCAATATTTAAAAGCACCGAAATCAATCAATAATTTATTTATTTGCATTTTTCAACTGCCTCGTTGGTCTGGAGGTAAAAATATTGACTGCGAATAACGAGGTCTTGGGTTCGATTCCCACCAGAGTCAAATATCTGTGAGATCCATAATTATTTCGATCCATTTTGATTTCGGTGGACACCATTATAAAAAAGTGAAATCCCTTCATAACCATTCAGTCTATACAGTTCGCTCAACTACTGAAATGTTTTAAATTAACACTAGATTTGATATTTCATGTAAGTAAAACCTTATTTGAAAAAAAAAATTGTACACCGAAGTCAACCAAATAATGAGCCGCCTGATAATGACCCTATTTTGTTAAAGATGAGCTATTTCCTTTAGTTTTACGACTGTCATTACTTCCCAGAATAAGATCCTTAATAGCAACACTATCGTATGGTGTAATAATATAGGATGTTGTTATTTTTTCAAAATCAACGGGTTCCATTTCCGGCTAGGATTATTAGTTTTTCAAAAATCTAATAATGAGGTTTTAAGTTTTATCAAAATCGGGCTCGTGACTCCTTTGAGCATTTCTCGCTATTGCTTATAGTTTCAGAGTTGGCCATCCAATCCCTTTTGAAAAATTCATCCTGTATATATATATATATTTCCAGTTCCTTTATTTTTTAAACTGTGAAAAAGTTTATACTAAAGTGCACTTAATCAGAATTTTTTACATACCGGCTAGGATTATTAGTTTTTCAAAAATCTAATAATGAGGTTTTAAGTTTTATCAAAATCGGGCTCGTGACTCCTTTGAGCATTTCTCGCTATTGCTTATAGTTTCAGAGTTGGCCATCCAATCCCTTTTGAAAAATTCATCCTGTATATATATATATTAGAAGACTATGCTTTTCCAGTTCCTTTATTTTTTTAAACTGTGAAAAAGTTTATACTAAAGTGCACTTAATCAGAATTTTTAACATATTTCTAAAGCTTATAATTGTGTAGCTTTCATATGACACTAAATTTAGCTGCAACCACCTGCATCACCAGAACAAAGTAGTGCTAAATATAACAATGTTCATGTATGAAAAAAATACTCACAAAAATGCTAATGCTAAAATTATCTATTTTTTTCATATAATTATTATAAATGTTACAAAATAATCATAAGTATAGTAACTTTTATAATGTAATAGTATTATTTTTGGACTTTCTTATTTTTAGGGTTCCGTAAACCCTTGTAGTTTCACCAAGTCCGTCTTAGACTTACTGTTTAAACAGTTAGTGCTAGAAAGCTAAAACTTTGCATGGATATGTGTGTTTACCACGCCTACAAAGTATTAAAATAAACCCCGAAAAAAATGGGGGTGTATTCCTAGGGTTGATGCTTTTTTTACTTGGGTCTACTCCATTGTGTGGGGTATCATAAGATAAGTCTCTTAAAAGCGTTGCAAAGTTGCTAAAATGTGTTTTTGTTATTAAGGTATCAATTCTTATACTACTGAGGTGGAACACAAGCTTACGGGCCTACCTAATAGTTGGTTACCGTAACCTATAGACGTTTGAAACACCAGATGCGGTACACACGCCCTGCCAACCTAGACGCAGGTTGAGACCCACTGTGGAACTTTTTCAAGCCACCCACAACGCCTTCAACTTGGCATAAAGACTTTTATGATACTGATAACCGGAACCAATTGCTTAAAGTGCCTTCTGAAGCACGGAGACGCTTGTAAATAAATTTCGCAAAGTGGTCAAGTGGTGGTCACCCATCCAAGGACCGCCCATAGTAAAAGTTGCTTACTGAAGTAAACATATACATTACACTTAGTGCTCAGAGCGACGAGCGGTTCAAGCTATTTGCAAGAAATCTAATTTTAAAGCGCATTTTTTTGTTTAAATAGGGCGTCTCCCATCCCCTCTCTAAAACCTAATCAATCGGCTGGTTCAAAAAATCTGAAAATATTCCTAAATTTAGTCCATTTAATAAACTTTTAAGGAATTCTATAACGGCTGAGATGAATTTCTTAGTTCAGGAGTTATAGGGTCCACACGGAGTGACTATGAAGTCCTTTTCTATACGCAACCTAACACGCGCTTTGCCGGCCTATTATTATTAGTAATATTAAATAAATCAATGAAACATAGTTTCAATAAAGTAAAGTTTTAATAAAGCACCTTCCAATTACTATTTTTGACTTATTGCAGCAATATATAGGCGATAATATGCCTAGCGTAATAATGACCGTCTTTTGGGCATTTTTCACCTGTGTGCGCCGTGCGTGGTACTACTGGTTCACTTAGTAGTAGGTACGAGTATATTTTTTTGGTATCAGTAGTAGATACCTATTACTGCTAGTACCAAAAAAATCCACAGGCAACATTAGGGGCCTATATTCGTAGATGTATGAAAGACGATGACAGTTTCAAATTCTAATAGTAATCCTTAACCAGTGTCTATACCATGCCATGTCTTCGTCCATCAGTATGACTGCCTCTGTGGCGCAGTCGGTAGGATACCGCCTGCGGCGCTGGAGGTCGTGGATTCAATTCCCACCGGAGACAAATATTTGTGTGACCCATAAATGTTTGTCTCAAGAGCTTGGTGGTCAAGAGCAAGGTGCTTCTATGTATAATATGTAGATATGTATTTAAAAGTATATAAGTATTAATATCCGTGATCTGATACCCATAATACAAGCAGGCTATTCCTAGCTTACTTGGGGATCAGATAGCGTTGTGTGAAATGTCCGTTAATATTTATTTATTTATTTTTTTGTCAGTCCCCGGCTGTACCCCTTGCAAGTAAAGTATACCTTCTTTAGCCCCGGAGATTTGGGCTATATACGTCCTCTTTGACCTATGTAGGTACCTAGTAGTAGTTAATTTAGCTAGCTTGATGATGAAGAGTCCTACTATTATCTCAATAACTCTTAGAATTCATAACAATTATTTGACAGACAATGATTTCAAGCGCCGATGCTCAAAGCTTTGATTATTTAGTATTTTTACACTCAGTGAGTTCAAAGTTCAAATAGAGTTGAGACGGTAGAGCTGTCGCTACCAACATTACAAATAAAAACTTCAATGTAGATTTTGCATGCCACACCGCGCGCCCGGGACGTTCGTGTCACACCAAAATTAGAGAGTCGATGCGTAAAACAACTCAATCTAATTCCTTCTTCGTAAGAATAACCTTCGCTAACGCTTTTTATAAGTAAAATTTATCTATTAGTAAAAAGTAAAATGTACCTATGTACTTACTGATTCCTCTATAGTTTCCGGTCTCAGGTGTAGGTTTCTTAAAGAACACTAAATATAGCACTAATACACCTGTTACTATGCCAGATTGCAGCAAGAGATCGTATATGAAATCCATATTTATTCTCTAACACAGACAATCACAAAAGAACGCGAAGTAAACAAACGATTTAAATTGATGAGTATTTCAATGTCAACTTGTTGAGGTCGCGGGGCAAACCGCCGAGACGCAACGCGGTCGCTTGTTAACTGTTAACAACAACATTATCACAGTAATGACCACTCTGTCTGTGCTATAATCTCTATATCTAATAATTTTATCGCTCCTCGTTAATTATTTTGGTATCTATAATCACTGTTCTGTTGATTAGGTAGGAATACTTTGTGCTAAATACAACACGTTATTGCTTAAATCGCTTGTTATGTAATACAAAACTTACACGGTTGATTCATACATAGGGCGATTTGAATGTATTAAATAAATTTTTTAACATAAGTAGGTCATTATTTCAATAAAAAAGAAACCTGTTCCATTCATAGACATTATAATTACGTTGGTTCATAATCGTAGTGTGTTTTGACAGTCATTTAGCTCAAACTAAGCTAATATTAGCTTATGTTATGTCATAGGATAGAGACATATAAGCATGCTTTGTGCTTACCTAGGTACCTACTTATCTATTTCTAACCAACAGACTATAATTATAAAACATTCAAACTAAGAAACAAACATTTGTAGTACCTATAAAATAGTTTAGACAAATTGGTCAGACTCAGATTTCAACCTACGACCTCGGCACAGCCGTCATTAACACTAGCACTGCACCCTTAGTACATGTAGGTATTAAATGGTCTCATGTAGGTATTAAATGGTCTCATGTAGGTATTATGGTCTCATGTAGGTATTAAATGGTCTCATGTAGATAGAAATGAAGTGCTCGTGGCCCCGCGGACTCAGTGTTCTGTAAACGATCACTGCAGTGAGCAACTTTCACTATGGCCGGTCCATGGATGGGTGACCATCCCTGTGATCACTTTGTGACATTTATTTGAGCGTTTCTGTGCTTCGGAAGGCACGTTAAGCCGTTGGTCCCGGTTGCCAGTAAAATGGCGCTAAGTTGAAGGCTTTATTTCAATAGCAGGCAGCCACAACCTGCGCCTGTCCATTTAAACACGGCAATACGGCTCACCACCTATTACGTGGGACAAATTATACAAAAAAGGTGAAATGTGGGCATATAATATGACTCTGCCTACCCCTTCGGGGATAAAGGCGTGACCAATTATGTATGTATGTGTGTGAAGCGCTCGTGGCCCCGCGGACTCAGTGTTCTGTAAACGATCACTGCAGTAAGCAATTTTCACTATGGCCGGTCCATGGATGGGTGACTATCCATGTGATCACTTTGTGACATTTATTTGAGCGTTTCCGTGCTTCGGAAGGCACGTTAAGCCGTTGGTCCCGGTTGCCAGTAAAATGGCAGTCGTTAAGCTAAGTTGAAGGCTTTATTTCAACAGCAGGCAGTCACAACCTGCGCCTGTCCATTTAAACACGGCAATACGGCTCACCACCTATTACGTGGGACAAATTATACAAAAAAGGTGAAATGTGGGCATATAATATGACTCTGCCTACCCCTTCGGGGATAAAGGCGTGACCAATTATGTATGTATGTATGTATGTATGTATGTATGTAGATAGTTACTAAGTGAGAAACCGATATTACCCACCATTGTAAGTCAATATGAAGTAGAGGTCCCTCAGCTTTTTTTACGTGTGGAAATTCCTCATGGACGGTATCTCTCCTCTTACTGACTAAAAACAGTAGATATAAAGAGAACTAAGTATATATTCTACATGATCTGTCGGCTGTGCTCAAACCACACGTGCCCTATTACTGCCTACGGTCGGGAGCTCCGAGTAAGCCCTCAGAAGGTCCAGAAGGATGTCCCAAGAGTGGTATTTCTGCTGGAATGGAACATATTTATTATTTAGTTCCATTCTGCTGTTCAGAATGTAACAACAGGAAAGGTAAATAAATGTCTTAGGAAAGCGGTAAGGTAAACAAATGATGTAGAAATATGTAGGTATGGTATGACGTGAAAGGATAAAATCCGATAAGTCACAATGGTTTCGTTACGAGTACCTACGTCATTGAAAGAAATAGAAATTCTGAAATTATCTACGGTGAAAATTCCCCGGCCAATCGAATGGGGTGCATTTGTCCAATTCCGTGATAAAATCTGCCGATGTTGAGTAGAGCCGTTGTTTAGGTATTCGCCTTATATCAGAATGGCAGTTGAATCAGACTGAGTAAGGGTTGCACCAAGAGCCTTGTGGAACCCTCTAACTCTTGGTCATGCAGTCAGAACTGCTGCCATCGACGAGGGCGTTAATACTTCCTCCTTCCACTGGATATCAACCGCCATACATCTTACTATCCTACTAATATTATAAATGTGAAAGTTTGTGAAGATGCTTGGATGTTTAGATGTTTACTTACTCAATCACGCTTTAACGGCTGAACGGATCGGGCTGAAATTTGGAACCGGGGTAGATTGAAGTCTGGAATAAAACATTTCATCCTGGGAATATGTTCCCATGGGAAGCGGGAACGGGAACCAATTTGCACGCCGGTGAAGCCGCGAGCGTCAGCTAGTAGGTACATACATAAATTGGTTACCTACGCCTTTATCCACGAAGGTAGATCTTATATGCCCGTATTTCACATTTATAAAATTTGTTCCACGTAATAGGTGATGAGTCGTGTTGAAATGGACAGGCGCAGGTTGTGAATGCCTGCTGTTGAAATTTTTCAAGCCTTCAACTTGGTTTAACGACTGCCATTGTACCTACTGGCAACCGGGACCAATCGCAAATATTAAATAAATAAAATAAATAAATAAATTATTTATTGCATGAAACATGGTATTTTACAGGGTGTTGTTACAATTGATTCAATGCGCTGCATGTTCCGCAGATTCTTCTGCATACAATATTGTACAAGTAGGTAGTGATACTCAATTATTTCAAGGATTACACATTTAGTAGGTATAACACAAATTATTAACATTATTAACTATTTGATATAACTTAACATTACTGACAACATTAAAGAATGAAATATTATTGTGCAACTAGATTACTACATGAAAGTCATGAAACTATATTTAAAATTAAAGAATGTCATAAAATTAAAGAAATGTCAGGATACCATAAATTGTCCAGAGGTCAACAATACAGCTAAAGAAATGAATGTCAGTTAGAATACCATAAATTGTCTACAAGTAAATTTTACACCTTGAAACAGTAAATATTATTACGTCAGTTTAATATCTGATCTACCACACTAATGACATTGTGCTTGTTACAAAATAATATGATCTCATCGCCAAAAATATTTATCGTCAAGAAACTCTTTAACAGTATAGTAGCATTTCTCAGTAAGCCAGTTAGTGAGAGTAGTTTTAAATCTTCGTACAGTTTAGTTCTCTTATACACTTTGGTATATGATTATAAATTTTTACTGTCATGAAATAAGAGTTGTCATGATAAAGTGATGATTTACAGGGTGGTAGCAACAGCCTTGTAATATCTCTGGATTTGTATTTTTTATATTTACTAGCCTTTTCAAATAATTCCGGATGATTTTTTACAAACATACCGATCTCTATTATGTATAGCGAAGTCAGAGTTAGTAACTTTAGATTTTTAAAACCGGGTTTACACGAGTCTAATTGATTTATATTAGCTAAAGCCCGAACACACTTTTTTTGACTTATGAAAACCTTCAAAACGTCTGTAGAGTTACCCCATAGTATAAGACCGTACCTCAGTATTGACTGAACGTAGCCGTGGTAGGCAGTCAGAGCTGTTTTCAAATTAACTGTTTGGCGTAATCTTCTCAATACAAAAACGAAGCGGTTTACCTTAACACATAAATTTTTTACATGTGATTTCCAATTACAGTGTTTGTCCAACACTATACCCAAAAACTTCGTTTCATGTACGACCTCTAGGTATGCTTATGCCCTGGTAGGAAACTTTTAACGGCTGATTATTCGATTTATAATTCTCAAATTGGATGATTTTTGTCTTTTGAATATTAGCTGTTAAATTATTTTTAATTAACCAATCCATGATAAGGTCTATCGTGTTCTTAACACTGTGGATATGCTGCAATTCATTCTTGGGATCTTCCACTACAACCGATATATCATCAGCAAACAGAGTACAATGGTGCTGTGTGATTTTGGGCAAGTCGTTTATGTAAAGCAAGAAGAGCAGAGGGCCCAATACGCTTCCCTGAGGAACACCCACATTATTAAGCTCAAAGCTGGATTTAAATGATTTTAGAAGGCGTTCTTCATCAATGCGATCGATTTCAACGCATTGTTTTCGATTCTGTAGATAGCTGCATATCCAGTCAAGTGCTCTGCCACGAAGCCCGTATCGCTCACATTTGTTTAATAATATTTTGTGATCCACGCAGTCAAACGCACGGCTCATATCGAATAATATAGTCGATGCTTGTCGTTTTTTGTCAATGCTTTCAGTTACCTTCCGGAATAGGTTAAATGCGGCAAGTGTTGTCGATTTTTTGGCTTGAAACCCGTTTTGTTCTGGTACGATGACATCAAATTTGTTTATAAATTCGTTGATCCGAAATTGCATGGCTTTTTCAAATATTTTTGATAAAACTGAAATTAATGTGATTGGTCTATAGTTCTTTAAGAGTGATTTGCATTCTTTTTTATGAAGTGGCTTGACTGTAGATATTTTTAGTTTATCAGAGAATATTCCCTGGGTGAATGATTGATTTACCAAGTGACACAACACTGGTGCTAATTCCACCCTACACTGCTTTATAATAAATGTGGAAACAGTATCATAGCCCACCGCACTTGTATTACTGAGTGATTGAATAATGTTGGTGATTTCTTGTATTGTAACAGGTTTCAGAAATATCGTTGATTCTATCCGATTAATAAGTGAGAAGTCGGCTGCATGATTTCTGCTCGCATTATTGAGAGTCAAGAAGTAGTTATTAAACACATTAGCAATCTGTGTCGCGTCCCTTATGATTTCTCCGTTACATAAAATACCATCGATATCATGTCTGGTTATCTTGTTTTCATTCTCGTTTGTCACTAGTTGGTCACTTAGTGGTCACCTATCCAAGGAACGGCCATAGTGAAAGTTGCTTACTGCAGTGATCTTTTACAGAACACGTCATGTAGTGCGCAAATGCTCTCTATTATATTTTGCTCTCTGTTAATAGTAGTAGGGGAGCCCTAGAAGGGATTTCGGGATTTACTAAAGCGCGACAGATTAATATACACGGGGATACCTTGTACCCGGTTAAGTACCTCCACAAAACATGAGGCCCATATATAAGGCCGCCCGTGAAGGATACAGGATCAGATTAGTAAAAAAAAATTGACCATCAGAAATTCTCGAGTGCGTCAGATTAAGGTAGGGTGAGTTAATTACATCCTAAAAAGTGTATATTCCACTAATCTGACCATTTGAGAGTGACGTAAAAAAAGGGGAGGGCAACAAAGTTGTAAAAAAAAAACTTCATCACGACATTCTCGAGCGTAACTAAATTTTTTTTTATTTTGAAGGAAATAATTCAAGAATAATGAAAAATATATAATCTGACGATTTCCGCAAGCCGAAATAACAAAAATTCGTCGATAAAGTTACACTATGCGCCAAATATCTTTGCGTCTACGAACTTCGTTCGTACTACTACTACTACTTACTTTTAATAATAGTATAGAATTAGGATTACTTAGGATTAACTAATATTTTTTTTTTTTTATTACAAATGAACTAAAAATTTATTCAATAAAATATTAGACAAATGTTAAAATAAATTAATAACTATTTACAATATGAATAAATAAAACTAAACTAAATCTAAATAGGGCCCCCGTGGCATTGTGCCCAAAAGACTGGCAGCATTCCCCCTTTGAACGGCGATGCCTATTCGTTGGGAGAAATAACTGCCAGCCCTTAGGTCACCAGTTGACTCCACAAGACGCTTCTTCAAAATTTTAAAAAATTTATGTGCGTTGGGACCCCATGGACCTAGGGTCTTGTAACGTTGTGAAACAACGGGTGCAGATATTGATTAATATTAGATGATTAAAATTGAAATTTAGTGAAAATAAATGAAAGCGCCATCTGCCGACAACTAGTCTCATCTACACAGCACTGACGTTACCAAGTGACGTCAGACGTAGGGACCCGACTTGCCGCCAGAGGCGCTGTACAAAGATATAAATACGACCGCGCGCGAAGCTCAAGAAACCATTTTTCGTAAAATTAAATTATACTCGTCGCGAAGGCGTCTGCGTGTCAGTAAATATATTTAATCGAAATAAAATATAAGTTATAGGGAGCGAAATACTCCCTAAGTAAACAGTGGTTTAGCTGCAAGCATCAATTACCCCATCATTGGGGTCCACCCTTCGGGTTCCAAGCAGGAACGTCCACCCTACGGATCCCAGAGATTCACCCTACGGGCAACAAGCGATCATCCACCCCACGGGTTCGAAGAAACAGTTCACCCTACGGGCTACAGGAAATATTTTACTCTCCGGGTTGAAAACACCGTGCCAGCCGAAGTTGTGGACGGCACGGCTACATCAGCAACTGCAGCATTCTTCAGGAAGGCCAAAACTAAGATAAGTCGGAACCCTGCGAAGACCATCGGAAGTCGCACTTGCATAATTGCTACTTGACCACACCCACGACCCCGAGTTTCTATTTGAATAAATCGTCTGTTATAATTTTAATCCTTTTTATCATTTCTCTCTGCTATTCTCTTCCCGAAAAGCCAACAGCTTTTCAGTCTCGACACCGACTGGAATAAAATTGTACGACGAGCCGAGACCCTTATACTTAATTGTTTTTTTATATTCTGCCGCTTCCGCTGCCGCGCTGGCTTTTTCTTTTGTTCTAGGAAGATGGGACGGGGCCAAAGTGTCTACACAAGTGGCATCCCAAACTAGCACCCGACCCATCTCCCACGGAATTAAGGTCATCCCATCCGGTCTCTTGCCATCGTCCCTAAAAATGCCATTTGGCTCTAAGAGAGCGGGCACACCGACGGTGGCAAGAGCACGGCGAATGATATCGTTAAGCGCAGCGTGGCGAGAGAAGCGGCCTGCGCTCTTCAAGCAAGATAGTCCATGGTGTCCCATAGAGTCAACGGTAACACCACAGGGGCAACGGTGTGGGGCGCAGAGCGGGACGCCAACTGCCATTCTCAAAGTGTCTGGTTCAAGAAAGGTTCCGGTGTTAGCAATTGGAAAAGCATTCAACCAATCACCGGATTCCTTTCTGCTGAGCGCTAATAGTCTAGCACGATCTGGGCCTAAGCTAGCGTTTAAAAACGAGTCAAAAGTTAATTTTGAAATTGCGTCGTCCCAGCTCCGTTGTGAATTTGGATGAATAGGAAAATTTTGACCTGGGCAAGCCATAAGCCAAGCATCTTTGGCATCTGTACAGCCAGCCATCTCATAGTTAGTAAGAGAATTGCTTAGGATTTTACCTACGAGTGGTGACGTGGCATGTACAGATGACAAAAAGGCTGGCAAAGCCACACTCGAGACTTTGCGGATCCCTAACCCACTGTATTTAATGGGTAGGGAAGCTTGAGTCCAAGATTGTTCATTAAGATGTATGTTCAAAATACGTTCTAAAGACGTTTTTATGAGGGAATCAATCGCAAATAAACAATTCTGATGTTTCCAAAAAGGACAACAACGAAGCAGATACATAGATTTAGGAACAAATAGACAAAATTTTAAAATTGTGATTGCATAATGTGAATTAATATTAAGAAGTCGATCCACATTTGATTCAAATTTTAAAATTTTCTGTGCTATTATTTCTGGAATAGCATCTTCAAAAATCGGAGACCCTAAGAGGTTAAGATTCTCTCTATTAATAATTTTGATATTTGGACATAAGAAATCGAAATTTTCTATGAGTTCGGAACGGTTGTGAGCGTTATGAATATATAATTCACACTTATTAAAATTTAATTCCAAACCAATCAACTTAAATTTGTTTTTTATTTCCAAAAGATCTGAGAGAACAGTAGCGGCATCACCTCCAAGAGTCCCATCATCTAAATACCACACGTTAAATTTTGATTTTAAATTTTGAATTATAGGGTTAATAGATAGGCTGAATATGGCTGGCCCAAGGGGATCACCCTGCTGGCAACCGACTTCAGAAGAGATTTCGTTGCATTTATACATTAATTTTGATGGTTCATGATAACAATTTAGTAAATAGTTGTAAATTTCCGGAATATTGTTTCTAATTTCTGAAAGCAGGGTGTCCCTATTTACCGAATTAAAGGCATTTTTGACGTCAATTTTTAATAAAACCTCACACTTATCTTTATTAAGGTGCGTGCGCAAGGCGTGAACCGCCGCTTCACACCCACCTTTGGTACCAAAACCTAATTGAGTAGGTTCAAATTGCTGTTGTAATTTTGATAAAATGTAACGGACTGAAATTTTGGATGTCAAACGTCGAAAAGTAGAACCAACTGCAATAGGACGAACTCCTCCGTCTTTTTTAGAGAGGGCAATGAGATTCGCTCCATAGATGACTGGAACAATCTCGGGGTTAATGTTACCAGTGAGCATGAGGTTTACCAATTTTGTTAAACATTCAATGAGGTGCTTACCTGCATCACCCACACAGTGAGAGGTTAGATCCTTGAGGTGTTGAGGAGAAAGACCATCAAGGCCAGCAGCTGAACCAACTTTGAAACCATTAATGGCACTCACAATATTATAATATTTATATTAATAATTATATTTATATATTTATATTTATTTATTTATTTATTATATATATATTTATTTTATATTTATATTTATATTATTAATATTAATTAATTATTAATTAGGATTACTCCGAAATTTGTGGTTCGATCAATTAAAACTGCGTCGAATGCCGCCAACCGCGTGAAAATCGGTTGATCCATTCAAAAGTTATTGCGGTTTGAAAATTCCAAAAATCGTGTTCTATGAAACTTCTATCAGACTTTCGAGCTGAGAGAGCTCAAATGCATAGAAATATTATTTCTTTGAACTCAGCGAGCTCAAAATATCACATAAATTCTATTTGAAGCTCAAAAATGTCATAAGTACAATTTTAAGAGCCCAGGAATGGAATTAGCGGGAAGTTGCAGGGATGGCCTTTAAGGTGAACAGTTTTTCTAATTTTTTTTGTCAGATCAGGCCAATCCCTCTAGATAATCGTCAGATTATGAGACAGTACGTTTAGAACATAAAGATGAACCATATATATCTTAATCTGACGCGCTTGAGTATTTCAAAATGGCGAATTTTTTTTGCACATTATGAAAATGGCCGCGAGTTTGCGTTCCATCGAAATCGTCAGATTAGTGAATGAGAGCTTTTTTTTGGTGCACTTAACACTCCCTTAGAAAATCTGACGCGCTCGATGAATTTTTTTTTTCATTTTCAACCCTTAAATACAACCACCCGCATCATGCTAACGATCAGATTAACATACGTACATTATTAAAAATACGTAGGGCATTGATGCTATCAATATCTGACGCGCTCGAGGATGTCCATGCAACAGTTTTTTTTTACATATTTAAAAATCTATAGCCGCTTCCCCCACCGATGTAAAGGTATATATCATATATCATTTTTTCCTTCATATCATCTAAGCTTTGCATCCCAATAGGTCTCTACGACGCTCGAGTAAATCCCCATTTAGCATCGTGGGCTCCCCTACTATAGTACGAATTCGAGTGTTTTTGCCGCGTAGCTCTATCTACAAGTAGGTATTCTATGAAAATTGTGCAATGGCCATACCTATTAAATAAATACTACCTACTTATTTGGGTAATTATTGTTCGCAATGAACGCAAAAAGTACTGATCCCATCTGGGTTCAGAAGACTCCATAATCTGAGTACTTTTTTTTGTATTCACAGCGACATCTAGCGTTAGGGGGCCACCGTCCTAGTCTGTATGACTATTGAAAGCAGCCCTCGAGTTGGCGGCCCTATGATGTGCCTCTTCACGCTACGCTTGAAGAACCCAGGATTGTACGAGGAGGGTAACACGTGCGCTGGCAGGTCGTTCCAGGTTTTTATGGTTCGACAGAGAAACGATCTTTTGAATCGTTCAGTTCTAGCAAAGATTCTCTCCACTGTGTGAGAGTGGCACCTCTTTCCAGCATGCGTTGTTCGGGATCGGAAAGGAGAGGGTGGAATTAGGTTGAAGAGTTCCTCAGAACACTCACCGTGATAAATACGGTAGAATGCAGCCAAAGATGCAATAGTTCTTCGCTGCGCCAATGGCTCCAGACTATCCGTCACCTCAGGGCAGTTGAAAATGCGAATAGCACACCGCTGCATAGTCTCTTATGTGTACAAATCCACAGCTTCGTTGCCAATAAAGGAGCGTATCAGCAGCCTATTCTCTTTGAGTAGTACCAATATGTTGTTTTAGAACCACCACCACCGTGTGGTTTTAGAAGAGTCCGGCATAGCATCCATGCAGGATTTCCACACGTACGTCCAAAAAACGGTAGTAGGTTTAGAAGGTAAAAAGAAAGGTAAATTATAATACAGAACAGCATGTTTTGGAATAATATTTATTGAAAATTAAACTCTTTGAGCAATATAATTCTATTTCATCCTCAGAATTGCCTTGTCATGAACATAATAATAAAAACTTAAGTGTTATGTTTAAAGACCAGAGTCTCTTTATCAAAATTAAGCATCGGTAAGACTTAAGGGCGCATTTACGAAGTTTCGACCTCAATATCTAAGGGGGGCCGATTTCGAGGGACCCTACACCCCTTTCTGTTGACCGCGACTTAGCGAACATAGGGTAGAACGTCCACCCCCTATATGGATCGACGACCAAGAAAAGGTCGCAGGCTGGGACTGGATGCGGAAGGCGCAGGACCGTGTTGTGTCGTGAACTGGGAGAACCCTTGTTGCAGTGGACTACCATAAGCTAATATAATTGATTGAAAACCTATAGCAGAAGGTTGGAGTCGATCGGTGTATTGATGGCCTTTTTTGAGGTCCACTATGAGCGAAAAACCAGACGGGCAGTAACATTGCAATGCTACGATATCTACTAAAGCTGGCAGTCATCAGGGTCAAACCTTATAAGCAGTCTTGACTAAAATGGTGAGCTGCGTTGTTATTCTTTTTCAATATGAAGGGTACAGGCAAAGAACAGGGAATGTCACAATTTTTTATTTTTCTTTTTTCTATTGAAATCAAATCTTTGTCTATGGTAGTATAGTTCCCAATCACTAACTTTAAAAAAAAGTAAACAGGTGGCGCCAAAAAAGCATTTTTGTTTATGACCGAAGCGAAAAGAACCAGGAATGTCCATGACATACCAGTAAAGAACAAGGATTGTCCAATACAAAGTGAGTGACAGTTGTGAGAATCTCAATAAAAAATATGATACTTCTAAACTTTAAATTGCGTTTTTCTCAAAATGTATAGATTAGGACATTCCCTGTTCTTTGCCTGTACCCTTCATATACATTTCGATGGAGACGATGGACAGTTTTTTTTTAACAAGTTTACGATTAAGTAATTGGCAAATGCCTGCATTATGCGTTTGGCCGTGAGACAAAACATAAACAAAGAAAACAGTAGTTTTCGAAGTTATTTAGCCGTGTGGGGCGAAAATGTATTGTGTGTTTAGTAGATAATAATGTGAAAGTAAAATACGACTAAGTAGGTATCTTCGGCATGGCGTCTAAATTTAATTTAGTGTGAATAGTAATAAAATGCTGTTTACATTTTCTCTCACGGCCAAGTAAATACGGTTTAGTTAAGTATAATTTTATCAAACAGTTTTTAGCAATAGGCTCTGAGGAATTCAGTCGTGTGGGAAGAACTCTATAACTATGTTATATTATTATTACTTACAAAACTCAAAACTAAATAGTGCCTATATAACGTAAACAATACAACATTCAACATTTTATTTCAACAAAATTTTGGTATTTAAATAACATAATATTATAAAACAGTGTCTTTAATAATATTAATATTTTTGTGCGGTATCTTAATTCTATTTTTAAAATAATAGTAGCCCAACTTCCTGAAACATGAACTCTACTAAGTGAAAATCAAATCAAGGTTACTCGGAATAGGGCTTGAACTCCGGAATTCCGGAATTGACATAATTCCGGAATTCCGATAAAATCTAATATCGTTCTCAATTCCGGAATTGGCGAGATCAATACCGGTATTTCGATATTGAAAAAAAAATACATTTTCGCTTCTTCTTAAATTTCATTACAAACAATAATGTAGATCAGGGCTGTCCAAACTAGATGGGACCCAGGGCCAATAAAAATGGCTAAATACATTGGAGGGCCGCATGTATAATACTCGTAGGCATCATTATTTTATTATTTACTTTCTCATTAATTTGTCTTTTACAATTCTGTCAACATCAACCTCAATGTTAGTAGTAGCTAGACGAAGTGCATGTTTAAGTGAAGTATCTGTTAATGAAGACCTGTATTTCGATTTTATAAACTTCATTGTTGAATATGCACTTTCGCAAAGGTAGGTCATCATAGAGCCCATTTTTAACCGACTTCCAAAAAAGGAGGAGGTCCTCAATTCGTCTGTATTTTTAGTCCGAAATTCGTCAGTTTCGGGAAAAGTTCAATAAGGAGTTTAAAAAGATTCAATTCCTACTGCCCTTGTAAAAGGCGTCTGATTGCAGATCACACAGTTACAGTTGATAATCAATCTTCACACTCTCAACTGCGACCGTTAAGGGATGATTGAATGGTGCTATATCACTCTCAATTTTTTTGACTTGGGATCAAATTTCGGAAATGATGTCCGAAGTTCGATGCCGATGCTGACGCCCCCTACCTGTAGGCTGGATCCCGCAGGTGGCCCCCTCCGAGGTCCGTGGAAGCGCATCCTCGCCGGTCGCCCCGCCTTTCAGATCAAGACCAGTTTCCCTGTCTTCCAGACCTTGGAAAACTGGCCTTTTTCGAGGCATCCGCTATAGAGCCCTATAAGCGGAGGCCCAAGCTGCTTGAGAGCCAGGACCCACGCTGTCGGATTGATCGAACACATACCCAAAATATTTCTATTATGTCGCGGGAAAAATAATTTGCTCATTAATGTATTTAAATCAGGGGTTCCCAAACTTATAGGTATCACGCCCCCCTACTGTTAAAATTAATATGCCCACGCCTCCCCTCAGCCCAGGGAACAGCAAGTGGGCTCGCCAAACAATTAAAAAAAACAGTAATTATTTATTTTTCTGATTCTAGTATTTGTTGTTATAGCGGCAACAGAAATACATTATTATGTGAAAATTTTAGCGCTCTAGCCATCGAGGTGCCTGAAATGCAACTTCGTGACGGAAAGACAGACAGACGGACTCCGTAGTTTCTTGAATAGGGGCCCGTTTTGGCCCTTTGGACACGGAACCCTGAATAAAACATACAATTATTAAATAAAATAAGAGTAGGTAATAAAGTTTATAAATACATCTCAGATCTCCTTCTTGTTTATTATCCTACTTCTTTGAGGGACGAAGAGACACGCCACCATCTTGGCCTGCTTCTGTAAGACTGGCGAGCAGCAAACCCGCGTTCTCAAGCCCTCGGTCATGAAAGCCGGTAGTCTTGGGCGTATTTATCTCCCGCTCCCACCACGCCACCATTTTTTGCACGCCGAAAGACACAGCTTGAGACCATGGCCCTCAACACGGACTTGAGCGTGAGAATGTCCACACCAGGCCTGCGACCAGGTCTTGGCGTTGCAGCGTCCATGCTGAGCACCGTCAGAATATGCGGCACCGCTTCCTCGCTGAAGTAACCGCAGTGCTGGCACTCAGGTGTTACCCCCCGGTGTAGGCACCACAGATACTTACCGAAGCACCCGTGCCCGGTAAATATCTATGACACGCGGTAGGTGAGGCTACAATGGCGCCTCTTAAGCCACTCTTCCATGATCGGCTTCACCACTTCGATAGTAGTGAGTTCCCAATTTGACAGCTCAGGGAACAGGCCTATGGTTTTTTTTTTTAATATTTAGCTCGCCAAATTGATAACACCACCAGCCTGATGGAAAGCCGCGGCGCATCTCGGCTGTACAATTTCAAAACCTAGTAAAGGACACCACCTTGAAAAAACGGGTCTTTGCATTTTGCGATTTACTAGGCTATGGAACATCGATTCATACTGCCAAAAAGTCTAAAATGACCTTAGTAATAAGATTTTTAAAATTGAAAAACCTAGCAAGTACTCAAACGTTATTCGGTCAACCTCAAAATACCATTTCAATAACCTAGCAAGTGACACTGACAACTTGTAAACCTAGCAAGGGATGTCCCTTGCTAGGTTTTAAAAATTGTCGTGCGACTTGCTAGGTTTTTGAAGTTGTCGAAGGCGGTTGAATTTCGCGCGCTTACGTCAGTAAGTGACAAACCGTCAACGCCTCCGCATCGTTCGTTGGCTTTTTGTTAAAAATCCAATGAAAGTCTAGAGGGGCGCCGCGAGGTGCTCCACGCAGCGTCAGTCTGTATGTAAAAAAAATGAAAGAAAATCTATTTCCAAAAAATATATATTAAATTTTTTAATGAGGTACGTAATAAACATGCCATTAATCAATCAATCAAATCAGCCTGCAGCAGTCCACTGCCGGATACAGGTCTCTCCCAATTAACACACGATCCTGAACCTTCTGCATCCAGTTCCAGCTTGCGACCCCTTCCATAATCGTCGCCATCGGTCCATCTTGCTTGAAGTGTCTTTGTTGAGAGAGGTGGTAATATACGACATAGTGACAGACAGCTCCCCTGACTCAGCAGTCCCAGCTACTCAGCGGTCCTAGATCCATCAGGAAATCTTAGAGACTTGGAAAGTGCGACTTTACCTCGTGCAACTAAGGTGGGAAAATAGGACAATCGGGGCATTCAGATCGATCATAAACCAGTTGCTGGAGAGGAGCCATGGTAATCTCTTCTACCGGTCGCACCGATAATTACCGGGCACGGGTGCTTCGGTAAGTATCTGTGGCAAATACGCCGGGAAGCCACGGGCAAGTGTCAGCACTGCGAAGGACTCAGCGAGGACACATCAATCCATACATTGATGGAGTTTACAGCGTGGGAGCCAGGTACTAGGATTTGGTGTCCACGGTGACAGGTCTGGACGTGGACGTTATATCGCTGGAGACTGACTGCGAGCCATGATCTCCAGTGGTAGTAAGTGGGATGCTGCCGCGTTTTTCTGCGAGCAGTGTTTCGCTGCGAGGGGGCATGGAGATAAATCGCCAACCCGAGATCCGCAGTTTGTGGCGAGGGCGCCATACACTTCAATATTGTCGGCTTCCATGACTGGGGGCCTAAAGATGGGGTGGGGGCTGCTCACCTCTCCACTCTGCGTGACGTGAAAACTTTTCGCACGACATACACGACCAGGAAGCGAAAGTAATACCCGAAAAACCCCAAAGACGCGGGGAAGTACCCAAACCCAATGAAGTAATCCTGGGACATCTTCCCGAGGGCTTATCCGGAGCTCCCGACCGTAGGTAGTGGTAGAGTACCGTGAGGTTTCAGTCGGTAAGAGTTCGGCACACCATCCATGAGGGAATAGTTAGACAAAATCTTGAAACAGGGTAAAAAAGATGGTTCAAACTTGTGCCGCTCATGCCTTCAAACCAAAGTCAATTTTGGATTTATCGTCCAGTTTGTGACGCATCCGAAGATTTAGTTTCAGAGGGGCAAATTATTACAGATTAATACGTTTTTAGTTTATGTTTTCACGTTTCATGGAGCCTAGGTATACCATTTAATAATTTTTTCTACATTTCAATTTAAAATATGAACAAATATTTCATGTAAAAGTAACGGACTTTCTTATAAAATTGTACTTACTAGCTTTATTAACTGGTCATCGTGGCGATAGGCGAACTTATTCAACAATATTAAAATCCTAGTAACGGCACTTACTGTGTTATAAAATTGATAAACAGGTTTACTCGAAATTAAAAAAGCTATTTAATCATTAGTAAGTGCTATAAAACGTGATCTATTATTTATGCGCAAAAATAGTTAAACTCTGTGCAAAGCCAAGGATATACCGCATCTTTTGATGTAACTCATCGCTGTAGCTCTTCTAGTCTCGGAGCGGCAAGGTCTCAAGTTGACCAACTCGTTTTTTGGCTCTCCTGTAAAATTTGTCTTGAGTCCCTTACTAGGTTTTGAAATTGTACAGCCGATCTAGCGATTAGGGCCACCTCTGGCAGTGGTCCTCAAGTTGGCGGCCTTGTGATGTGCCTCTTCACGCTCCGCTTGAAGAACCCGGGATTGTAAGATGAGGGAAACACATGTGCTGGCAGGTCGTTCCAGGTTTTTATGGTTCGACAGAGAAACGATCTTTTGAATCGTTCAGTTCCAGCGAAGATTCTCTCCACTGTGTGAGAGTGGCACCTCTGTCCAGCACGCGTTGTTCGGGATCGGAAAGGATAGGGCGGGATTAGGTTGAAGAGCTCTTCAGAACACTCACCGTGATAGATACGGTAGAATGCAGCCAAAGACGCAATAGTTCTTATATGGTTAATATATGGTATCACTGCCGCTCCTCCAGGGCCCTCGCTTCCTGGTACCATGGAGGGTTCCCAGGTAGGAGACATGCAGCCTCAACGGAGATCGTGCGTTACCCTCTTTTATTATCCTGATGCCAGCGATTCACGGTCAGACTTACAAAAGGTCACTTCTTCCAAAAAGAGTCAAAAATAAATGTGCTTGCTTGATTTTGACAAGATTCCCGATTGTGAATTTAATAGAGATAAAAAAATTGCAAAACGTAGATTACTAGCAAAATCTAGTTTGCTTCTAAGCTTTGTTTTTATTATTGTAACCAATGCTACCCATGAATATTAATAAAAAAGGTATAAGATTTGAGATATTTAACCCAAAATTGTGTCCTAGCATCTTTTCAAAATTTCCATAGCTTGCTCTTGTGATGTCACTCTGATCTGACCGCGCCCCCCTGTACATGTCTTCGCGCCTCCCCAGGGAGGCGCGCCCCCCACTTTAAAAACCAATGATTTAAATAAAGGAGATAAAAAGATTCTGCGGGCCGCAACAATTAACGCCGCGGGCCGCGCGCGGCCCGCGGGCACTGCTTTGGACAGCCCTGATGTAGATTATAAGCTTCTTATGCAATTTTATAACTACAATGTTGATAATTTAGGATTTCTCTATTAACAAATTAATTCGATTATGTACTCAGGTATTAATCATTTTATTTGATGATATTTCTTAAACCTACTAAGAAAGTAAATCCATAAAATTAATGGTATTTGATAGAAAACATACTATTTAAATAATAATAATAATATTAATGACGTTTTTGTTTTTTTTTTACATTTAGACTTCAATTTATAGTGCGAACTTAGACTTAGTTCTGACTTAAGCTACGAGTTATATTTAACTTTGTCAGAAACGCTGTAAGAATTTGACAGAGATCTCGCCCGGCATAGTTCTGACGGAACTCATGGGGCCCGTACCTTATTATTAGGGGCAAATTTTGCCCCAAGGCGCTCCACTGACCCAGAGTGAGGAGGGTCCTGGATTCCCTGATCTCATCAAGGTGGAGGAACATATTCCTTCGCAGATAGATACGTCTCAGGCGTCCGACGCTGATTACAGCGAGAACGACGTGCCCGAAGTCACTGAAGGTGAGTTAGGGGCGACTGTACTGCAGCTTAGATTCCGCAAGGACTGTGCACCTGGACCTTGGGGATCTTGGGCCTCGAGTGATGGGGCTCTTTAGTGCATGCCTCGAAAAAGGCCAGATTCCCAAGGTCTGGAAGACAGGGAAACTGGTTCTGATTCGAAAGTCAAGGTGGTCGGCAGTTTACCCATCCGGGGATCGGCCGATCGTGTTGCTCCGTTGAGCAACTACGGCCGATCCCCGATCGGTCGATCCCAACAATGATACGCTCAAGGAGCTTGCATACCTCGTTAGGTATGCAAGCTCCTTGAGCGTATCATTGCACAGCGCACAGTCGGTCACCTCACACGCTTGTGGCCAGATCTGGCGGATGACCAGTTTGGTTTACGTCAAGGGCGCTCCACCGTGGATGCGATCATGCGCATTAGAAGACTGACGGAGGAAGTAACATCGCAGGGTGAGGTGGTGTTGAAAGCAATGGCGATGTCAATAGCCACCGGCATCGCCTTCAAAACCTTGCCCTGGAGCTGCGTAAGGGAGGCGCTTATTTATCATGGAGTGCCTCCCTACTTCCGTCGAATTGTCGGGGCCTATCTTTCCGAGAGGGCCATAACTTACCCAAGCTGGCTAGGGCCCAGCCGGGTCAGCGAGATAAGTCGTGCGGTGTTCCGCAGAGATCAGTCTCAAAACCGCTTCTGTGGGACATCGGTTACGATTGGGTGCTGCGCGGTCCGTTGCTCAGAGGCGGCATGTCTCGAGTATCTGGCAGCGAGGCAACTTGCCTCCTTGTTTAAATAAATTAATTACATTTCTAATTTATTTTTTTCTGGTGCAAGGAGGCGCTGGAGCGGGGTCATAGGCCTACGTCTCCAGAAATCTAGGTTCGGCAGTTCCAGCTCTACAAGGAACCCGTGGAGACCTGGACTTGAGCAACAAACCGAATCGCCACATCACATCACACAAGGGGGAAATCGCTGAATCGCCACAATCAAGGTGGTCAGACCGGTCATAGGCGAGTTACTAGAGAGGAGCCACGGTGCGGGTGCTCTGTCCTACCGGTTGTCACAGATGCTTACCGGGCACGGGAGCTTCAGTAAGTATCTGTGGCGAATACACAGGGAAACCACACCTGAGTGCCAGCACTACGAGGAACGCAGTGAGGACACAGTACTTCACACATTAGTGGAGTGCACAGTGTGGGCTTAACAGCGCCCGGCCCTCGTAGTAGGTCTGGACGTGGACATGCTCTCGCTGGAGACAATTGCGCGAGCTATGATCTCCAGTGGGAGTAAGTGGGATGCCACTGCGTCTTTCTGTGATCAGTTAATGCGGCGAAAAGTGATCGAGAGAGAACGCTCCCACCCGAATTTCGCATGTATTTGCCCAAGAATATCGGCCTCCATAATCGGGGGCCTAAGGACGGTGGGAGGGCTAATCGCCGTCCTTACAAAAGCACGCCCAAGACGAAAGCGTGACGTGAAAGTTTCACGCACGCCACACGCCGTGAGATGCGGGATAGCACCTGAACAAGTCCCAAATACGCGGGACAGCACCCGAACCTCCTAGGTGAGGCCGCAGTGATAGTCAAGGTCTGTGGTGAATCCTGGGGTCATCTTTCTGAGGGCTTAATAGTTAGTAAACGTGTGGTTTTTAGTTGGTTACGTAAAATAAGTAATTTTACTGGGAATCAAAGTAGTTTACCACTAATCACGTAGGACTGCCAGCTCCCGTTTCTTTTTTACATATGACTATTTTATACAAAACGAAACTTGATTGAGTTCCGGAATTCCGGAATTCCGGAATTCCGGAATTCAAATACTGAATATCGAAACCCAATTCCGGAACTGAAAAAGCGTCCGATATTCAAGCCCTAACTCGGAAACCACAGCAGCATAAGCTATTTTTATTGTTTTGTGTATTTTCACATATAAATATTTAGTAAATGCAGTAATTTCGAGATTACAAACAGACACTTGTATAGATGATGGAAGATGGTAAACTGTGACGTCATTATTTCCTAAACTCATTTCATTCCACTGTCTTTTTGATTAAAAATTAACAGGACAATATTTTTCGTACAAAACACAACATTCATTAACCTACTTATACAATATATACCTACTACCCGTTTGCTCTAAGTTTGCCGGTTGCCTCCCATACTACACCTCTACACAAGCCTCCACGCCAGCGACAAATTTAGAGCAAACGGGCTATACTATTTATTGCAGAGCCCTCACGTTTCGTCTTCTATTATAATATTTCAGAATATAATTCAATTATCACTAATTTATCAAATTACCTAAATATTCGATGTAGATGCCTAATATACATAATTATTCACCTCTGCTACATATTATTTTACAATTTCAAATAAAATATTGTCTAGAATCCCACTGAACGGAACCTTCGCCTATCTGCAAATTTAATGTGCAAAAGTTATCGGTCTCGAGCAGGACTCGAACCTGCGTCTGCTGCCAATCCGGGGCAGACGCCCAATCCCCTGGTGACATCCTTCAGAGGGCTTACCCGGGGCTCCCAACCGTAGGCTGTTAGGTAGGATACGTGAGGTTTTTAGTCGGTAGGAGTCCTCCGTAAAAAAAAAAGACGCCCTGTCCACTGGACCACCGAGACACTACTCTTAACCTTATTAATACGTCTTGAGGCGACTTCGCCTATTTGTTTTAATAGTATTGGTATTTAGATTTATGAGTGTACAGTACTACCAGATTTATAAGTTAACCGATGTACCTGCGCAGAACACAATTTTTGTAAGGCGTGAAAATATATCTACCAATCACAGCGCGCCACATATTCCCGCGAAAATACTCGCCTGCTATTGGCTGATGCGTACGCGCCATGTCTGGCTTGGCAGTCAGTCTGTCTATATAGACAACGGTGTAGTCGCGTTCATTGCTCTGTCGTACAAGCATGAGTACAAGCATTAAGAGCGAGATAGCACATCCTGTTCTTCGTTATTTTCGACCTTAAATTAGTAGCAATAAGTTCGAAATTGCTTTGCAATTTTCATTCGGTTTAATTCGTCAGTGGGATGAGCTATTCTGCGCACCCGAATAAAGCCGATGCGACTTATAAACGTGGTACTACTGTAATGAATTCAAAGGAATTCTAGGATATCCTTCCCGATAAGTTAACGAAGGCGGGCGCCCGGCACTAGACTTATGGCTACAGAAGGTGAGGTTTTAGTCGATTCATGTCCGGCACGACATCCGTGGGTATCCATCCACACTGTAACAAAGCGTACAACAGATTCTACCAATCGCTTTGGGAAGGGTACGAGTAGTAGGTTATAGCTAATAGTCTGGAATAACATATTTGCTACTTATCATCTCGGAAAAATGTTCCCACGGGAAGCGGGAACCGGTACCTACCGAATTTCAGCAGCGAGCATCATCTAGTTAACACATAAGATTTTGAATTGTGACTTTCAAAATTAAGTTTTTCGTGTTAATGTAGTGTACCCCTTTGGGAAACCTATCTATGCCCAATAGTGAGCTTACAGCGATAATGAAGATTTAAAACACTGTTCATTAATTACACTGATAGAAAAAGGTCTGATTCAATGGGCTCTCCAATTATATCTGTACTTTGACATCACAGGAAAGACACAACATTACAATTATTATTATTATTGCCAGGAACAAATTGTCAACATGAAAATATTTTAACAAAAACTACCAAACTATCTGTATTCAAAAATAAAGTGCTGACCAGAGATGTTTTTTTTAAATATTTATATTGTGGATCGATGTTACATAAGGGAACATGCTACAAATCTATACTAATATTATAAAGAGGAAAGATTTGATAGTTTGTTTGTTTATTTGCATCGAATAGGCTCCGGAACGACTAAATCGATTTGAAAAATTCTTTCACTGTTGGGAAGCTACACTCTTCGCGGTGAACATAGGCTATTTTTGATGAAACCGCGTGACGTCCGCTAGTATTGAATAACGCCACTTATACTGTTCCACTTTATTACCTAATTTCAGGGCATTATCAAAAATATCAATTAAACATTACCACAATAAAACTAATTTAGTATATTGTAGTAATTATTATTTTCAATTATTTGATTACAACGAATATCTAAAAATGAACTGCAGCCATGCAATGTTTTAGTCTTTCGTAGTAACGTAACGATACATCTATTAGCACCTATTGACACTTCTTGGCAGCAAAATCGATCTTTAGCCATTATAGGTAACGGCAAGCCAATCTCTCATGACATCTCGGTTTATGGTTCTTTTGCTTGGTTTTTAATTTTACCCTATTTACCACAAAATAATAAGGTACAGAAAGCACTATCATGTACTACCCGCTCGCGCTAAATTTGCCGATCGCTCCCCTACTACGACTCTACACCAAACTCTACGCCAGCAGCTAACTTAGCGCGAACGAGATATATGCATTTTATTTTTCATATCTACCCTCGGGTACGCACACTCGTGCTCATACCAGTATCGCCATCCCCACAAATTAGAGATAGTACAGATGAAAATCTCATGTATGTACTTTTTTCACACCTACCCTCTGCTACACACACTCGCGCACAAATCTGTATCGAAAACTACTATGAATGTCTTTGACCTCGTTTCTGTGAACTCTGTCAGCGGTGCCTATGTGTGCGTAGCCTCAGCGAATTTAGTGTTTTTTTTTATACCACTAAGGTGGCAGACAAGCATACGGCCCACCAGAAAGATAGTATGTAGGTTTCCATCTGTACTATCTCTAATTTGTGCAATTACTATTCTTTGATGTAAAGTTTTAGGACTTCGTGTCCCGAGAGCACTTTGTATGTAGATTGCCTTTAATACATTTTTTGTGTATTTAGGTACTGAAATGTTCCACATCTATCTCTGGTCAACACTAATTTTAATACAAAATGAAGATTTTCCCTTGATAATAAAACATATAAATCAAGTCTAAGATTCACAGTCGCAGCGCTATCGACGACAGCACCTAAAACAGCCTCTTGGGTACAAATTGGCATAAACACGTATGCAATGATAGGAACTAATCGTCCTTTTTGTCGGTAGACTCCTTGATCGGTTCCAACTCTTCAGGATTTTCGTCCATACTTTCTGCCGTGTCTGTGCGCGTTTTGTCTACTGGATACAACCTGTAATGGAATTAATATGAATTTGTATTATCTTATCACTACATAATGTATATTTAGGTATTTAAAGTTTCATGGTCATTAACTGTTATGTATTGGCGTTACGGTTCATTAATAAATATTCGAACATTTTCAAACAACGCTATCGGATCCCAATGACCACTGTCGAAAGTCTTACGGACTGTGAGAGTGGCCCCCAATCACTAGATGCACCCCGGCTTTCCATCAGGCTAGTGGCGACGTCAATTTGGCGAGCTAAATATAAAAAAAAAGCTAGAAATAACCTGCTTGTGTTATGAGTATCAGACCACGGATGTTAATACTTATATACTTTTAAATACAAACTTATCATAGATAGAAACGCCCAGACTGTCGAGACAAACATTTATGGATCACACAAATTTTTATCTCCTCTCTTTTTTCTCAGTGGTCAATTCTTTAGATTATTCTTGGCTGTTACAATTTTTGATATTGCCAAGCCAACGGTGGCATATTCCTCTCTCCTTCATATTAAAAAAGTGTGTGCGTGTAACCTTTACGCGCAATTGAAGTAAAACTTCTTTGCCATTGACGGCATCAAATGTTATATTAATATCATTCATTTCAATTTTGAATAGCGGAAACGTAGTTTTCGCTATTCAAAATTTAAATAGCGTTACTTCCATCAGAAAAAAATCTGAGTTACTCCCTGGGTCGCGCTTAAAGAAATTTTACTTCAAAAATGTTTTATTAAACACAAAAAGACTTACCATCTTTGATACAAGTACACCAAGAACACGAGATCATCTCTGAAGCAGGCCACTCTATGAGCGGTCGGCATAGTTATTATAAAGGCGAATACATCATCTATAAACGTATTGAATGCTTTATACATGAACGCTCGCCAAGGCAACGCGGCAACAGACCGGAGGCGGTAGTTGACGAATAATTGAGGTAACATGAAGAGGAAACCGAATGCGTATACGCCGTTTACTATGCTGTGTAATGCCCATGAGTACCAACTGAAAGAAAAAAACATCTTATATTAGATAGAAGTTTATATTGTATTAAAACTAATGGGTAATGTGGAGTTTGCATATGATTCTTCAAACGTTTTAGTACTGGAGAGCACTCTTAACTTGCCTTTGCCTTTATCCCCGAAGGCATATAATATGCTTACATTTCACCTTATTAGAATTTGTCCCAAGGAATAGGTGGTGAGCCGTATTGCCGTGTTGAGATGGAACGGCGCAGGTCGTGACTGCCTGATGTTGAAATTTTTCAAGCCGCCTAAAAAGGCCTTCAACTTGGCTTAACAACTGCTATTTTTACTGGCAACCGGGACCAACGGCTTAACGTGCCTTCCGAAGCACGGAAATGCTCCAACTGCCCATCTGAATTCACTTCTGTATGTATTTTTTTGATATGCACCTAATGGAAAGTGTTCACCATAACCTATGGATGTTTGCAACCAGATCCAGAGCTGGAACAGTCGCACTGCAGAAAAACTAGATAAATATACAAATGAAAATTATTTAACAAAGTACTTAGTAATGCTCTCACCTCTTATGCGGCTCATAAACCAGCGAATATATAGCCCCAGCTACACACAATGGGTACAATAGCATAGACAAGTATCTCATAGCTTCAGCGTCGGCTCTAGCCGTGGAGCGTTCGCTATCGTCCGCACTCGTGTCACGCCATACCCTAGGCTTCCAGCCTACCCAGGATATCCGTAAATGTAGTACTTTTGTTACTTTCCATATCTGGAAGTAGAAAATTTTGTATTAATATTGTTTATTGTGTATTTATTTAAAAGTGTGTGACTACCATGGCGCGGGACTACCATGTTCAGGTTGAAATAAATATTTGTGCATTCTGGAAATGTTTGTTTCAAAGTTTGGATGTTTAGGTACAATAATGGATGTATTAATATGTTTATCAGTTGTCTAGATCCTATAGCACAAGCATATAATAGCTTAATTGGCGTTGTGTAATTATCCCAAAAATTGTTAAACTAAAAAGAAATTGAAATGGTGCCCATAAGTCATTTAACTTGGCTTAACAATTACTATCATGTTCGTAGCAGCCGGCACCAATGGCTTCGCGTGCCTCCTGAAGCACAGAGCCACTTCTAAATAAAAATGGCCACAAGCGTTCGCCCATCTCAAGACTAACCATAGCATAAAATGCTTAACACAGTGATCTTTATATTTCTAGGAGCTCTACTATTTTTAAATAAATTAAAACTATTATACTAAATCATATTACCTCAATTAAGGCACTGACGCCTGCTGGTCCTAACACCAACATTGAAGTCTGTTCATCCAGCAAGTAGAAGAATATCACAGATTGAGAGAACGCGCGCCAGAATATTGTACGCGCCGACAAACCAGCCAGGGAACGCTTTCGACGCCAAAATGATACGTCGTTCTTGAAGGCCAGGAAGTCGAATAATAACTGGAATAAGAAATAATATCGTTTCTGTAAGTAAGTGTAATACTCAGGAGATGCAAAATTGAACTAGTGCTTGCTCAATATTGATTCTCAGATAATAAAATGTTGGTTGACAAATCAGTGGTAAGTGCGAGTTTTGGCTTGCGCCTGTCGACTTTCACGGTGAGCGCGTTATCGCCGATTTGTATGGAATCGAGACAAGTTCCTGCGTTTACAGCTAGGTGGCGGTGTCTCAATTCCATACGAATCGGCGCACGAGAAGGTCGACAGGCGCTCGCCAAAACTCGCACTTGCCACTCTGGTTACATCTTTAAAACCTATGACGACATACATCAAATTGCTGTTTGAGTTTTATTGCCAGGTGCTTTAATCTCCTTTGTTTTTTTTTTTCTTTAGATAGTGAGTATGCTGTACAATAAAAACATATTCTACTTGATCTTCCTTTAATTTAAGATACTATGTTGTTTAAAAGAAATTGTTCCTTATTAAAGACTTTCGATTGGTACCATAAAATACAGGTAGTTGTTTTTTTTTACACATCTCCCAAAGGTAATTTTTTTAAAATCTATAAATGCAGTTTTACTTACTTTTGAAAATAAAGGAATGTTTCCTTTCACCAAAACTTGACATTATCATTATTAAGGTCACTTTACCTCCAACTATCGTCTTTAAATTCCACCCTGTATATCCAAATATTAGGTGCTTACACATCAAATTGGCGTTTTTCGTACTGGCCACTTTAATTACGATTTTCTCCTCTTTGGTAAGGAATTCCAATTCAAATTTTCCCAGCTATTTACTCATGTATTTATCCTTCGATGACCGTCATTCATTTGTTTTTTTCTTCTGTTTTTTTCTGTTTGCGTTTGGAAATTTGGACAACTTCTTGCAAGGGAAAAAATTCAACTCTGATGGGGCAGTCCAAATCGCCTTCACAGATTTTATTGATTCCCGTCCGACTGGTTTTTTTAGTAAAGGGATCAATGAACTACCTATGAGATGGCAAAAACGCATAGAAAACAATGGTTCATTGATTAATTAAATATATTATATTTAAAAATATTCGACTTTTTGTTCCTCCTATACAAAACGCCAATTTCATATGTAAGCACCTAATATTATTAGACATATACTTTTCGAAACGTTCGCTAAAATTCGGTCTGTAGGGTGTGGGTGCTTACTTCACATATAGATATTTAAAATTAAAATAATATATGTATATTTCCTGCATAATTTCTTATAAAGATCCTTCGTTTCCCCAAAGACCAAGGTCACAGCACCACCCCATTGGAGAAGCCCTACATTTGTGTGGAAGAAAATGTTTGAATGATGCATACACAGGAGCAGGACTTACATGACAACTTGCAATCAGCATAGTAGCTGAGAGTAAATACAAATTTGTATCTGCAAATATTCCTTTCACATCATCTACATCTTTTGCAGTGAAGCCCAATGCAAATAGTTGTTCCAAAGCCAACCGTACATGTAACGATAGTCTTAAGGAGCCGTATGACGTTGGTGATACAATCACACTGATATTCGCTTCACGTGAATTACTAGTTAGTAGTTGGAAATGTGAAAGTCTTGATTTGAGAACATTGTGCTGAACTATAGGCAGGAATTTTCCGTTTTTTATCCTGTAATAGACAACAAACAAATTACTATTAACATAAAATAAAATAAAAATAAATATTGTTGAACATTCTCACACAACATCATCTAGCCCAAACTAAGCTATAAAGCTTGTGCTATGGGATCTAGACGACTGATATACATACTTATATATTTCTAAATACATACATATTATACATAGAAAACACCCAAACTCCGAAACAAACATTTGTGGATCACACAAATATTTGGACCGACCCAGGAATCAAACCCAGGACCTCCAGCGCCGCAGGCGGTATCACTACCGACCGCGCCACAGAGGCAGTCACATGTATTTATTTTTTTTTTAAATCTCTTAACAGAGATGGATTTGATGTAGATTTTTTTTTCCAGTCAACCTTAGAGTGATGCCGAGATAGGCAAGTGAAAAAAAAAGGAAGATGCTGAACGTCAATGTTGAGACATTTTATACAGATTTTGTGATTTCATGCTCTCTCAGTTGAGGCTCCTTTACATTTTCTCATTAGTCAAATGCGGCCACAGCCTTACATGTACTTGACTAATAACGTCTTCTTATCTTCTTTCAATGGCCATATTACATTTCATGGCACCATTGGAGAGCAAGTTTCGTACGAAAACACATTGGTATAGTTTCGCCATAACTGCTGTGCCCTCCATGTTGTCTATGATTTTGATCTTGGAGTTATCAGAAGAAAAATTCATCAGTTTTAAAAATGTAAACTGATATCGTAAGATTTGTCCAACATGTATTAATTGCATGTGTACTCATGCTCTTTTTTCCGCAGCTCCCACCTCGCCCCGCATACCTCAGAGAGTGCAAGGCAGTTATGGCCAGACTATAGTATCAGTAGGAAACTAGAAAATCCAATAATGTACTAATTACCTGAAGTAAGGATACAGCTCTCCAGGTATTTTATTGGCTGGTAGATTCAAATTATCGGTGAGAATTGCTAGTGGAGCTACAGTTGTTAGATGAGCAAAAGGGCGAACACTCTTCGATTTGGAATCCTTGTTACTATCTTCCTGAAAAGAGACATTATTCTAAGCATTCCATGGTTTGAATGTGCATAGACTTGCAACCCAATTTGCTTGCAAAACAACAGGTTTAAGGTGGCCACCTTTTTATACACTATTTATTTTAGAGTGATATGCTGGTTATGAATAAGTAGGAAATCATGGCAAGGTAGGTGTTTGTATTGTATGGTATTCAATGTGTTCAGGATACTTGGAAATTAATTAGTCTATGGCTTTAGCATTAAATAAATAATACATTTACTCAAAAATTTTATTTTATACTAGAGGATGTCACGCAGTTTCACCCACGTAGTTCCCGTTCCCGTGGGAATACAATATTTTTTCTTCCATTAGAACCTCCTGACAATACCTTACACAACAAAAAAAGAATTAGTGAAATCGGTCCACCCGTTCTGAAGTTATGCGCTTGCCAACACATTTTGTGATTCATTTTTATATATAAGATGAAATTGTTCAGTTGCAAGCCATCCTATGAAATTTTAATAGGAATCTACTTACACTATGTTGAAGAAGATTGAATGTAGCAGCCTGAGGTTCAGTATGAGTTACCAATGGTAGTGTGTGAAAGGATTCTGTACGCACTATCTCATCAAAATCTTTGTAGAGGCTCCTATCATCCAACAACACTGCATGCATGAACAAAGTCCCATTATTTCGAGTTTTGCGAGGTACTGCTATAGTTATATCACTGAAATAATTTTGGTTGTTATTAGAGTTATTTTCTTCATTTGAGCGTTTTTCAGTTCCTTGTTAGAATCCCTGAATGGATTTGGAGCAAGAAGTTCTTTTTTACAAGTAAAAAATTTCTGATTTGTCTTTTTAAACTTTGCATAATATGGAACAACTGCAACCAATCAGAAAGTCCTCATTTAATCATATTGGCGAGAGTGATAGACCTTATTTAGGTTGATATGGAGTAAATTTCAAATTTGCTTTGATTATGCCTTGAACCTCATTCATTATTTAATTATTCAGTATTAAGAAGTTGGCTGGGGCCCCAAAGGTATTAGTCGCCATCACACCCGTCCCTTCCCAATTATAACATTAAAAAAATAGTATACAGTACAAGTGCCGTTATTCAATATGATTAAAAAAAATAGTCTCAATAATGGTATGTTATCAGTAGAAACACAACTTACATGGTCGCCGGATTTCTGTAGTCAAATTTGAGAGCTGTATGGACCTTAGTGACTTTTTCAACTAAAGTTCCCTCTAAGTGTGGATGCTCTTTTATAGAAGTGAATAGAAGTAAATGCTGCACTGGATTAGAAGCTAAATATGACGAGAAACATCTCTCGCCACGACTACATTCTGGCGGTATAAATATTTCAGCTAATGTCCATAAAGTATTAATAACATAAACTGCAAAAATTAAAGTTAGTAGAAAACTCACAGATAAGAATTTCATTTTGTTTTTTTTTTTATTTCAAATTAATTATTTTTCGCAAAAAAATACTGGAATTCTGCGGGATGAGAAGATCGACAGATCGATGTTTCTCCGGTTTTAGTGACAGTTTATCAGTTGATTACTTGATGACACTGATGACAAACTGTTGTCAAGTTGCCAGTTTCATGGATCCACAGACATAAAAGACTAAAGCTTCCTCTACACTACTCGCGAAGTTGAACGAAGTTCCTAGTTCTAGGCGAAGTCACCCGAGGCAAAGTAAAATTTTGACGAAGTAAATCAATGTGCCTCTATTATGCTTCTTCCACATTACTCACGCAGTTGAACGAAGTTGGACGAGTACGATAGTGTGGAGGGGCTCCTCGGCCTACTTCGTCAAAAGTTTTCTTTGACTCGGGCAACTTCGCCGACGAACTTCGTTCAACTTCGCGAGTAATGTGGAGGAAGCATTAAACTATCGTATTCATCCAACTTCGTTCAACTTCGCGAGTAGTGTAGAGAAAGCTTATTGACTGCAGTGTAAATGAATGTCTTTTTCTATAATGTCATAAATACTCCAATAAACCTACTTATAATCCCTAGCCTATCGTCACGGTAATACTATCATACAGTATTTTAACTCGACCGTATTTTAGATATAAATGCCTATACAGCTGCACGGTCCATAACCGTGCGATACGTGTATGCGTGCCCATGCCCACCTACAGCATTCTAATAACATCTGTCTAAAATGACTTTCTATCTAGTTTTGTGATTGTACATAATTATGTAAATATTTTTTTAAACTAATTAAATATGGATGGAACACGAATGAAAAAAGAATGGACACCTACAAGTTTTCAATAAAAATGCATGTTGTTTTTTGATTGCTACATTTCAATGAAAACCGGCAAGTGCGAGTCGGACTCGCACACGGGGGGTTCTGTACCAAAAATGCTAAAAAAATACGTTTGTTTTACGGAGGCCCCCTTAAATATTATTTATTATATTTCTGATTTTAGTATTGGTTGTTATAGCGGCAACAGTAATACGGACATCATCTGTGAAAATTTCAGCTCTCTAGCTGGGTTTGAGCCAAAATAATTGTACATTTCTTATATGACTCGTGAGAAACGTTTCTCAAAAAGGTGGGTACGCAATATTTTTGTTGTTTTCACTCCAGAAGAAAAATAGGACAACTAGATAAAATAATGTTCCAGCAAAGAGGTAAAAAAAACTACTATAAATTACCCATTGTTATTTTATTGTAGAAAATTTGACATGTTAAGTTAGGTCAGGTTAGGTTAACTGTAGGAAACGTTCCTGTGAAAAACATGAACAGTGTATACATGCCTTATTTTTCGACCGTCACTCACAGGTGCAACGAAATGGATGTTTTATAGGATTTCGACCAACAAAACCTAAAAACTGTATGTTATAGTAATATATTTCTAGTAGTGTTAGGATTACCATAAGTACCTCAATACTTTGTACTAGTATTTAGTATAAATAATATAACCTTTCTTGATAAATGCAGCGTTTCTCACAGGACTTTTTAAATATTATCACATATAAAAACAATTTTATAACATTGTATAATGAAAGAATTCAATACAAAGCGGTGGACAAGATATTTTATTCAAATGTACAATTATTTTGGCTCAAACCCAGCTATCACAATTCATGAGATACAGCGTCGTATCGTAACAGACGGACAGCAAAGTCTCATGAATACGGTCTTGTTTTTTATCCTTTGGGTACGGAACCCTAAAAATCCGTATTAAAAAACTGCACTGTTCATTCGTCTCCGCGGCCCATTTGCAATGGCAAGCGAGTGGTAGCATGCCAAGTGCATACAGAGATCGAGGTGCATATGTATTGCTCGCGCTTCGTCCGTTTGTATGAAGTTATATTACTTCAAGTAATATAACATCATACAGTTCAAGTCCCGTCTGGGCCAAGTTGTCTTTTTTCACTTTATAATAAAATATTATGAAAAAGTTATATTACTGTATGATAGTATTACCGTGCCATCTTCTTGTTGTAATTAACAGACAAAGAATGAAATTAACACCCATAAGGTCTTCGACCTCGCTTAACAACTTTCATGTTACTGACAACAGCTACCAACAGCTTAACTTAACGTATCTGCCGATGCACGAAAAACACTCGTAAATTAAAATTTCACGAAGTGGTCACCCATCCTTTGACAAATCATTTCGAGAGATACTTGCAGAACAGAACACGGAGACATCCGGGATTCAACCGCTTCTTTATTACTGGGTGTAAAATAAAAGTTTTTAGATTTATATTATGTTCATAATTGACACACCAATAGGCAAATTATATCCTACTTCCTAATGTGAATGAAGATGTCTGAATGTATGGATGTTTGTTGTTCTTGGTTTTCTGCCTGATAGTCTGATAATACATAGGCGACTCATGTAAAATGGGTCGGTCGGGTCATTGCAGTCTTTAAGTTTTTAAGTTTATAGGGTCTCTAAATGTCACCAAGAAGTATTTGATTCTGCATAACCTGTACAGAAGGCCGGGGCCGCACTTGCGGTTTACCGTGGTGGTTTCTAACCTCAATATTTCATCAAACTATCAAAATCAATGAAATCAAGTCAAGGTTTGGCATTTTGAGGTTAGAAACCGCCGTGGTAAACCGCAAGTGCGGCCTCAGCCTTATAGTAATTTTATAGATGCTCTGAAGTTAGTAGCAGACTTCGTCCCATTCTTGCTAGAACATAGAGAGCACCGAGAGCTAGGACCAAAGTTAGAAATGTCATTTCATTTCGTTCGCTAACAATAAGGTACCGAGAGCTACGACCACGATATCGTGGTCGTAGCTCTCGGTACCTTATATGTTAGCAACAATAGGTTGAAGTCCGCTACTAACTTCAGAGCGTATATAAAATTACTAATAAGGATAGATTGTACTCGACACTGTTTTAAATAAAAATGACATTTCTAACTTTGGTCCTAGCTCTCGGTGCTCTCTATGTTCTAGCAAGAATGGGACGAAGTCTGCTACTAACTTCAGAGCATCTATAAAATTACTATAAGGCTTAGGCCTCACTTGTGGTTTACCACGGCGGTTTCTAACCTCAAAATGTCAAACCTTGACTTGATTTCATTGATTTTGATAGTACTGCAAAATGTAAATTAGACACTAATCAGAAACTTAATTAATTTTCAAGTTACAGAAATCAAACAAAGCCCTGTGCGTCTATAACGCTGCTAGAGCTAACGAGCCGTGATTGGGCAAACTGACGTCACGAGCTACCGGGGCGCCACTCTGCAAACTTCGCTAGTAATTTGGTTACAACTTGGTCAGTTTTCGTAGCAGAACGATTATTTTTGTACTGTTGGCCATGGATGTCTTAGCTCTATAAATCTGCATTCTTAACTAGAAACGTAACAAATCATAATTCTACTTATATTATAAATTCCCGTCGCGTGTATTCCCATCGCATTACTTAAGAACAATTTCGTGTGCGAGAGAGGATTCCCGTCGCATTATCGTAGAACCAATATGATTTTCATTAAAATGGTTATTGTGTACTGACCCTGAAAGATAGATACATGCTGTTGCGGACTATTTTTAGAAATGTTTAAGAGGAACAATTTTGTAATACATCATTTTTACAAACTTTAACCATTTACGTAGCGCACGCAACGAAAGCTCTCAAAAGGAAAGATTTTTCCCCCGTTTTTGAAACATTTGTCATTACTGCTCGTCTCCTATTCGTTATAGCGTGATACTACACAGCCTATAGCCAACCTCGATAAATGAACTATCTAACTGTAATAGATTTTTTTAATTACAACCAGTGCTTCCTGAGAAACTAGAGTTCAAACAAACAAACTAACTAACAAACAATCTCTTTAGCTTTATAATATTAGTAAGGATTTAAAAACTTGTAAATATATTTTAATGTTTACTTAATACTCTAACAGCTGAATAAATCAGTCTGAAATCTTACCGAGATTATAGTCTAGAATAACACATAGACTACTATTTATCCCGGGAATATGTCCGGAACGGGAGCAGGAATAAGGAAGGGGAAGGATTTATTTTTCGTATTTTCGCTCTCACTCTTATGAGAAAACAAGATAGGTATGTTAGTATGTAACAAAGTTTTATCATCAAAACTAAAGTCGAATTTTTAATTATACGAAGTCAATAGACAGCAGCTAATGTCACTTCTTCATACAATGTTGCATAATTTACATCACCGGTCTTCATTTGTTTTTAGCGATCCTCATTTTTTTTATCGATCTTCATTTGTTTTTACCAATCTTCATTTGTTTTTACCGATCTTCCTTTGTTTTTAGCGATTTTCATTTGTTTTTACCGATCTTCATTTATTTTTATCCAGTAGTACCTATATACGTACTACGGGTAAAATTGAATTATTATTGGTGCTACTGGAACCGATTGGTAGTTCCACGAGTATTTTTTTTATCGTTGTACTACCAGCAGTGCAGTAGTACCACTGCTGCACTGGTAGTACCAGCAAGAAAGGGAAGTGACATTAATTGCTGTCAATTTACTTCGACTAATTAAAAATTCGAGTTTATATAATGTTTTGGGAAGTTGGTATTTATCGGTGCGTGGGCGTGGCGTGATTGGCGCGGCCGGCGGCGTGAATCGGGGCGTGCTGAATGTAAGTGAGTGATAATTCGATTTTGTGAAATCGACTAATTCTGTAGTTGAATGCAGACTTGTAGAGTGTGCGCACAACATTATTATTTTTATTTTACATGTGACAACATTGAAATTAATGGGTGACTTCAAAACGTAATAAATCGGTGTTTCCTTGGAAATAATATTGATGTTTCGTAAAAATTAAGGTAATAATGTGTGTAATTTTATATAACTTGAGATTATCTCATACGTTTATCGTGCAAACTAAAATATAGAGAGCCTATGTGGCATATTGTTTTGACAGTTGTCACTATCTTAAAATTTGTTTATTTTTCAGAATGGATGAGGTCTCATGCAAGCTCTGCGTTTTGAATCATTCCAAGAAGTTAGCTTTAAACTACTTCTAAAAAATGTGTACAACGCATAATAAAATGTGTCCATGTTATCGTGGCCATGGATGCTAAAGACCTAAGGACGGAATCTGCTCTGAGTGAACGCAACAATGACAGCAGCAAGTACTCTCAGAGCGGCAGCATCACACTGCAATGTGAAAGAAATAAGTCATATCAAGATGTGGGGTCTAACTCAGCACCCAAAGTGGATGTATCGGGCGCGCGACCGTGCGCCGTCATTGGCCCTGACAGGGTCGTGCCCCCCACAGTTCCCAACGAAGCATATTTAAAGAAAAGTCCTTCAGAACCATGGACATGCATGGACAATGCATACCATCATACGAAACGACCTCCGGAGTACCCCCATAAGCTGGGAAATTTTCAAAATCCAACTAGAAATATTTCTCCAAGACAAACCTTCCAAGAAAACATGCAACGTATTATGATGCCCCCATCATACAACTCAGTGAAAATTAGTGATGATAGCAATTATACCCAAATAACAGAAAAAAGTAATATTCTACCAAAGAATATTAAATTAAATGTGCCATCAGAGGCAAAGTTCTGTGATGTGCCTTATACAGTGTATCCTACAAGTAATGAACAAAAAACTATTAGAAATGTTGATATGTGTTTATCCAGTGTAAACCCTACTCTTACACGAACTGCTCATGGTTGGCCCCATGGAAATGTTAATGTGCGCCCTGCAAGGACATATGGTGCTCCTGAACTATATCAGTTTCAAGATTACTCCAATTGTGTTGGTCCTCGACAAATGGTGCCTCGACCAAACAGAACAGGTCCTGAAGATCCTGGATATGTTTATGCTGATCCTTATTATCATCAGGAAGGGAACATCCGTTATAAACCTTATCCAACAGCCAAGGAAAGATTTCCACAACAAAGGTATGATTATGTGAGTAACTATGCAAACTCATTCCATACACCACCAGCATTCCCATCACATAAATATGAGATGCAAAAACCTATACCGCCTCACCCCTACCCACCATATCCTCCAATTAAATATCTTGAGAGAGTCCCAGACCCCTCTATGGAAGGCTACCAGAGGAACCCACAAGGAAACATTAACATGACCTACCGTAATCAAATAATCCATCCAAACTTTGGACCAGTTATTGGCAATTGTCCCCAAAATAAAATTCATGCCTATCCATCTGATGGTCATTTAAAAACTCTAAATCCTAGTAAATTAACTTATGAAAATGCTAAAGCCTATGTAGAGTATGAAAATGGTCGACCCAAAATGTATCCTGCAACTGAAAGCTATTTTGTCAATGAAATGGGTAGAATGCACCCTATGAAGAATCAAGTAATCATGTCTAATTATCCGTCAATGCATAATATTCCCCCAACTCAGTACTATAAAAAAGAAAATCAACAAATGAAAAACTATGAATATATGCAATCTCATTATCGAACGATGGACCCTAATTTATTGCATAACCCTATGGCTAGGCATCCATCAAATTTTTCACCTAATACTCTAGCTATTTCACCTAGTGATTCTAATACCAGCAATGACACCTCACAAACTTTAGGAACTTCTCAAGAAGACTGTGGTTATGTTAGCCAATCATCTACTGCAAGTGTTCGGAGCATAGACTCTGGCGTAAACAGAATACCAAATGACTATATGAGAAGGTATTATGACAATAGGTTTGGGCCAATCATTAGAACTTCACCTATGATGTCAAAGTCAGAATTAAATCTCAATAATGGATCCAAAGAGAAAAAAAATATCAATGTAAGACAATTCTTACAAATGTGGAATGAAGGTGAAGAAGAGTCTGAAGAAAATATTCCTAAAGAAATTATAATTCAAACGGGACCTAAAAATGATGGTAACTTTGATAAGATTCATGAAGGTATAAGTCAAGTGAACCAAGAACAACTGTATGTCCTTGGTTTGGTCAACGTTCCAAGTGAGGAATTAGGTAAATATGAACATATACAAAAAGTTTCTAAATTGCCTGAAAACATCAAAGGTTATAATCACCTAGAGCTATTAAATCAGTTTGAAGAGGCCATTGAATCTTCAAATATGACTAACTATAAAACATCTTCTACTAAAGACTATCAAGTGCCACCAAAAGTATATCCTTCTAAGCCTTGTTCTGAGACATCTAGACCATTGTCACCATTAGATGTGGAATCCAAGATCAGTCAATCTGTAATCCATAAAGAAGTAGGATGTAATTTTGAAATAAAACCATGCAGCCCTAAAATGTTAAATGTTGAAGTTGCTACTCCTATTCAAAATGTTTTATCGGAGAGAATTATTGAGAAAGTAGCAAATCCTGTTATGCTAAAATCTCCTATGCTTAATGGTGTTGATGACAGTATTGACTGCAATATAATGAAAAGAAAAGAACACAGATTAAATATTAATGACACTGATAGAATTCCGAGTTGTAAAATGGTCAATACTCAGTATTCAAATAATAATGCTATGGATACTATTAAAAATAGTTACAGTTTACAAGATTTAGAGAGTAATTCAGGTTTATGTTTAGCGTCCCTGCCCAGATTGGATAATGATATGGAGTTAAATTTTCCCGAAGTAAACCAACAATTCATTAATGCAAATAGACGAGATTCTACAATATTAACAACTGCTCTAAGGGATTTGCCAACCTTAGAAGTATTGGAACATCCAGATAGTAAAACCAAACCACTGGATATTAATTCACTAGCTTGTGAAAGAGAAGATATCAAGTCTCCATGTATGCTAGATTCAGAAAAAGAGGTGTCAAAATTAAGTAAATATCGCAAGACTAGAGCACATTTATCAAACACGAAAGATAATCTTCATGCTGTAAGAACAGACAGCGTCATTATTAAAAATCCCGACAATGTAAAGAATTGCGAAGAAGCGTCAATGTTTTCTCCAAATTCTCTGATTAAACATGTTAATGATATTCAACATGCTCCAATTAATTTAACATCTCAAGGAAGTATAGATGACTCAGTAACATTTACTGCAAAAGAACATGATATACACAAAGATTCATCTATTGCTATTGACTTCAGCTTAAATAAAAATATGTGTAACGATAGTATTGAGTGTCTAGATGGAAAAATTGATGGAGAGAACAGTATCCCATCGCATCCTATACCTGTTACAAGCAATTCGTTACTTGATACAGAAATAGGTGAAGTTCCTACAACACCTGACTGTCAACAAAACATTCCACACGATAGCATTAATTTCGGTGATGTAGAGGAAAATGTTAGTTCTATAAAATATAGTAATAGCCAAAGTATGGTGGAAATTGTTAATAAAAAAGATGATAAAACATTAATAGATAACACGCCACTCGTAGAGACTTTCGCGGAAAATGATTGTCTATCATACGTGTCCAGTGTCAATGAAGAGAAAGAAAAATACATGCCACCTGCTTGTATAAAACAAATGAATGAGGAAAGTAACAATTCTATGGTTCCCATTGACTTTGTTACGCCTACTTCTGAACTTTTAACAACAGCTGAAAGTAATGACGATGATTACTTTATGGATGTAGAAAAAAAAGAAAATGATGAAAGTTCAAATTTAAATAATGATAATAATAGACTGTCTCCTCCTGATGGTAATGTTGAGAATTTGAATAATTACAATCAAAAACTTTGTAATGAAGTCAATGGCGACCAAATAGATAATGAAGTAGATATGCCAGATTCAGATTCTAGGATTACACAAAAATCCAACAAATTTCACCATCTTTTCAAAGTTAGTGAAATTTCAGACGCAAAATACCCAAGCCCTAACAGCATAAATTCTAATGACCAAGAAACTGGACTTATGCAAGACTCCCCAGAAAACAGTTTTAAATCTGATAGTACTGAACAGAAGCTCAACTCAAGTTTTGATTTAGAGTTGATAAGTAGGAATACATCTCCTATTGAAGATATACCAAATGTTATTGGTGATAATTCTAATATTGATTTACTGTCCCCTAAAAGCCGTGTAAATTTCGCAGAAGAAACATCTAAACTGAAACTTCTTTCTAGTGCTTTAGAAAGAAGTGAACAAAATACGGATTTTACATCAGAGCGTCATCAACGCGATTTGGAGTTGATAAGTAGGAATACATCTCCTATTGAAGATATACCAAATGTTATTGGAGATAATTCTAATATTGATTTACTGTCCCCTAAAAGCAGTGTAAATTTCGCAGAAGAAACATCTAAACTGAAACTTCTTTCTAGTGCTTTAGAAAGAAGTGAACAACATACGGATTTTACATCAGAGCGTCACCAACGCGATTTGTTTACTAACTTTTTTATACCATCTGAAACCAATAATCGAGATGATTCATCTGAAATTGTAGCCAATGACGCTGATTTCGATTTGATGACTCTCAATAATGCTGAAATAAAAAGCCAAGTTGATGCTTCAACAACGTCTATAGAACCGAAAAGGGTTTCTCATTCAATCATAGTATCTGAAAATAATAGACAGCATGTGGAGTCTAATTGTGATCTGCCGTTTAGTAATAGTTCACTACAGGGAGAAAGCAATAAAGTATTAAATAATATTATAGTCGGTACAGAAGTTTTGCCCGAAGAAGAAAAAAATGAGCAAAAAGATGATATAACCACTGATGGTAAACATTTCAAAAATAATATTGAGAATGAATTAGCCAAGAAAGTATTGAGATATTTTAACCGAAATAGGAGATATTTACACTATGGTAGTAAAGAACTGTATTCACCTTGGATTCAAAAGTTAATTATGTTCTGTGAAGGAAATACTAGCAACATAGGGATAAATTACACTAGTAAAACACATCATAATAATGGTATAAAAACAAAACTTCAAAAAGATCCAATAGAAACCTTGGGTAATTTTGATAATTGTCTTGAAAAAGATAACGCAGATGAAGACGAAAAAAATAAAGCGGATGTTTCTAAAATCCCGGTTATTTCAAATACGATTTGTAAATTAACAAGTGAAAAAAAGGATCAAATAGACATTTTAGGTCGTTTGGAATCCTGTTTGGAACAAGGTAGCGCGAGTGAACACAAAAAGGATAGAATAGAAATTACTTCACCGATTACGACGCAGAATAGTAATTGTACATTATCAGAAAGAAACCAAATAGAAGTTTTGGGTACTTTTGATTGTTATCTTGAAAATGATGACGCAAATGAACACCAAAGATTTTTAGAGAATACTTGCAAATCGACGGATTGTACAATTGCAGAAGAAGAAATAAACGAAACAGATATTTTGGGTTGTCTTGAACGCTCTTCGCAACAGAGTAATGTAACCGAAATAAAAAACGAACATCCTGCATCACCGGTAAATCCACAGAGTAATGTAACCAAAATAAAAAACGAACATCCTGCATCACCGGTAAATCCTCTGAATAGTGATAGTATATTAACAGAAAGCAACCAAAAAGATGTTTTGAATAATTTTGACAGTTGTATTGAAGAAGACAAAGCAAATGAACACCAAAGAAGTATAGAGAATGGTTCCAGATCTCACGATAGTAAGATAACAGATACAAGCCAAATAGATGTTTTCAGTCCCTTTCATAGTTGCCCGGAACAGAATAACGCAACTGAACACAAATTGTGTACAACGGAAGGTTCTATATCACCTTTTATTCCACAGACTAGTAATAGCACATTGTCAGAAATGAACCAAATGGAAATTTCTGATAATTTTGATAACAGTCTGGAAAAAAATAACGTTGATGAACATGGTACAAATGTTGAGGAAGTTCTCAGATCACCTGATTGCATAAACGTTAAAGATAGTTTTGATAGCTGTCTGCAACAAGATACCGCAATTGCATATAAAAAAGATAATTCTGCTTCACTGTTTACGTCAGAGAATAGTAATATTACATTAACAGAAACGAATCACATAGAAGTTTCTGGTAATATTGACAGTTGTCATGAAAACGATAACACACAGGAACACAGAACATACATAAGCGAAGGTTGCAGACCACCAAATTACACAGATACAATTTTATGTAGTTTAGATAAGTGTATAGAACAGGATATCGCAACTGAAGATAAAATAGATAGAATGGAAGGATCTTCATCACCAATACCTATACAGAATAGTAGTAATCTTACATCAAAAGAAAAAGATCATATAGGCATTTTAGATCGTTTTGATTGCTGCCTGGAACGGGAGAGCGCAATTAAAATAGACGGTTCTACATCACCTGTTATTGGTGACATTAATTTGGATGATTCATCGGTGTTCGATTGTCTTTCCGAAAACGATTCTGTGCATGAAAATAATGTAAATAAATCCAATGTCGCGGAAAGCAATAATTCAATTGCATCAACTAAAGACATTAACTACGAAAAACTTATTGCAGCTACGGAAGGACCAATAAACATTAATGATTCTATAGAAGACGTAAAAACTGAAGGAGATCAAATTGATCAGAATTCTGCTCTAAACCAGATTTCATATTGTGTACAGGAAGAAATTCCTAAATGCTTGGATAAAAACATTAATGATGAAGTCTGTAATAGTGTAGTACCTATAAATTCATCATCCGATAGACTATTTAACACTGAACTATCTGAGCAACAGGATAAACAATCAAACGATCGTGATAACATATCCGAGCAATGGGATATACAATCTAAATGTAAGCATGAACAATCCCTAAGCAATATGGAGACATTTGGAGAAGACGACTATGAAATTTCCTGGAACGACCAAAGGACACAAAATGATAAACAATCATATTGGAAAGGAAACGTACGCGGGGAACAAGTAGAACAACCTAACAATGAAACAAATAACTGTGATAATGAACTGGTTGAACAGACAGAAAAGTCTGAACAGTGTCATAAGATATCTTACAATGAAGAAAACGCATATGAACCGTTAGATAGAGAATCGACTGGTAATGTCGAAGATTTAGAAGACTCAGATAAATTATCGATATCTAACAATGCAGAAAACGCATATGAACCGTTAGATAGAAAATCGACTGGTAATGTCGAAGAATTAGAAGACTCAGATAAATTATCGGTATCTAACAATGAAAAAAACTCATATGAACCGTTAGATAGAGAATCGACTGGTAATGTCGAAGAATTAGAAGACTCAGATAAATTATCGATATCTAACAATGAAGAAAACGCATATGTACCGTTAGATAGAGAATCGACTGGTAATGTCGATGAATTAGAAGACTCAGATAAATTATCGATATCTAACAATGAAGAAAACGCATATGAACCGTTAGATAGAGAATCGACTGGTAATGTCGAAGACTTAGAAGAGTCAGATAAATTATCCCACTGTAATGATTTGGAAGTCGAATTGTCTGTTACAGAAGAAAGTAATGAACTTCATTATGCTAAAGTTCAAAGTCCTAAACATATTTTCTTGAATGACAATCGTCGATCCCTTAAACGATCTCTTTCAGATTCTGCACTAAATATATATAATAAAAATGGACCGGAGCTGCAAGCAGATAATGAAGAAAGGGTTCAGTTAATATGGCCCATTAAGCGTAGAAAAATTAACAACGTGGACAATGACGTGTTAACTGAAAACTTGTGCAATATAATACAAAGTACCAGACGTAATTCAATTTCTTCTATATACAATGAAGAAAATCTATCTTTTTGTATCTTGATAGATAACAGTTGCATAATCACAGAAGAAGAGAATGATGAACAAGAAAAAATATGCTACACTAATTTATCTGAAGAATGTTTGGCTGAGGTGCAGAGTGATTTTTCACAAGATGAAGTTAACTCCCAGATACTATCGGAAATAATATCCACACCTGAATACAAAAATGACTGTGAATATGCCGACTCTTACCTTACGCAAGATGAAGACGAAAAGATAGAGGACCCGTGGGTTGAAGATGTAGCTTGTGTTGAAACAGTCATCAGCGATGATATTGCAGAAGACATCGAAATAAGTGATCCATCATCGCCGAAAGAAAATGCATTTTCAGATAATGATGAATCAGACATTTTTAGTTTCAGTGAACATACTGATAAAGTTAAATACATATACGGCGATAAAATGTGTAATGATGATGCTCAATTCGTAGAAACACTTTATAATACTCCACAAATGGACGTTAACAAAAGATTAATTCAAAGAGAACCATTCAATTCAGGTGGATATTATGATAACGACTCATTAGAAAAAGTTCTTTCAGAATGTAATGTCCCAAAACGGTCAGATAAACAACCTCTTCAAGATAAAGAACCTCTATTTTCGCCTAGTATTATCAACGTAAGACAAAACACAGACAATGAAGACAATATCGCCTCAGAAATATTGTCTCCCTTAGAAAACGTTGTCAACACTTTAGCTGTTGCAGATATGGAAATCGTAAAAACCGACGATAGTAATGTGAAATTTAATCATTTTATAAAAACTCAAGATGAAAGTATACATTCGTGTGAATCTAGCGTTGATAATGTGTTGACATACAAAGAAAGTGATGACAATAATAAGTATGATGACAATATTACGTATAAAATATCTAGTTCTCCAGAAGTGTCATCAACAACATCTGAAGAAAAGGGTTCTGCAATATTATTAAAAATTACTAACTACAAAGGGTCTAGAGTATCTCAGATCAATGAAACTACTAGAGATAGCAATAGACCGAGCTGTAAATATACTGAAGATATTCATTATGTTCAGTCTCATTCAAATTATCCCACTCACCGGCCACTATTAACAAAAGCTGCTCAAAAGTATATCCCTCCGTTAAAAGAATCTATACGCGACCTCAAGGTTAGACTTTCATTACCTCAACATAGTCTAATGAAACTAAAACAATTAAAAAAATCCAAAGATAAACCAAAGCTTCATAAACAAGATGTTTCTGTTCCTACAATTCCAAAAAAAACAAAACCTAAATTTGAAGATGTCCTTAAAAGTATAGACGAAATACAATTTAAAATGCACAAAGAAAAGACCAAAAAGTCAAAGAAATGTATTCCTAAGGTAGTAATTAAGAAGAATGAGAATGGTTCTCATTATGCCAGTACTTCAGACAAGAACGAATTTAACCCAGACTTGACAGGTCGAAAGTGGCAACCGTGGGTGTTTATAGAAAAGAACCATTTCATTGATAAAATGGCTATAAAAAAGAAAACTAAAGCCATCTATAATCACAGGAAACAGACCTATGTTTTAGCCGAGAAGTTTCAGAAATATAAGGCTGTAAGTAGCGCTAAATTTGTGATATCACCGCCATTATCAAATTGTCCGTCTACAGGGCTTAAATATACAATAAGATTGAAACATAACTACTGATGTACCTAGTTTTAGGATTTCATTGGATTTATCTATGGAGTCAAAACTTACATTGGCTACCACGTCTGTAGATCCCACCTTACCTAAAGGTTTCGTATTATCATTCCTACGATTCCATTGTAGATTTTATTTTAGTAGTTACCCATATACCTAAGTTTACCGCGTAGTTTGTATACATATCGAAGCCAAATTCTATTTTAAGTGTGATATGAAAAATGTAAAAGACACTACTTACTATGCTCGTTAGTGCAATTTGATCTGATCTTTATTTTGTTATTATTATTTAAAGTTTATTCGTTTTACCAAAAATGTCATTCCATTTTTATAAGTTATCTAATTTATTATTATAAAATTGCACTTTAAAGATTTCGTATAGCCATAATTTGAGTATTATCTTGTTATTATTGTTACTTTCAAGTAATACTGATATTTATGATTGTTTATGTTTCTATAGACTATATTAAACTTAAGTTTTAGTTATTATGAACGATATCATTTCCTTTTTATTTTGGCGGCGGAATCTTGCATTACCTACAGTCACTTTCTTGCTATCTTTTGAAACTAATTTCAGCAAAAGTGTACAGACAGTGTGCAAATTATTCTGTAGTTTTCTTTTCTTATTTTAGTAGTCCATATAATTTATTGTTTTCTATTTCCTAAACGTCTTTGTCTTCCGTCGCCAAAAATCTCAAAGAGTACCCAATGTGTCTTGTATATAGTGGTGCTTCGAAAATTGAAGTACCTATATATTGTGGAGAGCATACGTCTTTGTCGTCTGTCCATTACAAAGTTCGCCAAAGATTACAGAGACCATGTATAATATAGGTAAGAATGAATAAATACATAATATATTATTAATATACATATAGGCAGCTGTAACCACTTTTGTGTAGTTTCACAAAGATATTTATGCTAGTGTTATTATTACGACCGATTCCATCGGACCGGTCGATCTTGCTCACATTAATTGTAAGCACATGTTTATCATCATATCTGTGTATATTGGGACATGTAGTATGTTAAGTGTAGATGGAAGTACAAATATGCACATTAATTTGTTAAATCATTTAATCTGTATGTGTAAGAAAATGTTCGTTCAATATCATTCAATAATTTTGTTTGTAATGATGTTGCAGTGAAACAACATAGTATAGGTAGGTAATAAAATTAAAGCGTGAAATAACCAAAGCCAATACTCAGAAATAATGGATGTTGCGAAAGTGTGTATGTAGGTATACTTTGAATGTGTGCCTACCTACTGGGCAACATGTCACTGCCGATAGCGGCCCGGCACCGACCAGGTCGACCGACGGTCACAATGAATCTACTTACCTAATTTAGATACGATTATCTTTATATCGTAACCAGCATGTATATCTGGTATATTTTCATATACGTACCTCATTTGTGAGCTTTTAACTGATAAAACTAGTACCATGTTTTAAAAGTTGAGACATGGGAATGAATCGCCAGTGCCTTTAACATCTTATTGATATTATAATATATTAATATCAACTTAAATATTCTGTAGATATAACTTAGTCTTTTCATATACATACTTGGCCATTCGATAAACATTTCGGAAATATCTGTTGATCTCATAAACAAGGCACTGTCTTGTCATATTTTGCCTTATTGTGCCTATAAATATATTTTGTTAATAAATACACTATTTTGATATAATGTACAGGGTGTTCAAATAATATACCAAATACGTGCTTTTAAGTCCTGCTTACATGTATTTGCTAAATGTTGCCTTGGTAGATAGAATATTTTAGGTTAAAGTTAGTGTAATGTATAATATTTTAAATACATGTTATGAATTTCAAGTGATCAGTCGAACTATTTATTTGTAAATCAATCGTATGTTATAATAAAATGTAAACTATATAAGTAATAGTTCTAGTAATGAATAATAAATGTACAAAGGTACCTATTGTTTTAAAATAATTTCCTGTTCAATGTGCTTGTTGGGACCAGAGCCTCGCGTTTGGACGTTGATGCTGTATATTTACCAACATATCGGTTTCGTAGGGCCACGTGGCCGTGTGTGAAACCATTCCGAGCGAGAGCTAAGGACACAGTCACAAGGCCCGCCATTGACGCTAGTCGAGGCGCTCGCTGTTCTGTGTTCGCTCCTTCTCGATGACTGATTACTTCGTTTATTTATCCATGTTGAACTCGCATTGTAATTTCGATACTAGAATGTTTGTTACGCACTATTGAGTGGGTTGTTGTTTAAGTTTTCATGCACTTGTTGGCCACTGTTATAAGTTAATAGTATATTGTGGTTAATTTTTTTAAAATAAGGGTTATGGATTAGTATTACTGATTTGAATTAAAATATTAGATATTTGTTTGTCGTTTAAATATTAATGCATATCTTCATATGCCAGTAACGCACGTGATATGTATGGTGATAGAATTATATTGGACACACTTGCTCTAAACTGATTTTATTCAGTGTGACACAAATATTGTTAATATTGGGAAGATATTATGTATTACATTTTCGAGTGGTAACTAGTTTTCAAAATTGTTCAATATATAATTGACCAAATAAATGTGTTCCGAGAAAATTGTCTTTATTATTTATTAATATCAAATAATTTATACAGGTATGTTCACTTTTACAGCTTCTTGACGTATGGCGCTTATCAAATCTTGATTCACCAGAAATATGAAGCGCAGTCCCGCAATCTGTGTAAAAAAACATATAATTTTATTTATTTCAGAAATATCTGTTAAGCTCACAAACAAGGCATCGTCTTGTTATATTTTATCTGCCTTGCATTTTACTCTAGAGGTAAAATGCGACGAGGTAGTGGTGTCGATTTGCAGGGAACAAAAATTTGTGTGATCCATAAATATTTGTCTCGAGAGCCTGTGTTTCTATGTATTATAAGCATGTATTTACCAAAAAAGATAAATCATATTATCCCGATTATTACATTTTATAAATGTTACCAGCCAGCTCCTAGACTAGGCAAGTAAAATTAACGATAAAATTTTTGTATAGCCACAACTTTAATTCGCCTAGTATGTATTCCGACTACAAAATACTATACTGATGTTTTATAAATTGTATAAACTAGCTCTACATTCAACAATAGCCACGATATAAAACTAATGACATGTGAAATTTACCTCAATGATGCTGTTGTGATTGAGCTTGACTTTATTGCCTTGAAGCACTGGCCTCCCATCCACGAATATAGGTCTCTTGCCCTCAGAGGACATGAAGAAGTCCCCGCTGTTCCTCAGTCGAATGGTTGCTTGCTTCCTGGACACTTTAGCAGCAGGCCCCTCGAGGCTAAGATCCACGTCGATGGCATGGTCGCGAGTGCTACGGCCAACTGCGATCTGTGTGAACAACAATTAAACATTAGTTAAAATTATCAAAAGAATAATTGCAAAAACAAAATTTGTATACAATACGTATTACTCATTTAACATAACGAAATATTTAGTGGGTGACAAGGATTGGGGATCATTGTAACAATAATATTATCACATAAACGAGTGTGACGGATTATTTATGACTTTTTAAATGTAATTGCTCAATGACAATAGGACACCAATCCATAAAAACCCCATCAAATGGAGTTTAATTAAATTTTTAGATAACATTTTCAAATTAAAACGCACAGACTCCTAAATAACGATCCAAACTTGCAATATAACTCGTAGAAGAAAATATGAAATTCACGTTTAAGTCATAAATCCGCGGCTTTTGATATTGTCACCACGTGTAACGTATATCTTTCTTCGCGTGCTCGAACTGACGCTATCGTAAGTACTAAAACTAGTAGTCGCAGCTTTGCGTAAAATCGACGTTTATTAAACATGCACGCACGCAATTAAAACCCAATCGAAATCGGAAACTAATTAATGTTGGAAGTCTGAAACGAATGGTAAAGGCAATACGTGTTTAACAATACCTGGTTATTATAATTTGTAATCATATAAGTATAGGTAGATAACTATATACCATAGCATCAGCACACACGTTATTTAATAACTTACTACAGACTAGTTGGCCGTGGAAATTCGACAGTAATTCATTAAAAAAAAATTGCTTTATTCACTTCGTCTCTATATAAACTTTAACTGTGTCAAATTTTCGCGCAAACTTCTTCGGGTAGGTACCTACCTACTTACAATATTTTCGCTTCACATATTATTACACGTACATAGATAAGTGGAAAAACTCCGCGTACGTAAAATTATGTAGAATAGAAAGTATGGATTAAAGACTTGTTTAGCAAGTAAATTGAACAATAATGATGTTCGTTAATAGTCACTGCTAATAACGAGTTCGATAGAGCTGTTGACACACTAATTGAACAGATAGCGTTATCAAGTGCCTAGTTGTTCATAAAGCTACTATATAAGCGCAAGTTGCGGAGCTATACCTACACGAGGCTGTATGGTACATATTGCTATTTGCTAAGAAAACTTTGTTTCACGGACTACATTAATGAAAACCTTGAAATATTTTGTTTGCTATTGTATTTAGACACTCGGGTACACAAACAAGTATTACGGTTAATTATGATACATTGATGTTAATTCTACGGGTGTTTGTCACTGGTTCGGTAGGTAGCTGTAGCACAAGCACTCGATTGTTGAAACGAATGTATTTGATACTTGAGTACCCGACTACTTGATTCGTGTGAAAACGTGATGTGATGGAAATTAGAATTACTGTCTTGTTTATCTAGCCCCTAGGTAATGTAGCCTGACTATATCTAACGTAGGTGAATATAATATAGACCTATTTTTATCTCGGACATACAGAGAAACAGACAAAAATCGTTTGTAGAAAAACAGCTTAGTCCACTTGTCTTGTTTTTTCTAGAAACTACTCTTTCGTTAGATAAAATAAATCTTTTTGTGGTCATTCTCACACAACATTTTCTAGACCAAATTAAGCTAATATAAGCTTGTGCTATGAGACATACATATATGTTTCTAAATACATAATACTGTAGGTACTTATAATAGTTATTATACATATACATAGAAAACACCCAATCTCCGAAACAAACATTTGTATATCACACAATTATTTAAGCCGACCTAGAAATCGAACCCAGACGGCGCGGCGGAGAACGCAAGTATTGGCCGCCGTATGGCGGATTATGGGAGAAAATCTTTTCAAAAAATTATATAATTATTCTGATAAGTTAGGTTTTGTACGATTACATAATAAAGATCCCATAGCACAAGCTTATAGCTTAGTTTGGGCTAGATGATGTTGTGTGACAATGTCCAACAATATTTCTTTATTTTATATTCATTTAATAACCATAGCAAATTTCCTAAAAAAAAAAGTTTAAAGATTTTCTAAAAATCAATCCTGTATCCTTATCTTTTTTTGCCGACCGTACTTTTTTTACATTGTAGCATTTTTTTTTCAATTGGATTGATTTGGACAGTGTTAAATATATTTCCATGGGACTTAACAGACTTTCTTTGTACGATTTCTTTGTACGATTTCCAAACGCACGAAAGTCCAAGTAATAAAATTATCCAATCAAAAATAATAATATTCCCGAAATTAAAAAATTACCAGAATTCATAAAAGTCTTAACTATAAAATTTTCTGTAATAGTAGAGTAAAAGTAACCTAACTTAAAAATGACCAGTACCTACTAATAATGACTAACTCTAGAAATAATGAATATAAACAGTTCAATAATTGTTACATAAAGTTTTTTTATAAAATTACTATATTAGACAATATAGTAATTTGTATAAAAAAAAAACTTTTTTAATTTTTTGTAAACTATTTTTTTGGAAACTGAATGATGAATACAGCCAGTTAGAAAATTTGTTAAAAAAAATTGCAAAAGTAGCTGAGCATAGAGGTTAATTATAATTCTACAAAAAAAAACAATTTTTTTTTAATTCAACATGAAACTGGTGAAAAATCGAAATGAAAATCCAGAAACCGTGACGATCCATGAAGGTTGTTTTTGGTAAATCCGATTCGTTGCAACGATGCGCGCGGGATCACGTCGCGTCACTGCCTTGAACCTGCTTGTGCTAGGGCGATAGTTAGACCTGAGTCGTCCCTGGACTCACGCTATGAAGGAAGCCGATCGTCTTAGAATCACTTAAGCGCGGGAGAGTACTTTTTCTCTATCGTTCCTTGTTCTAACTAAATAGTACCACAACAGGAGAACTGAACTAATAATTTGAAAATTAATATTACAAACCGTTATGTTTTAACCGCACAAAGTTTTAAATTTATCGCATCGGTCTATCTTTATTGTAGATCGGAGTGACTACTATTACTTGTCTTGTTTTGTGGTGAGAAAGATCGAAATATAGATATTATTCAAATATAAATTAAAAATAATACAGGTGATCAAATAACAGATCACCTGTACCTTGGTATAGTGATAACCTCAATTCACATCTAGGTTACTGTTACAGTGTTAGTCCCAGTTGCACCAGCAATCGCTTGGAAGCCTGGGGTTTGCTTTTTGCTATGATGGATCCATTTAGTACAGTTGTTTAGCTTTTCTAATATCGAGACCACTTTGGCCTGTGATCTTTTAAAACGTCAAGCCAAACTTCCTTGCGTCTACTCCACCCCAGGCAGGGCAGGAATGAGTGCTGTTGTGTGTGTTGTGGAGGTGGCCGGTCGGCGAATAATTGAATATTTGCGAACTCATTCTCTTCTAAAAAACCTTGTGGACCCCTTATGACGCTGATGATAGCAATTACAATGCCCGTTGCCGACAGTTTTTCCACTCTTGAGATCCTGGTGCTCTAATTTTTATGTAATAAATACGTCTGGTTCTCCTGTTCGTTTATTATAGTCTAAGAGCCAGCGGCCCCCAGGCATTCGGTAAAGTATAAAAGCTGTAAGTTTCTCAATGTATATCCCCAACACAGGTAAGAACGAACCCCGTCTATGAAACTTGGGTCGCGGTGGCTTTCGCAGGTATCAGGTAGTAAAGGTGTGTAAAATTGTGTGTTAAATTTGTTAAAGTATAAAACTCAGTTTTTACATATTTTATTTATAATAATCCTAAAAGTCACCTTGTCGAAAGCCAGACACTTCGTACGGTTGCAACCCTCTGCCAGACACCCTTAAAGTATATTTCATTATTACTATACTTACGGTATAGTATAAAAGCTGCAATTTATATATGTTATTTGGAGAACTATCAAATGATGTTTTCTCAATAGCCAGACAGTTTCAGTAGTTCTTTAAAAAGTTAAAGTCTAATGTAGGTGCTAACGCGAGGGATATTATGTGTCAGCGGGTGCGAGTGAAATACCGCGTTCGGTCCACTGCGACGTTTTATTGCGCATCAGCTGTCATTAATAGTGTACTAGATGATGCGCGCGGCTTCGCCCGCGTGAAAATCGTTACCCGTTCCCGCTTCCCGTGGGAACATTTTCCCGGGATGAAAAGTCTATGTGTTATTCCAGATTATAAGCTATCTCTGTACCAAATTTCAGTCAAATCCGTTCAGCCGTTAGAGCGTGATTGAGTAACAAACATCCAAGTACCATGACACCAGATGAATTCTAGCACAGATTAATAAATAGTTACTACGTAAATTCTAGTTTACTTTGGCTTCATCTCAGAAACCGTGACAGTTTTATAGCTATCACAGTTTCTTAGATTCATCTAAGAAACTGTGATACTGTAAACTGCCTCCTGACAGGTGGACGACGAAGTCTCATGAATAGGGTCCCATTTTTATCCTTTAGGTACGCAACCAAAATAAGGAAAAATTAAAGCGCTCATGGCCCCGCGGACTCAGTGTTCTGTAAACTGTCACTGCAGTAAGCAACATTTACTATGGCCGGATATGGATGGGTGACCACCACGTGGACCACTTTGTGATTTGTGATATTTATTAACGAGCGTTTCCGTGCTTCTGAAGGCATGATAAGCCGTTGGTCCCGGTTGTCAGTAAAATGATAGTCGTTAAGCCAAATTGAAGGCCTAATGGGCGGCTTAAAAAATTTCAACTGTGAGTCGTCACAAGCTGCGCCCCGGTCTGCAGCGCGTGTGTAGCTCCTCTGGTGTTGCAAACGTCTATAGGCTACGGTTACCAACCTTCCGGTGGGCCGTAAGCTTGTCTGCCACCTAAGTAGTATAAAAAAAAAACTTTGGATCCAGCTCTTCACCCAACTGAATCTGAAACTGGTGAAGAAGAAGATATTGATAACGACCAACCCACAGATTGGAGCAGCGGTGATGAGGACACTCAAGATATCGACGACCACGAGTCATAGAATATCTTCGAAATATTTTTCCATTAATTATTGTAGGTACCTATTAGATAAATTATATTATTCCAATAACTATTATTAAAATAATTATTTAAGTATATTATTGGAGTGTTAATATAATGATTCCAAAACACAAAAATTTTATAAAAGAATTTTCTAAACATTTATTCGTTGATTCTTAGTTATTGTACATAGTGAATTTTCATAGTAAATTTAGAAAATAGTTCTCATTATACACAATAAATGACAGCTGATGCGCAGTAAAACGTCGCAGTGGACCGAACGCGGTATTTCACTCGCACCCGCTGACACATAATATCCCTCGCGCTCGCACCTACATTAGACTTTAACTTTTTAAGGAACTACTGAAACTGTCTGGCTATTGAGAAAACATCATTTGATAGTTCTCCAAATAACATATATAAATTGCAGCTTTTATACTATACCGTAAGTATAGTAATAATGAAATATACTTTAAGGGTGTCTGGCAGAGGGTTGCAACCGTACGAAGTGTCTGGCTTTCGACAAGGTGACTTTTAGGATTATTATAAGTAAAATATGTAAAAACTGAGTTTTATACTTTAACAAATTTAACACACAATTTTACACACCTTAACTACCTGATACCTGCGAAAGCCACCGCGACCCAAGTTTCGTAGACGGGGTTCGTTCTTATCTGTGTTGGGGACATACTTTGAGAAACTTACAGCTTTTATACTTTACCGAATGCCTGGGGGCCGCTGGCTCTTGCTCTATTATACATAGAAGAGAGGCAGAGTGTATAGGCTTTTAAGTGTTTGATTTGAATATTTGTATTTAGAAAAATATTGCACACGGCATCACACCTTTTTGGGTGCGTTGCAACTCTTTAGTTTAGGGTTTCAGTATTTTGGTATCATGCTTGTCATATCTGTCATACTAAACATCTCTACTATCAAAAAATTGATTTGCTCCTTCCCTCTTTTAGTGCGAGGCCGCATTTGCGTTTTTCCGCGGCGGTTTCTAACCTCAAAATGTCATCAAACTGTCAAAATCAATGAAATCAAGTCAGTGTTTTGACATTTTGAGGTTAGAAACCGCCGCGATAACCGCAAGGGGCGAGGCCGCATAAGCGGTTGCGGTTGTGGCTGACAACCGCAGAACCGCTGATCAGGCCGCACTACGGTTGACTCCGCTCGACAGCACAGACAACTAATAGTACTAACGTAATGACAGTGTGACCGAATTAAGTATTTTAATACTTTTCTGGTAATTTTATTGACTATTACGAATATAGGTAAATATGACTACGGTGACCACAATTCATCAGGTAGGGCCGTAAGCTTGTCTATTATCTTAAACCTGAAACACATCCACTGATTTAGTATGAGTGGACCATGGATTCAGTGCAGTGGTTCCGGATTAAGTATGAGTGGACCATGGGTTCGGTGCAGTGGTTCCGGACCATATCAAACAGTCTGTAGAGCAATCCAGCGGAGATCATTAGTATTATGTAATAGAAGACCATCCTGGTTTGCTTGTTTGCACATTGAATGTGGTCTGCTCTGCACCAAATCCGAACACGTGGACGGCTGGGCCGGACCAACTGACCGATCAAGAAACACCACTAGAAACTGACTTTATTTTTTTCTGATTTGATTTGATACTTACGATCGGACTATTTGGATTTTCTTTCTCGGATATTTTTGCCTTTCTTGCGCGTGGTACTACCAGTGGTACTACTGGTAGTACCACGAGTAAAAAACCCGTGGTACTACCAAGTGGTCCCAGTAGTACCACGGGTAAAATTGAATTACCAGTGGTACTACTGGGACCACTTCGTCAACTTCACTGGATAAAAATAAATGAAGATCGATAAAAACAAATGAAGATCGGTAAAACAAATGAAGCTTGGTGAAAACAAGTGAAGATCGATAAAAACAAATGAAGATCGGTGAAAACAAGTGAAGATCGATAAAAACAAATGAACGTCAATAAAATAAGCGAAGATCGCGAAAACAAATGAAGATTGGTGAGAACAAGTAAAGATCGATAAAAACAAATGCACATCTTTAAAACCAAATGAAGATCAGTAAAAACAAATGAAGATTGGTGAGAACAAGTAAAGATCGATAAAAAAAATACACATCTATAATAACAAATGAAGATGGGTAAAACAAATGAAGATTGGTGAGAACAAGTCAAGATCGGTGAATTCAAATAAAGATCGAAAAAACCAGATGAAGATGAATGTAAACAAATGAAAGTCTTGAAAAACAAGTAAAGATCGTGAAAAACAAATGAAGATCGGTAAAACTAAACGAAGATCGATAAAACAAATAAAGATCGGTGCAAACGAATGATAATATTTTGTAAAACGTGTGATTTGCGCAATTGCAATTAGTATGTCCTATACATATTAGCATACAACTGTAAATGTCAGGTAGTGGCCTTGAAGGAGCCAATAGTAACTAATCAGCCTCATCTGTTTTCCTAGCGGATTTCACGAAAGCGTAGTCAAAGATTGTATTTTGAGTTGTTGTTGTTGTTGTTGGTGTTGTTGTTGTTGTCTATTTAATATCAAAGACCTACACTTTTATGATGCAATCTAGATAATAAACAAGTTTGTATAAAGATTGAATTTGTGCACAAAAAGTTATGGAGGTAATAAACAGTTAAATAAAGGACCTCGTCCTTTTTTAAAGTTGGTTAGGAAGTAGAATAGTCATAAACAAAAACAACATCTAAACATAAATATAATAAAATGCTAAGGCTCTCTGCAGATTTTAAAATAAAGTACCAATAAGTAAAGATACATGAACTTTGTTCCTTTTTTTGTATTTCCTGGGTGAAGAGATCCAGTAAGATATAAAAAAAAGACAAGATATAAAAAAATCAGGGGACAATTTAAATAGAACCTACTGATTGATTGCAATTTTCTAGCATAAATGCCCTTGAAAAAGTAGATCTTTTTTAACAATTTTAATTTTTGCTTGTACCTATCTTCACTTGTTTTTTCCGACCTTCATTTTATTCCCCACCTTTATTTGTTTTCACCGATCTTCACTTGTTTTGACAGATCTTCAATTGTTTTTGTCGATCTTCAATTGTTTTTACCGATCTTCACTTGTTTTTACCGATCTTCAATTGTGTTAACCGATCTTTACTTGTTTTTATAGATCTTTAATTGTTTTTACTGATCTTCAATTGTTTTTACAGATCTTTAATTGTTTTTACTGATCTTCAATTGTTTTTACCGATCTTTAATTGTTTTTGCCGATCATCAATTGTTTTTACCGATCTTCACTTATTTTTACCGATCTTCATTTGTTTTCACCCACCTTCATTTGTTTTTACCCGTCTTCACTTGTTTTTACTGACATTCATTTGTTTTACCGATCTTCATTTCTTTTCACAGATCTTCATTTGTTTTAACCGATCTTCATTTATTTTTGATCCAGTAGTACCACGGGTAAAATTGAATTACCCGTGGTACTACTGGGACCACTTGGTAGTACCACGGGTAAATTTTTTACTCGTGGTACTACCAGTAGTACCACTGGTAGTACCAACTACAATGGGTATACAGAATATATAAACTAATAACAACCGAACTGGTCAACAGAACAGGTGGGAGTAGACAGACATCACAGAGAATCCATTATAAAAACGGCTGCACGCGCGGTGTCTGCCTCTCTCGCTGCCTGCTGCCCTTCAGGTGATGTACCATACACCATCTGCGCGATATCACTGGGTCTGGTGGTCTAGGACTTGAAGAACCCTCTCGTGCTCGTTCTATGTTGTACTTGTAATATATCGATTCGCTATATGAGAATAAACGCAGATAACTGCAGTATTACTTCAACACTATTGTTCATATTTATCTCCTTGGTAAATATACATACATACATACATATATTCACGCCTTTATCCCCGAAGGGGTAGGCAGAGGCCTATTCCGGCCCACATTTCACCGTCTAACTCACCGGTAAATATAATCATAATCATATAAATATACCTATACTTGGACCGAGATAGGTGGCTGATCCACCCCTCTCGTGCCACTCGTAGGCCGTATACGTCGCCCGTGCAGGAAGCTGGCCAACCATCGGCTAACTTAGTTATGGGACTCCAAAACAATATACGTACTAAACTAAGCCATTACAAAAATTAAGTATAATCATTAATATAGTGTGTTTTCTATTCTATTCTAAACATTTGGTAGAAACTAAAAAAAACGTTGTCGCAGACGTACTATATGCAGCAGACGCAGCTTAAGTTGGTTTAAGTACTCTGTGGTAAGCGGTTTAGAAATCAGTCGCGGTTAAAAACCGCAAGTGCGGCCGCTTGTACAGGGTTTCATAGGTTTTAAATTTTTGAGGTTAGAAACCGCCGAGAAAAAACGCAAATGCGGCCTCGCACTTATCTGGAAGCACATCTTTAACAGTGTGTGTGCTGTCTAGTAGACCACTCACAGAAATGATAATGCGATTATGGTTCTATACTTCTATGGTTTGGCACTATGATAACGGCCTTATACCTACCTACTTATTTATATAAGTAGTAAGTAGATAAATATAATCATTAGAGGCAATATAATATACTGACTTAGTCTTGATCTATAGTAATTCATTACTGTCAAAATGATAAATATCACGACTTTTATCATTTAATAATCAGAATAGATCAACATTCAGTTCCTACATAGGGACATCAAAACAAATTGGTTCAGCAATTTATAGTTACTTTGAACGCGCTCATGAGGAATTTTGGTTGCAATTTAACCAGAGCGATTACGAAGAAGTTACAGGAATTTAATATTGCATTGACTGCTGAAGATACCTACGTTGGACATTGTTTTCCTCGTTAACAAACGTGTCGAATGTACATGGGAGCGTTCAATTGACCAAAATAACGCAAGTGATCAATATAATATTGCTATCTAGTAATTACAATTATGTATGTAGACATAGACAGTATGCTTTGAGGTGACCGTTTTTAGGATGGTTGCAGTGGCATTTTTTTGCTATTGAGTATTTGGACTACAAACCTATCGGTATGGAATAGGTACATAGGACAACGAAAAATTACCGAGAGTAATTGTGATATTTCTTCTAGTTTGAGACTTACATTACTATAATACACTTTATGTATGATTTTAAGGATCATCATCAAGTCAGTAAGAGTGCCTCTTAAAAGGTAAATAAATTTTTCTTTGGCTAACAGCAATATGATTACGCGCCTGATAAAACTTGTATTAAAACGTCAAATAATAGTTACAGTTTTAAAAACATTTGTATAACGACAATAGTCATTAATAAAAAGGCATCTTCGGTACCTGCAGGTCTGTTGCTTGCTACAGCTATCCGTTTACTTTCCTGCGACATCTTTCCGAGGAGATACTCGGGGCGGCCGGTGTTATACGAATAGGTAGAGATGGTGTTAGTCCGTTCGAGTCCGGCATTGTGTCCATGGGGATTACCAAATGTAAAAACGCCGTATATTTACTTGGGTAGGATCATCGCTACCATTCTCAAAATACTTTGCAATAGTATATAAAACACCCTATGTTTACATTAAAGAAATTATTATGGAATACAAAATTAGCATTGAAATAAAAGTAAAATATCGTTATCGACAAAATTATGATAATTTTAAACACATAAAGCCCTGATCATTCATGATAAATACGGTATCAATGATTACGGATCAGGTAAATGATATCTTAATATCATGTTTATCAATAGGTACAAGATATTTTATAATCAGTTTATAATTAGCAATTACATCTACTTTTAAAAAACGCTACAACGGCATCACTTCTTTCTTACTTGGTTACTTAATTCTTAATATTTCATATGATGAAAAATATTACACCCAATGTTTTTCAGAATTTATAATATAGTAACATTATATCGCACAATATGTAGGTAAGTTCTGCAGTGAAAGACTATGAAAATCGTCAAGTAAATAAGTATTAAGTAGGCATATTATGTTATAAGACACGTGTACAAACAAGAAAGAGTTATTATATTTGAAAAGTTGTATTTCCTAATAAAACAGTATTCACCAAACATTATTGCACAACTAAGTACCTACATATTACTACCACAAAATAATAAGTACCATATTATTTTGTGTTACTACTTCATAAAAATTGGAAAATTACCCGTCGAATAAAACATGATGAACAGTTAAAGCAAGTACCTACTTATTTACCTACTGAATTGACTGCGTTATACACGATTCCAAGTCGACACTTAACATGTCCTTATCAATAAACTGAGGTAATTAAACGCTCACTTATCAAATAAATATGCTTACTTCGAAAATATGTAAACAGCCGTTAGCGATAAACGTTGTTACATTAAGATATCATTCAATAGCTATAATCGTGCATATTATTATAAACAGGCAAGTGTCTTCTGACGGTCGTGGTCTTGGATTTTAAAGAGAAATTTTCAAAGAAGCATTACTGTAAACTCAAGATTTCAAGAACTCTAAGGAAATTATAATTTGAGCTCAAATTCAGAAGACTATAATACAATTTCAACGTTATCATGGACTATTTCGACCTACCCTCGAGTTACAAATAGGCCTAAAATAATCTGACAAGAATATAACCTATTGTAAGTTAAAAAGCTAACTAATATTCTATATTCAAATTGTTCTAATCGTGTCAAAGAATTCGGGGTCACGTGATGTCAACGGTTTTCCGCTTGTGACTTGTATACGGAACCCATTAGCGTATTAGCACCATTACCGGGTAGGTGACTAGCGGTAACATTCTTGTTAGTGTTTCGAATTGTATGAAGTGCTGGACCCGTTAGAAGTTGATTATATTTATTCATATGTTGTCCAAAAGTTTAAACTATAAATTGTGATGTTTTTACATAGAAAAATCGATAGACATAGGTAAAAATACTTCCTCTTTGGTCCATATCTAATACGGAAAAGTCGCGGGAATTTTGCAACTAATGTTTGTGTCACCTTCAAAAAAGAACGACATTGTCACATTACGGTATGTGTAATAATCCTACTTCCTACTAATATTATAAATGTGAAAGTTTGTGAAGATGTTTGTTACTCAATCACGCTCTAACCGCTGAACGGATTTGGCTGAAATTAGGTAAAGAGATAGCTTATAGTCTGGAATAACACATAGACTACTTTTGATCTCGGGTATATGTTCCCACGGGAAGAGGGAACTGGTACCGAATTTCATGCAGGCGAAGCCGCGAGCGTCATCTAGTTTGATTATATTTCAGACGATATTTGCGAAAGATTGACGTAACGTTAATTATTATCATTAAAGATAAAACAGTTAGGTAACTGAGCAAGAAGTAATATTGCAGTATAAAAAAATTACTTATCACAAACTTAGTATATTCTGATTTATCAGATACATATGATGAAATTTAATACAGAAATCGGTGTCCAGTACAACAATGTAGGCTTAGGCAGGCATTATTAATCTCTCTCATAGTCATATTGGCACCGATTTCAGTATTATATTTAATGATATCTGATAAATCAGAATATACTAACATTGTGCTAAGTAAATTTTATTTTTCAGTTTTTATTTTTGTTTTGAGGTCGGTTTCTTTTTTGTTAAAAATTTTATTTTCACTACTTTTGTTAACGTGCTGAAAATCTATCTATCTAGGTGTAAAGTTCTCGACAATACAAATTAATCAAGCCCAAACACAAGGTAACTGCTGTATATCGTTAGGGAATTCTCTCTACTGTCTTTCGTCTCCATCATCAGATCAACTCTAGACCTTCATTAAGTTGTTCTACTTTGATGCCCTAAATTTTTTTTTTTTCAAATCGGTCTATTACCTAACGACGGAGTTCTGCGCGAACAAACATAAAAAAAATATATACGGTCGAATTGAGTAACCTCCTCCTTTTTTGAAGTCGGTTAAAAATATAGGTAATAAGAATTTTTGTAGCAAAATTTTCGGTTACCGCGATATTTATAAGTTCCTCGTCGGCTTATCGAATCCATGTCCAGTACCTAATTCTTCTGGGAATAGTCCGTTTTTTGGCAGTGGCGCTGCAATAAGTAGCCACCGATTTATATACCGACCAGAAAAAATATTTTGTAGAGTAGGTTGGTAAATATTTAAAAGCTAATATATGACATTTAATAATTACAATTATTTTCCACGTCGCGTATTTTTTTTACTGACTGTACATGTTCGATTGCAGGGGTCGGGGTTATCGGGTATGGTCGGGTGCTACATTTATTTTCATCAGGTTTGCCATTGTCTACAAAAAAAAATGTGTGCAGTCGGTTATTATTGCTCTCACTATAATAAAGGTTGTTTTTGGTAGTGAATAACAGTCCATGCTTGAGCGACACATGCAAGCAGAGCTCCTTACTGCGGAATGCCGACGTGCAGGCGAAAAGTAACTCCAAGTGATCGCCAGAGGAATTTCAACATCTATGGTTGTCTTCTTGTTGGTCCACTTTACGGCAGCCCCGGATCTAGGGGGGGGGGCAAGCCGGGGCCCATGCCCCGGGCGGCAAAATCAGGGGGCGGCAAATCAGAGGGCTACAAATTCAAACTTTGCAGACAAATGCAGAAACTATCAGTTAATAACCTTGACCATAGTAGATTCAACTCTTTTCACAAGAAATAATTAATTATGGTATTTGCTCAAATTATATCAGAAATTCACTAAAGATATATGGCAGATGCTTGAAAGGAAGCAAACAGTCCCAAGATGCATGCATTACTCTTTACAAACTTACAGCATGCTGTGGAGGCGGCCAAGGGGCGGCCAACGCAGGGGCGGCCACAGCCACAGTATTTCATATTCTGATTTTTGAAAAGTTATAATATTGTCCTTAAAAATATTTCTTGTTGCGCCATACGTCAACGGATAGCGTTATATAGTTTATTTTATTGTTGTCTTATAAAAATGAAAAAAGCTAGGCCATTTTTGCATATGATTATATTGAGGATTACCTAGGCACTTCTGCGCTGACCGTCTCAATTGTACTGGATGGCCAGTTTCCTGCACAGGTTACGTATATCTACTAGTCCTCTGTGCTAGTCAAGTTCCCTGCTTTCTGCAGTTTAATTCAAGAGTACCACAGGGATCTGTGTAGTCGAACACAATTTCTTCGGCATTATTATCCTTTGGGTGCACTCATTGCACTCAGAGAAAAAGAGGCGGCAGCTCGTAGCGTATCTCGACCGGGTCTGACCGCATTTACCAATGGGATTTAGAAAACCAGGTAGATTTAAATGCCAGGTAATAAAGGCGCATGCGTTTACAGCTGTAAGATCTCCTTTCCGTCCTCTATCCCTTTCTTCACAATGCGATAATACTACTGAAGGACTATCATAAACATCCTCTGACCGTTCAGAGGGAGGCGCGTCCGACGTAGAAGAAAAGAGGCGGCATCTCGACCGGGCCTGACCGCATTTCCCAATTTAATATAGAAAACCTGGTAGATTTATATGCTAGGATACACAGGAATGTTCGTTTACAGCTGAAAGATACCCTTTTCTTCTGTACCCTCTCTTCAGAAGGAGAGGAGCAACGGCATCCTCTTCTATCTCTTGGCGCAGATAATTACTGGACACGGGAGTTTCTGTGTGACGAATACACCGGGAAACCTCCAAAACCACAACTTAGTGATAGCACTGCGAGGAATGCAGCCTGGACACAGCGGTGCACACACTTAAGGAGGGCACAGCGTGAGCGCAACAGCGCCAGGTCATATTAGCAGGTCTGGTCGTGGACGTTCTCATGCTGAAGATCATAGTGGCCATCGTGGGATGGAATCCAGTGGGAGTAAGTAGGATATCGCCTCGACTTTATGCGGGCAGTTTATGCTCTTGAGTGGAGTGGCGCGGAGTATCAGGGAGGAAGCGGACAACTGGAGATAAATAAAGGTATTGTCTTCGCCCAAGACTCTCGATCTCCATGACCGGGGGCCTGAGGACGGCGGATGCCTGCTTACCTTCTGAACAGAAGCATGCCGAAGAAGACAGTGTGACGTGAACGTTTCACGCATGCCACACGCCTCAAGAATCGGGATGACACCTGAACAACCCCCTGGATAAGGTCGCAATGGTAGCCAAAGTCTGTTGGGAATCCTGGGACATCCTTCCGAGGGCTTACCCGGGGCTCCAGGCAGTAATAGGATTTGTGTGCTTTCAGTCCGTAAGAGTTCGGCATAGTATTCATGACGGATTTCCATAGGTACGTATCAAAAAATCCCTCTCTTCAGAATGCGATAATACTACTGAAGGACTATCTAGACATTCTCGGCCTAGGCGTCCACCGCGAGCTCCATCTCTCGCGAAAAATAGGAGCCCTAAATAAGTTAAGGTGGTTCATTACGCGGATTATGCCACAATAGAGGTGTCTGCTGTACAAGACGCAGATTTGTACCTTCGCTAATTACTACTCTCAACTTTGAACTAAGGAACCTAAAAAAATAGGGGGGGGGGGGGTAATGGGGGGCGGCATTTTCACATTTTGCCCCGCCTAAAAAAATCTCTAAATCCGGGGCTGCTTTACGGTAACAGTATTTAGAAGAATCACCAGAGCTGGTATAATCTCGTAGCTTGTGAGACTAGCTGGTTAAAAGATAGCATAGCTGGGATATATAGTTCTCTAGTATCTAGGCTCTATTTCTAAGACCTTAGAATATCTACCACAAATATTTCAACATACGAAAAAGTTACAGAATAATGGGTTTTTTTTTTCAAAGTACCAGGAATTTATTTCTTACTGTTAAATATTAATTTCCTCTCTTTGTAGGGTTCCATTCCCAAAGGGTAAAACGGACCCTATCACTGAGACTTCGCTATCCGTCTGTCTGTCTCCAGGCTGCACTGTGGTACGGAACCCCTTCGTGCGCGAGGATTTTATTTTTGGTTATGAATCTACTGAAATTATTTTAAAAGTCCATCATCATTATAAAGATACGCTATGCACACAAAGAAATCACCCTATAGTCTATACAATAGCTATTTGGTCGTAGGCAAAGCCGTGGGTTAGAAAGTCAGTTTACCAGATTTCTAATTGCCCACAACTTCTTTACTTTGGTAAAATAGAGTACCTATATCTGCATGTAGCCGTACCACGTATCATACATTCATACAATCAGTGTATGTACCTGTAATTTGCATATCGACAAATAAATTCATGGCAAAGTTTTAAAAATCATTACGAATCTCTATTATCTTCATCATAATGACGATCACTGACCGTACGTGCACTAATACTAATGATATCAACATTACAGTTCGCTTATGTATAAATAATAGGTATTTCGCTGATACGAATTTTAGGTTTTTACTGGTTTTTAACTGACGCAAAATTATTACGGTTGACTAACCAAACATTCAAATACGTAGTCTGAAAATATTTTTGGAACAGTATTTCCACTCGGTTGGACACAAACTCAAGAGAAAAAGTTATGCCAAGAACGTGGTAAGATTCATCACAGGAGTAAGATAATTTTTGAAAAGCAATTAGTATGCTAACTCAATCAATATATTTTTAAATATGGAAAAAGAATTGGTTTCGAGCACGATTCGAACCTGCGTCTTCTCGCATACCGTGCGGACGCCTCAACTACTTGGCCACCGAAACCTACTCGGAACCAACTAAATTTTCCACCTTATAAAGGTACGTCTTGGGGCGACGACGTAGGCACCATCTACAGCACTTTTTTTAGAAAGTTACACGGGTTAAATTCGTTCGAATCCTGCTCGTAATCAATTTTTTTTCCATTTAAAAAAAATCACTGGAGTAACATGAGAGGCGTCACGTGACAGTTGTTGATCCAACACGCTGATGACGTAGGCGTGGGATGTTACTCCGACGAGCTCCGGTTTTACGGAACAGAATTTACAGCTTGGCAAAAAAGATTAGAAAATAATGGAGTAGGTACTTACTATGCTTTTTATTGACAACCTGTTAGAAAGAAGCATATTTATTTTACGTAAAATGTAGGTATTACTAATACAAATATAGTCAATACCTGTTTCATTAATTAAGTGACAATTTTTTCAGCCTTTAGGCAATGCCGTCAACATGCAAAATATTGGTGTAATTTCTAGACCTTTTTTCCAAACTGTATTATATGCATAGTACCCCAAAGAAGCAATAACAAGAACGAATAAAGGGATAACACTCGAACCCCCAAGAACAGGGATAAAACCCAAACTCAAGTGGCGCGACGGTGTATCAAGTCTGTGTCGGTAGCCCTTTGGATTACCCTTGAACGGACGCACTCGTCCTCCCGGCCGTAGGCTGATGTTAGGAAACCGTGGGCACCCGTGGGGTTATGGTCAATAGGAGTCCGGCATAGCATTAATGAGAATTTCCACAGATTGTAGAAAATAAAAAAAATCTGTAGGTATATAGTACGTACTAACGAACGCCATAAGCCACCGTTGCCTGGTATGTTTCGAGGATGTATCTCCCGAGTCACGACAAGCTGACAGACACAACTGTACTTCACAGTTATGTTCACAGAATCTTCATGTCAAGGTACTTTCTTCCCCATCACGCATCGCACATAACTGTCACTAAAGGCAAAATTCTATTATCGTGTTGACGATTGGATGAGCAAACAAAGGTGATCGTGTTATGTCTCTAACATTTGCCCTACAAGCCATTTATGACCAGAAACAGACTAACAATGGAGGGATTACTGATGTGTTCCGACAGGCTGCTTCTTTCTTTCTAAAGTGTCATATCGATAGGCGTAAGTACTCTTCATCCTCCATTTCTTCTGTAAGACAAACACCTGAAGAGGATTGGAAGTAGATTGGATCAAAGAGCTAATGCAATTTTTGGAAAATGTGTACCTATCAACTATTTGTTTCAGCCAAAATGAGAAACGGTTTACTCACAATTTGACTTACATTTTCCACACAAACAAGCTAACAGGTGTCCGCTAATAGGTACAACTAATATAGATATCATGACAATATATTCGGTTCGTAGACAATTATGTATGCACAACATTTAATTTCTTGCTGGCGAATGTGAGACGTGTTTGGAGATTATAGGAATATGCGTCACCAAATGAACAAAAATTTGCTTATAATTTAAAGTTAAACAAGTCTACAAAAACAGGAAACCAGTTTTGTTATCAACAACAATCACATAAAGTATTATACCTATAGTTTTATTATTCAGCTTTTTAGATAGTTTGTTTTAATTATTAATCTACACTTAAACACTAAGAGAAAAGGGTGTCGTAAGAGGCAACTAAGGAAACACTTTCGCAAAAAGATCCATTGCGTAGAGAAGGAAAACTAGAAATGAAACCCGGTTGTCACTTGAGGGCCTTATGGGCGCGGGCGGTTTGAAAAATTTCAACTGCGGGTCGCGGCAACCTGCGCCTGTCCATTTCAACACGGCAATAGGCTCACCACCTATTAAGTGGGACATAAAACTATAAGGTGAAATGAGGGCGTATACTATGCCTCTGCCTACTCCTTCGGGGATAAAGGCGTGACTATGTGTATATACTTAAACACTGAATGAACTACGACTATGACTCTCGATTATGTACCCAGGAAAACCGTTAGATACAACCCGTGTCCAAGTTAGTAACTTGGACACGGGTTGTACTACCCACCTATTCGACTTACTGTCACTTAAGTTTCACGTGCTACTTTGGTAAATTCAAACCAACTACACACTCTTATGAAAATTATATATTTTACCAAGACAGGCTAGCTTACTGACCATGATCACGCCATCGAAAGTGGTCACCATAGAAAATGGACTTGAAGACACTGGGAGTAATTCACTGGAGATAACTCTCCCACCCGAGTTCCGCAGTCTGCGACGAGGGCGCCGCAAACTTATCTTCGCCCACGACTATCGGCCTCCATGACCGGGGGCCTAAGGACGGTGCGGGGGCTGCTCACCGTCCTTATAGAAGCAGGCCCTAGACGACAGCGTGACGTAACACTTTCACGCAGAACAGATAATCGGCTGTACAATTTCAAAACCTAGTAAGGGACTCGAGACAAATTTTACAGGAGAGCCAAAAAACGAGTTGGTCAACTTGAGACCTTGCCGCTCCGAGACTAGAAGAGCTACAGCGATGAGAGTTATATCAAAAGATGCGGTATATCCTTGGCTTTGCACAGAGTTTAACTATTTTTGCGCATAAATAATAGATCACGTTTTATAGCACTTACTAATGATTAAATAGCTTTTTTAATTTCGAGCAAACCTGTTTATCAGTTTTATAACATAGTAAGTGCCGTTACTAGGATTTTAATATTGTTGAATAAGTTCGCCTATTGCCACGATTACCAGTTAATGAAGCTGTTAGTACAATTTTATAAGAAAGTCAGTTACTTTTACGTGAAATATTGATTCATATTTTATTGAAATGTAGAAAAAAATATTAAATGATATACCTAGGCTCCATGAAACGTGAAAACATCAACTAAAAACGTATTAATCTGTAATAATTTGTCCCCCTAAAACTAAATCTTCAGATGCGTCACAAACTGGATGATAAATCCAAAATTGACTTTGGTTTGAAGGCATGAGCGAAACAAGTTTGAACAGAATACCATCTTTTTTACCCTGTTTCAAGATTTTGTCTAGATATGCCCTCATGGATGGTGTGCCGAACTCTTACAGACTGAAACCTCACGGTACTATACCACTACCTACGGTCGGGAGCTCCGGGTAAGCCCTCAGAAAGATGTCCCAGGATTACTTCATTTGGTTTGGGTACTTTTCCGCGACTTTGGGGTTTTTCGGCTGTTACTCTCGCTTCCTGGGTCGTGTGTCGTGCGAAAAGTTTTCACGCCACGCAGAGTGGAGAGGTGAGCAGCCCCACCCCATCTTTAGGCCCCCAGTCATGGAAGCCGACAATATTGAAGTGTATGGCACCCTCGCCACAAACTGTGGATCTCGGGTTGGATATTTATCTCCCCTCGCAGCGAAACACTGCTCGCAGAAAAACGCGGCAGCATCCCATTTACTCCCACTGGAGATCATAGCTCGCAGTCAGTCTCCAGCGAGATAATGTCCACGTCCACACCTGTCACCGTGGGCGCCAAATCCTAGTACCTGGCTCCCACGCTGTGAACTCCATCAATGTATGGATTGCTGTGTCCTCGCTGAGTCCTTCGCAGTGCTGACACCTGCCCGTGGCTTCCCGGCGTATTTGCCACAGATACTTACCGAAGCACCCGTGTCCGGTAATTATCGGTGCGACCGGTAGAAGAGATTACCATGGCTCCTCTCCAGCAACTGGTTTTTGATCGATCTGAATGCCCCGATTGTGGCCCTATTTTCCCACCTTAGTTGCACGAGGTAAAGTCGCACTTTCCAAGTCTCTAAGGTTTCCTGATGGATCTAGGACCGCTGAGTAGCTGGGACCGCTGAGCCAGGGAAGCTGTCTGTCACTATGTCGTATATTACTACCTCTCTCAACTAAGACACTTCAAGCCAGATGGACCGATGGCGACGATAGCTGCGAACCGAGGGGTCGCAAGCTGGGACTGGATGCAAAATGTCCAGGTTCGTGTGTTAATTGGGAGAGACCTGTATCCAGCAGTGGACTGCTACAGGCTGATTTGATTGATTGATTAATGGCATGTTTATTACGTACCTCATTAAAATTTTGTATACATTTTTTTGGAAATAGATTTTACATACAGACTGACGCTGCGTGGAGCGCCTTGCGGCGCCCCTCTGGACTTTCATTGGATTTTTAACAAAAAAACCAACGAAGGATGCGGAGGCGTTGACGGTTTGTCACTTACTGACGTTAGCGCGCGAAATTCAATCGCCTTCGACAACTTCAAAAACCTAGCAAGTCGCACGACAATTTTTAAAACCTAGCAAGGGACATCCCTTGCTAGGTTTACAAGTTGTCAGTGTCACTTGCTAGGTTATTGAAATGGTATTTTGAGGTTGACCGAATAACGTTTGAGTACTTGCTAGGTTTTTCAATTTTAAAAATCCTATTACTAAGGTCATTTTAGACTTTTTGGCAGTATGAATCGATGCCCCATAGCCTAGTAAATCGCAAAATGCAAAGACCCGTTTTTTCAAGGTGGTGTCCCTTACTAGGTTTTGAAATTGTACAGCCGGATTGTGGTTAGCTGCTTATGAAAATTTTGAAGTGGTACAGCGCACCTTTTGAGAATGGAAACGTTTGTGAATGGAAACACCAGAAATGGCCATCCATCTCCGTGCTGACCGTAGCGAAATGTGCCTAATGATGTGATCGTTTACACTAAGCTAGCGGACGCGCCACAAAAGTGATTATTGGCATGTTTTTTTTTTGCCAAATTACTCTTAAAAGATGTGTCTTGGGCTTAGAGGACACCTGAGCCTAAACCTAGAGAAAATTGAAGTGAAGCATTTTTAAATCAATATTCTATTGTGCAGACCGGAATTCTGATTAGTTGTAAAACGTATGTAGGTAAACTAAGTTAGTAATTTGAATGAAGGATTTTTAAATCCATTGTAGTGGTGCCTTTTGTAACTAGACGACGCGACGTCCGCTTGGAACCAAAAACCTAGGTTTTTTTAATCAAGCAGAAGTTGTAACTTGTTTAAATTGCATCCTGGAAAGGATTGTGAGAAACCATGAAGGATATTTTTCTATATCTGATCAAAAGTTATCCTACTCTAACCTACTATATAAAAAACGTGAAAGTTTGACAAGATGTTTCGATTTTTGGATATTTGGATCTCTGTATGTTTGTTATTTAATCACGTTGGCAGAGTTCGGCTACTTTTGATCCCTGGCATACGTTCACATGGGATGTGGGAACGGAAACATGATTCCAAGCAGGCGGAGGCCTGGTCACTATCATCTAGTTAACTATATCTGTGGTTAACTACAAAGTCACATTTTACCATTACAATATCAAAGTCACTCATAAGTAAATGATAACTAGAACAACATTGATTTTTTTTAACGTGAGGGAAAATCCATCATTGATGCTATGCCGGACTCCTACCGACTAAAAAACCTCACATAACGCCCAACAGCCTATGGTTAGGAGCCCCGAGAAGCCCTCGGAAGGATGTCCCAGGACTCCCAACAGACCTACGGCCACCACAGCGGCCTCGTCCAGGGGGCGGTTCGGGTGCTATCCCGCGTCTTATTGGTTTCGGGTGTGATCCTGCTTCTAAGGGGCGTACGTGAACTGATCATGTCCCGCCTACCTTCATGGGCCTGCTTCTGTAAGGACGGTGAGCAGCCCTGTCACCGTCCTCAGGCCCCCGGTCATGGAGGCCGTAAGACTTCGGCGGAAGAAACCCAACGAGAGAACTGGGCCATAAGCGGTAAATCTCGGAAGTGCTAAAAGCTTTTGTCCATCTCGAGAATTGGAGTATATCTAACACTAATTCTTGGTAGGTGAAGGACATGTTTTCTTCGATACAAAGCTGATAAAATGTTGTCACCTCAATCCTAGTTTAATATTATAAACACAATGAACAAAATGAGATACATTTTTGGGTAGTTCTATGCTAACTTTTTTTATTTAAGTTTTTGTTTAAAAACTTTAATAAAAAAGTTAGCTAGCAAATTTTTGTCTTGGAAAGACAAAATGATTACGACAGGGCTTGAACTCGTGGCCGTTTTCTAACAAGGCCTTTGTTAAAAGGCCACGAAGTCAAAAAAAATATTAAAATTAGATAAACTGAGTGCAGCCGTTCTGACAATGTGCTTAAATATTTTCGACTTAGAATTTTAGTTAACTACGCATTTTTGAGTTTCGCCAAATTTCAATGGTACGAATAAATTTGCAAGCAATGGTATGAATAATAAACTTGTGTCGGGGAACGACTAAGGCGCTGCGCAAACGTAGACACTTTTGTTGCCGACATGGCACACCGCCACAGGAAACCGTAGTTGCTGTGTCCCGTATCGACAATTAAAGTGTAGTCTACGTTTGCACAGCGCCTAAGAGCGTTACCCCCTCCTGAATTGCGAGCATTTTTAACCTACTGCAAAAAAAGGAGAAGGTTCTAAGTTGGACGTGTTTTAGGGTTTCGTAGCCAAATGGTAAAAACGGAACCCTTATAGATTCGTCATGTCTGTCTGTCTGTCCGTCCGTGTGTCACAGCCACTTTTCTCCGAAACTATAAGGCCTATGCTATTGAAACTTGGTAGCTAGATGTATTCTGTGAACCGCATTAAGATTCTTATATAAAACTAGAGAAAAACCGGCCAAGTGCGAGTTAGACTCGCCCATGAAGGGTTTCGAAGCAACAAGTAACATAAAATAAAAGTTCTTATAGCTCGTTGTAACTTTAATTGATGTTTTAACACGTTCGCAGGTCTTCAAAAATGCTATGGAGGTTTCTAACATCATTTTTTTCTAAAGTGAATAGTTTGAGCAAGAGACACTTCCAAAGTGGAAAAATGTGTGTCCCCCCCCCCCCCCCTCTAACTTCTAAACTAAGAGAATGATAAATCTAAAAAGAATATACGATGTACATTGCTATAAAAACTACCAACGAAAATTGGTTTGAACGAGATAAAGCTGGTAGTTTATTTTTAATACGTCATAAACCGCAATTTCCGGTTAGTGAAATCACTGCCACTGCGAACGTGTTAAAACATCAGTCAAACTTTTATATTATGTTACTTGCTGCTACGAAACCCTTCATGGGCGAGTCCAACTCGCACTTGGCCGGTTTATTTTATGTTTGTTACCTCATACCTTTTGATCGGGTACCGATTACGAAAATTCTTTTTTGTTTGAATGCTGGTGCTTCCCATTTGGTCTCATTACAAGGAAAACAGGATCTAAAGATGACATCTCAGAGAAATCGAGGGAAACCTTCAAAAAACGTAGGGGCGACTAGTGTGTTAATTTATTCATTAAGTGCCTTAAAGCACAACAATTGAAGGGTTGAAAGTCTAAACGGTCTATGTGCCAAAAAATCAAAATTCGATATTTTAACTGGAACACAATCTAAGAGCCACGCCTATCAATATTCAAATGGAACTAAGTGCCTATCTTTATTATATTTTCACATACACATAGATAACTAAGACATGCGGTCTAAGTGCCGGTGCACTTGTACTTCAAAACGCCAAATGCGTGTGTGCGTGCGGGGTGCGGGCACTTGTGGCGGTGACTCCTGCGCACCCTTTCATAGACCTAGTTCAGTTGTATAATTACACGCTATTAAGATGTATGCTACAACGTCACAGTGTGAAAACATCGGTAGTAAACGTAAGAAGAAAAATAAAAAAATTAATCGGAAGAAATGTCGATTAGGTGCCGAAGAGTACGTAACGTATAAAAATGTCACCATCGCTAGGCAGTTGAGAGCATGTACGAGGACATAGCAAAAGCACTACATGGTTCTGCCAAGACTCACTACAACGTTGTGATGGGGGACTTCAATGCCAAAGTGGGAGTACAAGAACGCGGCGAAACGAAAATCAGCCCCTTTGGTGTGGGGCGCAGAAATGACCGGGGGCATATGCTAGTCAATTTTCTTGAGTCTTAGGGGCTCTTCTTGATGAACTCTTTTTTTAAGAAGAAGCCCATCAGAAAATGGACTTGGCGAAGCCCCGACAAGGTCACAAGGAACGCGATAGACTTCATCATGACAGACAGGAAGTGTATATTTAGAGATGTCTCTGTGGTTAACAGGTTCAATACCGGTGGTGATCACCGACTTGTACGAGCATCTTTGAATCTGGAACTTCCGAGCCGAAAGGGCCCGTATGATGAAGCCCACCTCCGACCTACCACGCTCCAGTTAGCCTCGGGGGCTGAGAGGTTCTAGTTAGAACTTCAAAATCGTTTCGATCTTATTCGCGATAAAGCCAAAAATGTGGTCAGAACGCTTCAGCAAGTGTCCCGAAGGTTTTTGTCCGGAAAAAGCAATAACAGGTGCTCTAAGCTCTCGCTCGAGACTCTCAAACTTATGAAAATAAGCACTCATCTTCCTTATCGGAATCTTAATCTGAGAATCCGAAAGCTGATACGACGCGACCTTAGACACTATAACACCAGCATCGTCGAGGCAGCGATCGAGCAGAACAGGGGTACCAAAGTATTTGCCCAACAGCTTGGAAGACCCCGTCTGACGAAACTGAGTCGAGTTTTCATTTCGCCTATACCGCAATGCCTGAAGACAAAAGTCTACAGCCAGTGCGTCCTACCGGATATGACATACGGTGCCGAGGCGTGGACACTTACAGTAAGGTTGGTCAATGCTCTAAAGGTTGCGCAGCGGGCTATGGAAAGGGCTATGCTTGGGGTGTCTCTGAGGGATAGACTCCGAAATGAGCCTATCCGGCAGAGAACTAAAGTGGTCGACATAGCTCGCAGAATAAGCACATTTAAGTGGCAGTGGGCCGGCCATATCTGGAGAAGAACCGACAGATAATGGAACAAACGGGTTCTAGAGTGGAGACCGCGTCTCGGCAAACGTGGGGTAGGACGTCCACCCGCTAAATGGACCGACGACCTGGTAAAGGTCGCAAGCTGGGACTGGATGCGAAAGGCGCAGGACCGTGTATTGTGGCGTAAATTGGGAGAGGTCTACGTCCAGTAGTGGACTGCGATAGGCTGTTTTGATTGATTGATGTAGATTTAATGGAATCTCATAATGATTCGATAGCATGGGATAGTATTAATATTTTTTAAAAAGGTAGATCACCGGAGCATTTAAAAGATTATACTCTAACTACATTGCTACTTAAGAATAATATATCGAAGGAGAAACTGACTGACTTATAGAATATGCTACCATATTTACCCATTTAAAATAAACCATTCTATGAGGATTTGACTAATCTCACATAGGCCTAATTGAGACCTTTTTCATAATTCGCTTTAATGGCACTTAGACCCTTTTAGATGTATCTTATTATTGCAGTTACGACATTTCAAGATTGTGAGTCTTTAACCTGTGCTATCTCCGTTGATTATAATGTTAACAGATTATTTACGTTTAATTGAAGTTTTACGGTAATTGTTTTATTGATTGAGCATAAATAAAGAATACTTTTTATCAAAACAGATGTTTTATTCAGTTTTTTCGTTATATCTGCGAATAATAAAATTGGCACTTAGATCCTTTAGACTTTCAACCCTTCAATTTAATGAAGGTATACAGTCGGTCTGATCATGGAGCTGGAAGACAGTTCACGGAATTCCTTTTTTTTTTTTTTTTTTTTTTTTTTTTTTTTTTTTTTATACCACTAAGGTGGCAGACAAGCACACGGCCCACCAGAAGGACCGGTGGTCACCGCAGCCTATGAACGTTTGCAACACCAGAGGCGCCACACTCGCGCTGCCGACCCTGTAAAAACCTTCTTAGACCCCTTTTGAAGAACCCCATACTGTAGGCTTCCTTAACGATTCACAGCAGTTAACTTGTGTTTAGTCTTGATTAGGAGGCTCCGCAATCCGCATACTGGCAGACTGCCCAACATGGATGAAGCAGCACCAGGCCAGGTTAAGCAACGAAAATGTGTAGACTTCCGTTGCCTGCCTTGTTTAAGGTTTAAGTCGTATGCATAAAACTGGTTGCAGAATAGCAACCAGCTCCCGTACGAAGATAAAGCAACGGGAGCCGAAGATCTCTATACCAAGATGAAGCAACGGGAGCCGGAGATCCCGTGGTCCATGCTTATGTAGAAGCAAAAATTAGAGATAGTACAGATGGAAACCTACATACTAAATTCGCTGAGGCTTCGCACACATAGACAACTCATTCACAGACACGAGGTACACATAGACAAGTCATTCACAGACACGAGGGACACATAGACAACTCATTCACAGACACGAGGTCAGGCGGTCTCAACCGAATTTTCGATACTGGTTTGTGCGCGAGTGTGTGTAGCAGAGGGTAGGTGTGAAAAAAAGTACATACATGAGTTTTCCATCTGTACTATCTCTAATTTGTGGTAGAAGTCTGAAGGAGACGCTTTCGGCTAGTTGCAGCGCTAACAGAAACAAATCACCACGCCACCCAGACTGGTCGGCCTCACAGAAATTTCCTTTAGAAAGTTCGCTACTTACACACAGCTGTCAAGGAGAACTGTGTGGTTCCTGTCAGTTCGGTACTGACATTTCTATTGATATAACCGTAAGCTCCGGTGGGTTGAAACCCATAAGCTTTTTTCATTTTCATCAATTATCGCATTCCGCCAATAAATCAATGGATTTTTCAAAACTACCCTCAATGTTTATATGTATTTTCATAACTGAATTTGTCACATTACGAGGTCGATCTTTAAAGAGCTTTGATATGAACGATATTCAGAAAGAAAATTATGATAATACTAGATGCAATTTAGTAAGTACAGTTAGTAATTTAAATATTCTTGGAGAAGAACCACAACATAATTGAGAAAAAGCTGTTCATGTCGCAAGTCAAATTACAGGCTCTCGCTATCACGAACGGTTAGTGGTTACAATTGAACGCAACAACACAAGCCGAGGAGACAACGCATCGAAGCGCGACTTTAGCCTGAATATTTAGATCCGGTTTATTGTAACAGTGTTATTTATGATGCTAACATCGTATCGATCGAAGGGCACATTTTGGCTAGTAAACTAAAATGTATTGAGAAAGTAGTAATATTGTCTATTAGAAGTCGGTTAAAATTAAAATAAGAAACCAACAGAACAATCCTATAAAATTTCTATCTACCGCCATTTTCGACTGCACCAACCCAGTTAATCATGAACTAAATTACGAATAATGACAAAAGAAAATGTCTTACACTAATCCTTCACTTTCACACATAACAATGTATGTATCAACGTATGTACTCGTAATACAAATTGTTCCGAAGAACGATTATGTGTACTGCAAGATGAGCAAGTATCAGAAACTTCGCCGAGTGGATTCACCGGACATTGGCCAAGTTCCACAAGTTTACCATTCCATTCTCTATTGATACCTGTTGTTTTGAATATCCAATTCACTGGTAATGCCCAAACAATCGCGTTGTTATAAAAGAATGTTATGTAAACATGGTATCGGAGAACATTGGTCATTTCTCAAAACACGTACCACAATACAATTTTCGCTCGCCACGTACTTTTCAAATTAACAGAGAAGTGGATTGTTAAAATCTCCACAGTAAATTTAATATTATAGTTTCATCGAAACATTATAATAATACAAAAGATCATTATCAGATACTGAAAAACCCTTTTTTAGATCGTTTGCATATTTAATGTGTAATTATTACACTGTGAGAAGTTTGGTATAAGTGATTATAAAATAATATATTTTGGCCTGTTGTTTTGTGTAAGTTTTAAAATGTTTAAAGGTTACACGCGCCCCAGTGCTAAGGAAAATACTACTTAGGTAGCATTTTTGCGTGAAATTAATAAATTAACATGATATTAATTAGCTAGATAGGTTTTGTTGTGTAGTATGATAGAATATTCGAACGCTTGGCTAAAATTAAATAGGTAAATAGAAATATAAGTCAATATGTAATACTAGTGTGATATGTTCAATGTTAAATGGACGTTATTTGTATGGAAGCGTGACCCGTAGTGACCTACATAATTATAGTGAGTGATATCGGTTGACGTACATTCCGTTAATCGAAAACAATGTTCTAATCGATACACAACATTGTATTAATATATTATACGTGGTAGTATAGTACATGGTGAAATATTTATTTTTAATTAAAAATTTTCAATTTAAACAGTGCTTTTACGGGCAGAGATTTCATTATTTTTTTAATCTGGCGAATTTTAATCTGAGTGTAACATGTGTTATTTCTATTCGATTCTATTTTAAAAAAGTTGATTTGTAAGTAGTAGAATTTAAATGAGCTTGAGAACCGTTGGCCGTCGAACTTCAACATTGGTCATTCATAGAAAAAAATTAAATACTTAAGTTTATACCTAATGGAGAGACCATTAGGTATAAACTTAAGACTGTCAAATTTCGCTTGAATAAGTTAATTGAAAACTTTGTGCCTACCCCTTTTTAAGAAAATTTTATTGTGCCAACAGATGAACGTAAAATTTGACACAGTTAAAGATCTACTCTGGTTAAAGTTTATATAACTATATCGGCGGAGACCCTGATGGCCCGCAACGTGGCTACACTACAGATCCCACTGAAGATGATGACCGTCAAGGCACTGCATGATCTAAACGCAACGCAATCTCTCCATGGGACTTAAAAACGTGGAGCGGTGTAATTGCCTGCGCTCCGTGTAATCGAGGCTCGGCGTTACCAGGTTCACTAAGAACTAATGTAGGCTTGGAAAGTGCGACTTCAGCAGCGATGGTGGGGAAACGACACAATCGGAGGGATCAATCCGGTCACGAACGCGTGCCTATAGAGAAGTCATGGCAATCTCTCCTATCGGTTGTCACAGATAATTACTGGGGTTGCCTCGGTAAGTATCTGTGACGAAAACATTGGGAAACCACGGCCGTAGGTCAACGCTCCACACATTGGTGAAGTGCTCAGCGTGGACGCAGCAGCGATAAGTTCTCGTGGTGGACGTGGACATTGTAGCTGAAGACCATGGTGCGAGTCATGCTCTTCTACGGAAGTAAGTGAGATGTCGCCGCTTTTCTCTGAGCAGTTCATGCTCAGAAAAAGATGACATGAATGGAGTTTCCTCTTTTCTTAAATATCGGCCTCCATGACCGGGGGCCTGAGGACGGCGCGGGGGTCCTTACAAAAAGGCGCGGAATAACATTCGAGCCAACCCCAAAGACGCGGAATAGCACCCGGAACTCACGGCGAGGCCGCGGTGGTAGTCAGAGTGTTGTGAATTCCAGACACCACAATTCTGACGACGGAACTCCCAACCCAAAACAGTATTAACTCTTCACTCCATCCCAAAACTCATTCAGAGACAATAAATGGGGTTAAAATCAATATTATTTCAGGAAAGTAATCGGACTAAGACTAGGAACAAATGTTCAGTTATAACAGATTTCATTTCATTCGTAAATCCAACGCGTTTTCTTATAAGAAGTTATACACATTTCATAAGTGGAATACACTTTTGAAAGCTATTAGGTACCTAGTTTATCTCTCGGTACGAATATTGATTGGTGGTGGTAATTTTGCCTGCAAAAGTGGTTGAATGCCTGGTGCCTATTCCACGGAACCCCTAAATTCCGCGGAACCCAGTTTGGGAAACCTTGCCCTAATTGACAGATTTTGTGTATGTTTCTACTAGTACTAAGAGGATTGTTTTTACATAAAAAATCTACTAGATTGCATTAATATCAATATTTTACATTCCAATAAATCCGTCTTGTCTGAAGTCACTACATTCGTGAATTTTAAAGCGCGTAAAAATATTTTATTATTTTTTATTGAACATTAATGATCCAACCAATTTAAATTAATTATTTAAAAAAATAACGAATTAATGGAATAACGCCAAAGCATAAGTAGATATATAATTGTATTATTAAGTAGGTATACTATAAATAAAACCGCCCAAGTGTGCAAGTCAAAAAATGGCAAAAAATGACGATTGCTGTATGGGAGCCCCCTTAATCCCCCCTTTTTTCTATTTTAGTATTTGTTGCTATAGTGGCATCAGAAGTACGTCATCTGTGAAAAATTCAGCTCCCTAGCTATCACGGTTCCTAAGATACAGCCTCGTGATGACGGACAGACAGACGGACGGATATATTGAAAAATTAAAGTGATAGATACCTGTCACGGACTCACGGATAAGTAGGATTTACAAGTTTACCTACCTAACCTAAGGTAATTCAGCTTAGAAAATTCATACCGAAGTGAAAAGTAATAACTGCGTATTAACCCTAAATTGCATGAGGCCCGACACAAACGGGCACTTGTCCGTTTTATCCTTCAGGTATCTATTGCAGTATTGAAATATTTGATTAATGTTCTAGAAGGTACTGCAATGCTTGTAAAGTTTAATTTTATTTAGACTTTATTGTACATGATTTGAATGTAACTACGAACCATGAACGAGTTTCTGTCACGTGATATTAAAATAGGTTGAGGGTCCGGGAAGTCCCTTGCAACTTTTGCCTACTAGGTATTGATGTTGTAACCGTTTTGAAATTTAGTAAATTGGCTGAAGTTTTTTCTCAGCGGTAAGGAGCAAAAACTTTTGACGCAACTTCTTCTTCTATCGTGTCAATGATTCATGCCTATTTGTTTCTATACAGTTTTGGCATAGAACTCTGCCACCTCAACCGCTTTTGTTTGACGCAACTACAATTTGAATTTCAATGGATCAGAGATATTAAATGCATATAAAGTATGATTTGATGTGTTGATGAAAAAATGAATTTAAAATAATAATAATAATTTGTGCAATGTTCGTGGGGATGCCACGGGTTTTCCGCCAAAATGCCAGGGTCAGGGGTATCTGGGTGCCATGGGTTCGTAAAGAACGAGGGTATAGACACTCCTAGAAAGATAATAAAAGAACGTAAAATGTTGCAAGGCAGAAATTGCTTAAACCAATCATGTCGCCCATAGTACTGTTTTATTTGTAACAAATGTTTCACTCTGTTTTATAGTTTCTTGGTGTACAATAAAGTATAAAATAAATAGGTTTCAAGCACAATTTCAGGTTACAAACAGTACAAGTCAATAAAATCTAGGAAAAACATCCCTTTAAGATATCAAGTAAATAAATATTGAATTCAATTTGATTTGATTTTTTCATTTTTGCCCCAAAAATATTAATATAAAGCATTTCAAATATCTATTCGTAGTACATTATAAGGCAGTTGGAACGAGGGCAATCGATAAATGACGATGTATGTGCCAGATAGTGAAATGAATGTTTTTTCTGTATGTCGCGAGTCGACCGCTGGTGGTGACTGTGTCGTTAGGTTAGGGGTGGGTGGTGTCCTTGAGTTTGATGTCAGGGTCCAGCATATAGAGCCGATGACACACAACGTGCACATACTATTTCATAATCGATCGTAAGCTGATTCGATACATCCAGTTCATAGTTTAAAGATCAACTACCACTGATCATGTTGTATATAATTAAAACTTCGTTTACAATAAGTATATTTTTATATTGTTACTTCGCCATGCATATGTAATAAAGAATTTTTATAGTGTATTGCTTTTTATTTATGTGTTACGTTGCGAAACTGTGCACACGTTTATTAAGATAAATAGTATTTGAACAGTGTAAATAAAATTATTGTAAAATTTTATCTACAATGCGTTGTTTTCAAGGCGACATGTACCTACTACCTACCTACTGTCAGGCGTGGGGAGATTATGTTTTAGATAATTACAAGTTATACAAAATATTATCTGGCTTCTTTTTCCCAACATTGTTTTAACACACCAATTAGATAATAATAATGCTGAAGTTAACGTAGCCATCTTCTAATAAGTATATATTTTTTTAAATGGGTCACAAAATTCTCCCATTGGCATCTGAATAATGCAAAAACGTCGCTTCATTATTTTAGATCCAATCTTCCTGCCACCCGGGGTATATTATTTAAAATTTACATTTTAAGCGAACAAACGCCTACTTATAGTTTAGGATACTATTCATGAGGCGCAACAAAAAAATACTGGTGTCGCGAGTTCGCGACTGATTGATACTGTAGTACAAAACAAGCGGAAGCAACTTGCTTTTTTGCGACGCAGATGCTGCTGCACTGATAATGAGCACATTAATGTGATGCTTTATTTAAGAAATGCGAAGCGACATTTTAAGTTTAAACATTAAATCTCGTAACAGAAATTTAAAGCAGTATTTACGTGAAATAATAATCAGGTGAAAAGCATCAAAACCCTGGAGAGCGACCACACTAGGTAGAGGTACGGCCTACCCACTATTCCACCACTACGCCTCGCGACTACTGGTTCGCAGAAAAGGCCAGAGGTTAAGTTGAAGGTTTTTTTTTTTATTTTTACTATTTATCAGTTTTAACTATTGCGTATTGGAATAGCTACAAATAATTCTATTTTCAAGTAAGTAAATGAAGATTTTTTTTTTGATTTGATACAATATTTACATGAAGTAACGATTGACCCTTTGCCATTTGATTATGGCTAGTAAAATGATTGATGTACAATTGCAATGACTGTTTGTTAAACGATTTCTGGTGTGAAAGTGGGGCAAGGTTGGTATTGGAAACTACAAATTGTAACATCATGGACTCATATTATGTGGCATGCAATTCGGAACAAAAAAAGGATAATAGATGCAGTATTACAACTTGGCCTTCCTGTCACGTCAACAATGTTAGATCTATAAGCAAACCGTATCATCATCGGTATTGACTATTGAAATATCATAAAATATAAAAGTCCAATGACAGCTGCACCAATAGACAATAAAAGTAGGGCCTAGACTTCAATTGGGATGACGCTATTATGGAGACAGTGCAGCAGTAGGTCACGTACTAAATCAAAAGGATTAGGAACATAGGATCAAAATCACGAATTCTTTCCCCAAAAGGTAATATAGATTGGTGGAAAAAGAAAACATACTGCTGACGTCGGTAACAACGTTCCTAGTTTGTACCTAGGTCACTACTTTATATAAATACAAAAAGAATAGTTATTTCAAGTAGATTTGGTACCCGCAATCAGCGGACCGCATATTCAATGTCAAGTTCTGCCGCTAAACTTGAATTACGTCAACAGTGCTTTGAACCTCCATTCTTTATTTTTCTGTTTCACGTAATAATATAATAACCGCAGAGCATTAACGGGTTGATTCGTGAAGCAGAGAATAGGCACGGAGCACTCGAAACGAGTAGTTTTATTTATATTCTTGAACATGACTGTAGTTTATTAAATTACTAGCTGACCCGCGCAACTTCGTTTGCGTGATAAATCAAGAACCGCTTGACCGATTTTGTGCAAACTTCACATAAACCATCTACTAAATAGTCCGAACAAAGCCTAAACATTTGGTTTGGATAGGTGAGCCCGATCTCGAGTTATAAAATTACAACGAAAAGTGGCATTGATTTTTATATATATGTATAGATAGATAGATTAATATTATACTGAATTGAGACTTATTTTATTCAGCTGGATCTAGTTCCGGTACCTACTTATTGAGAAGTAAGTTAGTTTAATAATTTTTTACTTATCCCCTTGTACGTTGAATCTGTCAAACTCTTTTTTTTTTGCCCATTCTGTTGGATCCCATTTTGGGACTTGCAACAGATAGGGGTTTTTTGCTGACATTGGTTTAGAAAAACCTTATTTTTTCTAAATCTTAGTTATGAAAATGCTATGCCTGCGGTAACTTCCATTCATATCAAAGAATCCTAGGTACTAAGCGCGTTCATTTCTGTTGGGGTTGAGTTTTTAGTCGGTAGGAGTACGGCATAGCATCCCTGTAGGATTTTTCTCACGTTAAAAAAAAAGCGTGTGCATTATTCTTTTTGTAATTCAACAAGTCTAAATACGTGTTTGTTCTGGTTGCATCCTAGCCTACCCACTTCTTTTCGTACTCCACCAGCGTTCCTCTTAAACGATGACTGCATATATGATCTTCAGCGTCTCTGAGAGTACGTAAGTGTGGTCTTTGAACTACGATTTGTTCTCGAAGACGCGACAGCTCTTGCTCTTGCAAAGTCAATACTTTGAGCGGCGAGCAAAGTTTCCATTTTTAAATAATAAGGGTCTTATTCATAATAAAACGCTTATCGAACGTTTAAACCTATATTAGTTAAAACGTTCATTAAGCTTAATAAAGGTTTATTAAAAATCTTTATTCATAATCGTTTTATAAAGCTCTGATAACTAAAATAGGTTTATCGTACTTAATATTGCCATTATACAGAAAAAAATGTGATTTCAATAAGATTTTGTAATTGAAAACAAGCTTTAAAAAGAAAACATGCGAACCTGCCAAAATTATCTTGTCAACACAATGTCATAACTCAATTCAATGTCATACTTCAAGTCAAGGGGCCGTCCATTAATCACGTTAGGCTCCAAAGGTGGTTTGATAAGTACTCTATTGATATTTCATTTTTTCTATTGATATTTTTTTTATGCACTCGTAGTCTCGCGAACTCAGTATTTTATAAACGATTAAAGTAGTAAACAACTTTCACTATGCCCAATCCTTGGATGGGTGACTAACACCACATTTATTTGCAAGTGTTTCTGTGCTTCGAAAGGCATGTTAAACGGTCCCGGGGTGACCACCACATTACCACTTTGTGACATTTATTTACAAGTGTTTCTGTACTTCGAAAGGCATGTTAAGCCGTTGGTCCCGGTTAACAGTAATTTGACAGAATGAGACGAAAACATTCAATAATGGATCGTGACAACTTGTGCCTGTACATTTCCACATGGCTCACAACCTATTTTCATAGCATTTTTATAGCATTTTGTCTCACGTAATAACGTGGGACAAAATGCTATAAGTTAAAATATGGTCATATACTATGCCTCTGCCTACCACTTTGAAAAAAATGTCGTGACTATAATGTATTTATGTCTTTGTATTTATATTTTATTATGCAGTACCTACATATTAGAATTCATAACCTATAATGTTTTATTATGTCTCCACATATCAAATAATAATTTAATAACTACCATACTTAATTACAAATATTTATATTTAATTAAATAAGTATGGGCACGAAAATAATCAAGTACGGTTACCTATAAGAATACCTACGCACATCGTCACTGTGTGCATGCGAAACGATACCGAATTACCTAAACCATGATGCTCCATGATTCCGATAAAAAAATTCTAAAAACGTGATTATTGGACGACCCCCGAAGATAATGTAACACACTCTATAAAAACATTTCTTGTCCTATTGTCTAGAAACGTCAAAACCAGAAACAGCTGACCGCAATCGGCCATGTTTTTTGCTATCGGATGCTTAAAATAGGTTTAAAGAAGGGTCTCCGCTTCGTTAAAATAGTGTCACTTTATCGAAGGTTTAAACAACGTTTTAGCGCTAATAAACGATTATGAATAACACTTTTAGACAATCCCTTAATAACGGCTTATTAAACCTCTGATAATTCATTATGAATAAGACCGTAAGTGATTAGACCCGAAAACCATAATTTATAGTGTAGGTTTTTTTTTTTTGTAGGAATTCTCACTCAACTCGGCACTTTGCTGCAATATTAACTGTGAAGAGTCATTATCAAATACTAAATCTGTAGGTTGAATTAGTGAGGCATCGATTGCTGATGGCATCTCAGTAGACGGTTTTAAACTGCCTGAACTACTTTCTCGAGGGAATTCTAAAATTTCTTCAAAATCTGCATGTATCTGTGAAGATTTGGCTAAGGGAATACTGTCGATAACAAAATTTTCTATGTTGAGGATCTGAAGTCGTATTAAATTGGGTTATGTACTCTATCTGCACAGGAATTAGAGGATCAATGTGTAATGGTATGGTGGAATCTTGGACAACTTCGTTTTCATTTTGTTTTGTGTCTGAATCTTGTTTTTCTGACTCCAAACAAAGCTTGACCAAGTTTCTTGACCGGTGGGAAGACATTCTGAAATTATATAACACCAAATCTGAGACTACTTCTATTATGTATTTTGTAAATATTAGAGTACAATAACTTCTAACTGCTATAACATTTCAGTGAATTTGTCGAGCAATCGCGTAGCTTTTTTTACAGCGAATAACTTCTATCTACATTTACTTTATTTTTAGCTCTTTTTTCGTAATAAACTGTCAATTTTGCACAAACAAGATTACAATTATACTAACATATTACATACACATACAATATCAATAAAATATCGGTACAAAATAAATAAAGAACAATGAAACTTACTTTTGAAGTTGAGAGCGCGCGAAACACGCGTCGAGTTCTTAAAAGTTGCGAGCCACGCACTAAAGTTAGCAGCGATTGCCGCCAAATATTGCACGCGCGTATTTCGTAGGTATTGTCACGATTTAAAAAACACTCGAAATATTGCGAATTCTTTATACGAGCTTTTAGTATTGTGTGAGATACAACTTTTTTGAAGTTTTTAACACAAAAAATATTTTTAAGAAAAAATGTCAGTTAGGAGGTCTTGGTGGTTAATCGTCGTTATGCGGTGTAAACGAAGTTGCGCGGGTCAGCTAGTTATGAAATAAAGAAAGAAGTGCAATTCATCTCTGGTAGCTGCAATGCAACCAATATTCTAGCAAACCGAGGTCATTATTTACTATACTATATTGGATGATATGAAAACTAATATAAGCATACAGTTTAGAATAAATAAGCTGTTTACTTTATGTTAAGTCTCGCGGATGACTTGCCTCAGAAAATACTACATTCACTCAAGCTTTCATGCTCATGTTGACTTTAAAGATAAGCTACGGGAAAGCCTTCAATGCTGCAGGTAGGATTGCTGCGATCGCCTCGTAAGAGTCTATGCAAATGATCTCACAATCGATACTGAAAAAAGTCACAAGAACTAGAGACGTACTGGTAATTTCTTTACCGCTGAAGCGGTACGCAATGTGAGGTCACAGAAAAATGACCGTTGGACTGATTGGCATCTGTGGGGAGAGGGAGACATCACAAGGGGTCTAAGTGAAAACCAGCGCTATGCAGGAGCCTTGCACATCTTGAACTAAGCCCTATTCGGCAATGTGCGTTGAATTGAGGAGCCAAGTCACCTTTTTAAATGTAGCTCACGCCCTTATTTATTTAGTAGACAATCATAAAAATGTAGGTCAATTTTTGCAATTCATAGGTCAATAGATCCGGTACATTGCCGAATAGGGCTCCTCAAATCATACGGACACTCGACAATGCTACAATACCAACTTTTTAAAATATTTATGTAAAGGCTACCTAATAAACTATCTTTCTTCGCAGTAGGAAGCACATGAGCGTCGAACCAGGAGTGACGTTAAGATGACGCAAATGATGTATTGCATCCCTGCTGAATATTATAAATTTGAAAGTAACTCTCTCTGTCCGTTTTCACGCCTAAATGCTGAACCGACTTTGATGAAATTTGGTTTAGATATAGTTTGGTCCAAGGAAAAGATATAGCTTTTTTTTTAACTGACTGCGCAAAAGGAGGATAATGATTTTACGCGATAAGCGGACGAAGCCGCGGGGAACAGCTAGTACCATATATTTTATGCATAAGTATACAAGTACACTTTCCACATATTCATACAGTGGATAATAAATGTTTAACTACAGGGAGGTGTACAAATGATCTTATCGCTAAAATCGATTTCCTCCACCATTGCACCAGTTGGAATTAATGTTTGGTGATGATAATGATTGATGAGATGAAATGAAAGAAGTGAAAAAAGAAAATAATGAAAATAATGGTAGGGGTTAGAAATAGGTTTATATTTTTGCATAGGAACGTTTTCTTCAGCTTTGGATGTAGCATAATTTGCAAAAGAATATGGCTTTGTACAATGAAAATCGTTGTAGACAAACTAATAGTTTTATTAGATTTTCGTACATACATAGGTACGTGCCGGGAATTCTGAAGCAGCATTAGGAGGAGTTACTGAAAGCGCCCAGGCTCTCGACGGCCGATAGGTAGGCACCGAGCAGTTTTAGCGGGCTCGAGTCCGTGGGGACTTCCCAAGGTTAAAAATAAGTTTTCAGTACCTACTTGAGTGTAATTGTATATTGAACTAGCTGACCAGCGCAACTTCGTTTACGTTATAACCTAGATACCGACTGCAGCGCCATCTGACGGGCTGATTTGTGAATCTTAACCATCCAGGGCGCCACCCAAACGCAAACAAAAAAATTCATTCAAATCTGTGTACACACGTACAGTAGAATAGGCTTGTGTCCTAAATTTCAAAAGTCGTTTATTTTTGTAGCTTTATATCTACATGATCACAAAAATGTAATATTTTGATTTAAAACAATCATTTACATAGTTTATTTTGTGATTTAAAAAATGAATTTCAATTTGTATCGAAAACGCTCATGGCGCTTTGTGTGACGTCACTTGATGCCAAACAAAAGTAGTAGTGGTTTTATTTATCCATTTTCGGATAGGCAAAGGCAATTTGAGCCATACTGCCAAGTCTTGTATATTTATTATCTTCATTTTGCTTTTAAAAGTCACAGTCCTCGTCCTCTAAGTCCAGTCAAGTACATCATCCCTAAGTCAATGTCAGTCTTCCTTCAGAAAAGCGGTGGATAAATTTCTGAAAGTTTCTTTGGATTTTTTGTCACTGCAAATCACTTCCCAACACTAGTGCACGTTGTCAAACGTTTATGTTTAAGAATCCACCATTGATACACACAAAACACTCGAAATTACACTAATTTTGCAAATTTACAAAACGACGCGATACGATTCCTTTCAGTTCCCGCCAAAGAATCTCGCCAAACAAAACAAAAAGAAAATGTGTATTTTTTAAGAGCCCTTTCAATGATTTGTTTTGAGATTAAAAGTTATACTACAAAAAAGAAACGTTTAGGGGTTTTAATCGATATTTAGGGGAATCTGGGGAATTTGAAGTTGGTTTTTAGAGGAACATTCGGTAGGAGTTGGCATCACTTTGGCATATGGTCTAAGTAACCAAAGCCAGTATAAATTAATTGAAAAAAAAAATTGCCATTGATATCACTGTTTGACAGTGTTAAGTTAGCGTTCGTCTGCTTTCCATATTAATTTAAAATGTTCTCTGTCAAAAACTCAAAACTCAAAAAAACATTTATTTCGCATAATACATAGGCACTTGCGACACTTGTCCACGGTATTTTATGACACAAGTTAACACGACTTGTGACACAAGATGTCATGACTCGAGACTGCCAGAGTGTGTCAAACGTCAAAAAGCAAACTGTGACGTCACACCATCTGATAGAGGTGTTTGATGTCACGTGACTGATTGCCTATTTTTTCCAATCTTATGTTCTAAAAATAATAGTAATCCTTAATTTGTGCACCAATTTATATTACTTTTTGTTATTTATATATCGGACATAGTCGTTAGAAACACACATCGATCAGATTTATTCTTAGTGGACACAAGCCTATTATATATTTAAAGATAGTTTATAACAAATTGTAGAAGGTAGTATATTCACTTTTCTAAGTGCATTTTATGCACAAAATTTCATGCACTGAAAAGAGACTAATGTTAAAATAAAAAAATGTTATTGTGATTGAAAGATGAGGCGCTCTCTAACTTATTGATACTGAAGTCGAATTGTAATTTAAATATTTTATGTATGTCTGTCTGTATCCGGAATAAGTATCACGCCGAAACTACTGAATCAATTTGAATGATACTTGGCACAATCTGAGCTTATGAGATCCGAGGAAGGTACTAGAATACTTTTGATTCCTATAATTTGGGCGGTATTTTTGGAGAGGGGGTGAAAGACAAAATAGTTTTTCGGTTGTAATTTCTCACTGTGTGGTACGATTTCAAATATTTCTTTAGTGCCAGGAATGAGGATTGTTCCACACAAGTTTCAATATTGTGGGTTTTGTAATTAGAAATTTGAGACATCTCGACTTTCGCTAAACCTAGAATCCAAGGGTTTCATTTATTGTAAGGGTAAATAATCTAAACTTTCGTGTTTGCTTAATCATAAAAGAGCTTAATTTATTAAGGCTATTGTAAAATAGTTCAGTTCACACCGAAGGCGACTGGTCTATTTGACTGTTTTTTTTATTTAATTTTACTATTTTTTTCGAGGGTTAAAGGCGTGACCATATGTATATACCTACAATCGTACACATTATATACCTATATCAAAATCTCAAGTTCGGGCTCACCTATCCAAACCAAATGTTTAGGCTTTGTTCGGACTATTTAGTAGATGGTTTATGTGAAGTTTGCACAAAATCGGTCGAGCGGTTCCTCATTTAACACGCAAACGAAGTTGCGCGGGTCAGCTAGTAATGTATAATTAATATTATACACTTACATAAGTCACTCAGGTACCATTTTCCGTTTAGCTACTTCCTCAAATTAGCGCTGAACAAAGTTTAGCTCTGGCAGATTTAATTATTCATTAATGTACGCTAGTTAGCTTCACTGTACGCCAGGTAAATAATAATTAAGATACTTACTCTCTACAAATAAAACCACGAGGTGCCTCACTCAACTATCAACCACCAGACAAAGTCTTTGGTCCTAGAACCTTGAATTTTAGGATTTTAAAAATAAGTAATATGTAATACTCTCTTCCACATTTAGTAGGTAATATTTCCTTTACAAGAAGCAGTAAAATGGGCGGCCCTTTCATTTCAAGCGATCAATAAGTAAATAAATAATAAATATATAATTAAATATTCACGGACATTTCACACAACGCTATCTGATCCTAAAGTAAGCTAAGAATAACCTGCTTGTGTTATGGGTATCAGACCACGGATATTAATACTTCTATAATTTTAAATACATACATATTATACACTAGCTGAACCCGCAACTTCGTTTACGTCACATAAGGTGTATGAAAGGAGAGGTATTTCTTCAGCAGACTCATCAACCAGCGTGTGAAACTGCCCTGTTTGCTTAATCATAAAAGACCTTAAAGATTAGGTCTATTCTAAAACAATCCAGTTTAGATTTGCCCATTTTTAGATTCATATGTCTATAGACGATTCTTTAAAGTGATATAACTTTTTTATTTATAAACCGATTGACATGAAATAAACACTAAATGTTAGGTGGAACAAACCTCAACACAATAAAGAAAACCGCATTGCAATCGGTTAAGCGGTTACTGAGATTAGCGTGCACAAACGTACAGACAAACAGATATACAGCAAAACAGACAAAAATTCTAATAATCATGGTTTTGGGTTCTATTGCGTTCATAAAGCCGCTAATAATATTTTTTCTTATTTATCTTCCATGTACAGACAGCGACTTGTTACGATTGTATTATATGTATTGATGATAGTGATTGATAGAAACACCCAGATTCTTGAAACAAACATTTATGGGTCACACAAATATTTGTCTCCGGTGGGAATAGAACCCACGACCTCCAGCGCCGCAGGCGGTATCACTACCGACTGCGCCACAGAGGCAGTCATATGTAATACTCTCTTCCACATTTAATTTCCTTTACAAGAAGCAGTAAAATGGGCGGCTTTTTCATTTCAAGCGATCTCTACCAGACACATTTTAAATCATAAAGTTTTACTTCCTTTCTATTGTAGCTTGGCAATTTCGTGCGCACCCCTCCCATGGTCTGCGAGCGTCGGGGGAAGACGTCAGCGGTGATGAGGAATTTGTGTGCGGGGCAGGATAACTTGACGGCTACGTCATCGCTGCAGACTTTCCCTACAAGGTGCTTTAATTTAGAACAGATTGTATCTTACTGTTAAAAGATATGTAGGTATAGAAAACCCCTTTAGGCTGCGGTTCCACTGAGGCGGAGTGGAGCGGGGCTGTGCTGTGAAAAGAGGTAGGGGTTTCCACTGAAGCGGAGCGGGGTAGAGCGGAGTGGAGCTGGGTAGAGCAGAGCTGCTTTGGCTATTCGCATCATCTGGTGCGTGAATGACCCAGTGACACGCGTTCTCTCAGTCAAATCAGACGCGAATGAGCCGCCCCGCCCCTCTCCGCTCTAAGTCGCTAGTCTTATCTAGTCTGAGATTCTTCTTGCGTTAAAATATTAGACATTTACGAGACGCGCCTAGTGAAGATTTATTTCAGGCGTGGATGCGCGAGAAACATGTTCAACATCAAGCAACCCACGGCTGGGGCCCAGGCGGTTGTTAAGGACGAATGAAAATATTTGCAGGTGTTTCCACTGAAGCGGAGCGGAGCTGGAGCTGCTTTGGCTATTCGTATCATTTGGTGCGTGAGTGACCCAGTGACACGCGTTCTCTCAGTCAGATCACACGCGAGTGAGCCGCCCCGACCCGCCCCGCTCCGCACTGCCCCGCCCCTCTCCGCTCCGCGTTGCTTGTCTATCTAATCTAGCCTGTTTTCCCAATATTTTAAACAATTCCGTCAATGCTGTTACCTTAGAAGCGGAGTAGAGAAGAGATGTGGATTTCAAACCTTGTGATTGGTGAATCGCGGCACAACTCGTCTCCGCTCTGCTCTGCTCCGCCCTAGTGGAACTGCAGCTTCAGGATTGAATGTTTTCATTACTGTAACTTTCGGTAGAACCATAGATTTAGAATGTACAAGATGAACAGTGTCAAACTGAAGACGAGACCAAAAATGAAAGATCTATGTGTGGGTTAAATAGTGTTGTTGAATGGTCACACCTATGTTATCGATAAAAGTATCTGTATAAATGGATGGAATGGAAATGAAACTTCTAAGCACACAAAGTGCTTAGAAGTTTCATCTCCAACTTCTTGTTTTGGGGAATAAATTGTTAATTTGAATGTAATCGACTATGAAAAAGTAAAAATGGGATTATATGGGGTAACTCGTAATATTAGAAATTCTGTAGTGATTTTACGAATTTTGATTCAGTGTGTGAATGTGAAAATACACTTTTAACAACAAACATGTAATTTATGGCATCGTACATTGCATTGTTGCCGTACATATATATTTTGCCAATTGAATTTGAAATTTTACTAAAAATCCAACTCTTATCGTAATACTAAACCTAGAAACTCATTTATTATTGAACCCTAGTAACAATAAAAGATATTACTCGTAGATTTTTTTAAATATATTAACCTCGCCAAATTGACGTCGCCACTGATGGAAACTAATGGAAAGCCGTGGCGCATCTAGCGAATGGGGGTCATGCTTACAGCACACAAGACTTCTGACAGTAGTCCTCAAGTTGGCGGCCCTATGATGTGCCTCTTCACGCTCCGCTTGTAGAACCCGGGATTGTAAAATGAGGGAAACACATGTGCGGGCAGGTCGTTCCAGGATTTTGTAGTTCGACAGAGGAACGACCTTTTGAAACGCTCAGTTCTGGCGAAGATTCTCTCCGCTATATATGAGTGGCACCTCTGCCCGACGTGTTGTTCGAAATCGGAAAGGAGATGGTGGGATCAGGTTGAAGAGCTCTTCAGAACATTCGCCGTGATACATTCAGTAGAAGGCAGCCAAGGACGCTATGGTTCTTTGCTGCGCTAACGGCTCGAGGCTTACCGTCATCTTAGGACAACCTATAATTGAAATCGGATAACACGTCTCTGCATAGCGCCAAGCGCGTCCAGTAAGTACCTCGCACAGTCATCCCAAAGGTGAGAACAGTATTCGACGCAGAGGCTAATCTGCGCCTTGCACAGCAAACATCCCGGTGTGGCGTGGAGTACCTTAAGTGAAGTAAAATTATAAAAATTCAACTCAAAATGGATCACAAATTTTGGAAATATTATATTAAAATAGGCACAAAACCCTAAAAAAAAGGTTAAATAACACAGTTCGAGTAAAAATCAATCATATTTATAGTAAATTAAATCCAGATAAGTTTGTTTGCAGCAATGCCACTATAATGAACTATCGACATCCTTATCGATACCTACCCATGACTATTTTACTGTAAACAACCCTTTCTATTTCTGCCTTATATATCCTCCAAAAATGCATTTACACATTAAATATTGTGTTATGTATGAAGGAAAATGCATAATCTACGTTATGAGTTGGACTTTCAGTGAAATTTTACATCCAATTTGGCAAAATATGTACGTCAAAAATGGAATGAACGAAGTCACAAATGACCTGTTAAACGAGTCTTTCTTCGTATAATTGCGTTTTGTAATATCCTATTCACACACTAAACACGACAATATTGTTGAAAATATAAAATTTTCTATTTTAATCGTAAGATCACTACAGATTACTGGATATTATGAATAACATAGAGCCGCCATAGGATCCCAGCGGGCTCAGCGATTCAAAATACTGACATATGAGTACACAATTTGCTTTCTCTTTTCCTCTCGAGCTAAGTGCTATGGATAATGAGGTCTCGCTCGCACGCTTTGTATATCTATTGAGAGTAGCGAAAAATTCTAAATCTATGGGTAGAACTATATTATGACAGAGTTGACAGTGGTTATTGAATCTCTCAATATTGTCATCTGGCAGTGACATGTTACAAAACATGTCATTAAGCCATTTAATGTAATATTAGAATTATATGGAACGGTACAAGGACTAACGCCTGTCGGCGTCTGCCTCATTTCAATGTGAAAATTTTTGATCGGCGTTTTCCGATGAATGTGAATTGGATAATGTAATATTAGCTATTTTTAGGGAATTCAAACCTTTTGATCAGCCTTTAAAATTTTATGAATCGAAAAGTTTGTATTTTTTTGGAATCTTATAACCTTGTCACAAAAAGTTTAGGATTTTTTACACTTATCTTGGCGCCCATACAAATTCAAAATATATTGTCTTTTAGGATTATTCTTTGCTCTCAATATACATTTATGTTTGGGTATAATTTGTAAACTGTTAGGTTTATATTTAGTTGAATATTCCCGTTCCTTCCCCGTTGCACCACCAAATAAATTCTAAATAAAGTGTTTGTTGAGTTTATCTATTCTTACCGTATAATGCAGAAATTGTATTGAAAGCTTTGATAATTTTATATGGTGTTAATCCGAATGTGAATCTTATTATCGAACTGCCTTTTATAAGCAAGTAATTATGATAACGGTGTACCTACGTCACGTGGTTTCACGTAGCTTGCGTTTCCGTAGGAATACGGAAATAAAATATAGCTTATTTCACTCGCTAATAATGTAAATTTATAGCGAGTAACTATGTATAAGTAAAATAATATACCGAGAAATGAGTCCCGACAGGGCTAGGGCGTCCCCCCGAGGCGACGCGTACCGGTGTGCCCCCGTCGGTATGACTGCATGCGCACGCGGCGAAGGGGGCCGCCACCCTTCACGCAGCGCCAACTCTGGCGGGATGCGAGGAGCCGAGTGCCGGATAGGCACGTGGAATGTGCGTGGTGGTATGGAAGGTAAGATGAATGAATTGATAGATGTAATGAAAGAGCGATGCCTGGATGTATTGTGTGTCACAGAGACTAAGCGGAAGGGGAGCGGCATCGACGATCTTCCTGGCGGCATAATTGCTTTGTGGTCCGGAGTGGACCAAGAGGATCATGCCAGTAAGGGAGTGGGTGTCTTGCTCTCCTCCCGTTTGGCTTCTGGAGTGAAAGATTATGGATTGGCAGGCCCAAGACTCCTGTGGGTACGTATAAAACTGGGGATCACGTGTTTTTTTGGTCGCAGCCTATGCTCCCGTCAGCTCGGCTAATCCCCAAGTGCTCGCGGAGTTCTGGGATTCCGTTAGGGACGTCCTCGATTTGGCTGACGGGAATGAAAAGATGATCATGTGTGGTGATTTGAATGGATGGGTGGGGACCAAGCGAGATGGCTTCGATGCTGTCCTTGGTCCGTATGGAGATAAGAGAGCGAATGATGCTGGTAAGTCACTCTTAGACGTATGCTTGGAACGAGACCTCCTTGTGGCGAACAGTTTATTCCGTCACCAAGATATCCACACGTATACTTGGAGACGGAAGGAAGAAAAAAGTGTAATTGATTTGATATTGATAGACAGTCGTCTCCGAGAGGCTATAAGGGATACAAGTGCCTACAGAGGCCCCACTCTTGAAACTGACCACTACCTGGTGGTAAGCCGGTTTGTCGGTCTTTTCAAGAAGTGGAGGCACTGGCGAGTGCGTGTCTCTTTCGGAGACTATGAAAAGATAAAGAGTTAAAAACTGGAAGATGAAAGCGTAAGGAGTATGTATGTAGGCTTAGTCAGTGAAAGGCTTGCAAACGCGAGGCTTTATGACTTAGATGTGGATGAATGCTGGAATATTATGAATTTCTTGCTTCTTTTGCAGTATAGTGGATAGTGCAAAAGAAGCATGTGGGAGTGCAAAGAGACATGAACATTCAAAAGGTGATGCCTGGTGGGATGCAGAGGTACAATCCTGGGTAGCAAGAAAGAAGAAAGCGTGGTTGGATTATGTCTCATCTTTGCAACTGAATGACAGTATGAAGGACACGAAGAAAGAAGTTTACCGCCTCTGCAAGAATGAAGCCAAAGCTTTAGTGAAAAAGAATCGTGAAAGAATACATTTGATTGCGGAAGAGAAGCTGACGAGGAACTTCGAGACAAATACCAAACTCTTTTGGAGGGAGTTCAAGAAGTCTCGGAGCTGTTCGTCAGTTTCCAGAATGGATAAGATAAAGAGTAAAGCTGGGGACATTCTTGCGGACCCATTAGAGGTGTTAGAGCGGTGGAATGAGTACTGTGGAGAAATGTATGAATATCTCACGGATGCGGGCACTGCGAGGGAGGCGATGACTGATCTTGCGGTGCAAGCATCAAGCGGAGATATTACTTTGGAAGAGATTGAATGGTCGATACGAAGCTTGAAAAATGGAAAGTCTGCGGGAATTGATAGGACATCGGCTGAAATGATCAAATTAGGTGGTCCTTGCGTCAGGGACGCCTTCTGGTCATTGAGCAATCTATGCTGGAGGACTGGAAGGGTCCCAATGGACTGGAGGCGTGCTATCGTCGTGCCCTTGTATAAAGGCAAGGGCTCACGTATAGAGTGCGCCAACTATAGGGCCATCAGTTTGATCAGTATAGCAGCTAAAGTGTATGGCAAAATTATTGAAAGGAGAATGAGGGTGGAATCTGACGGATTACTGTGGAAGGCGCAGGGTGGTTTTCGAAATGGAAGGGGATGTATGGACCAAGTTTTCTCTCTCCGCAACATTGTAGAGAAGCAGCTGGCTGTAGGCCGGAAGGTTTTCTGCGGTTTTGTGGACATGGAGAAAGCATTTGACAGAGTTGTACGGAAGGATCTCTGGGATATATTGCCAGGATACGGGATTGATGGTGCGCTGCTTCGTGCTGTGCAGTCTACATATGTGGGATGTACGGCATGTGTGCGGGTGGGCGGCAGCCTGTCTCCCTGGTTTGACGTCAACATTGGCGTCAGACAGGGCTGCGTGCTGTCGGCTCTGCTGTTTGTCCTGTACCTGGACGATTGTCTTAAGAGAGTAAGATCCATGAATGTTGGATTGCGAATGGGTGACTTACTTGTGAACTGTTTGCTGTATGCAGATGATGCCGTGCTCATAGCCGAATCGCCATCAGAACTACAGTCACTAGTCACAACGATGAAAGATGATTGTCTAATGAGAGGCTTACATTTGAACGCGACTAAAACGAAAGTGATGGTATTCGAAAGAGAAGAGGACAGAACGAATGCCAGGATAACTGTAAATGATGTAGTGCTGGAACAGGTGGATGAGTTTGTATATCTTGGATGTGCATTTAGCAGGGATGGACGGTACACCGCTGATGTAGAAAAGAGGGTAACTGCGGGCAATAGTGTGAATGGAGCGTTAGGCAAACTTTTAGGTACCAAGGCCTTAAGTCAAAAGGCCCAGCTCGCAGTACACAATGCGGTGCTGATACCTACGCTAACGTATGGAACCGAGAGTTGGGTATGGCAGGAAACGCATGAAAGTAGAATAAACGCGGTCGAGATGCGCGCGCTACGCAAAATCTGCGGAGTAACGCTCGCAGATCGCGTTCGGAATGAAGATGTAAGAAAGAGAGTTGGTCTGAAAGAGAGTGTCGGTGTTAAAGTAAGGAAGGGCATGCTACGATGGTTCGGGCATGTGGAATGAATGGGAGATGAAAGAATGACAAAACAGATATACAACGCGAAAGTGGATGGACGTAGGAGTCGGGGAAGGCCACGACACACCTACCACGACCAAATTAATCGTGTGTTAGTGGTGTGGTGGTGTCAAGAGCCGTAGGAACCGACGTGCATGCATGAAAAGAAAAATGAAAGTTGAAGAAGCAAGTGAGGTATGTATGGACCGTGCCGTGTGGCGCTCGGTTCCTTCTACCTACCCCGCAAGGGATTTGGCGTGAAGATAGTTAGTTAGTTAATATATACGAGTAACTTTGTTAGGTCAAGAGTTTTATGAGAGTCATTTTTTACGTGTCTCTCTTACATGGATGCTATGCCGAACTCCTACCGGCTAAAAAGGGTAAGCCTTCGGAAGGATGTCCCAGGGTGGTTTTATGTGAGCACTAACTTTTTTTTCATAATCCGCTAAGGCGACAGACAAGCCTTCGGGCCCCACCTGATAGACAGTGGTCACCGTAGCCTATGAATGTTTGCAACACCATAGGCCAGCTGTAAGTATAGGATCGTCGACAATTGTCATAGCTCGACTTGGCACCGAGTCGAATGAAAGCTGATACTCAGGTGACCCCTCTCTGAGGTGACAGCAGTACTCCATGTGCGGCCGCACTTGCGACTTATAGCAAAGATAATATTATAATAGTACTAGCTGACGCCCGCAGCTCCGCCTGCGTCAAGGTTTGTTACCGTGGGAACTTATTACCGGGATAAAAAGTAGCCTATGTGTTATTTCAGACCTATATCTACCCCTGTACCGAATTTCAGCCAGATCCGTTCAGCCGTTAGAGTGTTAAAGAGTAACAAACATCCTCACTCACAAACTTTCGCATTTTTAATATTATTAGTAAGAAGTAAGATTACATACAGATAGGCAACTCCCTGCCCCTCACTGACCAAGTTTCCCCTCCCTCGCCAGTCCCGCGCCACAGCTGTTATTATGGTTGGCGGCTGTCGTGAGGGAACATTTGCTTAGCTTTATTGGTCACACGCACACATACAAGCTCTGTACGATGACAGAATTGAAAACGAATTATTTGTATGGAGTTTCCGCCCTGTGCTTATAGAGAAGCAGTGTTTGGGCCGTAGAAAGTACCGCCTCGCCCTGTTGCGCACATCGAGCTTCTTGGACGCCAGCTTAGTCTTGTCCTTCAAATGACTGCGGAACTGAACGTCACTGGAGATGTCAACACCAAGGATCCCTATACCTTTCAAAGATGGGGAGAGGTGTGCCCTGAAATTGCAGTAAATGGGATTTTTTTCACTATCTCTACTAATATAAAATTGTAAAAATACCTGTGACGGTACATTCAAGATAAAATAACTGTAATCGACTTATTTAGGGCTTCTGAGTCTGAATCTATAATTTTTTTTTCTTCGTGCCTGTTTGTGATTTTCGGGGTTGAAACAAAATTCAGTGGCTTGATCACATGGATAAATACAAGAGAGGGTGTTGTTATTAGATTACTCTATACAACAATGCGTGACCGGGATTGGGGGAGAGGGTGCGGTGAGAAGGGGCTAGTATACGCCCACTTTATTATTGTCCATCTAGCGGTCAGTGTCCAAACTACTTGCTTAGTTCAACATCTACGTTGCTACTTAGTACAAGTTTCACCCACTAAAAACATAAAAATTCGCATATAATTACTTTGAAATTAAATCGGGAGAAGTGCCGGAGGCTTTGAAAGAAGCGGACGTCTAGCCGATCTCCAAGAAAGTGGATCGGTCGGATTTGGCCAACTATTGGCCCATAGCCGTATCACTGTTATCTGCAATATGTTCGAGCTATCATCAACATGAAGCTCATGCGCTACCTCGTGGATCACTCGCTAATTAATGATAGCCAATAGGACTCTAGGCCGAAACGATCACGGGTATCTTCTTAGCATAAGTTACACACACTTGCGTCGAGGCTATAGAGGCATGGCGAGCCTTAGGCTATTAGCGTGGACATCACTAAAGCCTTCGATAGAGTTTGGCATGAGTCATTTCTTTCCAAGCTGCCGGCATATTATGGTCTACCGCATCAGTTGTGCCGCTGGATAGACAGTTCCTAGCACGGGCGACGTATACGGGTTCTCTGTGATGGTCAGGCTTCCTGGCCTTTTCAGGTTAATGCTGGGACACCATATGGTTCGGTGTTGTCCCCAACTTTACTTCTGCATATCGATGACATGCTGTCCTTTGGGTGCCTTCATTGCTATGCTGATGCTAGCTGGCCGTCTAGCGAAGGGGCGACGCAGCGTGGAGGAAAAGCGATTTAAATGACAAAAAAACACAGGCATGTGCATTTACAGCCAAAAAATCCCCTTTCCTACTCCTACCCTCTCTTCAGAATGTTACGGTACCACTAAAGGACAAGCTGGACATATTCGACATAGATCTCCGGTGTGAGCTCATTAATGAATACTACATCGAGAAAAATAAGAATCCTTAATAGGCCTGAAGGGCTTCGGATACACCCGAGTAATCCCGCATTCGCGGTCACATGATAATTCGAACCAATAAGTAATTTTTAAGTTATGTAAAAAAAAGTCATAATTTAAAACATTTATTGGTTTGTAGTTTGTACACAATTTACCGATTAAAAGGTGTCATTCAAGGACCAGTCATAGCGAAAGTTCCTTACTACAGAGATAGATAGATCGTTTACAGAACGCCGAATCAGTGGCGCTCCAAGCGCTTCAATATCTATCCTCCTATAATTATGTTTATATTTGCTACTGCTTCTAAAACCGGTTTGGCTTTGTAGCATTTATTTTCTATAGATGCAGTATTTAGGATGTGAAAGCAGCCTTATCGAGTTATCTTTTTTTAATCGGTTGTCAGTGGTGACATTTCTGCTGTCAGAATGACAGGATGTCATAAGTTCGGTGACGAAGCGTTTCGCATTTAAAGGAACGGGTTTTGTTAAGATTTTTCGTGAAAGACCGGACTTTTGACCGAGACCTGCTTTGGGGTAGTAGGAGGTCCTTTGGCTTTTGTTCTGAGACTGTGCCGCGAATCAGTTTTTCGCTCAAGCGCGAGTATTTGTTACCTCGCGTGGCCTAACGGGCTGTGATTGGGTTGCTGCATTGCATCTTGCTACATTTTACCCAGAAAACTGGTGAGTCACTTCTTCTTTTGCAAAGCGGGTCGATTGTCGTCTGTCGCGCAGCCAAGATCTTAATTTGTCGTTTCTTTCATGACAGGGTTTTTTACTACGGGGCTAGTTGCCGGATGAGATATTTGGTGCCGCACCTATAAGTTAGTGGGCTGCACGTGGTACGACAACGTGGAAGTGCGGACTACACGAGCTTCTCATGTGAGAGGTATCTGCCGTCATCACCTGGCAGTAACAACAGGCAGTCACTCTCACTCAGCTCACTCTGCAGGCCAGTAAATCCACTACTTATGTGTAGCTTAGTAGCATAAGTACCTAAGCACTGACTATACTTCTGTGTACCTGTGATATTTGTGTCTATCAGTGAATAAGCTCTCTGTGTGTCTCTGTGTATCTCTGTGTTATATAAATATATGTGTGTACACCCTATCTGACTGTTTTCGTCAGAGCCCTGGCCTACCCTTGCACGCACACTGGAATCTCTGTAGTAAGGCGCCCTGGGAAAGAGTTCTCTGCATAGCTACCTCGCGCTAGTTGGTGAGTAACACTGATCATCACTGTGTTATAAATTGGCTCCCAACGTAGTGGCAAATCTCTGGGTCTACTCTGCGGTAGTCTCAGTCTGGTGTGTGTGCATAGGTGGTTATCTCTGGCGAAACCATTCTGGAATCGTCCGAGACGCTCCAGGACGTTAATTGGTGGTGCTAGCAGCTAAGCACAAAACCTTCCCTTTCGTCTTCTTCCAGCTTCCTACATCTTTGGCTGGAAAAGACACAAAATTCTAAATTCAAAAATTTAAAATAGCTGTGATTTTGGAAAAACTTTTTGATTTTATTTGGAATACCCACTTCTTTTCTTATTGTGTTTTTTTTCTTCTTTATGTTCTTTTTTTATGGTGCACACATATATTTATTATATTATTAGTGTAGATTAATATATAATATATATTATCCTATAGTTTCACCTTGTAAGGTAAACTTAGTGAATCTCTCTGTGTTAACTTAGTGAATTTCTCTGTGTAACTTAAAACTTTTTTATAAGGTGTGTACATACCTTGTAATTTTGAATGTTAACCTGAACTGTGTTATCAGAAAATTTAGAAACTTTTCTCTCTTAATATACCCTTAATCTTTGTTAAATTCTAAAAGTCAATTTGAAACATAATTACCTAACTTAGTACACTTTGTTGTAACTCAATTTACATTTTTACTTTGTAATTGATCCCTATCTGTGCCATTTTATCTTTATAATTGTTGTAAGTAAATTTTTACATAATGGCACAGATGAAAAAACATATTAATTATTTAAGAAAGGATGAACTTGCTAACGAGCTGTCCCACATGGGTATTTCAGTGGAACCGGAAACGACAGTGTCTGGCCTTCGGAGTGAGCTAAGAGCGGCACACCGACTCGTCCGTCGAGGTAGCATCAAAGCGAGTGCTCCGGTACCCGCTGATGCATCGGCTGAGCTCTCGATCTGCCTCCCGAAGGTGTCCGAGCTGGAGGAGGCTATTCAGTCAGGTGACATCTTCATTAATAAGGGTGGTCGTCTTAGGGTGTCCCTCAGGGCCAACTACTTATTGAGTAGGTTAGCTCGTTGTGGTCTGGATTGCCCCGACCTGGTGGATATTCGTGGTAGGCTAGTGAAGATCATCGCTAGGGCTGAACCCAGTAGTGATTCTGAATCCGAAGGTTCGGATGATGATGGTGATGATCCTTCGGGTCGTGACCAGGTGGAATATACTTCACCAGTAGTGAGAGAGGACCGCTCGGTGCGAGCTAGTTCAAGTAGGAATAGTTCTACATGTAACATAGTGTATAAAGAACGTCCCCTTAACTTATGTTCATTTAACTTAAAATATGATGGTTCTACTTGTGTACGTGTGTTTTTAGAGAGATTAGAGGAACTTAGATGTGCTCGGGAGGTTACTAAGCCTAGACTCCTTATGGCTTTCTCCGACCTGTTGGATGGACCGGCTTTGTCTTGGTTCCGTACAAACAAAGCTAACTTCATCTCATATGAGGATCTTATTAGTGAGCTTAGAGATACCTTCGATATTCCTGATTATGATTACCGCCTCAGGAACGAGATAAGACAGCGTACACAAGCCCGCTCTGAGTCCTTGGTTAACTATATATGTACAATGCAAGCCATGTTCTCAAGGTTGTCATGTAAGATGCCCAGTGAGGAACAGCTGGACATTCTCATGCACAACATTAGACCTGACTACATGAAGGAACTGGCCTTGCATGATGTCAACTCTGTAGATGACTTGAGACGTTTGGGTAAGCGCTTGGAGCTTGCGCGTACTAGGGCAGACGCTTTCCATGAGCCTGCTCTTGACAAGTTTGAGATTACATCTGACTTACACCAGCTTAAGAACAAAGGTGTACAAAAGCCCGCTAAGCAGGTGTCTGCAGTGGAGACGCCGGTTACCCCCCACGATCGCAAATGCTTTCGTTGCGGCGGGGGCGGTCACACTGCATACAGCTGCACACAGTCAAGGGAGCTGGTGTGTTTCCGGTGTGGTCTCAAAGGAGTCAAGACCCCAGACTGCTCACACTGTACTAGCAAGTCAAAAAACGCGTAGGCCAGGGCCTTATTAGGAACTCTGTGCATCACTCTGTATCTGAGTCTATTTCTGATAAGGTCCTGTTTCCTAAACGGGATAGTGACATTAGACCGTATCTAGTTGTTAAGGTTTTAAATTTAAATGTCTTAGGCCTTCTAGATTCCGGTGCCTCCTGCTCTATACTAGGTAAGGGAGCGCACCGCATCTTCTTGGAACTGGGTTTTGATCTTGTGAGTATCAATCCTACTTTTCGTATTACAACTGCAGACAGCACTCACTTGCAATGTCTGGGTTGTATCTCTTTGCCAATTGAGTACAATTCGGTTATCCGAGTTGTCAAGTTCTATGTTGTCCCAGGTATAACCACCTCCATGATATTTGGAGTGGATTTCTGGCAACAATTTAAGTTAAGTGATAAGTTAATTTTACAAAATATTAGTCTTGATAGCTTTAGTGATAATAATCCTATAGAGTCTGTGTCCCTTAACGGTGGCCTCGAGGATTACGACAACCTGACAACTAAACAAAGGTGTGTAATCAACGAGGTCATTGAAAAGTTCGACTCGTTGAACACTGATAAGGTGGGTTTAGGTCGGACCTCACTTGTGCACCATGTCATTGACACTGGTGACAGCAAGCCGATCAAGCAGCGTTATTATCCGCTCTCTCCCCTTAAGCAGAAGGCCCTGGAAGCCGAGCTGGACCGAATGCTGGAGATGGGAGTAGTGTCCCCGTCTCAGTCCGCCTGGAACTCTCCAGTGGTCATGGTGGAGAAGGCGAACGGCGACCTCAGATTGTGCTTGGACTCTCGCAAGCTGAACTCTGTGTCTAAGAGTGACGCCTACCCCTTACCCTATATCAATCAAATCTTAGACCATCTTAATAATGCTAAGTATTTAACCTCTGTAGATCTGAGTGCGGCCTACTGGCAGATTCCATTCGACTCACTCCAGTCTGCTGAGAAGACTGCTTTTACGGTTCCCCGGAGAGGATTGTTCCATTACAATTCCATGTGCTTCGGTCTTGTCGGTGCCAGTGCCACGATGCAACGCCTCATGGACCGTCTGTTTGGTCCCGAGTTCGACAACAAGGTATTTGCGTTTCAGGATGACATAGTCTGTGTGTCCAGCACCTTTGAGGAGCATGTAGAGCTCTTACATAGAGTCTATCAGCAACTCAAGGATGCTGGCCTAACTATTAATATGAAAAAATCCCACTTTTGTCGGAGTGAACTCAAATACCTGGGGTATTATGTGGACAAACATGGCTTACGGACAGACCCGGGTAAAGTTGAGGTTATCCTCAACTATCCCACCCCTTCTAACCCTAAGGAGGTTAAGAGATTTCTGGGAATGGCCGGCTGGTATCGTCGCTTTGTTAACAACTTCTCGAAGATTAGTAAACCTCTGTGCAAACTCACTTCTACGAACCTTAAGTTCGAATGGACCCCTGAGGCTGAACAGTCCTTTAACCTGCTAAAGTCAGCCTTGGTTTCTGCCCCTATATTAAAAATGCCTAACTTTGAGATGCCCTTCCGCATTCTTAGTGACGCGTCAGCTTACTCAGTTGCTGCTGTACTGACACAAACTCACGATGGTGTTGAGCACCCTATCGCCTACTGTAGCCGTTCTCTCAACAAGAACGAGGTGAACTACAGCACAACTGAGCGAGAACTTCTGGCCGTGATTTTCGCTTTGGAACAATTTCGACAGTACGTCGAAGGCCAAAAATGTACGGTTGTCACGGATCATTCATCTCTTCTGTGGTTCCATAAGCTAAAAAATCCCACGGGTCGTCTAGCACGTTGGAGCATGAGGCTCAGTCAATTCGATTTTGACATAGAGCATCGAAAAGGTAAAGACCACGTTGTACCTGATGCTCTGTCTCGTATCAAAATTGATTCCCTCGATGCAGTACCCACTAAAGACCCGTGGTATGACCACACCATGAATAGTGTTCGGAAGAACCCTAGGAAGTCACCAAATTATGACATTCGTGACAACCTTCTATATAGGTTAACTAAAAATAAATATTCTTTGACTTCAGACTTTGACTGGAAGCTGGTGGTACCTCAGGAGGATCGCTTGCCCCTGCTCTCTAAGTACCACGATGACACACTTAGTGCCCATGGTGGCGTTTGGAAGACGCATAAAAGGTTAGCCCTAAATTATTACTGGCCCAAGATGTACGAGGACGTCAAAGAATATGTTGGGAATTGCGAAACATGCAAGCAGTACAAACCCGTAAATACGTCTCGTCCCGGCCTAATGGGTAGCCCGAAGCGGGTTTCGAAGCCATTCGAAGCTATCTCTGTCGATCTGCTTGGTCCCTTTCCCACTTCGAGCAATAGAAACGTACACCTGATCGTGGTCTCCGACTACTTTAGCAAATACGTCATGTTGTGCCCTGTTCGGGTTGCCACAGGCGCTGTAGTCGCGAGGTTCATAGAGAAGAGTGTGTTTCTCGTGCACGGAGTCTGCAAGACTATTTACATGGATAATGGCCCTCAGTTTGTGAGTAAGCCATTTAAGGATCTGTTGGCTAAATACAATGTACCTAATATATATTATAACCCTAGGTATCATGCCCAAACTAATCAGGCGGAACGAGCTATTCGCAATGTGGTTCAAGCGATCTCATGCTATGTGAAGTCACAACACAAGTCTTGGGATCAGTTCTTGGTTGAGATACAGTGTGCTTTAAACACTGCAGTTAACGAAGCAACTCGTTTCACCCCTTACTTTTTGGTACATGGTAGGGAATTTATTGGGGATGGAGTGCTGTACAGGCAGACAGATATCGCGTGCCATCCTACTTCAGTCTCTGTAGACGATCCATCAGCCTTCGGTGTCAAGCTGAGAGAAATACAACGCATTTACGACCAGGTGAGGAAACATTTGAACGTTGCCCACCAGCGTAATGAAAAGTATTACAACCTCAGAAGAAGGCATGTAGAGCTGAAAGTGGGACAGATAGTTTACAAACGCACGTTCTACCTGTCCAACAAGGCCAAGAATTTTACTGCTAAGCTAGCTCCTAAGTTCCTTAAATGTGTGGTGACTGCTAAACGATCCCCTTTAGTATATAGGCTGTCAGATCTGGACGGTAAGGATCTTGGGGAGTACCATATCAAGGACATCCTGAAGTATCAGGAGGAGCAGTCTCCAATACCTAACGTAACTACATAGCACTGTTTCTCTAGTTTATTAAACCAGTGCTATGTGATCATTATGTAAGACTATTTTAATCTTTTGTTTGTATTTCTATATGTGTACGTGACTTTAAATTGTCACGTTGTAGTTTCTTCTATGCACCGCACCGAGCGTTTTTCTCTCATTCGCTTCTTAGTACTCTACATTATCCTGAGAGCTTGGGTAGTGTTAGGGTATCGGCAGTGAGTAAAGGGAGCATTCGTTTTCTATGAAGGGCATTAGACTCTAGTTACTTAGCCTAACCGGTACACGAGTCAGTGTCTAGTTAGGTACATAGGAGGATCTTTCTTTGGTATTGTAATGGTCGTAGTCAGCTGGTGTTTGAAGGACCTAGCTGGTTGTCTTTGTTTATTAGTCAGTACTTTTCTGTTTTCTTTATTGTGTATTTCCAGCGTGTCATATCCGCAGGAAATACTATTAAAGGGGGGGTGGTTGTAGCATTTATTTTCTATAGATGCAGTATTTAGGATGTGAAAGCAGCCTTATCGAGTTATCTTTTTTTAATCGGTTGTCAGTGGTGACATTTCTGCTGTCAGAATGACAGGATGTCATAAGTTCGGTGACGAAGCGTTTCGCATTTAAAGGAACGGGTTTTGTTAAGATTTTTCGTGAAAGACCGGACTTTTGACCGAGACCTGCTTTGGGGTAGTAGGAGGTCCTTTGGCTTTTGTTCTGAGACTGTGCCGCGAATCAGTTTTTCGCTCAAGCGCGAGTATTTGTTACCTCGCGTGGCCTAACGGGCTGTGATTGGGTTGCTGCATTGCATCTTGCTACATTTTACCCAGAAAACTGGTGAGTCACTTCTTCTTTTGCAAAGCGGGTCGATTGTCGTCTGTCGCGCAGCCAAGATCTTAATTTGTCGTTTCTTTCATGACAGGGTTTTTTACTACGGGGCTAGTTGCCGGATGAGATATTTGGTGCCGCACCTATAAGTTAGTGGGCTGCACGTGGTACGACAACGTGGAAGTGCGGACTACACGAGCTTCTCATGTGAGAGGTATCTGCCGTCATCACCTGGCAGTAACAACAGGCAGTCACTCTCACTCAGCTCACTCTGCAGGCCAGTAAATCCACTACTTATGTGTAGCTTAGTAGCATAAGTACCTAAGCACTGACTATACTTCTGTGTACCTGTGATATTTGTGTCTATCAGTGAATAAGCTCTCTGTGTGTCTCTGTGTATCTCTGTGTTATATAAATATATGTGTGTACACCCTACCTGACTGTTTTCGTCAGAGCCCTGGCCTACCCTTGCACGCACACTGGAATCTCTGTAGTAAGGCGCCCTGGGAAAGAGTTCTCTGCATAGCTACCTCGCGCTAGTTGGTGAGTAACACTGATCATCACTGTGTTTATATGATTATAATGATACCTACATCTACTTTCAATCAACATGTCAAAAGCATGGTGGTACTTCTCTAACTATACATCCCGTCACGCACGGTAAGATAGAAGTTGCCGTCGCGTCCACCAGAACAAAGGTCGTAGAATCGACTAACGCATAATCTTCATAACGTTCATCTTCAACTAATTTCTAGCAAAATTATTTCATATAAAAGCCTATAATCTCCACAGAGTGAGCTCAAATATAACTCCTGTGGATACCTAAGTAGTGTGTATATGCGAGTATTTCTACACAAACGTGAAGGCTACTGTATCGTGGACTGTGATGGTTGCCTCCAATGCTAGATGACGCAGTGGCGCATTATTGCAATCCATTTTTTTTGACGTGACAACGTTTTATAATTCGATGGAGCCGGCTGCACGCGCGAAAAAACATGACGTATGCGGCGTTACCTTGCTCTGAGGCGTTCCATTTAAGGCTGAGTTGTCACGTTCAACTATCGTCAATAAACCGACTTTACAGACAACCGATTTTTAAAGAGTACTGGAGCATTTTGGTATACTTCTAAGCGTAATTGTTGTGAAAAGAGCATACTACCGTACCTGTTGGTAACCTGCTGCAGCCAAAGACTTCTATATAAACTGAGGTAGACATGCCCTACGCACCGATTTTTGAAACCTATAAACTGCGCTAATTAGCAGCGTTGTTCGCACTGTTGTGAGTCAAAACTTCGAGAGAAGGTACTCGACTTGCAATTGGAGGCCATACGCCTTCTCTTTTAATCTTGTTCTATCCGTATATTACTATTGTGTGTGGTGACAATTACGTAAACAGTATTTATAAGTGAGTGTAGTCTTAGTAATGCGTGTGTTTGAGGATTGCTTTTGAAATCTCGCTTGTTAGAGTACGGCGCGTCTACCTCAGTTTATATAGAAGTCTTTGGCTGCAGCATGAGCATAGTAAAAAGAGAGAAGTTCTCTTCATCGCACACATGCGAACCGCGCACGGTGCGGTGCGTTTATTTAAAGGGAAACTTCTTAAATATTGTTTTGTATTTTGTATAATAAATAAGTATGGATATTCTCAACGACTAAATTATTGTTAGATTGCTAAGCCACTTGAGCTGATATTATTTACTGGTTCAATACGATATCACTTTGATGTTCAATTTAACCTATAGCAGTCCACTGCTGGATATTTCAATCAATTTAAATTGACGATAAGTTACTGTAAAGTGAAGATGTTATGATTGTGTTGAATTAATAAATAAACTTACACCACTCTTTTTACTATGGTATTGGTGTGTACATACCATAGTGAAGAGAGAGATGTAAGGGCGACCGTACACGGACTGCTTCAAGCAGTTGAGACCGACTTCTTGAAGCCGAGACCGCGCGGTGAACTATAGTCATTCATTCGCTGACGTACACACGACTGCTCGAGCAGTCGCGACCGCGTCAAGTCGTCAACTGCATGACGAAATTCCATCGTGCCGTGGACCGATCGCGAGCGTTCGCGAGGCATACACCGACTACTCGAGCCGTTAACTGCTCGAGCAGTCCGTGTACGGTCGCCCTAAGTTAAGGACATAGAATAATTGTATGCACATACCTCTCTAGAACGCATCAAGTACCGCACCAGTCGTCCCCGAAGCACTGCGAGAGTGTTCTTGTCCAGCTCCGCGCTGCCCCCGGCCACGGACTGCACCAACACTTGCCATCGCTGCATTGACGTCTCTAGCAGCCGCACGTCTTTCTTGTCAATCCTAAAAATGATAATCAAATCAAACAAATAGATAATCCTAGGAATATTATAAACACAGATAGAGGGAGCGCCCGTGGCTCCGCGGACTCAGTGTTCTTTAAACGATCACTGTAGAAAGCAACATTTACGATGGCCGGTTATGGATGGATGACCGCCATAATGACCACTTTGTGATATTTATTTGAGAGCGTTTCCATGCTTCGGAAGGCACGTTAAGCTGTTGGTCTCGGTTGTCAGTATAATGGCAGTCGTTAAGCCGAGTAGAAGGCCGCTATGGGCGGCTTGAAGAAATTCAACAGCAGGCAGTCACAACCTGCGCCTGTCCATATCAACACGGCAATACGGCTCCCAACTATAACGTGGGACATAAATCTAAAAAAGGTGAAATGTGGGTATATAATATGCCTCTGCCTACTCCTTCAGGGATAAAAGGCGTGACCATATGTATGTAGGAATATTATTAATGCGAAGATGTGTGGCTCTGTAGATTCGTCAATTAGTATTAGCTGGAATATCAAATAGGCTACTATGGAAGGGGAGCCCATGATGCTAAATTCGTATAAGTTACTCTAGCGTCGTGGAAACTTATTAGAATTGGCAGATGATATGATAGGGAGAAAAAAAGTTCTCTAGAGTCATCTCTTTAAGCGCTGGGGGAAGAGAAAATGAAAGATTGTAGAAAAAAAAAAATTCATACTGCGCCACTGGTATGTATGGTATTGTTGTAACTTTTATGACACGCCACTGGTATGTATGGTATTGTTGTAACTTTTATGACACGGGTATGGGATAGATGGCGCTCGCGGCTACGTCAGCGTGAAATTTTCTTCCCGCTTCCCATGGGAACGTACTTCCGGGTTTGGTTATCTTTATAGCAGTATTATATATAAATTAACAAAACAAAAAATAATACTACATTGTTGATAATAATAATAAAATGTATGTATATAGAGTTACTCACTCATTTTCTTTCACTATTTTTCGTGACTTTCTTCATTAATAAATGCACTTTGTTTATTCATATTTAAAACACTTTTTACACAAATTATACGAGTACAGTTCACTGTTGTACATAGATGATGAATACCTATACACCTATAGACGAATTTTTATTTAGACGAAGTAAATTGACAGCAACTGATGTAATTGACAGCATCGAAATTGTCATTTCACATTAAGAACTCTAAATTCGACCAGCACTCTTAGTTCAACTTTGGTCGAGTGGTTAAGACGCGGATCGGTACGCAGAAGGCGCAAGATCGATTCTGGGTACAAGCATCAATTTTTGGATTATTTGACCATAATATATAACGACTGCAGAGTTCAGTATTGACGTAAACAAAAAATTTATGAAGTGCGAGATACACGAACGTGGCCGAAGGTAGCCGAGAGTGTGATTCGTTTTCGTGACACAATTTCTGGATTCGGTCTCCACGCAAGGCCCGCGATAGAAGCTATGCAATAGCTTAAAAAGCTTATGACTCTCGAGATACGTAAGCACATCAGATATTGGTATATTTCATCCTCCTAAATGCCTCTAATACGAAATTAAAAGTTGACGATTTGTTCTCGGTGATTTGTTTCGGTGGTCGTGCGGGAGGGGTGGAAACCAATGAAACCTTTACTCGATCGCGTCAGATTTTATTAGGGGTATTCAGTGCAGCCTACAGATATTCCAATTTCTTTAAATGACGATTTGAAATTGACGCCAGCTCGCAGCGAGTGATTGAGTGGATCCACCAATACTAAGGCCTGATACCTACCTGGAGATACTTTTCAACATGTGGTTCCTTACATTACCTCTAATATCTTAATCCAACGCACTTTCTTATCTACATAAAATCTTTCAAGGGCTCCCCAACCACTGTTTATCACCGGAATACGAACTTCCATGGGCCGTAACTGGGAAAGGGAACAGAACGCGAAGCTGCAGGCATTCTCCAGTATGATTATATTGGTATTTCGTTCACACACGTGTTGGACCTAAAAAGTGAGTTCGCAAGGAGTGTATATTTTGTAAAAGTACCTGTCAGCCATCTGCATCTCGATGTCCATGCCATCTTCCTTGTAGTCCTGTAGCTCAGAATCATTTAATGTGTCTTCAGCATCAGAAAATGACAAGATTTTATCAGCTGCATCTGAAATGGAATAACCAAATAGTATATAGACCAGGGCTTCCCAAACTGTGCGGCGTTGTCCTTGGGGCGTCGCGAGCGAGTCGAGTGGTCGTCAATTTTTTTCATATAATCGGAGCAATGTCTGGTTCACAAACCTTTTCAGACAGAAAAAGAAGTAATAGATGCTGTTGCTCCAAACTGGAGCTCCAGATTCATAATGCCCAAACAAATGGGCGCTGCGTAGAGTTCCTTGGAGCGAATTAACTGGTGTCGTGGAGACGGCGACACGCTCTTTTTGGGATCCCTCAGATTAGAGCTTAGCCTAGTCAGTCATCAGGCGGCGCGGCGTACTTCGACTGTCGAATACCACCTGGCGCTGTGGTAACTCAGCGGCTCGGCGATGGTCTGTGCCAGAGGATGGTGTTGAAAGCGTTCATAATGTGCCCAGCGATACCGCCAAAAATACCTTTCCTGGACACCAACTACATAATTATATTGTTTTTATTTCATTAATAAATAAAAATAATTATAACTGTCCTTATTTTTGATCAGCAGGGGGGGGGTCCAGGGCGTCGCAGACCAAGTAAGTTTGGGAAGCCCTGATTTAGACTATTTAGTCTATATAAAGCAAAAAAGGCAGGGGCACCACCGCATCATAATTTTTTTTTTATTGAGCAGGCCCATAAATGACTCCGCTTATCTCAAAAGTGTAAACAGCATAGTTGTTTTCCCGCGACCTCACCACAGTTTACTGGCGCGAATTAAGCGATTTTATTGATGAAGCGCTCGTGGCCCCGCGATGAAGTGTTCTGTAAACGATCACTGCAGTAAGCAACTTTCACTATGGCCGGTCCATGGATGGGTGACCATCCATGTGATCACTTTGTGACATTTATTTGAGCGTTTCCGTGCTTCGGAAGGCACGTTAAGCCGTTGGTCCCGGTTGCCAGTAAAATGACAGTCGTTAAGCTAAGTTGAAGGCTTTATTTCAACAGCAGGCAGTCACAACCTGCGCCTGTCCATTTAAACACGGCAATACGGCTCACCACCTATTACGTGGGACAAATTATACAAAGATGAAATGTGGGCATATAATATGCCTCTGCCTACCCCTTCGGGGATAAAGGCGTGACCGTATGTATGTATGTATGTATTGATGGGCCCGCTCAGCTCGCGCTGGAAGCTGGCCATAAGGCCAACCTTCATTCGCTTAAGTTGAATGATTTGGTGCTCGATGCCACGGGCGGGCGGTTGAATAATTAGGCCAACCGCATCCCGTCCACGGACTTGGCGAGATTAGACGCAAGCGCTCCTTCCCACTTCAGTCAGGTTCAGGATTCAGGACAGTCAGTCGCTAGCTGATTTTTATTTGTGAGTTAGCCAAGATGATATTAACAAATAGCAGCAGCAACACCTTCGACGTCGTGTATCGTGTCCAAATTTTCTAGTAGTACTAAGGAATGTGGAGGAATGGCAGTTCTAACAAGATGATGTGTTTAACCAGAATGCGGCGACCAACTGAGAAACGCCGCGTTCTGGTTAGACACATCATATCGGTCCGACGCTAATATGTTTGGTTTGCCCCCTTAGGCATAAATAATACTTGTTTAGTTATAGGAAATATAGCATCTACTCACTTTTTGGCAAAGGTTGAACAGTCTGATCTGGTAACAGTTGATACTGTTTCAGTTGATGCCAATGTGCCATTATAGTCTTGGGTGTGCGAGACAGATAGAAAACATGTGGATTCTGCTCCAGTAACTCCTGGAATTTCTCCTCCGTTGGGTGTGAAGTCTGTAATGAGAAGTAATCAATTTTCACAAAAATAAATAAATATTCTTGGGGCATCTGTACACAGCGCCATCTAGCCCAAATTATGCTAATATAAGTTTGTGCTATGGTATATAGACAACTGATATTTGGGGACATTCTCACACAATATCATCTAGCCCAAATTAAGCTAATATAAGCTTGTGCTATAGGATATAGACGACTGACAAACATACATAAATATATTTCTAAATATATGGTAAATACATGTTTGTTTGTTTTATTGTTTTATAATGGTAAATACATGTTTGTAGGTATACCATAGCAACTTAACCTCCTCCGGACACGTTTCTTAAACACATTAACACCACAGTCGTCATTCACCATATCGTCCTGTAATCAATCACAATCCTGACACTTAATACTCACTGTGTCACTATGCGATGCTTTCTCAGCTGGTTTCCGTTTCGTAGTGAAATGACGAATTACTGGATAGCAATATAATGTTTAGTAATGACAGTGTTAGTTTAAAATCATAAACTTACACTGGCTAATGTTCCAAGTATTTGTTCTTCCGCAGTAGAATATAATGCTTGCTGCTGTACTGCGGCCACTAAATCTGGATGCAAATTACGCATTGCCGCAATAGCCACTCTTGAAATCTCTGCATTATACAGTAGAGCATACCAACGGGATTGAAGCTCGCTGATAGTGAAACGACATGAGAATTTTATGCCTCGATGTACGATTCGCAAGTCATTAGTCTGTAAAATGTAAATGGATATTTTAAATGACAAAAGAAGGTGTATACCTCTAGCAACTGCAATAAGTTGAGATTGTACAAAGGCAAAACATTGGTATCTATTTATTTATAGCTTATATTCATCACAAGTATACTCAGACAAGTTCACTATTACCTAAATAATGATCTTGAACTTCAACTTTTCGTTTCTGGCATTTGTGGAGGGGTTACTACATGTCGAGTCAAGTTTCCAGTGGAACAAATAGGTACTCAAGCTCAATAGTTCTGTATGGTCTATCTGTCAAGTGACTGAATGAAGGGATTGTAATATTTTTTCCTAAATAATGACCTTATGAATAGCTAATAAGTAACTGTAAAAGTTTGAATTTCATTCCATCATAATGTTAAAACCAAAATGTTTTTTTTTCATCAATTTTAAAACACAATTTTAAATGTTGATAGTAATCGATTATTGGGTGAGTTTATTTAATAACAAATTACATTACTACTGATTTCCATTTTTAAATTTCATATTTATATGTGGCAAATGATAGTCGCAGTTCTTGAATTTTTGATTTAGTCTTTAGAGGCTGTCAGACTAAAGGTAATTAATTCTTGTAATAATGGTTGCAGCTTAACAGAGGCCTTTGCAGTGACCAAGATGAATAATGGAAGTATTCTTAAAAAGCCATGCTAAAAAATCCTTATAAGCTACCTGTTGCACACCCAAAATCAAGGCCAGATCATCTGTAGGTTTCCAACGACCTAAATCTTTTGTAGATAAATGGCTTAATTGTCCCTTGCGTCGAGATTTGCGAGATGTACTGCCAGCAGCAGAGACTTTGCTCGAAGCCCTGCGCCGCTCTTGAGTAGTAGGTGCGGGTGTGACCGGAGCACTAGCGACTGGAACTTCAGCAGCCTGACTCGTAGAAGACTGGGTGCGCATTCTTTTATCTCCTTTACCGAGAGAAGCACCCGGCAACCTATATTCGACCAATTCATCGTCAAACCGTCTGCGCTTAATTGATCGAGATGAACTGTAAGAGAGAACAAACATGGAAACAATATAGGAACAGTTGTAAGATTTATTATTCACTGAATTGTTTATGTGTTAAGAATACCTGCGTCTCTTGTTGTCATCAGGCGTATTATAGGGTGAACGTGCTATACCAGTATACTCATTATTGTCTGATGCATTTGATGGTGTAACAGGAAAATCCATCGAGTCAAATTACTTATCTTGACTTATATCAGAAGTAATCAGAACAGATTTGATCCAAATGTCGAGAAGAGAAATAAAAAATCAATACGAACGAACAAATTGCCAAACAGAACCCAACATCATTGTCAGTGAATTTTGACGTGCTTCAATTTTGACATTGACATTTTTTTTTTTTCTTTGGTAACTTCGCCTTCACGGCTTCGACCAAATGCCATTTCATGTTTCTATATTATATTTCCATTTCAAATTATTATATCAAAGTTCTCGTCCTACAAGTCTCAGTCAAAGTCAAGGACAGCCCACGTCAAAGTCAGTAATGCTCTAGAAAAGCGGTGAATATGTTTCTGAAGAGTATCTTTTCAGCACCATCAGGAAACTTTATGCTTCCTCTACATTATTTGCGAGGTTAACGAATATGTAACAACGAAAAACAACTAATGTCACTTCTTCATACAATGTTGCTTCTTCTTCTTCTTTTCTTGAATGAATGGCCCCGTCGTTTACCAACGATTCTGCCAACGTCAAGGTGGAAAATAGATTTACTAGTTTGTGGTTTTGACAAGTATGACACAATAGTTCGGTCTCATAGACAATTTTTCGATTTTATGTTTTGAAAAAGGACGACATGCTACAGTGTTAGAATTAATAAGAATTAGAAATCTGCGTATCTCTAAAAATGGGAATACGAACAAGAGAGAGGAGAGAGAGAGTAGGTATAGTTTTGAAAAATGACGAAGTGACATTAGCTACTGTCAATTTACTTCGTCTAATTGAAAATTCGGGAATAGAGGGGCACTTCGCCTTACTTCGTCAAATTTTTTCTTTGCCTCGGGAGACTTCACCGACAAACTTCGTTCAACTTCACGACTCACGAGTAATGTAGAGGCTCAGTTACATATAGTAATCCCAAAATGATGTGAGACAGCATTGTCCTTAACCTTAGCTTGTTCCGTGTGGAACGAACCAGTAAAAAATATGCTTTGCCGTTCTGAGAGATGTCAATGTCAGTCAAATGTCAGGTCAAGTTATGGCAAAGCAAATCTTATCTTAACATAAGTTTTCATAAATAGAAAATCTAATTTCTGTAAATAAATAACAGAGTATGGCTAATTTAGCACGCGCTACTATATTTCGGTCAAAGCATTTCATCACAAGATCCTACAATAAAATCGTCATAACCGACGATGGTTCCACAATAGTCGCTCTTCATAAAGATCAAGATTTTCCATATGAATTTTCAAGACCACTTCCAGACGAAACCGTTGTGGATAATTCTGTCTTACGGATGACTGATACCAAGGAGGTCTATAGAATATTCAAAGATATGAAACCCGAATTTGCAAGGCAGCAGTTATCCGCTCTCACTCTTACGACACAACATAGATGGTTTCCCAGAGCTAGAGACAAGAAGGCTAAAAATACTGAAATGAACCGACCTTACTTGTAAAAAATAATATTGTATGTAGTATTAAAATAGGTTATTAGAATACTTACCTGTATTTCATTTCTCATTATTGCACTACCTACTAGTAATAATTAAGTACAAATAGTTAATATAGTTATAGTCAAGTGATACATAATATCTTTAGTGCTTAACCTGTAGGATGCCTCAAATTTTTTTTATCATGTTCATATTACCCACAGAAAGCCCCTCATATAACCCCCATGATTATGATATCAGCTTCACCCATTTGACTCGGCGCAAAGGTGAGCTGTGAGAGTTGTCAACAATCCTATACTTACAGGTGCTGTGGAACCTCTTCGCGACAGGAGAAACTGCCTCCTTATGTGTGTTCTACCACTTTTGGAATTTTGTTTGTACTCTGAGGAATTGTTTGATATGATGTCCACAGCTACGTTCTTTCATCACACCACTCATCACAGACAGGGTTTTTTTTTTCTTTATACCACTAAGGTGGCAGACAAGCGTACGGCCCACCAGAATGACTGCACCGCAGCCTATGAATGTTTGCAACACCAGAGGCGCCACACTCGCTCTGCCAATCCTGCAAAAAAGACCCCTTTTGGAGAACCCCATACTGTAGGCGTTTGGGAAAACTGAGGCAGGGAGATCATTCTACAACCCAAGCGTGCGCGGAAGAAAGACCTGAGTTCATCCTCATACTCTACGGCCGGAGCATTCAAGCATGGTTAGATCCAAGGAGCTCCCTTAACTTATGGTTAGGAGCAAACTTCGCCCTAAAACACCCCCCCTGTGCCAGAGATCCTGGAGCCAGAATCCATGGGGGCCATGGGGTGCTCTTACCTTATGATTAGGGGCAAACTTGTCCTAAACCACACCCGCTGACCCAGAGCCTCGAGCCGGAGCGACTGGAAAGGGGCTTGGTTTCCCTGTTTCCATCCAGAGATGAGGAACATTATTTCTACGCGTATGATCTCGTCTCAAGAGCCCAACGCGGATTATAGCGAGTACGAGTGCCCGAAATCGCCGCGGGTAAGCAGGGGAGTCAGTGCTGCAGCTTAATTCCCGCAAGAGCACCGCTCCCGGACCTAGGCCGAGAATAGGGCCTGGCTCTCGAAGAAGTTTTGCCTCGATTGATAGGCTCGCTCTTGAGCGCTTGCCTCAAAGAAGGCCACCTTCCCAAAGTACGGAAAATGTAAAAACTGGTCCTAATCCAAAAGGCGGAGTGGTCGGCCTCATCATCCGGATACCAGCTGATCGTGTTGCTCGACGAGGTGTGCACAAGCTCTTGCAGAGTGCCTCGTCTAGCACCTCACATGCAAGGGGATCGATTTGGCGCATAACCAGTATGGTTTTCGTCAGGAGTGCTCCACCGTGGACGCGATCATGCGTGTCAGGATGCTGACAGGGGTAGCTATAACGCGGGGCGAGGTGGTAATGGCTGTGTTCTTTAACATCGCCAACGCCTTCAATACCCTGCTATTATGTAGGACGTTAGGGAGACGGTCAATTTTATCACTGAGTGTCTTCCTACTTTTGCCGGATTGTCGCGGATTATCTCTCCGAGAGGGCCATAACTTACCCGAGCTAGCCAGAAGGTAGCTCGGGTAATTTATGGCCCTCTCGGCGAGAAGTAGGTATTGTGCGGTGTTCTACAGGAATCGGTCTTAGGACCGCTTCTGTCTGTGGAATATTGGCGACGATTGGGTGCGGCGTGGTCCATTGCTCAGAGATGTCGGCGTAACGTGCTACACCGAAGACACCGTCGCGCGTCGTCACGGCACAAGGAGCAACCATATGGGCTACGGCAGGTGAGGTGTTGCTCAAAACGTGGGTCGAATACGGCGGGTGGGTCTAAACACAAATCCGAGGCTATGTGCTTGCACGGTCCTCGGATGGGGCCGCCCACCGGAACCAGTATTTAAAAAATGGGACACGATTCCCGAAGTTTGGTCACAAAACTGAGGGGCCACAGCCCAGAGCGCGTTGTTGCCCAACATATGGGGACCCAACGCTCCCTGCAAGAGACTTTTGAATCTTGGCAACGTTTACAACCTCCGCAGAAGGCCACAAGATCTCAGTTGAGGCGGCGCGTGCCTGTTTAAACGGCGCAAGGAGGCGCACTCAGGAATCGAGGCTCAGCGGTTCCACCTCCGACAGGAAATCATGGAGATTCATGGATTTGGATTATGTGGATAAATTTTACATAGACCAAGAAATATATCATTGGTAGATCGCACAGCTTTCATTATTATACAGTAGATCTAGGATCTAATCAAGTTGACCACTCCTGCTCTATGGTATGGGCTTATTAGATTTAGATGTCTCAGCTTAAGGGTTTTCTTAATTTTTTGTAACTAGTTTTAAAGTAGGTAGGTACATCTGATAAGCACCTCTATACCACAGAAATCAGAAAACAAATTCTTTTTCTGATAACTGTGTCTTAGTTTCTGTATAAAATTTGATTTGAGTGGTATTCATCATTAGCTCTGTGGGCTTCATATACACCAAGAAACAACGGATTTACTGAAAACTTAATCATGCTGATATTTGATTGGAGTATGGGACAGTATCAGACTGGCCTCTTGGTGCAGCGGTTAGAGCACCTGACTAAGAAAGCGGTAGCACGATATCCGGTCCAATTTCAATTTACACCCAGTCCAGTATTTTTTTTGTTGTCTGGGTGTAATTTATCTATAGCTGCCGTGGGTCCACCCGCGTGATATTCTGTTCCAATTCCCACTTCCAAACTCATTCCGAAAATAAAATGTCGATAAATAGATTATTGTCTGTATGTGATTACCTACAGACTATATTCTATACTTGAGCCAAATTTCAGTCAGATCTGTTCAGCCATTACAAAGACGTGTTGGTACCTATGTATCTAGAAATATATTCAAAATCAGTTGTCGAGATCCCATAGCTCTCATATCCCAAGCTTATACCTACACACATGAGCATAGTTTGGCTACATAGCGCTGCGTAAAAAGAAAAGAAACATCGCAAACTATTTATATTTAAAAATCCCACAATCGTTTATCATGGATGCTATGCCGGACTAAGACTAAAAATTTAAAAAACCTCACGTTACGCCCAGCAACCTATAATAATCTTTGTTTGCCTAGGTTGGGAGTCCCGGGTAAGCCCTCGGAAGGATGTCCCAGAGGACTGAGTTATGTGATCTAGCCATAGTCACCAAACCTGTAATTTATGTTCCACACTACAAAGTAGAGAAGATAGGAATAAAAACCTTAAGATTGGTTTAAATAACTTTATTTGCAATAAATACTTTGTAAGTGTTCATTTCACAGCTTCATAAATTAACAATAATAATTATAAAATCCATGACACACCTAGCCTAGTGTTCATACCTACTGTTTTGCTCTAGATGCCATTTTGGTATGGCAATGATGCCAAATAACTACTAATAATGAAATATATCAAATAACAATATAGTCATAAAAGATATATGTTAAATATGCACTGATCTCTATTATTCACTGAACTCCATATTTCTCAAATGACTAGTTTTTATGCCAAATCAATGCGGTCAAGCATTGGTGTATCACCCAGGTTTAAATTTGCAAACGTTTAACTTTGCTATATAGTTTAACTATATAGCAAAGTTTAGTATAGTAGCAAAGTTTATATATATAGTAGCAGAGTTTATATTTCTATACTATGATAGTAGTGTACTCTTTTCTTATAAATTAATTAAATATAGCAAAACTTCTCGTTTTATGTTTGGTGTAAATTATTTGGAACAGTTATGCAACAAAATCAATAAATATTAGTTCCTTAATCATGTACAGCCAAAATTCAGAAAACGGTTAAATTATACAGTTTAACCTAACCCTGTTGGTTTTCTGGACTTTGTTGTTGCTGTAAACACAAAATCAAGTGAATGCCCCCCCCCCCCCCCCCCCCCGGCTGACCAATGGAGAATCGGAAGTGACAGTACACCTATCTTTTAACCTGAAAAATATCTAGGTTCCGGATCGGTGAAATCGGAATACAAGAAGGTTGGCAATGGGAGCCATTTAGTTACGACGAGTACGAAATCCATACAATAGAGGTCAGCTTATATTATTACTAGATAATAAAATACTTAAATTTCGGTAATTAGTAGGTACCGATCTTTGAATTTAGCTTGAAATCTATACAACCTAGTTTCATAAGTATATTAGCAATTTGATGTCTGACAGTTTTCTATATAATTCTAACGAGATAATGATGGGATATGATATAATATCAGATATCAAATTGCACTTTTTTGCCACAGCTTAGTACTCTTATAATACAACCGTTTCATTAAATTTAGTTAACATTGTAACAATATAGTACATTCATTAGTATTGTAATAGGTACATTTAATATTTATATTGATTGGCTTTAATAACACAAAATATAGTTATTCATCTGTTATAAAATTGACTTAGATAGATAAACTATAATTATTTATTAGTTAAAATATTAAATAAAATATATAGATTTTACTTTGCTTCTGAGTATAGAGAAATTGAGATCTATTTCAATATACTTAAAAAATATACTTATTTGAGTAAAATTAATAAAGTATCTTTCTAAATCACATTACTGTCACAAGAGGCATATCTAAAAGAAACTGTCGGGATGAATTTTATTAGAAACAATGACAGTCTTAAGAGCTGGGCTCCTACTCTCTTTCTCCGAAATAAAACTGTCGATTTTACAAATCATTTTCTCTCAACAACCAAAACGAATGATTGAAAAATTATTCAGTTTAGAGAGTAGACACCCTGATCCTACTACAAATTCAGATCAATACTACATGCCTACATTTTCTATTTGACGTGATAAAGGTCTTATAAATAGATGAACGCCCGTTGCACGAAAAAGTGTCACGTTCCGGCTGAGCCAAGTGTGCAAGCGAGCGCGTGGAACAAGCGATAGAGATGCACTATCGGCCTAAGCGTTCGATTTATGACGCATCTATCTCTCTTCACTCTATCGGCCGAATACGTTTGTGTTTTCATAAGACGTTATCACGTAAAATTATCGGCCGCCATCCGGCTTTTTTTTACATAATTTTGAAGTCTACAACAAATTCTTCGGCTTGTGTTTAAACGCCGCCCAAAAATGTACCTATTTTACTACCAATAAAATTCGAAACGTTTACCAAAATGGATAAATGGTCACCAAATTACGTTTCCTAAAAAAAGAAGCAATAAAACCAACTCTCGACCGTTGTCGACTGTTTACGCTGTCGACTTATTATTCGGTAAGTAGTTGGTAGATTAAGTATAAATCTATCGAAATAACCTACTAAGTATAAATAATACCCATAGGTTCTAGCGCTCGGCGGCCGCTGCCGCGGCACACTCGCTTCGCTCGCTCGCCTTCGCGCGTTAATAGTCACAGTTCCAACCTAACCTAACTTTGATTACACTAAGGCAAATTAGAACTGGAGCTTTTGGTGTCAATTAATTAATCCATTTTGGTGATGACTTAAAATGTTTCCAAATTCATCCCGCAGTAACTCTTAGTAGCTATACATAACTTTTACATTCAATATCACAATATTTGTTTCCTTTGGTGCTCTTTACATCTAAATATTGCACTTATAAACATGGACTAGTCGTTTTCAATCTTAACTCACAAAGTTTTGGAAGAAATGTTGTTTCATCAAAGTGTTTCACTTTGAATATTATTTCTGATTCTGACTGCTTACATGAGAGACTTATACAATAAAGCAAAAGTTTATCTAAAGGCATACCTTTTGCGTCGAAAAGATACGCCAATTAATAAAAATAAACATATCTGATAAGTGGGACAAACCACAGCTATTACTGCGCATCGCCACATTCGTGAATCCACGATCTGACGATAGAGTTGTGAAACGCCACTGTTTGCAACATTGAATTCCGTCCTTTAGAATTGCATTTCGTCCTTTAGAAGGTACCTCATGTAACCAGTCATCACTTATTGCCTTTTTCGAGTGACATTATTTTGAAGGCGTAATACGCAAAAATCATACTGATAAATCGAGCGAGTTATATTTTTCCCAAGTAGTATAATAAAAAATAGTCACAAAAATAAATTAAAACCTCAATATAAAAATAGATGTGATTTATAACAATGTGTCAGGATTTGTATTCAGATAAGATAGGATTAAATAGTGACACACATGTGCAGCCAAATGTAACTTGGCAAGTAGTGCAAGTCTTTGAACAATAGATGTTCATCGCGCATGACATGTGCCCTGGGACACGAGACGCGAGCCAATGACATACACCTTAAACTAAATACCACTACTACAAGTCATTCACCCATAAGAAACCCAAGACACACATTCAGCGTCTTAAAAACGTCAGCACAAAAAGTGTGCTTACCCTCTTTTCAAGTTTAATAGGTACGAATTGTTTTAACATAATATTTTGCAATGTAGGAAAGTTTATCCGCTTTTAGTAGACTGCTTTTGTAAATACAATTGTAACTCGTGCTTTGTAAGTTTTAATTTATAAAAAAAATATTGATCTTTATCTACATACGTAAAATTGCGGACATTTTTGAGTGCTACATACTTTTGTTCGTGACCGTGTTTCTTGGGTTTTTGTATGTCAATGCATTCACCATTCTCAGTGACTTGCCAGTCTTGAAAGGAAGCTTACCATTATGTTATAAAACATATTTTTATAATATGTAATATCATTGTTTAAATATGTTCATTTCCAATATCGTAAATTTAATGTAGAAAAATGTATCAGTGTAGACTCTAGAGCAAAATTCCGCATCTATTGTCTAGTCGGGACAGAGCCGCTTAACCAATTAAGCCATCGAGACATACTCAAAACTGATGCATTTATCCACCTTATACGTTGATAGTCATTCCATGACTATCCACCTCATACGTTAATAGTCATTCCATGACTATCCACCTTATAAGTTGATAGTCATTCCATGACTAGCCACCTTATAAGTCGATAGTCATTCCATGACTATCACCTTATAAGTTGATAGTCATTCCATGACTATTCACCTAATACGTTGATAGCCATTCCATGACTTCAGGTAAGGCTATGCATTGTACTATAGTCACTATAATAAGTCCTAAATTACGTAAAATTTGATTTGGAAGCTTTAACTTTTTTTTTAAAACGTTAAGATAACTATTGAAGTACGTAATTTCTTCGTAATCTATTTACAGTATTAAATATTTGGTATATCTTTAGCGGCAACTATCAACCATACGACTAATATCATATGCCTCATATTTAGTAACGGCAAAAATGAGACAAAAGATATTTTTAGTGAATTTTTCTCTACGATTTCAAGTCGTGAGGTCGAAAATTGGAAGCCAGAAAATATGTCACAATCCACTAACAATACATAACAGAATGGCACATTAGAATAATGGAAGCCTTAAATATAAAATATGGAATACATAATGTTGATATTATGTATTTCTGTTAATAAACATGTAGGTAACCAAATACATTTTTTCAAAATATCGTTTAACGTCATACACAATATTATCTACTTCCTCATTAATCTGATGCCCAAAACGTGACTAAAATTTAACACTTATGATTGAATGTACACATTGTACCTACACTTATCAAAATCAAAAACGTTTACAAAAAATAGAAATGTTTCGTAATTATAATAGGGCTTTGGAGAGGTCCATGATTCACAGATCTAGCATCAAAATTGGCTTTTTTACTCTAAAGTAAACTTCTAGCAGCTGTTAAATATCTACAGACAGAAAAGCTGTCCGCCTGTCTTAATGATGCAACTACAAAATGTACCCACTAATAGAAAATAAAATTAGTGGTTGAGACATCCTGTCTCTAGCCCAGTACTAATTCTAAAAGTGAATTATAACAATGAAAATCACATTTACACTTTAACTATCGAATTTGTCTGAAATACTTACGTTCAAAATTAAAACACTTCTCAATTTACGCACAAGTTTACAAAAAAAAAAATGCCAGCAGTATTAAAAATTTTGACTAATCGCAATTGTAAATAATCAAAGTTATTAAATAATCACAATAATGTACAACACTAGGCCAAATATAAACGCCAGTATATATTTAGTAACGGTCTTATAAAACTTAGTCTAAAATTAATCGTATATAACCAACCACCTGTGATGGAACTCTATCTCCGCTTCTCCCATTTCTAGATGGAGGTCAGTCTGGCACTGGTTTATTGTTTTAGATTCATTTGGTCTTGACCTAAAAACGCTTTAATTGTGGTACAAATAAGATCGGTCGAGACTTCGAACCCGGCAACGCCCCCGCCATACTGATGTTGAGAGATTTAGGAGCGAGTTATGTAAGGTGTGGGGTCAGCGGACCCGGTTGAGGCGGAGCTCCCTCTCCAGCTGTTGCAATTGCCGGATGAAGCCTTCATTAGGATGAATGTCGCGACGTGCACGGACTGTGCCCATTGCCTCGGCGAGCGACATTCCTTTCTTGATCATGAGGTATGCTAGAGCACACGTTGCTGAACGTGAAACGCCCATCATGCAATGTACTAGGACGCGCCCTGAAATAAAACAAAAACTGGCTCAGTGAAGCTGAATTTTAGCATTGTCAATCTCGATCGATGGCTATTCAGGCTAACCATGACTCATTTTATGTATTTTTGTTATGTTGGAGCATTGGAGTTATTATTGAATAGTAACTCAATGTGTTGGAGTTGGTTGACGAGTCGTGCTAGTAAAACCACAGTGAACTTGACGAATATTTCGTCACCATGTGGGACACGTGCCCAAATCTTTTTAAAGATGAATATTCTCTCTGAAATCGTCAAAATTAGAATATTAACTTTCGTATGTAATTAATAGTTACTTAAATATTAATTTCTACTATGGGTACTCGAAAGAATGTAATTGTTGCCATGACAAATGTCAATACAGGCCGTATTGACATTTGTCATGGCAACAACTCTCATTGGCGGATTCACGAATCCACAATGAGAATTCGGTCACTAAACGGCCTCTAATTGGCTGATTCCGGAATCGGAATAGGGGGTCGTCCATTAATCACGTGAGGCTCGAAAGAGGGGGGAGGGGGGTCTGACAAAAATCACGAAACATCACCAGGGGGGGTGGGGGGTGTATTGAGATATCACGTGTATTAATTTTGAACAACAACTTTACAACCCTGAATTTGCGATCTCTCTTATTTCTGAACAACAAAACCTACGATATTAAAACTTGTATGGAATAATTCATTAAGCACTTAATTCCTTTCTTACATCAGAAATTATTGAAATAGGAATACTTAAGCGTTGATCATACAACACAAAAATAATTTTGTCTATTATCATCTCTTATTTAGATTATAGGAATCAATCCGATCAATAATAATCTCAAACTATGTCAGTATTATTTAAAATGGTACCTACTATAGTTTTGGCGTGATACAGAAAGACATACAAAAAATAAACAATTTTAGCTTTAGTATCGGATGTAATGGAAGTTACATAGAATGTCCAGTAAAAAAATCTTGGAAAAGAATTATCAAATATATTCGATGTACAGATTTTCGACTCTCTATAGCCTTATTATAAGTTATACATATATCCTAGACTAGCCGATGCACGCAGCTCTGTCCACTGGTGGGTGAAGGTCGTGGGACCCCATCCACCGATGATAATTTGGGGGGCCCCTCTCCGTGTTCCGGAGATGCCTTCAGCGCCCACCCGCTCGACCGCTCTCTACCTTCTCTGCTTTCAGAGAGGCGCCCGAGAGCGGTGCGATGCGGGCTTGGGTTTTTGTCAGCTCCGGGGTAGCGGCAAATCTTGCTCCTCCGAGGAGAGACCCGGAAGCCCGGGAGCCCCTGGCCGGACCGACGGGCATAATCTTTGGATATCTTTCGGCCCGGCTATAGTATGAGGAGGAACAACGCGGGGTTTAGTGGATAGGGCGGTCCCTTTCCGGGACCGGGAGCCACACCATCCCGCCTGCCCTAGCAGCTGAAGTGACGGTGTCCAACCGCATTCCCCCCGTAACCAAAAAAATAAACGCAGCTTTGTCCACGGGAATATCGTAAGTCGTGACCAAAAGCATAATGATCGCATGGAAATTCAACCTTGATTATTCTACTTTTGTCCATAACTTCGCTTCTATTTAGCTAACTGCGATCAAACAAACGTAAGATTTTAAGCTTGACAAACTGACACCTTCTTAATTAGTTTCTAAATAATGATGATATTATATACCGGGAGTAAATGCGACGGGAAATATATTAAAATATTATGTGATGCAAACGAAGTTGCGCGGGTCAGCTAATATTCGTATACATAGATTATACAAAAGGGACTTATATCAAATTTTAAAAAAATCTTTGTAATTACTAAAAATACACGTGATTCGGCCCAGGGGGGGAGGGGTAATCTGAAACCTCACCAAATATCACCAAGGGGGAGGGGGGGGTCCAAAAATGCCCAAAAAAACCTCACGTGATTAATGGACGACCCCTAGGAGTAGCGCATTCTTAAATGTCAAAACGGGCCTATTATTTTTAACTACTTTAATAGGGTTACTCCGCAATTTACACTTGAGTACAACCGTTCAATTATTGAATAACACCACTTGCATTGTTTTTTTTTTTATACCACTAAGGTGGCAGACAAGCATACGGCTTACCAGAAGGACCGGTGGTCACCGCAGCCTATGAACGTTTGCAACACCAGAGGTGCCACACTCGCGCTGCCGACCCTGCAAAAACCTTCTAAGACCCCTTTTGAAGAACCCCATACTGTAGGCGTTTGGGAAAACCGAGGCAGGGAGGTCATTCCACAACCTGAGCGTGCGCGGAAGAAAACACCTATCGGATCTAACCGTGCTGGAACGCACCGGACGCAGAGTGTGAGGATGAACTCCCTGTCTGTGGCGAGCGGTGCGATGATAGAACGTAGCCGTGGGCATCATATCAAACAATTCCTCAGAGCACATACCATTGTACAGGCGGTAGAACACGCATAAGGAGGCAAAGTCTCTCCTGTCGCGAAGAGGTTCCACACCAGCTGTAAGTACAGGGTCGTTGACAACTCTAACAGCTCGTCTTTGCACCGAGTCAAATGGACGAAGCTGATATTCAGGTGCTCCCGCCCAGAGGTTACAGCAGTACTCCATATGCGGCCGCACTTGCGACTTATAGAGAAGCAGTGTTTGCGCCGCAGTGAAGTACCGCGGCGCCCTGTTGAGCACACCTAGCTTCTTGGACGCCAGCTTAGCCTTGTCCTCCAAATGACTACGGAACTGAACGTCACTGGAGATGTCAACGCCAAGGATCCCTATACTTTTGGAGATGGAAAGAGATGTGCCCTGAAATTGCGGCGCTACAGTAATTGGGGTTTGCTTAGCGGTGAAAAAACAAGCTTGTGTCTTGGAAGGGTTGAACTGGACAAGATTTTGTCCACCCCAATCGGACACTCTAGGAAGAGTAGCCTCGATTTCAGACACAAGCTGTTCACGATTTTCCTCCACTGTGTCCCGAGAGGTACCGGGGCGGCCCGTGTAACAAGTGTCCCCCGTACTGTCGTCCGCATAACAATGAATGCCGTCAATAGACAACATGTCATTGGTATGCAGCAGAAACAGAGTAGGGGACCACACTGAGCCTTGCGGTACTCCAGCATTTATGGCCATGCAGTCTGAACAGCTGCCATCAACGACGGCCCTGATGCTTCTATCGGCCAAGAAGCTGGACACCCATCCGCATAATCTCTCGGGTAGTCCATATGAAGGCAATTTCGTAAGAAGACCACGGTGCCAGACCCGGTCAAAGGCTTTAGAGATGTCGAGGCTCACTGCTAGTGCCTCACCCTTACTCTCGATAGCCGCCGCCCATCGGTGTGTTAGGTACACAAGAAGATCGCCCGTCGAGCGACCGTGACGGAAACCGTACTGCCGGTCACTGAGCAGGTCGTGTTCCTCAAGGTACCCCAGGAGCTGTGTATTAATAACACGCTCCATCACCTTGGATAAAAGGGAGGTGACGGCTATAGGCCTGTAATTGGCCGGGTCGGTCCTGTCACCCTTCTTGGGTACAGGATGTACATACGCAATCTTCCACGACGCCGGGACTTGTCGCATGGAATATGAAAGTGTGAAAAGACGTGTAAGTACCGGACACAACTCTGGACCACAGTGCTTAAGTACCACCGCGGGAATGCCGTCTGGCCCACTCGACTTATGAACGTCCAGGGATTGAAGCTCCCGTCGGACATTCCGCTGTGTAAATTTAACTTCCGGCATGGAAGTTAAATTTACACAGCGCATGACTGCCTCTGTGGCGTAGTCGGTTGTGATACCGCCTGCGGCGCAGGAGGTCCTGGGTTCGATTCCTGGGTCGGTCCAAATATTTGTGTGATCCACAAATGTTTGTTTCGGAGTTTGGGTGTTTTCTATGCATAATATGTATGTATTTAGAAATATATAAGTATGTTTATCAGTCGTCTAGATCCCATAGCACAAGCTTATAGCTTAGTTTGGGATAGATGATGTTGTGTGAGAATGTCCAACAATATTAAAAAAAAAAAAAAAAAAAAAAAAAAAGTGCCACAACTCGGAATGCCCGGCGGTAAAGCACCCCCGTCGCTCATGGTCGAGTTAGAGGCAAAGAGATTACCCAAAAGGTCGGCTTTCTCCTTGGCACTCTGGGCTAAACTACCGTCGGGTTTAAGCAAGGGTGGTAAACCTGACCGACAGAAGTTTCCTTCGGCAGCTTTGGCAAGCGACCAAAATTCACGACTTCCTGAAGGGTAGCCTGCTAGCCGTTCGCCAATTCTGCCGACGAAATTGAACTTGGCCCTGACAATTGCTCTTTTACTGGACCTCGAGGCGGCATTTAATTTGCGTTTCACCTCAGAGATGTTTGGATCTGAATTTGCACGAGCCGTGGTCCAAGCTCTGTAGGCAGATTCTTTCTGCATTAGAGCTTCTCTGCAGAGCCGATTGAACCACGGTCGCTTTTTTGCACCTACAGGGATCCAGCGGTTGGGAATGTAGCATTCCATACCCTCCAAGATCCCCTCAGCATCTGAATCCTGTTGTATTGTGAGATTTACAAAATAAATACTGTGGAACATCATAAGTGGTGTTATTCGCTGTGTTAATACTGCTACATTTACATTTCCCGGTGCCTCTTGCAGCTTTTTATTCCGCGACTCGCTGCCTTATAGGTTTGTATGTCTATGGAACAAACGCTAACACCATGTTACCCGCCATCCAAACAGAAACCATTTACGTTTCAAATCGGATAATATCCTCTCAACAAAAAATGTGTAAAAATAAATACATACCTCCACTTGAAATCCCCTCATCGATAAAGTTTGCAGCTGTGTGGAAGTACTTCGATATATCTGTCGACGGCAAGTCCATAAGCTGGAAGCCTCTGTAGCGAATTCCAGGGCAGTCACGATAGTAAAGATGGTCTGTGTCCACCTGTGTGAATCGTTTGCCTTCTGCTGTGTTGAGGACATAGTTTATGCCCATTCGTTTTAGGAATTGCTTGTCCTTTGCTGCAACGCTAAATTTAAAACATCGATTTTTAAAACTATAGTCATCTAATTTTGGTTAAAGAAATAAAACACGCACAGAGAGATTCAACTATGACAGAAAACCAAATACCTAGTAGAAATTAGAACAATTTACAGATAAAGTACTCACGCGTCTCCTACGTACAATCCAGGATACACTTCGTTTACATCCGCTGAAGAGTTGTATGTTATATCAGAGAAAGGGCTGGACCGGAATGACGATGTCAGCGTGTTCAGTACTGACGATGGTGCTCCAAAGTTCTGTATACGAAACGGGCTCGTTACAAATTTACAAAACGATTGACCCATAATTTTTCTTGGTTTATTTCAATTTTCACACATAATGTTAGTAAGCACGACTGATACACTCGCACAAAAAGTGAGGAATACTACAGCTGTGTATCGACGTATTTTCACTGCAAGTACTGATAACCAACTAGGTAGTAATTATTAGCGTCATAGCAAAGTCAATGCGAGATAAAGATGAAAATACATCACTTTTGTGCAGACATAAGTGATAGCAATTAACTGTGCTTACTTTCAAAACGAGCAGATTATAAGATTTTCTTATCAAATCTTGACCATCATTAATACTCATTAAACAAAATTATTTTTTCTTCTTTCTTTTCAAGTGATAATCTGTTGTAATTTTTAATACGTTCTTGTATCAATAACTGGATTTGTTAGTTTGTCAATTAAAACAAGTCACTAAAACTATATTTCAATGATCACGTGAAAGTATTGATAGGTACAAAATAAAAGCTTTTGGCCAAAAGAAAGCAATTTCAATAATTTGTTAAGTGTGTCAAGGACTGACAGTTATACGAATGGGTATGCTTTATATCCGTGACCCATCCGAACACTAAAAGCAAAGCATGCAAGGTTGTTTACAGACGCTATTTCAATGAAATTTAAGTCAGGAGTTTTTTGTATCCAGATATATTTGGATATCTCCTAGAATTGTATTGGAATTTTTGCTCAGCGATGGTGAAGTAAAATTTCATTGAATTTATATTACTAAACTATCGTGCTTTACTTAGGTAGTTGGATGTACAGGGCAATTGTGTGATTCATAATACAAGGGGCACTAAACAAAGACCTGTGATAAATACCATTAGGGTCCTTAGGTAGGATCCTACACGCTGTTCTTTAGCCGCACAGTATGAATGATTTCTTGGAAATAGCGAGTACTGTCAATGATATTAATATCACAATATTAATAAAGCGTTAAAAGTTTATTGAGCTTTAAAGCACACATAGCGGTCATATCTTGCTTTGCACGGATGCAAGATAGTATTGAAGATTGCTCGTCCGTAGCGTCTGTTCTCGATAAGCTTAAAAACTACAGAACGGAGTATCATGCGAGTTTTGTGGATTGGTTGATGTTGATATTATAGTGGTTGATTGATTAATGAAGTCAATTATTGAATTTGGAAGCTTTCATCTAGACGCAGTAGTAGATAATATTATAGTAAGAAACGCGAATGAAGCTGCGAGCTCTAGCTCATACAGTATAAATCAGGAGATTTATTTTATAGGTAGGTGCAATATAGGAAAAAGGGAGAGTTAGCAGATAGACTACAGCAAATGGCGCTATCACAGACGGCTCTCGAAAGGATTCAACAAAGAGGCTCCTAAGGCCACATAAAATGCGAAAACGAGACGGAGATCAATCCATCTATAAGAAAAGGCAGATACGCTAAAGTCTTTCAGGCGAAAGTCACTGCGTAGTAGTACCATAGTATCTCCAAACAAACACGAGAGGCAGCCGCAGCAGCCAAGTAGCATTGAAAGTCCGTTATACTTTCGATTGTTGGCACTTGATGGAACTTGTTATAATACATTATGAAAATTCACTTGTACTATTCCACTTTTATTTTAATTTAAAAATACCTGACCGGTTTCGCTTTTAAAGCATTATCAAAGGTTCTTGTAAGAACCTTTGATAATGCTTTAAATTCCACTTTTATTTTAATTTAAAAATACCTGACCGGTTTCGCTTTTAAAGCATTATCAAAGGTTCTTGTAAGAACCTTTGATAATGCTTTAAAAGCGAAACCGGTCAGGTATTTTTAAATTAAAATAAAAGTGGAATAGTACAAGTGAATTTTCATAATGTAGCATTGAAAGTATTTGAAAGCACTAAACTCAAGTCGGAGACCGGCATAGACCCATTCCCACTCCTGTCCTAAATTGCTTGCATTAAACCTATGACCACGAAACCCAACACACACTCAAGACCTAAACCTAAAAAGTAGTCACTCCCGGTTGCCCTTCTGCCAACTGGAAATGACAAGTTCAATAATTTTTGACGAGGAAGATTTTCTATGTCATTGTCTCGCTTCCGATTGGAAGTCGAACAACCTAAGAACTATTTTTAGACAGACTAAAAAGACCGCCGACACTTGGCGGTATTTTAAGTCTTCTTACAGGACTAGATGCGAAAAGAACTAACCAGGAAACATTAACTATTTTAACTAGGCACTAACTAACTGGATTTGAATTAGCCAGAAGAAATAAGAAACTAATAAAGAAATATTTATATACAAGCTTTAAACTGTCAACAATACAATGTTGCTGATCGAAGATTGACAGTGTTAGGTGTGATGAACGATTCCAGATGCCTGAGATGCTTGGAAGAGGAGGAGACCATCCTTAACCCCACTTATTGGCTGAGTGCCCAATATTTTCTAAAGGCCGCCGATCACCGACCACAACCACAAAACGCCATCGGCATATTTCCTGTAGTTTTCATACATTTTATACAGACTCTCCGCAAGCGGTTGACGGCCGCCCCAGTGCTGTGCCCGTTACACACCACAAATCGTCCCTGCTTGCTTCTTGTGGCCGGTGTCTGGTGGCCCCACTCAACGCCGACGAGTTAGTTCTTTAGTTAAATATGGGCATAGAATCATATGTTTATCAGTTTTTTTTTTATAATTAGCTCGCCAAAATGATGCCACTCGCCTGATGGAAAGCCATTACGACATCTGGCAATTGGGGACACTCTCATAGTCTACAAGACTATGATGTGCCCTTCCAAGCTCCGCTTGAAGAATCCGGGGATATAAGGGGGAATCCCGGGCACTGACAAGTCGTTCCAGGTTTTTCTAGTTCGACAGAGAAACAATCTTTTGAATCGCTCACTCAGTTCTGGCGAAGATCTCTCCACTGTGTGAGAGTGGCACCTTTGCCCGGGCTGTGTTCGAGATCGAAAAGAAGATTTTTTTTTTGGAATTAGATTGAAGAGCTCTTCAGAACACTCACCGTGATAGATTCTGTAGAAAGCAGTCAAAGACGCAATAGTTCTTTGCTGCGCCAACGGCTCTAGGTTTTCCGTTACATTAGGACATATTATGTCGATAGTGCAATTAGCTCGACTCTGCAAAGCGTCCAACAACCACCTCGCGCAGTCGTCCATAAGGTGAGAGCAGTATTCGACGCAGGGTCGAACCTGCGTCTTGTACAGTAGACACCTCTGGTGCGACGTAAAGCACCGCCTCATCTTATTCAGGACTTAGGCTAGCTAGCCCAATATATCTGTCGATATAATTTTTGTTATGGAACCCACGCTGGACGTCTATGCCGAGGATATCGTATTACGGAGAAGATAGGGTAGGAAAGCTGAGTTTTTCGGGCATTGAAATCGACCAGGTTTTCCCTGCCTATTAGCAGACAAACAAATGCAGTCCAAGTCCCAGTCAAAATCAGCCACAAGTTGCCATTCCCTCTCGTCGCCGTAGGTTCGCCCTGGCACTGGACGGCAGACTTACTCCCGTGTAGACTGCTATCGTCTACATACCAATGTATGCTCCCGAGGGACAGCATGTTATTTATATGCAGGAGAAAGAGGGTCAGGATAACACAGACCCCATTAACAGACGCATTAACCGGAATAAGCCTGACCATTACAGAGAACCTGTATTGTCATCCATGCAGGCCCAGCCCTCCTGCAGTACAATTGAGGCAGTGTGCAGGAAGCTTGGAAAGAAGCGAGGCATATCGAACAAGCGGTCGGGTCGTCCGCTCGGTATAGCCGGCGTCTCCCACAAGAAAATAATAATGCTTTATCAAAGGTTTTGGCGCAGTACCGATATCAAAGTCTAGGGTAGGTAGCCTGTCGGTACCACTGTTGGAATGCCGTCGTGACTACTGGCTTTCCATGTTTCAAGATACCATAGCACTACCTATACATTGCAGTACTCCAAGTATTAACCACAAAGAGATGAACTAGCAAGTCAGCTTTCTCTTGGGCCTTGTGAGCCAGAGATCCATCCGGATTGAAGGCACTCTCGCAGATCTGCTTTTCATGCGATTTCAGAATTTAGATACAATTTTTCTCCATCAGAGTTCATAATGAGACTGGGTGCATGATTGAAAACATAGTTTCTAGTGATTGTCATGTTTTTCTACTTCTGTAGCCGCTTCTAGTTTCTCAATACAGATTTGTGGTTGTGGCCTGTGTCATGAGTGTGGCGACATGTAAAGGCAGATGTGAAATTATGGTACTGATCTTCCAACACCATTTTAGGTGCTTTGGCCTTATCTTTGTCTGCCAGTCATCAGGCGCGCCACACTTGGATGAGGTTAGCTTGAGCCGAGATCTTGGTAGGGCCCCTTATAGCAACATACAAATATTTGTCTCACATATTCATGTACTGCATTTCTTCTTTGATTTAAACGAGATTTATTTTGTTCCATTGTTTAGGATTACTTGCAAATAATTCCAAGTCCTTTTCTTGTGAATTTTATTTTTTAATTATCCCATGGGTCTGGCCATTATTTAATGAAGGCGATAGGTATGGTACATATTGCCAGATAAGAAGAAACTCTAGCTATTATAATATTCTAAATAAGTGTTCATGCACATAGTGTATTAAGTAGCTAGCCAGAAGTATGAATAGGGTGGTATATTTCAATACTCTGTAAACAGTACCTAATCAGACAGCATCACATAAAAAAATTTGCTAATAGCAAAAAATTGTTTAATTTTAAGCTAACCATAGCTGATTAGTTATTTCATCTCAAAAATAACAGCATTCTTATTCTATAGAAAACATAATTGATCCTGCCGCTTATTAACTCATAAATGTAGTAAGTACATATTATAGCATCCATTTATTAAATTATAAAAAAAATCTAATTAATGAGGTCAGTTTTTAGCCATGACTGCATAATTAGTGAACACTAGAAAACGTAAAATTTGTGTAAGTACATACATCGCAAGAAACTGGTCTTCGGGAATAACGGGGATACAAGAGCTGTGAAAAAAATAATGACCTTTACCTTACAATAATAAATTACAGGGGCTTAGCATAGACGTATAAGAAAGTACTAATTATCAGATAGCATTATTGCACAAGTGTGATAAAAGGAAAATTGATATGCCTTCGAAATGATTCACGGACGGAATACAGCGACTGACCTTGAAACTGTGACGAAGATTTGTTTAAAAATAGATCACAGCAATGTTGGGTTTAGATCACAGCAATGTTGGGTTTTCGTTAAGTACACGGTAATAATTTCTAGGGAAAGAAATACTATTCGAAGAGGTAATTGCATCGAAGTCATAAACTTTAATATTAAAATATTTTTTTAAATCTATTTGTAGCTAATTATTTGTAAATAGAAATACTCACCGAATCTCTGTAACTCATTGTGGATATTATTTAAAATATGTATATGAATAAACTAACACTGAAATAATTCCCGGATATTTTTTTATAATTTTAGCGTAAACACTGTGCTCTCAAAAATACAAATTCACCAACTGCGCGCCGCGCCGCGCGCCGTGCAAAGAAAATTCTGACAGTGACATGACACTGCAGTCTGCGAAACAAAATTCAAATTGACATTTATCTGACTGTTGAGTGTTGACTGATTAGTGATTTGCTGCCCGGCCACACTAAGGGGAAATGCCATTAATAATGGCGTTGATGAACGTTAAACGTTAGTGTAGCCACCGAATTATCGCGATAATTCGACAACGGCATTCACATTGCCGTTTGACGTTAGGCGATAGCTCAAGTGGCGGCACATCAAAGAGAATTATTACGTTGAAGCGGCCACACTACGCGTGTCAGTGCGCACCGTGAGAGTGTGAACGTTTTCAGTATTTTAATACCTTTTCGGTATATTTTATTGACTTTTTTCGATGTCAGTATATTAATGGGTATATTGGTAAAAGTCAGTATTTTTGGGTATATTTTGAATAAAAGGTTAGGGTAAAGGTGCTCCCTCACCGGGAGCATTCGCCTGTAATGTAACAAATTAGATTCGACTTTGGGCATTACGTTACGGCCTGCCTCCCTGACCGACACGAGCATTCGCGTGTAATGTAACATTTATTATAGACTAGCTGATGCCCGCAGCTTCGCCTGCGTGAAATTTTGTTCTCTTCTCCGCGTCTCATGGGAACTTATTCCCGGGATAAAACTTGTATCATTTCAGACTATAATCTATCTCTGTGTGACTACATGATAATTTTGCAATCCAATATGGCCGCCGCGCCGAAATCACAAAATTTCATGATGGGTATCGTTTAAGGGGGTTTTTGGTATGCTGAGTACGAATTTCGGGTTAATTTAGAGATCCAATATGGCCGCCGCGCCGAAATCACAAAATTTCATGATGGGTATCGTTTAAGGGGTTTTTTGGTATGCTGAGTACGAATTTTATGATAATTTTTGCAATCCAATATGGCCGCCGAGCCGAAATCACAAAATTTCATGATGGGTATCGTTTAAGGGGTTTTTTGGTATGCTGAGTACGAATTTCAAGATAATTTTGCAAAATTAACCCTAAATTCGTACTCAGCATATCAAAATTCCATTTATACATGCTACATGAAATTTTACAACGGCGGCGAGGCAGCCATATTGGATAGCAAAATTTACCTAAAATTCGTATTTGGCATACTAAAAAACCCCATAAACTATATACAACATGAAATTTCACAACAGTGGCACGGCGGCCATTTTGGATGGCAAACGTTAACCTGAAATTCGTACTCAGCATACCAAAAAACCCCTCATACGATATACAGCATGAAATTTTACAAAGGTGTAAGGCGGCCATCTTGGATTGCAAAATTGACCTTAAATTCGTACTCAGCCTACCAAAAAACCCCTTAAACGATACCCATCATGAAATTTTGTGATAACGGCGTGGCGGCCATATTGGATCTCTAAATTGACCCGAAATTCGTACTCAGCATATCAAAAAACCCCTTAAACGGTATCCAACATGAAATTTTACAACGGTGGCGCGGCGGCCATCTTGGATTGCAAAATTGACCTTAAATTCGTACTCAGCCTACCAAAAAACCCCTTAAACGATACCCATCGTGAAATTTTGTGATAACGGCGCGGTGGCCATATTGGATCTCTAAATTGACCCGAAATTCGTACTCAGCATATCAAAAAACTCCTTAAACGATACCCATCATGAAATTTAGTGATAACGGCGTGGCGGCCATATTGGATCTCTAAATTAACCCGAAATTCGTATTCAGCATACCAAAAAACCCCTTAAACGATACACATCATGAAATTTTGTGATTTCGGCGCGGCGGTTATACTGGATCTCTAAATTAACCCGAAATTCGTACTCAGCATACCAAAAACCCTCTTAAACGATACCCATCATGAAATTTTGTGATTTCGGCGCGGCGGCCATATTGGATTGCAAAATTATCATGTAAAACAGCTGGGTGTGGGGCTCCCGGTTCCGGAACGGGGCCGTCCTACCCATTAAACCTGGTGGTATTCCTCCTCCCTATAGCCGGGAATCCGGAAAGCCGGGAAAATCTTTGGAAATTCTTTGGCTTTAGGCCGAAAGCCAAAGAATTTCCAAAGATTATTCCCGTCGAGAACCGTTCGGCGTCTCTCCTCGGGGGAGCAAGATGGGAGGTTCCCCCGGAGCTCGCTAAGGACCTGAAAAAATAAAAACCCAATTCCTCATCGCAATGATTTTTTTCTTTGTAGGGTTTGTTGCAATTACATTCGGTAATTTTTTTTTACGAAGCGTGTTGCAGGTGAAGGACGTTGAATTCAATCCTTCAAATAAAATGTTAAATGTAAATTCTAGGTTCTTCTTTTATAAAAATAAGGAAGTAATTAAAGAATAAACACGTTTTGATAATCGGTATTTTTATCGGTATATTTTCTCTGTGCCAGTATTATATATAGATACATTCAGTATATTTTTAAGGAGCTAAGGTATTTTTGTAAAATTTAATTCGGTCACACTTAACGTCAATTTTAACGCCAAGAATGGGCATTCACGCGAGAATTATTACGTTGAAGCGGCCACACTACTCAAATGGTGACGTTAAGAATTAACGCCATAATTAGCGCAATATTTATCGCGATGATGGGCATTGACGTTTTCTTTAATGTGGCCCCGGGTTTACTGGCTGACACAAAAGATGAGCGCACACAAATGAAAAATATGTCGAACATTTCAGTTTCGCTAGTAGATTCCATAAATGAATTCATTTTTCATCGAGAAAGCCTGAAAATAAAGATATTGAAGGTGTTTTGATTGTTAGGTTATGTTGTCGTACTTAAGGGGCCCCGACACGATCAATTGGCAAATGCCAAGCACGTTAAATATCATGTGTACATATACGTCGATGCACACACACATGCAAAGAAATCACGCGCACTGAGCAACTTCCATTCATATTTAACGTGATTGACAATTGCAAGGCATGATCATGTCGGGAGCCCATTAGTCTCGCCATACCTATCTTGGTATATGTTCAAACCATAGATTTATGTTCGGGCCACACTAAGGGGAAATGCCATAAATAATGGCGTTGATGAACGTTAAACGTTAGTGTAGCCACCGAATTATCGCGATAATTCGACAACGGCATTCACATTGCCGTTTGACGTTCACGTTAGCCGATAGCTCAAGTGGCGGCACATCAAAGAGAATTATTACGTTGAAGCGGCCACACTACGCGTGTCAGTGCGCACCGTGAGAGTGTGACCGTTTTCAGTATTTTAATACCTTTTCGGTATATTTTATTGACTTTTTTCGATATCAGTATATTAATGGGTATATTGGTAAAAGTCAGTATTTTTGGGTATATTTTGAATAAAAGGTTACGGTAAAGGTGCTCCCTCACCGGGAGCATTCGCCTGTAATGTAACAAATTAGATTCGACTTTGAGCATTACGTTACGGCCTGCCTCCCTGACCGACGAGCGTTCGCGTGTAATGTAACATTTATAGATTCGACTCGAGCATTACGTTACGATGCTACCTCCCTGACCGACACGAGCATTCGCGTGTAATGTAACATTTATTATAGACTAGCTGATGCCCGCAGCTTCGCCTGCGTGAAATTTTGTTCTCTTCTCCGCGTCTCATGGGAACTTATTCCCGGGATAAAACTTGTATCATTTCAGACTATAATCTATCTCTGTGTGACTACATGATAATTTTGCAATCCAATATGGCCGCCGCGCCGAAATCACAAAATTTCATGATGGGTATCGTTTAAGGGGGTTTTTGGTATGCTGAGTACGAATTTCGGGTTAATTTAGAGATCCAATATGGCCGCCGCGCCGAAATCACAAAATTTCATGATGGGTATCGTTTAAGGGGTTTTTTGGTATGCTGAGTACGAAATTTATGATAATTTTGCAATCCAAAATGGCCGCCGCGCCACTATTACAAAATTTCATGATAGGTATCGTTTAAGGGGTTTTTTGGTATGCTGAGTACGAATTTCAGGTTAATTTAGAGATCCAATATGACCGCCGCGCCGAATTCACAAAATTTCATGATGGGTATCATTTAAGGGGTTTTTTAGTATGCTGAATACGAATTTCGGGTTAATTAAGGGATCCAATATGGCCGCCGCGCCGTTATCACAAAATTTCATGATGGGTATCGTTTAAGGGGTTTTTTGATATGCTGAGTACGAATTTCGGGTCAATTTAGAGATCCAATATGGCCGCCGCGCCATTATAACAAAATTTCATGATGGGTATCGTTTAAGGGGTTCTTCGGTATGCTGAGTACGAATTTTATGATAATTTTTGCAATCAATATGGCCGCCGAGCCGAAATCACAAAATTTCATGATGGGTATCGTTTAAGGGGTTTTTTGATATGCTGAGTACGAATTTTAAGATAATTTTGCAAAATTAACCCTAAATTCGTACTCAGCATATCAAAATTCCATTTATACGATATGCTACATGAAATTTTACAACGGTGGCGAGGCAGCCATATTGGATAGCAAAATTTACCTAAAATTCGTATTTGGCATACCAAAAAACCCCATAAACTATAAACAACATGAAATTTCACAACAGTGGCACGGCGGCCATTTTGGATGGCAAACGTTAACCTGAAATTCGTACTCAGCATACCAAAAAACCCCTCATACGATATACAGCATGAAATTTTACAAAGGTGTAAGGCGGCCATCTTGGATTGCAAATTTGACCTTAAATTCGTACTCAGCCTACCAAAAAACCCCTTAAACGATACCCATGATGAAATTTTGTGATAACGGCGTGGCGGCCATATTGGATCTCTAAATTGACCCGAAATTCGTACTCAGCATATCAAAAAACCCCTTAAACGGTATCCAACATGAAATTTTACAACGGTGGCGCGGCGGCCATCTTGGATTGCAAAATTGACCTTAAATTCGTACTCAGCCTACCAAAAAACCCCTTAAACGATACCCATCGTGAAATTTTGTGATAACGGCGCGGTGGCCATATTGGATCTCTAAATGGACCCGAAATTCGTACTCAGCATATCAAAAAACCCCTTAAACGATACCCATCATGAAATTTAGTGATAACGGCGCGGCGGCCATATTGGATCTCTAAATTAACCCGAAATTCGTATTCAGCATACCAAAAAACCCCTTAAACGATACCCATCATGAAATTTTGTGATTTCGGCGCGGCGGTTATATTGGATCTCTAAATTAACCCGAAATTCGTACTCAGCATACCAAAAACCCTCTTAAACGATACCCATCATGAAATTTTGTGATTTCGGCGCGGCGGCCATATTGAATTGCAAAATTATCATGTAAAACAGCTGGGTGTGGGGCTCCCGTTTCCGGAACGGGGCCGTCCTACCCATTAAACCTGGTGGTATTCCTCCTCGCTATAGCCGGGAATCCGGAAAGCCGGGAAAATCTTTGGAAATTCTTTGGCTTTCGGCCGAAAGCCAAAGAATTTCCAAAGATTATTCCCGTCGAGAACCGTTCGGCGTCTCTCCTCGGGGGAGCAAGATGGGAGGTTCCCCCGGAGCTCACTAAGGACCTGAAAAAATAAAAACCCAATTCCTCATCGCAATGATTTTTTTCTTTGTAGGGTTTGTTGCAATTACATTCGGTAATTTTTTTTTACGAAGCGTGTTGCAGGTGAAGGACGTTGAATTCAATCCTTCAAATAAAATGTTAAATGTAAATTCTAGGTTCTTCTTTTATAAAAATAAGGAAGTAATTAAAGAATAAACACGTTTTGATAATCGGTATTTTTATCGGTATATTTTCTCTGTGCCAGTATTATATATAGATACATTCAGTATATTTTTAAGGAGCTAAGGCACTGACCTGTAATAGTATCTGGACAGGTGATCGGTTTCATAAAAGTGTGCCTAATTGAAAATCGCCATTTGGCGCTGACGGCAGCTAGCGAATGTACTTGGAACTAATACTAGTGATGTACAACACCTGTCTTGGTGTCGATAAAAACTTTACCAGATATCGACTACAATATTAATTTTATTTTTGTACCAATGATGTTTACATAATATGAATGACTACTTTAAAGTACCTAAGTAGGCTAACCATCAGGCTCGCGAATTCAGTTTGGCGAGCTTAATATAAAAAAAAAAGTGTTTGCTTAAACAGTGGTCGCAGGTATGTTGCCAAAGTAGTGTTACTATTGTAAATCGGCTGAAAAATGACACCGGACACAGCCCACACAGTCATTGGTTGTCTTTAATCTTAATTGGGTCATGTTAGAACTTAAAGCTAGGCGTCCAATAGGCGGATGGGCCGGGCCGGGCCGCAACGCAACAATCCGCATGCCATACGTTTTTAATGAAACTGCGTTTCGTTGCAGCCCGCCTCTAGTAAAGGCAGATGCTACATAATTTCATATGAAACGTACGGCACGCGAATTTTTGCTCTGCGCTGCGGCCCGGTCCGCCTGGTGGACGCCTCGCTTAACGTGAGCCGTGCGAGCGTGCTCCCCGAAGCAGCCAATGCCAACTTGCTATTCCGCCTTAACGGCAACTATTTCCCATTTACTTCCCGAAGCAGGCGTGCCCAGAGAGGAATTTTGTTAAGTGACAGGTTAATTAGGATTAGGATTTATTGTAGTTTTGTTTGTTTGCAGTAGGTAAGTACAGAGGAGGGTAGGCATTTAAAAAAAATATGAAATCACACATTTATTACGGTATATTTTTAAATGCACATCTGTATAATTTTTAAAAGGAAATTATCTATATAAATATGTCACATATTTTAAAAAGATTGAAAAACAAAGTAGATTCTCTTAAAATAGGCTTGTGTCCACCGAGAATAAATCTGATTGATGTGTGTTTCTAACGACTATGACCAATATATAAATAACAAAAAGTAATATAAATTGGTACACAAATTAAGGATTAGTTACTATTATTTTTAGAAAATAAGATTGGAATAAATAGGCATTCCGTCACGTCACATCAAATACCTCTATCAGAAAGTGTGACGTAACGTAACGTAACGTAAAAGTTATATTTCACACGCTAGTTAGTTACTGTTTCGATTATCTACTACAATTTTAAGTGTTTATTAATAATTTTAATATGTTCATTAAATTATTAAAGAACTTTTACCATGCCTCTTGTTTTTTAAACTACGAATTTTGGCATTGGACAGAAAATTATCGATATACATTTTGACATCCCTATTAATCATTATAGGTTATAAAAATATTCGTAAAATCCCCGAAACTCGAAGGGTATTCGCTTATGATAGTAAAAAAAAACCTAAATTATGGTTTTATAATAATTGTTTAAGAATTAGATTCTTAGATTTACTTACTTGTGAAAAGAGACGCCACAGCCCTTCTCGTATCTTGTTTTACAATATACACACGATCTCATGCTAAATATCTACTTAATTACACTATGAACTAAATTTATACATCAAAACACTTCAAATTTATACCAATCACAGTAATAACTTAAAAATATTCGAAATTTCACACATAAACTCCTTCTGAAATAAACAAACAACGGCCATTTGCAAACTAATTTAGTTCTCAGTGCACTCGACAGAGGCGCTTTGAATCGGCACAAAAAAGTAGCTGTCATTTTGTATGGAATAGCCAGTCCAGCGATTATTATTACAGGTCAGTGAGCTAAGGTATTTTTGTAAAATTTAATTCGGTCACACTTAACGTCAATTTTAACGCCAAGAATGGGCATTCACGCGAGAATTATTACGTTGAAGCGGCCACACTACTCAAATGGTGACGTTAAGAATTAACGCCATAATTAGCGCAATATTTATCGCGATGATGGGCATTGACGTTTTCTTTAATGTGGCCCCGGCTTTAGAATTTTTCGCTACTCTCAGTAGATATACAAAGCGTGCGAGCGAGACCTCATTATCCATAGCACTTAGCTCGAGAGGAAAAGAGAAAGCAAATTGTGTACTCATATGTCAGTATTTTGAATCGCTGAGCCCGCTGGGATCCTATGGCGGCTCTATGTTATTCATAATATCCAGTAATCTGTAGTGATCTTACGATTAAAATAGAAAATTTTATATTTTCAACAATATTGTCGTGTTTAGTGTGTGAATAGGATATTACAAAACGCAATTATACGAAGAAAGACTCGTTTAACAGGTCATTTGTGACTTCGTTCATTCCATTTTTGACGTACATATTTTGCCAAATTGGATGTAAAATTTCACTGAAAGTCCAACTCATAACGTAGATTATGCATTTTCCTTCATACATAACACAATATTTAATGTGTAAATGCATTTTTGGAGGATATATAAGGCAGAAATAGAAAGGGCTGTTTACAGTAAAATAGTCATGGGTAGGTATCGATAAGGATGTCGATAGTTCATTATAGTGGCATTGCTGCAAACAAACTTATCTGGATTTAATTTACTATAAATATGATTGATTTTTACTCGAACTGTGTTATTTAACCTTTTTTTTAGGGTTTTGTGCCTATTTTAATATAATATTTCCAAAATTTGTGATCCATTTTGAGTTGAATTTTTATAATTTTACTTCACATAAGGTACTCCACGCCACACCGGGATGTTTGCTGTGCAAGGCGCAGATTAGCCTCTGCGTCGAATACTGTTCTCACCTTTGGGATGACTGTGCGAGGTACTTACTGGACGCGCTTGGCGCTATGCAGAGACGTGTTATCCGATTTCAATTATAGGTTGTCCTAAGATGACGGTAAGCCTCGAGCCGTTAGCGCAGCAAAGAACCATAGCGTCCTTGGCTGCCTTCTACTGAATGTATCACTGCGAATGTTCTGAAGAGCTCTTCAACCTGATCCCACCATCTCCTTTCCGATTTCGAACAACACGTCGGGCAGAGGTGGCACTCATATATAGCGGAGAGAATCTTCGCCAGAACTGAGCATTTCAAAAGATCGTTCCTCTGTCGAACTACAAAATCCTGGAACGACCTGCCCGCACATGTGTTTCCCTCATTTTACAATCCCGGGTTCTACAAGCGGAGCGTGAAGAGGCACATCATAGGGCCGCCAACTTGAGGACTACTGTCAGAAGTCTTGTGTGCTGTAAGCATGGCCCCCATTCGCTAGATGCGCCACGGCTTTCCATTAGTTTCCATCAGTGGCGACGTCAATTTGGCGAGGTTAATATATTTGAAAAAATCTACGAGTAATATCTTTTATTGTTACTAGGATTCAATAATAAATGAGTTTCTAAGTTTAGTATTACGATAAGAGTTGGATTTTTAGTAAAATTTCAAATTCAATTGGCAAAATATATATGTACGGCAACAATGCAATGTACGATGCCATAAATTACATGTTAAAAGTGTATTTTTACATTCACACACTGAATCAAAATTCGTAAAATCACTACAGAATTTCTAATATTACGAGTTACCCCATATAATCCCATTTTTACTTTTTCATAGTCGATTACATTCAAATTAACAATTTATTCCCCAAAACAAGAAGTTGGAGATGAAACTTCTAAGCACTTTGTGTGCTTAGAAGTTTCATTTCCATTCCATCCATTTATACGGATACTTTTATCGATAACATAGGTGTGACCATTCAACAACACTATTTAACCCACACATAGATCTGCCGATTCTTTGGCGGGAATTTGAAAGTAGCGCGCGCATTTTTTCTCAATTTTGTAAAAATAATTAATTTTAAGTTTTAAATAGTTCCAAGTCATTGTAAATATAGTCATTGAATAGTTTTTCATATAAGGAAATGGGTTCCGAAAGTGGCGGAGCCCATAAAACGGCTAGTAAACCTCTTCCATCAAAGAGGAAAAAAGACTCTAGTGTAATTTCAGATGCCAGCAGTAATAACTCAGATGAGGATCTTGATGTCACCAAACATCAACCTTACTATAAGCCTAACCACACCAGACGCTACCCAGAAAACTCAACTTGTACAACTTTTGCTGTATACTTAGAGAGTACCAAGGAGGACACTAAATTTGGTAACAAAAACCCAATTTATTTAAATAATTTATTCAAAAGATTTATAAAAGGAGTTAAAGAGTTGAAAAGAGTAAATGCAACCAAATATGCAGTCATATTTAATAATGCCCAAAATGCTAATGCACTTATCCGGGATTCAACTTTTCTTAAGAACCATGACTTGAAGGCTTTTATACCAGCTGCCACATCAGAATGTGTTGGAGTGATAAGGTTTGTGCCAACCAATCTAAGCACCAAACACTTGTATGATACATTGTCTTCTCAACAGGAAATACTTTGTGTACGACGTTTCACTAAGAAAACAGACACTGGTGTTGTTCCACTGCAGACTGTTTCCATCACATTTGCAGGAAGTTCCTTGCCTGAGTATGTAAGTTACGAGCTATATAAGTTCAGAGTTAATGTATATATACGGCCTGTTACTCAGTGTTTTAAATGTATGGGATTTGGACACACTATTAAGTTTTGTAAACGTGAGGTGGTGTGCTCCATTTGTTCAGGAAGTCATAACTTCAGAGATTGCACACACACAGACAGCCCTTGCTGTGTCAATTGTAAAGGCAACCACATTGCGGTTTCTAGAGATTGTCCTGTAAAGGCACAAAAAATTGTAGAAAATAAGCAGCGTATTTTAAATAAAAATATTTTAGATAATAATAATTTCCCTAGGTTAAGCAAGTCCTTTTCACAGGTTGTACATCAACCTAATATTAATTCCAATGTAAATATAGTAAATTACAAGAAAGACAAAGATTTAATTACAGAAATTATAAATAACTCCTCTATTTTATCTGCATTTATTAAGACCCTGACCTCACTTTGTAAGAACACTGACAAATTACCAGTTAATTCTTCAACAATAAAGGAATTATTTCTTAAAAATATTAATTCCTAAGTGCTACTACCTATCATGAATACTGCAGTTCATTCTTCACCAGAATTTTTAAAGATAGTTCAGCACAACATCCAGAGTCTAAAACCTAAGCTTTCCCTTGTAATTGACTTATTACATAAAAATGAAATAGATGTATTAATTTTGAACGAAACTTTCTTGAAAACATCCGACAGCATTCAAATTAGAGGTTATAGATTATTTCGGTGGGATGACAACGTCAACGTCGGTCACGGTGGTGTTGCTATTATATACAAACAGAATATTAAATGTATCTTGGTTCCTACGAGATCCAATGACAAAGTACAGACAATAGCTGTTAGGATTGAAATGAAATATGGATCTATAAATATACTTGGTTGTTATTGTCCACCTAGAAAAGGTCGTTTTCCTGTAGCCTTCTTAAGAAATGTAATTAGTTCCTTAAACGCACCTATTTTATTGATGGGAGACTTAAATGCCCACCACACAGCTTTTGGGTGTCATAGTGATAAACCTAGAGGTAAACAGATTTATGATATGATAGATGAGCTAAATTTATGTATTTTAAATACAGGATCTATGACCACTGTTAATCGCCCCGATCAGTTACCTTCGGCCATTGATGTTTCTCTGGTTTCACCCATTCTCGCAGCATTATGCGATTGGTATGTTTTGTCAGATGATCCTTTAGGTAGTTACCATTACCCTACTATGGTACGTATGCATTTATCTCCTCAGATATATGACTATGTCGAACAACCTATTAAATTTCTTTATAAAAAAGTAAATTGGAAATTCTATACAGAGAAATCAAGCCATTTTTGTGACGACCTAAATAGTAAAGTTGATCCCTTAAGGTCTTATAACTTATTTTGTAAATATATAAATAACTTAAAAGTAGAATTTGTACCCGTAAGTAAACCCAGAGACCGTACTAGTAAATCTCGTGTCCCTGTTCCGTGGTGGAACGAGACATGCACCAAAGCTGTTAATAGCAGTAAGCTAGCATTGCATGTTTACAAGTCATATCCATCATTAGAAAATTACATTGTATATAAAAAAATAGATGCAAGTAAAAAGTTAATACTTAAGGAACAAAAAAGAAAAAGTTGGTTTGATTTATGTTCTAGCTTTGATAGGTCAACCTATATAGGAAAGATATGGAATTTTATTAAAAAATTTAATCGACTTAATCCAAAGAAAGAGGAATGTAACGATAACAGTTGGGTTAATGAATTTTTAGATAAAATTGCTTTCAATATAGACTCCGATCAAGTAGAAAATATTCAACCATATTTCAACGAAAATGGTGTTAATGGCCATCTTATTACACCTTTCACGCTTAACGAGTTTCACTTATCACTAAATTCTAGAAAAGACACAAGCCCCGGTATTGATGACATTCCTTACATCTTAATTAAAAACCTGCACATAAACTGTAAAATAGCACTACTTAATATTTATAATGATTTATGGGAACAAGATCTAATTCCAGAGTCATGGAAAACTGTCGCAGTGGTACCTATTTTAAAACCTGATAAAGAACCAAATAACGCTAATTCTTATAGGCCAATATCTTTATCTTCGTGTATGGGCAAGATTTTTGAAAATATGATAAAAAATAGACTTGAACTATACGCTGAATCTAGAGGACTTTTACCTTTTGATCAATACGGATTTCGGAAAGGGAAAAGTGCTGTAGATAGTCTGCTAAATTTTACAAGTGATGTCAAACTTGCTTTATTGAACAACTCATATCTTGTCACTGTATTTTTAGATGTAGAAGGAGCGTTTGATAACATTGATTTAACTGAATTAGTGAAAATTTTTCATAATTACAACATTCCAGGAAAAATGTCGAAATGGATATTTAACTTTTTTTATGGTCGAACTATTTTTGTTCGTTATAATAATACTCTGCATGGACCTCAGGTGGCGTTCCGAGGCGTTATGCAGGGAGCAACCTTATCCCCACTTGTTTATTTACTATATACCGCAGAAATAGCCAAATATGTAAATTTAAACAACATTAGAGTTTTACAATATGCGGATGACATTGTATTGTACTGTGAAAATAGGAATCTTCTTCTTGCACAGGATTATTTAAACCAGGCATTAAGGGAACTACATGCGTATTATGGCGATACCCTAAAACTGGCTATCAATCCGCATAAAAGTTCAGTCATGATTTTCACAAATAGGATTGATCAAAATGAACGTGTATATATAAAGTATGTAAATAATGTAAATATAAATGTTGTACATGAAAAAAAATTTCTAGGTATAATCTTTGACCGTAAAATTACTTTCTCGAGCCATGTAAATAAGGTAGTAAGTAAGATGCACAGAAGTGTAAATATTATGCGACACTTAGCGGGTGTTAGTTGGGGTATGGACCCAAAAATAATGAATATTTTATTTAAAGCAATAGTGAGAAGTCATTATGACTATGGAATAATAGTTTATGGTCCATGCATTAACAACACCTTGCTTCGAAAAGTAGAAGTTGTACAAAATATAGGTTTGCGTTGTATAACTGGTGCAATGTGTTCAACTCCCATAAATTCTTTAGAAATAGAAGCAGGTATTGCTCCTTTTAATGTACGAACTTCATATATGGCCGATAAATTTTACTTAAAACTTTTTAGTAACAGTACATTTATGTTAAGATATAAGAATAATTTAATTTTGCAAGGCAATACAGAGCTTCAAATGGAAACGTCCAAAATACATGTATCAGATAAATGGAATCTCGGGACAATTGAAATCCAGACTACTACACCAAATATTATAAAACACAAAGTATTCAATAACACCGAATACTTACATTATGTTCATACAGAAAAGCCCAATTACAGAAGAATATATACCGATGGTTCTAAAACGGAAAAGTGCACAAAATCTGCCTATTATGACTCTAAAACAGGATTAGGCAAGTCCTATACATTGGATAAGAACTCATCCATATTTACTGCAGAAGCTTATGCAATTTATATGGCCATTATTCACATAGCAAAAATTGAAGATTCACAAAATTTCATGATTATTACGGACTCTCTAAGTGTAATTACAGCTTTGGAAAACATGAAAATCAGCTATAAAAACAATTTTGTAATAGACTCAATTCGAAATAAGTTATTTGAAGAACCTCACAAAAATATAGAATTCATGTGGGTACCGTCTCATTCTGGCATTACTGGCAATGAAGTTGTGGACAAAATGTTGAGGGAAAGTGAGAGCACAATTATCGGCGATAACATTGTTCCGCTGACGGACTTCAACCTGCTCATAAAGGAAAGAATGTACCGCCGATGGCGCGTCAATTGGAATCACACACTGAAAACAAAAGGAAAATGGTATGCAGAATTACAACCGACAATACCCAAGACATCGTGGCATTCGAAGTTGAAAGACCCAACTAGAAAATTCATAACAACTATGAATAGGATTAGATTTGGGCATGGCTTATATCCATCACACTTAAAACGAATTAGTTTGCACAGAACTGGAGCCTGTGAATACTGCCAGGCCAAAGTAGCTGATCTTCAACATCTTATTTTGGAATGCCCTGCCTTTACCATACACAGACTTATTCTGATAGATGGCTTAACTAAAGTATTCAAAAACTCCGACAATATTCCTCGCCACTTGCCATCTATCCTGAAGCATCCAAACACATATTTCGATATTTACCAATATATTATCAATACACTGAAGACAATATAAGACAACAGAGAACATGAAGGTATTAAGAAAAATAAGAAAAGAAAACATAAAAACTGAAGATAAATGAGAATAAAAGAATACTAATATGATATGAATTTAGAAGTTTAAAAAAAAAAAAAAATGGAAATTAGAACATGAAGAGAAGAAAATTAAGATTGGCTAAAAGGCTGAGGCCAGAGGCCGTAAAATAAATATTAAAAAAAAAAAAAACACATAGATCTTTCATTTTTGGTCTCTTCTTCAGTTTGACACTGTTCATCTTGTACATTCGAAATCTATGGTTCAAACACTTTGGTGACTACACTATTAGATAACCTACTGGCTGGAGTGTTTCTCGGTGGTCATACTGACATGCACTGATCTGTATTATTACCACACCTGACATGTCAAAACTATTATTTAATTGAATGTATACCTACACATTTTGACAAACTAATAAAAGATCTATTTAAAGAAGTAGCAGTAGTAGCAAGCAATTTGCTACAGATCTAACCGTTGTTAGAAACTTTTTAGTAGGTACATACAGGAGTGGGGTATAGATTTGTTATCAAAATGATCGTGAGTTATGTCTGGAAAGAAAAATAAAACCACTATTTTTTCATTTCTTTTAATTCACTTCACATCTCGGCGCAATATGTTTACACATTTTAATGCGCTTAACACATACGATGCGCGTAGGCCTCGATTGTCTTTCACGATCTCCCATTATCGAAGAACAACAAATCCAATTCACAAACAAACAGTCCAGTAGGGAATAGCACAAGGTCACGCAAAAGCAATATCAAGAGTCCTTTGGGCACGCAATAGTGACACGAGGAAATAATCGGAGTCCATAAAACAGTCCAGGGTCAGAATTATTAAAGAAAATCAGAAAAAGCACACAAAACAATACTTTCGACAAAAACGGAGTATTCTGTGATCTGTCAAAGTGACAAGGTAGATTGTAGAAACGCACGGTTTGATTGGCTGGCTCACGCTCCTCACGGCTGTTATTAATCGTTGAAAATCTTTTAAAATGTAGATTTAACTCCGGCTTTTATTGGAACATTTAGATACTAGTAAAATCGCAAAATAAACAATTAATTACCTTGGCGTAACTAATATTTATGGGCGTTTGTAAATTATCAGACAATTTTATGCCATTGTTCTTTATTATTGGAACCAACTTTTTACGCGCGTTACGAAAGGGGGCTACTAATGGTCTAAGATCCCGTTAAGAACTATCTTCACCGAGCTGGCTAATGGATGAAAATTATTTTATATTCAACTAGCGCACGTCACGCGGTTTCACCCGCGTAGCTCCCGTTCCCGTGGGAATACGGGAATAAAATAAAAATATAATATAAAGTAGCCTATGTTCACCCCAAAGAGTGTAGCTTTCCAACAGTGAAAGACATCTTCAAGTCGGTCCAGTAGTTCCGGAGCCTATTCGTTACAACGTGATTAACGTGGATACAAATTTTATTGAATTTGCTATAGCTTTGCTGATCGTCATTAAGTGCGACTTCAGCGCTACCATTTGGGAACTACACCAGTCACCACCTGGGGGCACGCCACCCAGTGCTGAGCCCCTGAGCTGGGTGTCCGAAAAAGATTAGACGAAAATGAAATCGGACTTCCTCCACGTAGTACTTGTTATGGAGAAATAAATTAAAATCAGACAGTCAACTACTTATGCCTTTATGCTAGTTGATGATTAAAATAAAAGAATAAATATTAATATTTGTTTTAGAAGGTAAGGATGCCCAACTTTGGAAAGAGGTCATGAACTCATGAGTATATTTTAGTACTTATTTAGTCGATTTAAAAATGACTTATCACATCTGTCACATCATATCTTTAGATACACATCACTGTGTTGTTACGTGTTACGTCACTAGTGGATTTGTACCGCGCCTTGTTTGCGTGATTATTACAATAAATAAGTACATAAACAGCAGGCTAACATGAAAACAAACAACAATTAGAAGCTACTATCAATATCTATATACCGGCTGAACCTATATTATAAAAATGGATGAAAAGGAAGAATTGCATTTAACCTCACCAGAGTTACAAGTTTTGTCGGAACTTGACAGGTAAAACTACAACTTTGTGTGTGATATTTATTTATTTCATAACAATATTATTATATTGTAATCCTTCTATATACATTCTAAAGCAAAAGTACATATTGTTAACACCATTACTTGTTGTGCCACTAACAAATCTGCTAGTGAACTTCTCTCTTAGGTTAGAAAAGTACATCAGATGCAATAGTTCATAAATCCTTTATCACCAATTACAGTTTTGCCCCAAGACTTAAGACAGAAAAGCTTGTTATGTCGTTCTTGTAGTTCATTAAAAACACAGCCTGTTTAGTTTTATAAAAATTAAAAAAAGAGTTCTGTTGGAAACAATAAATTTAGAAAAATCTTTGTAGTGGTTGATCATCACCCACCAGAAATTTCTCTATCCAATAAAAAACAAGTATATACTAGTACCAGATAACTCATATCTGGTACTTTTATAAGTTTGCAGATAAATACACATGAATGAAAAAGTCAGAACATGAAAAAGTCAGAACTAATTCTGACTTCTTCATTATCCTGTTTATTGATTTGTTGTATGACTGTTTGTTGTTTGTTACTTCATTGCGGTAAGAAAATATACCTATTTTTTCGTAAATGATTAATGACTAGCGCCCCACCCTTCGCATGGGTGCAATGCTGATACTAAAAACAAATACTTTTATTTTTAATGGATGTTATTATACATATAAACCTGCCTCTTCAATCACTCTATCTATTAAAAGAAACTTCATCAAATTCTATTGCATAGTTTTAAAGATTTAACCATTCATAGGGACAGAGAAAGCGACTTTGTTTTATACTATGTAATGATACTGACTGAAAGGACAATGGGCATTTCGGCCCATGAGCGGCCATCAATGAAAGTAGTGTCATTTAAAAGGGGATATTTTTGACAACAAATATTGTTTAAGGAGTACTATGAAATACCGTTAGGGAAAAAAAATATAGTTAAAATACTATTTTTAAAATACAATTTTTTTTTATTTTATTTATGTACGCTAATATTCAATACTTTTCTTATTTATGGTCTAAGGACCTTTGTTAAAACCGGTCTCGACATGTTTCATGCGTCAACCAATCAGCGACAAGCACTCTCGACCCGACGATTACCGTTATGTTCAAGCGCACATCGCAGTCCATCGTTGACATTTGTTTCGTTGAGTACTGTGCGATTATTATTGTTTGACAATCTCTTTCGACTCAGGCTTGCATATCGGACTTGTTAATATCTATCTTGATGACTTGTGCTCGTTTTTATTTATTTTTTTAGGCAGATTCCTATAATAATGGCAGATAATCGTCAAGTGTGTATTTTATGTAATCGATCCGTGATAAACAGAAGAAGATACGAAATATATAATAATAAAAATATAATAAAAAAATAAAAATAAAATAATAAAAATATATAAAATAATATATTAATATATAATTAATATAAATATATATACATTTATTGTTAAAAATTACAGAGAAACATAATTATTACATATCTATATTTACATTATTAGTATTATTACTATCTAAACTAAACCTAAATAAGGCCGGGATGCGGGGTCCTACTAACATCTTAAGGACCCCAATGGGTCGGATCCTCCTCGTGGTGCATCCTGGGCAACGGAGTAGCGACCACTCCCCTTCCTCTGTGGGGGAGTTGTGCTACTCTGGCTAATTCCGGCCGAGGCGGGAGTAACCCACCTGTGGGTTGCTCGGTGGTGTGTGTTGCTGCCGGCCGTGCCGTTATTCACGGCCGGCAGCAGCAATGATGGGGCGGGAGTTTGGGTAGATGCTCCCGCCCTGCCATGCAGTTCGGGCTGCCGGCCGTGAATAACGGCGCGACCGGCGGCAACAGTGCTGGGCCGCTGTCACCTCGCCAGTTGACGAGGTGATGGCGGCAAAGCGGGAGGTGCACTGTGCGGGGGAGCGGGAGTAACCGATAATGCTCCCGCTCTGCCGTGCAGTTCGGGGGCGCCGCGGTGAGGAGTTACTGCGCGCCCCCGATTGTTTCTTGACCGTGGGCGTAAGGTCGGGGGACCCCGCCCACCAACGGTCACATGGCGGTGGGCACCTTTTCCGTGTTCCAGGGGTGCCCATTAGCGCACGCCTGCGCCAGCCGCTCTCTGTCTCCTCTACTACAGAGGGGCGCTCGAGAGCGGTGCAGGCGTGGACTTCAGCTCCTTAGGGAGCTTTGGGGAGCCGCCCATCTGGCTCCCCCGAGGAGAGCCCCGAATAAACGGGGCGCCCCTAGCCGGGTCGACGTGAATAATCTTTTGATATCCCTCGGCCCGGCTAAAGGGTGAGGAGGAACACCGCGGGGTTTAGTGGGTAGGACGGTCCATTCCGGACCGGGCCGGGAGTCCCACACACCATCCCAGCTGCCCCCGCAGCTGGGATGAAGGCGCGTAAATGCGTTCCCCGCGTCAACAAAAAAAAAAAAAAAAACCTAAATAAGGCCCCCGTGGCATTGTGCCCAAAAGACTAGCAGCATTCCCCATTTGAATAGCAATACCTATTCGTTGAGCGAGAAAACTGCCAGCCCTTGGGTCACCTGTTGACTCCACAAGGCGCTTTTTCAAATTCTTGAAAAATTTTTGCGCATTGGGACCCCATGGACCTAGGGTCGTGACACCGACTGGACAAAAACGATACGATGAGTCGAGGCCCTTATATTTATTAATTTTAATATTTTCAGCCGCTTCCGCTGCTGCACTGGCTTTTAATTTTGTTTTAGGAAGATGGGACGGGGCTAGAGTGTCAACACAAGTTGCATCCCACACCAGGACCCGACCCATCTCCCACGGTATCAAAGTTATACCATCCGGTCTCTTGCCATCGTCCCTGAAAACGCCGTTAGGCTCTAAGAGCGCAGGCACGTTGGCGGTGGCAAGAGCACGGCGGATGATGTCATTCAGCGCAGCGTGGCGTGTGAAGCGGCCTGCGCTCTTTAAACATGAAAGACCATGATGCCCCAAAGTATCAACGTTAAAACCGCAGGGGCATCGATGTGGAGCGCAAAGCGTGACGCCAAGTCTCAAACCAACTGAAATTCTTAGGATGTCTGGTTCCAAAAAAGTTCCGGTGTTGGCTGTAGGGAAAGCTTTCAACCAATCACCGGATTCCTTTCTACTGAGCGCTAATAATCTGGCCCGATCCGGGCCTAAGCTAGCATTTAAAAAGGAGTCAAAGGTTAATTTTGACATAGCGTCGTCCCAGCTCCGTTGTAAATTTGGATGGGTGGGTAAATTTTGTCCCGGACAAGCCATTAGCCAAGCATTCTTGGCATCTGTAAGGCCAGTCGTCTCATAGTCTGTAAGACAATTCGTCAGAATTTTACCTACGAGACTCGACGTGGCATGTACAGATGACAAAAAGGCTGGCAAAGCCACACTAGAAATTTTGCGTATCCCTAGCCCACTATATTTAATGGGAAGAGATGCCTGGGACCAAGATTGTTCGCTCAGTTGTATATTGAGAATTGATTCCAAAGAAGATTTGATTAGCGAATCAATAGAAAATAAATGACTTTGATGTTTCCAAAAAGGACAACAGCGAAGCAAATAAATAGATTTGGGAACAAACATACAAAATTTCAGAATTGTGATTGCGTAATGTGAACTAATAGAATGTAGCCGATCTACATTGGATTCAAATTTTGAAATTTTTTGTGCTATTAACTCGGGAATAGCATCTTCAAATATAGGGGACCCTAGGAGGTAAAGATTCTCTCTGCTAACAATTTTAATATTCGGACATAGGGAATTGAATTTTTCAACGAGTTCCGAATTGATGTGATTATTATGAATATATAATTCACACTTATTAAAATTTAATTCCAAACCAATTAAATGAAATTTATTTTTAATTTCTATAAGATCTGACAGAACAAAAACTGCATCACCTCCAAGAGTCCCGTCATCTAAATACCAGACGTTAAATTTTGACTTTAAATTTTGAATGATGGGGTTAATGGCTAGGCTGAAAATGGCTGGTCCGAGGGGATCACCCTGCTGGCAACCGACTTCAGAAGAAAGTTCGTTGCATTTATACATTAATTTGGAAGGTTCGTGATAACAGTTAAGTAAATAGTTATAAATTTCAGGAACATTGCTTCTAATTTCTGACAGCAGGATGTCACGGTTTACCGAATTAAAAGCATTTTTGACATCAATTTTCAGCAAAACCTCACACTCACCTTTATTAAGGTAGGTGCGTAAGGCGTGGACCGCCGCCTCACACCCACCTTTGGTACCAAACCCTAATTGAGTCGGTTCAAATTTTTGTTGTAATTTTGACAAGATGTATCGGACAGAAATTTTGGATGCTAAACGCCTAAAAGTGGACCCAACAGCAATAGGACGGACGCCTCCGTCTTTTTTAGTGAGAGCAATGAGATTAGCTCCATAGATATCAGGAGCGATCTCAGGGTTAATGTTACCAGAGAGCATGAGGTTTACTAATTTTGTTAAACAACTGATGAGGTGCTTACCTGCATCACCCACACAGTGAGAGGTTAGGTCTTTTAGGTGTTGTGGAGAAAGACCGTCAAGACCAGCTGCTGATCCGACTTTAAAAGCATTAATCGCACTCACTGTGTCCTTATCCTGTGCAAGTAAACACACATCGGGTGATGTAGGCGGGTCCAGAACGTAGTCCGAGACTGGAGCTGAGGGATGTTTTGTCTGTAAAGACGTAAGGGTATCTGTTGTATCTGGAGACAGTACATCACTTGAAAACAGGAGACGTGCGGCTCCTTTTAAATCTCCGTCGCTAACTTTTGCTTCTACAATAATTAATATATAATATAATATATATATTATTAATATAATAATATATAATTAATATAATATATATATATATATAATATATATATATATATATATATATATATATATATATATGTTAATATATTAATGTAATAATATATTAATATATTATATTATATAATAAAAATATATTACTCCTATATTATTGTAGATAGACAGAAAAGCGGCAGAGAAGCCATAGAAAACTATTATTGTAGTGTCTAAGCGGTGAGCACACTCTTGGCTGCTGTGCCCACATAATGTGTGTAGTGTGGTATTTAGGGTGGGCGAGAAACCAAGAAGAAGAAATTCGTTTACCAGCTCATTTTTTAAATGATGTAATTGTAGACAACAGTTAAATCCCATTATTTTCTTTTTTTAAAGGAATACTAGCATTATGTGGTTAGACACATAATGCTAGTATTCATTGCCACGTGTTTGAAATGTTTTTGTTTTCATGTCAATAAATCGATGTATTTAATAATTAATAAACCTTTAGTTTTATTTAACCCATCATTATCTTATACTTTTGTGCATTACGTTTTATTATTTACGTACTTTTGGTTTAATTAATTCGATTTTTTTAATATGTTCAACCCTTTATAACTTTTTATCCAAACAAGTTACCGAAATATTTTTTTGCAGTCTTAATATATACATAATTGTCGACTAACATATATTTAGGACAGATGTGGCCGCCGATGGGACAAGCGCCATACATTTTTGCCCCTTGTCCTTTATATTTTATTCATGTATGAATGTAAACCTTACACACACAATCAATGTCTCAAAAACATTCACATAAAAATGTGAGCAAATACTCTTTTCAAGTTTAATATGAACAGTTTTAATAGAAGATATTGCTTTTAGTAGACTGCTTTTGTGAAGACAACTTTAAGTCATGCTTCCTACATTATTATTCTCTTTGGGGACACCGGCACCACCGGTCGGACAATCTGACCGCTTTTTGCTGTCCATTTTGTCCATTTCCCCTGGACATCACCGATGGATGTGTTTGGGTACCCCAGCAATCTTCATGGCATGATTGAGTAACAAACATCCAATTATCTTCACAAACTTTCACATTTATAATATTAGTTAAGATGATGTTTTTGCCATTTTTGGTAAGAAACTGTTGGCATAGTATCTATTTATTAATCTGTGCCCTTGGTGCGCAAGTTTGACTTGCACTTGCCCGATTTTTAGTTATCACCATCTCTAATTTTTTTTCTCTGATTTCAGCCGCCAGTTTGGTTTTCTAAAGTTGCGTGGCACTGAACATGGCCGGACCCGAGCACTTATTCTCAAAGCTGTCAAATATCTTGAGGGCATGCTGGTTCAAGTCAAGGTATTATTACATTTTCTAGAACTTAACATGATTGTGTTGGGAGGTAGGTGAATTATCATGTAGGTTAAATAAGCGTTTCTTCTAGGGGGGATTTGATAGATACCTCAAAAAAAAGCCTCTATATGATTAGTGACAGTCGGCCAGCTGGTGTCAGGGTGATGGGAACAGATGGACTTTTTGGGCTTTGTAGAGTAAAACAGTTGTTACTGTATTTATATTCTGTGGCTCCTGAGGTGCCAGGGCTAAGCCAATCAATGCGCAATTCATAAATACAAGACCAACAAAGTCAAAAAATTAAACTTTTTATAACTTTTTCTTTAGTGTGCCAATCAAGCACATTAGGTATAGTAGTAATATAATGTTTTCTTTTCTAAGTTTTACGGGATCCCATTACTGAAATGAGACTACTATGTTCGTCTGTCTGTCTCCAGGCTTTGTTAAGAACCGTGATAGCTAGCCAGGGGTTCCCAACCTGTGCGCCGCGGCGCCCAGGGCGCCGCGGCGAGTCCAGAGGGGCGCCGAGGGAGGCCTCGCGGCGCCCCTATCTCAAAAAAAATGTGTGCGTGTACTAGTGTACACACGTAAGAAGTGAAACTTCTTCATAACCTTATTTTTCAAGCCCAAAAGCCCAAAAGTCCAAAAGTCCAAAAGCCCAAAAGTCCAAAAGCCCAAAAGCCCAAAAACCCAAAAGCCGAAAAGCCGAAAAGCCCAAGAGCCCAAAAGCCGAAAAGCCGAAAAGCCCGAAAGCCGAAAAGCCGAAAATCCGAAAAGCCCAAAAGCCGAAAAGCCGAAAAGCCGAAAAGCCCGAAAGCCGAAAAGCCGAAAAGCCCGAAAGCCGAAAAGCCCAAAAGCCGAAAAGCTCAAAAGCCCTAAAGCCCAAAAGCCCAAAAGTCCAAAAGCCCAAAGTCCCAAAGTACAAAAGTCCAAAAATCTACAAACGACATGCTATCCCTGGATAAAGTACTCTTAATTCGAATCCACCGTGGTGGGGAACAGAACAAAGATGGCGCGTAACCAAAAATCGTGACGTGACGTGACGCAAATTTTTTTCCAACGCCGATAAAGAAGTTTCACTTCAAAAAAGAGCACTAAAAGCATAGCCCGCCATGATTTTTGCCAATTCTGCTTCAGCGGGCCGCGTTCATGCTTTGATTTGTATTCATGAACGTGTTGCAAGTAGGTACCTATGTAGTAGGACTATGCGATATAAATGTTTTTTGAGTTTGACCGCGTCGCCGTCGTTTTCCGAGTCGCGGACTCCGCTCTAAAACACCTTTGCAAAAAAGGGCATGTCTGTCAAGACAACAATTTGGGTTTTTTAAAACGAATCTACGCGGTGTCTGAGAAAAGTTGCCACCTTCCGCCCAAGGAAATCAGCCAAGTCCTCACCGCGTTGACCATCTTGAAGAGTCTTAGTGGATCTCTCAACTTAGGTGGTGATCTCTTGAATGTGAATGTCTTCTACCGGTTGTCACCGATAATTAAAGGCACGGATGATTCGATCAGTATCTGTGGCGATTACGCCGGGAGACCACGGCTCAGTGTCAGCACTGCGAAGGAAGCAGCGAGAACACAGCGCTCCATACAGAGCATAGCGTGGGCGCCATGTCCTAGTGGCAGGTCTTGACCTGAACATTATCTCGCTGGAGACTAGGTGCGAGCGATGATTTCCAACGGAGTACGTGGAATGCCGCCGCGTCTTTCTGCGAGCAGGTCATTCTCGTGAAAGAGATGGCGGGGAGGGAGCAGGGAGATAACTCTCTAACCCGAGATTTCTAGTCTGCGGCGAGGGTGCCATACACTCGATTTTGCCCATACTATCGGACTCTATGACCGGGGGCCTAAGGTCGGGGCGGGGGCTGTTCACAGTCCTTACAGAAGCAGGCCCAAGATGACAGCGTGAAGTTAAAGTTTTTCGCACGACCCAGGAAGCGAGAGTGACACCCGAAAGCTCCCAAAGACGCGGGGAAGTACTCGAACCAAACAAAGTAAAGTAGAAGACCGCGTCGCTGTGGTAGCCAAGGTCTGTCGGGAATCCTGGGAAATCTTTCCCGAGGCTACCGACCGTAGGTAGTGGTAGAAGGTATGGTTTCAGTCGGTAAGGTTTCGGCACACAGATTCCACAAGTAAAAAAGAAGACAGTTTCCCTAGATAACGCCGGCTTCACATGTTTTCCCGGATTTGGTCTGCAAGTAATGACTTGGCCGAGGCTCCATGGCACAGGAAAGTGGCTTGAGCGGAGGATTACTAGTTGGGGGGGGGGGGGGGGGTGATTACAAGTGATGGGGCGCCGTGAAAAATTTCAAGACTTATAAGGGCGCCGCGGCCTGCAAAAGGTTGGGAACCCCTGAGCTAGACTGCTGGAATTTTCACAGATGCCGTATTTCTGTTGCCGCTATAACAATAAATACAAAATGTGTGATTTTACGGCATGCGACTCGCATTTGTCCGGTTTTAGCTGCGATGTTTTCTAATAGCGCATCTTTATCTACTCTGATAAGCTAAACTGGTAACCTATTCATGCATGCACTTTGACTTTATCAAATTACGGACGCTATAATTATTTGTACATCCAAAAACTGGTAATTTATGGCATACTTGTACTGTCAGGCTGCTATATAGCTCACCTGTGTAATGTATTTATTATAACTTCTTTTTTAACTATATTTGAACACTTTGCAGGAAGAGGAGCGGGCATGTTCTCCAGGAGACAGAAGGGATATATGCATAGATCCAAAAACTTATTGTAAATTGGGACATTTTCACCTCCTGCTAGAAGATTATGCTAAAGGTATACCATAATAATAAATGTTTGTGGATATTCTCACACAACATCATCTAGCCCAAATTAAGCTAATATAAGCTTGTGCTAAAGGGATCTAGATTCTAGACGACTGATAGACATACATATATATTTCTAAACACAAACATTGTTGTACATAGAAAACATCCAAAATCTGGTACAATCATTTGTGAATCACACAAATATTATGACCGACCTAGGAATCGAACCCAGGACCTGCAGCGCGGAAGGCGGTAACACTAACGTCTGCGCCGCAAAGGCAGTCAAGGCAGGCAATAATGCAAAACATAATTATGGCATAAAATATTTAGAGCAATTAGTAAATAGAATTGTGTACCAGCAAATGTCGCATACCAGGGTTTCCCAGGAGTTTTCCTATATCACTTTTTTTTAATTATATAAAATACAACTGGTGAAATCTAAAAATCTGTCGAAAGTGCGACTTTAGTTCACAACGGAACAGCCGCACAACTAAAGCGCAAGTTTGATCGTGCATGGAGTACTGATTGCATCTTGGTGATGGCCAACTTAAAGAACTTGATTCGATTTAAAAGGCGCCAAAGGGCATCAATAATGATGCGCTTGTTGATTAGTTCAGAGTAGGCTTCAGAGCTTGGAACATCGACGCATCAACTTCGAACGACCAAATGTCCCTACAAGGATGCGCCACTGATATACACGGTGTTTCTTTTAGGGTGTCAAGCCGCCACTAGCTGGTAGCAGGGTTCCATACCTATCGATTTAACCCCCATGTATGTTCTACGATTTTTTGTAGTTTTCGAGATATAATGTTCTGCATAAATCCCTATTTTTTTATTATCGATTAAAATTTTTACATCTTGTATCAAAGTTAGGAAGGAGATTATTTTGTCCATAATACTGCAATCAATAGGCATTATAATAATAAAAAAATATCCAAGATAAGTCGAACCAAAAAGAAGTTGTAATTATTTAAAGCCACGTGGAAAAATAACGAAAATAAATTATATCTCGAAAACTACAAAAAATCGTAGAACATACATGGGGGTTAAATCGATAGGTATAGAACCCTGCTACCAGCTAGTGGCGGCTTGACACCCTAAAAGAAACACCCAGTATATGGTGTTTATTTGACTCATAAGTTTTCGCAATGGTGCTGCTGTGCAAAAGTACTAAATTTAGGCAATGCATTCCATTACCTGAGACTAGTACTTATGAAAATAGCTTTCATATCGTCTAGCTCTAGACAACCTGGAAGTCTGCAAATTTAAAATGAACTGAATAGATTACTTCTTGGTAAGTGTGCGCCACCATCGACGTGAGGCAGTGGTGAAACGTGAGCCTATCCTATCGTCGATAAAGATAAATGGGCGTAGGTATATTACAGCTCTTCCTACCTCCGAGGGGAAATATATAACCTGGCATAGGGTCCAAACTGATAGATATAGACAAGAAAGCCGTGAGATCGTTCTCACCAGACTTCCCCTCTCTAACACGTTCATTGTGAAAGTGAAAGTTCAATCCGATTGACGTTGTCATTTTTGTTTAATTTCAAACTTTGAAAAGATAATCCACGTGACCTAGTGACGTAGTTTAATGCGACGTAGTCACAGCTACAGACAAAGTCTCGCCATAAGCCCCTCTGCACTCTATTTTATAGAGAGGGGCTAATAAGGAATTCATAGCTTGATTAGTAATCAAATCAATGTTTAAAAAAAAAAATGTTATCTACAGTTTTATATGTAAGTAGATCCTAAGTGTCTCAATAGATGTCTATACCTAATGTTTTTTAAAACTCAGAACAAAGTACCGAATTCTAAAATATTTTTCCTAAATTTTGTCAGAAATAAATGTCATCGTTCAATTACTGATTGTTGACTTCAGATTGCCTGGTGTAGTTTTTACGAGCACTTGTCGTGATTCACTGTGAAACACATATTCGTGAATTAGTATGGAGCTGAGACAAGTTCCCGCGTTTATAGCTAGGTGGCGTTGACTCGTTGCCATACGAATCATGTTAACGCGCTCACTGTGAATTACGGCAGGCGCACGCCAAAACTCGCTCACAGCACTTATGTGAATTACTTCTGACTTTTGATTACGATCCAGATTTGCACCTCGTAATTATATAATTAATAGTTCAGTGCATGTATTTTAAATAAATTCATTGAAGAAGCGCTCTGAGCTTTACGTAGGTACTCTGCAAAGTTGACGTAAGATCAAAGATTGTGAATAAATTCAACTGGTTTTGGTATGGTGTGAGTAGCTCAGCTGGTCAGAACATTGCCCCTGTAAGGCACAGACCTCGAGTTAAAGACCTTTCCCTACCCAGAGGGCTACGCAGGGGAAACCGTAGATGCTAATAAAATAAAATAATTTATTTATAGTTCAATAATAATATACGCAATTAGAACGCCAATGAGTCAGATGTTACAGGGGAATTCCACTTGATCCCTAATTAATAATATTATTGATAATTGTTGCATAAACGATATTATAATGTTGAATTTAAAATATATATTCTCCCAAAATACTTCGACAGCTTGAGGAATAGGAAAAGGGTAGGTACTCACACGTATATCCAGGCGCAGATCTCCTGTAGTTCCCCGGGGAATACCTATGGTTCTTGAACTTGAATAATAAAGTATAGATAAACAGTTTTAGAGAATTTCGCGAATATAATTTTGAGACGAGGACACGCGCGCGCGGTTAATTTCCTTCGAATCTCGTTACAGAGTCTTTCTCCAGATGGCGCTAGTGTGTGCCATTGGTGTGAGTTATTTTTTTTAATATATGGACGATGAGAAAAGGCGAAGGATGCATGTCGAGTACGTAACATTTCCCCCCACCGAAATCAACATTGATTTCAAAATAGATATCACAAATATTAAAGTACAATATGTGCACCTATTCAACTATAACACTGCTAAACAATGAATAGGGTTTTAAGGGAGTTCAGAAATGAACCCAATATTAAAGCAAATGGACTGTAAATAATACTTAGAACTACATTAAAATAAAATATGTATGTTATATAGATAGGTATACTTAGTTTAAATATCCTGTTCTTTTGGAAGAGGACTCAGTTTAGTGACGGGCCGTTGCAATCGTGAACTTTGAGTTCGAACCGTAACTACGCGAACTCTACCATCTGAACCGGGAAAAACTTGTTCCACACGTCCTAAACACCACTGTAGACACGGAGTGTTATCATTATGAACTAAAACTAAGTCATTGACCGCTAGATTAGGCGTATCCACAAACCACTTCTGCCTCTGTTGCAAAGTATGAAGGTATTCTGATTTCCAACGACGCCAGAAATGCATAGTGATCTGTTGAATACATTGCCATCTAGATAAATGATTAATTGATACATCTGAAAGATCGTAACTGGGGGCCGATACCAGTTGACGACCTACTAAAAAATGACCTGGCGTCAGAACATCGAACTCACCAGGATCATTAGACAAACTGCACAATGGCCGAGAATTTAATATAGCCTCTATATTCGAAAAAAGAGTACATAACTCTTCAAATGATAATGTGCGAGTGCCCATGACACGTTTTAAATGCCATTTAGCCGATTTTATACCGATCTCGTAGGCGCCACCAAAATGGCTACCGCTTGGTGGATTGAACTTCCAATACACCTTCCGGAGTGTGAATCCATCAGTTAGTTGAGATTTATTTGAATTATAAAAGAGAACTACCTCATTTAAATGTTTATTCGCAGCAACAAAGTTTTTTCCATTGTCTGACCAAACCGTGTGCGGTAGACCTCTCCGAGCAGTAAATCGATCAAATGCAGCCAAGAAACAATCACAAGATAAGGAACTGAGAATTTCGAGATGTACTGCACGAGTTGAAAAACAAATAAAAAGACACAAATACGCTTTGGATATTTTAGCATTACGCCTATTTGTCTCCTTCGTATAAAAAGGACCTCCTACATCAACGCCAACAGTGTGAAACGGATAAATATCTTGCAAACGATATTTAGGCAGCGAAGCCATTTTAGGTTGATTTATAGTCGGCTTATTTTTGAAACATGTAATGCACTTTGAAAGGCGAGACCGAATTACACATCTAGCAGCAACAATCCAATATTTTTGCGCTAGGATATTTTGCAAGTTTCTAGGCCCAACGTGTAAATAAATTTTATGATAATAATCTATAAGAATATTAGTGAAGTGTGATTTTTTAGGTAAAATTAAGGGGTGCCGTTGTGTAAACGGTAAGTCTGCTTGAGAAAGTCTACCCCCCACCATGAGGAGACCATGGCTATCAATGAAGGGGTCGAGTTTACGTAGACTTGGAGAGCAATACTTATTTTGTTTTAATGACTCAAGGTCAGTTGAAAAATATTGAGATTGGACCATTTGAATAATTAAATTGTGTGACACATTTAACTCAGACGTTAATAAAGGCCCCTTAATCTTGTCAAAGGCACGAGGCTTTGAATTAGCTATAAACCTAAGGCACCACGCCACCACACGCAATAACTTATTAAAATTTGAAAACTTGACAATTACATCATCATAAAAGTCACTGATCACAGTGGGACTTTTCGTGAGTAATGAAACCCTCTCGTTTATAGTTTTAAGTTCTAATGGTTCGCCATTGAATTCACTGAGAGACCTCACCGGCCATTGATGTGGTTGTTGGTACAGCCACTGAGGACCGTTGAACCAACCATCAGCAATATTCAATAGTTGAGCAGGAGTAACACCGCGAGAGCATACATCGGCGGGGTTACTAGTACCACTTACATGATACCATTTAACCATTGAGGAACCGTCAGCTATTTTAGCGACACGGTTAGCTACAAACGTTTTTAGCTTATATGCAGGTGTATTGATCCATGTCAGTACTACAGAACTGTCAGTGAACGCCAACACTTCATGGATGTGCACTTGCTTTGATAAAATTGATATAATGTAATTGAGCGTTTTAGATAATAAATGAGCAGCCATTAATTCAAGACGAGGGATGGATACTGTCTGTAAGGGCGCAACCTTAGATTTCGAAAACAGTAAACTCACTTTGATATTACCCTGCGCGTCTTGACTGCGAATATATATTACGACAGCGAATCCGAGGATTGACGCGTCGCAAAAACCAATAAGTTGAAAATTTAAATAATTACTGATAAGAACATGCCGATTATGTTTTAATTCGGATAATAAAGGAATTTGAGATGAATAAATACGCCATTCATCACAGAGGGTGTTAGGCAAAGCGTCATCCCAATCTAAGTTTTTAGACCATAGTTTTTGCATAAAGCATTTTGCAAAAAATATACATGGCTGGACGAAACCCAACGGATCAAATAGTCTAGCAATAGCTGACAGAACAGAGCGTTTTGTAACAATAGAATCCATTTCCGTAGTACGAAATGAAAAAACATCCTCTTGTGGCAGCCAGTGAAGACCTAAAATCTTAATCGCCAATGTGCTACCATCATCAAACTGAATAGGTGGTTCAAGTTGATCGCTAGGTAAGCTACTTAAAACTAGACTGCTATTACTTGACCACTTGCGCAGTTCAAACCCACCAAGTTTCAACAATTCGACCAAGTCATGTTGTAACTGTAAGGCTTCGTCTACACTATCTACTGACCAAAGAAAATCATCGACGTAGAAGCCTGTACCAAGCGCACGGGCAGCGTGAGGAAATCGGGCGCCCTCATCAGCTGCTAGCTGCTGCAAGGTGCGAATCGCCAGAAACGGACTACTTACCACGCCGTATGTCAAGGTACCTAGTTCATATACCTTTATAGGGTCGTTTGGCGCGTTTCGCCAGTAAATATGTTGATATGTGCGCTGCCTTTCATCTATTAAAATGCATCGATACATTTTGGAGATATCAGCGCACAAACAAACTTCACGCAACCGAAAACTAATTAATAGCTCCACTAAATCAGCTTGTAATTTCGGTCCCGTATATAAAACGGAATTCAAGGATTTATTATTGGTAGTAGAAGACGAAGCGTCGAAGACCACGCGAAGCTTCGTAGTGCTACTGTCAGGCTTATGAACACAATGATGGGGTATGACATATTTGGACTCCACCTCCGATATAGTACCTACACAAGTCATATGACCGAGCGAAGCATATTCATCCATGAACTTTGTATACTCGCACTTAAGTGAAGGTAGACGAGATAACTTTCGCTCTAAATTTTCAAATCTGCGTAATGCGATTTGTTGAGAATCACCCAAAATCGCATCAGGTTTAAAAGGATAACTAACAATATATCTACCGCTACTATCCCGCTTGCAGTCATTTACAAACATCTGCTCCGCGATGACGTCATTTGGGTCCTTAGGTATATCACAAAATAAAGTCTCGGTTTCCCAAAATGATTTCATCAGTTTATCAACTTTGATTGACGCGCCAGTAAACATACAGGTTGATACACTATCCCTGGAACTATCCAATGACAATTGACCAGTAATGACATACCCAAATATGCTACTTAACGCGAGTGGCAAATCCTTTCGAGATGGATAATACTTGCCACCGTCATAAATAAATGGAAACACATCACTACCAAGCAAAACATCAATACGACTTGAACTATAAAAAGTAGGGTCAGCCAACACCAAATGTTTATATTCTTGAATTATTTCTTGCGATAAATTAAGGGATGGCATATCGCTGGAAATCTTTGAAATCACAACCGCCTTAATGTCGAAAACAGGGTTACTAGACATTGTTGGTTTGATTCTGCAGGAAACCACACCCTGATCGTGTACCACTGACCCACCCAGACCGACCAACTGTGTACTACACTTGAAACGGGATAGTCCCAATCGCTGTGCACAGTCATTAGTCATGAAACTGGTTTGTGAACCACTATCGATCACAACACGCACAGGTTGATATTTGCCTAAAACATCTGATACGTGTATGACCGCCGTACCTAGAAGTACAGTAGACCCAGCTGAGCAGGACAGCGAGACGTGTTTACTTTGAACATCTTTAGAATCGGTAGTAGTACAAGGTATAGTAGGCGAGAACGATTTCTGATCTAAATGCAATGTGTGGTGGTGACGTCCTTTGCAGACCGTACATGATAGCTTGGAGGGACACTCATTAGATTCGTGACCTTGGCGCAGGCAGTTTTCACACAACTGCAAGTTATTTATTTTAGCAACGCGTTGACTAGGTGACAAAGCCATGTACTCGAAACATTTATAAATTGAATGAAATGGCTTATTGCAATATTGACAACAATTGCCTTTATTAGTATTTGTTTTAACAGGGCCTGTGTTGCTACTAGTCAAACATGTTTTTGAAATTAAAGTTTTTGAACTAGGCTTATGACTCGAATTATGAGTTATAAGTTTACTAGAACCAGATTTCAACGTACAATTTGTTGACATTTCCAACATACGTACTTGCGTTATTACAAAATCAATTAAAGTTTTGAAAATAGGTATTTCATTTTGACCTATCTTTTGTTCGAATTCACGCCTAGAAACCGGATCTAAGTTACGCAATCCGATATAGCAAAGAATAAATCCCGACAGATCTTCGATTTGCAATAATTCAAGTGCTTGAACGCATTCTTGAAAAGTTTCTAAAAAGGTATTTAATCCGCTCACAGATTCGCCAGACAACGGCTTAAACGTAAACAACTTATCCATATACCGAGTAGCTATAGCTCGCTTATTTTCAAACCTATTCATCAATGACGACCAAACAATATCATAGTTATCACTAGATATAGGTAGGCTTTTAACAATTTGAAGGGCAGGCCCGCTTACAACCGACAGTAAATAATAAAACTTTTCGGTATTACCTATCGAATTATTCGTATGAATTAAGCTAGTAAATGTGTCACGAAATGTGATCCAATTCTCCAATTTACCATCAAAATGAACTAGTTCAATTTTAGGTAAACGGGGTTGTGCACAACTACGCCTTTTTGAGACATCATCATGTAAATTCGCAGAGTTCTTTGACGATTGTTCGTGACGTCGAAAAATATTTTTTATTCCAAAATACAAATCATCTATAGAAAGTGACTCCTGATCGCATATGACATAGTCGGGGTTTTGCTTTAATTTCAATACCGAAATCTCATCAACCACTTTCTCGAACAAATCACGGGTGCTATCAAGGTCACTGACCCGTACGTACAGTTTGTCTAACTCCGGGATACTATGTTCGACGGCCTTTGCCAAATCATATAATTGTTGAACACGTCTATAATAACGTTCCTTTTTAATAATAAGCGAATTAATTTTAATTTCAATCTCTGTTAATTTTTGTGCCATTTCGAATCACAAATATAGAAACACAAATATAACACACGAAATAGGTTATAAGTAGGTAGGTATACGGAATACGTAGAACAATAAGTACTTACGGTTTTTACAAATATTTTCACTAAAATGAGTCAATTCCAGTTTATCCAACACAGAAATAGATATAGAAATATTTGACTACACTGGTATAAACCAAAATTTGCAATATTACATCACCACAGTAGAACTATTGAATAAATACTTGCAATGTAACATCCACCCACAAGTTAGTGAAAAGTAAAATTTGAACGCGAAATTCGAAAATATCTGTTGATATCTATTTTGAACTTATAAATCCGGCTCGAAGGACCATAAATGTTGCATAAACGATATTATAATGTTGAATTTAAAATATATATTCTCCCAAAATACTTCGACAGCTTGAGGAATAGGAAAAGGGTAGGTACTCACACGTATATCCAGGCGCAGATCTCCTGTAGTTCCCCGGGGAATACCTATGGTTCTTGAACTTGAATAATAAAGTATAGATAAACAGTTTTAGAGAATTTCGCGAATATAATTTTGAGACGAGGACACGCGCGCGCGGTTAATTTCCTTCGAATCTCGTTACAGAGTCTTTCTCCAGATGGCGCTAGTGTGTGCCATTGGTGTGAGTTATTTTTTTTAATATATGGACGATGAGAAAAGGCGAAGGATGCATGTCGAGTACGTAACAATAATAATGTTACAAAATGAACGTAATATTAATGAATTGTGTATATTCGCAGAATTAATTAGCTCCTTACAAATTTTATAATAATAAACCCTTACCACAATTTCCCTTTGTTGGTAAGAACAGGAAAATTCATTCTTAATATTATTTGAATGTGTGTAAATCGGGTTATTCATAACCACAATCCCACTGATAGCTCTACAGTGTACCAGAATTAACATCAGTGAAATGTTTTCGAATAACGAATTTGAAGTTACTAGCATTCCTTTGATGAAAATGTTCTGCAACTGCGCTACCATATACCTACCACCCCGTATAGATTGTAATTCCCATTGAAAACCCTACATATTCATCAATCTATTTGCCCAGGACTTTATGAAACAGACTAGATGGGCGGCATCGGCTATCGAGAGTAAGGGTGAGGCTCTAACAGTGAGCCTCGACATCTCTAAAGCCTTTGACCGGGTCTGGCACCGTGGTCTTCTTACGAAATTGCCCTCATATGGACTACCCAAGAGATTATGCGGATGGGTGTCCAGCTTCTTGGCCGGTAGAAGCATCAGGGCCGTCGTTGACGGCAGCTGTTCAGACTGCATGGCCATAAATGCTGGAGTACCGCAAGGCTCAGTGTTGTCCCCTACTCTGTTTCTGCTGCATATCAATGACATGTTGTCTATTGACGGCATTCATTGTTATGCGGACGACAGTACGGGGGACACTTGTTACACGGGCCGCCCCGGTAGCTCTCGGGCCAGTCGGGACACAGTGGAGGAAAATCGTGAACAGCTTGTGTCTGAAATCGAGGCTACTCTTACTAGAGTGTCCGATTGGGGTGGACGAAATCTTGTCCAGTTCAACCCTTCCAAGACATAAGCTTGTTTTTTCACCGCTAAGCAAACCCCAATTACTGTAGCGCCGCAATTTCAGGGCACATCTCTTTCCATCTCCAAAAGTATAGGGATCCTTGGCGTTGACATCTCCAGTGACGTTCAGTTCCGTTGTCATTTGGTGGACAAGGCTAAGCTGGCGTCCAAAAAGCTAGGTGTGCTCAACAGGGCGCGGCGGTACTTCACTGCGGCGCAAACACTGCTTCTCTACAGGGCGAATTTTTCAAAAGGGATTGGATGGCCAAATCCGAAACTATAAGGAATAGCGAAAAATGCTCAAGGGAGTCACGAGCCTGATTTTAATGAAATTTAAAACCCCATTATTAGATTTTTGAAAAACCAATAATCCTAGCTAGGAATCGAACCCATTGATTTTGAAAAAAAAAAAACACTCCATATATTATTACACCATACGTTAGTGTTGCTATTAAGGATCTTATTCTGGGAAGTAATGACATTCGGCAAACTAAAGGAAAGTGTTCAATCTTTCACAAAATGCAATTTATTTTTCTTATGTTCGGGCCACACTAAGGAGAAATGCCATTAATAATGGCGTTGATGAACGTTAAACGTTAGTGTAGCCACCGAATTATCGCGATAATTCGACAACGGCATTCACATTGCCGTTTGACGTTAGGCGATAGCTCAAGTGGCGGCACATCAAAGAGATTAACGCGAGAATTATTACGTTGAAGCGGCCACACTACGTGTGTCAGTGCGCACCGTGAGTGTGACCGTTTTCAGTATTTTAATACTTTTTCGGTATATTTTATTGACTTTTTTCGATATCAGTATATTGGTAAAAGTCAGTATTTTTGGGTATATTAGAGATCCAATATGGCCGCCGCGCCGAGAACACAAAATTTCATGATGGGTATCGTTTAAGGGGTTTTTTTGTATGCTGAGTACGAATTTCGGGTTAATTTAGAGATCCAATATGGCCGCCGCACCGTTATCACAAAATTTCATGATGGGTATCGTTTATGGGGTTTTTTAGTATGCTGAATACGAATTTGGGGTTAATTTAGAGATCCAATATGGCCGCCGCGCCATTATCACAAAATTTCATGATGGGTACCGTTAAGGGGTTTTTTGGTATGCTGAGTACGAATTTTAGGTCAATTTGGCAATCCAAGATGGCCGCCGCGCCTCCTTTGTAAAATTTCATGTTGGATACTGTACAAGGGGTTTTTTGGTATGCTGAGTACGAATTTCGGGTTAATTTAGAGATCCAATATGGCCGCCGCGCCGATATGACAAATTTTCATGATGGGTATCGTTTAAGGGGTTTTTTGGTATGCTGAGTACGAATTTCAGGTTAATTCAGAGATTCGAATATGGCCGCCGCGCCGTTATCACAAAATTTCATGATGGGTATCGTTTAAGGGGTTTTTTGGTAAGCTGAGTACGAATTTTAGGTCAATTTGGCAATCTAAGATGGCCGCCGCGCCACCGTTGTAAAATTTCACGCTGTATATTGTATGAGGGGTTTTTTGGTATGCTGAGTACGAATTTTATGATAATTTTGCAATCCGAAATGGCCGCCGCGCCATTATCACAAAATTTCATGATGGGTATCGTTTTAGGGGTTTTTTGGTATGCTGAGTACGAATTTTATGATAATTTTTGCAATCCAATATGGCCGCCGAGCCGAAATCACAAAATTTCATGATGGGTATCGTTTAAGGGGTTTTTTGGTATGCTGAGTACGAATTTCAAGATAATTTTGCAAAATTAACCCTAAATTCGTACTCGGCATACCAAAAAACCCCTTAAACGATACCTATCATGAAATTTTGTGATAACGGCGCGGCGGCCATATTGGATCTCTAAATTAACCCGAAATTCGTACTCAGCATACCAAAAACCCCCTTAAGCGATACCCATCATGAAATTTTATGATTTCGGCGCGGCGGCCATATTGGATTGCAAAATTATCATGTAAAACAGCTGGGTGTGGGGCTCCCGGTCCCGGAACGGGGCCGTCCTACCCATTAAACCTGGTGGTATTCCTCCTCCCTATAGCCAGGAATCCGGAAAGCCGGGAAAATTTCGGCCGAAAGCCAAAGAATTTCCAAAGATTATTCCCGTCGAGAACCGTTCGGCGGCTCTCCTCGGGGGAGCAAGATGGGAGGTTCCCCCGGAGCTCGCTAAGGACCTGAAAAAATAAAAACCCAATTCCTCATCGCAATGATTTTTTTCTTTGTAGGGTTTGTTGCAATAACATTCGGTAATTTTTTTTTACGAAGCGTGTTGCAGGTGAAGGACGTTGAATTCAATCCTTCAAATAAAATGTTAAATGTAAATTCTAGGTTCTTCTTTTATAAAAATAAGGTAGTAATTAAAGAATAAACACGTTTTGATAATCGGTATTTTTATCGGTATATTTTCTATGTGCCAGTATTATATATAGATACATTCAGTATATTTTTAAGGAGCTAAGGTATTTTTGTAAAATTTAATTCGGTCATACTTAACGTCAATTTTAACGCCAAGAATGGGCATTCACGCGAGACTTATTACGTTGAAGCGGCCACACTACTCAAATGGTGACGTTAAGAATTAACGCCATAATTAGCGCAATATTTATCGCGATGATGGGCATTGACGTTTTCTTTAATGTGGCCCCGGCTTTACGTTAACTGATTAATTGTTCAAAATGCAGACCATTGTTTTCAATACATAGCTGGATTCGAGACCTCAAGGATTGTACTGCATTCAACATTATTGATTCCGTTTAGAATATTCTCCAAAGAATCATTCTGAGCATGATTTAAAACACGGAATAGTTACGATCTATTCCGGGAATTTGAACGAAACAAATTATGATACAAAATTTAGGTACATGAAATAATATATGAATTCTATCAAAATTCCAAACGTTCCTTAAATTTGCCATATATCATTACTGCGCAGAATTTGATCCTGATCAGCGACACTATCGTATGGTGTAATAATAAAGGGTGTGTTTTTTTTCAAAATCAATGGGTTCGATTCCCAGCTAGGATTATTGGTTTTTCAAAAATCTAATGATGAGGTTTTAAGTTTTATCGAAATCGGGCTCGTGACTCCTTTGAACATTTTTAACTATTCCTTATAGTTTCGGATTTGGCCTTCCAAACCCTTTTCAAAAATTCACGTGTATAAGTCGCAAGTGCGGCCGCATATGGAGTACTGCTGTCACCTCTGGGCGGGAGCACCTGAATATCAGCTTCGTCCATTTGACTCGGTGCAAAGACGAGCTGTAAGAGTTGTCAACGATCCTGTACTTACAGCTGGTGTGAAACCTCTTCACGACAGGAGAGACTTTGCCTCCTTATGCGTGTTCTACCGCCAGTACAATGGTATGTGCTCTGAGGAATTGTTTGATATGATGCCCACGGCTACGTTCTATCATCGTACCGCTCGCCACAGACAGGGAGTTCATCCTCACACTCTGCGTCCGGTGCGTTCCAGCACGGTTAGATCCGATAGGTGTTTTCTTCCGCGCCCGCTTAGGTTGTGGAATGACCTCCCTGCCTCGGTTTTCCCAAACGCCTACAGTATGGGGTTCTTCAAAAGGGGTCTTAAAAGGTTTTTGCAGGGTCGGCAGCGCGAGTGTGGCACCTCTGGTGTTGCAAACGTTCATAGGCTGCGGTGACCACCGGTCCTTTTGGTGGGCCGTATGCTTGTTTGCCACCTTAGTGGTATAAAAAAAAAAAGAAAAAAGACATTCGGTTTCTTTGGCTCCTGAATCAGCTCAGACACAAATGCATTCTCTTAGTTTAATTTTAGACATTTTAACGAGTATTACATTTTGTTTTTTATTTACAGCAATGTCGGCATATCAAAAGTTTTACGCACTGGAACCGGACAATTGGAAGGATCCTCTTTTTTTATACGGCCTAGGGCTTTGTTACTATCACTACAACGCTTTTGATTGGTGAGTCATTTTTTAATTATATCCAAAAATCCCTACTAGTCCCTACTAATATTATAAATGCTAAAGTAACTCTGTCTATCTGTCTGTTACGGTTTCACGCCTAAACGGCTGGAGCGATTGAGATGAAATTTGGTATAGGGATAGTTCGAGGCTTTGGGAAGGACAAAGACTATTTTTTAACCGACTGCGCAAAAGGAGGATTATCATTTTACGCGATAACGACTTTTACGCGATAACGACAATTACGCGAGAACGACTTTTACGCGATAATGACTTTTACGCGATAATGACTTCTACGCGGAAGCAAACTAACGTCTAACAGCGTTATTCTCCTTTAAGAATAAGAATTCGTGTCTTAAAATACTAAATACGCCGCCAAAAGAATTATTTTTAACTCAATACAAAATTACCTAACGATAATAAGGTACACTCAATGATAGATACTTGTATGGGATATCAGCTAAAAGTCGACATTCCTATATTTTCGGGGTATAAAGTTTTCATTCGACAAAGAACAACAACAACGAATGAACGGTAGGAGTGTTGTGTTATATTGGGATTAGGTACATTGACATAGATGAAAATAGAATATTTGAGACGATACAACTCGCTTCATTTTTGAAGTATCCCTGTGCCTACCTATTTATTTTATACTGGTAATCACATTCACATCTCTAACAATTTTGGATTAGAGATTATTGTTTCTTTAATTAAATCAAACCCAATCCCCTTTTAACTGTTTACTTAAAACGAGTCCCAAAGTATATTGAAAAATTGCTTATTTTTGCTACATGTCCCCAAGAATTGCTACATTCTGAGAAATAAGAATATTTTTTTGACCAGCCATCCTGACGTTTGGATGGCTGGTTGCCTTCGTGTTTAGCGCGAAGGACGCAGAATTCCAAAACTTTTATTGCATGAATAATAATTGCTTCATAATTGCTACATTCACGGATTTAGGTTTGGCTTCATACAGGTAAAAAGATACAGCTTTGTGCGAAGAAGCGCCTGATACATTGGAATGGCAACAATTAGTGTTACTACAGCGTTCATTTATTAATCGCACAGGCGCTAATAATCTAGGGTTATTCTCAAAAATCTCATTCGAAATAAAATTTATAGCATACTAGCTGACGCCCGCGGCTTGGGCGGCGTGAAATTCTGTTCCCATTCCCGCATCACAATGGAACATATTCTAAGGAGCCTCTGAGTTATTCCAGACTATAATCTCTGATATAATCTATAGATCTCTGCACCATACATGGTACAGGGATCTATAGATTATTTCGATTGTGCACGATCAGTGTTTTCTCGTGGTCCCACTATTTCAGAGGCATAGTATACGCCCACTAGTGGGACCACGAGGAAGAATTGTTTCTCGTGGTTCCACTACTATTTATTTGCATTCAGATTTAGAAAATTAGTAGGACTATTTTTTATTCCATTACCTAAGGTGACAGACAAACTGACGGAAAGCACTTGATGGAAAGTGGTATCTGTAGTCTATGAAAGTTTGAAACACCAGTCTCGCTAACTCGATGATAGAACGGGCGTAGTCGTTGGCATCATATCAAACAATTCCTCAGTGCACCAAGCATTGTAAAGGCGGTAGGCCCCGTTACCAAAAGTTTAGTAATCTTTAAGCGACCTTATATCTCTGTGAAAAAAAGTTCGGGTAGTTGTGACATAAACACATGTTTTTGAATCACTGGTTATTAAAATTAAGTTTAAAATTAATCAGACAATTATTATCACTTTAATGCATAAAATCATACATTAACAGCAGTCACCTACCAGTGTGAGTGTTTTCTCCCTTTAAAAACACAAATTATAGCATATTATACATCTAAATAACATGGAGTCAAGCATACAGGAGTCAATGGCTGACTTCAAGTCAATGTTCCGGGACCAAATGGCTACTTTTGAGGCAAAGTTGTCAAGTAACACTTCACTATCACCTGATACTTCCAGTTTGGTATCGGAGTTTGCTTCATTCAAGTCATTTGTTCTCTCTGCCTTAAATCTTCTTCAACGGCAAGTGGAGTATGTGGCATGCAGGGTGGACAGTTTGGAAACACGCAGTCGCCGAAAAATACTACTTGTGCATGGTGTGAACGAGCAGGCTACGGAGGATACAGCAGAGGTGTTGGTGAGTGTGGTGAAACAACAGCTTCAAATTGATAACATAGTGGCAGCTGATGTACAACGTTGCCATAGAATGGGGCGACCATCTGCCCCACAGAAACCCAGACCATTACTAGTTAAATTCCAAAAGGTGTCCGTTCGTGATAGCATCTGGTTTGCGAAAACTAAACTTAAAGGCTCTGGTGTTACAATTTCTGAGTTTTTGACGAAGCCTAGGCACCAAACATTCATGGCTGCACGGGAAAGGTTTGGCTTAAATAAGTGCTGGACGAGAGAGGGGCTCATCCACGTAGTGGGGTCTGATGGGTCCCGTCATCGCGTCACTTCACTTCACGAGCTCGATGATATAAAAATGCCTGCGACTGCTCCAAAGGAAACTGAGAAAGTTCCCACAGTTCCGAAGCCCACAGCTGCTAGTGCCAAGCCCAGACGTATTGCAGCGAATAAGAGATAAAGTGTATATTCCTGTTGTTATCTGCCACCGTCGTGTATATGCTATCTCATTAGTACATATTATTAACTTTCACTTTCAACTGATTACGTCACGTTTGAAACTCATGTCTTGCTTAATTTCTTTTTCTTCTATACCTTACAAAAAATAATTAATATGAATGTTCTGTTCACAATGTTTGTGCAATGTTTGTTTACATTTGACATGTCACTGTCAATGTCAAGCCAATCGTAGCTTAGTTTTTATTTACTCTTTCCACTAGGAACAGGCTAAGGATAAGGACCATGCTGCCTTATCTGAAGTAAAACTTTTTTCTTGTTAATTTCTTTTAATTTTTGTTTTTAGTTTATTTTTATTTTATTAGGCTAACATTTATTTATGTAATAATATTCAATTTCAATTTTAAATTCTCTTAAAACTATAAGGCTCTGTAAAATTAGTTAATTTAATTAATCTGTTATTTGCACTCAACTGGTGGGTGAACATGACTGTTTGTACTCACCACTTTTTATTATTATTATTATTATTTATTTATTATTCTGTTTTATTTTTTATCTTATTTATATTATATATTTGTAGTGTATGTCATCATCTGTAGTAGATGATGATTCTGTTATTAGATATTTAACTATTGGCCCAAGTAATAGCTCAGTAAGTACTCCTTCAATCGCAGATGTGCTCGAATCGCAGTTCTCTGATGTACCCTCAAATTTCAATGTTATACATTTCAATGCTCAGAGTATTCCCGCCCATTTCCCAGGTATGCTGGCTAACTTAAACAGTAATAATATCCATGCAATTCTTGTTTCGGAGACATGGTTGAGGCCTTCTTTATCTTCCCTTCCTGTCACTCTGCCTGGATACCGTCTAATTAGAAATGACCGCTCGGTTGACCGTGGTGGCGGTGTTGGTATCTATTTAAGATCACATATTCCTTACAACGTTTTGCGGGTATCAGCACAGCCACCGCCGTCAAATTCGGGCGAGTATATTTTTGTAGAAGTGGAACTGCATCACATCAAATTACTTCTTGGTGTTTACTACAGTCACTGCTCCAGAGTTGACTACTTCTCTTCTTTTGAACTGATGTTGGAAAACCTAGTGCCCTGCTATCGTCATACTATAATACTTGGCGACTTTAATACATGTCTTGTCAGGAACGACTCTCTCTCTCTCGCTCGAGCTGCGAAGCTTCGCAATATTTTGGAATCCTGTAATCTTACTATCCTCCCTTTGAATACTACTCATCACTTTCCTAACTGTGCGCCTTCCCTTATTGACCTTATTATCATTTCGTCTACTGAGCATGCAGTAAAACATGGCCAATGCGCAGCTGATATCTTTTCCTATCACGACCTTATCTTTCTTTCCTATAAAGTTCGTCCTCCCAAGGCAAAGTCTAAGGTCTTAATGCAGCGTAACTTCAATCGGATGAACGTCGACAAACTTAGAGAAGACGCAAACAGCATTGATTGGACTTCTTTGTATAATAGTGGTTCAGTAGATGATAAAGTTAACATTCTAACTCGTAAATTGGTCAGCCTCTACGATGTACATGCACCGATCCGTGCAGTTAAAATCAAACATGCACCATCGCCGTGGCTCACCAAAGAAATTAAAGACTTAATTAATAAAAAAGGGAGGGCTAAAACCAAATATAAATACCAACCGAACGAATATAACCGTGAAAGATATATAAAAATCAGAAATCTCTGCAATAAGGTGTGTAGGAACGCACAACGCCAGCACATTCAAAACTCAATAGAAAATGGAGATCCAGCTAAAGTCTGGAAATTTCTAAGAACCTTGGGAGTTGGTAAGTCAAAGCAAGAAGTAAATTCAAATAATATTAATCTCGATGCATTAAATAAGCATTTCTCAACCTCTTCAAGTTTTGATGCTTCTACCAAAACTAATACACTTAATCGTCTTTCACAGCTACCAACTCCTGAATATGAATCTTTTGTTTTTAATCAATTCACGGCTTGTGATGTTAAGAAGAGCATAATGTCCATAGCGTCTAATGCTGTTGGCAATGACTGCATTAGCCGCAATATGATCGTACCGGTTCTTGATTCTATTCTACCAATATTATCTGTCATATTTTGAATTATTCCATTTCCAGTGGCATTTTTCCATCGATGTGGAAGGAGGCCCAAATTATACCCTTACCTAAAAAGTCCAATCCTTCTTCTTTCTCTGATTTCCGTCCTATATCAATCTTACCTTTTCTGTCTAAAGCCCTTGAGCGCCTCATTCACACCCAACTCAATTCCTTTCTAATCAAAAACCATCTCTTAAACTCCTACCAATCGGGCTTTCGCCCGGGCCACAGCACAGTTACAGCCCTTGTAAATATTACAGATGACATCAGAACGGGCATGGAGAGCGGAAAGCTTACGTTGTTGACATTACTTGATTTCAGTAATGCCTTTAATACTGTGGACTTTCGCATACTCCTTGAGATTCTTCGCTCTATTAACATATCTCCACCAGCAATTGATTGGTTTCGCAGTTACCTGTCTGGTCGCCGGCAACGTGTTTGCATTGATGACTCGATTTCTTCTTGGAGTAATATTTCGGCTGGTGTACCACAGGGTGGCGTTTTATCTCCTCTTTTGTTCGCAATTTTTATAAATTCCATTACAAAGCAACTAGTTTCATCCTACCACCTTTATGCAGATGATTTACAAATTTACTCACAGGCTGGACTCAATGACATACATGAGACTTTTAGCGCAACAAATAGTGACTTAGAACAAATATGTGCATGGAGTAACAGCTATGGCTTGCAGGTAAACCCTACAAAAACACAGGTAATCCTTATAGGTAGTACTTGGAACATCTCTAGAGTTGATTGGGCGCAGCTGCCACAAATCGTTTTTAATGGCATGCCGTTACCTATAAGTGATAGGGTGAAAAACTTGGGTATCTTTATTGATAGAACTCTGTCCTGGGGACCTCAATTGCAGGAGGTGAATCGCAAAATGTTTGCCTCGGCAGGCTCTTTGCGAAGATTGCGTGACCTTCTTCCGATTCCGACGAAGATTTCGCTTGCACAATCGCTACTTCTTCCAATACTAGACTATGCCGATGCCAGCTATCTTGATCTCACGGAGGAGCATCTAAATAAACTTGAGCGCCTTCAAAATCTCTGTATAAGGTTTATATTTGGCTTACGCAAATATGACCACGTTTCCGAGTACCGCAAACAACTCAAGTGGCTCCCAATTCGCCTTCGACGGAATACTCATATCCTTTCTTTGCTATATAATATATTATTTAATTCAGTAACACCCTGTTACCTCAAGGAGCGCTTTCAGTTCCTATGTGACACGCACTCTAGGTGCTTGAGATCGTCTAAGAACTTGCGACTTTATATACCGGCACATTCAACAAATTTTGTTGGTAACTCTTTTACAGTTAAAGCAGCGCAACTGTGGAATGCTTTACCGGTCAGAATCAGACGAGCTCAAACATTGGGATCCTTTAAAATTAAAGTGAAAGAATATTATCTTACAATTTAATTGAGCTACTTGCAAACTGAGTCTTGTATTTATGTATGTATATCAAGGGCATATATATAATGTATATCTGTGTATGTATGTATGTACCTGTGTATGTATATATTATATGAAAGTATTTGTGTATATATGTAGGTATTTGTATATTTGTATGTATATGTTACGCAGTGATGGGCGTAATTAATTACAAAAGTAATTCAATTAATAATTGAATTACAATGTAATTAAGTTACAATGTAATCTAATTACTCAGTAATTAATTACTTTGTAATTTAAATACTTTGGATGTTCCGGTTAATTAGTTACTAAGTAACTAGTTGCAAAGTAATTAGATTACTTTATAATTAGTTACTTTGTAATTCATTACTTCGTAATTATTATACATTCAAGTCAAGCAAATCAATACCACAGCCGGCAATCCAATATGGCCGCCGCGCCGCCGTTGTAAAAGTTCATGTTGGGTATCGTATAAGGGTTATTTTGGTATGCTGAGTACGAATTTTGGGTTAATTTAGCAATCCAATATGGCCGCCGCGCCGCCGTTGTAAAAGTTCATGTTGGGTATCGTATAAGGGGTATTTTGGTATGCTGAGTACGAATTTAAGGTTAATTTAGCAATCCAATATGGCCGCCGCGCCATCGTTGTAAAAGTTCATGTTGGGTATCGTATAAGGGGTATTTTGGTATGCTGAGTACGAATTTCGGGTTAATTTAGCAATCCAATATGGCCGCCGCACCACCGTTTAAAATTCATGTTGGGTATCGTATAAGGGGTATTTTGGTATGCTGAGTACGAATTTCGGGTTAATTTTGCAATCCAATATGGTCACTGCGCCGCCGTTGTAAAATTTCATGTTGGATATAGTATAAGGGGTATTTTGGTATGCTGAGTACGAATTTCGGGTTAATTTAGCAATCCAATATGGCCGCCGCGCCACCGTTGTAAAAGTTCAAGTTCATATTGGATTGCAAAATTATCATGTGATTCGTACTCAGCATACCAAAAAACCCCTTAAACGATACCCATCATGAAATTTTGTGACTACAGCGCGGTGGTCATATTGGATTGCAAAATTATCATGTGATTCGCACTCAGCATACCAAAAAACCCCTTAAACGATACCCATCATGAAATTTTGTGACTACGGCGCGGCGGCCATATTGGATTGCAAAATTATCATATGATTCGCACTCAGCATACCAAAAAACCCCTTAAGCGATACCCATCATGAAATTTTGTGACTACGGCGCGGCGGCCATATTGGATTGCAAAATTATCATGTGATTCGCACTCAGCATACCAAAAATCCCCTTAAACGATACCCATCATGAAATTTTGCGACTACGGCGCGGCGGCCATATTGGATTGCAAAATTATCACGTGATTCGCACTCAGCATACCAAAAAACCCTTTAAACGATACCCATCATGAAATTTTGTGACTACGGCGCGGCGGCCATATTGGATTGCAAAATTATCATGTGATTCGTACTCAGCATACCAAAAAACCCCTTAAACGATACCCATCATGAAATTTTGTGACTACGGCGCGGCGGCCATATTGGATTGCAAAATTATCATGTGATTCGCACTCAGCATACCAAAAAACCCTTTAAACGATACCCATCATGAAATTTTGTGACTACGGCGCGGCGGCTATATTGGATTGCAAAATTATCATATGATTCGCACTCAGCATACCAAAAAACCCCTTAAACGATACCCATCATGAAATTTTGTGACTACGGCGCGGTGGCTATATTGGATTGCAAAATTATCATGTGATTTGCACTCAGCATACCAAAAAACCCCTTAAACGATACCCATCATGAAATTTTGTGACTACGGCGCGGCGGCCATATTGGATTGCAAAATTATCATGTGATTCGCACTCAGCATACCAAAAAACCCCTTAAACGATACCCATCATGAAATTTTGTGACTACGGCGCGGCGGCCATATTGGATTGCAAAATTATCATGTGATTCGTACTCAGCATACCAAAAAACCCCTTAAACGATACCCATCATGAAAGTTTGTGACTACGGCGCGGCGGCCATATTGGATTGCAAAATTATCATGTGATTCGTACTCAGCATACCAAAAAACCCCTTAAACGATACCCATCATGAAATTTTGTGACTACGGCGCGGCGGCCATATTGAATTGCAAAATTATCATGTGATTCGCACTCAGCATACCAAAAAACCCCTTAAACGATACCCATCATGAAATTTTGTGACTACGGCGCGGCGGCCATATTGTATTGCAAAATTATCATGTGATTCGCACTCAGCATACCAAAAAACCCCTTAAACGATACCCATCATGAAATTTTGTGATTAGCGTATGGGAATTTCAGTGAAATTCCTTCGTCACTCAGGAATTGAGCTGATGGTCTTCAAATTTTATAGCTGAGTACCAACCTGGACACATTGACTTACATCAAAAAACCGCATCAATATCGATTCACCCCTTGGTTGGGCCGCGACGAATCCACAGCACAGGACAGAGTTGGTAATTATGAGTGTTGGTTAATTGAATTAATGAGTAACTAGTTGCAATGTAATTAGATTAACGTGTAATTCCATTACTCAGTAATTAGTTACTGCTAGTACTCATAGTAATTAATTACTCAAGTAATCTGTTACAGAGTAATTGAATTAACCATTACAAAGTAATTATAATTTGTAACGGTTAATCTAATTACATTTTGCCCATCACTGATGTTACGTATACACCGGAATGCTACTTCTAATATTATTTATTACGTCACAAATTAAACCCGTTTTTAAATATTTTTACAGTCCTGTCCATCTAAAGGTTGCCTGGCAGAGATTGCTGTTAGCAATAAGGCCGCCCATTGTACCTGATTAATATTTATTATATCTACTTTAAGATTTTCTATCCTTGGTGTACAATAAAGCATATTACTACTACTACTACTACTTATAAACTTGCCGATAGAATTTTTATTTATCGATCTTTATTTGATTTATTGATCTTCATTTCTTTCAAAAATAGATAAATTTACTGCCACGGATCTACTGGGAACCAAAGTCTCACTAGTTCCGTCACGGATCACTAGTTCCGTCACGGAACTTTTTGCGTGGAACTACTGGGAACAGTCCGGAATTGCGACACTACAGTAAATGAAGTTTTCTTAGCAGTGTGAATACACAAACTTGTGTATAACTGAATTTGTGTTTATGGAGATGGAAATTGTATAAGTTCTTTATTATTATGATGCGAAGCGCTCGTGGCCCCGCGGACTCACTGTTTTGTAAACGATCACTGCAGTAAGCAACTTTCACTATGGCCGGTCCATGGATGGGTGACCATCCATGTGATCACTTTGTGACATTTATTTGAGCGTTTCCGGGCTTCGGAAGGCACGTTAAGCCGTTGGTCCCGGTTGCCAGTAAAATGGCAGTCGTTAAGGTGAAGTGGGACTCAAAATACATAATTTTGACATATTTCGAACCAATTTTGCAACGGTGTTAACAAAGATTTCACAATTTTTTAAATGGATAATTATTATTAAGTATATTGACCAGGGATGTCAGTTCTCCAAAACACGATTGAGTAAATTCGGCTCGATAGAAAATAATCCCAAAGTTCCCTCGAATCTGTGAATTTGCCTGTGACCGCCTTGACTATAATCAATTTCATTCAGTAGTTATATAATATACCACACTAATTTTTTATTTCCATGTCCCTAATAAGTTACCTCGAGGTCCTATGCAGTTATTTATTAATTAAAAACATATTCCTATAATAAAAAAAAACGTTTTGTTGAGCGGGAGTGCATTTTGCCGCTATCAACCACCTCACAGAGCCCGCTCAGTCAGCCGACAGGCTTCGTTGAGGACACCCGTGTACAACTTTGTCACGTGACGCTGACGTAATTCGCTGCCGTAGTAACGAAAATAGGTAATAAAAAAAACCAAAAAAGGAAGTATTCAAGGCTTAAGCTCAAGAGCGTAAAAATATCGCATCTGTTTGAGGAAGTTTCTTTGGTGTATTATATAAGTTATAGTAACGTTTTCATACTTTCCAATACAAAGTTTGCCTGATGCCACATAATATATAAGTCCAGAAGATTCACCTATAAATGCGCTCATGTATGTGACGCCCTGACCGAGCCTATAACATGTACATAATTTAAATTAATATTTAAGTAAAATCAATGTCATAACGAGTATAATACTAATGACTGATAAATCAGTGGGCCAATTCTCCTAAATTTACAATGTAACAGTAGGAATAAACCTTAATTGAGTATATAATAAATTAAACTTCTATCCAAAATTACAGCTTTCAAGGCACGTATTGCGTATTGTTGGTATTCTCGTAGTCTTACTTTACTACTCGTAAGTCGTAGTTGATGTAGGTAGGTATTGAATTTGAAGTTGTAAGTATGAGTTTCTTTTTTTTATATTTAGCTCGCCAAATTGACGTCGCCACCAGCCTGATGAAAAGCCGTGGCGCATCTAGCGATTGGGGGCCACTTCTGACAGTGGTCCTCAAGTTGGCGGCCCTGTGATGTGCCTCTTCACGCTCCTCTTGAAGAACCTGGGATTGTAAGATGAGGGAAACACGTGTGCGGGCAGGTCGTTCCATGTTTTTATAGTTCGACAGAGGAACGATCTTTTGAAACGTTCAGTTCTGGCGAGGATTCTCTCCACTGTGTGTGAGTGTCATCTTTGCCCGGCACGTGTTGTTCGGGATCGGAAAGAAGAGGGTGGGATCAGGTTGAAGAGCTCTTCAGAACATTCGCCGTGATACATTCGATAGAAGGCAGCCAAGGACGCTATGGTTCTTCGCGGCGCCAAAACGGTTAGAGGCCTCCCGTCACCTCAGTTTGAATTTTAACCAACAGTGAACTGAAAATAAACAGCTTACATACAACCCGTTACAGTCAATACAACTCTAACTTTGTTTTTAAGCCATAATGTAAAATAGTAATTCAATGTTCAATGGATAGTGGTACCTATATGTTAAGCGCTAGAAGCTGATTTTGTAAATATATGTTACTGAAAAGGCCTGATGATTTAATATGACTTACGAATTATTTAATTATGATATATTTTTGGGTGTAAGGGGCCCCACCACCACCTAATTTTGGGGGCCCAAGCGACCTCACCTGCACGTGGTGCACCTGCCGAAAAACTAACAAGGCTCCGCGATTTTTAGGTACCCCCATGGTGGCCTAGGCTCCCATGTGGGTGCCAGGTGGTACAAAGTGTTGGTCCGGGAGAGTACCACCGTGCAGCTGTGAAAAGCCCCCCAAGTAACCCAGCCTCGGTTGGGTTGCGTTCGGGGTTCAGCAGATGCACAGCCGGGCCCGGGGCGATGTTTGATGCAGCAGGGGGGGACCAGTAGGCGCTAAGCGAATTCTAGTGTGGCTGACTGGGGTCGACCCGCCGGCCAGGGTGACCCGTAGAAACGGTTTTACCGCTGGCCGCCCGCGGCATAGTACAGGGGCCCAACTGGGACTAACCACCCTGGGAGGCTGCCCCACCAGGCCGCGCATAATCCCGATGTGGTTCGTCGTGCCGGATGGTGACCGGACCGGGTCCCGGCGACCACACTCGGGGGGGTACGGGGGCCCTTCCGTCCGGCGGGTCGGCCTCAGTCTCACCACACGGTCATAGATGAAGCTAGCCCCTACGCCTTGTCACTCACTGCTGTAGCAAATGTCGCTCCGTCTTCACGTCTTCCCTCCAATTCCCAAATATGGCAGCGCACAAAAGAGAAAGAAGTGTCACAGCGGCCGCTGCAACCAATCCCGGAAACGTTCCGTTTGAGGTGGAGTTCGCTAACATCCGCGGACTCCATGCCAACCTCAACGTCGTCCATCACCATCTGGAGACGGCACGGCCAGCTGTGATGTTCCTAACGGAGACGCAAATACTCCGCCCTGCCGATCAGTCGTACCTTAGTTACCCCGGCTATATCATCGAGGAACTATTTCGAGAAAAAGCTGGGGTGTGCGCGTTTGTTAGGGCGGATGTTTGCTGTCGCCGGCTGCGCTGCCTTGAGGACCCTTCCCTCTCCGTCCTTTGGCTGCACGTAGATCACGGCTCCATGAGTCAGATCTACGTGTGTGTCTATCGATCCCACTCAGGGACAGCTGGGATAACAAGGCTGTTTCAGCACCTCAGCGAGGGGGCTGACGACGCGCAGGTGCGGTTCCCGAACGCTGAATTGGTTTTTCTGGGGGACTTCAACGGTCACCACACTGAGTGGCTGGGGTCCCGCGTGACCGATCCAGCGGGACGGGCCGCCCACGCGTTTGCTCTCTCACATGGTCTGACCCAAGTGGTGCACGGGATTACGCGCATACCGGACAGGTCAGACCATGAACCCTCCCTGCTGGACTTACTGCTGACGAGTTACCCAGCACAGTACAGTGTGTCGGTTAGCGCCCCACTGGGTACATCCGACCACTGTGTTGTGCGTGCCAGCCTGCAGGTGTCATCTCCTGCAAGGGCAGTAGAGGTGACGCGGCGACTGTGGCACTACTCGTCAGCAGACTGGGACGGACTACGAGAATACTTTGCAGCCGTCCCGTGGAGTCAGCGCTGCTTTGCAGGGAGGGCTTCATCGGAAAGCGCCTCTGCGGTTGCTGGTGATTTAGCTTTAGGTATGGAATACTATATTCCATACACTGATGTTGCCAGCATCCGCAAAGCCCGCCCCTGGTTCGGGCGTGAGTGCGCCGTAGCTGTTCAACAAAAACAGACGGCTTACCGCGCCTGGATCAGGGCTCGGGCTGTGCGCGACCCGAATGTGGCCCAACTCAAAGCAGCGTACAACAGAGCCACTAGGTCCAGTAAGAGGGCCTTCAAGAGAGCGGACGCCCAGTGCGTCACGCGGCTTGGTCAGGAGCTCACGTCTCATCCGACGGGCAGCCGTGGATACTGGCAACTGGCCAAAGCCGTGCAGGCCAACTTTTGAAAGCCCTCGCTGCCGCCGCTACGCTATCCTGACGGATCACTGGCTCACAAGTCCCAAGAGAAAGCGGAAATGCTGGCCAATCTCTTTGCGGCTAATTCCCGGGTTGATGACTGTGGCAAGCAACCTCCCACTATCGCCAACTGTGGAACCACGATGCCGGATATTAAAATCCGGCAGTGCGATGTGCGAGCGGTGCTACAGTCACTCGACACGCGGAAAGCCAGTGGTCCTGATGGCATTCCGGCAGTGGTGCTGAAGAAATGTGCAGCTGAATTATCTCCAACGCTAACACGCCTGTATCGCCTTTCCTATTCCTCGGGAGAAGTGCCGGAGGCTTGGAAGGAGGCGAACGTCCAGCCGATCCCCAAGAAAAGGGATCGGTTGGATCCGGCCAACTATCGACCCATAACCCTAACCACCGTCATCTGCAAGGTGTTCGAGCTAATCATCAACAAACAGCTCATGCGCTATCTGGAGGATCACTCGTTAATTAACGATCGCCAATATGGCTTTAGGCCGAAACGATCAACGGGTGACCGCCTAGCGTACGTAACGCACACCTGGGGTGAGGCTATGGAGAGGCACGGCGAATCTCTGGCTATTGGCCTAGACATTGCTAAAGCCTTTGATAGGGTATGGCATGCGTCGCTTCTTTCCAAGCTGCCGGCATATGGTTTATCGCCTCAGTTATGCCGCTCTGTGATGGTCAGGCTTCCTGCTTTTTGCAGGTAAATGCCGGGGTACCACAGGGATCGGTATTGTCCCCAACTCTCTTTCTTCTGCATATCAATGACATGCTGTCCCTTGGGTGCATTCATTGTTATGCGGATGACAGTACTCTGCATGGGAGCTATTCTGGCCGCCCAGCGGAGGGGCGTTGTGACGTGGACGAAAAGAGACGGCAACTCGTGGCGGATCTCGACCGGGACCTGGGTCGCATTGCCCAATGGAGTTCAGACAACCTGGTCGAGTTCAATGCCAGAAAAACGCAGGCGTGTGCGTTTACAGCTAAGAAGTCCCCATTCCTACCCCTACCCTCTCTTCAGAACATTACGGTTCCACTCACAAAAACTACATAGAGAGTTGTATTGGGCTGGCCTCGCGGAAACTCGGAGTCCTAAATAAAGTGAGACGGTACTTCACGCCACATCAGAGATGTTTGCTGTACAAGACGCAGATTCGTCCCTACGTCGAGTACTGTTCTCACCTCTGGGATGAATCCGCGAGGTACTTGTTGGACGCACTTGACGCTATGCAGAGACGTGCTGTCCTGAGGTGACGGGAGGCCTCGAACCGTTGGCGCAGCGAAGAACCGTAGCGTCCTTGGCTGCCGTCTACCGAATGTATCACGGCGAATGTTCTGAAGAGCTCTTCAATCTGATCCCACCATCACCTTTCCGATCCCGAACAACGCGTGCCGTTCAGAGATGCCACTCATACACAGCGGAGAGAATCTTCGCCAGAACCGAGCGTTTCAAAAGATCGTTCCTCTGTCGAACTATAAAAACTTGGAACGACCTGCCTGCACACGTGTTTCCCTCATCTTACAACCCCGGGTTCTTTAAGAGGAGCGTGAAGAGGCACATCACAGGGCCGCCAACTTGAGGACCGCTGTAAGAAGTGGTCCCCAATCGCAAGATGCGCCACGGCTATCCATCGTGGCGACGTCAATTTGGCGAGCTGAATATAAAAAAAAAAAAAAAAACAAAATATGAAAGTCTGTAAAGATGTTAGTGACAAAATCACGTTCCAACGGTTTGAGCATTTATAATTATTTTATGCTTTTCCAGACTGCAATGTATTCCTGGACATATTATAAACTAGCTGACCCCCGCAGCTCTGCCCGCATCTAGTTTTGTTCCCGTTTCCGCTTTCCGTGGGAACTGATTGCCGGGATAAAAAGGGGCCTATGTGTTATTCCAGGCCTATATCTACCCCTGTACTAAGTTTCAGCTAGATCCGTTTAGCCGTTAGAGCGTACAAGAGTAACAAACATCTACACTCACAAACTTTCGCATTTATAATATTAAGTAAGAAGTAAGATAATTTAGAAAATAGCATAAAGGCTATTTTATCCCTGGATATGACCCAATGGTAGTAGGGAACGCGAACAGAATTCTACACAGCTGAAGCTGCGGGCAATAGCTATGCGAAGTGAAACGTAGAATGTTTAATTTAGGAAATGGTAATCATTTGAACAGGACTAAAGCCTAGTCTAGTTTAAATAACTAGTATCGAAATTTATTCCTTTACACCCTTGCATATATGCAAATAGCAATATTCGTTTTTGTATATTCTTCGTTTTCTTAGCCAAACGGGACCCTATTACTGAGACTTTGAAGTCCGTTTGTTCATCTGTATCTCATGAACTAGGCAGTAATACATTTCAAAGATATGTTTCTGCTACTGCTGTAACGACTATAATAACACTAGATAAAGAAAAAAATAAGGTTACTCCCATACAACGTAATCTTCTGGCGTTTTTTTTAACGAAATCCTCATCAGTGTGCCAGTCCAACTTGAACCTCGGCCGTTTTTACAGTTCCGTTTCCAAAGGGTAAAAATGGAACGAGGAGAAAGTATTGCCTTTTGAAAATGCTAAGAGGCAAAAGCGGTCAGGTGTAGAGTAAATAAATTCTGGTTCCACCAAGTGCCAACAGTATGAATAATCTGTAATAACGCGACCCTATTACTGAGACTATCTATCTGTCATCTTATGCACCACTGCAATAGCTAGGCATTTGAAATTTTAGAATCCTAAGAACAGAAAAAATTTAAGGAGGGCTCCCATACAGGTATATTTTCAGTCTTTTTTTGTACAGAACCCTCCTTTTTCCTTTTCAGGAAGTACCAAAAAATATAAACAAAGGATAGGGGCAGCAGATTCTTACTTTTTCAATAAACCTGGCAAAAATCGTCACGGGTAAAAAAATAAATTGAAGTAGGTACTTCTGAAATATATTATGTTCTATTCTTATTATGAAAATGAATTTCATTACATGTTAGTGATAAAAAATGCATCAAAATCAATTACGTAGTTGCTCACGAGTAGAAGATCTAAAGAGGTTTATCTAAACAGGGCGAAAAAAATTGTTATGTAAACTTGTACTTCTGTCAATGATTTCAATTGCGTAGTGAACGGGTTAACGCGCGAAAACGTTTCCGACCAATGATATTTAAGTAAAGATATGCTACCTTCATACAAACAGCGTTCAGTTTTTGTTGAGTTATAATTTCACGTGCTTACCTATCGGTACTTAATAGATTTCATCTATGAATGCGATAGAGAATACAAAACGTTTAAAACAGAGAGGGATAGCTATCTGTGTCGTTTTGCACACAGCAGCAGACCACAACACGACTTGTTTCGCTCGCAGCTATTAGCCGACTAAATGGAATTATAACAATTGTGTGACTTTGTCCGCAACAGTTTTTGAGCGCTAATGCGATATCTACCTCTTTTTTACTATAACATCATTGTTTCCGACGCACGGAGCGTCCCGAACATCTTGCGTCTGCTTCACCCCCTCCGAATCGCTTGAGACACAATTGCACTTCGCCTTAAGCTAAGTTGAAGGCTTTGTTTCAACAGCAGGCAGTCACAACCTGCGCCTGTCCATTAAAGCACGGCAATACGGCTCACCACCTGTTACGTGGGACAAAATTATACAAAAGGTGAAATGTGGGCATATAATATGCTTCTGCCTACACCTTCGGGGATAAAGGCGTGATCATTTGTATGTATGTATTATTATGATATAAGTACACGGGGAATTAACATTAAATTAAAAGTTAACGATGTCCGACGATATTTATTTCATATTTTTGCCTTTTCCATATAATATATGGAATCCTGGAGTGACCATATTAGTGACGTCAGCAAGAAAGTGCACTTCTCCTTTCATTCGTTGAAGTGCCTCCAGAGCCTCTTGCCCTTGAGGACGAAAATTAGTCTTGCTCTAACTATTATTCAACCCATTATTGACTACGCCGACGCCTGCTATTTAGACGCCACTGAGGAGCTTCTGGATAAAATTGAGGGAGAGGGAGAGGAGACAAAATTTGTGTATACGCTTTATATTCAATCTTAGAAAGTTCGATCATGTTTCTCACTTTCGCAAAGAACTCAAGTGGCTCCCAATCCGGCTTCGCCGTAACACTCGAATCCTCTGCCTCCTTTACAATATCCTTTATAATCCATCTTCACCTCCCTATCTAAAGGAAAGGTTCTCTTTTGTTCGTTCTCCTGATGCTCCCTGCAGATCTCACCTTCGCTCAAATCTTAAATTTCCTTCTCACAAAACCGGTTTTTATTCAAACTCTTTCACCGTGCATGCAGTCAGACTATGGAACTCACTTACTCCGGTATCAGAGACAGTAAAACTATCACCACTTTTAAAAACAAAGTCCGTGGACACTATTTCTCTACAGTGTAATCCTATTTATTTATATATGTAATTTTTATTTAAATATATATTATTATATTTACTTATTTATATATGTATTATATATAGTTAATAATATTTATCTTTTATTTTGTGTGTTCTATCCTGTTTTGTAAACACATTTTTTCTTGATCTTTTCCTTTTTCTTCACGTTCTCCTCTCGCCGGTCTGCTGGTAGATATTTCTTACAGAAATAAGCAGTACCATTGTACCTATTTATCCTTTTATTATTGTTATTTTACTTTCCTAGTGTGTACATAAATGAATAAATAAATAAATATATCTACTCTTATGTTCTGCTCGATAACAGATATTACAAAAATTATTATAGGCTATTCAGCGTTACATTTGCGAGAATAACCCATAATTATAAGCGCCTGCACGATTAAAACATGACGCTGTAGTAACACAAATTGTTGCCATTTCAATGTATCAGGCGCTTCTTTGCAAAAAATCTTTTTATCTGATGTACGCATGAAGCTTAAACCTAAATATAAATCTTTATGGTTTTTGTCATTGTGTTTTCTGTATGTTTTTATTGTAGGATTACGTTCGTTCGTTCTTAGAGAAAAATAATAGGTTGGCATATGTTCGCGTGATAGTAAAAAAGAGAAAAAAATGATTTTATATTAGAATATTTATTTAAATTAAGGGTGCCCCTGTCAAGTGGGATCCGGCCACCTCTGAAAATCAGCGCTGTCTGCCTGTTAGCGCAGGTGGACAGCATTACGCTGAGAGGTGGCCGTTATTCTACTTTCTGTGTTATTACTTTTATTTTTTATTGCCATTATTATGTATTTTCTAAGTGGAATAAAAAAATCTTTTTCTTTCTTTCTTTAAATTCGTGAATGTAGCAATTATTCATGCAATAAAAGTTTTGGAATTCTGCGTCCTTCAAGCTAAACACGAAGGCAACTGCCATCCAAGCGGCAGGATGGCTAATCAAAAGATATTCTTATTTCTCAGAATGTATGTGTATATGTATCTTGGAGACATGTCGCAAAAATAAGCAAATATGTAGCAATTTTTCAATATGCTCGTTTGTCACAGGCAACCAGCCATTCTGACGGTGGCAGAATATTAGTTCCGTTTCTATACTTTTTTTAGGAGATTGTTCATGCACTACGCCCTCGGTTCCCAAACTGGGTTCCGCGGAACCTAGGGGTTCCGTGGAGTGGGCATCAGGGTTCCGCCAAAATTATGTTGAAACACGCTAAGTATGTGATGAGAAAAACTCCATTAACATAATTCAATCTTAAACTACTATTATAGAAGGGATAATCACCATCTATTTTCGTAGAGATATAACTATGTATAACTTCTTCTAAGAAAGCGCGTTAGAGTTATGAATAAAAGGAAATCTATTACAACTGAACATTTGGTAGATCTAAAATCTATGTCCGATTACCATCCTGAAAATAACAATGAGATAAGGGGTATACAATCCATGTACGTATTATAAAAAGAACAGCGCTGATTTTGGGCAGTGTCATTTTCACGCTGTGATTTTCGCAGTGTTGGCCCTCGGCTGTGATCTCCCAGTGTATTCGTCACAGATACTTACCTACCGAAGCACCGGAACCCCGGTATTTATCTGTGACAATCGACAGTAGAAATTGTCATATTCTCTATAATCTCTCGTTAATACTCGTTCATAGCCGGTTTTATCCCCCGTTTGTGGCGAACCTTCGTTGTTAATGTCGGACCTTCCAAGTCTTCATGAGTTCTTGGCGGACCTAGAATCCGAGACTCGATTTCATGAGGCGCAGGCCATTGCCCCGCTCCAGCGCCTCTTACACCATAAAAGACAACAACGCAAGGACCCGCGTTTTTAAGTCTCATGGAGAGGTTGCGACATGTCCCATCAACGGCAATCGTGCAGGGCCCTTATGTCACTCTGACGGTCAACAGCTTCTTCGGGGTCTCTAGTCATATTATGGGCCCTCAGGGTCTTCGCCGAAATAGGTGCGTACTGTATTGTCAAAGCTGATCTTTCCGAGAGGGGTATAAATTACCCGAGTTGGCTAAAGCTGGATCGGTGAGATCTCAGGCTCAAGAAGTGAGTCGCCACCACGCGGGATAGTGCCCGAACCATCGAGCCGCGGGTACATCCTTCCGAGGGCTTACCCGGGACTTCCGGCCATAGACTGTTGTAAGGCATTATGTGGTTTAGTCGGTAGGAGTCCGGCATAGCATCCATGTAGCAGTTCCACACATAAAAAAAAGAAAAGAAGTGAGTCGAATAAGGTGGTTGGGTCTTGAGGCCGCCCTTCATAAATCGAGCCTGGAACGTTAATCCGAAACTCGTCTGTTCGAATAATAATCCGAGGCTCTGTGCTTTCACGGGCCTCGGAAGGGGCCACCCGGTCCTGCCGGATCGAGCATACCGGCAGGGAGCGTCAGCATAGGCATCGAGCGCTCGATGAAGTATCTGGGCTCGTACTTGATGGTCGATGGATCGCCACCACCACTTTGAACCACCGCTATGCCGAACACAGCGCTCCACACATTGGTGAGCGCAGCAGCGCGAGTTCCTCCTCGTGGTAGGTCTGACCGTGTATCACACTTTCCCAGCCGAGTTCTCCTAAGTATAACGGCCTCGAGGGGGGGGGGGGGGGTAGGATGTCGCTCGGCGGGGTTCCATGAAATAAAAGGTATTTGGCTAGGGTTCCGTTGTCTTTAAAGTTTAGGAAGCCCTGCACTACGCAGAAATTTATAGTAATTAATTGAAATTTCCTAATTATTTTAACCTTAGCAATATTAGCATGTAGATAGTAGTCCGACTGAGGTATCGTAGTAGCATAGTTTATGACGTCATGTCGTGTCCCGATGAGGAGTTGTGTGTCGTATAACACGGAAATCTGTCGTTACGTACGGTACGAGACACTTCGTTACATGATCTTAAAAGTTACACAAAATATTAGCGTGCCAGGAGCATCATGTGATTTATTTTCAGTTGTGACGTTATTTACACTTTATAGATAACTAGCGGCCATCACGCGGTTTCACCCGCGTAGCTACCGTTCCCGTGGGAATATGGGAATAAAATACAGCCTACGTTTACCGGGGATAGTGTAACTTCCCAACAGTGAAAGAATTTTCCAATTAGGTTCAGAAGTTTCGGAGCCCATTCGATGCAAACAAACAATCAAATATTTCCTCTTTATAATATTAGTATAGATAACTCTATTCTATTCATTATGGGGTTTTTCAAAAGGGATCTTAGAAGGTTTTTACAGGGTTGGCAGCGCGAGTGTTGCGCCCCGGTGTTACAAACGTCCATAGGCTACGGTGACCACCAGTACAACTGGTGGGCCGTATGCTGGTCTGCCAGTGGTAAACTCGTACTGTTCCACAGTATTTATTAAGTACTAGCTGAGCCCGCAACTTCGTTTACGTCACATAAGGTGTATGAAAGGAAAGGTATTTCTTCATCAGAGTCATCAAGCAGCGTCTGAAACTGCCCTGTTTGCTTAATCATAAAAGAGCTTAATGATTAAGTCTTAATCATTAAGCTCTTTTATGATTAAGCCAACACGCCAGTTTAGGTTCACTCACATTCAAAGAAACCCCTACAATTAAAATTTTCAAAATATCTGATTCTTAAAAGTGTTATAACTCTTTTATTTCTAAACCGATTTACATAAAACAAACGCTAAATGTTAACTGGAGCAAACCTCAACACAATACAAAAAACCGCATTGCAATCGCTTGAGCGGTTACTGAGATTAGCGTGCACAACCGTACAGACAAACAGATATACAGACATACAGACATACAGACATACAGACATACAGACATACAGACAAACAGACAAAAATTCTAAAAATCATTGTTTTGGGTTCTATTGCGTTCATAAAGCCCCCCTATAATAACGACGTGCCCGTAGTCACCGAGGGTGAGTTAGGGGCGGCTGTCCTGCGGCTTAAATCCCGTAGAAACACCGCCCCTGGACCCGACGGCATTCCAGGCCGTGCATGGGTCCTGGCTCTTGAGGAGCTTGGGCCTCGACTTATGGGTCTTTATAGCGCATGCCTCGAAAAAGGCCAGTTTCACAAGGTCTGGAAGACAGGGAAACTGGTCTTGATTCGAAAGGCGGGGCGGCCGGCAAATTCCCCATCAGGGTACCGGCCGATCGTGTTGCTCGACGAGGTGTGCAAGCTCTTTGAGCGCATTATTGCACAACGCCTCGTCGGGCACCTCACACGCGTGGGGCCTGATCTGGCGGATAGCCAGTTTGGCTTCCGTCAGGGACGCTCCACCGTGGACGCGATCATGCGCATTAGAGGCCTGACGGAGGAAGCAGTCTCACAGGGTGAGGTGGTGGTGGCGGTGTCTCTCGACATCGCTAACGCATTCAACACCTTGCCCTGGAACTGCGTCAGGGAGGCGCTTATCTATCATGGAGTGCCTCCCTACCTCCGTCGAATTGTCGGGGCTTATCTCTCCGAGAGAGCCATAACTTACCCGAGCTGGCTAGGGCCGGGTCGGCGAGATGTGTCGTGCGGTGTTCCACAGGGATCGGTTTTAGGGCCGCTCCTGTGGAACATCGGTTACGACTGGGTGCTGCGTGGTCCGTTGCTCAGAGGGGTCGGCGTAACATGTTACGCCGACGACACCCTCGTTACGGCGCGGGGAGCAACGCACCGTGCCGCAGCACTTAAGGCCACGGCAGGGGTTGCTCAGGTCGTGGGTCGGATTCGGCGGCTGGGTCTTGAGGTCGCCCTTCACAAATCCGAGGCTCTGTGCTTCCACGGACCTCGGATGGGGCCACCTGCGGGATCCAGCCTACAGGTGGGGGGCGTCAGCATCGGCATCGAGCCCTCGATGAAGTATCTGGGGCTCGTACTCGATGGCCGGTGGAACTTCGGACATCATTTCCGAAGTTTGGTCCCAAAACTGAGGGGAGCATCGGCCGCACTCGCGCGGCTGATGCCCAACATCCAGTGGCGGATACAGAAAAATCTCAAGGGGGGGGCGCAAAAGATATTTTGAGTTTTAAGCTACCTTTACTATTAGGTTTTTTTTTTACGTGAGGGAAAATCCTCATGGATGTTATGCCGGACTCCTACCGACTAAAAAACCTCACGTAACGCCCAACAGCCTATGGTTGTGAGCCTCGGGTAAGCCCTCGGAAGGATGTCCCAGGACTCCCAACAGACCTACAGCCGCCTCTGCAGCTTCGCCCAGGGGGTGGTTCGGGTGCTAACCCGCGTCTTTGGGGGGGTTTCGGGTGTGATCCCGCTTCTAAGGGGGGGACGTGCGTAAGTTCCTCACGTCACGCTGCCGTCATGGGCCTGCTTCTGTAAGGACGGTGAGCGACACTCTCACCGTCCTCAGACCCCCGGTCATGGAGGCCGATAGTCCTCGGCGGAGACACGTCGGCGGCGCCCAGGGCGCCGACTGCGGAACTCGGGGAGGAGAGTTCTCTCCCGCACCCGGCCCGCCGCCTCTTTCACGAGCATGACCTGCTTGCAGAAAGAGGCGGCGCAGTCCCACTTACTCCCGCTGGAGAGCATGGCTCGCACCATGGTCTCGAGCGAGAGAGTGTCCACGTCCAGACCCACTACGAGGACCTGGCGCTGTTGCGCCCATGCCGTGCACTCCACCAGCGTATGGAGCGCTGTGTCATCGCTGCGGTCCTCGCAGTGCTGACACTCGGCCGTGGTTTTCCGGTGTCTTCGCCACAGATACCTACCGAAGCTACCGTGCCCGGTTAGTATCTGTGTCAGCCGGTAGGAGAAAGCACCGTGTCCCTCTCCAGCCACTCGTCCATGACCAGTCTGACGGCCGCGATTGTGGCGAATCCCCCCTTTGGTTGCTCAAATCGTACCTTCCATGTCTCCACGGTTTCCTGGTGGAGCAGGGACGGCTGGGCCTCGATTTCTCGAGACGCAGGCCTTTGGCCCCGATCCAGTGCCTCCTTGCGCGATCTAAACAGTGACGCAAGGACTCTCGCTTCCAGGTCCCATGGAGGGGTCCCGGCTTAAGCGGTTTTCGGTGAAAACAGTTTTCACTCCTTTCAGGAGAATAGCTCAATGCTTACGTATGCCCAAGGACGGGTTTCCCTTGAGAAGTTCCCGGTGTCTACAAAGTGGACTGCAGCTGCTGTGGCAGCTCTTATATAGGCCAAACCAAGAGAACTATCTCGTGCCGAATAAAGGAGCACATCAGAGCGGTCAAAAATAATGACACACAAAAATCCGCAATAGCATCTTTTAGAAGCAGGTACCAATCACTGAATTGAGTTGCACAACCCTCAGATATTCTCGACAGAACGCCACTACATACCTAGATTGGTTGAAGAGGCTATAGAAATAAAAAAGTATAAAACCTTCAATAGGGAAGGGGGTTTCAACTGTCGAGTGCCTGGCATCCAGTGATTGATAATTTCCCTACAAGACGAAAACCAGATGAAAAGGCTTCGCGTAGTGAATATTGTGTGTAGGAATCGCGATCGAGTGCGGGACAATACGGTGAACGATGACAGTGGTGTTAATGTGCGTAATAAACGTGTCCGGAGGAGGGTAGATCGCTACGGTCTGCCTACCAACATCTAGCTCGCTGCACTCCAGTTCATCCGTGATCAAGGCGCTTGCAACAGTGCCGAAATATCGGAAACTCAATGAAACAGTACATGGTAAATGTCCCGTTAATAGTTATAAAGTTTATAGTGTGACTATGATACCTATTTAACGAAGAGTTTTGGCATGTAATGAAGTGAATGGAGCCATTCACGCCTTTATGAGCAGTCAGGATGTGTCTAAAAAGGCAAGGATGTCTGTACATAGAGGAGTGCTTGTGCCTACACTTATGCATGGCAGTGAAAGTTGGGTGTTGCAGAAGACGCATGAAAGTAAAATTAATGCAGTGGAAATGAGAAGTTTGCGAAGTATAGCTGGAGTGACACTGATGGATATAGAAAGAAATTGTGTGATTAGGGAACAATGCGGCTTGACAGAAGATGTAGTGACTAAGATAGAGAAAGGGATGCTCAGATGGTTCGGACATGTGGAGAGAATGGATGGAAACAGACTGACAAAAGAGATTTATTAGGCGAGAGCGAATGGACAATCTGGTAGAGGTCGACCGCGTCGCACTTATGTCGACCAAATTGAACACCTTTTGGAAAAAGGCCAGGTCAAGAGTACCCTTAATCGGAGGGCATGTATGAAAACACTTATGAAAGTAGAAGAAGCGAAAGTGATAATATGTCAGGATCGTGGCAAGTGGAAAGCCAAAGTCTCTGCCTACCCGTTTGAGTGTGTGCTCGCCAACGATTGTCGCATTCGTAGTATTTCGTACACTGTATCTATCCTGCTCTAACTTATGTAAGAGCAAGATAGACACTGCACACACAAGATCGCGTCGTCCGCGCCGTCCTTAATAGATTGTTATGTTTCCTCTACATATACTCGCGAAGTTGAACGAAGTCGGCGAAGTCACCCGAGGCAAAGAAAAAAGTTGACGAAGTGCCCCTCTACACTATCGTATTCGTCCAACTTCGCGAGTAATGTAGAGGAAGCATTATAGTAATGACCAAAATATTTTGAATCCCTGGCGCGACGTGGCCGAACGACGCGTCCGTACGCCACCCAAGGGGGGGGCGCGCGCCCCCCGCGCCCCTACCCTGTATCCGCCACTGCCAACATCACAGGAGGCTGTACCTTGGGATCGTGCGAAGCATGGCCCTGTACGGGGCTCCCGTATGGGCGGAGACCCTGACGGCCAGCAATGAGGCTAGACTGATGAGCCCGCAGAGAGTGATGGCCGTCAGGGTGATAAGAGGATACCGCACGATCGCCGGTGAGGCGGCATGTCTCCTAGCCGGGACCCCTCCATGGGACCTGGAAGCGAGAGCCCTTGCGTCACTGTTCAGATGGCGCAAGGAGGCGCTGGAGCGGGGCCAAAGGCCTGCGTCTCGAGAAATCGAGGCCCAGCGGACCCTGCTCCACCAGGAAACCCTGGAGACATGGAAGATGCGACTTGAGCAACCAAAAGGGGGATTCGCCACAATCGCGGCCGTCAGACCGGTCATGGACGAGTGGCTGGAGAGAAGACACGGTTCTCTCTCCTACCGGTTGACACAGATGCTTGCCGGGCACGGTAGCTTCGGTAGGTATCTGTGGCGAAAACACCGGGAAACCACGGCCGAATGTCAGCACTGCGAGGACCGCAGCGATGACACGGCGCTCCACACGCTGGTGGAGTGCACGGCATGGGCACAACAGCGACAGGTCCTCGTAGTGGGTCTGGGCGTGGACACTCTCTCGCTTGAGGCCATGGTGCGAGCCATGCTCTCCAGCGGGAGTAAGTGGGACTGCGCCGCCTCTTTCTGCGAGCAGGTCATGCTCGCGAAGGAGGCGGCGGGCCGGGTGCGGGAGAGAACTCTCCCACCCGAGTTCCGCAGTCGGCGCCCTGGGCGCCGCCGACGTGTCTTCGCTGAGGACTATCGGCCTCCATGACCGGGGGTCTGAGGACGGTGAGAGGGCCGCTCACCGTCCTTACAGAAGCAGGCCCATGACGGCAGCGTGACGTGAGCACTCACGCACGCCCCCCCTTAGAAGCGGGGTCACACCCGAAACCCCCCATAGACGCGGGATTGCACCCGAACCACCCCCTGGGCGAGGCCGCATTGGCGGCCGTAGGTCTGTTGGGAGTCACGGGACATCCTTCCTGAGGGCTTACCCGGGGCTCTCAACCATAGGCTGTTGGGCGTTACGTGAGGTTTTTTAGTCGGTAAGAGTCCGGCATAGCATCCTACGAGGATTTTCCCTCACGTTAAAAAAAAAAAAAAAAAAGCCCCCCTATAATATTTTTTCTTATTTATCTTCCATGTACAGACAGCGACCTGTTACGATTTTATTATATGTATTGATTATAAACCTGACCGGTTTCGCCTCACGGCATTTTCAAAGGTCTAGACGAAACCGGTCAGGTTTATAATCTTACTAATATTATAAATGCGAAAGTTTGTGAGTGTGGATGTTTGTTACTCTTTCACGCTTAAACTGCTGAACGGATCTGGCTGAAATTTGGTACAGAGATACATTATAGTCTGGAATAACACATAGGCTACTTTTTATCCCGGGAAGAAGTTCCCACGGGAACAAATTTTACGCTTGCGAAGCAGCAGGCATCAGCTAGTAATAAATATTGTGAAACAGAACAAGGGTCATTTTCAATATGTGCAGCAAGTTCCACCAAGTGCTATCAATCAACAATAGGTATAAATAATTGGTTAGAATCGTTACACTGGTTCAATCAATAACAAACAAATTAATATTTGTAGGGCGCTCACTCACTTGGCACTTCATTGTAACGTCAAGCCCTTCTTTATCTTAAAACTAGCTGACCCGCGCAACTTCGTTTGCGTCACATGAGAGTGAGAAAGAGAGAGGTATGGTATTAATATTTCGAGTATTATAATGTTTCCCGTCGCTTTTATTTCCATGCATCGTGTGCGAGTCCGACTCGCACTTGGCCGGTTTTTAACGTTCAGTTGACTGGCTGCCTCTGCAAACCAAGTTTACTCCCGTCGCGTCGCTCATACTTTAAAACTTAATAAGAGGGTTATTGTAAGAGCACCTTAAAAGATAGGCATAGGTATGCTGTAACGGAATTTTTTTTATAACTTTTTAAGAGGAACAGTTTTGTAATACACAATTTTTACGTAACTTTAACTATTTATGCAGCGTCCGTAATGGAAGCTCTCAAAAGAAAGAAATAATTCCCGTTCTCGAAACATTATTCATGGCTGCTCCGCTCCTATTCATCTTAGCGTGATGTTGTATCGCCATTAGCCAGCCTCCATAAACGGACTATTAAACTGTAAAATATTTTTTGAAATGCAACCAGTAGTTTCTGAGATCCTAGCACAAACAAACTCTTCAGTTTCATTATATCGTGAGCGAACCTTAAGAGATAGACAAATTAGGTTATTGTAAGCGGACCTTAAAAGATAGACATATGCTGTCGCGGACTTTTTTTTAGAACTTTTTAAGAGAAACAATTTTGTAGTACACAATTTTTACCTAACTTTAACCATTTACGCAGCGTACGCCTCGGAAGCTCTCAGACGGTAAAAAATATTCCCCGTTTTCAAAACATTATTGATTGCTGCTCCGCTCCTATTCGTCTTAGCGTGATGTTATATAGCCTATAGCCATCCTCGATAAACGGACTATCAAACTGTAAAAGAATTTTTGAAATCCAACCAGTAGTTCCTGAGATCCTAGCGTTCAAACAAACAAACAAACAAACAAACAAACAAACAAACAAACTCTTCAGCTTTATAATATTAGTATGGATTCCTAAACATTGTAACCCAATTATCATAATTATCATACAACCAATAGAGAGCTGTAGCCCTTGCAGTTCAAAGATAATAAAACCATTTCTTGCTAACAACTGTTTTCTTTTTAATTACCTACACGATTCATAAGTACGGTTTTGAAAACTTTAAAAGCAACGTGGCGGTTACAATGTGTTCTAATCACCCCAGTTTTGTACGGCTCTAATTGTTATTGGTAAGGCCACGAACTTTAATTTGAGACCCAGGTGGTATATCGCAAAGCAAACTGAAGACATTTAGAGCTAACCTGAAGTACTAGCATTATTGCTTTGAGGGTGTTCTAACACCATTTATACTCTGGATTGTTGCCACTTGATGGAATTTGTTTGTAATTCATTATCCAAAATAACATTTATACTTTGGTCCAGAATTTAATATTAAAGTTACATAACCTGACCTGTATTAAATGCACATTTACCAGCTTAAACCGATTTTACAGGTTATATAAAATAAATACTTTTTTGTTCTACAATTTGTTGTTAAATTGTAGAAGAAAAGTACAAGTTTGGTGTTTGAAAATTGAATGTTCTAACATTTTTAGGGAGAAAACTTTTATAGGGATCCAAATCAAAGTTCGCGATCGTACCACTCAATCAGTCAGAGTGAATCGATGTCAGAAGAGTAGTATTACCACAGTATAAAGAGAACTACTACTATGATCTGTCGGCTGTGGTATTACATTTCGTCTGAGCACTGTTTCGGTTCGGTAGTATCCGTCGACTTCGTCGCCCCTGCTCGGCTTTTTGAGAGTACAAGATTTTCGCTGTAGGTAAACTTCACCGTGAATGGAATCCGTTCTGGTTTCGTATAATTTGTATACCAGATGAATTTTCTTAGTCTTGTGTGTCTCACATGTTTATTTACTTAGCGTGTTACTAAACCATGAAATACATATTTAGTGAATAAGATGATCATTAGCCATATAGTACTATTATCTTTTCTTCGGATTTCATCACTTACGAGTTTGATCACAACGAGTCACTCAAAACCTTTTCTTTTGACAACTCAATACTAGTTGAAGACCCAGTGACCCTGCGTTATCTTGTCACATAGCTTCCCGACAGCTGCCCTGCTAAGAATTCACCGTTTGACCTTCTTGAAGTTCCACCTACATAAATTGGTGATCTTATTTTTTACGTGTGGTAATCCCATTTCATTTTTTTTATTTGAGGGAAAATCCTCATGATACTATGCCGGACTTCTACCAACTAAAAACCCCTTACGTATCCTGCCTAACAGCCTACGGTTGGAAGCCCCGGGTAAGCCCCCGGAAGGATACCCCAGGCTCCCAACAGACCTACGGCTACCACTACGGCCTCACCTAGGTGCGTGTGGTAATCCCTCAAGGATGCCATGGCGGGAGCCCCGGGTAAGCCCTCAGAAATATAGGTGGTCTAAGTTTAGATGTTCTGCCTTTGTTAGTTATATTAGAATTTCTAATTCAACATTACATAGAGATTTCTAATTCAACATTTACTGTATCCTATCACACTGGGGTTGGCACAGTATAACGTTCAACATGATTTTTGTCTTGTCAGAGTTTATTTTTAGAGCACTATGAGTACTCCTTCCCGATGTTGAAAAATTTGGCACATTTCTTCCAGGTCTCAATCTTGACCTCTATTTTTATTATGTCATTGGCAAACCAAAGGTACCAGATACAGATAATTATAAAAATCCATAGACTTAAACACCATTATAATTCTATGTAATAATAATCAATAAGTAGATATAAGGGTCTCGAACTCTCGACTCATCCTATCGTTTTCTTCCAGTCGGTGTCTACTTAGCTCCACAAATTAACATAATCACCATTGTTATTGATTCTGGTAGTCTAGCTATAAGGTGCTATAAGTATGCAGCTCATCCAATGGAAATTGTAGTCAATGAATGTTTGTGCACTGTAGGTGCTGTATTGGTAATTATCTAACAACAAACATTTCTATGTCACAGTATAACAATCTATGTGTTGGAAGGTGCAAAGAACTCAAATTTTAATTATTAATAAAATAAATTGATTAATTAAATTATTTGTGTCAGTGAACCGACTGAGTCGTCAAAGTGCAGAACGGATTTAAAACACCTGACCGGTTTCTTTTATTAATTTTACATTTTTTATTGTTATTAAATTGGTGTCTTACAGATTCGGTCGATGTTTACTTACAATATATTTTGTTATGTATTTATACGTCGACGCGACGGTTCCGAATAAAAACATTGAAAATCTATAAAAAGCAAGTAGCGTGTAAAGAGGAATGTTAATGAGCTTTTCGTGTCTCTTTTCGTCACGTAGCCACATTACCGGGCGTCTCGTTTCGGAAAATATTCTATTCTCAACAGAAAGCAAAGCACTGCAAGCATCAAAATATCATAGGGCTCTTGTCATGTCGACATCGTTCGTGATTCACCGGACGTAGGACGAGCGGGGCGAGGGGCAGGCAGCAGGCAGGGCTAGGGCCGGCGGCCGCGGCGCGGGGCGCAGGGCGCGTCGGAGGCGCGCGGGCCGCGGGACGGTGCACGCTGCAGCGCGAGGTCGTCGCTCGCTCGCGCCGCGGATTGCCAGTGCCAGTTGGGAGCGGGATGCGGTGACGTAAACTGCATCGGCGCGGGGCGCGACCGTAGTGTAGGACGGGACGTATCGTATCGTATCGTACTCGATGTACCCACTGTGTGCGTGCTTTGGACCATCTTATGTGATCGTGTGCTTGTGCTGTTCTTGCTGACGACGTCTCCGCTCTTCACTACGTGGCCCGCTGCGGCCGCACCGGACCTCACAGATTCAGAGATCCCCGAAATCGAAATGGTGAGTGCGGGTCGAAGCTCCCGCTTGTAGTTTGTTTACGTCGGCCCTCGTGTCGACTCTCTCTCTCTCTCTCCACCTGCCGCCCGTATCCCTGCATCGCGCTCGCGCGCGTCTCTTTCTATTGTGTTTTGTTTCGGAAATGCAGACACCAACATCGACGGCTCCGGGCTGGGACCCGTCGAGAGTCTCGTTTTTGTTCGTTTGAATGGTTTTTGCATACTTTTTGTAATGTTTTCGCAGGTAGCTGTTCGACGTCAATTTTACACATGCATCGAATCTGGAGTTATAATTTAAAAATGAAAATAAAAGGGCATGGTAAATGACCACCAGGCCACGGTGCAATGGAGTGGAGCGTGCATCGTTAAGGCTAGTAAATAATGAGTGTGCCGTCGCATAAAATGTAGGTCGGTGTAGTGTGACCACATTGTAACACGCGATGTCCCTTCATACCAACCATGCTATATTGCTAAACACTGTTTAGTGTGTCAATATCATTCACCTATTTAAGAAAACGGAAGTCCTTTTAAAATTAATGTTCCCCTACAAGTCCGAGGTTAACTTGAAGAAGGGGTACCTACATGGCCGGCTAAGTAGGCCATTATCAAGTAGGTAATGAGCCCTGATATACTTAGTGTTAAAAAAGTACCAGATATCAACACAGTCATACTAACACACCTACCTAGCCTACATCCGTATCCTGGACGTGAAGAAAGGATGTTTGACCTCATTGATGGCGATGAGTAAGCCCGTGGTTATACAATTACAATGATTTACTTAGGAAAATCAGTGAGTCATGACATCTTCATGATGACAAAGCTGACTTGTATCTGTTTGCAGGTCTTAAAACTAACAGGTGGAATTCGCGCACTTTTTATATTACGTCAGTGGTCAATGAACAGGTAATGCTTGAATACTAGAACGGAAGAATGACGTAGGCTACTCAATGAATGACTGGATATGAGTTGGACGGAAAAACCAAATCATGATATAGTACTATTTTGGGGTATTCTAGATGTTATTTTAGTGTAGTTCCTTCCAATTTGTATTGTCAATAAGCGTAACGCACACCTATCAGAAAAGCAAAAATAAAAATGAATTATCAAAATTAACTTAGGCATTAAAACTTTAAAAGCATTACGCGTCACAGTAAAAAAAAGTCGCATCAGTATGTTAATAAGTTTATATTTGCAAATGCTTACTTTATTAGAACACAAGTATTTTAGTGTTGAATAGAAGTATTAAAAGCACGCCCATCTATATCCGCCAAACAGCTTGAATACTATTTTTATCTGACGTGTTGTCAGCTAGCGTAATAGTTATCACCAATCATATTGGCTATCGGTCGCGAACCGGTCCTAGCATTATCTACGCAACGCCGCCAACCGCTTCCAGTAACGGTATTCCACTCAGGAGACTTCCAGTAAACTAGACTTGCTAGACCAGCTTCGCAAACTCGTTCATCGATATGCTCGCCTGGTACTATTTGTACAACCTAGGCGGAAGTGTGAATACGAAGAATCCAATGATCGTGAACTGCATGTCAATTCGCGTGTTTATCTAAAACAAATTGTAATTTGTCATTGTTTTATTATTGGATACTATGTTGTATTGTATAATATTCAGTACCTACTGTTTTATACGCTCCAGTAATAATGAAGGTCTCTATCTCTATGACCAGAATACTGAGTATCGATTCATAATTCATAAGCACAGTTCATTTATTAATTTCGATCATTATTGCGGTCTCAAATTGCATTATTTCCCCTTCGTATAAAGTATGTGGGTAGCGGGCAGTTATTCACTTACAGTGAAGGGTCAGCTGCTACATGTTAAGTTATATGCCTTGGTAATGTCAAGTACTTCAGCATCGATATTGATGTAGTAATGCTTTGTAATTGCTAGAGCAGCTTGCGGTGGCACGTGCGAAGACAGGTGCTAGCCGGCTGCTTGACTGCACCTGTCATATCAGCTGCAAGCTATTATTGTTTCCCTACTCAAAACAGTAGTGCTAATACGAATCTATATAAGGTCACCAGCTGCTCTTGTGTCATCTGTAATCTATGAACATCTCTTCTTTTTATTAATAACATAGCTTCCTTTCAAACTCGAAGTAGTAAAAACTTCTGAATGATGTATAACGGTGTGCTATACATCCCCTCTGCAGTAGTGAATCAATCGATGAAATCGTAGTGCGGTCGCGACGTAACTTTTGTGCCGATAATATTGTTATGAGTTTTTAATATGATTTTCGTAGTACAAACAACTTGTGTAGAAAGCGATAAAATACCTGCCGTGTATGTTTGCACCACAGTGTGCACTGAAATTGCATTAGGTAGTAAGCTAACATCGCGCATTGTAGTAATTAGTGCCGGCAAACTTCACTTTAGCACGACGACTGATGCGTATCTCTTAACTTGTTTCTTTGTCGTCAAACATTACTGACAGGTTTCCTTTTTATTTAAATTAAAGTACTATGTTAAAATACATAAAAGTAAGAACTGAGCGGATGTTTCATTAGGGACTAAGTAGTTGAACGCAGTAACCGGTTATCCGTACGTGAGAGTACTTTATAAAACGTTGTTAGATAGCGATAACACCACCCTCAGTTGTTCTTCAATTCATATAATACCAAAGTAAATGAATGTAGTGTATATTTTGTTACATTAACGTAAAGAGGACTCCTTGTTTGTAATATTTAGATATGTGCCGGTAGTGTAATAAAACAACAAATAACATCATAAATATTAACAAAGTTTAATCTAACGTACCTAGGTATAATTCAGTAAAGTATTGTATTAAGGTATATGAAATGGTTACATGATTACATCACAGCGATGTTATTATTCTACCACGTGATCCGAGCCTAGCAGCATGGTTTGTTGAGTGCTCAGCGTAGTAACAGTATAGCGGCGAAACCGGAATTCGACGGCGTTTCTCATGCTATCTCGAAATATTATGTGAAGTTACTGCCAAAGATTATAGCGGTACACTCGTATCGTTTTATCTATGTAAATGTACGAGTATTAGTTGCGCAGTACAGGCGGTCTCCGACTCTAGAGCAGGGGTCGGCAACCTTTTGAGTCGGAAGAGCCAAAAATGACGATTTTAAATTACAACATTTTTAAAGAGCCACAAAATCTTTCTTGATCCCACGACCCCCCCCCCCCCCCCCCCCGTAAGAAGTGGGATAGACTAGACTGCGGGGAAAGCCTGCTATAGAGACAAACCAAGTCTGTCAGAAGCTCTGAGAACATCCTTCGAAGGGCGTCTCCAGGACTTACGGCCATAGGCATCTTCCTGATGATTTCCACATTAAAAAAATCTGAGTGATTATGTGGGATTCTCCCACTAAAACCCTGGGATGTTTCTTCTTGTCACTATTGTTGGGTCACAGGGAAGGCAAGCGTACAACAGCTACCTGCAACAGTCTCGACTCTGGGGGTCTAAATATTACCCCCCGAAACTTCAATGCCGCGACGCCTGAACACGAGGGGTGTGTCTTAGTCAGTCTCACGGCTGTCATAAAGCTTCCATCGTCGGCCACGCGTGCGAGGTTGGCATACTGGAAGTGTTAGGCCACCCCGCTCTGGCACCCGCAGCGCCTTTCTCATTGCCGTTGACGTCAAAACAACAGCGGAACCAATTTTCTTCGCTCTCTAACATAGCGTAAACTATAATAGACACGACCGGGCCAATTTAGGGCTCTTAGAGCGGTACGCTCGCCACTCCACTCCGTACAAAAAGCGAGGGTGTGCAGCGCTTTGCCACGGCGCCGTCCTCGCAGTGGGTACGTTGCCTCAGGCTCAATGCCTACCACATCATGCAGGTATTTGCTAAAATATCCGTGCCCCGTGAGGAGCTGTGTGAGGTGGTAAGTATGTCAGTGCCGCTTTTCTACCCAGGACCTCAGAATAAATAAGATGTCAGAGACGAGCTCAATGCTTACCGCCGAGTTCTAGCCTGGTGGGCCATTTATGAATGAGATCATTGCGCGCTCTAACACGCCAGCTTTCAATCTCTTCCGAAGATGGTTGTTTGCCATTTTGACGCACCAAAGCATTGGGCCGGTAGATTTCTGCCAGAACTGCGGCCTCTAGGTTCCGCGACGGACTGTCAGAATTAGAAATGCCGTCTCTTATGATATTATATTCTCTGGGCTATGGCCCGCTGCGGACATCGCAGAAGAATCCTATAAGAAAGGAAATGGTGCTCCATATAACGCTTTCAAGCGCAGCACACCACCATTAGGGGCGGGTTTGCTTGTTTAACTATTAGTAAGACTTTTGTGGTATTTTTGAAAATGAAAGGGTAATAATGTTCTTGAAAATGATTATTATGATAATTATGTATGCAACTAAAGAGCCGCAGGTCTACACCCAAAGAGCCGCATGCGGCTCGCGAGCCGCGCCTTGCCGACCCCTGCTCTAGAGGACTGCATCTAAGCTGTGTTGTAGATGTGCGGGCGAAGCGCAACCTCTTTGACCTTCGTCCCTCATTTGTGCGTCGCGTTACGTACGCATAGGCCCTTTCACGCACAGGAGGGACGCTCGAGCGAGGGGCCGCGCGCGCACCGACATTACTGAGCTACCTCTATCGAATCATCGAAAAGCCGTATGCATTGTTAACTCTCCCTCTACACCCCATTCCTAAACGGGCCCGTACCCCGTACCACTCTCCCAAACGTTCCAGACAGCTAACGTCCCGACACCCTCTCGCTGTACCCGTCTGACGACACAGTGAGGACTTAGTGATTTAATCGAGACGACCTTCTACTGTGACTCTGTGACGCAACTATTAGTTCTATATTTTTTCTAAATCTAGGTCATGGCTGGGCACTAAGACCCGGGTGAATGTAGTGTAGACGGCGCGCGGTCGTCGACACTAACGGATCGCTATTTATACCTGCTGCGTAGTGCACCGGAACATGCTTGGTGCATTCGCTGCATCTGCGCCTCCGCCCGCCCTGTCAATGACCCCCATCACAAACATTCATTTCCTTATATCACTAAGTAGCGTCACATAGTGCAATATTATTTATATCAGTTACTTAAAATTAGACATTATAACGTTCATAATTCTTGTAAGAGTTGTAGGGCTGCATTGCGAAAGACTCTGGCAAGCGGTCGCCCTTCGGCTTTGTTTAGTTACGTAAGTTATGCCCGCCCACGTCTGTAGGGCCACCCACCCACACAGGGCATGAACTATGTCAAGCGGCTTGTCCTAGTTTCGACCTTATAGTTTTTATATTTGCTTTTTTTACACGTGCTATGGTTTTAGACATGCGAATTTACTGCGGGTCTTTATTTTCTAATACGCTGTTATTAAATGTCGGATTTTTTTATGCCACTCAACTGAAAAATAATGCGTTCTCGATAATCTGTGAAACACTTGATGTTTCAAAATATTTAAGTTAGAAATAAAATAGAATTTAGGTCACTGGACTTGAACCGTATTTCATCTATGTTACCTAGGTCTCAGTTTCTTGCTTAAGTTTATTGCAGCATGTAACAAGGGGTAACATTTTATTGACTTTTGCAACCTTAACAAAACACGAACGAAATCAGTTGCGCGAAAAATGACAGAACTTATTCCTGAAAAATCTCAAAATAAGAATAACTAAAACTTGTCTTCGGACATCTGCACTTTATACATTGATATGTTAATACGAGTAGGATGTAATTAAATAATTATATTGATAAAAAATTTCACCACGATCCAGTATCTAATAACCATAATCTACAAGAATAAATAAAAATAAAAAACATTAAATCTGTAGGAATTATTTTGACATTCACTTCAATATCAATACAGTGTGCTCGAACATGTTTTTCTTTTTATACAATTTTTCAAAATACTTCCTGAATTCCTATATTTTAGATTGCCATTGGTGGTGTTTTTTATGGTTTTGCTTATTTATGACTGACACTCGGAACTTAGTCCTAAGTCGGAAACTTCCTAAAATAAAAAACCTGCAGACATAGATAGAATCTGGATGTCCTGGTTAATATTTGATTTTAATTTGTTTTATTATTTGCCACCGTTTGTCATGAGAATTGTGAGAGCACTTTTCATTAAATGTATAGTTACTACTTTTACTTTATTTTTATTATTGTGGGAATTCCAAAAATTCTTTCTAAGCATTTAACTAACATACTGTACTTACTTACTTTTTATTTATTCAACACAAGCGCTTCTACATGGCTTGTATTGAATACATTAATAAACTAGTAAATGGTTGCTCCGAATCTCGTAGCACGCATTTAACAATTTTAATAATGTATAGAAATACGCTATATTTTTTGACATTTATTTTGAACGCTTCTATTAATGAGTAGTAGGATTATGATACACAGTAACTATGTATTTTATAGATATTACTTCAGAATGATTCGGTTTCCTTATGGCAAAATAATTTTTAAATACAGTTGAGTAATTCCAGAGTTATCAATTACAAACAAACAAATCCTGTCTCTTCATAATATTAGTATTTATAAGCAGCATGAATTAGTCGTTGCTATGCTAGTTCTCATGAGAACGAAATTCGCGGCTCTCATCCGCGAGCGATGTCCGCAGTGGAATTTCCGCGAAAAAAACGGTACGTCACAGCACGTCACGGCAGTGGGGCGGGCGCGTCATACGTCACGGCTAGCAAGGCCGCGCCTGAGTAAGCACTACTGTAAGCTTTTGTTTACAACACCACTATTGAGGCTACTGACTAATATGGTCGTGATGACTCGTCAATGATATAATACCTACTTGATTCACATAATCTAAATCGGTCCTTACCTATTCTTTTTTTAACTGTTATCTCAGTTTTACACTCCGCATGCTGGTAAATCGACCATGAAATTCAATAGATGCTATCAGTAGTGAGTAGGTATTATAAAGTTTTTGTTCCTTCATTCATAGTATTGATATCGATTGTTCAATAGTAAATATTCGATATTCCGCGTTTTCCAAGTGAAGTTGTGCTTGTACATAGACTTGATCACGTTTATTTTAATCAAAGCTTTATTGGTGTGAGTATTGATTACGTGTAACTAAGTATTACGTACTTCACACTAGTAAATTATGTATAAGTAGATAACAACGGCAAATCGGGGTTATTAATGTCAATACGATCGTTCGCATGACGTGTATTACATAATTATATAACATATAACGTATGTCATTTAATCATGTACCTACTTCCTTTATAAGTAAGTAAGTATAAGTATAATTTACTACAGTTTGGGCCGTTTTGACAGTTTTTTTTGTAGAATGAACCTACAAAAAATACTGTCATTCTACTAATTTATTCTGCTTAGTATAAAATAATAATGCACTGCAATAATTGTGGACTGCGTTTTTGAGAAACAGGCACGTGATAGTTGTCTCCAGAACGAAATTTTTAACATATAGTACTGTATGTATGTCGATAATCGTCGGTATACTTATTGAATTGTATCTAAGGCAATCCTTTTACCGTACAATACGAACATAGATAAAATATTGAACCTTGATTTTTGGCGCGGTATGTCCTAAATCTTTCAAGATTTGACTGACTGATTACTCTGATTAGATATCGACTAAAGCCACAGGAGTATTGATAAATAAAACTGGACAAGTGCGAGTCGGAATCGTTCACCGAGGGTTCCGTACCGAATTTTGAACCTCTTGTTCGAGAACAAGAAGTTCAGTAAAATCCGGTAGTCCGGTAATCGAATCTCGCAGTTGCAACTAACAAGAAACTCAGGAATCGACTTTCGTAGATTATGATTAAGCACGTAGGTACTTTAAAGACCCAATTTTTTTATTTCGTTACAAATGCACAGATTTTATAGAAATTTTCCTGTATTTCTGGTAGGTATAAAAGAATATTATTTGTCAAATTAGTTCAAGGTTAGCGCAAAGTGCCCTATTAATTTTGATTCTCTTGGGAGTGTCGAAATACACGTTTTTGACGACATAAGACACCACATTATTCTAGTACTTAAAATGTACTTTTATAAATGGTGTACAATACATAAGTAGCAGCAAGGAAACGTGCGAAACGTCACACACAGACGCACGCATCGAAGTACTTACTATTTTAAATTTAACCGTATTGCCTTACTGCTCATATAATTATATACTGTGGCTTAGTGCAACATTTTAATAACAAAGGAAGTAAAATCGCACTTCTAACTAGAATTTTATAATTTCGAGTATTTTGACATAATGAAAGTGCAAAATTAACGTTTAAAGAAAATTTAATATATAAAGTTCTTAATTACACGCAGGTACAGCGAGATGCATATTTTTTAACCGCATTTTATTTGTATTACTATGTTCAATTTCTCAATAGTTTTTATAATACCAGCAAACAATATTTATTGTAAGTACCGTCTGTATGGATACCATTTCTTACGTTCAACCATTACAAAAAAAAATGTCCGTATTACACACATGTCGTGGAACGGATGCAAACATATTCCTGCGGATATTATGCCACTTTCTAGTTTTACCACACCCTGCGAGAGGTCATGTGTGTGTGCAGTGTATGTATACACAGTTACACACCCTGTCGTATGCCTTATACAGGGGATTCGTTTTCTAAACTGCCTTTATTCTCATGCAAATTTTTGAGAAACATTTTTGTTAGGTTTGAATTTTTTAAATTAACGGCGACTATCCTTGACATGAATTCTATTTTATTGTGCCTACCTAATCTATGACTTCCTGAATTGACAAAATAAAACGTGTATTTTAAACCGACTTGGGTGAAAATTTAAAAAATCAACTAGTTAATATTAAATTCATTTTGTAGCCTCCATAACCTACCTTAGATCATAATCGTTTAAAATTATCTTAAATAATTGAAATATTAGTATGTATTTGGACTTCTTCATTATAATACTGTGATAAAAAAATCATCACTCATGATCATATCAGTGTCGTCGCCTCGCCGAGCCCCGGGTTCCGCTTTATGTATTTAAAAGTTAGTTAGGCACTGATTATTTCTTAAAGAAATCACTTCCCAAGAGCTAGCAAGAGGATAACACAAGCTTTCCTGCTGTAATTTTTCTAATTCTTTCCATATTCCTTTTTTTCCCCCGATTGTGTGACCATGAATTGCAGCCACCTGTCCAATTGGAAGCATGTTGTTTTCTCCGATATCAAGCCACGATTCAGCCCATTTCACCACTACTCGGGGAAGTAGAGTAAGCAAAACACTTGCTTTTAATAAATAAATAATCCTATATTAATATGATGAATAATGACTAAGAAGACCCACCCACTTCGCTGACATTTCATCGGAAATAGTACCAATAAGTCTGTACATCCTGGCAGTGTCCTAGTTAGCTATCTTTACTCGTGATGACTAAGATAACAAAGATTATTTTCTACATAATACTAGTCAAACTACTTCACTAATTTCAAATCATATTTTCCAAGAAACTTATAAGCTTCAGAAATTCATTGTTTGGTTTCCGACGTTGCGTATGCACGTTGTTTTAAAATTAACACGCCACGCTCATGTGCATACCGGCACGTAATTATCAAGAAATCGTCTATTCTCACGCATGTCGATCTGCACTTACGAGTACTTACAGTGTTGCTGTCATTTCGTACGTACTTACAATAGGAGTTAGAATTAGAAAGCGACCGGTGACCGTAAAAAGGTAGCATTCGAAAGGGCTCCAAGCTTGCGAGATTGTATTACGTCACTATTGAGCGACCCATCGTCCCTTCCCCCTTCTTCGATACCGCAGCGGGGAGAGTTCGCCATCGACTTGCGTGTCGCACCAATTCCACATTGCACGTATGCGCTCTACTGCCCTTGCTTTATTCTGAAAATCAACCTATGACGTCACGATAAAGCCTTAAAAATAGTTCTCAAAGGGTTCAACCCTTTTTAAATCGTAACTTAGGGATGGGGCATATTTTTAATACTCCTGCATGTAAATAAGTATTGTACTTGTTAGAACACTTGTGAATTGTGAATCGTATGGGGTTGTTATCAAGGGCACTCTGTTGTTGGTAATGTAATAATAATACAGAAGTCTGTCCATGTTATGTAGGGGGAAGCTCGGCTTGCATGTTTGTAAGTGCTAGTCGTAATAATGTTCAAGTTGTAAGACTTCTCTTTAATTTTAATATAAGCAGATGATTTGTGATTGTGATCGTGACTGCCTATTTATTTTGAACATTATAACTCTGATTATAGTGGACCTATGCACTGTACAGGGTTCTTTTTTGGAGAATGTTTAAGACCTTGGTGATTTTCAACATTCCTTGTACTGAAGTTCGCTGTTAACATTAGTGTTATCACAAAGTCGATCGGTATTCGTTTTCATATTTTGATTTTTTTTTCTGACTGTACAAGTATTTCAAAAACTTCTGTAAATTCAGATGACTATTTTAGGAATAGTTGGTTGGAATTGTAACATGCCATAATAATGTGTGTATATGTTACTCTTAATTCCGTCTCTAAAACACATTAACTATTACTACAATTTGGTCACTCCCACACAATCTCACATTGCGTAATGAACTCCATAATAACCGCACCCCCACAATCACAATTCCTGTATTGAATATAAACAGAGTACGCTGCAAACGTATAGAAAACATTTACTTCTGTGATTTATTTTAGAGATTCGAAAGCACCTAGGTACCTCAATCATACACGAATCCTGTGGGGGAAAGTTCACGCGCTTCTTAATGTGAATCTTAAATAAAGAACATATAAAACAGCTGATGTATCGCCCTTGTTATGCAACGTGTACAAATAAAACATCGATGCAAGTAGTCGCTGCAAAACTTGTTCGATAATGAAGTTGACGAGTCGTATAATTATGCTGCAGAAGTGCATACCTACACAACCTACACACATGCATCGCTTGTTTATGTATGCAGTACCTTTATTTATGTCTCCTTAGCTCGTTTCACTTCCGCGTCATGATAAAGAATGTTTACATTATTATTATTTTATCTTTAAACACCGTATTATATTCCTTAAGTCTTCCATCCAAACGGGATTAGCTTGTTAAAAACTTCTTTTTATAATGTACTTTAGCTTTTGAGTGTCTGCCCAAGAAGTAGGTATGAAAAATTATAAATAATATACATAAACCTACATAGTGTTCAAAAAAGATAATGGAAGAGTCTGCCATCGGTCTGGTCTTTCCCATTTTTATTGTGCAGAAGTATTATTGATCGTTGTTAAAGGTGAGTTTTTTTATTGACGAAGTTAAACTTTGCTCGCTGTTGACACGGTAATGACTACATTACCGTGCTGTTGGACATGGCCTCCCAGAACGTTTGGTCAGCATTCAGTCCTTCATGAGGTCTTTAGTATTACATTCTATGTAGATACTATTCTGCAGTTGTTAATATGTATCATATTTGAAACAAAGTTATATATAGGCACAGATTAAAATCTAATTAATATAGGCACTCTTGATACCAGTTTTCTCAGCACAAGTTTCTTTAATATCTTAAATAATATACATAAACCTACATAGTGTTCAAAAAAGATAATGGAAGAGTCTGCCATCGGTCTGGTCTTTCCCATTTTTATTGTGCAGAAGTATTATTGAACGTTGTTAAAGGTGAGTTTTTTTATTGACGAAGTTAAACTTTGCTCGCTGTTGACACGGTAATGACTACATTACCGTGCTGTTGGACATGGCCTCCCAGAACGTTTGGTCAGCATTCAGTCCTTCATGAGGTCTTTAGTATTACATTCTATGTAGATACTATTCTGCAGTTGTTAATATGTATCATATTTGAAACAAAGTTATATATAGGCAATTAGGCACAGATTAAAATCTAATTAATATAGGCACTCTTGATACCAGTTTTCTCAGCACAAGTTTCTTTAATATCTTTACAATTCTCATATGAGTGCGCCCATATGAATACAAATTGCCAACATCATGCCACAAGCGATGACCTAGGGCCTAAGTACCGTTCGGATAGACTCTTAACTACTATTGTCCCCTTGTAGGTAAGTACTATATACTTAGGCAGTACTTATAAAATAACAAGCTTATCTATTTATACTTACTACGATGTTTCCTATGTTAAAATAGCATTGAAACGATCATATCAGCACTTTTAAGTAACTATCGCGTTTTCTGTTATCGATAAGTACTTACTCGTAACCTTATTTTATTACCCAGTGGTAGATTACTAAGGTTCATTTCAAGTATCCATTTTAATGATTGAAACACGAACAATTTTTTAAACTACACAAATTTATTGATGGCTTATTATAGTTATTAGATTAAACAGCAATGTAAAAAACATACATTATCCAAAATAAAGGTTCCGGTAAACAAACATTGGTGACCCATATTTTTATTCTGGCCTTAGAAGAAAATAGAATTGGAAATGAATTGCTCTGACTTTATGAGCACTGAATTTCAATTCTGTCGAGAATTGCGGCTGTACTGAAAATAGCCGGCACATATCTGAAATATCGCGTTCATGAGATCATTTTGTGAGTAGGTTACTGAATGTGTATAAGGCGCTAGACAGACGACGGGGCGGGCCGGGCTTTTTGCCCGCAACGTAATAAAGACCGCGTCTGTCCGCCGATGCCCGCGACTGCCCGCCCCGCGAACGCAACGCACACGACGGCGACGGGCGGGCAGTTAGTTCACTACGTTCGTTCTAGTGAAGAGCGCGTCAGTGAAAATGGATACCCAGAGAATTCGAGTAGTTGCTTATTTAATGTACAAAAAAAGCAAGAGACGCAATCGTAATATAGTCCATTGAAATGTTACATGAGCTTTGCATTTATTAGAGGACTCAATTTTATTTTCGGGACATATGTGGGGGGTCAATAGAAGCTTAACCTCAAGTTTGTGGGGTCGCCACCCTTGTCCCCCGGCCGCCATCTTGAAAAGAGTGGGGAAAAAAATACTTTTTTCGCAACATTTCGGAAACTATGAGTCTTACAAAAAAATTGTAGAAGCATAATTTGTAGCATATTGTGTTGCCTACAAATGTGTATATAACTTAACAAATAATTTTGAATTTTTTTATAAAAAAAATCTTTTTTGGTCTTTAACTTTTTTTATACATCTTACAAAAATAATACCTCAGACTAATCTTGTAGATGATCTTTAAAGAGAAATTTAAAAAAAACTGCCACAGAGCAAAAAAGAAATTTTTTATAATTTTATTTTCAATTTTTTGTTTATAATTTTTAATTTAGGACAAAAATTTGTAGGCAAAACAATTTGCTACAAATTAAGTTTTCACAATTTTTTTGTAAGACTCATAGTTTCCGAGATATTGAGGAAAAAGTGTTTTCACCCCTTTTTAAGATTGCGGCCGGGGGACAAGGGTGGCAACCCCACAAACTTGAGGTTTAGCTTCTATTGACCCCCCACACATGTCCCAAAAATAAAATTGCGTCCTCTAACAAATGCAATATTCGGTCCTTAAATTGTAACATTTCAATGGACTAATAGGGAGTACTGGGTACTCGATGACAACTCATCCCATACTGCTGGCGTATATATTGCCTGGCATATTTGGTTCCATAGCTTCCTCTTTTCATTTACATCGTGATATTCTTTTAATGCCGTATTATAAATCGGCGATCTTTTTTCGACTTGAGAAATTAAATTTTCGACGTCGAAGGCGTCCATCACTAGAAAACGTGCGGCGAGGACTGAGCCTGGCCGGCCCGCGCCGCCCCGCGCCGCCCCGTCTGCGTTACTTCATACAAACTGGTTTGTGTGATTCATGGCGGCGAGCCACGGACATGCCGCGCCGCCAGTGCCCGGCGGACAGCGGCGGCGCGGTCTTTTTGCCCTTCGTGTGCGTTGGTAGTATAGGATTCCTTTAGCGCTATCGTTCGCGGCGAAATTGACCGGCCCGGCCCGCCCCGTCGTCTGTTTTACGCCTAAGTGGTATCGAATGGGACTAAAGTAGGTCAACTAGGCATGACGCTGCCGATAAACGAGCCCTCGTTCATTATCATTTATGTGCACGGCGGGCAGCGGTACGTTCCTTTCCCGAACTAGATGACTTTGTCAGTGCCGTTCTGCATGACATTGGCAGCTGGCTTTCAAAACATACGGACTCAAGTTCATCAGAACTGGAGTTATGGTATTCGCTATCCCTAAAATAATATTTGATGAGCTATTGCGACTTTTAAGTGGAAGTTTAGCTTGATTGCGTATTTTATCAATTTTGTGATTCCAACATTCCTTAGAAAATGCTTAAGGAAACAACCTAGACGATCTTATAGTGCGATGCTATAAAATATTACAGATATACATGGCATTGGCAGCTGGTTGGCGAAACATAGGTTTATAATTATTGGAGCCACGTTTACTTCTCTAAATCCAAACTTAAATTCGTTATGCTATTGCTACTTATATCAAAATGGGTATTGCAAGATTGATTTTCCACTTTGCGTTCTCTTGAAAGGTTATTTTGTGATTCAAGCATTCCTTGACAAATGCACAAAGGAAGTTGTGTTCTTCATTACCAACTAAACTACATGCACAAGTAGTTAGTAATGCATATTGCACTGAGTACATTGCAGTTGGTACTGCACTTAGTTACCGCGGTACCAAGGCCGTGATGCAATGTGTATAGTCAGGTGGCTTATACGTTGAATACCTCGAGTGATTGCGTCATATCGCCAGTACTCTATGATAATATAATGCTATAAAATCTATGATCTGTACAAATAAATAAAAATAAAATAGAATGTTTTGTAAAGTCTGAATCTGAAGCTGAACTGAGTTTGACGCAACTTCTGTACAAGCTAAATGATGATGATGATACCGGGAGTAATTTAAGCTACTTGTAATAAAAAAAAAGAATTAGAGTTTCCGAATTGCCCGAGCACCATTGCTTGATAAGTAACAGTGTATTGCTGTGTTGATGTTCGTAATTAAATTAGTCTCAAAAGTGATATTATCCGTTTATTCCAGCCGAGCAACATTGACCCAATTTCTATTCTGTTTATCGCATTCATGTTAGATTCCCTCGTAATAATAATTCCAGTCCCGCTTGTGTTGTTGGTGTGTTTGTGTTCGAGCTCTATTGGTTCGTGGGAAAGTATGGCGAGTCCATTATGTGAGGATCACGTGTCGCGGGCGCGGCGCACCTAGTGAGTCACTAGGTGCGCCTATAAGCCTATAAAAGTAAGCAGTCACTAGTAGTGACTGCTTACTTTAGTTATGTAAAGTCAGCGCTATGACGACCGACGAATGAACGCTATAAATAGCGGTCGATCCGTCCTTGAGCCGTGCGAGTTCGCAAATCTAGGTCATTCCAAGCCATGCTGTCTCAGCTAGTATGTGCTGCCATCAATCACATTCTTATCAGAGGAAGCACTGCTCTTCATGTAAGAGAAATGCCGCATCATAAAATGTAGAGCAAACTCATCTTATCCCTCCTTTGTCAATTTTCCAGTCTAGGATTTTGTTTCCCAAATCAAAGTAACTTTCTACATTGTATGTATGCAATATTGTCTTGTAGTGAGCCATGAAAATCGCCTTGCATAGTCATATCATACCAAGTACTTACTACTACAAAAAATGAAAACCCCGTGTACCATAATGTTCTGTTCTATTAATATAAAAAGATAGTTTTATGTATTTAGATTTAGACTGTTGAAACAATTGAACGAAATCCAAGTTAGCAATTTGGTAAATATAGCTCATCTACATACATAATAATCACGCATTTCCCCCAAAGGAGTTGGCAGAGACGTAATATACGCCCACATTAAAATTTTACCCGTTGTAGTCCCATGTAATAGCTGATAAGAGTGTTGTCGTAAACGGCCTGAAAAAAAATACTTTTCTTTTTAACCGACTTCAAAAAAAGGAGGAGGTTCTCAATTCGTCTGTATGTATTTTTTTTTATGTATGTCAAGCGATAATTCCGTCAATTATAGACGGATTTCAAAATTTTTTTTTTGTTGAATAGGGGTTACTTCTGAGGTGGTCCCATTTTCACCAGGTCAGGATCTGATGAAGGGATCTAGGAGAAAACGAGGGCAACCACCGAAAATTGTAGGGACAACTAGTGTGCTTCTTAACTTTTTAATTAAGTGCTTTAATGTTCTACACTTAAATGAAGGTATGGCGTCGATCTGATGATAGAGTCGAAAGACAGTCGAGGGCATTCCTAAACAATTTACAGCAGTTATCTTGTGTTTGGGCTTGATTAATTTGTATTGATGAGAACTTTACACCTAGATTGATAGATCCAACTTCAAAAAAAAAAGAAAGGTCTCAATGTTTTATGTATGTTCACCGTCAATATAGACGGCTTTCAATTTTTTTAGTTGAATAGAGTTTACTTCTGAGGTGGTCCCATTATAACCAGGTTAGGATCTGGTGATGGGAACCTGGAGAAATCGAGGGCAACCACTGAAAATTATAGGCACAACTAGTGCGTTTGCTTACTTTTTAATTCAGTTCTTTAATGTACTACCATTAATAAAGGTCTGGAGTCGATCTGATGATGGAACCAAAAGAGATTCGAGGGAATTCCTTAACGATTTACAGCAGCTACCTTGAGTTGGGGCTTGATTAATTTGTATTGATGAGAACTTTCACCTAGATAGATATATTTTTCGGTTCACCCGTCACTTAAAATAATGAAAAAAAAATTTTTCAATAAAAAATACAACCGACTTCCAAGAAATCCTGAAAAATGAAATTTACTTAGCACAAAGTAATATGTAGTTGATTTATCAGATTTTATTCAATATAATATTGAAGTTGGTGCCATGAATAATACCTCCCTAAACCTATGAATTTACTTGGCGCCGACTTCAATATGATATTGAATAAAATCTGATAAATCAACTACATATTACTTTGTGCTAAGTAAATTTCATTTTTCAGGATTTCTTGGAAGTCGGTTGTATTTTTTATTGAAAAATTTTTTTTAGTCAGAACTTTACTCATACATTGTAAAATACCAGACCCTATTTGTTCGAGACGATGTTGGCGTAAGAATTTATGAGTTTAAATTGAATACTCTCTGTACCAGGTGTTTGTTCATTCTACCGAATTAGAAATGCATTTGAATGAATGCAAGATAACCTTGTATGTAAGTAGGGTTCTATACAATTCCCTTACCTGAGTGAACTGATAATAGCAGAGGTTGGGTCTGTCTGGGCAGGTAGCGAACCGGATTATATGTACGAATACGCATAATCGATCCAGACCGTAAAGCAATAATGACAGAGGTTGAGATGAGAATTTACTTGATAAATAAATACTTACAGATACAAACATTTTTCAGTATACTACGGCTAAGCCTAAAGTAGGGTTATGTTACTGACTTGTACATGTCGGGTTCAGATTATAGAACAACATGTTTAGAGTTTAGGTTATGTTTTCGTTTGAAAACATGCATTTATCATTTCAGTGACATAATAAATAACGACAATTTTAATAAAAAATTGGCGACCTCGAGATTTGAGCAATGTTTCAAAAATGATACGCAAAATATAAAACTGTAATTAAACTGTAAACTTAGTATTTTTAAATAATTTTAATTGCTCGCTTAGATTTGTCTACCAAATTATTTTATTGTCAGCTAATTTAAAATAGGTAATTATACCTACTAAATGGCAGCTGTAAAATAAAATTATTACATTAAACGGTTGAAGAATTCCCTCCTGTACAGACGACTCAGTCAGGACAGGACGACCTAAATTTTACAACCTGCATTGTCACCAGATTGACATAGGCTACCAAATTTCAGCTCAATCGTGTTGTAACGGGTGTTTTTTTTAGAGGTATAGAACTTTAAGTTGGCATAGGTAACTGTTTTAACTGGCGGTATTTTTGTCAGCTGAAAAGTGATTTATGTTAAGTTTGGTTTGGCATTTCAACATGAATAGATTGACGCCTGAACAATGCTTCCAAATTGTGCAAATTTATTTTGAAAATCATGGTTCTGTCCGAAATACGTATCGTGATTTTCATAAGCGAATTTTGTTTAGCGGTGCAACTCACTTTTGGTTGAATGGATACGTCAATAAACAAAACTGCCATATTTGGGGTGATGATAATCCTCAAGTGTATGTTGAGACACCGTTACATCCAGAAAAACTGAATGTGTGGTGTGTTTTATGGGCTGGTGGAATAATTTGTCCGTACTTCTTTAGAAACGATGCTGACCAGAACGTTACAGTCAATCGTGACTGCTATAGAGCTATGATTACTGACTTTTTCGTTCATCAATTGAACAACCATGATGTGCAGGAGTAGTGGTTGCAACAAGACGGCGCAACATGTCACATAGCTCGTGCCACAATTGATTTATTGAAGGAAACGTTTGGTTACCGCATAGTTTCACGTTTTGGACCGGTAGGTTGGCCTCCAGAGTCGTGCGATTTTACGCCACTTGACTATTTTCTGTGGAGATATGTGAAGTCGCTCGTCTACGCCGATAAGCCCGAAACGATTGACCACTTGGAGGACAACATTCGGCGCGTTATTGCCGATATACGGCCACAAATGTTGGCAAAGTCATCGAAAATTGGACCTCTAGATTAGACTACGTCCGAGCCAGCCGTGGCGGTTATATGCCAGAAATCATATTTAAACTATAATGCCAGAAGATTTTCTTTCGAATAAAGTCATTTTCATATCAATAAAAACAATCACCTCCGTTTTATTCCATTTCAAAGTTCTATACCTCTAAAAAAAACACCCTTTACAAGCTGTCGTAAAATCATTGGTTCATTTCGAATACATATTTGGAATCCGAGCTGAGGAAACTAATAAATAGCCTGTAATAAATGTAAATTTCGCGCAGTTAGGGGTATATTTCTTTTTGGGTTTTAAACGGAAATGACTAAATGCCTTCGAATGCGTGACATTTTTGGAATGTAATCATTTTGTTAAGTTGTTAGGATAGGATAGTTTTTTGAACAGTCGTTTTTTTTTGTATTATACTATACGTAGAACATGACAATAGTACTCTGTTTGTTGTTATTTATAACATGCATAACAAATGTCGATAGACAATCGCGTAATCGCTTTAAAAAAATTGTGTAAATAAATAAATATAAATATTGAAAGGTGACGACTTTATTGCATTTGTGACAGACATACCGACCTTTTGAGGTAATGCCTTTATCAACAATGAGATCTGACAAATAAACAGAGTTAATAAAACGTATGGTTACTTACACAAAGAAGTATAGACGTATCTACTGCCCAGTAGACGGGAATAACATAATATACACAGGGTGTAGGTATGTAGCTTTCCAAAGGTGAAATAATTTTTGAAATCGGCGCAGTAGTTTTTGAGTTTATTCATTACAAACATACACACAAAAATATATCTTTTTCCTCTTTATAATATTAGTGTATATTTATTTGGTGATAGGAATGCAATGTTTTCTCTTCTCGTGTAGATGACACATCATACATTATTGAGATAGTTCAATTTTAATTCTTAACTGCGCTCGATTTATCGTAAATGTAACAAAAAAATTCTAAGCATATTTTACACACAGTAAAGAATAACATTGAACACATCGATTTCGTGGTTGTTATCAGTTGTAGCTCAGCAAACATTGTGTGTTATCAGAACGCGTGGGCGGGTATGACGTCGTACTCGTACTCGCCATAAACTAGTCTATGATTGATAGTGCACGAAGAGCGTACTTTTATTTTTTTTATTTGACGTACAGTACAGGACAGTTCGTTGTTGTCAATTCGTCCTCTTTGGTGTTCTGCAAAGACACCAAAAAATTAACTTCAATTTAATTAAACACCAAATTCAATTTAACTTGCCCCACCAGCGTACATCCCTACTATCACGTCATGTGTATGTTCTTTACACATGTGATACTACTGCGAAATGGTAGCACGTGTAACGTATTTCATTGATGACGTTTAATTATGATTTTTATCTTTGTCGACGGTTGATAAAACGCAAATCAAGGTCAACAGTTAAGTAATTTTTTGGCTTCAGTTGGTAACATTATTGTGTTTACCTAAGTTAAAAATATACAATCTGTGGTCTCCTGAATACCGCAATAAATGTAATGAAGTTCAACTTCTCTTTGTAAAAGTTACGAAAATGAAACTGGATAATAATTACTACATTTTTACTCTGAAAAATTAGGTACGTTGCGTAATTACCAATTATATAAACACTGTAGGTACTTCTTGTGCCAACAACTAATCATAGCTCGCTCATTCTGAGTAACAATGAATATGAATAAGAAGTCATGTGGAATATAATATTATTTATTATGTATGTCGAGCATCGCCGTCGGCGACACGGTGAAAGCTCTATGACGCACACACGGACGGATGTACACGTGCATGTGTGTGTGTATTCGTTATTATAGTAAAATTTTACTCGGTTGTATCGGCTATCGGGGTGAACACCGGACGGCACCTGCCTCGCTCCTTTGTTTCGGTTCACAAATGTCAGTGGAGGTCATCTAAATAAAGGCATTATAGGCATCGGTTTGGGACGGCGATCGCTGTCTAGACGCGTTGCATCGTCCGATCGATTGCACGACTGAGCCTCAGACGGTCATCGACCCCGCGGGCGCATCGGTGACGTTACGCTCCGGTGATGCGCTCCTCAATAACCTTTCGGATATCATAGGTACTCCAATTCCGTGTATTGTAATACTTGCTCATCAAGTTGTCCTCTCTGCATTCTTAAATAATCGACAAACATTTCACTTTATTTTTTATTTTTGTCGAGAGTCGTCTTATTTTTCAAAGCTCTGTTGTTTGGGTTTCAAATTCCACCTTTAAAGCTTTGCTTTTAGAAAATCCATGTGTAATACCTGTCATGTTCAAATACACAAAAGCAGACAGCTATCATAATGAATCTGGATTTGGACGAATAATATTGAATTGAATATAGAAAAAAATCCGCATTGTCACTCCATCCGTATAGTCCAAATATTTCTAAAGTCCTTTTGAAGGTTTATTTCACACCAAAAAATATAAATTCAACTCGTATTATGAACAAATGTCATAATAACTGTACCTATTCGTTTTATATAACGCTATTTACAAATCGTCTGACCTTGCGTACGGTCAAGTTCAGTCTAACTTTGACACTGTTTTTCTAGCTAGACGTTCGGTAGAAAACAAAGTAGGTACCTACTACTTTTATAATATAAACCTGTTCTCTTTACTATTTTTATTTTATTTTATTCGGAAAACAAACAGTATATTATTACTATTACTATATTATAAAGTACTGGCTGTTCCCCGCGGCTTCGAGCGCGTAGAAGTCGTTATCGCGTATAAACATAACCCTCCTTTTGCGCAGTCGGTTAAAAGTAGCCTATGTCCTTCCCAGAGGGTCCCGAACTATCCCTATACCAAATTTCATCTCAATCGCTCCAGCCGTTTAGGCGTGAAAGCGTAACAGACAGACAGAGTTACTTTCGCATTTATAATATTAGTAGGGATATAACAACCACTTAGATCACAAAAAACCATTAATAAGTCTTCACAATTTCGTATTTTGTGCTTGATTATTTCTTTTTTTTTTTTTTTTTTTTTTTATATTCAGCTCGCCAAATTGACGTCGCCACCAGCCTGATGGTAAGAAAGCAGTGGCGCATCTAGCGATTGGGGGCCACTTCTTACAGTGGTCCTCAAGTTGGCGGCCCTGTGATGTGCCTCTTCACGCTCCTCTTGAAGAACCCGGGATTGTAAGATGAGGGAAAGACGTGTGCGGGCAGGTCGTTCCATGTTTTTATAGTTCGACAGAGGAACAATCTTTTGAAACGCTCGGTTCTGGCGAAGATTCTCTCCACTGTGTATGAGTGGCATCTCTGCCCGGTACGCGTTGTTCGGGATCGGAAAGGAGATGGTGGGATCAGGTTGAAGAGCTCTTCAGAACATTCGCCGTGATACATTCGATAGAAGGCAGCCAAGGACGCTATGGTTCTTCGCTGCGACAAAGGTTCGAGGCCTCCCGTCACCTCAGGACAACCAATTATTCGGATAGCACGTCTCTGCATAGCGTCAAGCGCGTCTAACAAGTACCTAGTACGGAGTCATCCCAAAGGTGAGAACAGTACTCGACGCAGGGACGAATCTGCGTCTTGTACAGTAAACATCTCTGATGTGGCGTGAAATACCGTCTCACCTTATTCAGGATTCCCAGTTTCTTCGAGGCCAGACCAATACAGCTCTCTATGCAGTTTTTGTGATTGAGCTCACGCCGGACGTCTATACCGAGGATCTCCAGGTTGTCCTTTAGTGGAATTGTAATGCTCTGAAGAGAGGGCAGGGGTAGGAATGGGGACTTCTTAGCTGTAAACGCACACGCCTGTGTTTAAAAATAATTTCAAAGTAATGTTAATTAAATAAATAAAAGTATGTAGGACAATCATTGAACCGATTCAAACCATTGGTTGGCCATTATACGACTGTATTGAGATGAGCTTGTATTAAATAAGTCTAGGCCAGGTATGCCACTCAATTTATTCGTGAAGTCTGCTCATCTGCTGCTGCCCACCAGAAACGCACTTACTGCCGGTAACCTTTGTTTTCACAGAATTCTGATAAGGTATACCGGCAATAAATGTGTTGTACAATTTCACAATGTATATGGCGGGTGTTTCGTTAACAATTTTAATGACAGGGCGACAAAGGCGTTGCAAATGGCGTTGTATGTGTCGCCCGGGTTCTCCCGAGCGGCGGACGCGCACTTGAGGCTGGCTCTCATGTACAAGGCGCGGAGGCACTGGACCATCGCCGCCGTCCACTTCAGACGCGCAAGACTTGCTCCCCATCAAGATGCGACATTCACTCGACTCGAACTCAGATTCCATGCCGCTCACCTACTTGAAGCACGTGGTCTGCGGAAATCTGCTCGAGATGCCTATGAGAGACTGTTGAAGGAGCCGCAGCTATCTTCTTCTTTGAAGGCTGATGTCTGCAGGCAGCTAGGTGGGTAATCTTATTACAAAATTGTTAATATCGACAATAGAACTACAAAAGCCTTTATATTTCTTGGAGTCTCCGCAATAATTTACCGCGCGCCCGAGGAGTCTTTCTCGTGGCTACACCCCGCTGCTTATAACTTAAGAGAAACTGACTTTGATTATGAGCTCATAAACAGCTATTTTACGCGGTGTTTGAAAAACCATCACTTTTCTAGGCTGGCTGTATCACCGCTGTGTATCATTGGGCGACCCAGCACCACGCGCCCGCGCTGCGATCTGGTGTCTCCAGCGGGCCGTCGCTGCAGAACCAGAATCTGGCGCAGGTCTTTACCTTCTAGGCAGATGTTATGCCGCGCAAGGAAAAGTTCATGATGCCTTCATAGCGTACAGGAATTCTGTTGAAAAGTCTGAAGGGAATGCCGACACCTGGTGTTCTATAGGGTGAGAAGAATTTTAAAACAGCTTTATCTTTTCAGTTTGTATACAATTAGGTATTATTATTCTTTATTTTGATCTTGCAGTGTACTATACCAGCAGCAAAATCAACCGATGGATGCTTTACAAGCATATATTTGTGCTGTACAATTAGACAAGGGCCACTCTGCAGCTTGGACAAATTTGGGAAGTTTGTACGAGAGTTGTCAGATGCCTAAGGATGCTTTTGCTTGCTACACCAACGGAGGAGCCGCTGCGACTGCATGGTCATTGCGGCAAAGATTGGAGTTTTTAAAGACCCATTTGGCCCATGCCCCTATGCCTTCAGTTACTGGAAAGTAAGTTCTGTAGTTAACATTTTTGATAGTAATATATTCTTAAATACACTTCTCATGTCCATACATCAGTATCGGTTTCTTTTTGAGCAAAGGTTTAAGCATTGCCATTCAAAGTGGCAATGATACCGGTGTTCTCGGTATATTGCAAGATGAAGATTGCTATTGACTTTATCCATAAGTCTAATTCCTTTAAAATCAGTAAGTAATAGAATGCCAATTATTTTTAGAGGCAGAAAAGTACTGCCACGCATTAATTTATTTTTTTACTATGGTATTTTTTTAGCTATCTAACAAGGGCAGTACTTCTCGCACTCTGTTAGTACACAATATTTTTTACAAGTGGTAACCCTCTTTTTTAGTTCCTAGTACAGAAGAAGGTAGTCTTAGGTCCGATGTTTGACACTTAGCGCACTTGTAAATAATGACGGTAGTTCAAAGTTACGATCAATTTTAATAACGTCTCGGTCTAGAGAAAATTTATATCTTGCGTATTTTTGGAGTATAGCCCGTTGATACTGTAAATGTGATGTTGTAGTTAGTTAATTATGGAAAATGAAAAAGACGACCAGTAAGTACAGCAGTATAAGTGCAAGAAGTGTTTAAATATCGATTAAAACTCATCAAAACTTGAGAGCTTCCCTTTTTTTTACTGTATTTTATAATTATAATTAGTATTTAGAAATAAATAACTTTAAAATTGTGAATTTAAATACGAGACCATGTACCTAAACAGAGTTTAATAAACAAATACGATCGATTGTCAGACAGATGTATGCATTTGTGCGATGCTATGGTTTCAAGTTACACAATTGAAATCGTTCGCTTAAGTTGATATTGTTCCTCATTCCCATTTGTAATCAACTTACATTATGAAAATGTGGCTTAGAAAAACGAAAAATGTAACACAAAATGCATTTTGAGCTTGCGGTTTTGCTACCCGCGTAGTTCCCGTTCTCGTGGGAGTACGGGAATCTTACTATCTTACTTCTTACTTTTAATATTATAAATGCGAAAGATTGTGAGTGTGGATGTTTGTTACTCTTTCACGCTCAAACGGCTGAACGGATCGGGCTGAAATTTGGTACAGGGATACATTATAGTCTGGAATAACACATGGGCTACTTTTTATCCCGGGAATAAGTTCCCACGGGAAGCGGAAACAGGAACAAATTTTACGCGGGCGAAGCTGCGAGCATCAGCAAGTAGAACATAATATAAATCACCTGGGGATAGTGAAGCTTCCCAACAGTGAAAAAATTTGTCAAATGGGTTTAGCAGTTTCGGAGCCTATTCAATGCAAACAAACAAGCAAATCTTTTTTCTTTAAAATATTATTAAGTAGGTATAGATAGATAGATAGGAGTCCTAAAAAATCCTTTTGTATTTCTTTCAGACGTCGACAACTCCCTGCTATAGAGGAAGCGTGGAACCTACCAATTTCTGCCGAAATGTCATCGCGGGTGCCCAAAACTGCACCACCACCGTACCCGGGCAAACGACCTGATGATCCTCCGCCCTTGACTCATCACCAACTTCAAACGTTGCAGTATTTACAGAAGAACACGCACAATCTGTCGCCTCAACAACAAGTATGATCTATATTTTATCCTACCTACTTGTGACCCTATTTTGACTTTAGATTTATTAACCTGCAATTTTTTTTTAATTTTGGTATAAGTAGGTAGGTACTGTAGGGATTTATTCACACATTCTCCCGTTAATACTGATTCTTCAAGAAAGATTGATATTCAATAAATTTAGCCTATAGCAGCCACTGCTGGACATGGCCTCTTCCAAATTTTGCCACAACTGCCTGCGCTTTACGCATCCAGTCATGTCCCTACGGATGCTATGGGGCCCTACCGGATGCTATGGGGCCCTACCAACAACCCCAGGGTCCAAGCCAGCCTCATCTGCGCGTGGTGCACCTACTGACTAACGAACAAGGTCATGGCGGAGAGAAAGAAAAGCTCGACATGATACCCTGTACCAACTTGTCTGGCCAGTGTGGTGCAGTAAGGCCAAAACCCTCCCAAAAATGAAGATTGATATTAATTTGGTTAAATATCGAAAAATTGTTATAATATCTTTCAGTATGGCGTCTAACCTGTTGAGTTCTGAGAACCCTGGCACCAGAACTCATGCACAAGTAAACCACTAATATTACTGTCCTAATTAATTTTATTTGTTACAGAGTTTAATGCAGCAATTATTGACGCAGTATCGCCAATCACAAGCACCGAAAACGCGAGTGGTTCGTAACCATTCTCTCTTGTATTCCCATTTTATAATACGGCGGCAGGTCTTAGGTTATAAATATAGGCCAAATTGGAGTCATACATTATGTTAATATCATGTCTTTTTGTGTTATAGGTGACCAAGAGTGAAAGTAGTTCTGCGACCGGCAGCGACAATGCAGAGTCGCTTGCCGAAGACCTCTTGAAGAGGTTCTCCGATACACAACCAGATATCAAGAAGGAGCCGATTTGCAGTAAGTTGTTGACAAATTTTAGTAGTTGACTAGCTGTTCCCCGCGACTTCGTCCGCGTAAAAGTCGTTATCGCTTAAAATCATTACCCTCCTTTTGCGCAGTCATTTAAAAAAGTAGCCTATGTCCTTCCCTTGGACTCAAACTATCTCTATACCAAATTTCATCAAAGTCGGTTCAGTGGTTTAGGCGTGAAAACGTAACAGACAGACAGACCCAGTTACTCTCGCATTTATAATATCAGTAATGATTAATAGGTATTCTAGGCTTAGACTATTGTAGACAATTATTGAGTCAATTTATGGTATGGCTATTGCCATCCCAGTTCATCCAGGAAGCCTAGCAGACTCTTCACGTTGCCGACGATTTCTTGTAGCGAGGTGTGTGGCCCTGTATGTCGTCAGTTCCGGACATTTCACCAGAATGTAGCTGTGAGTTTTTGTCCCTATGCTGGTTTTGCAGAGGGAACTGTCTGTGACACATGAATTAAACACATGTTCGTAGTGACCTGCAACTATAGCTATCACAATACTTATCCTGATCCTATTCAGCTACAGAATTTGCGATAGAATTTGGCGTTGATTTTGGATAGTGCCTAGCTCGCTTGTCTGCCCGTACCGAAGCTGATCCAATGGTTTTGGTGCTGGCTCCTTATGGAACTGTTTTAGCAGGTTCCGCACCTACCCAGGTGGAAATTCAGGGCCCGAGAAGCTGACAGCAATGGGCCACTGTAAGATGGCATTGTTATTTTCGCTGATCCATGAGGACCATGTGGCACTCCAGGATTCTTAAATAGATATTAATATATGGTTCTGTGACGCCTGCAGGTTCGATGAGTTAATGTTATTTTTTAACTATCGCGGTTTTTACACTCATACTTGTAGAACTCGAGACCTCACGCGAAAACTTTTTACTTATATACACCGACGTTTCGGACACGTTGCAGCGCCAGTGGTCCCCGTTGGACTCAAAGTAAAAAGTATTTCGTATGAAGTCCCGAGTCCTATAACGATGAGTTAATATTTTGAACTAATTCTGTCCGGTCACGGTCCTGGCTTTGATGGCCTCAGTTGCCTTGATAATACCCAAGAACTCTGTCTGATATACTAAACCGTGGGTGGCCATTGCGATATTAACGTTCAGGCCCTATAGTCCTAAGTATCAGCTGATCCTTGGTGCCGCGATACCTATTTTAGTTTTGGATCCACCAGTAAATGTCCCTAGGTCCCTGTGGGGCGAGCACGAATAATTGCGAAAAAGTATTCGTATCGTAATCGACAAAAATTTGTATGAGATTTGTACAGCGCCCCTATCGTGCGTAAAGATAACTAAATTTGGTAACACGAATGATTTTAATTTACTTTCGTATCGCAAGCGTATCTTCGAGAACTCGATATCCTCGATATTTGACACTTTATAAACAAACTTGCAGCACGAACATACATTTTGACATACGGTAACGTAAATTTCTAAAGCTGGCTATCGAGTAAGACGAATTTTTATACACTTAAAATTTGTTGGTGTGAAAAGTATCGAAACTTTTCAAACCACGTTTAAACCCATTTTTAAAGTATTTTGTGTTGTGTTAGAGTGCAAAGACCGCCATTTTACTCATATAATCATAATTAATACGTTGTTGGTGCAAATTCACTTCAAAATGTACGAGTTTAACAACGAAAATCTATGTATGGCTGAGAGTGATATTGATGGAACTCATAAGGAAATGGATCAATTATTTAAATGTAGAAAACATTTTTACTGACGGAATGTTCTAATGTTTGATATGTGTACAGTGATTACCCAATTTTTTATGTAAACAAGATATAGAAGGACCATTATTGATGCTTTATTTGAATAAAAGATAAGATAAACTTACGTATTCTTTTTATTTCTATATACATAAGTAAAGCTTCACATACATACACAGTAGAATATGGTGTCCGATTTTAACAACAGTTTCATTCAACACCTTTTTTAGTTTTCTTTGGGGCAGACTAGATACCAGCCGTCTTCCAAGCGGGCATAGTTTCAATAACACTATACCTACATAGCGAACTTTGCATCCTTTCTTTTCACTCGCACAACAACTCCCAGAATTAGGGAAAAAGACATTGTTCTCATTATAAACACAATCCGTGATTTTTAAAGTAAGCCTAACCTTCAAGAATGTAAAACCAAAACAAACTTGACCTTGTCAATGGAGAGAAGTAGTGTCGTTCGGAAACCATATTTTATAAAAATGTTTCCCCATATTGTTTTATTTTCAAAACTTTAAACATTTTATAATCTCCCGTAACTTAATCACGCATTTCTTTAATCATGCAACCATTTTTTGTTGATTTCAGCAATATACAAGACCTTTTAATTGAAAATAATAAGATATTCATAGTATAATTTAGTTTTCGAACGTCCAATTAATCTCACGAGTTCCTCACTATTTACTTTAGGATGACGTCACTGACGTTATCGTATCGCGAGCTCGAAACGATACCGTTAGTGCTTCGTGCTGCTGCTTAACGTCGTTCTCTGTTTACGTATCGTGGACTCGATACCTTTACGATACGATTGCCGTCATTTTTCGTGCTCGAGGCACTGATATTGTGTCCCAGTCGGTACACAGAAACAAATTTTAACAATGTTTGGTGGTACATTCAGTTATTGCGAGTATTTGGGGGTTTTCGTAAATTATCTTGTAATGTATTTTTTTTAATTGATTCATCATTAGCCTGAAAATTAAAGCCATAGCATTTGAAAGGACTAATGATTTCTTATAACAATGGTTTCGAGCTTGGTGACACCATAAAACTTATTACTGGCGTCGATGGTGTCATAGCTTGATTGGAGTGATAACTTTTGTATTCGCGTCACGTCAGTCACGTGCTGAGCAACAAAGTATGTGTTATTCATGAATATACATACTATAGTTTGATTTTATATTCATTACATAGGTACACAGATATTTTATTAAAACTCGTTAGTTATAGAAGTGGATACTTTTAAGAACGCGTTTAAGGACGAGTACCGCTAGAAGACTTGCGGTACTAAAAGTAGACTACCTCGTTTCCCGATAATAACAATTTGAATGCCAAATAATTGCAGTTTTAAAACATCTTTCATGTATGTCACTGTCAATAAACGAAGGAAGAGAAAATACAATAAAATTAGTATAGTTTTTAAATAAAATGTTGTATATATTGGCCTCTATAAACTAAAATAGCAATTATCTAAAGGTGGTTAAGCAACAATACTAAGTACTGGCTAATAAAATCACTCGACATCTTATGAAATTTCCCGCGTAGTGGTAATACGGTACGAAAACGGTTATTTGATACAAATATGTTTATTGAAAAGAGTTAAGATGATTTTAGTACATGGAACTTGGAATATCTTTAGAAAAGATGATATCCATCAATCAAATCAGCCTATGGCAATCCACTGCTGGACGTAGACTTGTTTCAGTTTGCGTCCTGCGCCTTCCGCATCAAATCCCAGATTTCGACCTTTTCTTGACAGTCGGTCCATCTGGCGGGTGGACGTCCTACCCTACGTTTGCCGAGTCGCGGTCTCGACTCGTTTGCTCAATCGGCTACAATGATAATCTTTTGTAATTGCAGCAGAGAACCCGAGCAACAGCGTGTGCAGTAACGAAGCAGTGCTGGGTGGGCGGCAGCCCGTGGTCAAGCTGGAGCCGCTCAAGACCGACCCGCTGAAGCCTGTGACCTTCCACATCGGCATGAACTCCAAACAAATACTAGACGCTTGCAGGTGAGTAGTGGTAAAGGTACTGTGCGGTAACCTTTTATTTTTTTTCTTTATTTCAAATCCATTTTAAAAAGAACTAGTAAGTGAGCTCATTTAAGAGAGAACATGGGCATCGCTTGTCCCATACAAATGTAGCCATCTATTTCTTTTTTCTGAATAAAGCCTCTAGCTAGATGAAGCTTTTCTTCTTCATAAAATCAAAGTAATGCTGTACACAAAAAATATAAACTTTTAAAAATGGCGAAATATAACTCATTTTTACCGGCGTGGCTAGAGGAAAACCTGACAAATTCGAAAAGCTTTCAAATGAAGTTAATATAAATAGGAAACTGAACTTTTTTTACTTGAAAGAAATGGTGTCAAAAATATTTAAATCAACTCTATAGTAGCAGCTGTCTTAACAGCTCTGTATGGGGCAGTTCGGGTGCAGCTCGACAACAGTAGTTAAATTTAAAGAACTATCTTTGCCGCCCCTATTCCCTCTTAACATTATGAGTGACACACAATGCACGGGTGAGTTAAAGTGTGAATGTGTGTGTTGTCAGGGAGAACGCGGGCCCGCCGACGGCGTGGTGCGTGCTGGGCGACGGCATGGGCCCGCCCGCGCCGCCCGCCGTGCCGCCGCCGCGCCTGTCCCCCGAGCAGCTGGCGCCGCCCGCGCCCTTCGTCTACGTGGAGTCCAAGCGCGACGCCTTCTCGCCGCAGCTGCAGGACTTCTGCCTCAAGCACCCCATCGCCGTGGTGCGCGGCCTCACCGCCGCGCTCAAGCTCGACCTGGGGCTGTTCTCCACCAAGACGCTGGTGGAGGCGTGGCCCGACCACGCGGTGGAGGTGCGCACGCAGCTGATGCAGTCCGCCGACGAGAACTGGGACGCGACGGGGCGGCGGCGCGTGTGGGCGTGCGCCTCGCACCGCTCGCACACCACCGTGCGCAAGTACGCGCAGTACCAGGCCGGCTCCTTCCAGGACTCGCTGCGGGAGGAGCGCGAGCGGGGCGGCGCGGCGCCCGCCAGCGCGGCCGGCGGCGGCGGCGCGCTGTCCGACTCGGACGGGCGCGAGTCCGGCTCGGGGCCCGTCAAGCGGCGCCGCGCCGCGCGCATGCTGCGCTTCGGCACCAACGTGGACCTGTCCGACGAGCGCAAGTGGCGCCCGCAGCTCACCGAGCTGCAGAAGCTGCCCGCGTTCGCGCGCGTCGCCTCCGCCGCCAACATGCTCTCGCACGTGGGCCACGTGATCCTCGGCATGAACACGGTGCAGCTGTACATGAAGGTGCCGGGCAGCCGCACGCCCGGCCACCAGGAGAACAACAACTTCTGCTCGATCAACATCAACATCGGGCCCGGCGACTGCGAGTGGTTCGGCGTGCCCGACGCGTACTGGGGCGGCGTGCGCGAGCTGTGCGACCGCCACGGCCTGTCGTACCTGCACGGCTCGTGGTGGCCCGACCCCGAGGAGCTGCGCGCGCACGGCGTGCCCGTGTACCGCTTCACGCAGCGCCCCGGCGACCTGGTGTGGGTGAACGCGGGCTGCGTGCACTGGGTGCAGGCCACCGGCTGGTGCAACAACATCGCGTGGAACGTGGGCCCGCTGACGGCGCGCCAGTACGCGCTCGCGCTCGACCGCTACGAGTGGAACAAGGTGCAGAACTTCAAGTCGATCGTGCCGATGGTGCACCTGACGTGGAACCTGGCGCGCAACATCCGCGTGTCGGACCCGCGCCTGCACCGCGCCATGCGCACGTGCCTGCTGCAGACGCTGCGCGGCGCGGCCGGCACGCTGGCGGCCGTGCGCGCGCGCGGCGTGCCCGTGCGCTTCCACGGGCGCGCGCGCGGCGAGGCGTCGCACTACTGCGGCGCGTGCGAGCGCGAGGTGTGGCACGCGCTGCTGGTGCGCGAGCACGAGCGGCGCCACGTGGTGCACTGCCTGGCGTGCGCGCGCCGCGCCTCGCCCACGCTGGCCGGCTTCCTGTGCCTGGAGGAGCACCACGTGGACGAGCTGGCGCACGTGTACGACGCCTTCACGCTGCACCGGCCCGCGCCGCCTCCCCCGCCGCCGCCCGCCCCCGCCCCCGCCCCCGCACACCCCGCCACACACGCGCCCGCGACGCACCTCGTTCCGCACGCGGCGCTCCCCGACTGAGACGCCGACCCTCGGGTGCCTTTATTTTTTTTGTGTGCGAGTGTATGACTAGATTCGTCCTGACGAACGCCGTCGTTTCCGCGTCGCGGTCCCGGACGAGGGTGGTTCCGGCCCCCGACTCGATTCCAGTATTAAAAGCTCCCCGACCGCGGGCGGCGATGCCGACGACTTCGTTTCGACGTCGCGGCGGACGTGCGCGATCTATTTTCCTATACCGCTAAATTTGTAATCGCTCGACGGTGATCCGTTGAAAATATTTTGATGATAATATGTAATTTTATAGTTATGGAATCTTTACAGTATACACGCTCCTCGATCACTTTTGTAATTGTGCGAGTTATTGGTATAAGAAGTCAATTCTCGGCTCGCCTGCCGACGTTGTAGATTGTACGATAGCGAGCGGCTAGGTGGTGGCCCGACCCGGCGTGGGCGTCGCCCGTAGCAGTAGGTAGCTAGAATGTCTCCAGCGGAGCGCCCACGCCACGGTTTCGGGCCCACCGTTTCGAGAGCTCACGTGTTCACCAAGATATAAAATATGTGTTATTTTTGTATAGAGGCATATTTATTTATTTTAACTGTATTGTGACCTTAGTTTTCATTTTCTAGACGGTCTTAGCGAATAGTAGCGTTTAAGTATAATTGCACGGAAAGAGGCCCTACGTTTTAGTAGAGTCTGGCGAATAGTGCTGCGGTGTCCCAAAGAATGTTTAATGTACTCGCGTCGACTTGTAGTTAGCTGGAAAATATGACGATCGAATAGTGACAGGATATTCGGGCTTGATTATTTGACAAATTTGGGATCTGACATTAAATAATTGGACTGTACTAAAATTAAGAGTAATTTAAATTGTTTGGATTGACCTAAAGTAAGTTGGAATAGGCGAGTAAGCTCTGGGTTGGCAGTAGAGAGGACGTCTGGCCTTTGACACTTTTGTTTGTTGTTTCTCTCGGATTTTATTGATGTGTTGGCTATTCCCATGTTGATTGTATTATTTCAAAGTGTCAAAAGCGAGTGGATCTCAGAATCTGGAAGTGTTGGTCGGAATGATGTATAGCGAATGCTAAAATATTTATAAGTAATAATAATAAATAACACCACTGCCATGTATGACCTTACTGTTTATACTGTAAATTACAATTTTTAATAAAGAAATTAAGAATGTCTCTAAACTGTGTTTTAAACCTGTTGCCTATAAAAGATCCTGTCAGGACTTGTGACCAAATGTAATGCCCGCTTTCCACTGCGAGCGAGTCGGACCCATTACGGACTCCGCTATTCTCGTAACGATGATTTTCGATACATGTCATGTCTAAACTGACCATTTATTTTTGATCTCAAAACGGGACACCTACCCCAGTTAGCAAACGTAACTATATTATTTAGAAAAACCGGCCCAGTGCGAGTCGGATTTGCGCACAAAGGGTTCCGTACCAAAAAACGGCAAAAAAGAGAAGCTGTTCTGTGGGAGCCCCCCCCCCCCATTTTATACCACTAAGGTGGCAGACAAGCATACGGCCCACCAGATGTACTGGTGATCACCGCAGCCTATGGACGTTTGCAACAACGGAGGCGCTACACTCGCGCTTCCGACCCTGTAAAAACCTACGAAGACCCCTTTTGAAGAACCCATACTGTAGGCGTTTGGGAAAACGCGGCAGGGAGATCATTCTACAACCTAAGCGTGCGCGGGAAAAAGCCCCTATCGGATCTAACCGTGCTAGAACGCTCCAGAGGCAAAGTGTGAGGATGAACACCCTGTCTGTGGCGAGCGGTGCGATGATAGAATGTAGCCGTAGGCATCATATCAAACAATTCTTCAGAGCAAAAACCATTGTACAGGCGGTAGAACACGCACCAGGAGGCAAAGTCTCTCCTGTCGCGAAGAGGTTCCACACCACTTGCAAGAAAGGATCGTTGACAACTCTCATGGCTGGCTTTACCACCGAGTCGAACGGTCGAATGCTCGAAACTGATATTCAAGTGCTCCCTCCCGCCCAAAGGTGACAGCAGTACTCCATGTGCGGCCGCACTGGCGACTTATAGAGTAGCAGTGTGTAGCAGTAAAATACCGCCGCGCCCTGTTGAGCACACCCAGCTTCCTGGACGCCAGCCTGGTCTTGTTCTCCAAATGACTTCGGAACTGAACGTCACTGGAGATCAACACCAAAGATACCTATAATGTCAGAGATGGGGAGAGATGTGCTCTGAAATTGTGACGCTACAGTAAATGGGGTTTTCTTTGCGGTGAATACACAAATTAGTGTCTTGATAGGGTTGAATTAAATAAGATTTTGTTTACCCCAATCGGCACTCTGGTGAGAGTACTCTCGATTTCAGACACAAGTTTTTCACGACTTTCTTCCGCTGCGGCCCGAGAGATACCGGGGCGGCCCGTGTAACAAGTGTCGCCCGTACTGTCTTCCACATAACAATGAATGCCGTCAATAGACACCATGTCATTGATATGCAGCAGAAACCGAGTACGGGACAACACTAAGCCTTGTGGTTATCCAGCGTTTATGGCCACACACTCAGAACAGCTGCCGTCAACGAAGGCCCTAATGCTTCTACCAGCCAAAAAGCTAGACACCCATCCGCATAAACTCTCGGGCAGTCCATAGGAGGGCTATTTTGCAAGAAGACTATAGCGCCAGACCCGGTCAAAGGCCTTGGATATGTCGAGGTCACTGCTAGAGCCTCGTCCTTACTCTTGATAGTCGGAGCCCAGCGCTGTTTGAGGCACACAAGGAGATCGCTCGACGAGCGACCGTGACGGCACCGTACTGCCGGTCACTGAGCAGGTCGTGTTCTTCAAGGTACCTCAGGAGCTGTGTATTGTTTACACGCTTCATCACCTTTGATAAAAAGGAGGTGACGGCTATTGGCCTGTAATTGGCCGGGTCGGTCCTGTCCCCCTTCTTGGGCACAGGATGCACGTGCGCGATCCTTCACGAAGAATTGTCCTTTACCTACCCCTTTTTGTCTGATTTTAGTATTTTTTATTATAGCATCAAATCAGCCTTTGGCAGTTTACTCCTGGACGTAGGCCTCTCCCAATCTACGCCACAACACAGTCTTGCGCCTTTCGCATTCAGTCCCAGCCTGCGACCTTTTCTCAAAGACTTCGATATAAAGAGCCTCATTTTATATAGAAATCTTTGCCTTTTCTAGATCGTCGTTCCATCTGACGGAGGGGTCGTCCTACCCCACGTTTACCAAGTCGCGATCTCTACTCAAGAAGTCGTTTGCTCTAACGGCCATCGGTTGTTCTAATGTGGCTAACCACTTCAAAACGCATACTCTGCAAACTATGTCGACCTCTCTGTTTCTTTGATGGATAACATTGTTTCGGATTTTATCCCTCAGATACACCCCAAGCATAGCTCGATGGGGGTATGGACTAGCCCCACTGTAAGTTTCCACGTCTCGGCACCGTGGGTCATAATTGGTCATTTGCTCAATAAATTGTTACCTTGCTTGTATGTTGACATTAACACTTTCGTTTCGGCATTACCTTTAGGTAAAATTCCAAAGTAATAGAAAACTTCAATTTAGTTATCAGTTTACCACTAAACTACTTCACGAACTTTACACAAAAACATCACAATAGTGTATTGAAACACGGACTGGCTTTAAATTCTACGACCGCGCAAGTCCCACGAGCTACGAAATTAAAAAAAAATCGCGAGTCTTCGGAAAACGGGACAATTTAGCGTCTCGGCGCGGCGCTTTGTTTAGGTACAACGGGACAAGTGACCGAAAAAAGGGACAGTCCCGTTCAAAACGGGACGTATGGTCAGTTTAGTCATGTCCGCTTTGATGGAAGGACATGTATGAAAATCGTCGTTACGAGTATAGCTGAGTCCGTAATGGGTCCGACTCGCTTGCAGTGGAAGGCGGGCATAAGGCTTTGCCAGTTTTAAAATGATTGGGTCATCTTATGCTTTTTTTATTTATTTACTTGGCCTGCCTGAGGATTGCCGTAACACGATGTTTTAGCAAATTTACAGTTCATAAAACTATTAAATGACCCCTTACATTTTGTGTGGTCAATGATGTCCGTCTTCACACTTGAAGAGCCCGGGTTGGTAAATTGTTGAAAGACAACAGTCAGGGACTCTTCGTGTTAGCCTCAAAAAAAAACCGGCCAAATGCGAGTCTAGACTCGCGCTCAGAGGGTTCCGTACCAAAAAACGGCAAAAAAATCACGATTGTCGTATGGGAGCCACCCTTTTTTTTTGTTATAGCGGCAACAGAAATACCTACATCATCTGACAATTTCACAGCTCTGTAGCTCTATCACGGTTCATGAGAAAGAGCCTCGTGGCGGACAGACAGACGAACGGCCAAGTCTCATGAATAGTCCCGTTTTTAACCTTTGGGTACGGAACCCTAAAAATGGAAATTATGTGTGTTACAGCCTAAAGTGATATTGCCGATAAATTGATTTTTGAGTGAACCAAATCATCTTTTACGTCGAGGAATTTAGTAACATAATTTGACTGCCTTGGGGGCGCAGTCAGTAGCTCGGTAGTGTATCGGTCCAAATATTTTTGTGTGATCCACAAATGTTTGTTTCGGTGTTTTCCATGTACCTACATATGTATTTAGAAATAAATATATGTAGGTATGTCTATCAGTCGTCTAGATTCCAATGACAAGCTTATGTTTAGCTTAATTTGGGCTAGATGATGTGTGAGAATGTCTACAAATATTAAGGTATTTCTTATTTATTTCTGTTTTTATGGTAGTTCGACAATACATGATAGAAATAATTCGTGGTCTTGGACTTCAAAGGAGTAAAACGGCCAACTCTTAACTTTATTAAGTACTTTTTTTTAAATTCTCACACGTCATCTAGCCCAAACAAAGCTTTTAAAAGCCTGTGCGATAGGATCTAGATCCGCTATACTCAAACTGCTGCCTTTGATAGTGGCCCATCTGAATATTGACGTCAATCGGAATGCAGCATCTAATGACTGCTACAGTATATACCCCCTCTACGACTACAGAGGGCAATATTAACTAGCTTTATTGTTGGAAGTCTTCTGTGACGGCCGGTTTCTGGAGGTCGCCCTTCATAAATCTGAGGCTCTGTGCTTTTAATGACATCGGAGGGGGCCGCATAGTGGATCCAGCATACAAGTAGGGGCGTTAGCATCGGTATCGAACCCTTGATCTGATACTTGATAGCCGATGGAACTTCGGACACCATTACCAAAGATTGGTCCCAAAACTGAGGAGCGGGGGAACAGCGGCATTCTCGTGGTTGTTGCCCCACGTAAGAGTAACGATGCCTGTCGGGGCAATAAGAGGATACTGCATGGCATGTCTCCTAGTCGGGACCCTTCCATGGGATCTAGAAGAAATGACGCATGGAGGCGCTGGAGCGGGGTGGGGAAACATCACAATCAGGGCGATTACTCACCTGAACTCCATCTGGGGCTCGTGGCAAATTCGTTGGATGGGGGCCCCTCAGTGAACATTAAAGCGAGGGCACGCCCCCCCCCCCCCCCCCGGTGCCTTAAGCCAGCAATAATAACCATGAATCCACGTCAAACATTAATTTATGGGGGCCCGTTTAACTAGGTAACATCCATCGGGTATTATCACGCTTTTAGGGCTTGTGGCGTGCGTGAGATACTCACGTCACGCTATCGTCTTGGGATTGTTTTGTAAGGATGGTGAGCAACTCCCCCGCCGTCCTACGCACTGGAGCATAATCATCGATTGTAGCCTCTAGAATTCGTGGCGTATCGATAGGTCCATGCTCCACAAAGCCCTAATGCAGGGCACTGTCTGTACTCATCGCGCGTCATCTCGAAGTGGTCGTGAATATATCTAAAAAGTGTTCCCCCGGTAAAACTGGCGGCCAAACCGGTCATGGTTGGTTGTAACCAAACGAAACCCTATCAACGGTCCTTATGGTGTGGTAGCCAAGGAGAATTTTCACATCAAAAAAGTCTTGAACGTTAATTTAGGTTTTGAAAGATTTTCGTATTTTTAATTTGTCTTTTCGTTTTTAGGATGCCTACCTAACGTTTCGATTTTTCTTTTGGGGGCACTGTGTAACCCTGCGTCTTAGACCATATAACACGGGACTAGCCTTTGCGAACCACCGCATACAAAAATATTCTGCCAGTTTTCATACAAGTGAAGGGGGAAACACAAAGACATATAAAATTTCATTGCATTTAAAAATGTATTAATCGACAAACGCGTAATGGCTGTTGTGTGTTAATTGTTATTGTACAGTCAACTACAATGTAATGTACTAGTTTAATCATATAAAATGATGTACTGATGTACAGGCTTTTCATAAAGCCAAAAGACCAAATGGTCATGTGCAATGGCAGAAAACAATGCTTAAGTAAGGCGCATCCTGTGGTTAGATGATCTAAGCCCTGCGTGGCCCCACAAAAATGCCCTGGTTTTAGGAATTAATAGTTTGGTCACTTTTTCTAAAAATAAGGGCAAGTCTACCAAAATTATATTCCTACAGAGCTCAACATGGGTATGGATGTACAGTCTCCATCGATTCCTCGAGAGAAAAAAAAAATCTACCACTCGTTCCCTTTCGTAGGAATCTACATTTTACTTCAGGCCTGAAGCACAATAATATTAGGCCTAAAGTGTACTCGCAAACAACCGCAGATGCGCTCTCCGAAAAAACTCTATCCGAGAAGCAGAGCATCACGGGACGGCTGCAAAGTAATCACTAGGACCGTCCTAGTCTGCTCGCAAATAGTGCCATAATTGCCCTGTCAACTCTACTGCACGTGCAATAGATCTGATTGCGAGCATGCACCATGTAGTGGTCGTTTGTATCCAGAGGCGTACCAACACATTATATTTAAGCTGAACGACTCGTCAGCAATATGTCCAACTCCATCAGAGCGGGTACATGATCTAACTTGCTGTTTGCGTGTTCCCGCGTACCATCTGGGACGGAGACCATGGGAGAGAGGAGAGCGAATGCGTGGGTGGCCCTAAAAGAGTTTTCTTGAGGGACCCCAGCTCAGCGTTCATTCAAAAACCACAACTGTGCGTCATGAATATCTGCCCTCACGGGTAGGTAGGTACCTAAGTACCTATATACACGGTGTTTCTTTAGGGTGTCAAGCCGCCACTAGCTGGTAGCAGGGTTCCATACCTATCGATTTAACCCCCATGTATGTTCTACGATTTTTTGTAGTTTTCGAGATATAATATGTTCTGCATAATTCCCTATTTTTTTATTATCGATTAAAATTTTTACATCTTGTATCAAAGTTAGGAAGGAGATTATTTTGTCCATAATACTGCAATCAATAGGCATTATAATAATAAAAAAATATCCAAGAAAAGTCGTGGACACGTAATTATAAAAAACTAGCGGTACCCTGCCACGCTTCGCTGTGACTTTTTTATGGTGGTTTTATGTACCTATGAGAAATGAGTAACAAACTAAATGATGGGTACATTTTAAAAAAAATGTGTGTGTGTACTATTGTACACACGTAAGAAGTGAAACTTCTTCATGACCTTATTTTTCGAAAGAAATATCATGAAATATACATAGGAGTTAGTAGTCCAAAAGTTCAAAAGTTCAAAAGTCCAAAGTCAAAAAGTCAAAAAGTCCAATAGTCCAATAGTCCAAAAGTCCAAAAGTCCAAAAGTCCAAAAGTCCAAAAGTCCAAAACTCCAGAACTCCAAAACTCCAAAACTCCAAAATTCCAAAATTCCAAAACTCCAAAACTCCAAAACTCCAGAACTCCAAAACTCCAAAACTCCAAAACTCCAAAACTCCAAAACTCCAAAACTCCAAAACTCCAAACCTCCAAAACTCCAAAACTCCAAACTCTAAAACTCTAAAACTCCAACTCCAAAACTCCAAAACTCCAAAACTCCAAAACTCCAAAACTCCAAAACTCTAAAACTCTAAAAACCTAAAACTCTAAATGCCTAAAACTCTAACTCCAAAAGTCCAAAATGTCAAACGCCCAAAACTCGAAAAGTCCAAAAGTACAAAAGTCCAAAAGTCCAATAGTCCAATAGTCCAAAAGTCCAAAGTCCAAAAGGCCATATCTCCAAAGTCTAAAAGTCTGAAATTCTAAAAGTCCAAAACTCCAAATTCTAAAAGTCCAAAAGTCCAAAACTCCATAACTCCAACACTCCAATACTCCAAAATTTCAAAAGTCTAAAGTCCAAAACTCCAAAATTCCGAATGTCCAACAAGTTCAAAAATAACATGCAAAACATATCTGACCTCTTTATTAGGTGCGTACTCTCTTTTATTATTCTGAATGCAAGGAGGCCGCAATCAAACTTCTCTTAAAAAACATCAATCTGGTAGGTACCTTCTAAATAGGTTGTTTATAATAATTTTGTTCTGAAGCTGGCAGAATATAATTAAAAAAACAACGACCAACGCCATCTATAGGTAATATCACTTTTTAAAGCTATTTTATTCTTATTGCTGTTATGATAAAAGTGTATAAAGTAGCCTAAAACCATCTCTGAATCCCATTGTATATCGTGTCCAATTTTGAGCTCAATCGATTCAGTAAATTTTGAGTTTTTAATAGATACACAAACGCACACAACATTTTTATATATATAGAAGAAGAAGAAGAAGAAGAAGAAGAAGATAGATAACGAAAAAAAATTATATCTCGAAAACTACAAAAAATCGTAGAACATACTTGGGAGTTAAATCGATAGGTATGGAACCCTGCTACCAGCTAGTGGCGGCTTGACACCCTAAAAGAAACACCCAGTATAGTCGCACACGTTATCCTTGTTTAAAGCGCCATGATTCATGTAGAGCCAAATGATGGAAAAGGAAAGGTTTTCTATGCAGCGCAATCGGCGCCCGCAAACATCGACATTGACAAATGCACACCCCGGCCTTATCTCCAAATTGTTCCTTGATTTTATATTAGTCGGGGTGACACAGGTGACACAGGTACCTACGATGTATCGTCTGTGCGTCGCATATAATGATGTCGTCAGGAACATCACAGCTGGCCGTGTTGTCTTTAGGTAGTGGAAGACTACGCTACGTCGAGGTTAACATGGAGTCCACGATGGTTGTGAAAGTCGCCTGAAATTGCTATTTTGCGGGGTATTGTGTGATCGCTGTAACAAAGATTATCCTTTTTTTTGCACTGCAAGGGATGAGTTAGGATGGGCCGACATTCACCGCTGCGCAGTGGGTGACTAGACGCTAGAGCTAGTTTCGTGTATGTCTGTGTAGTTGAATAAAAACTGATCCACAATACTTAGATTGGTTTCCTGTGGCTTATCTGCCTCGTCCGTTAATACAGGTGCGACGCTTGCAGGTGAACCCCTGAATATTGGTGGGCCCGGGCCCTAATATTCAAACAGCATTTTTTTTTCAATTTGCTCTCGGGCCGGGGCCCCTTTAGGTCGGGGGCGCGTGGCATTTTGCCACCCTTTAGTTACGCCATTGTTTATGTCTTCGCATAAGACTATTGGCCTTCATGACCGGGAGCCTGAGGACGGCGAGGGGGCTGCTCACCGTCCTTACAGAAACAGACCCAATGCGGCAGCGTGACGTGAAAGTTTCACGCGCGCCACACTTTCGCCGTGCAGTGGCAGGGCACGTGTGGTTTTAGTCGGTAAGTGTCTGGCATAGCATCCATGAGGGATTTTAAAAAGTGTTCAAAGAATCAAAAATCGCACTGAAAATGTTATACAAAGCTTTGTAACTACTTTTTGTCATTAATAAAATTTTGTAAGTTAATTTGGGACTGTGTTTTATTTAAGACCTAAATAATTATGAGTTGTGGCCCGCGACACCATGACTGAAACATGTTTGTGGCCCTCATAAAAAAGGTTGAGTAGGTATAGCTGATCTAGATGAATTATTACCTATTTTTAAATAACATACATATTAAACATAGAAAACAACCAAACTCCGAAACAAACATTTATGGATCACACAAATATTTGATTTAACCGGGAAGTCTTGACTCTGCTCCACCGAGGCAGTATGTTGATTAGTTAGTTTTGATTCTGACCCGGTTGCTGTTTAGAGTTTAAGAGAAAAGAGCATTCGCAAAAGCAAATTATACCTACTAAACGAGCTGCGAAGGCAAATACTGATCGCAGCAGCAAACCACTCCGAAACTTGGAACCACTAATGTCTTCTTAGGACACGGTCATGTCCGGTATTTACGTCTATTCGTGTTTTTATATTCCACTAGCAGACGTCAGCCGGTTTCACCGCGTAGCTCCGTTCCCGTGGGAATAAAATATAGCCTATGTTCACCGAGGATAGAGTAGATAACTTAAGCCTGGAACGTTAATTCGAAACTCGTTTGGTCGAATAATCTGTTGACAGAATCATTTTTGGCAGACGTCTCCTTGCAAAGAAAGCACGGTTTGCAGCATATGGTTTGCAGAAATCACTACTCGTAGAAAGCACGGTTCGCCGAAGAATCCTTCCATAGAAAGCACGGTTGGCAGAAATCACTATTCGTAGAAAGCACAGTTTGCCGAAGTATTGGTTGATAGAATCATTGTTGCACAGATGTCATGGTTGTTCGATCGAAAGCACTGTAGACAGAAACCTCTGTAGGTACAAAGATAGCACGGTTCGCCGAATTAATCGTGATAGAATCATTATTCATAGAAGCCTTGGTCCATAGAGAGCGTGGTTGGCAGAAACCTTTGTTCGTAGATAAAACTTCATTCCGAAAGCTTTTTTGATAGAAACCACTTTTTTCAGATACATCGGTGATCGGATCACAGAAAGCAAAGGGTTCGTAAAGTACTGCTGGATAGCTTGATAGTCCCTAGAATACTTTTTCTACCTGTGGTTCTACCCCAACGATAGTATCGATGGCAAGGGAGGGACTTTAGATTGAGGAAAGCCTAAAACGACCAAAGTTATTAGATTATTCTTTGTAACGAGCTTTCTGTGACTCGATGTATCTGGAAAAAGTGGTTTCTATCAAAAAAGCTTTCGGAATGAAGTTTTATCTATGTGCAGAGGTTTCTGCCAACCGCGCTTTCTATGAACCAAGGCTTCTATGAATAATGATTCTATTAACAATTAATTCGGCGAACCGCGCTATCTACGAATAGTGATTTCTGCCAACCGTGCTTTCTATGGAAGGATTCTTCGGCGAACCGTACTGTCTACGAGTAGTGATTTCTGCCAACCGTGCTTTCTATGAAAGGAGACGTCTGCCAAAAATTATTCTGTCAACAGATAATTCGAACAAACGAGTTTTGGATTAACGTTCCAGGCTTCCAACAGAAAAGTTCGGAGCCTATTCGATGCAAATATGCAATCAAATATTTCCTCTTTATAATATTAGTATTGATGAAACCAGCACCGCTGCCGGCTTCCTCACAGACCACGCACATACATCCTGTGTCCAAGACGGGTGAAGAGTCCGACTTCAAACTAGAGCGCTATAACCATCACCCACCTTTTTTAAAAAGTTATGTTTTATCAGTTGTCTAAATTTTCTATACCACAGAGATGGCCGACAAGCATAGGGTCCACCTGATCGAAATTGTTCTCCAGAGCCTATGAACGTTCACTTACAGTTTCACACCCGGGAACTGGAACAGAATTTCACGACTGCGGCGGAGACACGGAAGCCATAAGTCGTAAAAAATAGAAACTTCATTCTTTTAAAATATTTATTTAAATCACATTTATAGTTTAAATACATCAATTTTAATAGTAATTCTATAACATGTTACAATAAACTATATTATATGAAGATTTTAAACATTGCGTTGTATGCGTCAAAAGTTTGTTGTATTTTACTTAAAATTCTAATACAGTGCATTAGACAATTCCAAGGTGCTTAACTACGGTAGTACTACTTTCAGTGTCACATCTAATTCCCAGTCTTGGTCTTCACTTCACATCACCTTTCTTAATAGGGTAGATTCACTAACTTTTTAGATAAATAATCTAATCACTAACACCACTTTAAAATCTTTAAGTCCCATTGAAATTGTTATTTTACGAGCGGGAGACTTAGTATACAACTCGGTAAAAAAGAGTAAGTACCGACTACAAGCATCTTGTTGAATAGATTCGATTCATTCTCAAAGTTAGTAAATCGACCCCCTGACTTCATACGATCACCGCAGTAGCCGTATTATATCAGTCATAATATCTGTGTGCCCACCACTTCACAAATGTTTTGAATGTCATCGCAAGGATAACCGAACCATTTATGGTAGTATGGAGTTAGTGGTACGACCAAATAGCGCGGACGCACGCACGTACGTACTACACAAATTTATAACATTCCGCATAACTGAAAAAAATGTGAAGATTTCGGTTCCCTACATAAAAATTAGTGCTAAACAAGTACATCCCACTTGTAACCAAATAAATATCTAATTTGCAACTACAGGGTAGGTTATAGGTAAGGAGACACCGAAATGCGTTTCCTTTGTGCTAATTGTGCCAATGTTGGATGCGGGATGGTAATTCGAATCCCGATAATACTTTATTATACATAATTATTTATTGCTTGCATGCTAGTCACTGGATGCGGAAGACGCAGGGCCGTATATTGTGGCCTACTTTGGAAGAGGCCAACGTGATTTAAGCGAGTCGCTATTTGTATAACCATCAATGATTTATGTCTGAAACAATACTGCTAAAATGGTAATAAGAGTTGATTTACACCTTAAACATGATATCGTATTTCCCATTTCATATGCTCATCCTTCTCTGTCGTTCAAGATTATTGCTCACTGTTACTTTTTTGTTCTTTCTCGCTCTAGTAAAGAAATCTTTTGGTTGACAGAAAAGGATAGCCATTGAAAATGTGATTTCGTGATATCTGGTAGAGGTCAAATGGTATGATTGCTCCATTATATTATCATAATACATCTTAAAAAGTAACTTTTAAAGCGTCACAATTCTACTAAACTCTTTAAATTGCTTCCGAGTCTAAAATAACAGTCTTAAAGTAGTCTAACAAATGATCTTGTGATGGATTATGTACATATTAAAATTATTTAAGTAAGCCATTATAGCACCTATTTGCATATATTTCATTTTAAACATAAATTTAGTATATATTAGAGAGCTTTTTACTGTGCGTTGCAGTATGAGATGGGCGGTATTACGCGAACATTTTTTTAGGAAAATACATTTAGGTCATAGAAAAATAAAGACTCCTCTGTGTCAAGACTACAGTTTGGCATTGTCAATTGCACAGCAATATTCTTCATATACCTATATTCTACGGATCTTGAAAAAGTACGGACATAATTATAACCTCGAATTATCAATAGTGAACTATAAAAAAGTTACCCCTTTCGCGCGATATTGATTGTCGGCAATGTGATACGATTTTGTTATCTGTGTAGTATAATTCTTGGCAATAAATGAAATCAACATCCGTACTTCTTTACGATCAATAATATAAACTAATCCTATATTATACACATTACCTAAAACATGATTGTGTCTTCACATTTAAATAAAAATTTGGTGAAGACTAGTAATTCTACATAAGTATACATATATTTATTGCAAAAATCACAATTTTATTTGCGCTAAATTCCACCGCTTTGGTACCAATACTTTTCACTAAATTCACTTCGTTGACAAAAAAAAACACAAAAGATAAAAAAAAATGCATATAAATCAGATTGCAATATTTTGGAACAAAATGATTGAATGTTTATGTGGAATGATGTGTTATCGAGATTCATAAGTGGACCTGCTGGGTGAATCAGAATTCCAATGTCAAACCGGATCGTTAGACAGATATTTCTTATGCGCGCTTCTCATTCACATGAGAATCTCGAGAGTATACGAGAAACGTGAATGTGGATATGACACGCAAGTTCTCACCGTGTTCTCGCTTCGTTCTCCGAATACGGATCCAATAGAAGGTTTCGGCGAGATTGTCTCGGGAGACTTCTCGGCGAGATTCTTGCTGATACTTCTCGGCGAGATTCTTGCTGAGATTTCTCGGCGAGATTCTCGTGTTAATGTGGACGACTTATAATCAAATTCTGTCAAAATCTCAGCGGCGGACATCTTTTGACACCAAATTAAAGCCTAAGGTCACAGGTTACACTATAAGTGCCTAGTTAGTTGCTTCTTAGCCAAGCGACTTGATACGTCCAGACGCATTAAGGCTTATCATAGCGGTCACATTGCATGCGACGCCTAGCTAAGTGCCTAAAGGCTAACTAAAGCAAGTTATTTGCCACTAAGCGAGGCTACTGTAGCGCTTTAGCCTATACTTGATACGAATGATAGTTGTATTAATGTAAATAAAAATAGACTATATTTCAACGCCATAAAGAAACATGAACTATAAATAAGTAGTTTATGGCTTTGAAATTTTAATAGATTGATATTTCAAATTGGTTAGATTCCGCACATGATATCTATTTTGTGGGAGTGTCAGTTTATTAAAAAATAACAACTCCTCGTGGATTATACAGAGCAACGAGTACAATGCGGAACTTTCTCAAGAAAAATGGAAAATGACAGTTTTCAAGTATACTGGGTGTAACAAAATTACCTCTCCAAATTTCATGAGATGACTTGGCATCGGAAATCGAATACAAATATTTAATTTACAATTTAATAAAAAAGGGGGGTTAATTTTTTTATTAAAAAAAAAAAAGAATTTTGTCGCACATTAAGAATTCTTTTTTTTACCGCAGCAATTCGAGGTAACATGGTCGCCGTGGCAAAACAAACACGGAGCACCCGTCTGGCTATCATTGTCGCTTTCTACTGCCGCTCAGTAGCGATAGAAAGGGTGAAAATGAAAATTTTTAGGACCTTTAAAACGGATTTACGGTTAAAGTATTCATGTGATTTCTTTTTCTTCATTTTTGTAATGTTTCTTGACGTTCCACGTCACGTGACGAAATTTGGAGAGGTAATTTTGTTACACCCAATATAGTTGGCAAAAAGGTTGGAGAATCTTGTCAATTTGGATTTTCTTGGACGAGTCACGCACAGATTATAACAACCCGTTTGGCCAGAGTTGTCAGTAAGACAATCAATATGTCCATTGATTGAATAATCCTTCCCAATATGGAGTAAATTAGGCGAGGCCTTTGCCCAATAGTGCACTGCAATAGGCCGATTGATATTATCACATAAGTGCTATACAAACTTGAGAATTCATACTGATAGGGAATGAGATTTATTGCTTCGCATAACTATACTACAAAATTTATATTGAACATAGCTTAAGAATAATAAATAATGCAAGTCTACAAATGACATTCTCGCACTAATTGTATTCCAGTATCAAGTTGAGTCCTAATGTGTACTTTGTTTTGATGTCCCAAGAATAGTTTATTTACAGAAAACACAGAAGTCATACAACACCGGAAAGAGTGGATAATTCTAGAGTACCTAATAGTACTGCTATATGGCGCAGACAAAAAATTGTCCAATTATTTTAAATCTAATATCGGTAGCCTACTATTTTGGGCTTTAGGATAATCAATTCTTTCCAAGATATATAAGTCATACTGTCGTGTTTCTTTATTATTATTAAACTTCTGCTTGTTCACGTTAAGAATGCAATGACTCGTCATTGTTATCGCCTGAACCAGCCACGTCACCATAAACAGCAGATTCACTCAAAATAAGAAAGTCGAGTTCACAGTGAGTATCTAATCAAATGCAGACATTCAAACAAAACAAACGGTTGTACAGTGCACGGCATCTAACTTGGCAAGGTTTTGTAGTGAGCGGATCACTTCTTGGAGCGGATAACTTTTTGGAGTGGAACACTTTTTAAAATGGAGCACTTTTTGAAGTGGATCACTTTTTAAGATTTTAATTATGATGGAACCAGCCCGAACATTAAGATTATTTTTGAAAAGCAATAAGTATGCTAACTGATCATAAATTTTAAATATGGAAAAAGGATTTAATCACTTTTTGGAGCGGAGCACTTTTTGGAATAATCGGAGCACTTTTCGGAGTGGAGCACTTCTTGGAGTGGATCACGTTTTAGAGCGTAGCACTTTTTGAAGTGGAGCACTTTTTGAAGTAAAGCACTTTATGGAGCGGAGCACTTTTTGGCGTGACGGAGCACTTTTTGGAGTGAGTGGAGCACTTTTTGGAGTGAGCGGAGCACTTTTTGAAGTGACTGGAGCACTTTTTTTTGCCTCTGTACGATGCGCAAACTTACCCCCACTACTCCAAAACCCTGCCAAGTTAGATGCCGTGTACTATATCTGTTTTGTGCGTTACATACATAAGACTTTCAAATAATTCACTGTATTCTTAACGCAAACGAATTATATTTCATAATAGTTTTTATTTTATACAGCAAGAGAATTAACCTGTCATTCATTGACTTACGAATACTTTAGTATATCCATGCTTTTAATCCTAAATCTACAGGACAAGCGGTAATATATATCCTTTTAGGCATGCGCAAGGGACAGAGATGTATTGCTATCTTTATTACTCTTATGTCTACGTTTATAGCCAAAGATTTCACGATAAGTCGCCTCTTATTACCGGCTTACGTAACAAGAGGGCTGAGTCAGCAGATACGATAGGTAACTCGTTGCTGCAGTGGTATTTGATTAGATGTGGTACGCTGTCGAATACGCGGTCCTTTGTTCGTACCTGGAAATTACATTGTAGAACTAAATAAGAATATTTGCGGGTCGCAGTAACAGTAACAGTGGGCAGTAAAAAAAAACAACATCGAAATTTGTATGGAATGTTCGTAGCGCCGCTAGCTCAGTGTTTTTTAAGGCGCTTTGCAGATAGCGGTGCGGGCCGGGCCGGTCGATTTCACCGCGAACGATAGCGCAAAGGGAATCCTGTCTCGTACCAAAGCACATGAAGGGCAAAAAGACCGCGCTGCCTGGTGAGGGCAGTCGCGGGCATCGACGGGCAGACACGGTCTTTATTACATCGTGGTCAAAAATTCCGGCCCGCTCCGTCGTCTGCAAAGCGCCTAAATGAACACAGCGTTAAGCATTTTACGCTATGGCTGGCCTTGAGATGAGTGACCGCTTTGGAGCATTTGCTTCATAGGCATCGTGCAATTTAGGTACTTCGCTCAAAAGGGTTACTATTTATTAGCGTTACGCCGTTGGTTGGCGGTTACGCCGTTGGTTGGCGGCAGCGATGCCAGTTGTTGGCAGTTAACAAAAAGGTTTTTGGGCGGCTTGGAATATCTCTCCACTTCAACACGGCAAAGCACACACCACCTATTACGTGGGAAATAAAGTACAAAGTTGTGATATGTAAGCCTCTGCCTATTTCTTCAGGGATAAAGGTGTCGCTATAAAACAAAGTAGGTTTTGTTACAACACTTATAACTCGAGAACGGATGGGTCGATTTTGGAGTTCTTTAATTGCTGGGTCTGTCTGTCTGGACCCCGAATAGCAGTATAAGCGAAAAAACATGGAATATATCATATCGATACTGGGAGCACTAGCACAGGGCGGAAACTCCATGCAAATGATTTGTTTTCCATACTGTCACCTACGTTATGTTTGTATAGAGCCTGAATGTGTGTGTGACCACTAAGGCTAAGCAAACGTTCCGTCAAAATACCCTTCAACTGAAATGATAACTGTGGCGGGGGTGGGGAAGCTTGCTCAGTGGGGAGCAGGGAGTTGCCTGTCTGTACGTAATACTATTATACTAGGTGACTTTTTGTATAGTGCAAACCTGAAAAGACTTTGCTCAGAATTAGTAACATTATCCAATGGACCCGGTTTCAACCTACGTTAAATTTTATCCCAAACTTTACTAAAAAATTAAAAGGCAATAAACTCACCACTCCTTTCGGGTCGACGAGTAGAAGATGTTTGTGCGCGCCGCGCCTTGCGCCCGTCAGAACAAACTGTCCGGCGCACGCTGCCGACTCGCGTACCAGGAACTCGCCGTCTTCCACTACCATCTGAAAATAAAATGGCAACTAGCTGAGCATTGACTGTTGTTTTCTTCCGCACACTTAGATTGTTAAATGATAGAATAGAATCTTACTAATCCTACTAATATTATAAACTAGCTAACCCTCGCAACTTCGTTTACGCCACATAAGGTGTATGATAGGAGAGGTATTTTTTCATCAGACTTGTCAAGCAGCGTGTGAAACAGCCCTGTTTAGATTTACCCTCACATTCAAAAGAACCCTTGAATTCTAGGTTTACTGAAAGTTTGTGAGCTGATACACTACAGCCGGGGCGGGTACCTTCTCGGCAGTGGTCCTAGAGATGGGTCCGTGGAACCAGGGCTCCTGTGCGAGTAGCGCGGCCTGTGCCTCTGCACTGAGCAGGGCGCAGGGTGCCGGCTCGCACGCTGACGACGTCGTCGATGATGATGATGCGGCTGATGACGTGATTATTGGCGCGGCGGTGAAGGGCTCTGAGTAAAATTAAAATAATGCATTTCATAAATTTTGCCTTAAACAACCCTATTGTTTGACTGTCAGTAGTTTATTGGAAATCGCAAAGCTCGTGCTGCTTAGGGTTCTATCAGACAGAGAGTGTTGAAGAGGTCAGCTTTGTGCTGTATTATGTTACATAAATTATGCTCACACAGGAGGTGTTCGAGCAGAGCAGCCAGAATACGAACGCGGAACGCCTGACCGCTGCTTGTCTGATAGAAACCTAAGCCGGTTAAAAAAAACTGTGATACAACTGGGAACTGGCACCAAAATGATATCACGAAAGGAGAATACACAATAGTAATTGTATACAAAAGGTACTCACGCATATCAAATATATCGGTGTGATGGTTCGGTAACATAGCTGTAGGCGGCGTTCGAGGCGGCGGAGTTTGGTTCACGTAATGCCTCACACTTTCCTCGCAACTGAAATATTAATAATGACGTTGTATAATTTCAACGATATATCGCCTATTCTTTGTGACCACCTCGGCTGCAAGTGGTGTTTGCGCGTACACGGGGTTGAGAGTTTAGAAGAGTGAAGACAGTCACTCCCAACATATTACTTCATGTACACACCTTTTGAGTTTTTGAAGAGAACACAAACAAACATAACATAAATATGCTACATGTATAATTGTTTATATTTAATTCTCTCTATGAGTAAACTACGAGTGGTACTTACGAAGATATAGGCGCAATGGGGGGGAAAGGGGGTGCGTGTCGGTACCCGTCATGGAGCAAATATAAGAGAGGAGAGGGCCTAAGCAAGCGTGCACTGTGACCGTTCAATGCGGGTCCTCACGTCATCAGTGGGCGTGGTTTAAGTCAGTGCACTGTCCGCGTTTGTCTAGGCAACTTCCGGTTTGTTATCGCGAATATATGTCAACATTCGTATTTCCGCGAAATTAGAAGAATTTAAGAAGATAAGGAGAAAGTGTTGTGTTTTATCGTGTAAAAATTACTCGGATAGACGTTTTGATGCTATGCATGACATCACATTTTAGTTGTAAGTATTTTTATACTTTATTTTCATAAATAGTTCTAGAAACATCTCTGATCCCCGGATACAGCAAAATATTTTTTACTCGACGCTAGATGGCGATACTTTGTGTTTTGGTTACCTAAATTATGTAGGTGCGTAGAGCTCAGTAATAATATAATTATAATATTGTCAAGTATTTTAACTTATTTAGCAATAATTCCGAAATAAATTTATGCAACCAAAGATTATTTTTACAAATTTATTTAAAAACTTCGATAACAGACCGCCATCTATTGCCAAGAATAAACAGCACCAAAAACAGGATCGAAATTAGAATTTCACCGAGGGGCCCATAACCGCCCTTCCTACCAGTAGTAGGTACAAAAAGTAATTTAGCAACGACTGGATGCAGTTCGTTCGTACTACAATAGGAGACTTTTTTTATCTATCTTTATATGTATAATTCTACTGTACGTGTATATTTCCCTGAACTCCTCCTAAATGGCTGGACAAATCAGAATTTTTTTTGTATGCGTTTGGGTGGCGCCCTGGATGGTTTAGATTCACAAATCAGCCCGGCAGATGGCGCTGCAGTCGGTATCTAGTTTATAAAGTAAACTATGTTGCGCTGCTTAGCTAGTATAATATAAAAATGGATCTTCGAAATGTATGTACGCTCATAACTTCAAAACGGTGGAACCAATTTCGCTAATTCTTTCTTTTCTGTGTTAGTTATAGCCAGGGCAAGGTTTGTATAAAATAAAATATAATAAAATAAAAGCTATTTCTCATTGAAATCCGATTTAAAAAATCTCATATTAAAGATGGTGAGTGAGTGAGGCAGAATCACAGTCCGTTGCTGGGGCAGCGAACGATAATTTCAAACAGTCCACTACGTCGAACAGTTCTTTCAAATTGTGTTTTTGCTGAGAGAAATTATCGTCGTAATAATTCTGGCTCATATTCATATTACTCGTAATTTATTTGTTGTTATTAATAAAAAAATGTCACCAGCAAGGCGTCAAAGTATTGGTAGACGTACCATCACGTAATGCAAGTCCAGTCAACAATCTTCGCGACAACGAGACTGAAGAAGAACGTTCACAGCATTTGGAAGCAAATACATAGAATGAGAATATTTCAAGTAAAAATTTACAGTAACTGTAACTGGCTCTAACTGTTCAAGGAAATGGTTTCTTTTAGAATTTTGAATCGGGTTTTGGAAATCGAAGCAGCAAAATGAGAACTAGGAATAGAAAAACGGACTGGGAAATGAAGATCAGGAACCGGCAGCAGTGATCAGGAAACCAGGAACGGGAACATGGAACCGTGAACTCAGAACTCCGGATACCGATTTCTATATTCATAGTTATGGCAGGACAACGTCTGTCGGGTCAGCTAGTAAATTATAATTTTAACAATCGATACCTACTAAGAATATTTTATTTAATTCATATTTTTTCAGTAGGTACTGAAAAAATAAATCGTTATTAATTAACGATTTACAATTACACAATATTGTAAATGCGAAAGATTCTGAGTGAGGATGTATGGATTTTTGTTACTCTTTTACGCTCAAAAGGCGAAATGGACGTGGCAGAAATTTGGTACAGGAATAGATTATGGTCTGAAATAACACATATTTTAACGCTTTTTATTCCCAGGGTCGATTCCCATGGAATGCGGGAACGACAACAGAACGCTACATAGGCAAAAGCGCTGGCGCTTCTGTTTTTGTATAAACCTGATTATGTTCATTGAAAAGTTTTTAAAGTACTTGCATTTTATCCACGGTATTAACGACAATTCTTATTAGTAATTCACCATTATGAGGTTTATTTTTCCATTTTTTGTTCTTTAATATTTACCGCTGACATAAATTTAGGCAACCAAACAGTAAAGATAAAGACAAAGGCAGTAAAGGCTTAATAACTGTTAGAGCTTTGATAACATATAATTTGAGTTTTGCAAATAAATCGTTTTCGCAATAATTTTCTCTATTATTGGTTCCGCATCTAAAACTATATATAACACTCATGATCTGTCTCTTTATTGCCATCATGGTAGGTACTTTTAACTTGGGTGCGTACTCTTGTCTATTTGTCATTATTTTGAAGTGACTGTCACGTGAGCGAATGTCAGTCGAAGTCATATTTTGTTATTCTCTCTCTATTAGGACCTCATACAATCTTGAAAAGACTTTATAAAAAATATATTAACGAAGATTTATAATCTTTACAGCAATAACCACTAAGAAGCTGGTTACTTTCGATAATAAAAAATATCAGAATGTGTTATGAATTTTTTTCATAATGATAGAAATATTTAAAAAATACACTATTTATCTTGCCGAGAGTTAATACTCCGGGGGACAAATTATTCCAACTTCGACCCTGTTTTCAGTGTACAGTAGTAGTACTACGTAGTTACCCGGATGTTGAAGTAAGCAAGTAGTTTTGACACTGACCGCTAGATGGATAATAGTAAAGTGGGCGGATACGAACCCCTTCTCACCACACCCTCCCCCCGCGCCGAGTCACACATTGTTTCATAGGGAAATCATATTACAACACCTCCTCTCTTATATTTGCTCCATGGTACCCGTGCGTCTCCGGCGGCGACTTGTCGGGCATGTCTTCCCTTAAGAGTCGCAGACTGCGAGGAAGTCTTATAGAGACATACAAAATACTTACCGACTACTATGATGTTCCTGGAATAAAGTGCATGTTTACTTATAATAAGAATAAACATCTTCGTGATCACTCATTGAGGCTATGGAGGACATCTTCCAATGGAAATCCCCTGAAACATTTTCTACCTAATAGAGTGGTCACAGAATGGAATAAGTTGCCTGAGCATGTCGTCGGTGCACCCACTGTTAATGCATTTAAAAACCGTCTGGACAAAGTTTACAGATCTATAGATTAGATACACACGCATCAGCTCACTGAGCTGCTAGTGTGCTTAATTAATATAATAATAATAATAATAAATAAATGTATTTTTTATATAGGTATATTTAAAAATGTAAATTTATATGTGATATATTGTAATAAAGAGGAGTAATAATAATAATAATAATGTCGTTGTAGTAGATGCTCGCGGTCGTCTGTAGGCGGCTGCACGCTCGTGCTTTCGCATAGAGCGCAGGAACCGTTCAATGAGCTCAATCGATGCACAACTTTTTGAGATTTTGAAGAGACTTACCATTTGAATGAATGTAAAATGCTCCGACCGAACAATAATATACTTCTGAATATGCTTCATTAAGTAGTTGCTCACAGTCAGGGCTGCGCTGCGCTAAATTCAATGCTATAACAGGGATTGCAGTGGTACTTACGAAGATATAGGCGCAAGAGAGGCGAGGGGAGGCGGCGGCGCGTGTCGGTACCCGTGCGTCTCCGGCGGCGACTTGTCGGGCATGTCGTTGTAGTACTCGCGGTCGTCCGTCGGCGGTTGCACGCTCGTGCTTTCGCACAGAGCGCGGGAACCGTTTAGGTTTAACCTGGAATATAGGTGTCGTATGATTAGTTTCGTAGAGCAATATGGCGAAAATCAAATGGCCAGTGGTCACCAATGTTTTTTGCGACTCTAGGACAATTCATATTTTTGTCATTCTGGGTATAATAAATAAGAGACCTTTCACCTTTACACAACGCTACCTAGTTAAAATAATAATGAAGCTTGTGCTCTGGAAACTAGACAACTGATAAACACACATACATAAAAAGCACTCAAACAACGAAACAAATATTTGTGGTTCACAAAAATCCCTGTTTAGAACCGCACAACTACCTACTGCACGGCAGTCGACATACATTACCACTTCGCCATTGAGGCGCCAATATGATGAAGATTAAATACCTAGACGTCAACATTGTCTTTTGTTTTGTAGAATTGCAGTTAAGGCTTTTGTCATGCCGGGCTATACCTACCCAGTGGCCGACGAAAGCAAGTGCTTCGTTTATGTTTATGCTCTATCAACTGCATATCTTTGTAAACGCAGCAGCTAAGATCAGGGAGCGAGATCCCCCATTATCTTTTTTTTTGGAGTTATGGAATTCTTTTGAACGTCGTTTTGATCGAACATAACAGTAAACAAATTATACAAAATATTAGAATTGCCGGAAATTTAGAAGGCCGTGACAGGAAGTACTCAATGTATAATTCATTATCTACGCTCTACTGCTACTCTACAATATGATTCAGTGATTCCACAGAAAAAAATAATCAATGTTTGCGATACCATTTTGGGAGGAATAAATTGAAACTATCGATAAAACTCGGCGGCGTCATCATTTACAAAAAATAAGAAAGCAAACCCACGACTCTTGGGAAGGCCAAGGCTTGGGATACTATAAGGATATGTCTTGGGCGACGATGATGTCCGTCTTTAAGAAGGAAGTACCTATTCTCTATCTAATACCCCAGCACAGTCGCAAAAAGGGGATTGATGTTCCAGAAATTGTGTTAAGAGAACCGTTAACATTCCTTTCTTTGTAGTGTGGAAATCCTCATAGATGCTATGTCGGACTCCTACGACTATAAGCACATTATTCCCTATCATCTAAAGTCGGGAGTCCCAAGTGATCCCTCCAAAGGATAACCCCAGTGCTCCTGACACAAACTTTGTCCACCATACCGTTACCATGTGTCCACTGTTCAGTGTTCTTACATGTTATAAGAAGTCCCGCGTCTGTCCGACTGAGGTCTTTATGATTGACCAAATGATTTTCATAAGGTTTCCAGCGCTCCTTTACTTTATATTCTAGAATCTAGACTATTTGAAAAGAATGGCCGTGAGTTATCTTGCCAGGTTCTTTCTCACAGGCTCTACCTATAGCATTGCGAATCTGGCAGTAAATGTAGAATCAAAAAGCTTGACATTCATAAGTGTTATTTATTTTCATTTTCACCAATTGATTCAAGATGATGGTTACTATGAATAGTTCACGTGGATTAAGGAGCAGATGTAGTTGTTTATAGTGTCGTAATAGATGTTATCAATTATGTACCAGACCACCAAATGATTCATTGATCTTACAATGAATTTCTGGGAAATGTTATGAGGAATTTTAAATTTGTTGTGATCAACAGTTATGTCGTGAATCATTTTGACATACCACGAATTTCATACATTTTTATCAGCTCACTCACACAATAAACGAGTAGGTACTTCAGCTATTATTTGCCTACACTGCCCAGCTTAAATAATTTTACAACTAATTGATTAAGCGGTAAATAACTTAATTCTGATTCATGTTATTTATAATATACTACAGTTACTAGCTTACTAGACTGATGAATTACTTAATCAAAAGATTTGGTAGAGGATTTGGTTTAAAAGATTAGCCTTTTCTGCAATTCTCGCATTCCTGGAGTCATATTTTTAAAAAGGTACTTCTAATAAAAGGAAGGAAAATGTTAAATAATATTAATATTCAAACAAAGTACATATTTCCCAATAATAATACCAAAACAGGAAACCAAAGTAACTAGCAATGTAGCATGCACCATTCATTAGCACTGTACCATTTTGTACCATCTGAGTACCTACATATTAATTTTTGTGATATGGACTTACCTATATTATTAAAAGAAAATGATATTTATATGCTACTAGCTGACCCGCGCAACTTCGTTTGCGTGATAAATGAACAACCGCTTGGCCGATTTTGTGCAAACTTCACATAAACCATCTACTGAATAGTCCAAACAAAACCTAAACATTTGGTTTGGATAGGTGAGCCCGTTCTTGAGTTATAAAATTACAACGAAAAGTGGCATTGATTTTTATATATATAGATAGATAAGCACTTACGTTGAAGGCTTCGTCAAGAACTCCTTGAAGCGGAGTTCAAAAGCTTGTCCTATAGTTGCTATTACATCTTGCGCCAGTCTGCCACCGCATTCTAATATGTAGCACGCTCTCCACTCCGCTGGGGGCGCAGTCTTGGCTACGTACGCAACAAAATCTAACGAGTCTGTGTCCCCTCCTGACGCGAATGAGACACGGGGCATGTCATGACGGGCGATTGTATCTGCGCCTTCCAGAGCCGTTAAGGTTATCGCTTTAGAAGATATTGTCAGAGCTACGTTTGCTCCAGAGTGTGACATTCGTGGTCGGGCTGCGAGAGCTCGGACAGCGGCCTGGCAAACTCTTCGCTTTTTGTCTGCTGAACGAAGACCAGCTGCTGCGCATACCCGGGCAATGCATTCTCTGTAAAGAAAACATATATTTTTTTTATTTCCCATGCCAAAATGTCGACGCCAATGGATGAGAGACATCCACCCCTAACGAATTGGCGGTAGCTCTCACACTCCTAAAAACTATAGTATAGTAGACAGTGTTGTCTTCTAGTCGAAGGCCCAATAATGGACCTCTTTACTCTCCGCTTGATAGATGTGGGGTAGTTGGAGGAGTGAAATACGGGTGCTGGCAAAGCATTCCCAATTGACTCTCAATTGTTTAGATTGGTGGCTGTCATCAGAGAGCCTGAAGAGTAATTAGCAGATCTCCTTAGGTTCCCAGGAGCCTACTAATACAATAAAATGTCCCTATATCTATGACACTATAGAAATCATGCATAGTGATTTTATGCAGGCTAAGAAATTATTGTTAAGTATAGTAAGGTACTCACTTTGCTACCTGAGATCTGGTTTCAAAGTCAAGCTTTTTCATTGATGTCAGTATTTCCATACAGCCAATATACTGAAAACACAAAAAATATTTGGGTGAATCAAACTCATGATTAAAAATAACTCTCTTATATTTTTAATGCTGATTTGCCCTCCCAACCCCCTGCAATAAGCAGAGGTATAATTTGTCACACATAATAGGTGGACCAATGTACCTAATATACATACATATAATCACACCTTTATCCTCGATGAGGTACGCAGAGGGTATAGTATACGCCCACATTTCATACATACATACATATACTCACGCCTTTATCCCCGAAGGGGTAGGCAGAAGCCTATACCGGCCCACATTTCACCGTGTACAATTCGGTCCCACGTAACAGGTGGTGAGCCCATCGCCGTGTTGAAATGGACCGCCGACGTCAGAGCCTCGTCCGTTGTTCAGCAGGTGCACGAGCTTGCACGTGAGGTTGACTTGGACCCGGAGGTGTTGGTAGGGCCCCACTACACCCACATTTCCCCACATTTCACTGTATAGTTTTATGTCCCACATAATAGGTGGTGAGCCTATCGCCGTGTTGAAATGGACAGGCGCAGGTCCCCGCGACCGGCAGTTGAAATTTTTATATAACGCCTTCAACTTGGCTTAACGTTTGTCATTTACTGTCAACCGGGTTTCATTTCGAGTTTTCCTTCTCTGCACAATGAATCTTTTTGCGAAAGTGTTCCCTTAGTCGCCTATTACGACACCCTCGGGATGTATAGGGGTGGCGACATTCTGTACTCTTACCCGTCGTAACACGGGACCCTAATATAATGTTGTTAAATAAACTTTTTAGAAATAAATATCAACCAGCTAAACATAGGATTTTATTACTGAAGCAAACATTCTCATGTACAGCAGATTATGATCAAGTTGGATGGGTTCTAGGTGCTTCAGTGGAGCCAAGCTTTTCAGTAGTATAGTCAGCTATCAGTTTGAAGATTGAAGATGTCATGCTGCTTCTTTAGGCAGGAATTAGAAAAAACTTGGTTGTGCAGTTGGGGAGAGTAAATGTTTAGATAATGTATCTTTAATTTTAACTTCATTTGGACTAAAAGGATGCGTAGAAATATCACAGAATATTTATTTAGGTACATAGATACTCTGCCTGAAATCTCTAAGTATTTTTTTTTCTTGTGGGGGACGCCGGCCATACCGAGGGGATGATCTGACCGCCTATTCTGCTGCCCATTTTGTCCATAATCTCTAGGTAAAGTATAGCTGTTTTATTAAAAACCTTGACCTTGAAGCCTCTTGTCAACTTCCATTGGCTGCTAGAGGCTGTTATATACAGGGTGAATTTTTGAAAAGGGCTTGGATGGCCAAATCCGAAACTATAAGGAATAGCTAAAAATGCTCAAAGGAGTCACGAGCCCGATTTTGATAAAAATGAAAACCTTATCATTAGATTTTTGAAAAACCAATAATCCCAGCTGGGAATCGAACCTATTGATTTCGAAAAAAAAACACACCCCTTATTATTACACCATACGATAGTTTCGCTGATAAGGATCAAATTCTGCGAAGTAATGATACACGGCAAATTTAAGGAAAGTTTGGAATTTTAATAGAATTCATATTTCATGTACCTAAATTTTGTATCATAATTTGTTTCGTTCGAAATCCCAGAAAAGATCGTAACTATTCCGTGTTTTAAATCATGCTCCGAATGATTCTTTGGAGAATATTCTAAACGGAATCAATAAAATTGAATGCAGTACGATCCTTGAGGTCTCGAATCTAGCTATGTATTGGAAACAATGGTCTACATTTTGAACAATTAATCAGTTAATGTAAGAAAATTAAGTTGTATTTTGTTAAAGATGAGCACTTTCCTTTAGTTTGACGTATGACATTACTTCCCAGAATATGATCCTTAATAGCAACACAATCGTATGGTGTAATAATATAGGGTGTGTCTTTTTTTTCAGAATCATTGGGATCGATTCCCAGCTAGGATTATTGGTTTTTCAAAAATCTAATGATGAGGTTTTAAGTTTCATCAAAATCGGGCTCGTGACTCCTTTGAGCATTTTTCGCTATTCCTTATAGTTTAGGATTTGGCCATCCAATCCCTTTTGAAAAATTCACCCTGTATATGACTGTTTATAGCAACATTACAAGTATACAATTACTGTCAGATCTTCCAACTCTTTAGTCAGCAATTAGTATAGTTTGCTAACCTAATCATAATATACATTTTTACTCACACCTTTAGCCCTGAAGGGGTAGGCAGAGGCATAGTATACACCCACATTTCACCTTATACTTGCAACTTTTAGTATGTCCCATATAAAAGGTGGTGAGATAATCCTTTGCATGACTTATGTCTAGAAAGAAAAATGTGAGGAGGCGTGCAAGTATTGGTTTGTGTGTGGGGGCTTACGATACAATTTCTAGGTTGGTTTGCAATGTAATTACTGGCAATTTTTGTTTGGCCAATTTTAATAGGGGACATTTTTATACTTGGACTAGGTAGGTATAATATATTTTTTCTGGTGAATTAGTCAGATCCCAGAACACCCCCACAGGGGCAGATCGGTGTCAAGGAGTTTTAGTGAGTTTTCTCAGTGCTATCGTGATCAGGTGCTGGGCGACCCTCACACGAGCCCATGCCTCACCAGCATGGGTAGTCTGTAAAGGAATGTCTCCTTTGGACATTTCTATTTTTGGACGTTTTCCTTTCTTGACATAAGTTGCAATGGGAAATTATCAGTATTGAGCAAGATTGGAAACTGCAATGATGTTGTTCCTGAGTTCCTGACAACATAATATGAGGGATAATCTGAATGAGGATGAATTTATAACTGAAGAATGCAGAGAAGTGCATTAAATCATGTGGTCATATGTCACTGATGTAAGATTTGGCCTTTAGATGAATTACTATAGACACAACAGTGACCATTGTTTATCTTTACACATTATCAACATTGTATAACATAGTGAGATTGTGAAAAGAATGGGTGACATTGAAATTCGATTAAACAATTGAATTGAGACAGAATAGTGTACTATTTTGTTACGCTAGTTGTAACAACAGAGTTGAAGTATTAGTATTATTTATTATAATGTTGCATACATACATACATACATATGGTCACGCCTTTATCCCCGAAGGGGTAGGCAGAGGCATATCATATGCCCACATTTCACCTTTGTATAATTTGTCCCACGTAATAGGTGGTGAGCCGTATTGCCGTGTTTAAATGGACAGGCGCAGGTTGTGACTGCCTGCTGTTGAAATAAAGCCTTCAACTTAGCTTAACGACTGCCATTTTACTGGCAACCGGGACCAACGGCTTAACGTGCCTTCCGAAGCACGGAAATGCTCAAATAAATGTCACAAAGTGATCACATGGATGGTCACTCATCCATGGACCGGCCACAGTGAAAGTTGCTTACTGCAGTGATCGTTTACAGAACACTGAGTTCGCGGGGCCACGAGCGCTTCTATAATGTTGCATGTGAATAATAATGGCTCAAAGTTCAAAAATTTCTTATGAAAAGTCATCTGCATTAGTCTGAATAACAAACTATTTCCTGTAAAGACGACAGTCTGTAAAAACTAATATATCAGAGAAAGCTTACCCTGACTGCATACGTGATTCCATCGCTCGCGAGTATAGAATCAGGGTGAAGCCAGCCTCGCGCCGGTTTTGCAACAAATGTGCTATCCGACATTTCACACACCAATAACGCACCGCGACACAAGAACAAATGTTTTTCTTTACACTTCACCTATTTTCAGTCATTTAAAAGGCGCTTTCCTTGTGATCCAAATGAATAATTCGTAAAAGTCGTACGTCACATCTCAAAACTTTTGTACACAAACACTAATACTTTGTGTATACTAAATGCTACATTTACCACATTAAAGTTAGTGCTTCACGTAATTATGTAAAAGCGTGGGAAGTTACTTTAACAATAACATTAGAGGTAAAATAAAAACAACATCACCAAGCTACAACAGAAAAGTTACTTTTTTGACAGTTTGATTTGACATTAAGAGAATGACATGAATGGATGAGTGAGGAATTTACATCCGCTGAACGAGGATTGCGTGGAATAATTAAACGTAGCACATATGTATTACATTTTCTTTGGTAATAATACGGTACTGCCCTCGTTATTGCAAACGCAGTACTTGCAAAATAGCGGTTTCGAGATAAGCGCGAAAAACATATTTCGTCATATCTAAGGAAGAAATATCGGTGCTATAACTTTTAAAATGTAACTTAAAAATAGTAAAAAAATCGATCTTTCTATTGATATATTTTTTTCCTTATTTTATTATCTTATTTAGATAAAATGCTTAGTACTGCGTTTTCATTAACTTTCTGGGCTTGCGAGCATTACAGTATCACTAAGATCACATGCAGTAATAGTGCTTATTACTGCAAACTCACCTAGCACGTGCTTAGTACTGCGTTTGTAATTATTAATCATTGAATATATTACATACCTCTGGTATTAGTTAAACAGACTGTACTGCCGTGTCAGACCTATCTACGTTATCTTAAAAATCATAGTTTTGAGAAATTGCATCCCAAAGATTTTTTTCAGATATTTGCGTTTTTAAAGAATTTTAATGCAAACAAGTATGAGATTTTTTAATAATGTAACATATTTTAATGTGACGGATATCGGGAAGTAGCATTTTTTTTATTGTAGCTATATTTACTATAATAAACTCAATAACAGAGATAGGCATGACAAGCCTACCATACATTACCTAATACGCGACGCCCCGTATGTTAAGATATAAGAGTTAGCTGTGATAAGTCCTTTTGGGGGAGTTATACAAAACTCGGTTATTTATAAGTTACCTGAAATTGGTCTGACTACAGGTGTACCGTAAAACAAAAGGTTAAATATAATGTTAAAGTTTTCATCTTTCGTTTTCATGTTCATAATTACTAAAAAAAAGTTAATCTTCCGAAATCAAAGGCACTTCAAAAGTCAATCAATCAATCTAGCCTATAGCAGTCCACTGCTGAACATAGGCGTCTTCCAAATTTCGCTACAACACACGGTCCTGCGCTTTTCGCATCCAGTCAATCCCTGCAACCTTCTTTAGATCGTCGCTCCTTCTGGCAGGGGGTCGTCCTACCCGACATTTACCAAGTCGCGGTCTTCACTCCAGAACACGCTTGCTCCATCGAGCATCAGTTATTCTACAAATGTGGCCAGCCACTTCGAAACGCAAGTTAATATACATACTCTGCAAGCTATGTCGACCACTCTTGTTTTCTGGCGGATAACATCGTTTCGGATCTTATCCCTCAGAGACACCCCTACTGTGGACTAGCCCTATTGTGAGTGTTCACGTCTCGGCGGCGTAGGTCATAACTGGTAGAATGCTCTGGCTGAAGACTATCATCTTCAGGCATTGCGGTATCGGCGAATAGAAAACCCGATGCAGTTCGCTGAATGCTGCCCAGCCCAAGCAAATCCTTCTCGCTATGTCCTTATCCAGGTTACTCGTTTAAAATGTCCTGCCCAAGGTAAGTGTAGTCTTGGACAGCTATTGGTCCCGGCATGACATGCTCATTAAACATGACCTTGGTTTTGTTCAAGTTTATACCGAGGCCAACACGTCGAGACTCTTCACTTAAACTGTGCAGCACCCTGCTAAAAGGTTTCAGCTTTTCTGCTACTATGACGATGTCATTGGCTAATATTCACGCCCCTTCCATCCCAGGCCAACGATTTTAAGACGTCCCAAGCGTATTTTTTTTTTTTTTTTTTTTTTTTTTATTTATTGTTGAAGAAGGCTTACAGACTAATAACATACATGGATACTTAAATATGGTAAATATGTTGCTAATAACAAGCCTCCATAGATAGGCAATTATAATATGAAATATTCTATTGATAAAGAAAAAAAAAAACTCTTTAAATTATGCTACACCTAGATGACATTACATAGCATAACATACATAAAATTCTAAATCTTTAGTTAGTATAAACAAAACAATAAGTTACTCATAACTCACTCACAACAACTATCTTTTTATAATGACTCTGATGCCAATGTGGCGCCATTCTTATAAGACAACTTAGACAATTTTTTAATGGGCTCCCGACACGACCATGCCTTGCAATTGTCAATCACTTCCAACCTAAATGGAAGTTGCTTCAGTGTGCGTGATTTCTTTGCAAGTGTGTGTACATCGACGTTTATTTACACCTGATATTTAACGTGCACGACCACCGCCAATTGATCGTGTCCGGACCCCTAAACGGCCTTAAACCAAAGACAATATATTATCTATATATTGCACTAGTGATTGTACTCTATGGCTTAAATTACCATAGATTACCAAATCCTGTCAGTTGTGTGTTTGACATTGACTGTCTGTTCATAGTCTATGGTTCATGCATAATCGTTCGTCCATCGTATCGTTCTAAATTAAACTTAAGTAAATAAAACAAAAAATAAAATGAATAATTATGGAATGGAAAAGTACAACCCATTCAACGGCTATTAATGTATGTGAACAAAATGCTATACCTACCCATCTAACTGTGTCGACTAATGTACCATCGGAAATAAATTACATTGTGTACAAAGGTAAACAAAGTGACTAATGTGTCAACAAAACATTTTTTATGTTTTGAATACGTTACAGTGCTCAGTGTGTTAACAATAATTATTGACGTCCAGGCTACAGACTGATGAGCAATCCGACACAATGACCAAATCGCCTCCGCGTGTGGATGCAACTAACTGAACTAACTATCAAAGAAGTCCTTTGACATTACTCTTCTCACGGTAGTTGCCCGTGTGCAGAACAGATCATAGTTTAATGAAGGGGGAAGATTATTATAGCAGGATGCGCTTCTGAGGAAAAATGAATTACGTCTATAATTTGTTTTGGCAAACGTCACATTAAGTAGCGGTCGCCGACGTAGTCCAATTAAATTAGTCCTTAAACCTATATTAGATAAGAGTGCACTACTATTCACTCCACCACTGGCAATGTTTGTTAAATAGCACAGATCATTTATATGTCGCCTATGCTCTAGTGTAAGAAAATGATACCGCTTACATCGATGGGTATAATCTACCGACCTCTGCTGTGTCCTATAGTCTAAGTATCGCATAAACTTTTTTTGGATTTTCTCAATACTAGATTTGTATACCTCATATTGAGGATTCCAAATTTGAGAACAGTATTCCAAATGGCTACGCACATAAGCACAATACAGAACTTTAATAGGCTTGATATCATTGAATCTGGCTGATGCTCTCAAAATGAAACCCAATGCTTTAGATGCCTTGGTTACTACACTATTAATATGCTGATCAAAAATTAACTTGCTATCCTGAATCACACCCAAGTCCTTAACACTACTAACTTTAGTAATAGGTTGGTTAGCTAAGGTATACCCAGAATCAATTATAGATTGTAGCCGTGTGTAAGATACTTGATAGCATTTTGCTACATTAAGTTGGAGCCTGTTACTAGTACAGTATAACTGAAATCTGTCAAGGTCAGTCTGTAAGTCCTGTGCATCTGATAAAGTTATAATTGTTTTGTGTATTTTCAGGTCGTCAGCATAGAGTAATATATATGAATATTTAAAACATAAGCTAATGTCAGCAATAAACAATAGAAACAGCAGAGGCCCTAAAATCGAGCCTTGTGGGACGCCCGAGGGGACAGATTTCCAAGCGGATGTGTATCCCTGAAGTACTATAGCCTGCGTCCTGCTTTCCACATATGATGAAAACCATCTATACAAGTCTCCATGAATTCCTGCTGCCAGTAACTTCTCTAATAGCAGTTTATGATCTATACGGTCAAAACATTTTGTAAAGTCTGTATATATAACATCCACCTGAGCACCTCCTTCCATACCATCTGATATATATTCATTAGAGAGGATTAAGTTTGATGCTGTGGACCTATGCCTTACAAAGCCATGCTGCTCATCACCCAAAATACATCTGACCGCTGCATATACATCTGTGTACACCACCCGTTCTAGGACTTTGGAGAACAAACAGACCTTAGAGATAGGACGATAACTTGCCACATTCGATCTGTTTCCCCTTTTGAACACTGGGGTGACAAATGCTGCCTTCCAGATGTTTGGGACTAGGCCTTCTGATAATGACCTCCTAAACAGTATACATATGGGTGTCACAAGGCTGTCAGCACAGCGGACTATAAACATGGGTGGTATCAGATCAGGGCCCCCTGATTTAGATAGATCCAATGTCTTAAGGAGCTTTAATACCTGAGTAGGGTTTATGTCCACCGTACCAATTGATGTGACACTTGTTTCGTTGCAGAGGCCAGAATTATTTCCCGCAATGGTCATAGGATCAGGTTCCTGAAATGTTGACTGGAAGTAGGAAGAAAATAAATTACTAATTTCTTCACCATCGCACGCTGTGACATCCTCGTATTGCATCACTGCTGGTATTGTACCAGCATTCCTTTGGTTCTTAATGAACCTCCAGAAAACCTTTGGATCTTTTACTATGGAAGCCTCTGTTTTTTGCATGTACCCATCATAACATGATCTTTCCATAACCCTAGCTCTACTCCTCAGCAAAGAAAACGAATGATAGTCAGATAGGTTGCCATATGTTTTAAACTTGCGGTGGTATTTATATTTCTCCCTGAGAACCTTAACAAGGGCTGAGCTATACCAGACCGGATGTGATAACCGCTTTAATGGCACTAATGGTACATACTGGTCCCTAAGTTCATATAGTTTATTATAGAAAACAGAGACCGCGTCGTCTAGAGATCCTGCAGAGAGTATTTCTTTCCAATTCAAGCTGTCCAATTGCAATTTAATAGCTTCATAATTCCCTCGCGAAAACATAAACCTACGGCGCGGTTTATCCTCTAGACCGTGAAACTCAATAGACCGAGTCTGAATCACAATAGGAGCATGGTGGGCGTCTATCGGCGCAACCAAAGGATCAACGACACTACTAGACACAGTTACATAGTTATTTGAGAACACTAGATCTAATAACCTATCGTTAGCGTTCCTGACCCAGTTATATTGAGACAGACTACATATTTCAATAGTGTTCAAGCAATCCGCTATATGGGAGCAGGTTATGCTATGGGGCAGCAGTTCAGCACTGCCGGGATATGAGGGTGACCACAAGACCTTATGAGCAAAATTAAAGTCACCAACAACTATAAATTTGTCTAATGGATGCGCAACAATCAGCTGATTTAAGTTGGAAAAGAAATTATGTAACTGATTGTTATAGCTCTCACCTTTGTTTTCATCACATAAGTACACAGCACATATATGTAGATTGCCTATCAACTGTGGTCTACAATTTTTGGAATATCGCAGCCTCAATGTCACCCACACATCCTCAGCAGAACTACGCCAATCATACCTCTCAATAACCATAAGTTCCCTCTTAGCTGCCACCAACACACCACCCCCACGCTCCTGTTTAGTACGCGAATAATCCCGGTCTCTCCTCCAGACCAGATAACGACTATCAAATAATTCGCCATCAAAAATACCATCTTTTAGCCAGGTCTCCGTGATGACGATGAAATCATACGAGTTAGCACATACTTTGCGATACACCCCTGCAGTCTTGGTGCGCAGCCCACGGGCATTCTGATAGTAAATACTAATATTATTAGTCATTGCAAAGCCTTACAATAACCTCATAAGTCACTAATATAGAAATATTTTGATAAAATTTTAAAACTTTAAAACTCAGGACAATGATAAATATAATTATGTAGGTAGAAATTAATCGCCTTTTGACAAAGTTCAGTAAGCATCCTAAAGCACTGTGTACGGTAAATTGAATGATAGAAAAGCAATGAAACCAGTTTTGGGTAAACAGAACACAACGCGCGCCCGACGCGATGAGGCATGCCAGGGAACAATATGTTCCCAAGCGCCCCACAACGCGCCGCGCACGCGGAGCAGACGACGACACATGCAGTGCAAGAGAGTACAGGTTACGCAAAACGTCAACAGCCCTATGACGCAATTGGTCACACTCAAAAATGATCCTTAACGAGATTAATATAAGTGCACTTTTGTTGTAATATAGTAGCAGCCTACGGACACAATGCAATTGCAAGTTATAAAGAAATACACAATCGACACAGTCAGGTCTATGATTCTCAAAGTGTTCTTTGCGAATCACTGGATTGAATTTAAATTTAGGGTAGACCAAATTCACAGTCAAATATGAGATACATACAGCCAAAAAATGAATTATACGAGCTTCGACAAGTCCTTCTCCGATCTGATGGTAATAATAGGCGATGAGTCCATCATCCGCACATGTATTTTTGCATGTTTGATCCATACATACCGAAAATTCATTTCGGCTGCGATCTTTTTTGCTTTGGAGAGAAGCATCTTGTTATTAACTGTAAGGTGGTCGTTAATGTATATTCTTCCCTGGCCCGGCAATCCAATATGGCCAGCTAAAAGAGGTGAGGTCTTTAGCCCAAGTCTGGATGCTGCTATAAACTCATCCTTAACACTACGGCTGCAGAAACTGACAATGATCGGCCTAGTTCGGTCTTTCTCACGAGTTGGGACTCTAGACACAAAGTTGATGTGCGACTTAGTAATTGGATAACCCATCCTCGTGCCGATGCTGTTCACGACATCGTAGAGATTTTCGTTCGCAGTCTGCGAAACCCCCTTTATCTCTATGTTAGACATGCGTGACCACTGGTCTCTATCGTTCGCCTCCACACGTATTAGTGAGGAGCTTAGGTGACACGACATCTCCCTGTCTCACACCTCTGCGCGGCGCTATCGGATTGGTCTTCTTATCCTCCAACTGGACGGTCATGGTAACGGTATCATATAAGCCCCTCAACACCTCAATATACCGCCAATCAAGATGACACCGCTGCAGAGCTTCTAGGACTGCCCAGGTTTCGACAGAGTCGAAGGCTTTCTCGTAGTCTACGAAATCCATACACAACGGCTGATTGTGTTAGTTGGACTTCATACAATTTGCCGAACAGAATGGATGTAGTCCACTGTACTAAAGCCTTTTCGAAACCCGGCTTACTTCTTTGTCTGGAACTTGTCGAGTTTCCCAGCGAGGCGGTTTGTGACTACTCTCCAGAACAACTTGTAGACATGGCTCAGCTCAGGAGTGAAATGAGTCTGTAGATCTTCAGTAAGGATTATGTGTAACACATTTTGCTACTAAGGTGCTGTATTAGTTCTTCGGCACTTTTTTCAAGTGAATTATTTGTGACATCTTCACTATTTATTTAACTAATTTGTGCTAATACGTTTGACGAGTTCAAACGTATTAGCACATGTTAGCATGCATCGTTGTCATAGTCAAAACTACTCCGGTTTTGACTATGAAATGGTTGGTTTGAGTTACGGTATACTTATCGTAATACTGGAATGTTTGACCACCAATCACGCGGAGCACACTGTCACGTCAGCGAGTGACGTCGACGCACTGATTTGCTAAAATGAAACACCGCACTATACCGTGCGGCATTCGTACACACATAGCTCCCTGTCACTCTCGCTTCTCGTAAACGCAGGATTGTAGAATACTACGATTGGCTAAGTAAACATTCGTTTCAGAAAAAAATATGCTACAAGCTTACGCAGTAATCGTAGCAAGTACTGCATAAACTTCTAGCATATGCTTAATACTTCAAATTTTTGTAGCACAAGTTACATTTAGGTGCAAGTACTGCGTTTCATAGTACCTAAAAAACACGTTTGTAATAGAGAAAAAGTTACAGATATATTTTTTACGTATAGATTATGTCCTTAGGATGCCATTTCTGCAAAAAAGTGAAAATCTCAAAAATGTCGATTACTGCAAGTGCAATTATCAGGGCAGGGTAATTGTCGGTAATGCCCCGTGATTTTGTCAACTAAAGTATTATGAATAAAAAATATGAAAAATAAAGTAATATTCATTTCGATTGGCACTGACTTCCAATTTCAGATGTATGGAGATAAGTTTTGACGACAGAACAGGCGCTGATGTACACAAGGGAAATAGTTACTTACTTATTTCATTGTAATTAATGATTGAGATGCAAACAATTATGGAGTTATTATATAATCTTCAAGAATTGTTTTGTACCTAGTATGATTTAATTTCGTTAACTGGGTATAGTCTAGAAGTCAGAAGTATACCCTGATGCTAATATAGCGCCCGCCACTCTTATTTGATCATTTCGTTGAACAGTTTTAATTGCACTTGATGGTTCTCCTTATCTCTACTCTCAAAGACCCATACGGAACAGGTGGGAGTAGACGGCGAAGTATGTTCACTTATCACAATCAACGTTTGTGTTCGCAGCTAGGCCGACAAAAATTAGGGGGCCATCAGCCGCACTCTCGCGGTTGATGCCCACCATCAGGGGACCCAACGCTTCCTACAGGAGACTGTACCTCGGGATCGTGAGGAACATTAGGGCCATGTTTTGGGCCCCCGTATGGGGGGAGACTCTGACGGCCAGCAATGCGGCTAGATTGCTTAGCCCACAGAAGGCGATGGCCGTCAGGGTGATAAGGGGATGCCGCAAGATCTCAGTTGGGGCGGCATTTCTCCTAGCCGGGACCCCTTCATGGGACCTGGAAGCGAGAGCTCTTGCGTCACTATTTAAATGGCGCAAGGAGGCGCTGGAGGCCTGCATCTCGAAAATCGAGGCTCGGCGGTCCCAGCTTCACCAGGTAACCGTGGAGATCTGGAAAGTGCGACTTGAGCTACCAAAGGGGGGATTCGCTACCAGGGCCGAGCCGACCCCTGGCAGCGCCTGTGTGCGAAACTCTGTGAAGCGCCTTTTTTCTCGATTCTTCATGTTTCAGCGCATTTTTGATGTGAAACATCTCAAGTTTTCTGGTGGCAACGCTTTTTTTACGTTTGGAAAATCCGTCATGGACGTTTACCCACTAATCTACCTACTGCCTACAGTTGTAGGGCCCTTGGTAAGCCCTCGGAAGCATATCCCCAACAGACCTTGGCTACCACTACGGCCTCACCTGTGGGGTTCGGGTGCTATCCCGCATCCTTGCCATGTAAACAATATTGCAAGGGCCATTGCGATATTGTTTACATGGCAAGGAGGCGCTGAGGCGGGGCTATAGAACTGTACCCTGGGAAATATAGGCTCAGTGGTCCCAGCTCCAATTGCCAAGAAATCATGGAGACTAGGAAGATGCAACTTAAGCAACCAAGGTGGGGAAACGCCATCAGGGACGGTCAAACTGGACATTGACGAGTGGCTGACGGTTGCCAAAGATGAAAACTTGGCACTGATGCTTCGGAAAGTATCTGTGGCGGGAGACAAAGGTCGAGTGCCAACACTGTAAACTGTTCCCGTGGCGAGGTTGGACTTCGACATTTTCTCCCTGGAGACCTTAGTACGAGTCATGATTTCCAGCGGGAGCAAGTGGGACGCCGTGTCTTTTTGCGAGCAGCTCATGCTCGTGAAAGAGGCGGCGTGGAGGGATAACTCTTAAACTCGAGTTCCGCAGACTGCGGAGAGGGCTCCGCTGACTCGTCTACGCCCAAGGTTATTGGCCTCCATGACCTGGAGTCTAAGGACAGCAGGAGGGCTGCTCGTAGTCCTTACAGAAGCAGCCAAAAGACGACAGCGTGTCACGTGAGACTCACTTACGCCTCGAGCTTGGGGCTCGAGGCGGAAGTGAGTCATGCATGCATCAAGCACGATAACACCCGAAACAACTTCCTAAAGGCGCCGCGGTGGTACCCAAAGTCAGCAAAGTCCTTCCAAAGGCTTACTAGGTACTCTCGGCAGTAGGCTGTAATGTGGTAGGGCCGTGTGCTTTAGTCGGTGAGAGTCTGACAATTGTATCAATGATGGATTTACAAAGAATAATTATTTCACCTATCGAAAATTGATTCGGTGACAGCAGCGGCACGGAGCCCCTATGGTTTTGGCGCCTGTGTGCGCCGCACATTTCGCACACAGGGGTGGCTCGGCTCTCGCCACAATCGCGGCGGTCAGACCGGTCATGGACGAGTGGTTGGAGAGGAACCACGGTGATCTCTCCTACCGCTTGTCACAGATACTTACCGGGCACGGGAGCTTCGGTACACCAGAAAATCACGGCTGAGTGCCAGTACTGCGAGGAGCGCAGCGAGGACACAGTTATAAATTCTGGCACTCCGCAAAAATTTCGACTCGCCGAATCTCACACTTGCCCCTCAGATAATTTTTACATTGTATAATTATAGATACCTAGCCCTGAATCATATTAGAAAAAGAAGTGAAATCTCATACAACAAACGTAGTTTTTTTTGCAGTCTTTTGGTACAGAACTGTGCGCAAGTCCGACTCGCACTTGGTCAGTTTTACTTTTACCCCATTGCATGGTTACTTGCGAGTTTCAATATAACACTTTCGACAGACTGGTGGAAAAAAAAAATTTTTTACCCGAACTGATGAAAGGAGGGTAACGTGTTTCGAGGCTATGTATGTCCAATTCTTTGTCACGTCCTACAGCCTGAACAGCTTGACGGATTTTGACATGCGAGGTGTCATTTGAGTGGCACCAGGTATACTAATTTTTTAAAAAAGTCAACATGGCAGACTTTTGGCGCTAAAATGAAAATCTTGAATTTTTTTCTTGCACGCACTACAGCCGGAACGGCTTTCGGATTTTGACACGCAAGGTGTCATTTGACTCGTTGTGATTTTGTGAGTGACACCAGGTTTAATAAAATTCCTAAAGTATCAAAATGGCGGATTTTTACTCTATAATTATTTGACTGCGATTGACGCAAAAACTACTGAACCTATTTCGATGCGTTTTTAATTGTTTTTAAGGTCTTAGTCAGATTTAAAATCTCACATTTGTTTGATTGCAATCGGTTGAGTTGAACCAGAAATATGACCAAAAATATAATAATTAAGGTGAAATTTCGGTGAAGTTCTTTTACTACACAAAAATTAATAACTCCACTTCTCAGATAACTAAAAAGTTTTAAATAAACTTATTAATAAGAAGAAAAAAAGCCCGACTGCAAAGTAAAAATACAACTGAAAAGCAAAAAACAAACTCTACATTTCTTTTGTAATTTTCTTTAGCTACTTACTGTTTTACTTTGTCGGCAACATTTGCCAGCAGGAATAAGCTATGGAAACATTTAGCTCTTTGTAAACCACCACTCGCTTGACATAGCTTATCATTAAGAATACAAAAAAGCCGACTGGGTTTTTTGTAGTGACCGACCGAAGTTTCGGTTTCGGCCAGTTTCGGCCAAAAAATCGAGTTTCGGCCGCAGTTTCGGTTTCGGCCAAAACGGGCCGAAACTTTCGGCCGGGCCGAAACTCACGTGTTCATGAATTTTGAGTGCCTGGCTCTACTGGCGACGTGGTTGGGGTCAGCCCAATTAGTTAATATGTTACTAACCAAAGATTTACAGAGTTACAAAGGACTTGCAATCAATAGTTATAATAATACCATTTTTACGGAATCCTAAAAAGGTGATCCAGGACATACATAACCCTACCACTTTGTTGTCGGTTTCAGCCTGTCTGTCAGCAGGCTGTAACTCATGCACCGTGATAGTTAGACAGTTATTTTTTTTACAGATGATGTATTTCTGTTGCCGCTTTAGCAAAAAATAATAGAAATAGACAAATTAATAATATTAAAGGGGGCCTCCCATACAACATCGTGATTTTTTGCCGCTTTTCTTGTACTACTGTTTGTGCGCTAGTCCGACTCACTGTTGTCCAGTTTTAGTTATATTGGGTGTAACAAATTTGACTCTCCAAATTTCGTCACGTGACGTGGCATCAGTCAAGAAACATTACAAAAATTAGGAAAAAAAATCACATGAATACTTTAACCGTAAATCCGTTTTAAAGCTCCTATAAATTTTAATTTTCACACTTTCTATCGCTACTGAGCGGCAGTAGAAAGAGACAACGACAGCCAGACGGGTGCTCCGTGTTTGTTTTGCCACGGCGACCTTGTTACCTCGAATTGCCGCGGTAAAAAACAAATTCTTAATGTGCGCCAAAAAAAAAATGAAAAAATTAAGCCCCCTTTTTTATTAAATATTTGTATTTGATTTCCGATGCCAAGTCATCTCATGAAATTTTGAGAGGTAATTTTGTTACACCCAGTATACTTCTAGAATGTAACCTAAACCAGCCAAGAGCTAGTAGCAGGGCACCGTGTGATTTTAGTCGACACCCAGTGTACTTCTAGAATGTAACCTAAACCAGCCAAGAGCTAGTAGCAGGGCACCGTGTGATTTTAGTCGATAGGAGTTCGCAATAGCATCAATGAGTAATTTCACACATAAAGAAAAAAACTCATCTCTAAGTGAAGATATTTCTAAAATGAACACTGGAAAAGATTTTTACCGTTGATTTGAACTTGCTTTGTTGGTGGATAATGGAGTGGTTGGTTATTATTTTTCCAATAGGTGCACTATTGGCAAAATAACCGGCTAAGTGCCAGTCGAACTCTCGCACGGAGGGGTTAAAGTGGAACCCTATAAACGAGACATGAGGCCTAGCCGTCCGTCTGTCTGTTAGTCACGAGGTTGTATCGCTGGAACTGTACCAGATAGAGGCCTAAAATTTTCACTGTACAGTAGTCCTACTGACTAAAAACCACGCGTCCTACCTACCATCCTATGGTTGGGAGCTCCGAGTATGCTCTCGAAATGATGCATACTGCGGCCACATCTTTGGGGGGCTGTTCTGTTGTTATCCCGCTTCTTAAGGGGGGCGTGCATGAATCTCTCACGTCACGCTATCGTCTAAGGCCTGCTTCTGTAAGGACGGTGAGCAGCCCCGTCACCGTCCTCAGGCCCCCGGTCATGGAGGCTGATAGTTTGGGGCGCTACCGCAGACTGTGGAACTTGGGTGGGAGAGTTCTCTCTCGCTTCCTCCCCACCGCCTCTTTCGCGAGCAAGGGCCCTCGCTTTCTCGGTCCCATAGAGGGATCCCGGCTAGAAGACATGCCGCCTCAACTGAGATCGTGCGGTATCCCCTTATTACCCTGACAGCCGTCGCCTTCTGCGGGCTAAGCAATCTAGCCGCATTGCTGGCTATCAGGATCTACGTCCTTACGGGGGCCTCGTATGGAGACATGCTCCGCACGATCCCAAGGTACAGTCTCCTGCAGGGAGCGTTGCCTCAGCAGGGCCTCCTGATATTGGGCAACAACCGCGAGATTGCGGCTGATTCCCTTCCTCAGCTATGGGACCAAACTTCGGAATTGGTATCCGAAGTTCCACCGGCTATCGAGTACGGGCCCTAGATACGTCATCGAGAGCTCGATGCCGATGCTGACGCCCCCTATATGTAAGCTGGATCCCGCAGGTTGCCTTTAAGGCTGCGTCTCGGCTTGCTCCTGGCGCTGTAATGAGGGTGTCGTCGTAACACGTTACGCCGACACATCTGAGCAACGGACCACGCAGCACCCAATCGTAACCGATGTTCCACAGAAGCGGTCCTAAGACCAATCCCTATGGAACACCGAACGACTAATCTCACCGACCCTGCCCTAGCCAGCTCGGGTAAGTTATGGCCCTCGCGGAAAGATAGGCATTCCATGGTAAATAAGCGCCTCCCAAACGCAGCTCCAAGGAAGGTTTTAAAAGCGTTGGTGATGTCAAGAGACACCGCCACCACCACCTCACCCTGTTCTGTTGCCGCTATAACAAAAAAAATACCAACTAAAATCAGAAAAAAGCATCCACACAACAAACGTAATTGTTGTACCCTATTTTTGTAACGGCAACCTCTGTGCGGGAATCCGACTCGCACTTGGCTGTTTTTTTTTTCAGTATGAACACGTGAGTTTCGGTTTCGGTTTCGGCCGAAACTGACCCTGTGGCCGAAAGTTCGGTTTCGGTTTCGGTATCGTCTGGAAAACCAGTTTCGGTCGGACACTAGTTTTTTGTACTCTTAATAATAAGATTATTAGAAATAAGCAGTGAAATTGTACTTATAATCTTTTCCTTCGTTTCTCATTTACCTGTGTAAGTTTTGTGTGTAGGTACATAAATCTTATATATAATAAACCGGCCAAGTGCGAGTTGGACTCGCCCATGAAGGATTTCGTAGCAGCAAGTAACATAATTTAAAAGTTCTTAGAGTTCGTTGTAACTTTGATTGATGTTTTAACACGTTCGCAGTGGTAGTGATTTTTCTAACCGAAAATTGCGGTTTATGACGTATTAAAAAAAAACTACCAGCTTTATCTCGTTCGAACTAATTTTCGTTGGTAGTTTTTATGGCAATGTACATCATATAATTCTTTTTTATTTATCTTTCTCTTAGTTTAGAAGTTAGAGGGGGGGGGGGGGGGGACACATTTTTCCACTTTGGAAGTGTCTCTTGCGCAAACTATTCTTTTTAGAAAAAAATGATGTTAGGAACCTCAATAGCATTTTTGAAGACCTATCTATAAATACACCACACGTATGGGTTTGATGAAAAAAAAATTTTGAGTTTCAGTTCTGAGTATGGGGACCCCCAAAATTTACTGCTTTTTTTCTAGTTTTATATAAGAATCTTAATGCGGTTCACAGAATACATCTAGTTACCAAGTTTCAATGGCATAGGCCTTATAGTTTCGGAGAAAAATGGCTGTGACACACGGACGGACAGACAGACAGACATGACGAATCTATAAGGGTTCCGTTTTTGCCATTTGGCTACGAAACCCTAAAAATGAATCGCAAAATGTGTTGGTAAGTGCATAACTTCAGAACGGGTGGACCGATTTCACTAATTCTTTTTTTGATTTGTAAAGTATTGTTAGGAGAAGGTTCTTATGGAAGAAAAAATATTGTATTCCCACGGTAACGGGAACTACGCGGGTGAAACCGCGTGACGTCCTCTAGTGTTAAATAAAAAAATAATAATTATGTATTTAGGTATACGAAAATTGGCTTTTTTTGTATATGATACCACAGATGCGTAATATAATTATTTTTTGGGTTCCGTACCTCAACAAAAAAATACGAATGCCTTATAGAACCACTTTGTTGCGGGACCGTTCGTCTGTCTGTCAAGAGTTCAAGACCCTATACCTCATGAACGCGTGAAGGTATCGAGTTAAAATCAATACCATAAATTAGGGATTTTGGTCCCTTGAAGCTGTAAAAAATCAAACTTCTAAGTTACCGCAGAAAAAAGTTACGGCTACGAAGGAGTTAAGAACAACATTACATTTATTTTAGTCTCCGTGCCTCCGTGCGATCTTTATTCTTTTCGTCGCATACGGGCATCAGTAGGTAGGCACTAGTAGGTATATTCTGTAGATATAGAAGTCTATGAAATTATAAACATTAGCATTTTTGGTTGTAGCTTTAATTTCCATATAACATCCGACTATCCTACTAATATTATAGATGTTTTTTTTTTATTTTTTTTATACTACTTAGGTGGCAGACAAGCTTACGGCCCACCGGAAGGTTGGTAACCGTAGCCTATAGACGTTTGCAACACCAGAGGCGCTACAACGCGCTGCCGACCCGGGCGCAGGTTGTGACGACCTACAGTTGAAATTTTTCAAGCCTCTGAAAGTTTGTGAAGATATTTGGATGTTTGTTACTCAATCAAGCTCTAACGGCTGAACGGACTGGGCTGAAATTTGGTACTGAGATAGGCTATAGTCTGAAATAACCCATAGGCTACTTTTCAATCCAGGAATATGTTCCCAAATGTTACCGAATTTTACGCGGGCGAAGCCGCGAGCATCATCTTGTAAGGCTTTAAATCAGTTCTGTATAAGATTTGAAAGTTTGTAAAGATGATTGGGCGTAACACTTTCTCGCTCGGGACCATGGCGCCGCCTCTTTCCGCGAGCACGTCATGCTCGTGAAGGAGGCGGCGGGGCGGGTAAGGGAGAGAGCTCTCCCACCCGAGTTCCGCAGTCGGCGGCGTGGGCGCCGCCGACGTGTCTTCGCCGAGGACTATCGGCCTCCATGACCGAGGGTCTGAGGACGGTGAGAGGGTCGCTCACCGTCCTTACAGAAGCAGGCCCATGACGGCAGCGTGACGTGAGCAACTCACGCACGCCCCCCCTTAGAAGCGGGATCACACCCGAAACCCCCCAAAGACGCGGGATAGCACCCGAAACACCCCCTGGGCGAGGCCGCACTAGCGGCCGTAGGTCTTTTGGGAGTCCCGGGACATCCTTCCGAGGGCTTACCCGGGGCTCCCAACCACAGGCTGTTGGACGTTACGTGAGGTTTTTTAGTCGGTAAGAGTCCGGCATAACATCCTTTGAGGATTTATCCTCACGTAAAAAAAAGATGATTGGGCGTGTCTTACTTAATCGCTCTCTAAAGGCTGAACGGATCTGGCTGAGATTTGGTATAGGATTATTGTCGGACTTTTTATCCCTGTTGGGATGCGGGAACGGGAACAGAAGACGCGGGCATCAGCTAGTACAGTAACTGGGAAACTTCTTGAGCAACGATGAGCATCTTCGTGACCTCTTTTCGCTCTATACCACCAACTAAAAAGTTATTAGCTAACACAATAAAATGCCAATAATAAAAAAATAGCGTTTTTCAATGACACAATATTTATGCACGCAAGTGAACATGCGCAAACTTTCTCCCACCACCTCACGCGATGTTCAAGTTGTTTGCCGGGTACTGTACTATGTAAAGATCTTGCTACGATCGAGATTCACTGCTATTTTTTAAGTAGGAGCCTTCTAATACATTGTACAGTAAGTACATTGTTACACATCGAACCCCCCTTAAATAAGATAATTTTACTGTTTATCGTAATTGTTGTTATGGCGGCAACAGAAATTCATAATCTGTGAAAATTTCAGTTGTTTACCCCTCACGGTTCATGAGATACAGCCTCGGGACAGTCGGGACGGACAAAATTCAAAATTCAAAAAGACGGACAGCGGAGTGTCAATGATAGGGTCCCGTTTTGACCCTTCGGTTATAGAATCCTAAAACTACCGACACCAATTCACAAAGAACCATTGTACTGTTAGGAGGCCGACCCAAAATGTCTTTTAAAAAAAAACTAGGTTTTTGTTCACCACGAAGTTCTTTTATTGAAGAACACTTAAATAGGCTTTGACTACAGAACCTTTTAGTAAATGCAACTGACCGACCCGGCGTATGAAATCTAACTAACTTAAAAATGGTAAATTAAAATGGAGTAGAATCATAATGTCGACGCTACACTTTAGCGCGATGTGAGACGTAAATGTCCAGTGTCGACTATGCAATATTTACATGTAAAATAGAGACTTAACAGTACTTACATACCCATAAGCTACACATATACACATTAAGCATAATATAAAACATCTCGTTTTCTTGTAGATGTATCACTATTAAGAGAACAATTCATTACCTCTACGTTTCAGCGTCGGGCAGTTCGTAGTCTACACAAACAAAACAACGTGCCTTATTGTACACAAGTCGTGTGTATTCTAGCACGTATCTTTACACATCGTACAAATACACGCCGACTCCTTATTACAAACCCTTCTTTTCAACTCCGCAACCTCTTGCACCTGTCTAGAGAGTCTAGAGCAGTGATGGGCAAAGTACGGCCCGCGGGCCACCTCCGGCCCGCGAAAGCTTTTAATCCGACCCGCCAACGGTCCTTCGACATAATATATGGCTCGCGATAATCATAATTTTCTCGGTCCAGAACAATTATTCAGATTCTTCTTCATAGAACAATAGACGCATAGGTGAAGGACCCAGCTAACAGAAAATTATGGCTATGTTTGAGTCATCGTATGTGCCAACAGACTTTTTCAACAATAAAATTTCGGAAAATCTCAATCGGAAACCGATTTAATGATGAACACTTTCTCGCACTACTGAAATTTACTGTGTCACAGCTCGAACCTGCATTCGTCAAAACGCAAAGGAAAAATTCCTATAAATTTGGCCCGCCACTGAAATTTCTTAATTTTTCTGGCCCCCCATTAAGAAAGTTTGCCCACCACTGGTCTAGAGTCATATATGGGAAGGTTAAAACTCGCACTCGTTCGTTAAATTTCTTAAAGAACTTTCTTGCGTTAAAATTTGATTTAAATGTGCCTTCATCAAATACTTCAATGGAAACTACCCAGGAGCGCACCCGGACAGTGTCCGGGGAATCGCTTGGCATGATCCGTCATGTCGACCCCCGCCAGGGTTCATCCCAGGTGGTATATGGGAGGGGTCACCACAGTCCAACAGGCCCAAGGGTGTGCCTAAAAACCACCCCCAGTGACGCGGAGGTCGCGTCAACCCGTGCCGGCTCTGAGATGGAGTCGGCACTTGATATGGGTACCGAGACCGAGGATACCCTCGGTCTCCATGCCGAAGAAGCGGGTCGGAAGAGACCTAGGTCAAGCGGACCAGGCAAAGGTCTGTTCCGTCGGCCCGGGTCTGCAACATCAAGCAGCGAGGAGGACCTTCCCAGGAAGGTAGTGGCCACCACCGCGGGTAGAGGTCGGAAAGCCGACCTCTACAGAGCGAGAGGGAGGGTGGCAGAGCCGCCGGCGATTGTGCCCCCGCAGCCAAGCGGAAGGATCACGGAGGTGCCGGCGGCGAAGGAGATTATGGCGGCTCTTGCCCGCATTTCTGGCGCCGTTAAAGGCGCCAAAAATGTAGCGGGCAAGAAAAAAGTAGTGACGGAAGCCGTCACGGGTGCCACTAAGGCGTTGGAGGAGCTCCTCGAGAGGAGCGTCTCCAACGAGGAGGGGAAGCTCCGGGCTCGGGTTGCGAGCCTGGAGAAGGAGCTTGCCGACTCCCGCAAGCAGCAAGAGCTGATGCGGGAGGAGATCGGCAAGCTAACGCAGCTGGTTCAGGGGGCCGGGGAGGCTCGGGGTGTGAAAACCCCCGCTCCCCGTGCACCTCCTAAGGCGACACCAACGATGGTCCAGCTGCTGGAGACCATCGAACGACGCCTCGGCGTCCTCGAGGACCGGGCATACCGCCCGCCGCTGGCGGCACCCGTCGTCACGTCGTACGCGGCGACGGCTGCACCCAGTGGGGCTCCTGGTCCCCGACAGAAGGTCTCCGCCCCCTCCGCCCCCAAGGAGAAGACGGCACCTGGTGTAGGTGGCAACCTCGCCTCCACCAGCACAGCCAGTGCTCCCGTTGCACCCCTGACTCCCTCAAGAGAGGGGGTTTGGGAGGTGGCGGGAGCAAAGAAGAAGGCGGCTAAGGCCGCCAGAAAGGCGGCGAAGGCCGCCAAGAAGACGGCAAAGGTCGCCGCAAAAGCGGCAAAGGCCGCCGCGGCGAAGGCGCCAAAGAGGCTCCGCGCTCCTCGCTCCACTGCCGTCGTCATCACGGTGACGGCAGAGGGCAAGGCGAAGGGCGTGGGGTACGCCGAGGTCCTGAGGCAGGCGAAAGCCTCAGTCGACCTCAAGGCCCTCGACATTGAGGGAGGTCTCCGGTGCAAGGTGACGCGCACCGGAGCACGCCTCCTTGAGGTCTCTGGCGCCACCAGCGGCCCCAAAGCTGATGCCCTAGCGGCAAAGCTGGGAGCGTCGCTGGACACGGGCGACGTCCGCGTCACCAGACCCAACAAATGCGCGAGTCTGCGCATTTCGGGTCTGGATGACGCGGCCACGACGGAGGAGATAATCTCTGCCGTCGTGGAGGCGAGCGGCTGCCCGCGCGATCAGGTGAGGTCAGGCGAAATCCGCTTTGGCCCCACCGGTCACGGTTCGGCAGTCGTGAGCTGCCCCGTCGCGGCGGCTCAAAAAGTCGCGGACGGACGGAGCCTTCTAATTGGGGGCTTCCTGAGGGCGCAGGTGCATCTCCTGCAGCCCCGCGAAGACAGGTGCTTTAGGTGCCTGGTCGTGGGGCATGTGGGGGTGCAGTGTGCGGCGGAAGTCACCGTAGGAGATCGGTGCTTCCGCTGTAGTCAGTCCGGTCACAAGGCCCTTGCCTGTGACGCTCCGCCACGCTGTTATAAATGCGTGGCGGAGGGCAAGGAGGCCGACCACCGGGCGGGCAGCAAAGCCTGCGCTGCCTCAAGGCCGAAGCCCCGTCCGTCCGCACGGGGGGGAGAGGCTGTGGGTGCAAGTTCGCGGCAGGGTGCGGAAATGGACGTCCATTAATGGACACCCATATCCGCATCCTGCAGGTGAATCTGAACCACTGCACTGGTGCTCAGGACCTTCTGTACCAGAGCATCAGGCAGTGCTCCATTAACATCGTCGTCGTCGCCGAGCCGTACTGGGTTCACCCGGGAAGCCCGGTGGATCTGGACGGCGTGGCGACCATTTTTGGGGGGACCGGCGCGGACGACTCGCGCCTGGCGGTCATCGCCAGAGGCCCGGGTTGTGTCGCGGCGGAATACGAGGGTGTGGCTGTCGTAGCCGTTTACATCTCGCCGAGCCTCGACCAGCATCAGTTTGAGCTATGGCTCCCTGAGCTGGACGTCGTTCTCGCTGCATGCCGGCCTCGCCCTGTCCTGGTCTTGGGAGACTTCAATGCCTGGTCTCAGGCTTGGGGCTCCCGGGAAACCAGAGACAGGGGGAGGATACAGGAGGACTGGGTCACTACACGTGGCCTAGTCATCCTGAACCGGGGGAATGTCGCAACCTGGACGCGGCGGGGGCTCAGCTCGGTCATAGACGTTTCGTTTGCGACCCCTGAGATCGCCCGCCGTGTCCAGGGATGGCGCGTGGTGGAGGAGGAGGAGACGTCATCAGATCACCGATATATTCGGTTTGACGTCTCCCCTCCACCTAACCTGCCGCCAGCAATTGCGAATCCCCCGGAACCGCGTTGGGCACTCCATCGCCTTGATCGGGAGGCTCTCCTGGAGGCGGCCATCGTGCAGTCCTGGATTCCGACAGCGGACAGGCCTGCCGATGTTGATACCGAGGTGGAGTGGTTCGGGAGAGCCATGTCACACATCTGCGATGCGGCGATGCCCAGGGCTAGGCCCAGACCGGCGAGGAAACAGGTGTACTGGTGGACGCCGGAAATCGCGCAGTTGCGCGCGGATTGCGTTACCGCGCGCCGCCGGTACACCAGTTTTCGCCGGAGGCGTCGCCTCTCTGGAGGGCCCTCTTGGCCTCCTTGTACCCATCGTAGAGCTCCGTCTCTCGGGCTGCCGCATCGTCTGGGCAGCCCGAGAGACGGAGCTCTACGATGGGTACAAGGAGGCCAAGAGGGCCCTCCAGACCGCCATCAAGCGGTCCAAAAAATTGGGCCGCGAAGAGCTGATGGAGACTCTGGAGCGGAACCCGTGGGGGCGCCCGTACCTCATGGTAAGAGGCAAATTACGCCCTAAGGCGCCCCCACTAACCCAGAGTCTCCAGCCGGAGCGGCTGGAGGGGGTCCTGGACTCCTTGTTCCCGTTGAGAGCGGAGGAACACGTTCCTCCGCGCATGGCTCCGTCTCAGGCGCCCAACGCGGAAGGCAGCGAGAACGACGTACCCGTAGTCACCGAGGGTGAGTTAGGGGCGGCTGTCCTACGGCTTAAATCCCGCAGAAACACCGCCCCTGGACCCGACGGCATTCCAGGCCGTGCATGGGTCCTGGCTCTCGAGGAGCTTGGGCCTCGACTTATGGGTCTTTATAGCGCATGCCTCGAAAAAGGCCAGTTTCCCAAGGTCTGGAAGACAGGGAAACTGGTCTTGATTCGAAAGGCGGGGCGGCCGGCAAATTCCCCATCAGGGTACCGGCCGATCGTGTTGCTCGACGAGGTGTGCAAGCTCTTTGAGCGCATTATTGCACAACGCCTCGTCGGGCACCTCACACGCGTGGGGCCTGATCTGGCGGATAGTCAGTTTGGCTTCCGTCAGGGACGCTCCACCGTGGACGCGATCATGCGCATTAGAGGCCTGACGGAGGAAGCAGTCTCACAGGGTGAGGTGGTGGTGGCGGTGTCCCTCGACATCGCCAACGCATTCAACACCTTGCCCTGGAGCTGCGTCAGGGAGGCGCTTATCTATGATCTAGACGCACCGTGACGCAGCACTTAAGGCCACGGCAGGGGTTGCTCAGGTCGTAGGTCGGATTCGGCGACTGGGTCTCGAGGTCGCCCTTCACAAATCCGAGGCTCTGTGCTTCCACGGACCTCGGATGGGGCCACCTGCGGGATCCAGCCTACAGGTAGGGGGCGTCAGCATCGGCATCGAGCCCTCGATGAAGTATCTGGGGCTCGTACTCGATGGCCGGTGGAACTTCGGACATCACTTCCGAAGTTTGGTCTCTCCATCTCCAGCGGGAGTAAGTGGGACTGCGCCGCCTCTTTCTGCGAGCAGGTCATGCTCGCGAAGGAGGCGGCGGGCCGGGTGCGGGAGAGAACTCTCCCACCCGAGTTCCGCAGTCGGCGCCCTGGGCGCCGCCGACGTGTCTTCGCCGAGGACTATCGGCCTCCATGACCGAGGGTCTGAGGACGGTGAGAGGGCTGCTCACCGTCCTTACAGAAGCAGGCCCATGACGGCAGCGTGACGTGAGCAACTCACGCACGCCCCCCCCCCCTTAGAAGCGGGGTCACACCCGAAACCCCCCATAGACGCGGGATTGCACCCGAACCACCCCCTGGGCGAGGCCGCATTGGCGGCCATAGGTCTGTTGGGAGTCACGGCACATCCTTCCTGAGGGCTTACCCGGGGCTCTCAACCATAGGCTGTTAGGCGTGGCGTGAGGTTTTTTAGTCGGTAAGAGTCCGGCATAACATCTTATGAGGATTTTCCCTCACGTTAAACAAAAAAAAAAAAAAAAATGTGCCTTCATACACAAAGTTGTTCACCTCTCTGAGTAATTTATGAGTTTGACTAAGTAAAAAACCGGCCAAGTGCGAGTAGGACTCGCGCACGGAGGGTCCCGTACAAAAAACGAATGAAAATTCCGTTTTTGTATGGGAGCCCCCTAAATTATTATTATTTTTCTGATTTTAGTATTTGTAGTTCTAGCGGCAACAGAGATATATCATCTGTGAAAATTTCAGCTCTCTACCTATTACGGTTCCTGAGATGCAGCCTCGTGACGAACAGACAATCAGACAGACGTACACCGAAGTCTTATGAATAGGGTCCCGTTTTTTACCCTTTGCATACGGAACTCTAAAACGGTTCGCAGAAATCTGTCGTTTTTAATATCGTCACATGAATAAAAAAGTTGTGTCGTTTAGGAGTTTCATCGTCCCTGTGGGCTGAGAGACTGCGAGTAAATGTTTATTTTTATTGTTCAAATCTACCCCTGAACATTAACGTAATAGCCGCCACGAGAATTTGAGCTACGAGATATCATTTACACTGAAATACACAGTTTAAAAATAATATAGGTACCAGAAAGCTTACGAAATAAATGAACAGCGATAGGTATTGTATTTAAAAATCGTTACAAACGATCTAAATTAATTTACATAACAGAAATCCCTTTAGATTAAAGTATAAAGCTTCCTAAACACTGGAAATGCTACCTTCGTACTCGTAGCAGCGTAGAGCGTAGCGTAGAGGCTGGGCGGACGCTGGGCGCGTGCGTGCGTCAGTCGGCGTTAACCGCGCGTCGTCGCATCACGCCCGGCATGCGTTCCGGCGTCACCCGGCGCCTCCATCTAACATATTTTCTACACCGCGCGCCCCTGTAAGTAACTAACAATCACTTTTATTCTCATTTTCCTACCTATTTATAAGTTACACATAGTTTTTAATAGAGAAAGTGTCAAGCGGAAATGATGATATCCGCACGTGTCGTGGATCCATATTCAGCCGGCAGTGCTTCCCGACGCACAGTAACAAATGAGCGGTTCGTTCGATAGCCCACTGCCCCTGTGAGAGGCTCCCGAGTGAAGCCCTCTCTTCAAGGGCTGTTCACAAGTTTGATTAAAGCGTTTTGTTTTGAACTGTGAACTAGAATTGCCACTTTGATCTAATGTTTTGTTTTTCTTCTTTGTACACGTGGGTTTATGTTGTGTATACATATATGTATTGTAGTTTATATAAAGTTAAAGACGTACATACATACATACATACATATGGTCACGCCTTTATCCCCGAAGGGGTAGGCAGAGGCATATTAGGTATATGCCCACATTTCACCTTTGTATAATTTGTCCCACGTAATAGGTGGAGAGCCGTATTGCCGTGTTTAAATGGACAGGCGCAGGTTGTGACTGCCTGCTGTTGAAATAAAGCCTTCAACTTGGCTTAACGACTGCCATTTTACTGGCAACCTGGACCAGCGGCTTAACGCGCCTTCCGAAGCACAAAAACGCTCAAATAAATGTCACAAAGTGATCACATGGATGGTCATCCATCCATGGACCGGCCATGGTGAAAGTTGCTTACTGCAGTGATCGTTTACAGAACCCTGAGTCCGCGGGGCCACGAGCGCTTCAGTTAAAGACGTACATATTAAAATTTTGTGTAAGTAGACACCTGCATTGATTCTTATGTGTCTTTAATATTTTCCATTCCTATACTTATAAAAGAAATGTCTAATTTTAGTCCAATAAATTACTGCATGTAGTGTTATTTCATTAGAATGAGCACGTTTCGTATAAAACCTAGTGTACTATGTGAACTCGATGTACCAACCCTATTTGACACACTAGAAAAGGCTTAGGCGTGTAATCTGGTTATAACGTGTTGAGAGAGAACACGTATATGTATTGTCTACGCTATCTTATGAAAGTGTTGTCGAAATTAATCAAAACAATACCAATTATTTTGTATCAATCAATTAATAAAACCAGTCTACCAAAGACTGTCCACTAAGGCCTCTCCTTTAATCCACGCCATGCTTCGACCTCATCTAAATCGTCTATCCATTTTTAAAGGTACACGATATTTAAATTATATTAGCCATTATTGAAAACAATGACGATAAAATAATCCTTGACTTTTGAGCTTGTAGAAACCTGTCGAATAATTTACTAGGAAAAACACACAGACTTGTTTCAAACATGTTACAATTCTGAACGGATTTCCGACCACACGGATTGATTACGTGTGCCATAAACCCAAATTTGATTTAAATTTGTAGTAACATAGGTATGATCGTACTACCCAAGGGTACAAACAGTAATTAAAAAAGAAAACCAAATAAACTTACTGCTCGTTCGCTCTAACTTTGCCGCTCGGCTCCATACTAAAGTCGAATTTTTAATTAGACGAAGTAAATTGACAGCAACTAATGTCACTTCTTCATATAATGTTGCGTATTTTCTATGACGAAGTGACATTAGCTACTGTCAATTTTCTTCGTCTAATTAACAATTCGGGTATACGCCTCTACGCCAGCGGCAAAGTTAGAGCGAACGGGTAGCCATTTTTTTCATTTAATTAGTTGTAAATACGGGCATGCATGATCGATGAGCTAAATGGGTGCTACGGGTTCGTAGCACCATTTAAATAGTAATAGGTGAAGTCTTGGGGCACAACAAGTATGTACCACATTGTAATTAAAACACTGCACAACATCACTATAGGGTTGTAGAAGGCCCTATTATTCAGACTGTTCATTTTAAAAAGAAAACGTCGCGCGGTTGTAGGGTACATGAAACAATTGCCGGTCGTCTGGCGCGTCTCGTAGACTCTTTCATACGTTTTAGTTCCTTTTTAGGTTGTCTACTATTCTGTGAGGTCTGTAAGACGTGGAATGAAAGCGGTCCGCAATTAGCACCAGTCTGGCTGGCTAGTGCTTTTTGAATCAGACTCGTTTCACGCCGTAAAGAAGTATAGCTCACTATATTTTCTTTCATTGTTATTTAAGTTTTGATTTTTTAGCTTATCATGGCATTAAATGATAAATAGTGCGCCAATTGGCTTGCCGAGCGTAAATTCGGTTTTCAAATTTCTTTACGATCGTAAGAAATCAGCGCGGCGCGGCGCACATAGCCGTATAGTGCCAATTGTTGCTACCAACAAGTTTGATACTTTGGTTTTCCTTGATGTATTACCGGTGTCATATTCTTAGTCTAAGCGTTCAATCTTTTAATTTAATTTTTATGTTAGTAATATTAGTTAATAATTATTGATTATTTTATTGCAAATTGATTGATATTAAGTAGTGATATACACTGACATCATAAAATTAATAAAGTTGACATTTATTTACCAAACTAATATCAAGATTGCAATTAGAAATACCGAACCGAAGGTACCGACGTGCATGCATGAAAAGAAAAATGAAAATTGAAGAAGCAAGTGAGGTGTGTATGGAGCGTGCCGTGTGGCGCTCGGTTCTTTCTGCCTACCCCGCAAGGGATTTGGCCTGAAGATAGTATAGTATATAATACACACATACATGAAAACGGTCCATAAGTTTATTTTTAAAGTATCTAAATATACGAAAATTGTAGAAAGTAATGGACAATATTCTATTTTACACTATAAACATTTAAATTTGACAATACACATACATAGTTAAAAACAATAATATTAACGTAGCAATGCGCAGGCGCTTGGCATGGTCCGATGTTTTGCTGCCTACTGCAGATTCAGTGCTGGCAGGAACATTAAAATATTTTTAATAAATAATCAATAAATATTGTTGGATATTCTCACACAACATCATCTAGCCCAACTAAGCTATAAGCTTGAGCTATTGGATCTAAATCTAATCTTAATTGATAGTATGTGTTTTTCATTCACAACAACCAAATATTTATTAAGAGGTATGTGCATAACAATGCACACCGCCAAGAAAAAGCCATTCCGTATCGGCATTGATCGATTATTAGATACCTACTAAGATGAATTTTGGGAGGGACCGAACTGAGTTTCTTGGGGTGTTCTTCTCAGTTTGTAGCATTTCCGAACCCCCAGTAGAGTCCCAAAAATGTTGACAAACCTATTTTTTTTAAGTTCAAAGGGAATAAATTTTATTTTATTTTATTGTATTGGTTCTTTCTAGGCGCAATCATTTTGGGCAACAGACGTCAGTCGTAAAAATTTAACAATTTAGGTTCTATCCTCGTAGTCCAGAACTCGTCGTGTTTCGAAATATTTACTGTGCTTATGGGCAAATTAGTGTTTAGTCTACACCGTAAATCGATAAATGTTGGCTTGACTGAAAGTAATTTAAATACAATTCATTAAAAATATTTATTATATACACAAGATCACTAGAAGATAAAATAAAAGCAGCTTCTCACTTGATTTGAAGTTGGCCTTGGATTTTAAAATACTAGTCATGCTTTGTAAACAGATCCGTTTTTCTACATAATTTAATTTTACCATCTGCTATGGCTTGTTCCACATCCATGTATATAGGGACTGTTCTAGGTTAAATTGATTGATTGGTTATTAGGTCGTCTAAAACAAGGTTCTTTAGCAGTGGTGAGACCACGCCCCCTTGTGGACAACCTTTGGCCATGGCTGCGCACTGGTTTCTGCTTGTCTGTAGCTTTAAAATGAGTCTGCAGGGAATGACTGCAGGGAAGACTTCATTCTGTCCTGGAGATTTGAAGGACTTAAAGCTGTTAATTACCCATTCAGTTTTTTGTAAGTTGACAGAATAGATTAGAACAGGTCTTGCGAGCTCCCACTGGACTTCTTCTGTGGATACGTTTTCCACCAGCCACATGATTGTCAGCAGCAATTGGCATTCTGGGAAGTGCGTTTGTATCAAAATACTCTCGGCTTCTTTTTATGATAGTTAACGTTAGTAGAATGTTGTAGTGGTAATTTATATGTTATTAATTTATTGTTTTCGAGTAATTAAGTGATTTAGTGGTCATTATTAGGGTTCCGTACCCAAAGGGTAAAGAACGGGACCCTATTCATGAGACTTCGCTGTCCGTCTGTCTGTCTGTCTGTCTGTCTGTCTGTCCGTCAGGAGGCTGTATCTCCTGAACGGTGATAGCTAGAGAGTTGAAATTTTCACAGATTATGTGTTTTTGTTGCCGCTATAACAACAAATACTGAAAACAAAAACATAATAATATTTAAGGGGGGCTTCCATACAACAAACGTGTTTTTTAGCGATTTTGTCTTATATATTCGGTAATAAGGTATCCTTCTCAATTTAAATACGTTAGTTAATTTGAACATTTCATCAAGATCATTCATTCCCTTTACACCATGCAAATTAAATGAATACTTTAGGAGGTATAGCACAATCAAATGTTGCTCAATGAAATTAATTTCGTGTCGCCATGATTGAACATTATACGGGTCACATACTAACTTATTTTTCGACTTTCATCGTACATATTTTTTCTTTAAAAAGTGAACAACGCTTTCAGCAGATTACTTTAGGTAGGTGTAATATTTCAAAGATAGCTATTTCATAGGAAATAGCAAACAAATAGTCCATATTTTAGATTTTTCTCCAGTATAAACAATTTACGTACAAACACACAATTTATATTGTAGACGTAGATATCGTGTTTATAATGTCATCATTTTCAGAATATTGATGACATTTGATGTCATCAATATTCTGAAAAAGAAATTAAACATAGAGTTCACAAACTCTTTTTGAAATATATACTGTACCTGCCGTAGAGGATCTATACAAGGATAGTAAACACTATAGAGCAACGCGAACTGTCTAAAGACGCGCCTTGTATAACACTATAGAGCAACGCGAACTGTCTAAAGACGCGCGTTTTATAACACTGTAGAGCAACGCGAACTGTCTAAAGACGCGCCTTGTATAACACTATAGAGCAACGCGAACTGTCTAAAGACGCGCGTTGTATAACACTATAGAGCAACGCGAACTGTCTAAGGCGCGCGTTGCTCTGTGTTAATAGGTAATGAGGGCAACCGGTAGACGCTTGAAATACTCACAGAATATCGAGCAGTGTATTTTCATAAAAAAATAATAGTTAAAACAAAATGGACCTTTACTGGGACATCCTTTCGAGAGCTTACCCGGGGCTCCCAACCGTAGGCTGTTGGCCGTTACGTGGGGTTTTTTTGTCGGTAGGAGTCCGGCATATCATCCATTAAGGATTTTCCATCTCGTTAAATAAAAAGAAAAAAGGGGGCTCCCATGCAACAAATAGGAACGACTTTTTGTTGTTTTTTGGTACGGAACCCTCCGTGCGTTAGTCCGACTCGCACTTGGCTGGTTTTATAATGTTAATTTGCCTTTGAAAATGCCGAAAGGTACCACCAAGTGCCATCAATCAACAGTATAAATAATTCTTTTCATGTGTGGGTCAGGCCGCCGCGCCGTCAGGTTTCTTTATAGATACGGACAGTTCTGTCCCTTGTTTGGCTAGTATTAGTCTGACTCTATCAGAGGTTTCTACTTGGTACTTTTGTATCTCAGTCGCTACTTGTATTTTACTTTAGCGGCTTTATAGCCGTCCCAATCCTGGTCTGGTTCCTCACAGGTGTTCCATAATTACCACATATGAAAATGGTGTGTTAATATGTTATTATCAATACCACACGAATAGTGACTACCTGCCTTGCGTATAATACCTACACCTACGCTGTTCGTGAAGAAAATAGTGCAACTGTAAAAGCTTATAACTTGGTCAGTTTTCGTTAGTTTCATTTAATTTTTTTTATACAGTATTTTGAAGCGAAACTCTAGTCGGGGTGTCTGAGCTTTGCACTATACAAAAGTTCACGTTGTATATCGACCATAAATATTTATATATATTATATTATACGTCACAAAGTACTAAGATTGTTTGGTCACGCTAGAATTAGACTATTTTTGTTCATTTTTTCGTATTCAAAAATGGAACATCGAGCGACATGACCACTCTCTGAGAGCCTCTCGGCGGTACTAAATCGTATTTGTTCGCGTATCTGCATTTATAGGGGTTCACAAAATACTTTGTAAAAAAAAATCTGTATCTAGTTACTTAAAAAGAAATATTTTTATTGTCAAAGGAGAAGTTCTGACATAATATTATATAATTATCATAATGATTTAAACTACAGAAGCTGGTGAAAAGACTACTTTATTTTGGTGAAATTTCTCAGTATTTGAGTAAACTTTACAGTCATTTTTCTCTAAAAAAAGGTACCTACCTGATATCAGGTTATTCTACAAACAGATAGCTAACGCCCTTTGCAATTCCTTCGTATCCCTTGTTTTTTAAATTTATCAGTAATTTGACATGAATTTAAGCATCGAAATCTATGCAAATCGTACGATTTGAAAAACCTGTTTCACTTTCGTTGATATTAACCATTATGTAATCAGTTGTTAGGTAAAATATGTTTTATGAAACGTTTAGAGAGCTAAATTTACTAAGTATGTAAGTGAATACCATGTTTGTACGATAAATATTTAATGACTTTAAATGCAATGAAAAGTATGGTTTCTGAGCAATATGTGGCGCGAAATATGTTAGCCCTCTTAACTACAAAGAGATATATGAAGCACTGTTAATAATGTAATATATTGCAATTAAAACACTGCACATACACTATACGAGTGTAGAAGGCCCTATTATTCAGACTGTTCATTTAAAAATGAAAACGTCGCATGGTTGTAGGGTATATGAAACAATTGCCGGTCGTCTGGCGCGTCTCGTAGACTCTTTCATACGTTTTAGTTCCTTTTTAGTATGTCTACTATTCTGTGAGGTCTGTAAGACGTGGAATGAAAGCGGTCCGCAATTAGCACCAGTCTGGCTGGCTAGTGCTTTTTGAATCAGACTCGTTTCACGCCGTAAAGAAGTATAGCTTACTATATTTTCTTTCATTGTTATTTAAGTTTTGATTTTTTAGCTTATCATGGCATTAAATGATAAATAGTGCGCCAATTGGCTTGCAAGTATGTGTTACTCTATCCTTAACTACAAAGAGATATATGAAGCACTGTTAAGAATGTAATATATTGCAATTAAAACACTGCACATACACTATACGAGTGTAGAAGGCCCTATTATTCAGACTGTTCATTTAAAAATGAAAACATCGCATGGTTGTAGGGTATATGAAACAATTGCCGGTCGTCTGGCGCGTCTCGTAGACTCTTTCATACGTTTTAGCTCCTTTTTAGTTTGTCTAAGCTATTCTGTGAGGTCTGTGAGACGTGGATTGAAAGCGGTCCGCAATTAGCCCCAGTCAGGCTGGCTACTGCTTTTCATAAATCAGACTCGTTTCACGCCGTAAGGAAGTCTAGCTTATTATATGTCTGTCATAGTTTTTTGAATTTTGACCTTTTGAATTACTAAGCTTATATCACGACGTTAAATAATCTAGTACTTCTGCGAAGTGCAGACCTCGCAATCACCCAGGAAAAAAGGAACCTGTCAGGAATCATATCCTTAATGTTTCAGTGAAAAATCATAAATAACGCGACAACTATCTTTACCCCTTTTCTCCCCCATTCCCCTCATAAAAAAAAGTCTCGACAAAAGTTGTACCTATTTTAAAACAAAGAACACGTGTGCCAAGTGCTCTAATCCACTTTAATCCACTAAACAAATGCATAAATCCATTTGGTGAAAATCAGTTAAGAAATGCGTCCTCTTGACCGGAACTGACATACACACAGGCATACGGACGAAAGCAAAATCATCCATACTGTCGAATCAGAGACTCTCACTCGCTTCGCTCGTTACCTTTACTACATTTACTACTACTACTACGTTACGTTACTTACAAAATTTGCAATCAAACATATCAGTATGCCATATCTACATGGAGAATACGCGCCTCTGTGATGCATTATAAACAATGAGTACATAACAATACGCACTATAATATAACCAACTGACTATTGTAAAAACAATCACTATAAACGATCACTGCAGTAAGCATCTTTCACTATGGCCGGTCCATGGATTGGTGACCATTCATGTGATCACTTTGTGACATTCATTTCAGCGTTTCCGTGCTTCGGAAGGCACGTTAAGCCGTTGGTCTCGGTTGCCAGTAAAATGGCAGTCGTTAAGCTAAGTTGAAGGCTTTATTTCAACAGCAGGCAGTCACACCCTGCGCCTGTCCATTTAAACACGGCAATACGGCTCATCACCTATTACGTGGGACAAATTATACAAAGGTGAAATGTGGGCATATAATATGCCTCTGCCTACCCCTTCGGGGATAACGGCGTGACCATATGTTTGTATGTATGTATTACAAACAAACAGAAATAGTCAAATACAAACAAAAAAAATTGATAGTCGATTTACCGAAGAAGTCTGCAGGGAAGCTATAGGATATTTAGCATCACGGTACAACGATAAGTGTTTTATAGTAGTTTGTGCTACGAGAACTAGCCGTACTCGTAGCACAATTCTAACAAGTTGAATTTGAACTAGATAGCGCTGTACTTCAAACAATAATAAGTACTTAATAATTGATAATAACCCACATAACCTACCTGCCTTCTTTATAAGTTACAATAGACTTTTGGAGCACATAAATGTACCACAACCTCATTTTAGTATAACTGCCTCGAAACATTTCTATTTTTTTTATTTTGAACACTTACACAAACAACATTGCAATACTTTTCATATCCTTGTACAAAAAATATATAGAACGTTATTCACCCATAAGGACGCCTAATTTATACTGCGTGTGAAGAATAACTCCACTTAGTAGAAACAAAGTACAAACAATACCGACATAAACACATGCTCTACATTACTTACACGTTGTTAAACTTATATATAAACAGACACATGTTATCTATACTAATAATATTATAAAGAGGAGAGATTTGTTTTTTGTTTTATTTTGTTTGTTTGTTTGTAACGAATGGGCTCCGGAACTACTGGACCGATTTGAAAAATTCTTTCACTGTTGGAAAGCTACGCTCTTTGCGGTGAACATAGGATATATTTTATTCCCGTACTCCCACGGGAACGGGAACTACGCGGGTGAAACCGCGTGACGTCCGCTAGTATAATATATTAGATTCCTTTTACATATGGCATTATTTTAGTATAGCATTCCTGATCCTCTCTGAAAGAAAGTGTTAGCAATTCTCGTTTGTTTCGGGCGCTCGAAGCTTTTTCCTATTTGATGACACGTTAAATATAGCTTCTATATTTTAAGTAGGACCCAGGAGGACCATTTTGAACACTTTAAATGTTCTTTCGTATTCTACGACAGCAGTATAGTAGTACGTAATATTAATAAATAATACTAGACACCATCATATTATCTTAGTATAAGCCCCCTGGTTGCATTCAAAATGTGCATATTCATTGATATCTGTTTAAAAAAAAATTACATTTGAGACTTGTTGATAATACAAGTGACGGCCTTATCTCACAAAATGCCTTCTCACAATACATCCAAGTGCAGTTGCCATTTGATATCCCACTCTACAGTCACCTATTTCAGAGCTTTATTCATCAGTATGCAAGATCCATGTAAAAAAAAAATTAAAAAAATGTTTTCTTTTTATCAACAAAATGACATAATTATTGCATGCCAGGTGAAAGACAACGAAATGAAACAATGAATCCTTTCTGTCTCTCAGTTACAAAGCTACCCAAAAATAAAAGCAACCTCCCTGACGAGTTTAATTAGATAATCAAATATTCATTTATTCCCAGCAACCCAGATAGCAGCCGGGAAACAATACCCCAGTTAATCTTACGAGACCTTTGACTGGTTTAAAAATGTTTTGTTCCATTTAGCTCGCAGAATTTACTGGTAGATTTGTCACAAATTATTTCGTGACTTTGGTTTCGTGAAAATTGTGATGTGATGGAAATTTGAATTGCTAGACAAAGTAGAGAAATAATTAGGCGGTGTGATCTCTACTATCATAAAATTGTTGAAATAGCTGTGACGGTTTTTTTACGTGAGGGAAAATTCTCATGGATGTTATGCCGGACTCCAACCGATTAAAAAACCTCACGTAACGCCCAACAGCCCACGGTTGTGAGCCCCGGGTAAGCCCTTGGAGGGATGTCCCAGGATAGCTGTGACGGTACATTCAAGATACATTTTAAAAAATAACTGTTTTCGACTAATTTTGGGCTTCTGAGTCCAAATCTATTTTTATTCTTCGTGTCTGTTTGTTTGTTTATTTGTTTGGGGTTGGAGCAAAATTCAGTAGCTTGATCATAATTGTTCTATTAGGATTTTGTAGGTATTTTTTCAACTTAAATATTGCTGTATGTTTCATTTAAAATCGGTTCCGCATAAATGATAATACAGCTTGACCTATGTTTTACTAGAAGCTCTATGCATTGGACAAGTCAAAGTGGATTGGTTATTGTTAAAAGCACCACGCGAACGAAGTTTCGGGCAAAAGCTAGTATTTTTATAAAAAGGCATATAGCACAACCTATTGAATAGATTTGACAAGAGGTTGGGTCGTAGATACGACCTTTTGTTAAACTATTCAGTAGTTTATTCAGTTGCTTTTGCGTTTATTCAGGCAAAATAGCTTCAACAACTTTCTGGCTTTTGTATCCTTTTTTTTTGTTAACGTGAGGGAAAATCCTCATGGATGTTACTCATGGATGGACTTCTACCGACTAAAAAACCTCAGGTAACGCCCAACAGCCTATGGTTGGGAGCCCCGGGTAAGCCCTCGGAAGGATGTCCCAGGTCTCCCAACAGACCCACGGCCGCCACTGCGGCTTCGCCTAGGGGGTGGTTCGGGTACTATCCCGCGTCTTTGGGGAGTTTCGGGTGAGATCCCGCTTCTAAGGGGGGGCATGCGTGAGTTCCTCACGTCACGCTGCCGTCATGGGCTTGCTTCTGTAAGGACGGTGAGCCGCACTCTCACCGTTCTCAGGCCCCCGGTCATGGAGGCCGATAGTCCTCGGCGTGGCTTTTGTATCCTTTGTAGAAACATTCAATGTACATTTTAAGGGTTCTGTACCGGAAGGGTAAACGACGGGACCCTATTACTGAGACTGCTATCCGTCTGTCTGTCTGTCTGCCTGTCTGTCTGTCTGACTGACTATCTGTCTGTCTGCCGGTCTCGAGGCTGCGTCTCGGGAATGGCGATAGCTAGAGAGCTGAAATTTTCACAGATTTTGTATTTCTGTTGCCATTACAAAAAATACTGAAAGTAGAAAAGCACTAATATTTATGGGAGGCTTACAACAAACGTGCTGTTTTACCCGTTTTTTGGCACGGAACCCTCCGTGCACAAGTCCTAGTCGCACTAGGCCGGTTTTTATCAACATAGAAAGAATTTTTTAATACAGTTGCTCAAAAAGTGGCGTATTACAGGGACGTACAGCGTTCGGGATGTGGGTTATTACACACTCGTGCTTTTTCTTTACCATTCCCGCACTCGTGCGTTTTCTTTCCCAATTGTCAAAATAATGTCTGTGAGTTATGCAAATATTTCTAAAAAAACCGGCCAAGTGCGAGTTGGACTCGCCCATGAAGGGTTTCGCAGCAGCAAGTAACATAACATAACAGTTCTTATAGTTCGTTGTAACTTTGATTGATGTTTTAACACGTTCGCAGTGGCAGTGATTTTTGTAACCGAAAATTTTGGTTTATGACGTATTAAAAAAAAACTACCAGCACTATCTCGTTCGAACTAATTTTCGTTGGTAGTTTTTATGGCAATGTACATCATATATTTTTTTAGATTTATCATTCTCTTAGTTTAGAAGTTAGAGGGGGGGGGGGGGGGGACACATTTTTCCACTTTGGGAGTGTCTCTTGCGCAAACTATTCACTTTAGAAAAACATGATTTTAGAAACCTCAATAGCATTTTTGAAGACCTATCTATAGATAACCCTACACGTAAGGGTTTGATGAAAAAATTTTTTTAAGTTTCAGTTTTGAGTATGGGGACCCCCAAAATTTACTGCTTATTTTCTAGTTTTATATAAGAACCTTAATGCGGTTCACAGAATACATCTAGTTACCAAGTTTCAATAGCACAGGCCTTATAGTTTCGGAGAAAAGTGGCTGTGACACACGGACGGACAGACAGACAGACAGACATGACGAATCTATAACGGTTCCGTTTTTGCCATTTGGCTACAAAACCCTAAAAAGATACTAACTTGATTCAATATTAGATTAAAAGTAAATATAAAAAAAGTTGGCTGTATGAAGTGCACAGCCATAGTCTCTGCTTAGGAAGGTATTATATTCTTTTACGGTTGGCGCCATTTTGGATATTCAGGTTTATTGTGTTTTTATTATTTTATAAAATTGCTTAATTTTTTCGCAACTGTATTAAAAACAGTTATTCAATACAACGTGTGGGACTGTTATTTAAACTCGTTCCGACTGTCTACCCTCGCCTCCGGCTCGGGTCAACACCTGTCGTAACTCGTTGTAATAACAGAAATCCCACACTTGTATCGAAAACTACTATTTCAAATCGGTCCAGTAGTTTCGGAGCCTATTCCATGCAAACAAACAAACAAACAATCAAATCTTTTGCTCTTTATGATAATAGTATAGAAGATTCGTATTACCCATTTACATGGCCATGTCCAATGATATATGAAAACTATAGATACGTTATCAACACTGAAAAATGGCAACAAAAAAGTCAGGCAATTGCCTTAATTTTCATACATGCTATCATAGATAATTTCATAGAAATTCTTTTTTTGAATGTATAAAATATTTGCCGTTTTTGAAAGCCGTGATGTTCGCACATGACGTGTCTATATTTTATTACGTCTTTGGCCATGTCGCTATCATCTGACATTTCTACCTCGCCGATAGTTCATAGTCAATGAGTGCCTATAATCCAAAATTTGAAAAAAAAAATGCAGAAGAATGCACAAATTTCATTTGATTGAGCAACTGAATTTAGTATTTTACATTTTAATTTTAAGGAAAGCGGCAATAATACAGCTGTGAAACTTTTAAAATTGCGTTGCGCTGTCAAACTTCTTATACAATTTGCCTTCTCACCACAAATAAATACTGCAAAGAAATTTTCGAGTTTATAACTTTCAGACGATCAAATATATCGTTCAGAAAAGAAACTACTTAGTTCTTTTCTCTGTCGGACATAATTGACCGCAGTTTGCGGGTTCAAAACCTATTTACAAGAAGTTCGGACGACGAGCGCCTAACAATGCTAATGGCTATTATACCACTTCAAAAGTTTTGTTCAACTGCCATTTACAGAATAATGGAGATACTTCAGAAAGTTGGGCAACATAAATTAAATATTCTGGTCTTTATTTATAAGAGCTCTGGATGATTATGCCCAAATTGCCCAATAGAGACTATTACATCAGACTTCAACAACTTTGTCTGGGCTACGTTTACTGGGTTAAGTTCTTCGAAATCACGGAGGTGGTGGAATCTCTTTTGAAGAAACTCTTTGAAATGAGCATTATGTTCAAAGTCTTATAAATGAGGTGCAATTCTAAATTCAACGATTAGTGGGAATGGGGCTTGAAACTTTATACGTAGGCACTTGATTTGTTTTTAACGTGAGGAAAATCCTACATCGTGGCTATGCTGGAGTCCTACCGACTAAAAGCCACACGTTTCCTAACTAATGCCTACGATTGTCAGCCCCGGGTAAGCCCTCGGAAGGATACCCCAGAATTCCTAACAGACCTACGTCACGCAGGCACTAGCTATGCCCTACGGCTGAGCCTGTGTCTACGATCTCGGTAGCGCCTATTGTATTCACGTTTGCCCCTATGTACGAGTACGATAACCTGCGGATTTTATAGCTGGTATAACTTCAGAATATGTTGACTTTGTAATGGCGAAGGAATTTTTAACTATATCGCTTCAGTAGTTTCAGCCTTTATCGAATACAAACAGAAATCTATCGCTTATATAATACTAGCTGACCCGCGCAACTTTGTTTGCGTGATAAATGAAGAATCGCTTGACCGATTTTGTGCAAACTTCACATAAACCATCTACTAAATAGTTCGAACAAAGCCTAAACATTTGGTTTGTATAGGTGAGCCCGTTCTTGAGTTATAAAATTACAACGAAAAGTGGCATTGATTTTTATATATATAGATAGATTACATTCTTCAGAGATGAAAAGAGAAAAAATATTACCACGGTAACCTTATATTTGGCCTACATTTACGAATTCCTAGCCTCATTATTTCCCCCAAACGATATGTTTCAGTTATATTTCATTCCATTACAATTGTGATTTCGTACACAATAGACGTCGGTTCTCATTCCATTTCCAATAACTATAGGTTACTTTAATGTAACCTCTATTCAACTATGTACTGATCGACATTGTCGGCATTCCAATTTAGTAGCAGTTTGCTGAAATGTTGAATAACGTTCTCGATTTGTTTGTGAGTTCATAATAGCGGAATGTTATTGAGAATTCAGTCAACCAAAGGTTAGCGTCGATCGTTAAAGCTATACTCGTTCTACTATGGCTATGTTTATTTTTTTCGTTTTAATTATTTTGTTGATATAATTCACCTGAAGCGCTCGTGGCCACGCGGACTCAGTGTTCTGTAAATGATCACTGCAGTAAGCAACTTTCACTATGGCCAGTCCTTGAATGGTTGACCATACATTTGACCACTTTGTGACATTTATTTGAGCGATTCCGTGCTTCGGATGGCACGTTAAATCGTTGGTCCCGGTTGCCAGTAAAATGGCAGTTGTTAAGCCAAGTTGAAGGCCTTTTTAGGCGGCTTGCAAACTTTCAACAGCGGGCAGTTACAACCGGCGCCGGTCCATCTTAACACGGCAATACGGTTCACCACCTATTACTTGGGACAAATTCAAAAAAAAGGTGAAATGTGGGCATATAATATGCCTCTGCCTATAATTCTGCGATGAGATCCTAGGGAGATCTTCAGAGCCTAAGCTAGCACTATCTGCAATCTGCAAGTCGTGACCTGCTGCTGGGACCTGGTTTATAAAATGGCGAAAAAGAGGTGCAGATGACATACTTTTTTGTCGACCTAATGTAGACGAAAAATGATGGCCAAAAGTAGATTTTTAACAACAAAATGTGTGTCAAAATATGCTTTTGTTTTAATTGTATATTAATTTATACATAACGTGTAAAATGAGCATAGAACCAGCCCCATTTTAGATGAATGCATTTTATGACTTCAATTTTAACGGACACAGTATTGACGAAAAGAAGGAAAACTCTTGTAGGTACTAACTTGTCTGGTCAATGTGGTCCAATGCTTATCATTCTTCCAAAATTATCCAATGTTTATGTTCCAAAAATTTCCAAATAAGAGTAAAATAAGTTCCCGTGGGATGCGACAACGGGAACGGGTACCTTCTAGTAGGTAATTCATAAATCAATGTTTGCTATGTATTCTTTGTAATAGTAGGGGAGCCCACGATGCTAAATGGGGATTTACTCGAGCGTCGTAGAGACCTATTGGGATGCAAAGCTTAGATGATATGAAGAAAAAAATGTTATATGATATATACCTTTACATCGGTGGGGGAAGCGGCTAGAGATATTTAAATAGATATGTAAAAAAAAACTGTTGCATGGACATCCTCGAGCGCGTCAGATATTGATAGCATCAATTCCCTACGTATTTTTAATAATGTACGTATGTTAATCTGATCGTTAGCATGATGCGGGTGGTTGTATTTAAGGGTTGAAAATGAAAAGAAAAAAAAAATATTCGAGCGCGTCAGATTTTCTAAGGGAGTGTTAAGTGCACCAAAAAAAAGCTCTCATTCACTAATCTGACGATTTCGATGGGACGCAAACTCGCGGCCATTTTCATAATGTGCAAAAAAAATTCGCCATTTTGAAAAACTCAAGCGCGTCAGATTAAGATATATATGGTTCATCTTTATGTTCTAAACGTACTGTCTCATAATCTGACGATTATCTAGAGGGATTGGTCTGATCTGACAAAAAAAAAATAGAAAAACGGTTCACCTTAAAGGCCATCCCTGCAACTTCCCGCTAATTCCATTCCTGGGCTCTTAAAATTGTACTTATGACATTTTTGAGCTCAAAATAGAATTTATGTCATATTTTGAGCTGGCTGAGTTCAAAGAAATAATATTTCTATGCATTTGAGCTCTCTCAGCTCGAAAGTCTGATAGAAGTTTCATAGAACACTATTTTTGGAATTTTCAAACCGCAATAACTTTTGAATGGATAACCGATTTTCACGCGGTTGGCGGCATTCGACGCAGTTTTATCATCCTCATAAGTAATTTTGCAATTTTAATTGATCGAACCACAAATTTCGGAGTAATCCCGAAAAAACACATTTTCGGGTTTCTTTCGTTCACGATGTCTCTCGAACGAATCAACCGCTTTTGACCAGCTTGGTGGCGATCGACGCAGGTACAATCGCAAACAAAAGTACTAAGCCTAAAAATTCATTTTATCGATGCTGTTGCGTAATTTCCAGGACATAGATGTGAATAGGTCAATATTAATTCTATACAATTATTAAAAGTAAGTAGTAGTAGTAGTACGAACGAAGTTCGTAGACGCAAAGATATTTAGCGCATAGTGTAACTTTATCGATGAATTTTTGTTATTTCGGCTTGCGGAAATCGTCAGATTATTATATTTTTCATTATTCTTGAATTATTTCCTTCAAAATAAAAAAAAAATAGCTACGCTCGAGAATGTCGAGATGACGTTTTTTTTTACAACTTTGTTGCCCTCCCCTTTTTTTACGTCACTCTCAAATTGTCAGATTAGTAGAATATACACTTTTTAGGATGTAATTAACTCACCCTACCTTAATCTGACGCGCTCGAGAATTTCTGATGGTCAATTTTTTTTACTAATCTGATCCTGTATCCTTCACGGGCGGCCTTAAATACGGGCCTCATGTTTTGTGGAGGTACTTAACCGGGTACAAGGTATCCCCGTGTATATTAATCTGTCGCGCTTTAGTAAATCCCGAAATCCCTTCATGGGCTCCCCTACTATAATATACCTACCTACTTATCGGTTTCAAAACGAAATAATCGACTTCATGATTAATATGGATATAACTGATTAATCGAAATACATATTGGTATTATATTTTACCAGCATATACATTAGGTATGTGTTTCACCTGCAAAAATAAAACGCTTCTGCGGACAAGAGTTGAGTCTAAAATAAGATAAAATAGGATCGTTTATTTAGATAACTTTGTGGTCGACCAAACAATGGTTTCCTCTGGGTACTGTTTACGTGTAGAAGGTGACAGTTTTATTGATAAGGCAATTCCCTTCCCGAACACATCGCATTTGTATACCCAAGTTGTTGCGGCACCGATACCCTTAGTTTTACGAAGCTCGGTACTTTGTCTCGAACTCACGATTTATTAGTCCGCATTAGATTCATTACTTTGCCGGCGTATCGTAAAACATCGGCAAAGGATTTGCGGTGATTTGTTGTCAAGCTACACATATACGTATTGACAAAGTGTTACTTTTGTGTTTAATCAAAGGTCGAAATAAAGTTTAAGAACAACACGGTGGAAATATCTTCGGTCGTGTTGTAGGTAGGTAGAAATTGTGAAAAGTGGGATGGAGCATTACTGTACTAAAATCTTCAGGTCCAAACCAGCCTTACCCGGAAGTGGTGCACCTACTAACAGACAACATGTTGACAAATAGAAGGAAAACTAGAAAAACCTGTACCAACCCATTTGGCAAACGTGGCATTGTAATGTCAATCACCCTCCCAAAAGGAAATTGAGAAACATCTACATCCAGCAGTAGGGTGTGTTGACAGAACTTACAGTTACAAATGAGGACAAAATGTCACTGAATCTATGGACGATTGCAACAAAATCTTTTGAAGGTCTTCATTCTGTAGTACAGAAAAGGTACGGTACAGTATGGAGGAGGAGGTCATTGTACATTCATCTTCGAATAAAGAAAAATGTTCTGAGCGATTCATACGTGCCTATTTATACCTTGTTTATAACCAAGACAGAGCCGTGATATGACAAACAAGATATACACAAGGTTGGGAGTCCTGGGGTATACTTCCAAGGCTTACCCGGGTCTCCCAACCGCAGGCTGTTAGGTAGGATAGGTACGTGTCGTTTTTAGTCGGTTGGAGTCCGGCATAACATCCATGAGGATTTTCCTCACGTAAAAATAAAAAAAAAAAGGAGTCCGGCATAGCATCCATGTAGCATTTTCTTCTTGTTAAAAAAGGGGGAATTCAACATTTTGATAATTCAACCTAATGGTCCGATAGGAAAAAAAGATATACACAAGATCTGTGATTATTGTCAGGAAAGACTTCCTATTGAATAGAGTTAATTTAAAGTGAATAGCTTTAATCAATATCCCATTCGCCGTTCTATGCTCAAGTGCCGATGGATAAATAAACTTTCTGACTGCGGTCGGTAATGGATTGCTAATATTAGCTAAATCTCGTAAGTTTACACCCCCTACTAAACTGGATAAGTCTATTCCATCCGTCTTTTATCCGGCCGTTCGTTTCCCAAGGAGGGGCGAGGGCGTCGACACGTTAACTCTACTACATGCTTGTATTTGTATATTGTAGATGTAGAGGGATAGTTTTAAGGGTTTCGTACCCAAAGGGTAAAAAACGGAACTGTATTCATGAGACTTCGCTGTCCGTCTATCTGTATGTCTGTCCGCCTCGAGGCTGTAACTCGGGAACCGTGATAGCTAGAGAGCTGAATTTTCACAGATGATGTATTTCTATTGCCGCTATAACAACAAATCAGTAAAAAAGGGGGATTAAGTAGGGCTCCCATACAGCAAACGTGATTTTTGCCATTTTTTCGTACGAGTTTCGTACGTGCCGTTCGTGAGTCCGACTCTTACTTGGCCAGTTTTTTATCAACAACGGTAGGAAAAATAGTAAGGATAGTTTTTGCAAACGGAAAATGAATCGTTTTTAGAATCGCTTGTTCAGTGTTTTCTAAATGTACACTGCTGGTTAGTTCTGAAATAGGTGCCGTTTGTGGCATTTTTGTTTACGACTGTTTCTGTGCATGGTCCCGGAGGCCTGTGACGTTGTAGTAGTTATGCCAAGGCGAATTTCCTGCCTTAAGTTTTCATGTGACAACAGGTTCGACAGAGCGAGTGTAATATATTGTAAACGTCTAATGCTGCTGCTACTGTGATCACATTCGATCAAGTATGCTAGTCTGACTCCCTAGTTGTACAAAAAGAAAATAAAAAGATGATAGATTATTGTCGAAATTTTAAAGTGTATCAAAATGAGGCAGGAACTCAGAAATATACTGTTCAATAAATTCCTTCTATCCACATTCGTTACAAAAGTTTCGAAACCAACTACAAACTGAAAGAATTATCTCAATAAGTTATACGGTACCTACATTATAAATATCGCGTTAGATGCACTTTTTTGATGTTGGTTCGGTTGTGGGGAATACTTTTTTAATAAAACGTGCTACTATTGATGGAAACGAAGAGGGTGTTGAGCGCGCCCTATTTTATTTTTACGACCACAGTATATCTTGAAACAAGACACGCCGAGAGTGCTCGTATTGAATCCTGTCACTGTTTTGCGGTTCTCCGTTTACAGCCTTTTATGTGCCATGATACTGTGACATGATAAAACATTTTGTGTCAAAACTTGTGTTTACTTCAAAGAGCGAGTTTTGATGACACAAATATGTAAAGCAGCTGACGTTGGGGCTGTAATTGTTCCCTCCCACGCCTACCTTTTGATGGATTTCGTTTTATTTTTTTGAGCATCATTGTTCAGTGTGTAGATAGCAAATATTTTCTTTGCGATTATGGAAGTACCTATACGATATTAATTTAGTAGTTATTCATCTTAGATCATCTAACCACAGGATGCGCCTTACTTAAGCATTGTTTTCTGCAAAGCCATTTGGTCTATTAGCTTTCTAAAAAGCACTGTACATCAGTACATCATTTTATATGATTAAACTAGTACATTTCATTGTAGTTGACTGTACAATAAAAATTAACACACAACAGCCATTACTCGTTTGTCGACTAATACATTTTTAAATATAATGAAATTTTATATGTGTTTGTGTTTCCCCCTTCACCCGCTATGACTAGCAGAATATTTTTGTATGCGGTGGTTCGCAAAGGCTAGTCCCGTGATATATAGTCTAAGTCTAAGTTATTCATAGAATTTGGCGTTAATATTCCTGGTTATGGCGAGTTTTGTGTAAATGCTGAACCTACTTGTTTATGCAGAATAGGAAGTATTTTATAATAGTCTCACTTACATTGTCCTTTTATGTGCCGTGATACTGTGAAAAGATAAAACACGTTGTGTCAAAACTTTTGTTTACATCAAAGAGCGAGTTTTAATGACACAAATATGTAGAGCAGCCAACGTAGGGGCTGTAATTGTTCCCCTACACCTACCTTTTGATGGATTTCGTTTAATTTTTCTGAGCATCATTGTTCAGTGCGTAGATAGCAAATATTTTCATTGCGATTATGGGAGTACCTATAAGATATTAATTTAGTCGTTATTCGTAGAATTTTGCTCTAATAATTTTGGTTATGGAGAGTTTTGGATGGCAAAATGCTGTAATTGTTTATACAAAATAGAAAGTAGCTATTATAGTCTCAGATTTGGCCTTTTATGTGCCACTAGAGGATGCTCGCGGCGTCGCCCGCGTAAAATTCGGTACCCGTTTCCGCTTCCCGTGGGATATTCCTGTGATGAAAAGTAGCCTATGTGTTATTCCAGATTATAAGCTATCTCTGTACCAAATTTCAGCCCAATCCGTTTAGCCGTTAGAGCGTGATTGAGTAACAAACATTCAAACATCTAAACATCCAAACATCTCCACAAACTTTCACATTTATAATATTAGTAGGATGATACTGTGACATGATAAAAACTTTTGATTACATCAAAGAGCGAGTTTTGATGACACAAATATGTAGAGCAGCGAATGTTAGGGCTGTAATTGTTCCCCCCTACGCCTACCTTTTGATGGATCTCGTTTCATTTTTCTGAGAATCATTGTTCAAGCGAGATTACGTAGATAGCAAATATTTTCTTTGCGATTATGGAAATACCTATGGGAGATATTAATCTTGTGATTATTAGTAAAATTTTGTGTTCGTTAATGTTTCTAAGCCTTTTGATTCTTGGATTTTTTAGTTTTAACTTTTTGAGTTTTGGATGTCAAAATGCTTTACTTGTTTTATCAGAAGAGATTGGAAGTATCAGATTATTATCAGATTTACTTAAATTGTAAAGGTGGGTCTACGTTAGACGAGCCGAGCACGAGCGAAGCACGAGCCGAGTCGCTCTGCTCGCGATGACAAGTGCCGCTCGAGGCTCGTCCGACGTCCACACTACACGAATTTTGACCCGGCTCGTGCTCGGCTCCTCTAGCGTAGACCCACCTTTATAAAATAAGTACCTATGTAAGAAATTCGCAAGAAACTTTAAGCTATTAGTTGTGAACATATACCTACTGTAGGTATGCGGTTTGGCAGGCCGACACAATTACCGTTCCTGAATAAATAACTAGGAGATTGTGAATAAGTTACAAGTTTATAATACGTTACCCACGTTACGTAATCGCTTGTTACGTAATTTGCCAAAAGTTCGTGTTTACGCGACTGCAGGGAAAGGGTTATATTTACGTACTACCCGTTCGCTATAAGTTTGTCGCTCGCCTCCCCTACTACGTCTCTACAACAGCCTCTACGCCAGCGGCAAATTTAGAGCGAACGGGCTATACGAGATTTTCGCCATCACTTAAGCCTAGGAATACGTGTTCCTTGAATGTGTGTTTATCTTGCAAATTTCCTACGAGCGAGCAAACAGTAGTATACTTCAACTGCCATTTATGTACCACAGGTGCCGTCGCCGGCATGCTGGGCGCGCGGCTCAAGTCATGGATGGAAGCGCAGCTGGGACGGGCGAAGAAGCGTAAACAGAAGACTGTCAGACAAAACGTTACTACAACCAACACAGGACCGCTGCCTCCTCCACATTTATCTTCTCCTGAAAGTGCTTACAGTACGGGGTATTCTACTGATGGCACTTCTCCCGGCGCTCCGCCTGTGTCGCTCGCCGCTCCGCTCGTCGCTCCACCGCCGCCGCCTACGCCTCCGACTACTCACTTGTACCACGAACCAGCTAAGGTATGTTCCGCATGAAGTTTGTAATTTCTGATAATGGTACCTAAAAGGTGTTTACAGATGTTTACAGGAATAAGATTTCCTTTTAAGTTACGAATAAGTATTCAAACTAGGTATATGTAGAGTAACATTTTGTGTCCTGAGTTCCACACGGCAAACTAACCAGACCACTAACCACAAACATTTTAAGAAAGGGATCTTTTTTCTTCGAGGATATAACTACCTAGTTATACGTGTAGATAAAAAAGTTGTGACTTAAAATAGTGGTCATAGTATTTTCTAGATTTCTTACAAACTTGTGGCTACACAACATTATAAAAAAAAATAATGAAAAATGTATTTTGATTCATCAGATTTATTCAATTACATATTGAAGTCGGCGCCAAGTAAACCCATAGGTTTAGGTAGGTATTATTAATGGCACCAACTTCAATATTATATTGAATAAAATCTGATGAATCAAAATAAATATTACTTTTTGCTAAGTAAATTTTATTTATAAGGATTTGTATGTGTATTTTTTCATTATTTTATGTGACGGGTGGACCGAAAAATGTATCTACCTAGGTGTAAAGTTCTCACCAATACAATTCAATCAAGCCGAAACACAAGGTAACTGCTGTAAATCGTTAAGGAATTCCCTCGACTGTCTTTCGGTTCCATCATTAGATCGACTCCAGACCTTCATTAAATTGTAGTAAATTAAAGCACTTAATCAAAAAGTTAACAAACGCACTAGTTGTCCCTACAATTTTCGGTGGTTGTCCTCTATTTCTCTTGGATCCCATCATCAGATACTGACCTGGTGAAAATGGGACCACCGCAGAAGTAAACACAATTCAACAAAAGAAAAAAATTTAAATCCGTCTATAATTGACGGAAATATCGGTGAACATACATAGAAAAAAAAAACATACAGACGAATTGAGAACCTCCTCCTTTTTTGAAGTCGGTTAAAAACTGAAAACGATTATTGCGCCTATGTAAAAAGTAACAATTTGTCAAACAAAACCAGTGATTTTTTTATTAATCCCTTTGTCCTATCCTATGTGTTATCCCTGTCGGATGATTGTTTGTTTACCTGTTTACATACGAAGTGGGGTAACTTTTTGAACAGAGGTCGTCATAACTCGTAAACATCTGTGGTAACGTTTATACAATAGCTTATAAACGACTACCCTTATTTTACAAAGAGAATTCGTAATTTTGGTCAGTTCAACCTCGTCCATGTTGTTTAATAGCATTCCCTGCATACAAAGTTTTTCGTTTATAGGCACTTGTTCGACTACGTTATTCAAGTTTGAACTATGTGGTCTACTTTTTGTTTGATATATTAAACGTTTATAGATAATACTTGGCTGGAACTACCTCATAAAAATTTATTTACATCTAACTATCTGTTGCAAAAAAAAATTAAGATCTTCTACCTAAACCGTAAGAGGTTGTTAAACAGCTGGGTCGAATCTAGAAAGCAGTTCTCTTTCTTTCTTTGCTGTACTCTCAGGAGCTTTTTTTTTTATTTTTACGTGTGGGAAAATCCTCAGAGGATGTTATGCCGGACTCTTTAACCGACTAAAAAACCTCACGTAACGCCCAACAGCCTGTGGTTGGGAGCCCCGGGTAAGCCCTCGGAAGGATGTCCAGGGACAGGAGCTTCCCCCTTCCTTGAACCGACAGCTTGACCACTGTCTCCGGTGCATTTCTTTTTATGTAAAACTTTGCTTTGAATATTTACTTTTAAAAATACAAAGAAATTACAATAAAAACGTAATTTTCCTATTGAATGTTAAAAATTTTTTTTTGCGAAGTTGCTCCTATTCGGAACTCTGAATTTTAAAAATACTCTTAGATTATTCTATTGTCTAGTCAGACTCGAGAGCTTTAGTATAATTCTATAAAAAAAAAATACAGTGGTTATCAATTTTTTTTTAAATTTTCAATCATCCTCCACCGGCGGTTTCGGCCGTGACATACTTCTAACCCCTTTTACACACCCCTTTAAGGTGTATAATTTCAAAAGCCTTTATCAGTTGATGCCTCCATTCTGTCACCTGACTCATTTAACAATAAAACAAAATCGAAACCCCCCCATTGTCTGTCCCTGTCTAAATAATGTGGGTATCTACATTCCTAAACTTTTTACGCGTGGTACCCTACCTCGGGGTAGCGACAACTCTTTCGGGAGTTTCGAATCCTCTATAGGGGAGTTGCAGAGTTAGGAAAAACTAATTCACAAATAAGTAGATACATAAATAAAAGAAAAGGAGGCGCGAAATCTTATATTATACTAAAGGGGTCATGTCATAAAAAGGTTGAGAAACACTGATAAAGGTACTTTGAGTGGAGGTAATGGTGCATTATAGGTACTGAGGGATGTACGCCTCAGTGACTTTGCCCCGTAACTAGACCGTACTAATTGGAGGGCTAAAGACCTGCCTGCATACAATATAAAGGTCAATATAGCTTACTCAATCGATTTTTAGGGTTCCGAATCAAAAGGGTAAAAACGTGACCCTATTCATGAGACTTCGCCTACGTTTGCCTGTGAGATATAGCTCTTAGCGATAAGGCCGCCATTTGTACATTGTTTACACTATATTTTTTTGTTATCAATAGATAACAGAAAAATATAGTGTTTGGTGTACAATAAAGAAATACATATTCGCCATCCGTCTGTCTGTCTGTCTATCTGTCTGTCCGTCATGACATGAGGCTGTATCGCAGGAACCGTGATAGCTAGAGAGCTAAAATTTTCACAGATGTTGTATTGCATTGCTGCTATAACAACTAATACTAAAATCAGAAGACAGGGGGATTAAAGGTGCTCTCATACAACAGACGTGATATTTTGGCACTTTTCGCTAAGAAACCCTCTTTGCGCAAGTCCGATTTGCACTTGGCCGGTTTTTAAAATACGGTCTGCTGTTAAAAATATAAAAATAGATGGAATGAAAATATTCAGACTTCCAAACTGACTTTCAGCCTGTATTGACACTTCTTCGGACAATGATTTTGTTGAACGACGCTAAAAAGTTTGACAACTTCACCCCTAGATGGAGCTACTGGTAAAAATAAATCGCAGTATGGTTTGGATAAGCCACGTAGATATAGGTGCCGGTTGACTTTATGAACTAACTTCCTTGTCTCGGGGAGCATAATGCACAGTGATCGTAAAGTGAGGGCATTTATGCTGACACCCACAAGTTAAACTTGATCCGCGCCCGGCTGCCGTACTGGGAGTCTGAGCGCAATTTTTGTCAGATCCTCTTACTTTATAGAGGATCATTTGCTAACATTCAATACTGTATACTGTAGTAGTAGCTGATACTGACAGAATTTAAAAGCTTAATCCGCTACAACTTTTCTTAATCACTAAGGTGGCAAGTGGCAAACAAGCATACGGGTTACTGTTTACCGTACGTAGTCAGCATATTGGAGTTTGTAGTACTAGAGGCGCCACGCCTGCCAAAAAATGCCTAATTTGGTCCTAAATTCATAGAACTACAGATTATAATTTAGGTAGTTTTTTTCGTTACCTACTATTTATGCATGAATGCTTCGCTTCGTTTTGCGGAAATTCATTTATTTTAAGATTGACTCAACGCCTGCTAAAAATTTGTTAGCAATACACAAGCCGTCTAAACATTGCATGTATATTTCCTTTCAGCGTCGTTCAAGCGCTGTAGTACGCCGCTGTGCTCCCGAACCTATCGTTCCTGTAGTGCTATGCGCCACCCCGTCTCCTCGGCCAAGATGTCGGATAAAAACGAACCCATGGCTGGGAGCCACATCACCCAGCAGGCGAAGAACACAGCATATGGTACACCAGCACTCGCTCCAATGTCCACCGCAGAATCAACCGCAGTTGCATCATGCTCCTTATTCGTTGGACTCTCATCTTAGGTGTAGTTCTAGGTGAGTTTGATTGCACTTCTTAACCCTTCAACGCCTATGCTGTTATAGGTCGATTACGTCATCCAGGATGACCTAGAAGACCTTGATTAAAATGATTTTATCTCGTAACTTTTGTATATTAGCTGTATATCATTCATATATCACTAAAATCGTTAAAAACAAGCTAAAAACAATTTCAGCCTTTAATTGTTGTGTTTATATTTGTTTTTTAATAAATAATTGAAATCAGAATTTGTGATTTTTTCGCCATTTTTTTGCATTGCAATTTTCGATGTATTTTTATGAAAAAATTACATCGAAATTGATTTTTTTTGTATACTTTATACAAACAGACTTGAATACTCATTTAAACATGTTCAAATCCACACCTGTTTACAATTTTTTTTATCACCAAGCCTCATTAGGTCGCATGGTACCTAGTTTTATTACATTTTTTATGCTAGTGAAGCGGCAGATAAGCACAGGCATCATCACTCCTTATCAAATGCGGTAAATAAAATGATTCTAATGTGCATTGCAAATGTTAATGTATCTAACCCTCGCGCTGCCAATCCTATTGTGATGTTGAACAGACTAAGAGAGGAAGTGGCTTCGTGGCGACTTGCCGTTAAACAAATTTAAGGCGCCATTAAGTCATGTCGTTTTTTAACTTGGCTTAGCGACTGACACATTACCGTTACGAAACGGTTAGAAGTGCCTTCCAAAGCACAGAAACACATGTATATGAGACGACCTGCCCGCACAAGTGTTTCTCTCATCTTACAATCCCAGGTTCTTCAAGAGGAGCATGAAGAGGCACATCACAAGGCCGTCAACTGGAGGACCACTGTCAGAAATCTTACGGACACTGGCCCCCAATCGCTAGATGCGCCACTGCTTTCCATCAGGCTTGTAGCGACGTCAATTTGGCGAAGCTAAATATAAAAAGAAAATGTCACTGACGGTCACCCATCTCAGGACCATCAAAAACATGAAATATTTAACGCAGTGATCATTTAGCAGGGCTACGAACACTTCACTATTCTCTAAAACTAAGCATACTTACTATAATATATCTAATACCTACTGATAGTTTAACATTTTATATTCCAGATCACCACATCTATCCCCGCACCTATCACCGGAACCACACAGATCACCATACTATCGCGGCGGGGCTTCTAGCGACGAAGAATGTCGTGGCATGCGCACCCGGGGTCGGGAGACTGCCATCCTGTCGGACGCTGACATCGACTCGGACGGTGATACAGGGCTAGATGGAGGTGATGAGGACGATGATAATACTTCCTCCCCGGGCAGGAGGAGGGCGAGAAGAAGGAGGCCTCCGCGCAGACCTCCGCGGTCAGCAGGTAAGAAAGAAATTTGCCATATTTATACTACTAAGGTGGCAGACAAACTTACAGCTCGCCAGTGAATATGGTCGCTGTAGCCTTTGAACGTTTGCAACACCAGAGGTGCTACACTCGCGCTGTTGAAACAGCAAAAGGCCTATGGCTACGTTCTACAGCACCTACCTTTATAAATTACAGGTTTCGAGGATAGATAAATATAGCGAAAAGCTATTATTTTCTATTAATATCTAATCATTTTCAGTACCATTTAGAACACACAACAGAAATACATCACAATGTGAAAATATCGGGCTTTTTTTTCCGTGGAAGAAAATCCTCATGGATGATATGGACTTCTACCGACTAAAAAATCTCACGTACCCTGCCTAACAGACTACGGTTGGAAGCCCCGGATAAGCCCTCGGAAGGATACCTCAGGACAAAATTTCGGGCTAAGTTCGGAAGGACTAGATTTCGGGCTAGGTTCGGAAGGACTAGATTGTGTAACTTCAGCTCTCTAGCTATCAGTGCTATCATGGTTCCTGACATACAGCTTAGTGACATATTGAGTAATTTTACCTTTTGTGAACGGATCTCTAAAAAGGAGCCCAGATGCTAAAAAGCTATTATGGTATTAACCTTACAGTTTAAAAAACACCGTGCGCATGGGTGTGATATAAATATCTTCACTTCTTTTAGCTATCTAGCTTTTTTGATCTTGCTCGATCAGTCTGTCTTAGATTTGCTTTGAATACAAATAAATAGATAATTTTCAGATTACACCAGTTGTTAATCAAAACATTGTCAATTTAAGGAGCAACTCCACCTCGAATGCGACGTCGTAACCACGCGCCTTCAGCTCCTCCAGTCCGAGAGAGAGATCCACTGCTGGAGGCTGACAGGGAAGCTGAAAGGAAGTACAGGGAGTTAATCAGAGAAGCTGAGAAGCTCCTAGTTACCGTGTCTAGAGCGCCGTTGGAGCCTCCGCACAATCCCAGAGTTAGAGAACTGAGAGCAACTGAGGTACGAAAAATCTAGATTAATTAAGTTAATCCATGAAGTTAGATTAGATTGTAACATTTTTGACAAGACTATGTAACTCGCTGCACATAATTTCCAAGTAATAATGGTATTGTAATATAACAATACATGCAGCGAATAATAGAATATTTTCTTTAGAATTGACGTATATATTTATCTTTATCATATTCTTAATCCATCTTCTGTAGCCTCGAGTAATTAAAAATTTAAAGCATGTTAGTGTCTACTAAAAATATATAAAAAATATATGTTCAATTATATTCTAATGCTAAATCTCTATAAATAATGCAACGTTTTTCATAATACAGAACTTCTATCTCAGAAATCTCTCAGCAGAAAATTTTCACACTATTCTATGAAAGGTTGTATAGATCTATTAGTTTAAGATATTTTCTCATTGTTTTACTTCATTTATACGATCAAGCTTGTAAAGTATAAGATAAATAATCTTCTTCCTTGCCTTCTGTATAATATGAGATGAGGATACATTTTAACCATTTCCAACTGGATTAATTTCATTTTTAAGACATTGGCATCCTACACCATCATCATTTTGTGAAAATCTTCTGCTTGAGACAAATCAATCGATGTTCGAAGAGTACATTATACATATTCTTTTTAGTCACGCCCTGCATTCCTAACTTTATTCTATGCCCATTATATGACGTCATCGGCATCCATTGTCATCAGGTCGAAGCCCCCCGTAGAAGTCCAGAGCGCACTCATATCACGAACTTTATGCGCGCCAACTCCCCGGAACCACCGCGAAGACTGTCTCCAGTGGCGCGACGTTCCCCTCTAGCTGCCCCCCCTCCCCCTCCCATAACTCCTCGAGTCTATATGCACCCACCTTCCCCAACTGATAGACCTCACTCCGAGCCGCCAAAGAGGAAGGCATACGCTCGCGATGAGGTTAGTCTTTTGCATGTTTTGACTTCTTTTCTATCAGTCTTATGTAGATCAATGTTGGTAAATCAGTGGATTTAGATGCTGTGTTTGCTATTGATATAAGAAGATCTCGTAGTCTAATAAGCTGACTCAGTGTTCTGTAAATGCTTACTGAAGCATCATACGCTGGAATTCTTTTTATACCACCTAGGTGGCAGACGTGCTTACGGGCCCACCGTTGGAAAGGAGTCAGCGCAGCCTATGGATGTTTGACTGTAGGCGCTTGGGAAAAGAGAGTCAGGGAGATCATTTCACATACTAATAGTGCGCGAAAGAAAGCTCCTATGGTAGGTACCTCTATCTCCTATGTACCTTACAGTGCTCGGGCGCTCCCGTCGCAAAGTGTTATGACGAACGCCCTGATTAGTCCTCGGATTTTATAACGAGTGTTTCCATGTTTTGGAAGACACATTGAGCCGTTGGTTTCGGTTGCCAGTAACAAGGCAATGGCATGGTTGGCTTGGAATTCTTCAGCAGCGCGAGATCTCACCCTGCGTCTCTCCATTTTATTTAACACGACAAGAGGCTCACCACCTATTACGTATGCCTCTATGTACCATTTCGGGTATAAAGCTTTGCTATATGTATGTACGTTAAAAGCTTTACAATATTGGATGGATGTATTATGTTCCATGTCCATTACAAATTGTCTTAGAATTTTTAAAGTTTTCAATATTCTTGTATATCAACAGGTGCTCCAGACTTTGGAGGGTCTACGCAAGAGTCTTCAGCAACAGTCAGCGCTGCTGGCGGTGCAACGAACTCGCCTGGATTCTCTATAGCTGTTAAACTATCTCCCTTCCCATCCTGCCATACTTAGTTTTTAGAACTATTAGATTCCAAGTAGTTAAAATGCCGTTTCACGCCAAATTTTTGTAGAATGTTGCCATTTAGTAACAATATCTATTGTCTGTTATCTGATTGTTATTCATGATAGTTAAAATGTTATCTTTCATTATAATCATCGCTCTTCATATATAGTTATTTCTATCAGATTTATCTTAACTTTTATTAACTTAAATAGATTACTTCCTTAAAGATATTCATTTACATTTTAAGTATTTTGATTATTTTGGATGTCTATTTTAATTAGCTTGTTCTTTTGTTACAAATATAATTCAAAGCTCGTGAACGGCGGTAGTACCTACCATTTTTACTCCTTTTATCTAGTCCCTCCATGAGTTCTAGTCTTAGGCAAGTTCTAGTTAGTTTGTAGTGTCTTGTTATCGTTCAGTGTAGGCGAGGCCACTTTCATTATCTTCCATAATACTTGTAGTGTAATTTTGTAGACGTAGATAGACTAGATGGTAAAGATGTTGATAGTAGCTGTGCTGAGATAAACTCAAGATGGGAGCTTTAGATTTGAAACACTCAAATTTTTAAGTGAGCACCTTTTGGCTCGGTATGAAGTTTCATTTCTCCCGAGTACGAACTCATTCCAGATTAATTTTTAATAGCCGCAGCTTTTGTAGTGGTGTATACGAATACGATTTCCCCTCGCAATGTATGCCCAATAGGAGCAAACCTGTTATGTCTTCTCCCATCCTTGTACCTACTGGTTGCGTTGCTCTATGTCTAAACTAAAGTAAATCTCAATAAGGACCCCGTGGCATTGTGTCCAAAAAACTGTCAGCATTCGTCCGTTGAATAGCAATGCCTATTCGTTGAGGGAGATAACAACCAGATTAAATTAAATTTGATTCAAACTATTGACCCAGAGCAGCTTCTTCGCAGCCTTTAATAAATTTCTTACAAACCAAAAGCTATGATTTTTATGCGAAAGTGTATAGAGATTTTTCTCAGCATCAGCTACCACGATAGTCAAGTACATACAGGTTAGATGTTGTTAGAATACATACGTAACGAGTAGCGCCGTAGTATTAGATAGAACTAGCAGCGGTCTCTCTAGGAGTGTAGGGTAAGGGCGATCAGTGGTCACGGCGTACTAAGACTGCGTTATTATACCTTGTAATAACTTATACAATGTTTACTCGTTATATTGTAATCACCCAATTGTTGTATGAGACCAGAGGCCCAAGTCTGCATATGTCATAAAAATGCTGAAGCTCCTGCTCCGGTACAATTTGGCAGTTTCTGTGTTGTTCTGACAGAATAGAAACAGTAGGCTTGGGCTCCCAGAAATAGTGTAAATTTTGTAAGAATTAATTCCGAATTTATTCTCTAACTAATCATGAGGTTTTTCAATCTGTCCTGAGACAATAATGACATATTGAGGCCGTCTTTCTAAGTACATTATGAATTTGGCCAATCAAAAAAAGAGTTGATAGTATTTACCTACGGTTCATCCATAGCTGGTACATATCTACCTACCTACCATGAAAATAGAAATAGGTATGAAAAAAAAAACAATACGAAATTATACTATTATAATTATATCTATGCATCTATGTCGATTATAAAACCTTGTTATTTGTCGAAACAGCTGAGTCATAATTTATAGAACATTTTTGAAATTTGTCAGTTACTTAGCTCAACGACCATTATTTAATACCCCCACTCTCTACCTTTTGTCTTCCGTATGTGACTCCGATTCTTGTTACATGCGTAGCTCCCGAATATTTTGTTCAGGTGAAATAAAGGTGGTCGTTGCACCTCCCTTATTTGACGTCCGGTTGGACCTATGCGGTCAACCGGCGGTCTCAGGGGCCATTTACAAGTTGTTGTGTTTACACAACAGACATTTACAGCTATGGCTAGACCACACAACTTAGTCCTCGTCCAAAGACAATATAGTCACTACGTAGTACTGCGTATAGTCCGTTCATAGTTAATTTACCTCTAGCTGAAAGGTTGGCTTTGCTGATTTCCGTGTTACCATACTAAGTATTTTTTTCTCCCTTGTACTCCACTCCAACCTTAAGTCGCAACTTATTTTCTTCTTTCGCTGCCGTTTTTTCGGGCGTGGAAATTATTTGAGATGTGGAGGCAGCTTTGCCCTCCTTGATGATGGTGATGAATGTCTTTTTTGAATTACATATCCATTTTATGTAAATAAAAATGAAACTTAAGAAAATCATATAGTAACAGAACTACGTGTTAAGTAATAATGATTATGTTGCCTTTGGGCGAGGACTGACTTATGTGGTCTAGCTAAAGTTTTTTTTTTTATCGGTTCGAAATATAAAACAGAAATATAAATCTACATGTTATAAGTCTCATACAGTTCTTGGGTGAGAAGGAAGTCCACACCAGGGATTCCATATTTTTGTTAGAGCAATTTTGGAGGAACAGCCTGAGGTGTTGTGCGTTGTTCCTCCAGCTAAATGTAAATATTTATCCATTTTAACTGTTAATTGTAAGTAAGTATAAATAAGATTTATACGTTTAGTTGAATTTACATTAAAATATTATGCCAAAAAATTTTGTTTATTTTGGGTGGGGCCTGCAGTGCGATTGTAGTCTTAGGATGGTGGTGTTGCAAACATTTTTTTATCTTTATTTGTCCTTGAAGGTTTTTAAAACGATTTGGCTTCGTCAAAATTCTGAAGTCTACCGAGGGTTCTAATTGCATCGAGACCGTGAAGAACTCAAGTAACCCAATCAGACATTTTTATGTTCTAGATAGATTTTAATCTAGGACGAGGCACAGTGTTTTAAGGAATTTCGTTACGAAAAAAATACTGTCAATACAACCTTAGAAGAGCAACATTTTAATAAATCTTTGTGCTCTACTGTACATAAAAAAAAGTTTTACTCTTTGTCATACTGTTGCAGAAAAAAAGGGGATGTCACAAAATCGGCTTCCTTAAAACACTGCGGGACACACAGAAAGCGCGTTCTTTTCATACGATAAGTACCTATGTAAGCTACGTGACCGCGGTCAGTCTTTTCGATACATTGCACCGGAAACAACCCCCAAAGACGCGGGATAGTATTCGAACCCCTAGGATTCCCAAAAAACTTTGGCTACCAACGCAACCTCGGTGGTAGCCAAAGTTTTTTGGGAATCCTGGAATTCCGAAGGCTTACCCGGGGCTCCGGTGTGGTTTTCACGAGGGTTTTCCACACATATAAAGAAAGGATTACCTAAATGTTAGTGTGTGTGTTTGTTCGGTTGTATAATTTATCCTGTAAACATTATATGTATACATACAAGTCTTGAATGACGTTTGTTGGGCACGGGTCTAACAAATTTATTGACATAGTACATTATACGTTGGTACTAATTACGTCAAATCATTGTGTTATATGAATGGATGATCTCATGAATATGACTTATGAGGATACTAGTATAGCTATGTCAATATGGAAAGTTGTACGGGCAAAAATCTAGTAGTGATAATGTGATATTTATCACATTTAAAAATAACTTAGATAGGTACCTACTTGATCTTTAAGCTCTGTATCTTACTATTATTATAAATGCGAAAGTTTGTGAGCCTGGATACTTGTTACTCTTTCACGCTCTAACGGCGGAACGAATCTGGCCGACAGGGGTAGATATAGGTCTGGAATAACACATAGGCTACTTTTACCCCAGGAATAGGTACCCACGGGAAGCGGGATAGGTTACAAAACTTGACGCGGGCGAAGCTGCGGGCGTCAGCTAGTAAGTGTATAAAGCAAAAGAAAATGTATCTACTTATTAATAAAATTGTTCGTCTGTATTCCGAAACGCATATACTTACTACTGAATCAATGAAACGAAACTTGGCATAATCTGACCTTATAATCAGAAAAAGGCTTTGAGATGCTTTTGATCCCTATATTCTACGTGGTTCCTTGGGTAGACGGGATGAAAGATAAAATGATTTTGTTGATTTCTCAGCGCCTGGCACGATTTCAATATACCTAGAATTCAAGAGTTCCTTTAAATTTAATGCCCGCCTTCCACTGCGAGCGAGTCGGACCCATTACGGACTCCGCTATACTCGTAACGATGATTTTCATACATGACCTTCCACCAAAGCGGAGACAAGCGGAGCGGAGTGAGCGAGTTAAAAGAGTCACTTACGAGGTTAGCGAGTTGAACGAGTTGAGCGAGTTTCCCACGGACTCCGTACGAAACTCGCTGAACTAGTTTTCATATATTTCATACAATTACTTCCACTGCAAAAGAGTAAAGCAGAGCAGAGCAAGCGAGTAAAGCGGAGTTCGCTGCGTATGCTCTTGAAAACTAGTTTTGAACGGAGTTCGTAACGTCCCGCCACCCGCCTTGATGGCTGGATGGTTTTGGACATAATTTTGGTTTTGGTACCAGTTTGGTTTTTGGCACCAGTTTTGGTTTCGGACCCAATTTTGGTTATGGCACCAGTTTAGCTTGCGATAACTAACGACTTTGGCTTTGGTACCAGTTTTGGTTTCGGACACAATTCTGGTTTCTGTTCTGGTACCTACTAGTTTCGGTTTCGGTACTTATTTTGGTTTCGGAACCAATTTTGATCTCGGTACCAGTTTTGGTACCGGTACCAATTATAGTTTCGGTACGAGCTTTGGTTTTGGAATCAGTTTCAGTACCGGTTTTGGTACCCGTTTTGGTATCGGTTTTGGTAGGTACCAGTTTTGGAACCAATTTTGGTATTTGATCAGTTTCGGTTTCGGTACTAGTTTTGGTTGCAATACCAGTTTTGGTTTCGGTACCAAATTTGGTTCAGACTATCGGCCACCATGACCGGGGGCCAGAGGACGGTGATGGGGCTTCTCACCGTCCTTACAGAAGCAGGCACTTAGAATCTTAGACGACAGCGTGACGTCAGGGATTCACGCAAGCCCCCGTAAGAAGCGGCATAATACCCGAAAAACCCCCAAAGATGCGGAGTAGCACCCGACCTCCCCCCCTAGATGAGGCCGCAGTGGTAGTCGTAGGTCTGTTGGAAGTCCTGAGGTATCCTTCCGAGGGCTTACCCGGGGCTTCCAACCGTAGGCTGTTAGGCAGGATACGTGAGGGTTTTCAGTCGGTAGAATTCATAGCATCCATGAGGATTTTCCCTCACGTTAAGTATAAAAAAGGGCACAATACTGGTGCTCAGCTCCCCGCTGGCAAAAGGACGCACAACCTCGCTGGATGGAGCAAAACTAGGCAGAAAATGAACGGAGTAGTCGATCATTTCCCGCTCCGCCCAGTTGACCTCATTGTCAGTGGAAGGCGAAATAAATTATTTTAAAATCTCTTGGAAGGCAAAAACTATTTATCATTTCAAACTCCGTTCCGGTCAACTGTTTCTCGCTCATTACACTTACGCAGTGGAAGGCGTTCATAAGGGTTATGTGATGTTGTAGAAAACACCAGTTTCGTACGTTCCTTTGAAACTGATGTATTTATTAATCAGTTTGAAAGGAACGTGCGAAACTGTTACGAGAATGAAGTTACCCGGATCAGCTTTTTTTTAACTTGAGGGAACCGGAAAATCCATCATAGATGCTATGAAACCGACTACCGACTTAAAAACCTCACGTAACGCCCAACAGCCTATGGTTGGGAGCCCCGGGTAAGCCCTCGGAATGATGTCCCGGGACTCCCAACAGATCCACGACTACCACTACGGCTTTGCCTAGGATGCCCGGATCAGCCAGGGGCTGGAGTTGCGGTTTACCGCGGCGGTTTCTAACCTCAAAATGTCATCAAACTGTCAAAATCAATGAAATCAAGTCAAGGTTTGACATTTTGAGGTTAGAAACCGCAGCGGTAAACCACAAGTGCGGCCTCAGACATGTGTACCTATGTGTATTCGCGTTATCTTTTGTTTTTATCACATATTTTTAGTCACGTGAAAATCTGTAATTGATATCAATATCTACTATCAATCAATCAAAACAAAACTAACAACAAATAGTTGTACAGCATCACGTTTTCCAGACGGGTTGGTACATAGAACTATGTACCAACCTGCTTGCTTCTCTTTGCCATGATCTCTTTTGTTAATGGTACTGTGCGGTGGTGGAGGTACCTACAGCTTGGCGAAAAAGTCTAGAAACGGAACTAATATTTTGCTGATTGGCTACATTGTCAAAAAGCTGCCAATAACGTCACATATATCTGTCAGTTAATGACGGTATATAATTTGACTAGCTGACCCGCGCAACTTCGTTTGCGTCACATGAGAGTGAGAAAGAGAGTGGTATAGTATTAATATTTTAAGTAGGTAATATATTTCCGTCGCGCTTACTCCCGTCGCGTGTCTTATATTTATAAGAGAGGTGTGGTAGGTAAAAGTGATTTTTTTTCCGTCGCGTCACGTCGTCGCTTATATTCATTACCATTGGGCGTGTTTCCATTAGCCGGCCCGGCACCGGCACCGACGCCGGTGCCGGCGCCGTGACGGGGCCGGGGAAGCAAAAATGTAATGTGGCTAATGGAAAACCGCCCATTAGAGTTGACCCGCACAACTTTGTTGAAGTGATATAATGTTTCCCGTCGCATTTATTTTTGTCCGGTTTTTGGTACGGAACTCATCGTGTGCGAGTCCAACTCGCACTTGGCCGGTATTATCTTTGGCCGGTTTATTTACGCAACGTACGCAATGGAAGCTCTCAAAAGAAATAAATTTTCCTCGTTCTCAAAACATTATTCATGGCTGCTCCGCTCCTATTTGTCTTAGCGTGATGTTATATAGCCATTAGCCATCCTCAATAAATGGACTATAAAACTGTGAAATTCTTTTTGAAATGCAACCAGTAGTTTCTGAGATCCTAGCACAAACAAACTCTTCAGTTTGATAATATTGTGAGCTAACCTTAAAAGAAAGACAAATTAGGTTATTGTGAGCGAACCTTTAAAGATAGACATATGCTGTCGCGGACTTTTTTATAGAACTCTTTAAGAGCAAAAATTTTTTAGTACATAACTTTTACGTAACTTTAACCATTTAGGCAGCGTACGACTCGGAAGCTCTCAGACCGTAAAAATAATTTCCCGTTTTCGAAACATTCTTCGTTGCTGCTCCGCTCCTATTCACCTTAGCGTGATCATTAGCCATCCTCAATAAATGGACTATCAAACTGTAAAAGAAGTTTTGAAATCGAACCAGTAGTTCCTGAGATCCTAGCGTTCAAACAAACAAACAAACAAACAAACAAACAAACAAACTCTTCAGCTTTATAATATTAGTATGGATTGGTGGGTTTTATTGACGGCTGTTGATGACTGGATACTAATTGGCGGTTCTTTTTAACGGGTTGCCATGAACATTACTTATTTTAACTCAATTATTTTCTCCTGTTTTTTGCCAAGCTGTACGACTCTTACAACAAGGATCTGAAAATCACGCCGACTTAGGTTCTGAAGACTAGGTGGCTTCTCCGCGATCTTCAGGGACCAAATTTGCCGCGTGCGTACTTAAAGTGCTGCCACTTCCTCTTGTCATGATATGAGTAGGCAAGTACTTAGGCAATGCATGTTGTTAAGGCCATACCCAGGGCTAACGACCTTGAGCAAATGGGCGATATGACTCGCTAACATAGAGTAGCGCAACTACAGAGACATCAGAGTAAAAGAACCACGGAAGAAGAAGAAAAATAGTAGCGGAAATGCGTTCCTCGCTTCACCAAATAAACAAGAAGCTGTGAGACGGTCTCACCCGACTGCCGCTCTCTAAAACGTTTATTGTGAGAGTTCAATCCGATTGACATTGTCATTTTTGTTTTATTTCAAACTTTGAACAGATGATCCACGTGACCTAGTGACGTAGTTTAATGCAACAGAGTCACAGACTACAGACAAAGTCTCGCCATAAGCCCCTCTGCACTCTATTTTATAGAGAAACGCGAAAAGTAAATTAAAAACAAAGGAACGTTTGTATTTCAATTTTCCTTTGTTTTTAAGTGTAGTAAAAAATACATTGCAAAAAATGTGATTGATCATTACGTAAAACTTAAATGTGACGAATTCACAAAGACGAATGTTCATATATTCATTGTTTTGTACTAAAATTATTACAAATCCAGAAAGGAGGGTCTTCCACTCGCTTAAAATTTTTGTTACTTTTAGAATGATTTCGAACGATTTACGAAGAAAGAAATTTACCGCCTCTGCAAGAATGAAGCCAAAGCTTTAGTGAAAGAGAAGCGTGAAAGAATAAATTTGATTGCGGAAGAGAAGCTGACGAGGAACTTCGAGACAAATACCAAACTCTTTTGGAGGGAGGTCAAGAAGTCTCGGAGCTGTTCGTCAGTTTCCAGAATGGATAAGATAAAGAGTAAAGCTGGGGACATTCTTGCGGACCCATTAGAGGTGTTAGAGCGGTGGAATGAGTACTTTGGAGAAATGTATGAATATCTCCCGGATGCGGGCACTGCGAGGGAGTCGATGACTGATCTTGCGGTGCAAGCATCAAGCGGAGATATTACTTTGGAAGAGATTGAATGGTCGATACGAAGCTTGAAAAATGGAAAGTCTGCGGGAATTGAAAGGATATCTGCTGAAATGATCAAATTAGGTGGTCCTTGCGTCCGAGACGCCTTCTGGTCATTGAGCAATCTATGCTGGAAGACTGGAAGGGTCCCAATGGACTGGAGGCGTGCTATCATCGTGCCCTTGTATAAAGGCAAGGGCTCACGTATGGAGTGCGCCAACTATAGGGCCATCAGTTTGTTCAGTATAGCAGCTAAAGTGTATGGCAAAATTATTGAAAGGAGAATGAGGGTGGAATCTGACGGATTACTGTGGGAGGCGCAGGGTGGTTTCCGAAATGGAAGGGGATGTATGGACCAAGTTTTCTCTCTCCGCAACATCGTAGAGAAGCAGCTGGCTGTAGGCCGGAAGGTTTTCTGCGGTTTTGTGGACATGGAGAAAGCATTTGACAGAGTTGTACGGAAGGATCTCTGGGATATATTGCCAGGATACGGGATTGATGGTGCGCTGCTTCGTGCTGTGCAGTCTACATATGTGGGATGTACGGCATGTGTGCGGGTGGGCGGCAGCCTGTCTCCCTGGTTTGACGTCAACATTGGCGTCAGACAGGGCTGCGTGCTGTCGGCTCTGCTGTTTGTCCTGTACCTGGACGATTGTCTTAAGAGAGTAAGATCGATGAATGTTGGATTGCGAATGGGTGACTTACTTGTGAACTGTTTGCTGTATGCAGATGATGCCGTGCTCATAGCCGAATCGCCATCAGAACTACAGTCACTAATCACAACGATGAAAGATGATTGTCTAATGAGAGGCTTACATTTGAACGCGACTAAAACGAAAGTGATGGTATTCGAAAGAGAAGAGGACAGAACGAATGCCAGGATAACTGTAAATGATGTAGTGCTGGAACAGGTGGATGAGTTTGTATATCTTGGATGTGCATTTAGCAGGGATGGACGGTACACCGCTGATGTAGAAAAGAGGGTAACTGCGGGCAATAGTGTGAATGGAGCGTTAGGCAAACTTTTAGGTACCAAGGGCTTAAGTCAAAAGGCCCAGCTCGCAGTACACAATGCGGTGCTGATACCTACGCTAACGTATGGAAGCGAGAGTTGGGTATGGCAGGAAACGCATGAAAGTAGAATAAACGCGGTCGAGATGCGCGCGCTACGCAAAATCTGCGGAGTAACGCTCGCAGATCGCGTTCGGAATGAAGATGTAAGAAAGAGAGTTGGTCTGAAAGAGAGTGTCGGTGTTAAAGTAAGGAAGGGCATGCTACGATGGTTCGGGCATGTGGAACGAATGGGAGATGAAAGAATGACAAAACAGATATACAACGTGAAAGTGGATGGACGTAGGAGTCGGGGAAGGCCACGACACACCTACCACGACCAAATTAATCGTGTGTTAGTTGAAGGTGATGTCAAGAGCCGTAGGAACCGACGTGCATGCATGAAAAGAAAAATGAAAGTTGAAGAAGCAAGTGAGGTGTGTATGGACCGTGCCGTGTGGCGCTCGGTTCTTTCTGCCTACCCCGCAAGGGATTTGGCGTGAAGATAGTTATAGTTATAGTTATAGAATGATTTCATTTTATTATTACAAACAAACAAAAATAGACGTAAATGCAGTTGCTCGCAACTGCGTTTACGTCTATTTTTGTTTGTTTATGGTCAGGTCAGCTAGTTATGTATAAATAAGAAGCGCTCGTGGTACCGCGGACTCACAGTTCTGTAAGCGATCAATGTAGTAAGCACATTCACTATGGCCAGTCCTTGGATGGGTGGCCATCCATGTGACCACTTTGTGACAGTTATTTGAGCGTCGTTTCCGTGTTTCGGAAGGCACGTTAAGCCGTTGGTCCTGGTTGCCCGTAAAATGGCAGTCGTTAAGCGAAGTTGAAGGCCGTTTTGGCGGCTTGATTAATTTTAACAGCAGGCAGTCACAACCTGCGCCTGTCTATCTCAACACGGCAATACAGCTCACCGCCTATTACGTGGGACAAAATCTAAAAAGGTGAAATGTGGGGACATAATAATATGCCTCTGCCTACCCCTTCGGGGATAAAGGCGTGACCATATTTACGTATGTACGCAACTAGCTGACCCTCACAACTTCGTTTACTGTGAAAGGGGAGGTATTTCTTCATCAGACTCAGCAAGCGGTGAGTAAAACTGCCCTGTTTGCTGTATCATAAAAGAACTTACACGTCGAGGGCGTGGACTGAATTGTTTTAGAATCTATTCTAAAATAATTTATTTCAGTCCACGCCTTCGGCACGGACGAAATATTTAACACTGGACTTAATCATTAAGCTCTTATAATGATAAAGCTAACACGCCGGTTTAGATTTACCCTCACATTCAAAGGAACTCTTGAATTCTAGGTTTTGAGAAGTTGAGATGTCTCTAACTCCTGAAATTCCTCGGATCAATTTTCATTCAAATCAGTAGTTTCAGCGTGATACGTATTCGGAATACAGACGGACATGAAAATTTTAAATTTCATTTTGGCTTAAGTAGGTATCGATTAGAGAACGCGTTCTTTTTTTTAAAATAGCTTCCATATTCAGACTCTCGACCCTCAACAGTTTTATTATTAAGTATAGATATAGACTAGCAAGAAACTCGGCGGGCACTCACTTTATTCACTTTTATACCTTAACCAATTTGCCGGTAGATGGTGCCTACTTGTGGCGACCCACAAGACGTAATAAGCTAAAAGAGTCAATTCTTTCAGCTTAGGTTCAGAGCAGTGTCTCAAAAAAGCAGTGTGTTAATAATACCTATAATATAAGCATTTTCATCAGTTGTCTATATCTCTTAGCACAAGGTTATAATAGCTTAAGTTGTGTGCGAATGTCCACAAATATTTCTTCATTTATTTATATTGAAATGACTAAGTACCGCTTACAATATAAGCATGACTACCTTTCGAAGTAATTTAATAAAACAATACAAAAAATAAGTTGAAATGCATTATATTCTTATGTAATGCAGTATGCATTGTGTAACGCGGGCTCTGGCTCTGTTACACGCATTACTCTGTATATGAATGAAAATATAACATTTTACGAGAATATTTTGCAGACTACAGCGACACACGTCCGTCTAGCAACACGACTTCCCCCGCACTAGTTTTTCGGGCGAGCGCGGGGAAGCAAGCAATGTGATGTATTCTTTAAATACATTATTAGTTATAATTAGTTAAAACTTATACTACTTCAAAATTAAAGAAAACCATTTTAGAGGTCTATGTTTTCTTTAGTCTCTGATATAAATTTTATTATCATTCATTAATAAAAAGATGTCATAAAACGTCTTCTTCTAAAAAAATATGGGCTATTTCAATGATGTTTTACTAATTAGTTATAATAAATACACAATTTCTGATAAAACCATCTTTTGACACACATCTTTTAGATTTCAAATCTACTTTTGGCTGTCATTTTTCGTATACTAATACCGAGAAGAACGTCTTTATTTGCACATCTTTTTCGCAAATTTTGTCAACCACTCCCCTTAATAAGTGTAACCTTTAAATTTTTGCAAGGAAAACATTCATACGTCGATAATTATTGAATTACTTTGGCGGGTTTCAGCCTTGATGTAAATCTTTTGATGAAATAGATAAAGACTAAATAATCATTTATTGCCAAATAAAGAATGATTGTTTACTATACAGGATGGAATTTAAAGACGGTAGTTGGAGGGAAAGTACCCTTAATATTGATAATGACAAGTTTTGCTAAAAGGAAACATTCTTATTGAAAATAAAGGAAGTTTCCTTTCAGCAAAACTTGCCATTATCAATATTAAGGGTACTTTCCCTCCAGCTACCGTCTTTAAATTCCACCCTGTATATAAGTGGACAGGCGTAATCAAGAAAGGTTATTTATATTGTAAGGAAGTGCGGAAGTTATTACCGTTTCGTCTTTATTTCATTCAGTTTGTCAGTATGATGGAGGACGGCTATTAAGTTATAGTTTGACAAAGTTCCAGCACATCAATATCGATGTTGATGAATGAAAGAAATACTTCAACACACCAATCGATTACAAAAAAAGCCTTCATTATAATGTTTGATCTTTTTTGCGTGAACCAACGAATAGTTACTCTTTCCCCACAGTTCCATATAATATTACAATGAGCTCCACTTTCAAAAGCAAAAATTAGGTTGAATGAAAATAACATTTTCAGTTAACTGTTTACTCAACGCATTGTTAGATTAGTTAACTACCTAATTCCGATAGGGAACTAAATTACTTCCATTGAAAGGTAATTCTAACCCCAACGACCCATTGTACTGTGAATGGTAATACATTTGTTTTGAAACTAATATAATACTTGGACTTCGTTCATGAACCAATAGTTGTAAGGTTATCGTCCCAACTCGGCTAAATTGTGTTACAGTAAAGTATATTTTATTTTTTTTTAACGTGAGGAAAGTCCTACATCAATGCTATGCCGGACTCCTACCGATTAAAAAAAAACACGGTTTCTACCTAATGCCTACGGTTGGGAGGCCCGGGTAAGCCCTCGGAAGGATAGGTACCCCAGGACAGTAAAGAACCATTTTTAAGGTGTAGCATTTATTTTCTATAGATGCAGTATTTAGGATGTGAAAGCAGCCTTATCGAGTTATCTTTTTTTAATCGGTTGTCAGTGGTGACATTTCTGCTGTCAGAATGACAGGATGTCATAAGTTCGGTGACGAAGCGTTTCGCATTTAAAGGAAGGGGTTTTGTTAAGATTTTTCGTGAAAGACAGGACTTTTGACCGAGACCTGCTTTGGGGTAGTTGGAGGTCCTTTGGCTTTTGTTCTGAGACTGTGCCGCGAATCAGTTTTTCGCTCAAGCGCGATTATTTGTTACCTCGCGTGGCCTAACGGGCTGTGATTGGGTTGCTGCATTGCATCTTGCTACATTTTACCCAGAAAACTGGTGAGTCACTTCTTCTTTTGCAAAGCGGGTCGATTGTCGTCTGTCGCGCAGCCAAGATCTTAATTTGTCGTTTCTTTCATGACAGGGTTTTTTACTACGGGGCTAGTTGCCGGATGAGATATTTGGTGCCGCACCTATAAGTTAGTGGGCTGCACGTGGTACGACAACGTGGAAGTGCGGACTACACGAGCTTCTCATGTGAGAGGTATCTGCCGTCATCACCTGGCAGTAACAACAGGCAGTCACTCTCACTCAGCTCACTCTGCAGGCCAGTAAATCCACTACTTATGTGTAGCTTAGTAGCATAAGTACCTAAGCACTGACTATACTTCTGTGTACCTGTGATATTTGTGTCTATCAGTGAATAAGCTCTCTGTGTGTCTCTGTGTATCTCTGTGTTATATAAATATATGTGTGTACACCCTACCTGACTGTTTTCGTCAGAGCCCTGGCCTACCCTTGCACGCACACTGGAATCTCTGTAGTAAGGCGCCCTGGGAAAGAGTTCTCTGCATGGCTACCTCGCGCTAGTTGGTGAGTAACACTGATCATCACTGTGTTATAAATTGGCTCCCAACGTAGTGGCAAATCTCTGGGTCTACTCTGCGGTAGCCTCAGTCTAGTGTGTGTGCATAGGTGGTTACCTCTGGCGAAACCATCCTGGTGAATCGTCCGAGACGCTCCAGGACGTTAATTGGTGGTGCTAGCAGCTAAGCACAAAACCTTCCCTTTCGTCTTCTTCCAGCTTCCTACATCTTTGGCTGGAAAAGACACAAAATTCTAAATTCAAAAATTTAAAATAGCTGTGATTTTGGAAAAACTTTTTGATTTTATTTGGAATACCCACTTCTTTTCTTATTGTGTTTTTTTTCTTCTTTATGTTCTTTTTTTATGGTGCACACATATATTTATTATATTATTAGTGTAGATTAATATATAATATATATTATCCTATAGTTTCACCTTGTAAGGTAAACTTAGTGAATCTCTCTGTGTTAACTTAGTGAATTTCTCTGTGTAACTTAAAACTTTTTTATAAGGTGTGTACATACCTTGTAATTTTGAATGTTAACCTGAACTGTGTTATCAGAAAATTTAGAAACTTTTCTCTCTTAATATACCCTTAATCTTTGTTAAATTCTAAAAGTCAATTTGAAACATAATTACCTAACTTAGTACACTTTGTTGTAACTCAATTTACATTTTTACTTTGTAATTGATCCCTATCTGTGCCATTTTATCTTTATAATTGTTGTAAGTAAATTTTTACATAATGGCACAGATGAAAAAATATATTAATTATTTAAGAAAGGATGAACTTGCTAACGAGCTGTCCCACATGGGTATTTCAGTGGAACCGGAAACGACAGTGTCTGGCCTTCGGAGTGAGCTAAGAGCGGCACACCGACTCGTCCGTCGAGGTAGCATCAAAGCGAGTGCTCCGGTACCCGCTGATGCATCGGCTGAGCTCTCGATCTGCCTCCCGAAGGTGTCCGAGCTGGAGGAGGCTATTCAGTCAGGTGACATCTTCATTAATAAGGGTAGTCGTCTTAGGGTGTCCCTCAGGGCCAACTACTTATTGAGTAGGTTAGCTCGTTGTGGTCTGGATTGCCCCGACCTGGTGGATATTCGTGGTAGGCTAGTGAAGATCATCGCTAGGGCTGAACCCAGTAGTGATTCTGAATCCGAAGGTTCGGATGATGATGGTGATGATCCTTCGGGTCGTGACCAGGTGGAATATACTTCACCAGTAGTGAGAGAGGACCGCTCGGTGCGAGCTAGTTCAAGTAGGAATAGTTCTACATGTAACATAGTGTATAAAGAACGTCCCCTTAACTTATGTTCATTTAACTTAAAATATGATGGTTCTACTTGTGTACGTGTGTTTTTAGAGAGATTAGAGGAACTTAGATGTGCTCGGGAGGTTACTAAGCCTAGACTCCTTATGGCTTTCTCCGACCTGTTGGATGGACCGGCTTTGTCTTGGTTCCGTACAAACAAAGCTAACTTCATCTCATATGAGGATCTTATTAGTGAGCTTAGAGATACCTTCGATATTCCTGATTATGATTACCGCCTCAGGAACGAGATAAGACAGCGTACACAAGCCCGCTCTGAGTCCTTGGTTAACTATATATGTACAATGCAAGCCATGTTCTCAAGGTTGTCATGTAAGATGCCCAGTGAGGAACAGCTGGACATTCTCATGCACAACATTAGACCTGACTACATGAAGGAACTGGCCTTGCATGATGTCAACTCTGTAGATGACTTGAGACGTTTGGGTAAGCGCTTGGAGCTTGCGCGTACTAGGGCAGACGCTTTCCATGAGCCTGCTCTTGACAAGTTTGAGATTACATCTGACTTACACCAGCTTAAGAACAAAGGTGTACAAAAGCCCGCTAAGCAGGTGTCTGCAGTGGAGACGCCGGTTACCCCCCACGATCGCAAATGCTTTCGTTGCGGCGGGGGCGGTCACACTGCATACAGCTGCACACAGTCAAGGGAGCTGGTGTGTTTCCGGTGTGGTCTCAAAGGAGTCAAGACCCCAGACTGCTCACACTGTATTAGCAAGTCAAAAAACGCGTAGGCCAGGGCCTTATTAGGAACTCTGTGCATCACTCTGTATCTGAGTCTATTTCTGATAAGGTCCTGTTTCCTAAACGGGATAGTGACATTAGACCGTATCTAGTTGTTAAGGTTTTAAATTTAAATGTCTTAGGCCTTCTAGATTCCGGTGCCTCCTGCTCTATACTAGGTAAGGGAGCGCACCGCATCTTCTTGGAACTGGGTTTTGATCTTGTGAGTATCAATCCTACTTTTCGTATTACAACTGCAGACAGCACTCACTTGCAATGTCTGGGTTGTATCTCTTTGCCAATTGAGTACAATTCGGTTATCCGAGTTGTCAAGTTCTATGTTGTCCCAGGTATAACCACCTCCATGATATTTGGAGTGGATTTCTGGCAACAATTTAAGTTAAGTGATAAGTTAATTTTACAAAATATTAGTCTTGATAGCTTTAGTGATAATAATCCTATAGAGTCTGTGTCCCTTAACGGTGGCCTCGAGGATTACGACAACCTGACAACTAAACAAAGGTGTGTAATCAACGAGGTCATTGAAAAGTTCGACTCGTTGAACACTGATAAGGTGGGTTTAGGTCGGACCTCACTTGTGCACCATGTCATTGACACTGGTGACAGCAAGCCGATCAAGCAGCGTTATTATCCGCTCTCTCCCCTTAAGCAGAAGGCCCTGGAAGCCGAGCTGGACCGAATGCTGGAGATGGGAGTAGTGTCCCCGTCTCAGTCCGCCTGGAACTCTCCAGTGGTCATGGTGGAGAAGGCGAACGGCGACCTCAGATTGTGCTTGGACTCTCGCAAGCTGAACTCTGTGTCTAAGAGTGACGCCTACCCCTTACCCTATATCAATCAAATCTTAGACCATCTTAATAATGCTAAGTATTTAACCTTTGTAGATCTGAGTGCGGCCTACTGGCAGATTCCATTCGACTCACTCCAGTCTGCTGAGAAGACTGCTTTTACGGTTCCCCGGAGAGGATTGTTCCATTACAATTCCATGTGCTTCGGTCTTGTCGGTGCCAGTGCCACGATGCAACGCCTCATGGACCGTCTGTTTGGTCCCGAGTTCGACAACAAGGTATTTGCGTTTCAGGATGACATAGTCTGTGTGTCCAGCACCTTTGAGGAGCATGTAGAGCTCTTACATAGAGTCTATCAGCAACTCAAGGATGCTGGCCTAACTATTAATATGAAAAAATCCCACTTTTGTCGGAGTGAACTCAAATACCTGGGGTATTATGTGGACAAACATGGCTTACGGACAGACCCGGGTAAAGTTGAGGTTATCCTCAACTATCCCACCCCTTCTAACCCTAAGGAGGTTAAGAGATTTCTGGGAATGGCCGGCTGGTATCGTCGCTTTGTTAACAACTTCTCGAAGATTAGTAAACCTCTGTGCAAACTCACTTCTACGAACCTTAAGTTCGAATGGACCCCTGAGGCTGAACAGTCCTTTAACCTGCTAAAGTCAGCCTTGGTTTCTGCCCCTATATTAAAAATGCCTAACTTTGAGATGCCCTTCCGCATTCTTAGTGACGCGTCAGCTTACTCAGTTGCTGCTGTACTGACACAAACTCACGATGGTGTTGAGCACCCTATCGCCTACTGTAGCCGTTCTCTCAACAAGAACGAGGTGAACTACAGCACAACTGAGCGAGAACTTCTGGCCGTGATTTTCGCTTTGGAACAATTTCGACAGTACGTCGAAGGCCAAAAATGTACGGTCGTCACGGATCATTCATCTCTTCTGTGGTTCCATAAGCTAAAAAATCCCACGGGTCGTCTAGCACGTTGGAGCATGAGGCTCAGTCAATTCGATTTTGACATAGAGCATCGAAAAGGTAAAGACCACGTTGTACCTGATGCTCTGTCTCGTATCAAAATTGATTCCCTCGATGCAGTACCCACTAAAGACCCGTGGTATGACCACACCATGAATAGTGTTCGGAAGAACCCTAGGAAGTCACCAAATTATGACATTCGTGACAACCTTCTATATAGGTTAACTAAAAATAAATATTCTTTGACTTCAGACTTTGACTGGAAGCTGGTGGTACCTCAGGAGGATCGCTTGCCCCTGCTCTCTAAGTACCACGATGACACACTTAGTGCCCATGGTGGCGTTTGGAAGACGCATAAAAGGTTAGCCCTAAATTATTACTGGCCCAAGATGTACGAGGACGTCAAAGAATATGTTGGGAATTGCGAAACATGCAAGCAGTACAAACCCGTAAATACGTCTCGTCCCGGCCTAATGGGTAGCCCGAAGCGGGTTTCGAAGCCATTCGAAGCTATCTCTGTCGATCTGCTTGGTCCCTTTCCCACTTCGAGCAATAGAAACGTACACCTGATCGTGGTCTCCGACTACTTTAGCAAATACGTCATGTTGTGCCCTGTTCGGGTTGCCACAGGCGCTGTAGTCGCGAGGTTCATAGAGAAGAGTGTGTTTCTCGTGCACGGAGTCTGCAAGACTATTTACATGGATAATGGCCCTCAGTTTGTGAGTAAGCCATTTAAGGATCTGTTGGCTAAATACAATGTACCTAATATATATTATAACCCTAGGTATCATGCCCAAACTAATCAGGCGGAACGAGCTATTCGCAATGTGGTTCAAGCGATCTCATGCTATGTGAAGTCACAACACAAGTCTTGGGATCAGTTCTTGGTTGAGATACAGTGTGCTTTAAACACTGCAGTTAACGAAGCAACTCGTTTCACCCCTTACTTTTTGGTACATGGTAGGGAATTTATTGGGGATGGAGTGCTGTACAGGCAGACAGATATCGCGTGCCATCCTACTTCAGTCTCTGTAGACGATCCATCAGCCTTCGGTGTCAAGCTGAGAGAAATACAACGCATTTACGACCAGGTGAGGAAACATTTGAACGTTGCCCACCAGCGTAATGAAAAGTATTACAACCTCAGAAAAAGGCATGTAGAGCTGAAAGTGGGACAGATAGTTTACAAACGCACGTTCTACCTGTCCAACAAGGCCAAGAATTTTACTGCTAAGCTAGCTCCTAAGTTCCTTAAATGTGTGGTGACTGCTAAACGATCCCCTTTAGTATATAGGCTGTCAGATCTGGACGGTAAGGATCTTGGGGAGTACCATATCAAGGACATCCTGAAGTATCAGGAGGAGCAGTCTCCAATACCTAACGTAACTACATAGCACTGTTTCTCTAGTTTATTAAACCAGTGCTATGTGATCATTATGTAAGACTATTTTAATCTTTTGTTTGTATTTCTATATGTGTACGTGACTTTAAATTGTCACGTTGTAGTTTCTTCTATGCACCGCACCGAGCGTTTTTCTCTCATTCGCTTCTTAGTACTCTACATTATCCTGAGAGCTTGGGTAGTGTTAGGGTATCGGCAGTGAGTAAAGGGAGCATTCGTTTTCTATGAAGGGCATTAGACTCTAGTTACTTAGCCTAACCGGTACACGAGTCAGTGTCTAGTTAGGTACATAGGAGGATCTTTCTTTGGTATTGTAATGGTCGTAGTCAGCTGGTGTTTGAAGGACCTAGCTGGTTGTCTTTGTTTATTAGTCAGTACTTTTCTGTTTTCTTTATTGTGTATTTCCAGCGTGTCATATCCGCAGGAAATACTATTAAAGGGGGGGTGGTTGTAGCATTTATTTTCTATAGATGCAGTATTTAGGATGTGAAAGCAGCCTTATCGAGTTATCTTTTTTTAATCGGTTGTCAGTGGTGACATTTCTGCTGTCAGAATGACAGGATGTCATAAGTTCGGTGACGAAGCGTTTCGCATTTAAAGGAAGGGGTTTTGTTAAGATTTTTCGTGAAAGACAGGACTTTTGACCGAGACCTGCTTTGGGGTAGTTGGAGGTCCTTTGGCTTTTGTTCTGAGACTGTGCCGCGAATCAGTTTTTCGCTCAAGCGCGATTATTTGTTACCTCGCGTGGCCTAACGGGCTGTGATTGGGTTGCTGCATTGCATCTTGCTACATTTTACCCAGAAAACTGGTGAGTCACTTCTTCTTTTGCAAAGCGGGTCGATTGTCGTCTGTCGCGCAGCCAAGATCTTAATTTGTCGTTTCTTTCATGACAGGGTTTTTTACTACGGGGCTAGTTGCCGGATGAGATATTTGGTGCCGCACCTATAAGTTAGTGGGCTGCACGTGGTACGACAACGTGGAAGTGCGGACTACACGAGCTTCTCATGTGAGAGGTATCTGCCGTCATCACCTGGCAGTAACAACAGGCAGTCACTCTCACTCAGCTCACTCTGCAGGCCAGTAAATCCACTACTTATGTGTAGCTTAGTAGCATAAGTACCTAAGCACTGACTATACTTCTGTGTACCTGTGATATTTGTGTCTATCAGTGAATAAGCTCTCTGTGTGTCTCTGTGTATCTCTGTGTTATATAAATATATGTGTGTACACCCTACCTGACTGTTTTCGTCAGAGCCCTGGCCTACCCTTGCACGCACACTGGAATCTCTGTAGTAAGGCGCCCTGGGAAAGAGTTCTCTGCATGGCTACCTCGCGCTAGTTGGTGAGTAACACTGATCATCACTGTGTTATAAAGGTAAGATGCTACTAACTTGATGACGGTCATCAAGTTAGTTTTAACAAAGTTTATATTTTACCTTTGAGAATGCCGAGAGGCGAAACCGGTCAGGTGTAAAGTAATAAATGTTGTGGAACAGTACAAGTGGTGTTATTCAATATGTGCAGCAGGTTCCACCAAGTGCCATCAACCAACAGCATAAATAATCTGAGGTTCGTTTGTTTGCACTGTATTAAGTGTTGTGATTAGAAAGGAAATGGCAGATATGACACTCCTATGACAGGTTACTGTTAGACATCTCTTTTTATTACATGGGTACATTAGGCTCCTTTTTTTTTTGTTTAACGTTAGTGAAAATCCTCATGGATGTTATGCCGGACTCCTACCGACTAAAAAACCTCACGTCACGCCCAACAGCCTGTGGTTGGGAGCCCCGGGGAAGCCCTCGGAAGGATGTCCCAGAAGGGGGTAGGTCACAGATCTGTATTATTACCACAATACAGATCAGTGGGGTAGGTACATTAGGCTCTTCTGAAATTTAAGGTCTCTTATATTTGACTTTTTCGGTTTTTTTTAATGTCGTACGACCTAGCCGCTTTGCTCAGTCGTAAACGCATCAGCATACAGAATAACAGATCAAGAGAATCATATGAATTCATATGAAGAAAGTTTGACACTAATGCTACTCTCTAAGGTACCTACGTATTGTGATTGTCGCGTTCAATTCCGTGCAAACAGATTCACATTCATACACATTTCGCAGATTGCCGTCATCACACTCATTGCGACAGATAGAAAGCTCCACAGTTGTAACTGTGACGAGATGAATCCTAAAGAAAACATACATTATAGCACCATCAATGTTGTGCTGGGTCAAAAGGGAAAGGTTTGTTTTCTATAATATACTGTCCTGTTTACTCAATTGAAGCAAAAGTACCTACAATATTTGTTATAGAAAGCAACAGCAAAGTACAGATTCCAAGAAGGATGTGTTAATTTTACCTACTGTCAATTTTCAAGAAATGTATGTTTATTTTTAGGGTCTCGCACCCAAAGGGTAAAAATGGAACCCTATTAAAGAGAATCCACCGTCAGTCTGTCCAGGTCCAGGCTCTATCTTAGGAACCGTGATAGCTATACAGCTGAAATTATCACAGATCTGAATTTATGCATTTCTGTTGCCGCTTTATCGAAAAATACTAGTACCTAAACTCGACAAAATAAAGAAATATTATAAGGGCATTTTTACCGTTTTTTGGCACTAACCCTTCCGCGCAGGTTCAGCATGCGTTTGGCTTGTCTTGTCAGTATACAAAATAAAAAGGACACAACACTAGCTTAAATCATCCTTCTCCTCACACTCACGTCGTGCTCTCGCCACGTTCGTGAGTGTTTCAAGCACGCCTTACCCGCCTTACCCCTCCTAGGTGAGGCAGCGGTGGAAGCGAAAGTATGTCGGGAATCGTAGGACATACTTCCGAGGACTAATGGGCGGCATAACATTAGCTACAATCAATAGATGTATCTCTCTATATCTACAACCAGCGCCTGTCCGTTTAATCACAGCAATATGTATAGTATTCTTTTACATATCCCTTTGGCCATAAAGGCGTGTATGTAAGTAAATGGAAAATCTGTGATTATCTCATCGATATGAATCAACAGCTAAAACACGCGGTGAATGATTTTTCACAGTTTGCTGTTGATCGGAAAACCCGATTTAATTTGGTAACATCGCAAGAATAATTATCACTTTATTCGCATCATTCTGTTATCATTCATACGTCGTTTATATGTTAATTTTTCGATCAATGATTATTCTATTATTCTATTTTAGGGTTTGACGTTCGCCATTGTCATCTATAGTAAAGTCACCTCTGCTCTGTTCCTCTAGTAAAGTCACCTTTAATTTTTTTTAAGAATCTGTCTTTGAACATATTTCTATTTTAACGTGCAGAATTTTAATGAACTTACAAACGACGCGAGCTATCTGCGAGATGGTCATGTCGTGAGAACTATCTGAATAAAGCGTGTAATACAATTCTATTTTAGGGTTTGACGTTCGCCATTGTCATCTATAGTAAAGTCACCTCTGCTCTGTTCCTCTAGTAAAGTCACCTTTAATTTTTTTTAAGAATCTGTCTTTGAACATATTTCTATTTTAACGTGCAGAATTTTAATGAACTTACAAACGACGCGAGCTATCTGCGAGATGGTCATGTCGTGAGAACTGTCTGAATAAAGCGTGTAATACACCAGTGTATTTTTTTTGTTTTTTTTTTTTTTTTAAATAATAAATAAACTTTATTGATTTTTCTCTCACATAACATCTTACATAGGTAATACTTAGGTAGGTACATTTTCCTCGATAGCAATAAGATATGTGAGAGACTGGTATCTGTACTAGGAAAACCTGTGTGACAGATTACCAGCCTCTCCGGACTCTGAACATGTGGCATTAGGTAGGTACCTTTTATATCATGCTAACAATCAATTTACACATAAAAAATATAAATCCATGCCTACACATATATCATAATATGTATGGTATATATATATACACAAATTAAACATAAAAATATATATAAAAATTCAACGCCTCAGCCAGGATACTTTGGCCAGGATGATCTTACTTTTACCTTTTACTATCCGTGTGGCTAGACGGCAAATGTGTTCAAATTGTAACGACCTTCATCGTCCTTGATGTCAATTCTGTTGGGATTTTGGTTAGTTGTACCTTATTTAACGTGAGGAAAATCCTACATGGATGCCATGCCCGATTACTACCGACTAAATAACCACACGTATCCTGCCTAGCAGTCTAAGGTTGAAAGCCCCGGGAAAGCCCTCGGAAGGATACCCCAGGACTCCCAACAGACCTATGGCTACCACTGCGGCTTCACCGCGTTCCGCGTTCGGGCGTTATCCCGCGTCTTTGGGAGGTGTAACAGATGCTTAAAGAACACGCCATCTTATGTTTGCCTGTGTGCCCGAAGGCCCTGCTTGCAATCGATGCAATGACAGGATCCAGAACACGGAGTAGGGACGTTCATAATCGGTAGATCGTCCCTACTTCAGGGTCTGGACTGACTGGAGATGATTTTTTTTTTTATACCACTAAGGTGGCAGACAAGCAGACGGCCCACCAGAAGGACTGGTGGTCACCGCGGCCTATGACCGTTTGCAACACCAGAGGCGCCACACTCGCGCTGCCGACCATGTAAGAACCTTCTTAGACCCCTTTTGAAGAACCCCATACTGTAGGCGTATGGAAAAACCGAGGCAGGAAGATCATTCCACAACCTAAGCGTTCGCGGAAGAAAATCCCTACCGGATCTAACCGTGCTCGAACGCTCCAGACGTAGGGTGTGAGGATGAAATCCCTGTCTATGGCGAGCGGTGCGATGATAGAACGTAGCCGTGGGCATCATGTCAAACAATTCCTCAGAGCACATACCATTGTACAGGCGGTAGAACACGCATAAGGAGGCAAAGTCTCTCCTGTCGCGAAGAGGTTCAACACCACCTGTCAGTATTGTAGCATTTATTTTCTATAGATGCAGTATTCAGTATGTGAAAGCAGCCTAATCGAGTTATCTTTTTTTAATCGGTTGTCAGTGGTGACATTTCTGCTGTCAGAATGACAGGATGTCATAAGGATCGGTGACGAATCGTTTTTGCATTCAATGAAAGCAGGTTTTGCATGAAATTCGAGACGATTCCACGTGAGAGAGGGGATAAAGCCCTGATACAAAGTTCCAAGTCTCTTTTTACGATCGGCTAAGGACGAGGGAAATTGATATTACTCTGAGTGGCACGCCTCAATTTTTCTTTGGAGGTTGTAAGTTGCAACCTGAGGACCTGTTAAGGAATTAGTCTGAGTTTACTTATTCTTCTCGGAAGGAGTTGGACTCTGTGTCAACCTACACCCGGGATACCGGTAAGTGTCATTTCTTGTTTGCTAAGCGGTTCGAATTTCGTCGGTCGCGATGTCAGTTATTTCATTTGTCGTTTACTTGTCATAACAGGGTTTTTTACTACGGGGAAAAGCGGCCCGTCCACGGTTAGCAAAACCACACCCAATGACACGTGGACTACATGAGCGAGGTGTTTTGAGAGGAACCAGCCGCCTCCACGTGGCATTCTCGTGCTGTGCTGCTCTCAACTTGACTCAAGGCCAGTAATTGTCACCCAATTATAAGTGTAGTTAGCTGCTTACCCGTTTTACCTGCTCACGCGGCAGTGGTCTATTGAGTAGTATTAGTACCTAAGCCCTGACTATACTCCTGTGTACCTGTGATATTTGTGTCTATCAGTGAATAAGCTCTCTGTGTGTCTCTGTGTATCTCTGTGTACTTAATAAATATATGTGTGTACACCCTATTGTCTGTTTTCGTTAGAGCCCTAGCCTACCCTTGCACACACACTGGAAACTCAGAAATAAGGTGCCCTGGGATAGAGTTCTCTGCATAGCTACCTCGCGCTAGTTGGTGAGTAACACTGAACATCTTTGAGTTACAGTATGGGATCGTTGACAACTCTCACGGCTCGCCTCTGCACCGAGTCAAATGGACGAAGCTGATATTCAGGTGCCCCCGCCCAGAGGTGACAGCAGTACTCCATGTGTGGCCGCACTTGCGACTTATAGAGAAGCAGTGTTTGCGCCGCAGTAAAGTACCGCCGCGCCCTGTTGAGCACACCGAGCTTCTTGGACGCCAGCTTGGCCTTGTCCTCCAAATGACTGCGGAACTGAACGTCACTGGAGATGTCAACACCAAGGATCCCTATTTAGAGATGGAAAGAGATGTGCCCTGGAATTGTGGCGCTACAGTAATTGGGGCTTTCTTAGCGGTGAAGAAACACGCCTGTGTCTTGGAGGGGTTGAACTGGACAAGGTTTTGTCTACCCCAATCGGACACTCTAGTAAGAGTAGCCTCGATTTCAGACACAAGCTGTTCACGACTTTCTTCCACTGCGTCCCGAGAGATACCAGGGCGACCTGTGTAACAAGTGTCCCCCGTACTGTCGTCTGCATAGCAATGAATGCCGCCAATAGACACCATGTCATTGATATGCAGCAGAAACAGAGTAGGGGACAACACTGACCTTTGCGGTACTCCAGCGTTAATGGCCATGCAGTCAGAACAGCTGCCGGCGACAACAGCCCTGATGCTTCTACCGGCCAAAAAGCTAGACACCCATCCGCATAATCTCTCGGTCAGTCCGTAGGAGGGCAATTTTTTAAGAAGACCACGGTGCCAGACCCGGTCAAAGGCTTTAGAAATGTCCAGGCTCACTGCTACTGCTGATGATGAAAATGAAGTAGAAAATCAAATAGAATAGAATAGAATAGAATAATCTTTATTGCACACCAATACAAAAACATTTATGTAGCGAGATTATAGGAGTAAAAATGTACAGAGGGCGGCCTTATCGCTAAAAAGCAATCTCTTACAGGCAACCTTTGGATGGAGATTTTTGTCAAGGATCATTTAGTAAGTGGGTAGTGTTGACAGCGACACACCGACAGTCCTGGCTGTATCGCGCTGACTCCGGCCGGTTTCCAGCATTGTAAGTATTCTGGTGCATTCTTCAGGCGTAAGCGACATAATTTCAGCTTGATTAATGAATATAGAGCACTATCAACATGGTTTATGTACCCACATAAATGACAGATTACAAACAAAAGCAACACCAAATGCTGTAATTTCGTAGTTCCATCTTCGAAAGTGGCCCTTTTTCAAATTTGATTTTTTTATGATATAACTTTACAATAACTAAGAAGTTTTAATACCTTCATTTAAGGAGTATTACATTGTCTATTAAATACAATTTATTGCATTAACCTATCATTTTTAGTTTCCGAGATTTTTAACATTCTTTAAGTGACCCGGATTCATTGCTCTCGAGTGTATTATGAATACCAATGCAATGATAACTTCATGGTCCAAATTTAAAACATATATTATATACACATAACATAGCAATATACATATATAAATACTACATTATACATACCATATATATATGTATATATATACATATATATATACATACATACACACATATACAACACATAAATATATATTAGATTCATTCACAGATACTATGATGCCAGATAATGATCTTTAACCAATCTTTTAAAAGTATTCAATGACTGCGCACGCCTTATATTTATTGGTAACTCATTCCACAACCGTACAGCTTGTATAGAGAAAGATTTATCGTAAAAGGTTGTGGAATGTTTTGGAATTTCTAATTCCAGTGTCTCTGACGACCGCAAGGATCTCAAATGTGTGTCAGTAAGGAATCTAAAACGTTCTTTTAAGTAAATAGGAGTAGCGGGATTAAAAAGGATACTGTAAAGCAAAGAGAGAATATGAGCATTCCGACGAAGGCGAATTGGGAGCCACTCGAGCAATTTGCGAAATTGTGATACGTGATCATATTTGCGCAAACCAAATATAAATCTAATGCAAAAATTTTGAAGTCGCTCAAGTTTGTCTAGTTGCTCCTCATTGATATCGAGATAGCTGACATCTGCATAGTCGAGCACAGGAAGGAGAAGGGTTTCTGCAAGCGCCTTTTTAGTGGCAGTTGGCAAGAAGTTGCGTAACCTACGCAGAGAGCCAGCAGAAGCAAATAGCTTACGACTGACTTCTTTCATTTGTGGACACCAAGACAGTGTGCTGTCGATTATGATTCCTAAATTTTTAACTTCTCTGCTAATTTGCAGGGTTACTCCATCAAATTCTATTGCCGGAAGGGACTGCCACTGAATTTGATCAAGCTTACGGGAGCTACCAACTACAATGACTTGAGTCTTAGAAGGGTTGACTTGTAAGCCATATTGTTTACCCCATTGACAGATGTACGCCAGGTCTGTATTCATTATTGTAAATGCTGTCGATAATTCAGACAAGGAAGCCTGGTTGTAGATTTGAAGATCATCTGCGTAAAGGTGGTAGGCAGAAAATAAATACTTAGAGATAGAATTGATAAAAATGAAAAGCATGGGAGAAAGCACGCCACCCTGCGGAACGCCAGCAGATGTACTTCACCACGTGGAAAAAGAATCTTCAACGTGAACACGCTGCCGACGCCCAAACAGGTAACTATGAAACCAATCAATCACTGGTGGAGATATGTTAATAGAGCGTAATATACCAAGCAGGATATGGAAATCTACAGTGTTAAAGGCGTTACTAAAGTCCCGTAACGTGAGTACCGTGAGATTTCCATTTTCCATGCCTAGACGAATGTCATCAGTGACCTTGACCAATGCACTGGTTGTACTGTGACCTGGTCGAAAACCTGATTGTAAATTATTTAGGAGATTGTGTTTATTGAGATATGCATTTAGTTGGGAGTGAACGAGTCGTTCTAGGACTTTGGATAGGAACGGTAATATAGAAATAGGACGATATTCGGAAAAGGATGTTGGGTTGTATTTTTTGGGTAAAGGAATTATTTGTGATTCTTTCCATGCTTTCGGAAACTCAGCACAAGTAAGGGAGTGGTTCAAGATATGACAAATATAAGGAAGAATTTCGTCAATGATAGGCTGCACCATTTTACGGCTAATATTATCAGCACCAATCGCATCAGAGGTTATCGACATAATACTCTTTTTAACACCACACTCAGATAATTGATCAAAATTGAACGGTGAGTGGTCAGGAGTTGGAAGCGATGAAAGATATTGTAATGTATTGTCTCTGTAAGACGAATCCAATGTGGACGAAGATGAGAAATGATGGTTAAGAGAATCAATATTTACACAGTTTGATAACAAACGACGCTGCTTTCCAATCCCTAATGATTTTAGAAATTTCCAAACTTTGGCAGGGTGCCAGGGCGTTGTGCTTTTCTACACACCTTACTGCAGTGATTTCGTAATGCAATATATCTGTCTTTGTTTATAGTCGTAGGCCGTATTTTGTATCTGCATTTGGCAGCAGCTTTCTTTGATAATAATGTTTTTATGTCGCGTGTAAGCCAAGGACATGGGGAGTGCTTAATTTTCACTGCCCTGACCGGCGCATGAACGTCGTAAAGCTCAACAATTTTATCATTGAAGAAGTTTACCTTTGCGTCGATCGTCTGTGCCTCTAACAACGGATCCCAGTTGATATTGCTGGCATCCTCCCGCAGCTTATCCAGATTCATGCCACCAAAATGGCGTTGCATTAGGAGTTTAGGCTTAGGTTTAGGTGGACGAACATTAAATGAAAGAAATATTAAGTCATGAAAAGAGAAAGAGTCAGCTGGATACTGACCGTGTCTAGCAACAAGGTCAGTTGAAGATACAAGGATAAGATCGAGGAGTGTTGGGGGATGATCAGGAGCATGATGAGTAGCATTAGAGGGTAAAACGGATAGATTACACGCTTCGACTACACCTAAAAAAGAAGAAGAGCGAGAATCATGCTTCAAAAGACATGTGTTAAAGTCTCCCATAATAATAGTTTGACTGTAAGATGGTAGAAATCGTTCTAATAGATTTTCGAATGAAGTGAAAAAGTTAATTTTCATTGAAGGGGAGTAATAGACTCCAAGTAATAATTTAATGTGGCTGAGTTCAATCTCAAGAAAGAGATGTTCCCCAGCGTTTGATGGCGGTGGTTGTGGGGATACGTCAATAATAGTATATGGTATGTAGCTACGTAAATAGATAGCAACCCCGCCACAACGCGAACCAATTCGATCGGTTCTAATTAGATTGAACTCGGGTAGAGAATAGCAGTTGGAAAGTAGACAAGGCTTAAGAAAAGACTCAGAAATGAGAATAGCATGGATATTCTTACAGTCGAAAGTCGTCAGCATATCCGGGAAATGGGCGGGAATGCTCTGTGCATTTATATGGACTACATTAAAATTCCGCGGTACATCAGAGAACTGGGTCTGAACAAAATCAGCCAATGAAGGCATATAAGAAAAACTATCATTTAGACTGCATGCAGTCACAAAGCTTTCATTATCGCTATTGTCGATGGTCACCATTAATAATTTATAAAGATAAATATCCTAGAACGTATAAAATAAATATAATAAATATAATGTTAATATATACACTTAAAGCAAATGTAATAAAATTTACCTACAATAATCTTTATAGCAAAAGAAGCCCTGATTTATAAAAAATATCCACCCGCCAGCTGCGTGCAACGAACGAGATTACCTAAAATTATTTTATTATTATCTATACTTTAATATAGGTACATAATTGATAAATTCGAAGAATATAATTGAAAAGAAAAACAAAAAGAAACTAAAATAAACACAACACAGAATAAAAAACAAGTCCAAACAGCGTCACTATATATACCTACTTAACTTTACCAAAACAGTGCTCCTATAACTATACGATTGGATTTGAGATATATTTATTTTTTATGAATATCTGAAATGAAACATTCACTACCATCACCAACGGATGCGAAGTTGCTGATTCCACAAAGCTCCACATCTCAATTAATGGTCACACCCAAAAAGTAAGTTGCAACTAAAAGTTAGATTACATGGCGGGAGAAACAAAATCTTATTGGGGTAACACAACAATCAAGACAGGCAACCTAAACCCCCATTCCCAACCGACCACCTGAGTTATCCACCTGGTTGGTCAGTTAGGAATAAAAGCTCCTAACCACCCACCTTGTGCACCTGGTTGGTCAGTTAGGAATAAAAATTCCTAACCACCCACCAGTGACAGTATAAAATAAATAATGTCCATAATGTCTACTTTATCAATATACCCACATGTCTATATGGCAAAACAAATGAAGATCGACAAAACAGATGAAGATCTACAAAACAAATGAAGATCGACAAAACAAATGAAGATCTACAAAACAAATGAAGATCGACAAAACAAATGAAGATCGACAAAACAAATGAAAATCGACAAAACAAATGAAGATCTACAAAACAAATGAAGATCGACAAAACAAATAAGGGTCGACAAAACAAATGAAAATCGACAAAACAAATAAAGATCGACAAAACAAATGCAGATCGACAAAACAAATGAAGATCGACAAAACAAATGAAGATCTACAAAACAAATGAAGATCGACAAAACAAATGAAGATCGACAAAACAAATGAAAATCGTTAGGAATTTTTATTCCTAACTGACCAACCAGGTGCACAAGGTGGGTGGTTAGGAACTTTTATTCCTAACTGACCAACCAGGTGGATAACTCAGGTGGTCGGTTGGGATGGGGGAACCTAAATGCCAGAGGCAACGCATCTCCGAACGGACCATATTTTAAACCATAGATTTAGGATTTTTCGCTAAACATTCCTATTATTGTCACTGCTGCTGTGTCAATATTATGTAATTTAACAAAATGTAATAGGCTGTATGGATCAGCGTTCTTTGCCTGCACAAGATTAACGCAAATGTATCTGACACTTCTGACAGTGACATGACATGACAGACTGAATTATTATTTTATTATTTGTTGCGGTGCGGTGCTATGCGAAAAAAAAGAATAAGTATTTTAAAAGCAAAGAAAGGTTTTTAAGAAAACTAAATTTTAGGGTAGTGTAATATCTAAATATAAGGAAAATAGTACCTGACCTTAGTGACTAGCATAACAATAGACATCGTAACAATATCATTTTTTGGTCACAACGCGTCTGGACTTAGTTGCAATCTTAGCCGCAGGAGCAGAAGCTTTATAGTAGAGTAATATTGAGAGTTCTAACTCACTCCGCTCGTTAAAACTCTCAATATTACTGATCTATAACTCAATCAATAATACAGGTGGTGGTGCAATATAGTAAATATTACATAACCTAAGTATAGCAACCTACATAGCACGTATGAAACGATCGTCACGTCGCTAAGCCTTTGTCGGCACATCACTCCCAGCGAGGTCTCGTTACGCGCGTCGCGCGCGGCTATCGAGCTTCGCCGAATGCAATATGATAATGATGCAGGTGCATATTTAGGTATGAGAAATGTTATTGTATACAATTCTCATACATAAATGCACCTGCTACTGATCGCTAATAATATTCCATGAATGAAATTACTTGACTAGTTTTACCTACGACTTCACTATTTAATATTTTATCTACGATCAATTTTACATAAAAACATATTTTTATAATAGATATCTACTTATTTTAAGTAAATCTATACATATAATAAAATGATAGAAAAGTCAAAACTGTACATTGGAAAAATTAAAAAAAAAAAAAATACTTGCTGGGTGTTCAACATAAGATACCGAAGCCGAAAATATAGTTAGAAAAATTTTTGTCTGTCTGTTTGTCTGTTTGTCTGTTTGCTTTGCTTTGTCCGGAAGGATCTCGAAAAGTACTCAATAGATTTGATTCAAATTTTGCACAAATATTACCTAGGGGTAGGGTGTTAAAATAGGTTACATATTATCACGCTTCATATCCTAGGGGCTAAGCAGAGAGCAATCAAATTGGCATTGTAACAATTTTCACGCGTACGAAGTCGCGGGCAACAGCTAGTAGTTAGATAAAAACTATATTGTAAGACCGTATTATATTCGTATTATATATTAGCACTTTGACTTTATCGAGATCGACTGTTGCCCAACTTTCTACCTTGAAACGAAAACCTGTACTAAACCCTAGCTTGTTATTTAGCGGATGCACTGCCTAGCAGGATCGGATGGCTTGAGGTCCAAAGGTGTTGATGTAGGTCGCGTGTAAGATATTGAACGATCGTGAAGCGCTCGTGGCCCCGCGGACTCAGTGTTCTGTAAACGATCACTGCAGTAAGCAACTTTCACTATGGCCGGTCCATGGATGGGTGACCATTCATGTGATCACTTTGTGACATTTATTTGAGCGTTTCCGTGCTTCGGAAGGCACGATAAGCCGTTGGTCCCGGTTGCCAGTAAAATGGCAGTCGTTAAGCAAAGTTGAAGGCTTTATTTCAACAGCAGGCAGTCACAACCTGCGCCTGTCCATTTAAACACGGCAATACGGCTCACCACATATTACGTGGGACAAATTATACAAAAAAAGGTGAAATGTGGGCATATTATGCCTCTGCCTACCCCTTCGGGGATAAAGGCGTGACCATATGTATGTATGTATGTATGTATGTATAATTATTATACATATAAACACCCAGACCAATGCAAATAGTCATATTCATGCAAACAAATTATTGCACCGTGCGGGAATCGAATCCATCACGCCATGGAGGCTGACATTTTCCTTGAACAAATTTTAGCCAGATCCGTTTAGCTACACACCTACATATTAAGAAGAATATCTTTAAAAAACTTTTATGTTTAAATATAATAATTAGTGGGATCAAAAATTAAGTTATTCGTTAAAATTATAATAATAATAATAATAATAATAATACAAATTTATATTAATACAGGATTGTACAAGTTTGCGACTGCCTCTGTGGCGCGGTCGGAAGTGTAACCGACTGACGCGCAGATGGTCTCGGGTTCGAATCCCGGGTCGGACCAAATACTTTGTGTGATCAATCACAAATGTTTGTTTCGGAGTCTGGGTGCCTCGGAGAGCACGTTAAGCCGTCGGTCCCGGTTGCCATACTAACATCTATGGCAGTCGTTACGGTTAGTTGGAGCCCTCAAAAGTCCAACTAGTCTAACTATAGAACTTCGATATCGTCAATTTGGTTGTGGAGGTCAGATGGTAGTCGCTCCACGGAAAAATACCGAATTTCAGCCGCATCATAGTTACGACTAGAAAGCCGACCCCAACTAAAAAAAATGTTGGGAATTGGCTCGGATGATAATGACAGGATTGTACAAGTTGTAGGATTTTTACACGTGGAGTATGTAAATTTACTCAATGTGATTCTTTGAAGTTATGTGGGTCGAAAATGCTTACACGAATTACATTAGGGCTGCCACTATTAGTTAATAATCAATAAATTAAAATTAATACATTTTATTTTTCGATACAATAAAATATTGTATGAAGGATTTAATAGGTATTTACACTGGTGTCAAATAATTAATCGAGATTACCTACTCTTTGAACATAATGAATATTTGAATATTATAATCCAGATAATTTAGTTTTTTAATCAAATACTTACCTCATTTCTGATCACATTTTATATCTAAAAATAAAATAAATTAAAAGTTTATATTTTTTATTAATACTGACAGCATTTATTAATGCAATTTTTTATTTCAAATACATCGAAAAAAATGAAATGCTCAAGTAGGACTCGAAACCATGACCTTTCCCTTACAGGGAATGCTCAGCCAGCTGAGCTATGGAGCGATTACAATTTGAGTTATTATTAAATAATGAAATTATAAGAAAGACAATTTTTTATATGTATAATGTTAAGTTTAATTTTTATTTCCATTTCCTGTATTTACTGTATACAAACATAATAGGGAAATGTAAATATTAAGTAAACTTTACGTCATACAAAATATTTTCATAAATATTTACATTATTATTAGATATGTATAACTTATTAATACTTTCATGAAGAATTTACATTACTTTTATCTTAATTTGATTATTTCCATTACGTAACGTGACGAGATATTTTTTCCTAAGCGTAGTGACAACCCTAACGTATTTTGCTAAATTATCATTAATTTTCTTATAAAATCCGGAATCATTCAGTCAGTGCTTCATTCTGACTTCGTTATACCGTTGAACGAATCCATTGGAGCAACCACCATCTTGAAGACCTTCCACCTTGAAGACCAAGACCTTTCACCTTGAAGACTAAACACCTGGCTCCAGATTTTTGTGAGTTTAATCGTCATTGTACCTACCTAAAAATGTGAGTTCCTAAGTTATAAAATATTCTATCCCATGTTCTATTGTTTTTAAGTGAGAAATCTTTTTAACCTTTAAACAAATTTGCCAGAACTAAACCTATCGTTATTTTGTGCACGGTGACGATGAGTGATACTAACTAGTGATAGCGTATTAGTCTTGTCAAATTTTATTAGTTTGAGTGACTACCGAATTGTTGCAATTGACGGACTAAACACTTCGTTTTCTGAGTTACTAGTCGCAATTAATAACTATTCTGTTCATAATATTTACAGGTCGGATTCAGAGTACGATAGTGGCAACAGTGCGACGTCGATCGACGCCGCCAAGTCAAATTCGAAGGCAGCTAAGGGGGGTGGAAAGCGCAAATCGTCACCAGCTGTCAAAAGCGTTGCAAGCGATCATATAAGGTACGTCCGTATGTACCAGTACGTACATGTTCATTACTTATCTATACTAATATCATAAAATATGCGAAAGTAACACTTTCTGTCTGTCTGTAACAAGGTAAAGCGTAACAACGCTTTTACGCCTCCTAAACCGCTTTACCTATTGATGAAATTGGATGTGGGGTAGATCAGACCATGTGAAAGACTAAAGCTATGTCGACATCCTCACGGACGTAGCCGCGGGCAAAAGCTGGTTATATTATAATTTACGAGTAAAAAATCTAGTGTTGTTAAAAATAGTTTTTTACGATGAGGAAGTTTTTGTGAAGATAATGTGATAGTTTTCTGAGTAGGTTTCTGTGTATTTATTTACTATTTGTAACTTATAATAGGTATTATGTTTTCAGAGCGGACCAAGAGTTCGATTGTGACAAAGTGGTAAGGAGCGAGGCTGGGACGTTGAAAAAGGCTCCCGTCAAACGCAAGTCATCTGCTAGAAGTACCTCAAGCGAATATTCAAGGTAATTATTACTCATTAGTAGATACTCTTATACCCAGCTGATGTAAAGTGATGATAACATACCAAATACTACCAATTAAAATACGTATAATCATACATTACGCAATATATGAGTGAGCGAGGTTACGTGCTAAATAATGGTAGTTTTGCTATTTTTATTAATATAATATTATTATGAGCAATTTATTTATTTTTCTGGCTAAGTAGTAATGAGTGACCGTAGTTGCAAATCCAGAAGTCTAGGGTTCGAGTTCCATTAGTATCAAACTTTGTGTGTCGTTCATGACAATCATCTATTAATCTGTTCACGTAATATTCCTAACTGAAGCAAAACTGATGTTGTCCAGTTCATAACAATCTTATCATAACATAACGATTCATAACATCCAATTCATAATGATCATTTATTATTTATGTAATGAACATTATACTAAGGTACAATATTATAATATAGAAAATTTCCCTGTTTCAGAGCTTCAAAGAAAAAGGCTGCGCAAAAGGGATACGACATCTTCCACCTTGACAGTAAAACTCCCACCGTCAACACCGGCAGAGCTCCATCCACATCGGTGCTTTACAATCGGGTGGCTAACGGTCAAACGAGGCGTACGGTGTCTACCGAGGGTCCCTTCCACATTGAGTTGAAGGTGTACAACTCGGTTGACGTCCAAGAAGGTGGCGACGACCTTTGGAAAAAATCTCTGCTGTGGTTGAAGCTTCGGACTGACGAGGAATCTCCTCACTGGGCTCATCTACAAAAATTTGTTAGGCAAGCCAGCGAGTTGTTCGCAGATTCTGAAGCCACTTTCTTTTCCAATAAAATTAATTTTAAATAAGTCCGTACCTACTAAACTTAATATAATTGTCTATTTGTATGTTATACATAAAAATATTAAATAAATTTGATTAATTCATTGACCATCATAAATTTCAATTAAAAATTCCATCCTAATCTGTCTGTGTGTTTCACCAATTAATATGCCGTTCTGTGATAGCTGTGGTGTTGAGGTAAATGGTAAGAAATGGATAGGACATTTAAGGAGTAAAATACACCGAAAGTCAGATAACGTAATTACTTTAGATCATGGCGTGGAGAAAGTGAACTCTGCTTTTAAAAATCGATTAGCAACATATAGATTACATACTCTTGACACGAACGAACAGACATCTTTACCTGTTTTCTTCAGACACCTTCACAGTAGGGTCAAATCTTTAATTGATCAATCTCTTGCAGCTCACACTTCCCTTAAGGTTAACTTTCATATATACTCAAAGTTTGTACTACTTAAACATAACATACCAGAAGTTAAATCATTTGAAACCAAAAATATTATTATATGTATGAACTATGATTTTACAAAGCTCTTTACAGATGTTGCTAATCAATTACTGAAAAAGATAGACGAATTTGAAGAGCGGGATTCTGGTTGGACTTTCCTTAATAACTGTTACATGGAGGTAAATATAAATAGGTATCAACCGCTCCGTGGTTCAAGATTTATTGATTTACCTCCGATCATTAAAAATAAAAAGGCATGTGTAAATATTCGTAACAATGATGTATATTGTTTCCTGTGGTCGGTCACGGCAGCTCTTTACCCAGCAAATAGGAACATTCAGAGAGTTTCTTCATATCCAAATTTTTTCAATCTGTTTAACATAGAAGGAATGTCATTTCCAGTAACTTTTACCGATATACAAATGTTTGAAAAAAATAATCCAAGATTACGAATAAATGTATATGGCTTAGAAAATAATAGACAGATCATAGGACCTTTATACAAATCTGGGTTTAATAACGATAACAAAAAAACGGTTAATTTACTATTATTAGAAAAGAGCAGATATTCACATTACTGTCTGATCAAAGATTTATCGCGTTTGGTGAGAAAACAAATAACTAACCATAACGGGAAATTATTTTTTTGTGACGAGTGTTTGCTATTTTTTAGATCAAGTATGGAAATTGATTCTCATGTATGTGCCGGTGTAATGACTCAGCTACCGCAAAAAGGTTCAGTGATTGAGTTTAAAAACTACGAAAGGAAACAAAATGTGCCATATGTAATTTACGCAGATTTTGAAGCCATGTTGGTTCCAGTGCAAGGGTGCAACCAGGATCCCTCTGTTGCGAGTACCTCAGTATGTCAGGTACATATACCTATAGCATTCGCTTATTATATAGTTTGTTCGTTTGATGAAAGTAGAAATCGTTTTTTATCTTATCGTGGGGAAGATTGTGTAGATAAATTTGTTGAGAATATTTACAGGGATGTTCAATTGATTAACAACAATCTGTCGAATAGTGTACCAATTATATTTAACAACGAAGATTCTGTTAAATTCAATGAAAGCACTCGTTGTCATATTTGTCAAAACTTACTAATCACAGACCGAGTAAGAGATCACTGTCATATGACAGGTCAATATCGAGGAGCCGCACATAACTACTGTAATTTGATGTATAAACTTCCAAAATTTATACCAATTTTCTTTCATAATCTTTCAGGTTACGATTGCCATTTTTTTATTAAAAAATTAGGAGAAGCTCGCGGTTCACTTAAAATCATAGCTAAAAATAAAGAGTCATATATTTCTTTTACAAAATTTATACAAGTTTCTAGAGATGAATATGTACAACTTCGGTTTGTGGACTCCTTTAAATTTTTATCTACTAGTTTAGACAAATTAGTAAAAAGTTTGAAACCAGAACAGTTTATACACTTAAAAAACAATTTCTCTTGTCCAAAACAATTTAAATTACTTACGCGAAAAGGTGTATATCCTTATGATTATATGATCAACATAAATCGTTATAAGGAGACAGTTCTGCCTGAAAAATGTTATTTTTATAATTCCCTAAATAATCAACATATTTCATTAGCAGATTACCAGCATGCTAAATTGGTATGGTCTGAATTTAAAATAAAAAATCTAGGTGATTATACTGACCTTTACCTCAAAACTGACGTACTTTTGTTGACTGACGTTTTTGAAAACTTTAGAAATACTTCTAAGCGATTTTACCAATTAGATCCAGCTTTTTATGTAACAGCTCCTAGCTTATCATGGGACGCGATGCTTCTCAAAACGGGAATTAAGTTAGAACTTATTGATGATTTAGCAATAATAAGGTTAATACAAGAGGGTATAAGAGGAGGTCTTTGTATGAGTTCCCATCGTTATGTAAAAAGTAATAATAAATATATGGAAGATTATGACCCTCAACAAGATGATATATTTATTGTATACTTAGATTGCAATAATTTATATGGGTATGCTATGTGCCAACCTTTACCTTTATCAAACTTCAGGTTTCTTGATAAAAATGAGATAGAAAATCTAAACATCGAGAATATAAAAGATGATGCAGATTATGGGTTCATATTAGAGGTAGATTTACTTTATCCTAAATATTTACACCGTTTGCATAATGACTTGCCATTTTGTCCTGAGAAATGTGTGCCTCCTGGAGGTAAAATTTCTAAACTTGTCACAACTTTATATGATAAATATAAATACGTAATACATTACGTACATTTGAAAAATTGTATTAAGCATGGATTAATATTAAACAAAGTGCATCGCGTTATAACTTTTAGGCAGAAAGCTTTTTTAAAACAATATATAGACCTCAATACCGAGCTTAGACAAAAAGCAGTGACCGAATTTGAACAAGACTTTTTTAAATTGCTTAATAACAGTATATTCGGTAAAACGCTAGAAAATAATGAAAATCGTGTAAAAGTTCATTTAGTAAATCAGTGGAGTGATAACGATAATAAAACAAAAAAGAGATTAAGTGCAGATACCTTGGTTGCCAGACCTAACTTCCATAGTGCTTCTATATTTTCTGAGAATTTGGTTGCGATTCAAATGAAACCCGAAAAAATTGTTATGGATAAACCCCTATACATAGGTTTCTCTGTATTAGAACTATCAAAAAAACATATGTACGATTTTCACTATTCTATTATGCGCCCACATTATAGAGAACTTATCAAGTTATGCTATACGGATACAGACAGTTTTATTTATAAAATTGAAACTAACGACTTTTACAATGATATGAAAAACTACTTTATTAGTTATTTTGATACTAGTAATTATAGTAAAAGTAATCCGTTTAGTTTACCGATTTTGAATAAAAAGGTGCCAGGTCTATTTAAAGACGAAATGGGAGGTAAAATAATCAGGGAATTCATTGGTCTACGTCCCAAATTATATTGTATTCAATCTGAGCAATGTACTTTAAAAAAAGCTAAAGGTGTTAAGAAATGCGTAGTGAGAGACTTAGTAAAAGCAGATTATAAAAAAACGTTAACCAATAATGAAATAACTCGTAAACAAAATTTATTATTTAAATCCTTGAAACACGAGTTAGTAACCCGTAGTGTCAACAAAGTTGTATTATCATCCAATGATGATAAGCGGTATATATTAAAGGACAACATTCACACTGTTTCCTGGGGTAATTGCTCAATTTTAGGTTGAATTTTAGGACGTTTAATTGAAATTTATGATGGGTTTTAGTTTTTCATAAGTATGACATTGTGATGTTTAAAAATGTATTTAAGTACTTTAAGTTTTTATCTCATAAGAATGTACCTACCTACCTATGTCTTTTACTCTTATTTATAAATAAATGCCTACATAATGTTGTAATCATATTTTCGTTTTATTTTACTTCATTCTCAACTAGTGACATACATTATAGAATACTTTTGCGACACACATAAGTAAAGGGTAAACTACCCGAATCAGGTTTGTTAAAATTTTCATGTCTCAACCTGTTCTTGAAACGAAGGGGCATCAACATCCGCACAACCATCTATATAATAATTATTGCAGTAGTGAGGTAACACGTCATAGAATTATTTCTTTTGCTTTGCTAAGCACAATACGTGTTTTTACATGATAGGACTTTCATGTTTCAACTTGTACGTCGTAAGTATTTTGTTGTTTAAAGAAATATGTATTAGAAATAGTATCATATTTCAGAAACTGTGGGTATATAATCCCGTGGTTAATTTTATAAGTTCATTGTTTCATTCTGAATTTATCACTAACGACGAGGACATACATTATACGAGCAACTTTAAATTTATATATTAGTTTACAAATCGACATACAACATGGTAAGATATTTTATTTGATAAACTTATATAATATTGTGTTTATAGAAAAGGTAACACGTCACGTAACGTAGATAACATACTAACGTTTTTTTTATTTTCAGAACACAAATAAGAATATATTCACGATAGAAACCACAGAAGACACTGAAGAAAGAAACGGTTTGCCAAATGGATTGTATTCACCAGAATCGCTTCCAAATGCGCAAGATCCATATGCATTTGACGAAGAAACTGAACGATTATGGATCGCAGCTCAAAGTACACACCGTGAAACGCCTAAAAAAAACACCGAGAGAAAGAAATCCACGCGCAAGTCAGAATCAAAAATAGTGAGTAAAATATTAAAGAAACATAGACAACCTTCATACATCATAAACTGTGAATCAACAAAAGGACGGCGTTTGATCAAAATTGAGATTACGGACCTGGGCGGATCAAGTGAGAGTGAAGAGGAGATAATAAAGGCACAATATATTGTCAAAGATCCAGTTGATGAAATTTCTGATCAAGCCGAAAATTTAATACATAATATATCAAAAAAAATATGCGGCTATTCTTTCCCTAACATTTATTAATAATAGTTCTTGTTTTAAAATATTCCTTACTAGATTAATTTTGTGTAAGTTTGTAAATAAATGTGTTCGTCATTTGTATTGAAATTAATATTTCATAAATAATTTATGTTTTATTATTATTTAGTGTAAAAATGATAATATGCATTAAAAGTTATATTAAGAAATAAAAATTAATGAAGATTTAAAGTTTGTTTTATTGAAATATTTATCAGTAAAATGTACATACATACATATAATCACGCCTTTATCCCCGGAGGGTTAGGCAGAGATGAGTAAACACCCACGTTTCACCGAATATTTGAGCCCTACGTAATAGATGGTGAGCCCATTGCCGCATTTCGGGCTGTCTTTTAGACTCGAGCCACACAAAAATGGTTGAGTCTAGGCTGTATACAGCTTGATGATTATCATTATACCATTTTTTATACAAATTTCAATTGCTGATGTCATATTTATATTTTATTAAAATTTTATTGTGTGTACTGTGAAAATAATGTGTTAAATAATTATAGATAGGTATTTAAAATGTGGGTTAAAAATAAAAACCATTTACTTTAAAAAATTGTTTTATTTATTAAAACTGTGTATAGGAAGACAAATTACCTTTCTTGCTCTATTAAATAGTTCTTTATACATAAAACATTTTTAAGTGCACATTGTTTAGTATGATTAATACAATTAAAACTTGTCTCATTATTTGAATATTTGTTATGCAACAGTGATAAATTTGGGCACTTGTCTTCACCAAGATCTATACAAATACAATTCATACAAAGATCTTGAATCCACTTAACTTTTTCTAAGCCCTTTACAAAAATTTCTTTATTTTCTAGATAAGGAACAATTATGCGTCGAAATTCTCTATAGTCGATATAACCTTCATTCCAGTAAATCCCTCTGTTTCTCTCCAACCACGTAACTTGTTTTTTTTTCATTCGTAGTTAAGTATTTAAATAAGTATGGGGGCTTTATTAAGAATGTTTGGGTATAAACACAGGTGGCCAGAGCTAATTCTTTGACTATAAAGTTATTACAAGTGTCTTTAAAACCCTGAACATCTACTATAATAGTATTTTTGTTCATGATATCTTTCTCACGGTGCTACTTAACGGCTTATACTCGATTATACAATCGTTCAATATAAGACAATATGCGGAAGTTTGATCTGGTATATCAATATCACTTTCAATTTCCACTCTAACATCCACAACAGGACCTGATTTAAGATTATCTGGTTGTCTAGAACAATCTACGACAAATAACGGAGCAATATTTTTAAATTGTTTCTCACTTAATAACGGTTCACCGCGAAGACCTCCGTAATATGAGTGTTGGAATCTGGTGTATTGTTCATATATTAAAGCAATTCTGCTATTCGAGAAACTTGAATTTAAATTTTCGTAAGGGAAGTAGGTTGAATTTAGGTATACTCTAACATCACGAACGTCACAGTGATCAAACCGAGACATATCCAATTTTGAATTATTTTTTCTATTTGTTTGCAGACCAATAATAACAAATCTTGGTTTCTCTATTTGCGATGATGTTTTTATGGACCAAGTATGTTTAGTAGTTTTTGGTAGAGCCGGATATTCATATAAATCCCAATTCCTGAATATCATCTGGAGTGGTCGATCTTTTTCTAGCAGTTTTAACATATTTATTTTTTCTCTATCGGATACTTTGACATGTGGTACGCGCCATATTATTTTATTTATAATAATATCTTCTACCGTTTCACCATCGTTAAGTTTTAGGGCGTTCAGATTAGTATTACTTCGCAACAATATTAATTCATGTTTGCTGTTTATCACTACTTTCTTGAAATCTTCTGCAAAACCAAGAATGTTACAGAGGGGTATAGAAGCAGAAAAGCTACCCCCATTTGTGCTATTAATGCCATCGATATTCCAACCCCAAGCATTAGATACTTTAGCCTCGTTTTCGTTCATTGATATTAATGATTTCATTGTGGTAGTTATACCAGCGTTTTTTATTTTATCTATTTCCACTCCATTTATCTCATACCTTATATCTTGAAACAAGTAAAGTAAACTATTGTTTGTGAAATGAACGCTACTGACTCTCTCTTTCGAATTTCCACCCTTGTTTACAACAACAGTTCCTTCCAAAAACAAAGTGCTTGCTGATGGTAATATATACAAGTCTTGTTGATTAATAGGTATCCTGATTTCATCGCTTCTATTGAAACTTGTTACGTAAGGCTTGTAAGAGTGAAATTCAATTCCTTCCACAGAGTTGTTGTATACAGGAGCGGATAAAACATCTAGTATATTCATTTTAACAAACCAATCGCTTTAAGAAATGCTTTATTATTGTTATTCAATTTTATGACCTTTTTGGAGCGAGCTCTTATTGGTTTGATAGTTTTAGTAGGACTGTTATTTTTAGTTGGACGAACCACATATTTATTATAATCTATCATTGTTTTCTTCTGATATGTAGATACAACTGCACTTCTTCACCTCGCAAATTTATTAAGTTATTATTTATATCTAACAGCCTTATCTGTATGCAGCTTATATTGGTTTGGTTTATTGGAAAGTAGATTGCGTTTTTCGGAATTTCTATAATCCTGTATCCAGGTGGAACATTAAGTGCAAATTCGTGCAAGATGTGACTGGATTGACCGTTTATATAAGAACCGCTAACTATGTCACATTCAATCCTTATGACAGTCGTAGGTAAAATGTTAACTGGAAACTCTGATACATGATATTTATTTGCTTCTAAGATCTGTTTTTTAAATCCCAATAAACTTCCAAATGTACCTTCTTTAGTAAAATCTATAGTTGATGTACAAAATAAAATAGTTTTTAAGGTGTTGTTATTACAATGGAGTTTTATGGATGCATCTTTTATCTCAGTTTTTAAATAGTCACCAATATCTTGTAATTCATAAGTTCCTTCAGGTATCTCAATAACATTTTTAGAACCATAGTATAATTTATTGTTTGTATTATCAAAATTTGGAATAGAATTATACGTAGAGAAATGTAATAATGCACATTCATACTCCCCAACTAATGGCAACGTGTTTGGATAATAGGTAGATAATACCGATGAGTTTCCAGTTATCGATAAGGTGAGTGACATCTTGCAAATGATGGAAATGAAAGAGTGATATAAGATTTATAGTATTTTTATTTAAAGTATTATAATTATAATAAAGATTTATAGTATTTAATCCAAAAAGTTTGCAAATAACTTAAACACATATGTCCACAAACTATTGTGTTAAATTGTTGATATCTATCATAGTTATAATGAACATCACAGTTCTTAAAATATAGCATTAATTCTCTTGGCGGTTTTAAATCACCATAGCTATCAAAATATTCACAATAATTGTTTATTTTAACATAAGCTACCCAATGCGTTCCATCATTTCTCGAATTATCTAGGTTAACTATAGCACATTCAATTCGTTTTGGGGTTTTTGGTAACTGATCCCTCATATAAACTCCTCGAAAGTGGGGAATACAATAGTCAAACTTCTGAATATCGATATTAGTTAAAGCGCGATTAGGTAGCTGATCAATTAGTTTTTTTAAGGATTTATAAACAATCCCTGACCTTGCTTATGTGGTTTAATGTATAAACCTTTGCCTATTGCTATAGCCTCCATAGTTTTATTATGACGTTCAGTTTCTTGCAATTTTTCTGACCGTGTTTATAATCATTCACTGTTTTTGCAATACCAGCTGCACCACCGGCTAATGCTCCTAAAGCAGACAAACCAGCAAAAATTGGGATCAAAGGTAGAATGCCTCCAGTTTTTGGTATAGGTATCATTCGAGGTACTCGAACTTTTGGAAGGCATGGAACTAATTTTCGAGCAACCATATAAGCCATATTTATTAATGACTTATCATCTTTAGGTGAGAGTTTTTTGATTTTTCTTTTTATTTTTTTAACAAAGTTATTAAAGGTCTTAACACCAGCACCAGACTTCAATTTAGCTTTCATAACTTTGTTTACTATCCACGAACTAATCTTTTCCCCTGTTCGAGCATCTTTTGCTTTAAGTCTTTGTTTAGCCATATCTATAAGACGTAAGTCAGCTTTTTGACGGTTAGGTAGGTCCGTGTAGTTTGCGTATGCGATATCGTGATGCATACAAGCTTCGTCTAACTTGTTTACACCTTTATCACCACGTAGTAATCGTTTTGAAAGCTTTGTTCCTGGTCCACAATAGTTATAACCGGGTATGTGTAGTTCGAATGGTAAATTATTAATGATACTGTTTATTAGTCCACCACCTTGCATCGTCCAAAGACTAATGAATATACTTTAAAATTATGTATCACTTATATAATTAACTTATTCCACTATTGCAGTCTTATCAATCCAACTGTTCTCTTTGTTATTTAAACCCAACCATTTTACAAACAGTTTGTTTCCTTTCTTTTTTAATACCTTTTCTATCAAATAGACACCAGGGCAGGACGACTTTTGAAGCTCTTGTTCGTAAAAAGTTCCCAATATGAGTTGTTTTTGATTATCTTCAATGTGATATGTTATTGGTACAGTGTTATTTATCTTTTTTATAGAAAATAATTCTGTTGACCAGTTAGGAGTGTATCCTTTCTCAAATATATGTTTGTACTTACTAATTCGAACTTTATCACCAATTATAAACTTTGGACGACATTTTCGGGTTACCTTTATCACGGAGTTCATAATATTATTTTTAATGTCCGTTTCATTAAACTTATTGACATTAACAGGTGCCAATTTAATAGTACGATGTTTTGTGTTGTTATATGTCTTCACAACACCGTTCAAGCCACCATCTATCCACTTATAGTGACCGTTCAAGCTAAAGTATTTGTACAATTTATTTTTAATTGTTTTAATAACTCGTTCTACAATTGAAGCCTTTTTGGTTGAAAATGTAGAATAGTGATTAATATTATAGTTCTGTAAAAGCTTTTGAAATGTAGAATTATAGAACTCAGTACCCATATCAGTTTGCAGATGAGTTGGTTTCCTGTGATTAGTAAAAAGTAATTTTTCAAATGCATGAGAGACATCATGTTTGGATTTAGTTTTTAACGGTTCCACCCAAACGTACTTTGAGAAGCAGTCAATAACAATTAAAATATAATTATATCCTTTATTAAAGGTTTTTAGATTTTGCATATCAACTAAATCTGCTTGCCACAAATCATCAACACCTTTTAAAATTACAGATCTTCGAGGAAAATTTTTTCGTGCTGCTTTATGTATTTCATTAACGATTTGTTGTTTCGTCATTTTAACAAACTTTAAGGCCTATATTTTTCGATCTTTTAATATAGATTGAATTGCGTCTTGAATTAGTCTATCAACTGCTTTTCTTGTATAAAATGTATTTTCCAAATGAGTCATTATCTCAGACATTATTGTTTTTAAAGCTTTCTCAATGTGGTTTTGAACACTATTTGGAATAGAACTTTGTAATTTTTGTAAGTCATTCATTAGTACACCTTTCAATTCATCTACATAAGCTTTATTTACTGCATCATCTGCGTCTTGAGGAGGTTTGACGCCTTTTAACCTTGATGTCTTCAAGTCATAATCTCCATTATCAGATTTTATTAATGCGTTATCATTAAAATCAAGTATTTCCGATATACGCATTCGCTTATGAATATAATGACCAAATTTGTCTACATTCATATTATAGGTGTATTATGTTGAACGGTATATAGTAAAATGACACACATATAATATTAGTAGATTTATTTATTTAATGATTTTGCTTTCACGCAGTTCTTCAATGATAGATATTATTTCATTGTCTAGTCCTGTGTTACCAGCATCTCGAGAAGCAATTAATAACTTTAATCTATCAACCAATTCATTGGGATCATCCCAATATACAAAATCTGTATTTTTTTTCCACATTTTTGTTAAGGGTAATCCTTTTCCTACTTTCTGTCTACAGCTGGGACTTCTACTTTCTTGATCGAAAAGTGGTTTAATAACTTGCAAATATTTTTGTCCTTTATTACTTTTAATTGGTTTTTTTGAATCGAAATCACGACGATGTGCATTCGTTACAAGTAACATTGCCTTATAATTTTGTTTGTCATGGTCATTAACCAAGCTCAGATCAATGTCTTTTTTTAACAGTAACTCTCGCAACCCAGGTGTACTTTCGTACTTGTGTCCGGCTACAGTAATAACTTTATCCCCAATTGTTATGTTAGCAGAACCTAACATTAACTTTCCACGTTCTTTTCTTATACCAAATGGTACATCTAATAGTACTTGTGAAGATAACGACCAAGATGATGCATCTGGATTAGTACCGACTAATGACTGAAATGAAGAGTCCGATGAGGGTTCCGATTCGTTACTAGCAATACTGCTATCATCTGTTTCTTTCATATCTTGGTCTTGTGGTTCTTGGGGTTCTATTTTTTCCTCCTTTTTTGTTAGAGCTAAGTGGTTATTAGTGTTGGCTATTAAATTGAGAGATTCTGTAACAGGCTTAAAAACTGTATCAAGCACTTGTCTGTTATTTTCTTCAAAATCCTTTATGGTACGTATTTTTTTCCTTACAGCTTGTGTTGCATCTACAATTTGTTTTTTCAATGATTTTTCCATTATGTGAAATAGATGGTAATCCAATAAGAGCCGATTAAAGAATAACAAGAAACTGAAAGCTGTCTATTTAAATATTCAAATTTTATCTAATTCTACAAAAGTGTCAAACTTTTTTCTATAGCACCCGTTGTTTTTAGGACAGTCTTTATTAATCACAACATAGTCATAAGGCTCTTTCCATATTTGAGAACACATGTTACGAAATTCCAACCACGTCATGTCAGTGTTAACATGTTCTTCATAAACATGTTTCAAATTAATTTCATCTTGCTTAAAAAGCACAATTAAGTTAGCGTTATCTCTTATTAGTTGTTTAGGTATTTTGCTATAAGTTTGATTTAAATAAAAACTGTCAATCAATTTATGTCTTCCCATGGCAAAATAATCACGCATATTACTTTGATTTTCACATGCTACATCGTCAAAAATAATCACTGAATTAGGTTTTGCATCTGAAACTTTCATAACGTCATCATTTGCCTGATATTTCTGAAAACTGACTCCTGGTACTCCTCGTAAAACCTTTTCTAAAAAAATGTACTTTGGTTGATATAGAGTTTTAGAATATACATAAACATTATGAAATGTCAATCCATTTTCGTGCAAAAGGAGACCAATTAACAAATTGGTTTTTCCACAATTTGATGGTCCGCAAATGATGCAACGTACTGTATTGACTGCCTCTGTGGCGCGGTCGGTAGTGATACCGCCTGCGGCGCTGGAGGTCGTGGGTTCGATTCCCACCGGAGACAAATATTTGTGTGACCCATAAATGTTTGTTTCCAAGAGTCTGGGTGTTTCTATGTATAATATGTATGTATTTAAAAAAGTATATATGTATTAATATCCGTGGTCTGATACCCATAACACAAGCAGGTTATTCCTAGCTTACTTTGGGATCAGATAGCGTTGTGTGAAATGTCCGTGAATATTTATTTATTTATTTATTTTAATTCTCCATGGCGTAACTCGATTTTTGGTAAATCATTACAGATTATACTAATCTGTAACGATTGTGCTTGTTTAATGAATTTCATGTTTGATGCAATGCTGACGGGCTGGTTATGAACAGATGTAATTATGACATTATGTATTTATAACCGTAAATAGGTATACCAAAACTGCTTACAGACAACACAATAGGTAAACGTAAGATTGTACTGTTTATGAAATAACTCTATCGCTAACTAACAGAGCATCTTTCTTCACAATTACGACGCAGGGGATCGCAGAGAGCCGATTGAACGGTAGTGTATTGAACAGCATTAAAATGTCGAACGTTGGCTTAGGTAAATGATTTTACAAAGAGTTATTATATTGCACCACCACCTGTAATATTGATTGAGTTATAGATCAGTAATATTGAGAGTTTTAACGAGCGGAGTGAGTTAGAACTCTCAATATTACTCTACTCTTTATGGTTGTCGAAATCCAGCCCATTCAGGTCTCTCATGCTAGCCACGCGGTGACGTCTTCCATCGGGGTCCAGGACATAAACATGCCCTTCTTTAGTCCAACATTTGCTCATGCCGAAACGTTCCCGTGCTGCCAAGAAAACTTCGTGCCGAGCTCGTGTCACGAATTCCGACAGTGTATATCCCGATCCCTTTAGCTTCGTTTTCGAGTACCAAAGCCTATTTCGCACATCCATGTGAACCATCTTTACCAATATGGGTCTTGGCTTATTGGCACCAGTAGGTCGGCCCATCCTATGACATCGACTGATGTCACCTGCAGTAAATGACTCAAGCCCAAGCTGCTCCTTCACAATTTTCACCACTGTCTGAGATGTTTCTTCGTTTTTAGGTTCCTGAACACCGTGCAGTAGAAGTATCTTTCGACGACTTCTCAGCTCCATGTTATCAGCCTGACGCACTAGGAGCTCAATTTGTTGACGGAATACTGTAAGGGTGTTGACAACAAAAGCCTTGAAGCTGTTGTAATCCGCTGTAAGGCTCGCCAGAGTAGCGGCGCTTGTAGGACCCTTACCAATATTTTGAAGGTCCGTCTCAAAACCTGCCATGCGCTCCTCCAGACTTGCCATGCTCACCGTAAAGGACTCCTTAATAGCATCCACGACTTGTGCTCAGTTGATACAAAGTGAACAATTGATGAACTGTAACTGTATGTGTGATGAAATTTATCTCTTGATAGTGATATTCCAATGGAGATTGCACACTGCTGGTAGGTATCTTTAAAAATACATATGATTGTATATACTTTAATGTTTGCTAAATATGTTAAAAAATAAATAAAAACAGGAGCAAAAATAAAGACGTGTTGTTAACTACCCGATTTTTTTTTTTTATATGTAACAGATGTCGTATATCCATCGCTTGACCAATTAAGCAACTGGGTTTATCAAAATGGGGACGTTATCTAATGCCGTTTACTGGACATGGAGGCATACACTCGTGTCACGGCCAGGGCTAATAATTAAATACACTAAAGTCATTATGTCGATACCGTGTGAATAATAGTACTCAAACATTAACAGAAATTCACACAACCATAAGAACAGCAAATAATTCTTTATGTTGACAAAACAAAGAACAATAACAAGCAGATAATCACTGAAATAAATATCAAGTTCAAAGTCAAAATACTGAGAAGTCATGTTTTAGATGCGAAACACATACACCGTGCTGTTCTGTAACAGGAAACTGGTGAATCATGTGATGTAATGCAATCTCGCGCGAGATCGTACGATGTCCAGCGACATAGATTGTACGCTTGGAGAGACTTTACACTTATCGACATTTGAACACGGGTTCACAACAATATAAGTAATGAATAAAAACAATATAGTAATGGTTTAGAAATAAATAAGTATGTATATCGGTCGTCTAGATCCCATAACACAAGCTTATAATAGCTCAATAATATTAGCTCAATTTGGGCTAGATGATGTTGTGTGAGAATGTCCACAAATATATGTGCGAATGGTTTTGATCATTAAGAAAGGGAGACTTTAGGTATCCTTCTGATACATTGCTATATCTCTGATACAAGCGGACGACACGCGGTTTCACTCGCGTAGCACCCGTTCTCGTAAGTATACGGGAAGAAAATTTAGCCTTTGTTTACCGGTAATAGTGTAGCTTTCTAACAGAGAAAGAATTTTTCAAATCGGTTCAGTAGTTTCGGAGCCAATTCGATGCAAACAATCAAATCGTTCCTCATAAAATATTGCTGTGTCTTTAGATGTAACTATACGTCTTTTTCTAAGCAACAACGGTTCTTCAATACAGCACAGCAGTAGAATCACCATCTAGCAAATGCAAGGTTTCATTCTTAGTAAAAATAATTTGAACCCATGCTATAGAAGACTAGCATTACACCAGTCATTGGGCATCTATCAAACATGATCTGTCGTATACAAAAACAGTCTACGCAAGTTTTTAACATAACCTTTGTGCGGCATCCATGGAAACGTAATTGTGGATTCAGGTCAATAAACCGGACCCATAAGTATGTGGACTCCCTTACACGAGTCAAACAGTCTCGAAAGTTCGCTGGGTGTGCACCAACGTTATTTTTAATGGCTTTGGTTAACTCCTAACTTGGTTGGGATCCTATTTGTAGAACTATGCATGTCACAGTCAAATAGTTTTTAAGTACCTATGCAGTTGAAGTTTTTTTTTAAATTAACGATTACCTAGATACAGTAACATATAATTTTAGCTTTCTAGTGTAGTGAAATGCATCTCTCAGTCCTGGAGTAGGTCAGACATCTATTTAATGTTTAATTTTACAAACATAAGCTTACTTACCTACTAACTTTAAAATGAGTAAACAAAATAGTAATCAGTTGATCACAGTAGCCATTGGACGGTTGCAACAGTCAATTAAGTTTTACAAATAAATCTTACTTGCAAAATTTGTACGTTACATACATTATGCATGTATGTAACGTACAAATTTTAACGTGCTCTGTTTGTATGAATGTATATAGGTATATACATTTATACATATATAAATAGCAAGTTAGAAAAAAGCTCTATCTATTTTCCAAGATTTTTTTCAACGATTATTCAGAATCTATTTTTCAAGTTCAAATGTTTTTTTGATGGATTGTATCCATCAAAAAGAACTCTAATCAGTTAGTAGTTTATTTTAAACTCGAAGAATTCATCTCAAATATTCTACTACAGAGAGCGGACGAAAAACTGGGGCACAAGTGCACACGCATTGTGCCCATAGGAAGTATATAATCATTACTAACAGTCTCCCCAATAGGGATGTGGCGTGAGGATACCTAATCCTTTTGTGTGCAGCGAGTGGTGTGATGTGGTGCGAGCGACAGACGAATCAAAATTAATGTCTATAAATGCCACGCTTATTTACGGTCATCGTGCGGTAGTGTGTTCAATGGCAACGGGTTTAATACTTCTTTGAGAATATTTCATAGGCTAGTCTGTACACGATAGTATAAATATATCGCTTAACATACATAAAAACAACATACAGACGAATTGAGAACCTCCTCCTTTTTTTGAAGTCGATTAAAAAGTAAAGGTATGGTCATTTGTAATCACAGAAATCAGAAAACTGTTTTCTAATACATGTGTTTGTAATCGATAAACTCTGGCCTACGGAACGTGTTTTAAAAATTCTTTTGTCATTAGAAAGCCAAATTATTCCCTTCTGCAGTACATAGCAGGGACTATATTTCCGACTATTTGTAAATACGAGTAAGTATGTAATTAAACGTTCAATAAGTGCTTACAGGGCTCGTTGTATGACTTGTATGGCATTTGCATAACCTTCAATTCAATTAAATTCAATGTTTTTATTTGCGAAAATAGGTACATACAAAAAATTTGGTTTACAGCTACTAAAATTTATATCTTTGCAGGTTTTTTTTAACATGAGAAAAATCCTCCATGGATGCTATAAATAAAAATAATAAAAATAAAATAAAAATTATTTATTTTCAGACAGTGTCCATAGAATTAATTCATTAGTTCATATATGTAGCTACATTAAAACATCACATATATCAATAAAATACAATTAAAACAAAATAAAATAAATCAAATTAAATTAAAATTGAACAAAATTGAAATTTAAATCATATGAAATCTAATAAAAATTGAATAAAATTAAAACATAATCAAAGTAAACCTAAATAAAATCCAATACTAAGTCAGATAAAAATTAAATGAATAAAATAAAATGCTATGCCGGACTCCTACCGACTAAAAACTGCACGTATCCTGCCTAACGGGAACCCCGGGTAAGCCCTCGGAAGGATACCCCAGGACTCCCAACAGTCCTACGGCTACCACTGCGACCGCATCTAGGGGGGGGGGGGGTCTTTTCAGGTTAAAATAACATAATGTTTTGATTCTTTGAATTGTAAAGCTATAGCACTAAACATGCCGGGAACTTACGTAATGAGCTCTTATAAAATGTAATACTTTGAAGGTCTTATCTATGCGATGCTTGAAAAACATCGCGCTGCCGACCCTGTAAAATCTAGGCCTCTTTTAAAAAACGCCAATGTAGGACTTTGGGAAAACTGAAGCCTGGAACTTTTTCTTTAATTCGGCAATAAGCTAACTGCCCTCTAACGTGGGACAAAATTCTACTGATGTAAATGTATAGCATGCTATTGTACTGAATATCCTTTCGGGACAACTACTTTGGTATCTGTTGTTCATTCCATTGAGTAAAATAGACAAAAAAAAACTAATTTGAAATAGGTAATTTTATCGGTCTTCATTTATTTTTTCGATCTTTATTTGTTTTGCAGATCTTCATTTGTTTCACCTATCTTCATTTGTTTCACCTATCTTCATTTGTTTCGTTGATCTTCATTTGTTTAATCGATCTTCATTTGTTTCCTTGATCTTCATTTGTTTCATCGATCTTCATTTGTTTACCGATATCATTTGTTTCGTTACATCAGTGTAACTACCGATCATACATAATGCTCCGTTCTTACATCAGTGTAACCATGGGTCAAAAGGGAATCCTTCGACGACGTAACCAGGACCCCCAGCTATAGGCAGCTGGAAGGTTCACCACGTGGTTTTAGACGAGTCCAACATAGCATCTAATAGGATTTCTACATGTCATGTTCCAGATGAATGTATATTCAGGAATGATGATGACCTTAATATTCGCAACTTAATCAGCACAACACAATTGTAACTTCGTTTTTATAATGTTCGGTCATGGCCTACTAACGTGGCCTTGTCCACGACTTAAGGACGCGCTAATGTTTATTAGCAACTGGTATGCCTCAAATAGCATACGTTGCTATGCATGCATCTACATCAGTAGAATTTTGTCCCACGTTAGAGGGCAGTAAGCTTATTGCCGAATTAAAGAAAAAGCTCCATGCTTCAGTTTTCCCAAAGTCCTCAATATGGCGTTCTTTTCTAAGCAAAAATCAGCGTAACTCTTCTAAGCAAAAATCAGCCAAGTGCGAGTTGGACTCGTACAAGAGGGTACCGTACGCAAATAAGGCATTAAAATCACGTTTTTTGTATGGGAGCCCCCCTTAATCCCATCTTTTTTCCAATTTTAGTATTTGTTGCTATAGCGGCAACAGATCTGTGAAAATTTCAGCTCTCTAACTACACTCGAGAGCAATGAATCCGGGTCACTTAAAGAATCCTAAAAATCTCGGAAACTAAAAATGCTAGGTTAATGCAATAAATTGTATTTAATAGACAATGTAATACTCCTCAAATGAAGGTATTAAAACTTCTTAGTTATTGTAAAGTTATATCATAAAAAAATCAAATTTGAAAAAGGGCCACTTTCGAAGATGGAACTACGAAATTACAGCATTTGGTGTTGCTTTTGTTTGTAATCTGTCATTTATGTGGGTACATAAACCATGTTGATAGTGCTCTATATTCATTAATCAAGCTGAAATTATGTCGCTTACGCCTGAAGAATGCACCAGAATACTTACAATGCTGGAAACCGGCCGGAGTCAGCGCGATACAGCCAGGACTGTCGGTGTGTCGCTGTCAACAGTACAAAGAGTTCTCCGACGTTACGAAGAAACTGGTTCTAACCTACGCAGACCAGGAACGGGCAGAACCAGGTGTACCGCAGCACGAGAAGACCGATACTTGGTGAACACCATGCTTCGAAATCGCTTTCTCACAGGAACTGAACTCACCAATCAGTTTCGACGCCTCGGAGGAAGTAACCCAAGTGCATGGACAGTAAGACGTCGGCTTGCTGAATCTAACTTAAAACCCCTTAGACCTGCAAACGGCCCTAAACTGGAGCGTGGGCATCGTATTTCGAGACTAAGGTATGCCCAGAGCCACGTAAATTGGAGTATTGAAGATTGGTCAAAAGTTATGTTCTCCGACGAATCAAAATTTATGCTCTACAAGCACGATGGAAGACACAGAGTGTATCGAAGACCAGGGGAAAGATTCAAGCAAGCATGCATCGAAGAAAAAGTAGCCTACGGTGGTGGGTCTGTACTTGTGTGGGCCGGAATTTCTTCTGAAAGTCGCACAGAGCTGGTGATCATAGAAAACGGCTCTTTAACTAGCGTAAGATATGTGGAAGAAATCCTCAATGATCACGTTGGTCCATTTATGGTCAATTTAGGTGAGGATGCTATATTTATGCATGACAATGCCCGACCTCATACAGGTAGGATTGTGAATGACTACCTTCAAGAGATGAACATTACTCGTATGGAGTGGCCAGCGCGCAGCCCGGATATCAACCCGATCGAGCATGCTTGGGACGAGCTAGGCAGATGCGTAAAACAACGAAACCCTCCCCCAATCACGCTTCGTGAGCTCAAAATTGCTCTCACAGAGGAATGGGAGAATATTCCCCAAAATCGTATAAGGAACTTGGTGTACAGCATGCCAAACCGCGTAAACGCAGTAATGGAAGCACGAGGAGGCAATACGAAGTATTAAAATTCAAGAAAATCGTAATAAAGTTCAAAAATTTCATGTTTCCTATTTTTGTTTTAAGGAGAGATCAGCAGTTTTTTCTTTATGTAATTTTGTGTTAATAAAATGTATGGTGACTCATATTTTTTTTACTTTCATTTAAGGAGTATTACATTGTCTATTAAATACAATTTATTGCATTAACCTATCATTTTTAGTTTCCGAGATTTTTAACATTCTTTAAGTGACCCGGATTCATTGCTCTCGAGTGTATCACGGTTCCTGAGATACAGTCTCGTGACGGACAGACACACAGATAGACAGACAGTCAGACAGACAGACAGACGTACAGCGAAGTCTCATGAATAGGGTCCCTTTTTACCCTATGGTTTCGGAACCCTAAAAAAGATTACCTACTGTTTTCGTATCCAGTAACAGTTGGCTTTAAGAAGGATTTAAATATATCTTTTTTTTTATACCACTAAGGTGGCAGACAAGCATACGGCCCACCAGAAGGACCGGTGGTCACCGCAGCCTATGAACGTTTGCAACACCAGAGGCGCCACACTCGCGCTGCTGACCAAAATCTATCTATCTATACTAATAAAAAATTTTTCAATAAAAAATAAAACCGACTTCAAACAAATCCTGAAAAATAAAATTTACTTAGCACAAAGTAATATGTATTTTGATTTAGCAGATTTTATTTAATATCATATTGAAGTCGGCGCCAAGTAAATCCATAGTTTTATGTAGGTATTATTCATGGCACCAACTTCAAAATTATATTAAACAAAATCTGATAAATCAAAATACATATTACTTTGTGCTAAGTAAATTTTATTTTTCAGGATTTGTTTGAAGTCGGTTTTATTTTTTATTGAAAAATTTTTTTTCATTATTTTTAGTGACGGGTGAACCGAAAAATATATCTATCTAGGTGAAAGTTCTCATCAATACAAATCAATCAAGCCCAAACACAAGGTAGCTGCTGTAAATCGTTAAGGAATTCCCTCGACTGTCTTTCAGTTCCATCATCAGATCGACTCCAGACATACATTAAATTGTAGTACATTAAAGCACTGAATTAAAAAGTTAACAAACGCACTAGTTGTCCCTACTATTTTCAGTGGTGTCCCTCGATTTCTCCTGAATCCCATCAACAGATCCTGACCTGGTAACATTGGGACCACCTCAGAAGTGAACTCTATCCAACAAGAAGCAGATTTGAAATTCGTCTATAATTGGTAAAATTTGGTGAACATACATAAAACATTGAGAACTTCCTTTTTTTTAAGTCGGATCTATCAATCTAGGTGTAAAGTTCTCATCAATACAAATCAATCAAGCCCAAACACAAGGTAACTGCTGTAAATTGTTAAGGAATGCCCTCGACTGTCTTTCGACTCTATCTTCAGATCGACTCCAGACGTTCATTTAAATGTAGAACATTAAAGCTCTTAATTAAAAAGTTAACAAGCGCACTAGTTGTCCCTACAATTTTCGGTGGTTGCCCTCGTTTTCTCCTGGATTCCATCATCAGATCCTGACCTGGTGAAAATGGGACCACCTCAGAAGTAAACCTTATTCAACAAAAAAAGAAATTTTGAAATCCGTCTATAATTGACGGAAATATCGCTTGACATACATAAAAAAAAATACATACAGACGAATTGAGAACCTCCTCCTTTTTTCGAAGTCGGTTAAAAATAACAAGACACCCCTCACCCATCAACGCGCTGTTAAAAACCTTATATTTAGAAACTTGAAACTTTTGGGGTAAACTAACCTTATAATTATAGGCAGCCTCCAAGGAAAGTTGCAACCCTAAGGTGGTGAAAATTTACAGGGCCAGATGGTCCGAGCGACGGCGACGCCGACGCCGACCTAAAACAGACCATAGAGAAGTAATGGTACAGGACCCCGGGAAATACTTACGTCAAGCAGTGCAGTGGACTGCCATTATATATTTTTTAGGGTTTCGTAGCCAAATGGCAAAAACGGAACCCTTATAGATTCGTCATGTCTGTCTGTCTGTCCGTCTGTCTGTCCGTCCGTGTGTCACAGCCACTTTTCTCCGAAACTATAAGGTCTATGCTTTTGAAACTTGGTAACTAGCTGTATTCAGTGAACCGCATTAAGATTCTTATATAAAACTAGAAAAAAGCAGTAAATTTTGGGGGTCCCCATACTCAGAACTGAAACTCAAAATTTTTTTTTCATCAAGCCCATACGTGTGTAGTATCTATAGATAGGTCTTTAAAAATGCTATTGAGGTTCCTAAAATCATTTTTTTCTAAAGTGAATAGTTTGAGCAAGAGACACTTCCAAAGTGGAAAAATGTGTGTCCCCCCCCCCCTCTAACTTCTAAACTAAGAGAATGATAAATCTAAAAAAAATATATGATGTACATTGCTATAAAAACTACCAACGAAAATTGGTTCGACCGAGATAGAGCTGGTAGTTTTTTTTAATACGTCGTACAAAAATCACTACCACTGCGAACGTGTTAAAACATCAATCAAAGTTACAACGAACTATAAGAACTTTTCTCTTATGTTACTTGCTGCAACGAAACCCTTCATGGGCGGGTCCGACTCGCACTTGGCCGGTTTTTTAAATATGGAAAAAGAATTGTTTTCGAGCAGGATTCGAACCTGCGTCTTCTGCAAACCCTGCAGACGCCTTATCCACCCGGCCACCATATTTAAAAATTTATGATCAGTTAGCATACTAATTGCTTTTCAAAAATAATCTTAATTCCATTAAATAGGTTGATCTCATTGATTTATTAAAGAGTTGTGAATACGAATGGAATAAAATTTTATGTTAAGTTAATATCTCGTCTGCTATGGAATTGGTTTGATGTGAATGAAACACTCCTTTCGTTTGAGCTTTTTGGAATGATCTTGACTGAAACCGTTTAATTTAAATTTAACAAGACTAAAGCAAAGGTAGAAAAACTCAACACTTCGCATTTGATTCTGAATATGCCAGTGTAGCTGGTTTAAATTTCCGAAAGCGTATACCGCTACTACTAGTAACACGAATGATCATGCTCTAAAGTGTGTTCACAATGTGTCAGGGCCTCCACTATACGTAATTATTAAAAGGAGTGCTATAACATTAACAATATTTAACATAGTAAGTAGGTATAAAATACCTACGTAAAAAAAACTGAACAAACCCAATAGCCTTGAACTTACCTTTTAATTATACTTAGGTACGTTTTCAATTGTCTTTAGAATCGCTAGATCAGTGTTACATACAATCTTTTTTACACCAAAAAGGCTGTTTTTTGACTACCTACGTCGCCATAGTGGCGGTCCACCCACGCGTAGAAGAAACCAGTTTACTGACAATGTTGAACCAATTTTCATGATAATAACTTTAACTATATTATTATCTTTAAACACGTATTATTGCGTTTCATCAAGTAAGTACTAATTATCACTATAACAATCGCCTTGATCGAATGTATGTGCTGAATAATAATGACCATGTTGTGTTTCAAATCATATATTATTGTCGTCAAGGGCGGTGGCAAAGAAACCACTGTGATCTGAAGAGTTCTTCAACTTACAATATACTCTTCTTCTATTTCCCGAACAACCTACAGTTGAGGACACTAGAGGTATGAGTCCGAACTCGACCGCAAGCAGCACTGTGTTCGCTGCAGTGCCGCGACAGCACGGGTCCCCATACTGCCCATACATTCAGAACTCGACAGCAGTAGCGTCGCGACTGCACTCAGTACTGCGCGGCACTGCGCATTGCCGCCGCGACAGCAATGCTCCTTGCAGTCGAGTTCGGACTCATACCTTCATATATAGATTGCAGATAGAGGTGTCACTTGCATGCCTACAGTAGAGGAGACAATCTTCGCCTGAATTGAGAGATTCAAAAGATCCTGTCTCTGTAGAATGTTTCCCTTCTCCCACAACCCTGGTTTTTAAAATCCCAGCGCAAACTTCAGGGCCGAGCCCGGGGTGGACGAAGATGTGGTCCACCTGCTCATAGATTGTCCCATCCACGCGCTTGACAGAGTGGATCTAGAGGCAGCAACAAATCTATATTTAAATATTGGCAATTTACCCATTTTTAGGGTTTCGTAGCCAAATGGCAAAAACGGAACCCTTATAGATTCGTCATGTCTGTCTGTCTGTCCGTCTGTCTGTCCGTCCGTGTGTCACAGCCACTTTTCTTCGAAACTATAAGGCCTATGCTATTGAAACTTGGTAACTAGATGTATTCTGTAAACCGCATTAAGATTCTTATATAAAACTAGAAAAAACGCAGTAAATTTTGGGGGTCCCCATACTTAGAACTGAAACTCAAAATTTTTTTTTGAGTCAAACCCATACGTGTGGGGTATCTATAGATAGGTCTTCAAAAATGTTATTGAGTTTTCTAACATCATTTTTTTCTAAAGTAAATAGTTTGCGCAAGAGACACTTCCAAGGTGGAAAAATGTGTGTCCCCCCCTCTAACTTCTAAACTAAAAGAATGATAAATCTAAAAAGAATATATGATGAACATTGCCATAAAAACTACCAACAAAAATTGGTTTGAACGAGATAGAGCTGGTAGTTTTTTTTAATACGTCGTAAACCGCAATTTTCGGTTACGCACAACGTACGACAAGAACTTTGATATTATGTTACTTGCTGCTACGAAACCCTTCATGGGCGAGTCCAACTCGCACTTGGCCGGTTTTTACAAATAAATATTGAGAAAGGTTCATAAAATACAGTGACAAAATTATTAGAATTGTTAATAAACGGAATAAATAGAAAAATTTTGTTCACCAATATTATGTTATAAATTCTTAATATAAACCTGAAACAAATTAGATCAGATTAGATCAGAAATAAGCCGTATTCGTAGACTAAGAACAAGAATAAACATAGTAATTAAAATTAGATCTATAAATGTGGTTAAAATCCATAAAACATGTAACACACATTATGTTTAACATCTGTACTGTATATACATTGTTATAGATTTTACATAAGATAAGCAAAAATCTATACTAATATTATAAAGAAGTAAAGTTTGTGTGTTTGTTAAATTGTAAGGGTTACCCCTTACAATTTAACAAACACACAAACTTACTCTCGGTATCTATTGAACCGATTTGAAAAATTCTTTCACCAATTGAAAGCTATGTTATTGTGGAGTGTCATAGGCTATATAGCATCACGCTAAAACGAATAGGAGCGGAGCTGTAATAGTAAATGTTTCAAAAACGGGGGAAAAGTTATTCCTTTTGAGAGCTTCGTTGCGTGTGCTGCGTAAATATTTATAGTTATGTAAAAAATATTTACTACAAAATTGTTTCTCGTGAAAAAGTTCTAAAAAAAATTGCGCGATAGCATGTTATTTGCGCGATAGCGCCATCTTTGGGTTTGTGCACAATAACCATTTTCACGGCCACGGGATACCTCTTTCATAAACGAAATTGTTAAAAATAATGCGACAGGAATACACGCGACGAGAAACCTTTCTCTCGCTCTCACGACGAGACGCTACGGGAGTAAACGCAACGCGACGCGAGTAAATGCTCTCTCTTATGTGGCGCAAACGAAGTTGCGCGGGTCAGCTAGTCTGTTATAAACTAAAAATAATATTAGAAATAAGAGAAAATAATGTAAAAACTTAAACAAAGGATTTAAAAATAAAGGATAATACGTCATATGGGGCGAGAATACCCCCAAATGAACACACACAAACCCCATCCCAACGTATGATACCCCACATCCCCAGTATGAAAGGCCAGTATGAAAGTGCGAGAGGCATAAAAGCGTGACAAGTATGGTATTAGAGGAAGATGATAGTTTTAAGGATTAGCTAGGTTTTTTTTTATTTCTGCACCTCTGCCATGGGCATAGCCTAGTTATAACAATTAACTTTCTAGCTGCTCTATATAGAATCTAGCTCCGTGGGGCTTCGTTACCTACTTCAAGAGATGCCGGGGGATGGGGACACATAAGCCCTTGTTTTACGTTCTAATTTGCCTCGTCAAACCGCCGTGCTGGTACGTCTGGGTGGGCGCACTTTCATGATCCCATCCACACCTAGCCACTGTGTCGCCGGCCTTGTCTACTATCGTCATCCATCATGGGTAGCGCCCCCAGGCCCCCGGCATCTTGAACCTGTCTAAACTAATCCTCTTTCACCCATCAGTATGCCTCAGAGAGTAGATCAAAGAATGAAAGGTCGGGAATGCGTGAAAGTGCGAGAGGCATAAAAGCGAGAACTGGAATGATAAAGAGAATTTGGGTGAAAGAGGATTAATGTAGCTAGGTTCGAGATGGCGGGGGCCTGGGGCGCTACCCATGATGGAAGCAGAAAAAGCCGGCGACTCGGTACAGCCCATCTGTACCGACAGATGGGCTCACGAAAGTGGGCCCGGGAGTGCCGGCACTGCAGTTCGCCGAGGTTTTAAAATTTGCACGTAAGACATGGGGCATGCTGTCCCCGCCCCCCGCCATCGCCATCTCTTGAAGTAGCTCGTAAGCCATGCGGTGCGTATACTTGAAAATAGTTAGCTAGTAAGAATAGTATTCACTAGGCTCTGCCCACGGTAGAGATGAGTAAAAAAAAACTTGAGGGCCACCATCTGTAGTCTTGTGGACTGTGAGAATGGGCCCTATTTTGCCATACGCCAAGTCTTTCCATCAGGCAGGCGACTTTATTTTTGTCGAACTATATATAAAATGAGACGTATTTTTGCGTCTGTGTCACGGGGTATAGGTTAGAAAGGATGATTGATGTAGGTAAGGAATGCCATTGAGAGTCAGAACCGCATTCTTGTAAATGCGTCTTGCAAACGAAAGACAAGATCGGTCAATCAATAATCAACATACAATAACATTAAAGGCCAAGTGAAAACAGCACCTAATATAAAATGGTAGATATAATAAAAAGCACAGGGAATCCATAAATGTATTTTAGAGGTCAAAATGAAAAAGAAACCACTAATTTTTCACAAAAATTCGACGACGGAAAGGTACCGCCACAAGTTTGTGAACATAATTACAAGAATATGATTTAAATCAAAAACATTAAAGAATAATTTACATTATCAACAATTCCGCGTACTGTTCTAGAAACGGAAGTATTGAAGAGAAGCTGAGTATTCTTGACTTGTCGTGGTTTGAGTATAATAATAATTATGTAATGACGAGCTGATGCGCGCGGCTTCGCCCGCGTGAAATTCGGTACCCGTACCCGTTTCCCGTGGGAACATATTCCCGAGATGAAAAGTAGCCTAGGTATATGTTATTCCAGACTATAAGCTATCTCTGTACCAAATTTCAGCCCAATCCGTTTGGCCGTTAGAGCGTGATTGAGTAACAAACATCCAAACATCTTCACAAACTTTCACATTTATAATATTAGTAGGAAGTAGGATTATCTAATATCCTATAAAAATATGTCAAGGTGTTCGTGGTCGCACTCATTCGTAACGACTTCATCAATTTAATGACTTTTCCTGTACCTACCTACTTCACAGTTATGTGAATGAATAAATTACAAATATCCAAATATTTGGATATTTGTAATTTATTATAACATGACATTCAAGAAGAAACGTACTAAGATTGCTTCTATTGAAAAGTATGTAGGTAATCGGTATTGCAAAAGTTCGTAAAATATTTTTCATTTCTCTTACTCGGAAAATAGTGTTTTCTTGATCTGACTATTGGGTGGAAAATGCTGTTTCCCTCCCTAGGGAGGGAAAAACTCATACAAATTACTTCCCACCCAAGGGCCGGAATGAACTTTAAAAATAGAACTGCTGACAGGTCAGCTGTGATAGTGAAGAGATTTGTGTAAAAAAAAAAAAATGCCATGCGACTTTCCAAACAGCCAGTGTGAACTTAGCGAAAATTTCTTCCGGCCCCATACACGTACAATAATATTGATCAATGTAGCAATAAATTGAACATATTATTGAGGTTTAAACAGACTATATTCGGATGGAAATAAATATTGAGTCAATATTGTACGTGTATGGGGCCAGCCGGAGTTCCATATTTAAAATTTGAAAAGTCGACATAATGTATTTTATCTGTAACAGAATTCAAAACAATTGGTAATAATGTTTTATGGTAAGGTTTGAATCTTATTATAAGTTTTATTTTCCTCGTATTTGAAATGAAAAGTAGAGTGTTTAACTCGGGTAAAAGAATCAATTCCGACTCGGACTATAGCCGCCCTCGCTGCGCTCGGGCGTCTAAATACCTCGGGAATTGATTCTTTCCACCCTCGGTTAACAATCTACTATTTCACTCTCCTACCTGCACCCAAAGACGTATCATATTTCATATATAGACACGTTATACACGAACATTGCGGCTTTTAAAAACAGCAAAACTTTTATAAATTTGAAAAAAGAATTCTATAAATTTTATCTGTGGCAGCATGCATGAAGTCAATATCAGAGGAATGTGGGGAAAAAGGGAAACTTGAATTTTACTTACTCAGACATAATATAATTAATGTATTTATGGGTAAAGTACGTAATATTTAAATTTATAAAATGTTAATGTAGTTTATCGGATTAGTAATTATTAACGTAATTTAAGTCATAAAATAAAAATATAACAATAACATACAGAAAAATTTATTTAATAAGTAATAATTTAGTACAGCCTAGTAAGTAATCCAAATATTTGTAATTTAAATCATTTTAATAATCTTAATATTATTATTATGCTTCATTATTTTTTTATAGAAATATAATTACCTAAATAAAAAAAATATTCAAATAGCAACATAAAACATTAGTACAAAATCTCCCCGACATCCCCTTACGGGTCGTGGGCGCCAAACCACAGACTATAGAGAACATTTTTCTTGTGCATTCGATTATGCTTGCCGCCATTTTATCGATCCGAGAAAATGAAATAATATTATTATTTCTATTGTACTTACGCATGAAATGACACGTTTTTATATTGAACAGTTGCTGTGTAGCTTGTGTATCATCTGAAGATGCATGAAGGCATGTTTTTTTCGAGTTTTCTTTACTAACAGAATTTTAAACAGTGCTAATAGAACTTTCGCTAACCCTACAGCCGCGTCACAGATTTTCAGGTAATTACCTACTTTACGTGTTGCCATTTTCAAGTGTCTATAACGTATCTATAGTTTTTATATCATTGCCTGCACCTGATTTTTTAATGGAGACTAGTATTTTAACACTGTTGCCAAGAAGGTAATTATGAGTTTCTTGCCAGTTTTTCTCAGTAGGGTCGCGTTGTGAACTGGTGGTAATTCTTTGGTTTGTATTCGGGACGTTTTACAGTGCATCTGTAAGTGAAATAAATATAGATTTGTTTGTATATTTTTTGCACTTATCTTGCATAATTACACTCGAGAGCAATGAATCCGGGTCACTTAAAGAATGTTAAAAATCTCGGAAACTAAAAATGATAGGTTAATGCAATAAATTGTATTTAATAGACAATGTAATACTCCTTAAATGAAAGTAAAAAAAATATGAGTCACCATACATTTTATTAACACAAAATTACATAAAGAAAAAACTGCTGATCTCTCCTTAAAACAAAAATAGGAAACATGAAATTTTTGAACTTTATTACGATTTTCTTGAATTTTAATACTTCGTATTGCCTCCTCGTGCTTCCATTACTGCGTTTACGCGGTTTGGCATGCTGTACACCAAGTTCCTTATACGATTTTGGGGAATATTCTCCCATTCCTCTGTGAGAGCAATTTTGAGCTCACGAAGCGTGATTGGGGGAGGGTTTCGTTGTTTTACGCATCTGCCTAGCTCGTCCCAAGCATGCTCGATCGGGTTGATATCCGGGCTGCGCGCTGGCCACTCCATACGAGTAATGTTCATCTCTTGAAGGTAGTCATTCACAATCCTACCTGTATGAGGTCGGGCATTGTCATGCATAAATATAGCATCCTCACCTAAATTGACCATAAATGGACCAACGTGATCATTGAGGATTTCTTCCACATATCTTACGCTAGTTAAAGAGCCGTTTTCTATGATCACCAGCTCTGTGCGACTTTCAGAAGAAATTCCGGCCCACACAAGTACAGACCCACCACCGTAGGCTACTTTTTCTTCGATGCATGCTTGCTTGAATCTTTCCCCTGGTCTTCGATACACTCTGTGTCTTCCATCGTGCTTGTAGAGCATAAATTTTGATTCGTCGGAGAACATAACTTTTGACCAATCTTCAATACTCCAATTTACGTGGCTCTGGGCATACCTTAGTCTCGAAATACGATGCCCACGCTCCAGTTTAGGGCCGTTTGCAGGTCTAAGGGGTTTTAAGTTAGATTCAGCAAGCCGACGTCTTACTGTCCATGCACTTGGGTTACTTCCTCCGAGGCGTCGAAACTGATTGGTGAGTTCAGTTCCTGTGAGAAAGCGATTTCGAAGCATGGTGTTCACCAAGTATCGGTCTTCTCGTGCTGTGGTACACCTGGTTCTGCCCGTTCCTGGTCTGCGTAGGTTAGAACCAGTTTCTTCGTAACGTCGGAGAACTCTTTGTACTGTTGACAGCGACACACCGACAGTCCTGGCTGTATCGCGCTGACTCCGGCCGGTTTCCAGCATTGTAAGTATTCTGGTGCATTCTTCAGGCGTAAGCGACATAATTTCAGCTTGATTAATGAATATAGAGCACTATCAACATGGTTTATGTACCCACATAAATGACAGATTACAAACAAAAGCAACACCAAATGCTGTAATTTCGTAGTTCCATCTTCGAAAGTGGCCCTTTTTCAAATTTGATTTTTTTATGATATAACTTTACAATAACTAAGAAGTTTTAATACCTTCATTTAAGGAGTATTACATTGTCTATTAAATACAATTTATTGCATTAACCTAGCATTTTTAGTTTCCGAGATTTTTAGGATTCTTTAAGTGACCCGGATTCATTGCTCTCGAGTGTATTTGCATGTCAATATGTCTGGACTAAACTGGTTTTCCCTCTAAGTTTTCAGTTCATTTTATATAGGTAAACACTTTTTTCATTTCTCATACTCGGAAAATAGTATTTTCTTGATCTGACTATTGGGTGGAAAATGCTGTTTCCCTCCCTATACTTCCCACCCAAGGGCCGGAATGAACTTTAAAAATAGAACTGCTGACAGGTCAGCTGTGATAGTGAAGAGATTTGTGTGAAAAAAAAATTAAAAAAATGCTGCGGCCATGCGACTTTCCAAACAGCCAGTGTGAACTTAGCGAAAATTTCTTCCGGCCCCATACACCTACAATAATATTGATCAATATAGCAATAAATTGACCGTGTATGGGTAATATTGAGGTTTGAACAGACTATATTCGGATGGAAATAAATATTTTGGCAATATTATTGAGTCAAAAATATTGTACGGTATGTGGCCGGAATCTCTGCAACAATTAGGTACGCGGTGAGTTCCATATTTAAAATTTAAAAAGTCGACTTAATGTAGTTGTTATTTATCTGTAACAGAATTCAAAACAATTGGTAATAATCTTTTATGGTACATAAGGTTTGAATCTTATTATTAGTTTTATTTTCCTCGTATTTGAAATGAAAAGTAGAGTGTTTAACTCGGGTAAAAGAATCAATTCGGACTCGGACTATAGCCGTCTAAATACCTCGAGAATTGATTCTTTCCACCCTCGGTTAACAATCTACTATTTCATGTTTGATAGCAAAGTTTACCGGGATTGTTTTTTTTTTAATTTTAAGAATTAAGGTCGTTTTTAAAAATGATAATGTAAATTGTGCTAGAGCAGTTTATAAGTAGATTTTATTAAAATCCAAGATATCTATCGATTATCTACTCAATTCTACTCGATGTATATGCACAGCATAATATTGATTAACCCTTTCACGAACACGGGACTCTGATTGGAATTCGGAATGTACTAGTAAATTTATCACACACACTCACAACTAGTACAATTTACTATCGCGTAACCTATAAAGACGCAATTTTCACAAGTACAATTTATTATCACGTAACCTATAAAGACGCAAGCTACAGTATCTCTCATCCCCCTTTTCTCTGATTTTAGCATTTGTTGTTATAGCGGCAACAGGAATACATCGTCTATGAAAATTTCAGCTCTCTAGCTAATACAGTTGTTGAGATCACAGCCTCGTGACGGACGGACAGACAGACGGACGACGAAGTCTCATGAATAGGATCCGGTTGTTGGGTACGGAACCCTAGAAATATGTAAGTAGTGCTAAAGCGACGTATGTGGTGATCAAGCCACGGAAATAGGAACACTGTCCGTGAAAGTGTCGAACCACTAACCATAACTGATTACACTTATCGGGAATCCTACATCCTTCCGAGGGTTTTCCCGGAGCTCCCGACCGTAGGCAGTGGTAGGGCACCGTTTGGTTGGAGTCAGTAAGAGTATGTTCCAAAATCCTTCATGCATGCTTTTTTTTTAACGTGAGGGAATATCCATCATGGATGCTATCGCCGGACTCCTACCGACTAAAAAACCTCACGTCACGCCCAACAGCCTATGGTTGGGAGCCCCGGGTGTACCCTCGGAAGGATGTCCCAGGACTATCCGTTATGCATGCTATGCTGTATCCATGAAGGAATACCACACGTAAAAAAATAATAAAGTATGTGCGTTTAAATTAATCGTTCCTAATTCTCATGGTAACCCCCACAGTATTTTGTTTTGTATTGTTGTATTTATTCTAGAAGCAGCTATTCATTTGGTTAGTTTATATATTAGCAAACTAGCTGTTGCCCGCAACTTCGTACGCGTGAAAATTGTTATAATGCCAATTTGGTTTGGATTTGAATTCTTTTCTGCCAATCCTCTAGGCTAAGTAGCGTTATAATATGTTTTTATGTATTGCAAAAATTATTCAGTACTTTCTGTATTTTGCTAGATTATACACACAGATGTTTATTGTTCTCTGCCGAGCCCCCAAAATGTTTAGCGTAATAATATGTGGCCTGTGTGTAAAACCTATCTCTTACTAATATTCCTGCAACGTTTTAGTTAAATCAATCCACCGGCTTACATATTTCATTTCTCTCTGCTTAGCCCCTAGGATATGTAGCGCGATAATATACAGCCTATTTTAAGACCCCACCCCTAAGTAATATTTGTGCAAAATTTGAACCAAATCTGTTCAGTACTTTTCGAGATCCTTCCAGACAAAGCAAAGCAAACAGACAAACAGACAGACAAAAAAAATTCTGACTATATTTTTGGGTTCGGTATCTTACATAGAACACCTAGCGAGTATTTTTTTTTAATATTTCCAATGTACAGTTTTGGCTTTCCTATCATTTTATTATCTATATATATAAAAATCAATGCCACTTTTCGTTGTAATTTTATAACTCAAGAACGGGCTCACCTATCCAAACCAAATGTTTAGGCTTTGTTCGGACTATTTAGTAGATGGTTTATGTGAAGTTTGCACAAAATCGGTCGAGTAGTTCTTCATTTATCACGCAAACGAAGTTGCGCGGGTCAGCTAGTAATGTATAGATTATTATATGTATAGAGAAGATACTAGATATTATTATTATCTTTGATATTAGTCTCTACTGTGTATGTCGTGTGTAATAAATTACAAGCGTAGAATGCAGTATATTTAGTTGGGTTTAAATTTGAATACATATTTATTTATTTTATACTATAACTAGCGGACGTCACGCGGTTTCACCCGCGTAGCTCCCGTTCCCGTGGGAATACGGGAATAAAATATAGCCAATGTTCACCGGGGAGAGTGTAGGTTCCCAAGAGTGAAAGAATTTTTCAAATCAGTCCAGTTGTTTCGGAGCCTAATCGATGCAAACTAACAAACAATAAAACTTTCCTCTTTATAATATTAGTATAGAATCTATATCTATACTATAGATGAACATAAAGAAAACATAAAAAATGAAGTAATTGTTTAAGTATATTTATTAGCGATCTCTTGCAGATTATAAGTGAAGTAAGTGTTATCAATCAATCAAAAATCAATCAAATCAACCACTCCAAACTCACTACCTACTAAAAGAATTCGCCACTCAGTCAGTGGACTAAAAATTTGGACAGGAGTATCTTTGGTCACTGTTAAAAATACATAACCTCATCATTTCGGAAAGGCCTTACTGTACTGCGCTGACCAGATAGGGTGGTTGAGTAATTCTTTGTTATTGCAGTATTTTGTTACGAGTTTTCTTTCTCTTCATCCTGACCGCTGCACCGCTGGCATGTCAGGTTTGCTTGGGCCGCAAGCAGTTGGATGGACCCTGGTACACTGAGAATAACAGTAGTAGCACTTTAGGTTACGTAAAAATTTGCATCTGTTAACTATAAAGGCAAATGACGCATATATTCATCTACCACCCCTGAGTAGGGTATTCCACTTTCAAACCTACTAAGCATACAAAGCGCTCTACCACTGTGTTAAATATATATATACTGTGGCTCTACTTATTAAAATACATAACTTAAAACCATGTCCTCGCTTTACCTACTTACTCCTAAATTCCGGAAGGTGTGGCAATATTTATTTCAACACACTTTTTGTTCACAATCAATTATGTGGCGGGCAATGTCATCGATCAATGACACTACAGAATTAAGGAACGTTTATTTACAAACAATCATCTTCGTAGTACTTCCACTTATTGTGTCTGTTGAATGGAGGGGTAAGGCCTTCGCGTGTTGACGACCGACTCTGACCGTACGGTCAGGTACTGCGGTGTAATCTTACGCCATCGTCGTCCGGCCATCGGACCTACTCGTACGATGTAGGTACAAGGTGTTCGTATTGCACCGTTTCATTGAGCATTATGTGAGCTGGGTTTGAATTGCTAGTTGCATTTAATAGTTTGATGATGGTAGGCTTAAGTACGTGCTTTCATTTCGAAGGTTGAAATTTTTCGTTTACTGCTCGTTCGCTCTAACTTTGCCGCTCGGCTCCATACTAAAGTCGAATTTTTAATTAGACGAAGTAAATTGACAGCAACTAATGTCACTTCTTCATACAATGTTGCTTATTTTCTATGACGAAGTGACATTAGCTACTGTCAATTAACTTCGTCTAATTAAAAAAATCGGGTATACGCCTCTACGCCAGCGGCAAATTTAGAGCGAACGGGTAGTATATTCATCTGCCGCCCCTGAGTAGGGTATTCCACTTTCAAACCTACTAAGCATACAAACCGCTCTACCACTGCGTTAAATATATATATACTGTGGCTCTACTTATTAAAATAAATAACTTCAAACCATGTCCTCGCTTTACCTACCTACTTACTCCTAAATTCCGGAAGGTGTGGCAATATTTATTTCAACACACTTTTTGTTCACAATCAATTATGTGGCGGGCAATGTCATCGATCAATGACACTACAGAATTAAGGAACGTTTATTTACAAACAATCATCTTCGTAGTACTTCTACTTATTGTGTCTGTTGAATGGAGGGGTAAGGCCTTCGCGTGTTGACGACCGACTCTGACCGTACGGTCAGGTACTCTGCGGTGTAATCTTACGCCATTGTCGCCGTCGTCCGGCCATCGGACCTACTCGTACGATGTAGGTACAAGGTGTTCGTATTGCACCGTTTCATTGAGCATTATGTGAGCTGGGTTTGAATTGCTAGTTGCATTTAATAGTTTGATGATAGTAGGCTTAAGTACGTGCTTTCATATCGATGGTTGTATTCTTCGTTTATGTAGGATTGATGGCAAGTAGTAAGTGACTACCAATAGCAATACTTTGCCTTTGAACTTGGCTGGACGCGCTGCCGTGTATTTGGATTCTCACTATTTACATAATTTTATTTGACTGATAAGTAGGAAGTACGCGAATACAAAAGGTTGCTTGTTTTTAACTGTCTTTGTTGATATTTCGATAAAACGACACTTCGTAAACTTTCAATTAACTAGTTGTAATTGAATCTTTAGTTTAACTAATGTACGATATCTAATAATAGAGTTAAAATTAAGTAATTATACTCAAAATAAATTGGTAATCGGTTCTTTATTTGTTTATTGTACACACATAAATAGAAATACAGTGAAACGGTTTTTCTACAGATGTGTTCCTGCCGATGGAGTGGCGACAAAACGCCTTGGTAAACATGGGGTGGGACGCGGCGCCGGGCCAGCTAGATGAACCAGGAACCAGGGAGTGACTGGATGCAGAAGGCGCAGTAATTTGGGAGAGGCCTGCGTCCAACAGGGAGCTGCCATAGCCTGATTTGATTGATTGACAATAATTTGTAGGTTTAGATGGAAACTTACATACAAAATTCGCTGAGGCTTGGCACACATAGACAACTCATTCACAGACACGAGGTCAGGCGGTTTCAATCGAATTTTCGATACTGATTTGTGCGCGAGTTTGTGTAGCAGAGGGTAGATGTGAAAAAAAAGTACAGATATGAGTTTTCCATCTGTACTATCTCTGATTTCTCGGTTTTCCCAATCGCGTACAGTATAGGGTTCTTCAAGAGGGGTCTTAGAAGGTTTTTACAGGGTCGGCAGCGCGAGTGTGGCGCCTCTGGTGTTGCAAACGTCCATAGGCTGCGGTGACCACCGGTACATCCGGTGGGCCGTATGCTTGTCTGCCACCTTAGGGGTATAAAAAAAAATTGTGGTTTAGACGTGTCGCTTATAATTTTAACGACACTAACTGCTACTTACTAATCAGAACTTTTCGCAAAGATAAAGAAGGTCCCCTTAAAGTCACGCGATATAAACTCATAAACATTGCACGTTCACGCGATCTTCGCACGCCAGCGCCACACAGATCGTACGATCATCACACGATCATTAAATAATTAGTACAACGCGTGTTTTATGGTGGGTATACATGGACAATATGAATTCCGTTCAGCCAACAATGTGTTTTGGATTTGTTGATCTGCCGGATAGTTGTTCGCCTTTTGTTTTATCGTTGAAGATGCAGCTTCTTCTAATTTACTGACTGCATCACCGGGGGGTTTTTCTTCCGAGACCGGACTGATACTCGGACCTCCCGGGTCCCGGCCGCAGGAAAACGAAGGGCACCGTGTGGTTTTTATTAGTAGAAGTCATAGCATGCACGTAAAAAGAAACTAAGTACTAGTGAAACTTACCTGTTACCTGTGCCCTCCGGGTACTCCATGACCTAAACCCTACACATCTAACTCGTGACCCGTTTAAACTAAAAGACCAATTTCTAGGAGTAAATGTTTTGGCTGGGCGTTAAGTTGATAGGTGAGTAATTCACCTGGTATTTTATAAATGCATAGATATAGTTTGGCAAAAAAGTTTAGAAATCAAAATTAAGTTTTTGCATGCTGGCTACACTTTCAAAAACGTCACTGGCAACTGGATACTGATGGGTATTTTATTCTAACGGGCTGCCATTTGAACTGCGCAGTAGCAATGGCGCTGACTGGCGTCTCTATAACTCTTGAGCTACTCCTTCTTATCAAACTATAGATAGATTTATAGCTATTCGATTGGTGTACACACCCGTGTACACACAGCACGATAAATAGAAATAGATTAAACAGGTACCTAAGTACAAGTTTTCGTCTATGTTACTCCTGTCGATCTAGTGACAGCTATTACCGCCTGACTCTTAACCTGTCAAACTCAACACTAGCATGCTATATTTCACCATCAGGTTTGGCAACGAGTTTCTTTGTTTTATAATGATGGAATAGGTATGTATCAAGTTCGAAAACGTACCTAATACATGGATAGGGAAATGATAAGTACCTATGATATAGTGAGGAGTGGGTTTTGTGTAACTCCTTAAATATTGCTCCATTATAGTTGTCACCGCTTTTCTGGTATTCGGACCCAGAACTTAGAACTAGACTTGTCGAAAACTAAGCTAATTTTAATATTATTAATTAGGCAGCACGGTCTCTGACCTTAGCTTCTTCCGTGTGGAACAAACAGTACAAAAAATCGTGTGAATATTTTTCTGCAGATTTTACATTCACGTAGAGTCATCTTACTACAGTCAAAAATGTGTAAAAATTTCTTTATCATCACAAACTTTCTCGTAGCAACTTCTCAAACAATCTATAAAATCTAACAGTTTTTTGGGAGGCTGTTTGGCTTCCTTAATACAACCTGTCAGACTGACTGATACGGCGTATCGTTTCGAGTATTCCTTCTTTTCGTCATGTGTATACCTAGGTCTAGTTTGAATGTGAGCTTACAGGTGAATCAGATTTGCGTACCGAAGATTACTGAGCCGCGATGACACCGAAAGAGTTTACAAGGTGCTAGTTAGCGAAAATGAGGGATTTACTCTCTCGCCAAGCCTTCTTTAAAACAACGAAAATCGGAAGTAAACTCCCTCCGTGTCATCGAGGCTCAGAGATCTTCAAGACCGCAAGTCAGCTTCTATTCAAAAGTCGATTGTAAAAAAAGCTCGATGAGGAGCTTACAATTTGTTCGGGAACTCGCTGGCTGGTCTATACTATAATATTAAAATTAAAAAAGAATCATCAAAATCGGTTAACTCGTTCAAGCGATTTGCCGTAACAAACATAAAAAAGAAAGGATTTGATTGTTTGTTGGCATTAAATGGGCTCCAAAACTACTGGACCCGATTTGAAAGGTTCTTTCACTGTTCGGAAGCTACGTTATCCCCGGTGATCATAGGCTATATTTTATTACCCTATCCTAAGTAGGTACCCTACTATACCTAGTTCAAGTTTTAAGTTGTTTGTAAACTAGCTCCGTGCCATACAGGGTCGGTCTATCACACCCATTGCGCGAAGCAAATCCTTGTCTTCTCTATTTAATCAACTGCAAATTCGAACTCAAACGCGAAAACCCGATATGCTCATCGGAACTAACCGTAACTAAGACTAATTCTTGATCAGACGTGTCATGACGACGTTTTTTTATCATTAATTCTGTAGCTGCTTTGGTTTATTTTTAGTTAAGAGCCAGACCGGTCACATGTAAACATATTTATTTAGGATTTTTCCAGTAAGCTTTAGTTATTTTTAGTAGTCATTCAAAGTAAGAGGATTAACCTTTTTTATATTGATCTCTCCATAATGACGCCATCCGACTGATGAGAAGTCATTATGCTATACTCTATACTACGCTATACTCGTTCAAGTGTACTCATAAGTATATTTAGTAACAAAATATTTACAAGACTTTATTTTTAAACAGAAAGAAATACCTACAGAAAAATCACTCTACGAAAAGATATTGCAAAACTGAAAATACCCTGTCTAAGTGTCGAAAATTGGATTTTGTTATTCTTAATTATTAATTGGTTCGTTTAAAAAAGACCTTGCGAAGTAGGGGAAGAAAAGACCTAGGGCTTACCCTTCGATGATAACTATTAGGAAGAAGCTGAGTTTTTTTTAAAAGGTTCGAGTTATTTTAATTATACAAAATTAAAGTTTGCACATACGAAGTCACAAATATCTAGTAGTGTATACTTAATACTGTTCCTGGGGACATCCGTCTGACGGCTTACCCAAGGCATAACATGTGGTTTTTATTAGACAAGAGTCAGTTAAGGCATCCTTGACGGATTTTCCTCACGTTAAAAAAATAAAAAAGTGTATAATAATGTTTACAACTTGTGATGTGCCTCTTCACGCTCCTCTTGAAGAACTCGGGATTGTAAAATGAAGGAAACACGTGTGCGGGCAGGTCGTTCAATGTTTTTATAGGTCGTTTTACATACCGATAGTCACCTCTTTACCCCCAATGGTAGGCAGAGGCATACTATACGCCCACATTTCACCTTTAATTACGTCCCACATAATAGATAGGGAGCCAAATTGCCGAGTTGAAATGGACAGACTCAGGCAGTTAACATTAGGTACAAAGGCCTTCTTGGCTTGGCCACAGAAAAAAAATCAAACTATGTATTGTGAAAATGCCTTTGTGAACACGGAAACCCTCGTACAGCCTGTACGGCCAACTAACCAAGTACCTACTATCCACAGTGGAAGTTGCTTCCTTGAATTACTTCAGTGATCGCTTACACAAAACTGAGTCTGCATCTGATTAAGCCTTATAGGTAACCAGGTACTATTGAGTTATAATGAAAGGTACTTGAGAAAAGCACTTGGACGATACAATGTTTTAAAATAATATTGGCGAATTTTAAAAAAGATGAATTATAACAAATAGCAGAGATCGATTCTTAAGAAAAATTGTAGACAAAGGCCATTACTATAGAAGTCCAGGGTCGTAGTGTCTAACAGCCTCATAATTCTAGTTTAGTGTGTTTGTGTGTCACGTCTTATCTTCTTAAATGTTTATGTCTTTTCAACGCCATGATAGGCAAATATTTACTTGCCCTCGATCTGTGTAACTCAAAACCTGTTTAGTCTAAAATGAAGTAATGAATGACGAATACGCCATAGTCAAGTTACGAATTTACATCAATTACTTACATAATATGAAAATAAATAAATGGTTTAAAAAACCCAAGAAAAATACGCTTTTATAATGCACGAAAAAACCAAAAATAAATTATGGATCGTTCAAGTTGCCTCTATTTCTAGGCTGAAGTGTATATTATGTGCTTTTAGTTATAATATTTGACTGTAAAAGCGTGGGGCGCTGGAACAGGAAAGACACTTAAGACGGGTTTTTAACGGTAACCAAAGATATCTAGTTCTCGAACAAGATCTCTACATTTTGCCACTGTTAACGTATTCCCCTCATGTACCTACTTAATTGCCTAAAAGAAGAGGCGTTCCCTTTGGCAGCATAAACGTTATGCTCTTGTGCGACCTCATGCAGCTTTCGCCAGGACTTTTTTTATTTATTTATTTATTGTTATTAGTGTGACATGGGTGGGTACAAAGATCTTATAGTAACACTATAACTGGTTCTCCAAGTCTGCCAGTGGCTTACACAATTCTTAATCTATTATATAAGGATTAGTATTAATAGGAATAGTCTTTCTTTTTCTAGCGCCCCACGCTTTTACAGTCAAATATTATAACTAAAAGCACATAATATACACTTCAGCCTAGAAATAGAGGCAACTTGAACGATCCATAATTTATTTTTGGTTTTTTCGTGCATTATAAAAGCGTATTTTTCTAGGGTTTTTTAAACCATTTATTTATTTTATACTTTTTAGTCACAACATTTATACCTACCTTTACTAGCTGTTCCCTGCGGCTTCATTCGCGTAGAAGTCGTTATCGCATAAAAGCATTACCCTCCTTTCGCGCAGTCAGTTAAAAAGTAGCCTATGTCCTTCCCTTAAACTCAAACTATCTTTATAACGAATTTCATCAAAATCGGTTCAGTGGTTTAGGCGTGAAAACGTAACAGACAGACAGACAGAGTTATTTTCGCATTTATAATATTAGTAGGGATTTCTGTATTACATGGTGTTTTGTCTGAGTTCGACTAATGTGAAAATATTTCATTATTACTATAATACATATACATTTTAAGCAGGTAACTATGTCAATATTTACACTTAATATTAACTTTATTATATAACAGGTTTGTTATAACCTTAAACCCTAATCGTGGTCAAAGTTCATTACACGACTTTTCTAACAAATCCAAACACAGCTATGATACAATGTTCCATCATGAAGTTCCAGTGCCTATCTTCCGGCTCCATCATCATATCAGTTTGATAGTACCATATTATTGTATTGTCATCAGAACTACATACAGCTGCCAATTTTCATGACCCTACGATCCTTGGAAGCTGGTTAAATTAGCTACCTTAGATTCCTCTAGTTTTCAGTGCCTATCTTCCGGCTCCATCATCATATCAGTTCGACAGTACCATATTATTGTATTGTCATCAGAACTACATACAGCTGCCAATTTTCATGACGCTACGATCCTTGTAAGCTGGTTAAATTAGCTACCTTAGATTCTACTTTTTCCATCGAAGTTTCAGTGCCTATCTTCCGGCTCCATCATCATATCAGTTTGATAGTACCATATTATTGTATTGTCATCAGAACTACATACAGCTGCCAATTTTCATGACCCTGCGATCCTTAAAAGCTGGTTAAATTAGCTACCTTAGATTCCACCGGTTTTCAGTGCCTATCTTCCGGCTCCATCATCATATCGGTTTGACAGTACCATATTATTGTATTGTCATCAAAACTACATACATCTGCTAATTTTCATGACGCTACGATCCTTGGAAGATGGTTAAATTAGTTTCCTTAGATTCTATTACATTGTTAGTTACATACACGACGACCTAATAAAAGCATATTAATAAATCAAAGCAATGGAAACCGGTTTTGAACGGAGTCAACGTTTCAATAATCAAAAGTAATTAGAATATTCTAGAGTCGGCCAAAACAACAATCGCGGAATTTTGGTGTTGGTTGCAGAATTGGTTGGCTGATCTAAATAAATAATATAGATAAGGTTTTTAAACTCACACGACTTGTAGGTACTACATAATTAAAATTTATTTCGGGTCTTTTCACGTAAACTTCTAACTTTTATTGACAGGTGAGAATAGTTAGATGTTTATGCGAAAAAGACCCGAAGTATACCTATTATAATGTGAAATAATATAGATGTCTGAGGAACTTAGTAACTACGCTCCAGACGACACACGAACGGCCTTTTTTTTCTAAGGCGGTAGACAAGCTTACGGCCCTACCTGATGGACTGTGGCCACCGTAGCCTATGATCGCTATACTCGCGCTGCCGACCCTGCAAGAACCTTCTAAGACCCGTTTTGAAGAACCCCATACTGGAGGTGTTTGGGAAAACCAAGGTATTGGCTCAGCTTAACCATAAAGCCGAACTTTTTGTCTTAGAGCGCATTCAAATTAGATGCGTGAGAAAGCGCTGCAGTGGCGCTACTGTGGTACACTAGCTGCGCCACCACTAGTTTTCATTCAATTTCTGTAAGCGCAGCGCCACTATCGCAGGACCGCTAAGCGCATCTTTATCTCGTCGACACGCGTGTCTTTTTTGTAAAAAGACACGCGTGTCTACGAGTGACGTAATAAGTCGGTACCTTCTTTACGCGCGCATACCAAAACATACGGTTTGGCAGACAGAAGCAAATGAAAATATAGATGAATACAGGAATGTATAAAACTAGATGCACATCCAAACGAAGTTATTCCAGCCTCAGTGTATAAATTTTCTTTTACTTCTTTGACACGTTGAAATAAATCTTCATGGATGTGGCATAAATTATGATCTATGAGTAAGGGCATCCTTGTGGATTTAACCATTCCATCTGTCTATGGCCGGGAGTTCCTGGTGCACCTTCGGAAGGATCCCCCGTTGCTCTCAACAAACAGTATCTGTATATCCCAGTTGACTCATTTCTTTACGAGTACTTAATAGCCACAGAAAAAAAAATCGGCTATGTTGATATTTGAGTTAGCATAAATTAGTGACTGACGTGTGCTGGACATGCTATGAGTGTCTGATCGAAGTCGAGCTAAACCAAACAACAAGCGTGTAGGTAATTAAATATATTTTACAAATATTTGTTCTGTAGTTTCCTAGAACGTGGACGTAATACTAAAAAAAATCAACAAAAAATAATCGACTCCAAACAAAAAACTAAAAGTTGAAAAACAGAATAAGTAATACGTATTTTGATTTATATTTCTATTTTTAATACCTACCATATGTAATAATTTCTGATTAATCAAAATACGTTCATATCAAAATACTTTCCTTATTTTTCAGTGTGTAGTTCATGTTTGAAGTCGTTTACTTTTTTAACCGATTTCAAAAAGGGAGGAGGTTAAGGTTACTCAATTCGACCGTATATTGTATAAAAAATGAAAATAAAATTGTATATATTTTATTTTCATTTTTATATATTTTATAAATTGTATATATTTTATTTTCATTTTTTTTGTTATGTTTGTTCGCGCAGAACTCCGTCATTTATGGACCGATTTGAAAATTTTTTTTTGTTCGAAATTAGAGGTGGTCCCATTTTAAGGAAATCAGGATCTGATGATGGCATCTTGGAGAAATCGAAGGGAACTTTTAAAAATTGTAAGGACATCTAGGGCATTTGTTATTTTTTTTATTAAGGGCTTTAAAGTAGTACAACTTAATGAAAGTCTGGAGTCGATGTGATGATGGAGACGAAAGACAGTATAGAGAGTTCCCTAACGATATACAGCAGTTACCTTGTGTTTGGGTTTGATTAATTTGAACTGTCGAGAACTTTACACCTAGATAGATAGATTTTCAGTCTACACGTCACTAAAAATAGTGAAAAAACAAAATTTTACAAAAAAGAAACCGACTTCAAACAAAACTAAAAACTGAAAAATAAAATTTACTTAGTACAAAGTTAGTGTATTCTGATTTATCATTTTCATTATCATTATCATTAAACTGAAGTCAATTTTTTTTGTTGAAAAATTTTATTTACTTAATTATTTTAGGTGATAGGAAGAGTAAAAATAAATTTAGGTGTAAAGTTCTAATCAATATAAATAAATCAAGCCCAAACACTAGGTAACTAAATGCTGACATCGAATTCCTTCAAATTCCTTCAACTGTCTTTCGACTACTAGATCATCAGGTCGATTCTAGACCATTATTAAATTGTAGAGCTTTAAAGTACTTAATGTAAAAATTAAAAAACGCATTGTTTTCCCCTACATTTTTTGAAGGTTTACCTTGATTTCTCTGGGATGCCATCATTGGATCCTGTTTTCCTTGTAATGGGACCGAATGGCAACTATCGGCTATTAAATAAAAAAGAAATTTTCGAAATCGGTTCACCCAATCAAAAGTTATTACGCAAAAAAATACCATAGAATTGAGAACCTGCTCCTTTTTTTTGAAGTAGGTTAAAAACAAATACAAAAGAAATAATCTTTGCCTTCATTTTCTGTGCAGGAATCAGTTTGTCAGGTCCAGGAAATGTGCGTAAAGCATTTCAATTTACGGTGAAGAAACGAAACCTCCAAACCCTTCAACTTTTAACCATGATGATACCGAATCCGATGTACCAGTGTATTACATAATAGAGCATCATCCTCCTGGGGTCATCCTTCCGAGGGCTTACCTGCAGCTCCCAACCGTAGACATTAGGTAGGAAACGTTTGGTTTTTAGTCGGTAGGAGTCCGGCATAGCACCCCAGTAGGATTTTCCTCATTAAAAAAAAGCGAGATAGCCTCATTTCGGAGGTTATCCCTCAAAGATATTCCAAGCATAGCGCCTTCCATAGCTCCCTGCGCAACTTTGGGGGTGAATTTGAAACTTTGAACAGTGTCCACATCTCAGCACAATAACCCTTTACAAATAAGAATATAGAATAATAAGAATATAGAAGCATAATTTATTCTCGGTATTTTTGTATAATGGAGTGAATTTTATTTTGTTTCTGTGTTGTGAGAAGATTTGTTTCAATCGGCATATCCATTGTTGATGTTTTTGCGAGTTAGTAAGTTGTCTTTTTTTAATCTAAACGCATTCAGGCTGGCAAAATAACTTGTAAAAACTAATTTAAATATTTTACGCAGTTATATTTTTAGAAGTCAGAAACAATTTTTTTACACTATTTATACTACGTGTGTAATGTGTAATTAAGAGAATTACAGTTAAGTAGATGTTGGTTTCTGGTTAAAAGATTAACACGTTCACGGACAGTACGTCGAGAACCGTACATCCTGATGGCACTACGGCTGTAGCCGGTGATTTTAAATGTATCAGAAGTGGAATTACGTTCACAGCCGAAGATTTTTCATTACACACATAGGAACGGCGTGACTCTGTGCCGTTTTAGGCTGTAATACAGACAGCTAGTGTCACATCAAGCACTCCGACGCGTGCACACAAGTTAAGTCTCTCACGCACACATTGAAGGACATCATATCGTGACACTCCGTCTGTGGCCGGGCGATCTACCTACTTATTCGATCGAACGGTTACGTCTTTGGCCGTTACTGCCGCAACACTTACTTGAAAAATCTAATAATGTGGCAGTCCGTCCGTAGGCGTGATACTATTTTGTATGGAAAATTTGTGTGTCATATCACAATTTTTTAGGAATGGTTTCTGTCCGTGAACGTGTTAAAACCGGTCAAAGAGTGTATCGAGAGTCGCATTATGTGCGGGTTCCGTAACTGGTAATTTGCACGGGTTATGCGACATTTCGCCCGCTCAAAACCTCGCCTGCGGGCGAGTTGTACCCTTCGATCAGATGTTGTGCCCGACCGCCCGCACTCGCCAGAATTTATTTTTCGACTGGGCCAGTTATACCCCCACTAGGAGTCACTGTAAAGCCACTAGGAGTCTAATGGCCCTGCGACTGATTCTTATCAGATCCTACCTGATTTTCCAATCTCATGTAGTTGTTAACTTCACGCAACTGACAAATTAGTGGAGGGGGAGGTAAAACCATTTGAGTTCTTAGCACATACAGTTCAATAAATTCCTTAATCGATGTTCTAGATCTATTGTTGTAGATTTTCTTTAAATGTTATGTTGTCATAGATTTTTTTTTTCAAAAATAACTGTAAAGCTAATGGTGACACTCACACATAGGTACATGATTTTGACATAACTTAGCACATGAAGCTTGATATTTTTGAAACGTATCGCTAAATCGAGAAATGTGTATTACTTATTACAAAACTAAAGGTGTCGTGGTCTTGGGCATAAGGGTTGCGAGGTTAGAGGATCTACTACGTAAGTACAATCTTTTTGAACGGTCATCGTGGAATAGACGAGAATATAAATTGCACTTAACTTTACGCGTAGAAATGTTACCTAAACATTTTAATATAGCATTGTCATGCCGCCTGCCTGCGTCATACTTGTAGGTACCTTACCGAAAGTACTCGTTTTATAAATTGACTAGCGGACGTCACGCGGTTTCACCCGCGTAGTTCCCGTTCCCGTCGGAATTAGGGAATAATTTATAGCCTATGTTCACCGCAAAGAGTGTAGCTTTCCAACAGTGAAAGAATTTTTCAAATCGGTCCAGTAGTTCCGGAGCCTATTCGTTACAAACAAACAAACAAAAAAACAAATCTTTCCTCTTTATAATATTAGTAGCGGTTCCCTGCCACGCTTCGCTGTGACTTTTTATGGTGGTTTCATGTACCTATGAGAAATGAGTAACCAAAGGATGGGTACATTTCAAAAAAGTTGAAAGTGGAGCCGTAACCAAAATTATAAATCTGTCTGAAAATCCAATTAACATCCAAACAATAGAAGCTTCACTTGAAAAAAAAATCTATTCTGTGATCAATGTTCAGTTTTTAAAAGATCGTGCGCACGCTTCAAAAAAATAAATTCACTCTAATAACATTTCCCTAACGCGCCAAAACTCTAACTTCAAAAATAACATGCAAAACATATCTGACCTCTTTATTAGGTAAGTACTCTCTTTTATTATTATGAATGCAAGGAGGCCGCAATCAAACTTCTCTTAAAAAACAGCAATCTGGTAGGTACCTTCTAAATAGGTTGTTTATAATATTTTGTTCTGAAGCTGGCCGAATATAATTAAAAAAACCGGCCAAGTGCGAGTCGGACTCCCGCACGGAGGGTTCCGTACCAAAAAACAACAAAAAGTCCTATTTGTTGCATGGGAGCCCCCCTTTTTCTTTTTATTTAACGAGAGGGAAAATCCTTAATGAATGATATGCCGGACTCCTACTGACTAAAAAACCCCACGTAACGGCCAACAGCCTACGGTTGGAAGCCCCGGGTAAGCTCTCGAAAGGATGTCCCAGTAAAGGTCCATTTTGTTTTAATTATTATTTTTTTGGAAGCGCTCGTGGCCCCGCGGACTGAGTGTTCTGTAAACGATCACTGCAGTAAGCAACATTCACTATGGCCGGTCCATGGATGGGTGACCGTCCATGTGATCACTTTGTGACATTTATTTGAGCGTTTCCGTGCTTCGGAAGGCACGTTAAGCCGTTGGTCCCGGTTGCCAGTAAAATGGCAGTCGTTAAGCTAAGTTGAAGGCTTTATTTCAACAGCAGGCAGTCACAACCTGCGCCTGTCCATTTAAACACGGCAATACGGCTCACCACCTATTACGTGGGACAAATTATACAAAGGTGAAATGTGGGCATATAATATGCCTCTGCCTACCCCTTCGGGGATAAAGGCGTGACCATATGTATGTATGTATGTATTATTTTTTTATGAAAAAACACTGCTCGATATTCTGTGAGTATTTCAAGCGTCTTCTGGTTGCCCTCATTACCTATTAACACAGAGCAACGCGCGCCTTAGACAGTTCGCGTTGCTTTATAGTGTTCTACAACGCGCATCTTTAGACAGTTCGCGTTACTCTATATCTATAGTGTCATACAACGCGCGTCTTTAGACAGTTCACATTGCTCTATAGTGTTAACTATCCTTGTATAGATCCTCTGCGGTAGATACAGTATATATTTCAAAAAGAGTTTGTGAACTCTATGTTAAATTTCTTTTTCAGAATATTGATGACATTTGAATGATGACATTATAAACACGATATCTACGTCTACAACATAAATTGTGTGTTTGTACGTAAATTGTTTATACTGGAGAAAAATCTAAAATATGGATTATATGTTTACCATTTCCTATGAAATAGCTATCTTTGAAATATTACACCTACCTAAAGTAATCTCCTGAAAGCGTTGTTCACTTTTTAAAGAAAAAATATTTACGATGAAAGTCGAAAAATAAGATAGTATGTGACCCGTATAATGTTCAATCATGGCGACACGAAATTGATTTCATTCAGCAACATTTGATTGTGCTATACCTCCTAAAGTGTTCATTTAATTTGCATTGTGTTAAGGGAATGAATGATCTCTGCGAGCAGGTCATGCTCGCGAAGGAGGCGGCGGGCCGGGTGCGGGAGAGAACTCTCCCTCCCGAGTTCCGCAGTCGGCGCCCTGGGCGCCGCCGACGTGTCCTCGCCGAGGACTATCGGCCTCCATTACCGGGGGTCTGAGAACGGTGAGAGGGCCGCTCACCGTCCTTACAGAAGCAGGCCCATGACGGCAGCGTGACGTGAGCAACTCACGCATGCCCGGGGGGGGCATGCGTGAGTTGCTCACGTCCTTAGAAGCGGGGTCACACCCGAAAATAGACGCGGGATTGCACCCGAACCACCCCCTGGGCGAGGCCGCATTGGCGGCCGTAGGTCTGTTGGGAGTCACGGGACATCCTTCCTGAGGGCTTACCCGGGGCTCTCAACCATAGGCTGTTAGGCGTGGCGTGAGGTTTTTTAGTCGGTAAGAGTCCGGCATAACATCCTATGAGGATTTTCCCTCACGTTAAACAAAAAAAAAAAACAAAAAAAAGGGAATGAATGATCTTGATGAAATGTTCACATTAACTAACGTATTTAAATTGAGAAGGATACCTTATTACCGAATATATAAGACAAAATCGCGAAAAAACACGTTTGTTGTATGGGAGCCCCCCTTAAATATTATTATGTTTTAATTTTTAGTATTTGTTGTTATAGCGGCAACAAAAACACATAATCTGTGAAAATTTCAACTCTCTAGCTATCACCGTTCATGAGATACAGCCTCCTGACGGACAGACAGACAGACGGACAGGGAAGTCTCATGAATACGGTCCCGTTCTTTACCCTTTGGGTACGGAACCCTAAAAAACGACCAGCGCCATCTATTGGTAAAATCACTTTTTAAAGCTGTTTTATTCTTATTGCTGTTATGATAAAAGTGTATAAAGTAGCCTAAAACCATCTCTAAATCCTATTGTATAACGTGTTTAATTTTGAGCTCTGTCGATTCAGTAAATTTTGAGTTTTTAATAGGTACTTAAACGCACACAACATTTTTATATATATAGATAAGTATATAGATAAGTAGGGTTAGTTTTTAATTTAAGTACTTATAGTTTTATATGTTTCTTGTATAACTCTAACAATTTGATGATATTAGTTTTAATTGGTTTAATTACTATTGTTTACTTTATACTCTTGACTGCCTTTGTGGCGTAGTCGGTGGAGATACCACCTGCGGCGTTGGAGGTCCTGGGTTCGATTCCTGGGGTCGGTCCTGATATTCAATATAATTATAACAATACTAGCGGACGTCACGCGGTTTCACCCGCGTAGTTCCCGTTCCCGTGGGAATACGGGAATAAAATATAGCCTATGTTCACCGCAAAGAGTGTAGCTTCTCAACAGTGAAAGAATTTTTCAAATCGGTCCTGTAGTTACGGAGCCTATTGGTTACAAACAAAAAACAAATCTTTATATTAGTATCTTCTGTTCAAATTCAAAACCTAGTCCTACAAAAAAAAGAATTCGGTAAATCGTTTTTAGGGTTCCGTACCCAAAGGCTAAAAAACGGGATCCTATTCATAAGACATCGTGGTCCGGCTATCTGTCTGTCTGTCTGTATGTCCGTCACGACGACGCTGTATCGTATCCTGTATCTCAGCAACCGTGATAGCACTGATAGCTAGAGAGCTGAAATTTTTATAGTTGATGTATTTTTGTTGCCGCTTTAACAAAAAATAGATACTAAAATATGAGAAAGGGGTCTCCCATACCACAAACGTTATTTTTACTGTTTTTTGGTACGGAACACTATGCGCGCGGGTCCGACTCGCACTTGACCGGTTTTTTCTTTTTGGAGTTTCTTTCTGAATAAGTCATTATTGAAGAGTTTTGAAACTGTATTCTTAACTCGAAGTAATTTGAATAAGCGTATAGTTTCCTTAAAAAAAACAAGTCAGGAAATAATTTTATTACTTAATTAAAAAATCTAGTGAGATAGGTAAAACTTGCTGCTTTTAAAATGGTTAATGACCATTTTTGTCTGTTAATTTGGGATATTCATTATTGTTCATACGAATTAAATTTTAAAAAAATGTGATAAACATTATAAACCATACTTTATTGAAACGAAAACATCCTGGGATATCCTTCCGAGGGCTTACCCGAGGCTCCCAACCGTAGGCTGTTCGGCGTTACGTGAGGTTTTTAGTCGGTAGGAGTCCGGCATAACATCCATGAGGATTTTCCCTCACTTTAAAAAAAAGGGTTCTGGTAGGGTAATGTGCGGTATTAGTCGCTAAGAGTCCGGCATGACATCCATTAGGGACTTCCACACGTAAAATAAACCGGCCAAGTGCGAGTTGGACTCGCCCATGAAGGGTTTCGTAGCAGCAAGTAACATAATACAAAAGTTCTTATAGTTCGTTGTAACTTTGATTGATGTTTTAACACGTTAGCAGTGGTAGTGATTTTTCTAACCGAAAATTGCGGTTTATGACGAATTAAAAAAAAACTACCAGCTCTATCTCGTTCAAACCAATTTTCGTTGGTAGTTTTTATGGCAATGTACTTCATATATTCTTTTTAGATTTATCATCCTCTTAGTTTAGAAGTTAGAGGGGGGGGGGGACACACATTTTTCCACTTTGGAAGTGTCTCTTGCGCAAACTATTCAGATTAGAAAAAAATGATATTAGAAACCTCAATAGCATTTTTAAAGACCGTATGGTTATCGTATGGTTTTGATGAAAAAAGAAATTTTGAGTTTCAGTTCTGAGTATGGGGACCCCTAAAATTTACTGCTTTTTTTCCAATTTTATATCAGAATCTTAATGCGGTTCACAGAATACATCTAGTTACCAAGTTTCAATATCATAGGCCTTATAGTTTCGGAGAAAAATGGCTGTGACACACGGACAGACAGACAGACAGACAGACAGACAGACATGACGAATCTATAAGGGTTCCGTTTTTGCCATTTGGCTACGAAACCCTAAAAAAGACCCCGGAATTTTATTTGCGTCACATTTTTCATTGCTACTCCGCTCCTGAACATTCTAGCGTAATATTGTATAACTTTCTTCAATGAATGTACTATTGAACTGTAAAAGAATTTTTGAAATTCAACCAGTAATTTCCGAAGTTATATCGTTCAAACGGGTATACTACGCCAAATCGAATGCCAAATAATCGAACGTTCAAAATATCGAACGTTCAATATATCGAACGTTCAAAATATCGAAGACTAGCTGACCCGCGCAACTTTGTTTGCGCCACATAAGAGAGAGTATTACCTGTTCCCGTCGCATTTACTCCCGTCGCGTTAGCTATAAATATTTACGCAGCACACGCACCGAAGCTCTCAAAAGGAATAACTTTTCCCCCGTTTTTGAAACATTTACTATTACTGCTCCGCTCCTATTCATTGTAGCGTGATGCTATATAGCCTATGACACTCCACAATAACGTAGCTTTCTATTGGTGAAAGAATTTTTCAAATCGGTTCAGTAGATCCCGAGATTACCCCTTACAATTTAACAAATATACAAACACACAAACTTTACTTCTTTATAATATTAGTATAGATTACAATATCAATGTTCGTATTAAACGTTCGATATTTTGAACGTTCGAGTATTTGGATGTTCGATTATTTGGCATTCGATTTGGCGTAGTATAGTATACCCGTTCAAACAAATTAAAGCGTCAGCTTCAAACGATTATTATTTTCCTCTTTATAATATTAGTAAAGATAAGTATATAAGTATAGACATGATAGCTGGAAAAATGCAATTTTGCCGCTATAAGAGTAAAACCTATAACCAAAATTTAAAAGTGGCTCCCACTCCCAATGCCATACAACAAACGTAATGTTTGCCGAATTTTGGTACGTAACCCACTGTGCGCGTGTTCAACTCGCACTTGGCCAGTATTTTTTTAACCGACCGTATATTATATGTTTTTAATATCCTAAACATTTTATGATCATAAGGTACAAGTTATGGTTTTAAACAGCCGCATTGTGTGTCAGTGCACATAATTAAATTATAAGTAAATACATTTGTAGAATATTAATGACCACTAAGTTGCTCGTATGACATTCAAGATATACGTGTTCGCTAAACTCTGACGCATTCCTCACATATTATATGGTTGACCGTAAATAAAACCACTGCTGATAAATGTGACTCGAGATAATATCATGGGTCCTGTACACAAAATATGCTCGTTATTTCGAAGTATGATGATATGCAATGGCAGAGTCTGTGATGAGTTATAAGACTGGTGTAATAATACATCTGAACTTTCAAAGAAAGTAGAAAATGCAAACCCAGAATAGAACCCTTAGTGGTTCTTTTTATAATCTCTTTCTTCTTTTGTATTGTGGTATATGACCGACATACATACGGCCCTGATCGAAATTGGTTACGGTAGCCTACATGCTTTTGTAAAGCAGGGTATAGAAGCAATAAGCTTGCGCAACCAATCTTGTAAAGCAGGGGATCCTAAAATTTAGGGACAACAGAACACCAGCTAAATATCTGTTATTTTATGGAGTTCCATCGAGCAACCATCGGCACAATTCGGAAGTTTGGGCCTAAAGCTGAGAGGGGCAACAGATGCACTCTGGCGGTTTTTGCCCAACATAAAGAAACCCGACGCTAAGGTGATGATAAAGAGGTAGAAGATTTGATAAAAGTAATAGAGTGCTTCTCATCACATATTTTGCGCTATTTCAAAATAATTTTGACGGAACCCCGATACCAAAATCAAAATCAAAATCAAAAATATATTTATTTCACATAGGCATTATACAGATGCGCTTGCAAAACGTCCAGAATACAAAACAAAAACTCTACCACCAGTTCACAACGCGACCCACCTGAGAAGAACTGGCAAGAAACTCAGCGGGTTGTTCTTTTTTTTGCTCTATTTACAATTTTAAAGAATCTAAAAACTAGGCATTTTAACAATTTTTTTGAGAATCCAGCAGAGCAGGTCATTTCCAGGCTTCCTTATCCAACAAATAATCATTGATTGTATAGTAGCCCCTGCAGTTCAATTTACTTTTAACAGATCTTTTAAACTTATTAAGGGACATACTTTTAATTTCGTCTGGAAGCCTGTTGTAAAAGCGTATACAGTTACCCATGAAAGAATTGCTGGTTTTGTGCAATCTGCTATGAAAAACAGCAAGGTTATTTTTATTTCTAGTGTTGACATTGTGTCTATCACTTAACTTAGCGAAACTATGTAGATTTCTTTGTACATACATAAGGTTTTCAAAAATATATTGTGATGCTACAGTAAGAATATTAACCTCTTTGAATTTTTCGCGCAGAGAGACCCTTGGACCTAGTCTATATATAGCTCTTATGGCCCGCTTTTGTAAAATAAAAATTTTATTTATATCTGCAGCATTGCCCCACAGTAGAATACCATAAGACATTATACTGTGAAAGTAACTGAAATAAACTATTCTAGCCGTATCTACATCAGTCAAGTGCCTTATTTTTTGTACAGCAAATGCTGCTGAACTTAATCTACTAGCTAGTTTTACAATATGTGGACCCCATTGTAAACCAGCATCAACCGTTAACCCTAGGAATGTGGTTTGTTCCACAAGTTCCAACTCTCGACCATTAAGTTGAACATTGGTTTGTGACTGTGCTACATTAGGCAAGGTAAATTTAATACATTTAGTTTTATTATCATTTAGTTTAAGATTGTTAGTGTTAAACCAATGAACCACTTTCAAGATTGCGTTGTTGACATCGTCATAGTTATCTATTTGTCTTTTTACTTTGAAAATCAAAGAAGTATCATCTGCAAACAAAACAATCCTGTTGTTGTCCCCCACGTAAAAGGGTAAGTCATTAAAATATATAAGGAATAAAAATGGTCCGAGTATTGAACCCTGCGGGACGCCCATAGTAACTACAGATCCCTCTGAGCGTGCACCATTAACATCGACCCGCTGAATTCTATTGTTCAAATATGAAGTCAGAAGGTCGAGAGCCTTGTTTCTTATGCCATAATGGTGTAATTTCCTGATTAATGTTTTATGTTGGACGCAATCAAATGCCTTAGACAGATCACAAAACACACCAATTGCATCTTGTTTATCCTCCCAGGCGTCATAAATACATTTCAATAACTCTACACCAGCATCGGTAGTCGAACGTCCTTTAGTGAAGCCAAATTGTTTCTCATGAAACAATTTGTGACTGTTAAAAAAGATCAGCATCTGCTCTAGTATCAATTTTTCAAATATCTTGCTCAAGGTCGGCAACACCGAGATAGGTCTGAAATTACCCGGATCTGAAGCGGTGCCAGCCTTGAATAGTGGTATAACTTTACTGTGTTTCATCAAATCAGGAAATACACCACTAGAGACGCAATCGTTAAACACAGTTGCCAAGTGGGGGGCAATGACATCTATAATACTTGATATGGATTTTACTGATAACCCCCAAAGGTCAGCGGTTTTTTTAACATTAATAGATCTAAAAGCTTTTATGATGTCGTTGCAGTTGACAACGGTGAATTCGAACGCGCCTTCACAGGCAGCTACAGATTCTGCTAATAATAGCTCGGCGGAGGTGGAAGACGACTGGAGAGTGTCAGTTATCTCTATTGGAACATTACTGAAAAATTTTTCAAACTCGGTCGCCACTTCCAAATCCCCCGATACGTGGCGATTGTTTATATTTAAATGAAACTTTCTTTCATTCGTTGTACACCTACCACATTCCGCATTGATAATGTTCCAAGTAGTTTTAATTACATTCGCAGAATCATAAATTTTATTTCTAATGAAATTAGACTTGGCTAAGGTACAGGCTTGCTTAAATATCTTTGAGTATTTCTTAACATATTCCTGAAACTCTGGGTTGAAATTATATGATTTTTCAGAATACAGTTCATATAGTTTATGGCGACTTTTATAAATTCCGGGTGTAGCCCAGTCACTGAAAGCAGAACTGCCTCCGATTGATAATGTTTTCGGGGTAAAGATTTTCCCAAACACAGTATGTATCAAATTAAATAAATCAGAGTAGGATTCTTCTACGCTAATGTAATCAGGCAATTCTGTTATTTTCTTGACTAAGTTTCTTCTAAAGGTTTCCAAGCGATGTGTGTTAACTGGGACAAAACTAATAATCTTCTTAGTTTCCCTACTATTTCTCAGATAAGAAACAGACTGGCCACGATGATCTGATTTTACAGGGTTCACTATACATTTTTTAATGGGATTTATATTAGTAAAAATATTATCAATACAAGTAGCACTAGTTGCAGTTATACGAGTAGGTTCCAAAAATATATTATACAAACCAAATGACTTGAACAAATTTAACATTTTCTCTCTCTGTAAAGGTTCCCGTGCAGTTTCTAAAATGTCTACATTGAAGTCCCCACAAAATAGGACGGTTTTTTTTGTACTTTGGCATTTAAACAATGCTTCTTCAAGTTTCTCTTCGAACTGTGCATATGGAGCATCCGGGGGACTGTATACGCTTAGTACAATGAACCGCTCAAACTCTATACTGGCTATCTCAATAACTCGTTCAACAGAGAGGTCTACTATGTCTTTACGTTCTTTACACTTTATTGACTTATTAATAATAATTAAAGAGCCTCCCCGTTTATATTTTATTCTACAGAACGAGCTAGCAACCCGGTGATTTTTGAAATTGAACATGACTTGATAAGGCCTTAACCAATGTTCTGTTACACAAAAAATATCAATGCCATTCAAGTCCATGTACAATTCCAATTCCAATTCCTTTCCACCAATCAGGCCTTCAACATTTTGGTGCACCAGGTTTAAAGTATTATATTTAAGATTAATAGATTCAACGGCCTGAGAGCAATCAGATATAAAATTTTGATGTGGCTGTTGTAGAACTAAATGGCTAGATTTAACATTCCTTGATTTATTATACATTGTGTCAAGTTTAGTGCAAGAACGTTGCTCTTTTGTCTTATATACTAATTTAAATTACTTGGATATAAACAGCCACCACAACCACACCTATCCCACGGAGCCCCTAAGTTCCACGGAAACCAGTTTGGGAAACCCTGTGTAAAGGATCCTTAAAGTGCCTTCGTCAGCATGAAGATGCACAAAGATATGGTCACCTAACTCATGACTGACCACAGCGTACGCAGTTAATAAAGCATGTTGACTTTGATCTATGTGACAATCTAAATGATATTTTAGATATTCATTAGATTATTTATTCGAAATACGCAACTAGAATAATAAAAACAAAAGTATGTAAAGTTAAACATACAATTTCTTGTACAAAACACGAGCGTTAAGTACTTTAAGTATGCAGGAATGAAGTATCCTTAAAGATAAAAGTCAAATAAACGACCTAAGTGAAGGAAATACTTGAGTCTACGCAGTTATCGTAGAGGTCAAAAAATATTTGTTTAGCGCAACCTCGACTCGTTGCGACATCTTTGTATCGAGAGAAAGTAAGATCTATGAAACTGTATACTACGGTGTGATGACATGCTAAATGATGGTATAACCATTGTTTTTTTTCTGCCATGCCTTTTGGGAATGCCTCGTGTGGAGACGAAACACGTGTCGCTCGCTTCTATTTGTAGTGTGTGAGAGCTGAGAGTCCATCATTATGTACTTATGTACTTGCTTATATATTATATAACCTGTGCTAATGACATTTATTGGACAGACTATCATTAATACAGTCGTATTACCACAGATAATATAATGTATTACTCATCTCCCGAATGCACCACATTATAAGACGACCCTGCCGGTAAGCTACTTAACGTAAAGCGAAAAATTGCACTGGAGGGTAAGGGTGCCTTCGACCTGTTCAAATCCCTTTCAGTAAGGAGTGCTGTTAGGTATTTCTCCTTTTCAATTAGTTGAGGTAACTCTCTTAGTTTCAGCATCGTGTCATCTGTATCTAGTTACTATTTGAACAGTTCCTTTCTTCTAAGGAGTATGGACATTTTGGCGTGCTCCCTGTAGTTGTCAGATACTGACTAGAGGTGGTGATAGTATCTATATGATTGAAAACAGAACAGAGCTTAGAAACAACTTCTTTTTATGCTTTTGAGACATTAGATAGAAGTAGTGAAATGCAGAGCAGAGTATTATTTTTACCCAAATCAGTGTCCTTTATCCAGGTCCTGGGGTATCCTTCCGAGGGTTTACCCGGGGCTCCCAACCGTAGGCTGGTAGGTAGGAGACGTGTGGTTTTTAGTCGGTAGGACTCCGGCATAGCATCCACGTAGGATTTTCCTCACTTTAAAAAAAAAAGACGTGTGGCACTCGGGGACTGCCGCGGTAAAGCTATTACATAGCATTTTTTACCAACTATGCTAGTATAATTATTTCTATATAAGAATACTAGCTGATGCCCGCAGCTTCGCCTGCGTAAAATTTGTTACCGCGGGAAGTTATTCCCGGGATAAAAGGTAGCCTATGTGTTGTTCCAGACTATAATGTATCTCCGTACCAAATTTCAGCCCGATCCGTTCAGCGGTTTGAGCGTGAAAGAGTAACAAACATCCACACTCACAAACTTTCGCATTTATAATATTAGTAAGAAGTAAGATTTTAAGGCCTATGTTCAATAAAGTAAAGTACCAAGTGCCTACTTGACTGTGGACATTTGGGCTTTTGGAATTTTGTTTTAGAACTTTTTAAGAAGAACAATTATTTTGTAATAAATTATTTTTATGTAACTTCAACCATTTACGCAGAGGCGCAACGGATACTCTTATAACGATTAAATGTTTTCCGTTTTCGAAACATTCCTCATTGCTGCACCACTCCTATTAATCTTCGCATTATGTTATGTAGCCTATAGCCACTATCAATAAATGTACCTACTTACTATCGAACAGTTTTTGAAAGCCTACCAGTAGTTTCAGTAAGGCTTGCCTTGGTATGATGTGATTCATGGTCCCTTTGCAGCGTGTGTCCAATCCAGCGCAGCAGCTACACTTCCGACGTTTGATCTGTTGGGGTCTCACTGCAGCGTTCCAATAGTCTTACGTTCGTGATGTTCTCGGGCCCATATGTACCGAGGATCCATTGGAGGCAGCGTTTGACGAAGACTTATAGCTGGTAGCTGGTGCGAAATGTCTTTACTTTAGTGACCTTCCATGTCTCGCATCCGTATAGCAGTTAGCTGTACAGTTTTAACGTTTACTTTGTTTTGAGTTTCACTCTTCGTGTCTATTTTCGCAACTGCCTACGGGGCGCAGCTGTGTAAAGGTTATTCTGGCCTTGGCGAGACTCGAAATGATGTAGGGTACTCTTCTATTCCATCAGTTTCTGACACGACACTCCCGAGGTACGTGAATTAGTGCCTCCACCACATCTCTTGCGTCTGTCGATTTTAATTTCAGTCCAGCCATTCGCTGCCTCATCCTGCTCGTTGTCCTGCACGTTGTCCTGCAGACATGCATGACGGCGTGTGTGTGCCTCAGCAGGCACAGGACATCGGCATCATTAATATCCTCCAGGATATCAGTATAGGCCCCATTCTATGCCGCGCCGATTGTTCTTTGCGGTATTCAGCATTATACCATCTATTTTCTATGGATGGTTGTTAACTATCCTGTTATCTTCATAACGATCCTCTAAGGTAGGTACAGTATGTATTTTCAAAAGAGTTTGTGAACTCTATTTTTAATTTCTTTTTCAGAATATTGATGACATTTGATTGATGTCATTTTATACACGTTACGTCTACTACATTGATACATGTAATAAAATTCTAACACGCCGGTGTTTGTATGTAAATTGTTTATACTGAGGAAAATTCTATACTGAGGAATAGTTTTAACCATTAAGCTCTATTTTGATATAGCATACAGGGCAGATTTACACGCTACTTGATGAGTTTGATTAATAAATACCTCTAATTTCATAGACCTTGTGTGACGTAAACAAAGTTGCGAGGGTCAGCTAGTTAAAAGATAAAACAATAGGTTTCTTCTTTCTACTTAAAAACTATTTTTACAAATTTTATGGTAATAATAGACATTCTTTGAAATACGCATGTATGGTATTGTTGTGACTTTTATGACACGTTTAAAGTACATAGGTATGGGATAGATGGCGCTCGCGGCTACGTCAGCGTGAAATTTTCTTCCCGCTTCCCATGGGAACGTACTCCCGGGTTTGGTTATCTTTATAGCAGTATTATATATAAATTAAAAAATGATACTGCATTGGTGATAATAATAATAGAATGTATGTATATAGAGTACTCACTCATTTTCTTTCACTATTTTTCGTGACTTTCTACATTAATAAATGCACTTTGTTTATTTATATTTAAAACACTTTTTACACAAATTATACGAGTACAGTTCACTGTTGTACATAGATGATGAATACCTATACACCTATAGTCGAATTTTTATTTAGACGAAGTAAATTGACAGCAACTAATGTAATTGACAGCATCGAAATTGTCATTTCACATTAAGAACTCTAAATTCGACCAACACTCTTAATTCAACTTTGGTCGAGTGGTTAAGACGCGGATCGGTACGCAGAAGGCGCAAGATCGATTCTGGGAACTAGCATCAATTTTTGGATTATTTGACATAATAATAATAATATATAACGACTGCAGAGTTCATAATTGACGTAAACAAAAAAATTATGAATTGCTAGACTAGATACACGAACGTGGCCGAAGGTAGCCGAGAGTGTGACTCGTTTTCGTGACACAATTTCTGGATTCGGTCTCCACGCAAGGCCCGCGATAGAAGCTATGCAATAGCTTAAAAATGTGGTTAAAGTAAGAAGATTTAAAACACCGTTGATTCCATATATTTGGATTTTTTTCTACTCGTTGATTCTGTGAGTCAAGATCCTCTCTCCACGTGTGAGTGAACAGCTGACGCTGTAGTTTTACGAGATTGCAATCTATCAAATTCATACAGAACCTTAATTTAATTAATGATTCGAGAATTTCGCAAGCAGTCGGGTACAAAGTCCGTGTCAATATCGATTGAGTACAAGGTTTTGGACTTTGGACACAAGAATGCATATATTGGCCTAAAGACTGTCGTTGCGTACTTCGAACCAAGACTTTGAACATTAAATTGATTTTATAAGTTCATCTAATAGTTACGCGAGAAAGCCTTTTCACCTGTCGTTTGTAGTCTTCTTGTACCTATTTTGTTAGTACGTTGATTGATCAGTTTTAGCTTTTATACATATAATACTTATAAATATAGATGACGTTATTTTAGGAGTAACAATAGTAGGTACACAAAAAATAAAATCTCTAAAGGGCATTCATGGTTCAAAAGACAAAAACAATTAACATTAGCGATTATTAAGTTACTTAAAAATGGCTGTTATAGACAAATATAGTCAGCTGACGCAAATTTTGTCCTTGGTCAACATTTTTCCTACTTCTATATTGAACAATGTTTTAATAATAGAGAACATGTTATTATAATAATAGATATCTACGTCGATAAGATACGGCCGATGGAGCAAACGAGTTCTAGAGTGGAGACCGCGACTCGGTAAGCGTAGGGTAGGACCTCCACCCGTCAGATGAACCGACGACCTGGTAAAGGTCGCAGGCTGGGATTGGATGCGAAAGGCACAGGACTGCGTACTGTGGCGTGTGACTGTAAATGTTTTTGTGTCCGAACAAAAGCAATGTTTTTTATTATTTGTCTTGTAAATAGTTTTTTTTAATTTAATTGAAGAAGGGTTATTGTTTTAATTTTAGTATTTTTATATGTACCTATCTATAGCTTGCGTGACGTTCGTTCTTCTTATATTATGGTGCCACCTGAAAATCAGCGCTGTACGTCACAACAATGGTTGACGTGTAGCATTATGCTGAGGTGGCCACCCTTTCAGGCCCATAATTTAATACCATCATTTGTATTTTTTTTCTATTTCATTTCTTTTCTTTTACTGACCAGTTGGTTTTTTAGAAGATTGTTTTTTTGTATGTAATATTTACTTATTTAAGTTAATGATAATACCTGATGTATCTAATGGGCCATGAATATAGTAGTTTTCGATACAAGTGTGGGATTTCTGTTATTACAACGAGTTACGACAGGTGTTGACCCGAGCTGAAGGCGAGGGTAGACAGTCGGAACGAGTTTAAATAACAGTCCCACACGTTGTATTGAACAACAATTTTTAATACAGTTGCGAAAAAAATAAGCAATTTTATAAAATAATAAAAACACAATAAACCTGAATATCCAAAATGGCGCCAACCGTAAAAGAATATATACCAACCTAAGCAGAGACTATGGCAGTGCACTTCATGCAGCCAACTTTTTTATATTTATAAATTTAATTTGGCCGATACTTATATTAATTTATGCTTAAATTTTAATTAAAATTACTTTTAATCTGATATTGAAACAAGTTAGTATCTTTTAAAGAAATATTTGCATGAATCACAAACATTATTTTGACAATTGGGAAAGAAAACGCACGAGTGCGGGAATGGTAAAGAAAAAGCACGAGTGTGTAATAGCCCACATCCCGAACGCTATACGTCCCTGTAATACGCCACTTTTTGAGCAACTGTATTAAAAATACTTTTTAATACAGTTGCTCAAAAACACACTCGTGCTTTTTCTTTACCATTCCCGCACTCGTGCGTTTTCTTTCCCAATTGTCAAAATAATGTTTGTGATTCATGCAAATATTTCTTTAAAAGATACTAACTTGTTTCAATATCAGATTAAAAGTAATTTTAATTAAAATTTAAGCATAAATTAATATAAGTATCGGCCAAATTAAATTTATAAATATAAAAAAAGTTGGCAGTATGAAGTGCACTGCCATAGTCTCTGCTTAGGTTGGTATATATTCTTTTACGGTTGCCGCCATTTTGGACAATTCAGGTTTAATGTGTTTTTATTATTTTATTAAATCGCTTAATTTTTTCGCAACTGTATTAAAAATAGTTGTTCAATACAACGTGTGGGATTGTTATTTCAACTCGTTCCGACTGTCAACCCTCGCCTTCGGCTCGGGTCAACATCTGTCGAAACTCGTCGTAATAACAGAAATCCCACACTTGTATCGAAAACTACTATTTTCTTTCTTTCTGTGGCGTGAACTAGGAGAGTCCTACGTCCTGCAGTGAACTGCTATATGCTGATTTGATTGATTATTGACGTTGATAACGCTGTGGTTACGAGCTCGATCTAAACTTTACAATCACACATGTAATGGCTTCCCTTGACACTAGAAATGGTTCGAAGGAAACAATATAACATTGGTTACCTGTACTAAAGGCAAAGATAAAATTCAAGAGAAGGTAGTTAAAGGTGTGAACTACCCGTTCGCTCTAAGGTTGCCGGTCTCCTCTACTACACCTTTACACCAGCCTCTATGAAAGCTGCAAACTTAGAGCGAACAGCCTATATGAAATATCAGATCCATCTGTCAAAAGGGGTAAAATTTCAATTGCGTGTGTTCAAACTTAAACCCAAATTAAAATACACAATAGGTAAGTAAGTAGGTAAGTACCTAGTCTAAATTGAAATAAAAAACGTTTGAGTAGGTCAAAATAACTGGGCTTAAAAAGGTTGATGATAAAATAATGACACATATTATACCTATACCAGTAAGTCCTGGGGTATCCTTCCGAGGACTTACCCGGGGCTCCCAACCGTAGGCGCTAGAAAAAAAGCATAAACCAGTATTTAAGGGTGTGAACTAAAAACTGTATTCACTATTCAAATTCATAAGTTTATATTCTCTGGATCTATAGTTAAGTTAATAAAAAACATTTTAAAACTAATTTAAGTATTTTGCGTAGTTATACGAAAACAGACGATTTTTTACAACATTTGCTAACATAAACAATTATTATGTAGATGTTCTCTTCAAGATTAAAATCCGGCAAAGTTTTTAGTCGGTAGGAGTCCGGCATAGCATCCATGTAGGATTTTCCTCACGTTAAAAAAATCTTGGTAAAGTAAGAAGATTTAAAACACCGTTGATTCCATATACATATTTTCTTCTACTCGTTAATTCTGTGAGTCAAGATCCTCTCTCCACGTGTGAAACAACACTGCCGTCATAAGGATAAACAACGCACTTGCTTGGAAGTAACTTTCGAGTAAATCGCGTTTAAAGTTTTTTTAGTTTTTTTTATTGTCTCTCGGAAACTAACAGGAATATTCTAAGTTTTATTGTTTTGTTCGATTCCTTGAAATGTGAACTTTGCATGTGCGATACTATATTTATACAATTAGTTTATTTCATTATTTAAAATAAAGAAAAAATGTTTAAGGCTAGTAAATATTCCCTGCAATAATACTAAATCACTAAGCATTATCAACGCATGTGCTGCAGATGCGTCATTTATCTCTAGTAAATGCATTTTGTGATGTTTATGTCTAGTAAAGATATGGGATTACTTCGACGTATGTTCCAATTTTATAACTTATACGTAGCAAATGTGTTCATTATGCCTAGTAAATTCTTTTAGAGAAGCTCGCATGCGTTTAATTTTACGTACTTAATTAAACAAATATCAAATATTATCCTACGAAATCTTTATTAGCTTTGACTGCATTCTACGAAATCTATTAAGACGAGTGTTTTAAAGAACTCCTTAACTTAATCCTTCTGTTTCCTTTACGACCCAGAAAAACGCATGTCGGACGGAGGTGCTACTATCATTATATTAAAGAAATCCAGCCAGAACTAAGCGACTAGTAATATCTATAGTCAATTTTTGCTGTCTTATATCATAAAGGATTTCAATTCGCGTTACACCTGGGTATCCTTTACTACTGTGAATTAAAATCTACAAAGTGTGACTATATACCTAATGATAATTTCTATAATAAATTGTTTAATGACACAAACTATTGTGTCCATTTCGATTGCTCGGCCAATATGTCGTAGAAAAAAGAAACTTATGTCAGCATTTCGAAGGAATTCGTAGAAAACGAACAGTGAAAACAGCAAATTCGAAGAGTCAATATTTAGAAAGTTATAAGGGTTTAACCGTGGCCGCGCAGTCCGCATGAATTCAACTGCGCGGCCACCAGTTCTCTTGAACGGAGCTACGTACAAGTCTAATTCTTTTTGCTAATCACTGATACGATTTCGAAGAAAATGTAGATTATAAAAATAAAGCCCTACTATTTGAACTTCACGACATACGGCACTCCAAAGTTATGGCCGCGCAGTCCGCATAAAGCGAACCGCGCGGCCACCAGTTCTCATTAACGGAGCATTGTAGAAGTCTAATTCTTTTTGCTAATCACTGATACGATTTCGAAGAAAAAGTAGATTTGAAAAATATAGCCCTAAAGTTTGAACTTCTCGTTCTACAGCACTTACGTAAGGGCGAACCGCGCGGCCACGTGTTTCTTAAAGTGGAGCTTAAACAGAATTTGGTAGAGGTCTCATTATTTTTGCTAATCATTGATACGATTTCGAAGAATATGTAGATATCATGAATGAAGTTCTAATGCTTGAAAATCACGAGTTACAGAACTTAAACCATGTAACTCGAGTTAAAAAAAGGGTGACCATGATTTACGTTGCGTCGACGAGATATTCCCAAAAAAAAAAATTGAACCGAATTCATACAAATCCTTTAAAATATTTACCTAGCACAAAGTTATTATTTTGATTTACCAGATTTTATTCAATATCATATTGAAGTCGGTGCCAAGTAAACCCATAGGTATAGGTAGGTATTATTAATGGCAACAACTTCCATTTTAAATTGAATAAAATCTGATAAATCAAAATACATATCACTATGTGCTAGGTATATTTTATTTTTAAGGATTTGTATGAAGTCGGTTCTATTGTTTAATTATTTTTTTATTATTATTTTAAGTGACGGGTAGACCGATAAGTATATCTATCTAGGTGTAAAGTTCTCATCAACACAAATCAATCAAGCCGAAACACAAGGTAACTGCTGTAAATCGTTAAGAAATTCCCTCAACTGTCTTTCGGTTCCATCATCATATCGACTCCAGACCTTTATTAAATTGTAGTAGGTATACTTACTTATTAAAGAACTTAATCAAAAAGTTAGCAAACGCACTAGTTGTCCCAACAATTTTCGGTGGTTGCCCTCGATTTCTCCTGGATCCCAGCATCAGATCTTGATACCCTGGATATGGGACCACCTCAGAAGTAACCTCATTCAAACAAAAAAAATCAAAATCGGCGCCGCTATCGCGTAATACTTATACATAAAAAAAACATGGCGTACGAATTGAGAACCTCCTCTTTTTTGAAGTCGGTTAATAAGACTTTTTAATGTCACGTATATTGCTATACTTTTAATCGTAAAAAGCAAATAGTTGTAGTCCCTTGGTTTGAATTTGAATAGAGAAGTTTACTTCTAGGATATAAATAAATAAATATTCACGGACATCTCACACAACGCTATCTGATCTCAAAGTAAGCTAGGAATAACCTGCTTGTGTTATGGGTATCCACGATCCACCACGGATATTAATACTTATATACTTTTAAATACATACATATTATACATAGATACACGCAGACTCTTGAGACAAAGATTTATGGGTCACACAAATATTTGTCTCCGGTGGGAATCGAACCCTCGACCTCCAGCGCCGCAGGCGGTATCTCTACCGACTGTGCCACAGAGGCAGTCAAAGATAAGAAGATAAGAAAAAAAACACTCATCGATGATTTATATTTCAGTAAATGGTGATGATCACAATATAGGTACATATTTTTATATAGGTATTGTTATATAGGTACATATTGTTATTGTTATTTTATGACTTAAATTACGCCAGTAATTACTAATCCGATAAACAGCACTAACATTTTATAAATTTAATTATTACTTTTTACCCGTGAACACATTAAGTAGGTAATCATATGTCTCAGTAAGTGAAATTCAAGTTTCCTTTTTACTCCACGTTCCTCTGATATTGACTTTTTTTCTTTCGCCAGCAAATATGTTTACTTCATGCATGCTACTACAGATAATTATTAGAATTCTTTTTTCAAATTTATAAAAGTTTATTTGTTTTTTAAAGTCGCGATGTCGATGTGTATAGCTATGATACGTCCTTGTTTTTGAACATTTAATTGCTGATTTAATTTCAAATGCTTTAGTTTTACGTAAATTGAATCTAAATACCACTATTCAAGTAATATAAACTTTGCGTTTAACCTATAACGTTGGTAGTCTGGACAATAACAATATCAAGTAAGGTATTTCCGCAATACTAATATTTTTTACCCAATATTTAAGTTGGTAGGTAATGAGGTACTGTATGGTGTTTTTACGTATAGTACTTAATTAATGTAATGTAATCGAAAGTCAATACTTTACTTATATGTACCTACTTACTTTACTTTTTTTATAAACGACATTTTAATACCTACATTTACAGAAGAATACTTCTAGTTAGTAAATAACACCTTATATAAATAAGTACGGAAAATGCTCAGAATAGTTGTGGACCGCTTCATCTTAGAAAAAGTTACAAATGCCATCAGGCGAATTATCGTCCCGTCCATTTGTCTTCTTTGGGTTGGGCAGTTCGTTATCGTCGTGGTGATTTGCTAAGGTTTGTTTCCTTTTGGTGGTTGCTGTGGTTGGGATTGTTGAACTGTGGGAGTGAGGAGGTCCTGCACCAAAAACCAATATTAAATGTAGTGGAATATCTATTTCACACAGCGCCATGTAGAATGAATGATTGCCAATCGCCAGCAAATATGTTTTCTTTTTAATAAACCTATTTTACTTAAAAGCTTACAAGCACATTTTCGTAAGACTAATTCGAATCACTAATTCTCAATTGAATTGAATTGGAATTCAATTGAAACAATCAGTAGCTCTTTTTACAAGAAAAGCTACTTGCTATATAAATATATTTACACTATGATATTAAAATAGTAAAAAGCCTGGATTCACACACTATAAATCTTGGTCACCCTATTTTTTCCTTCGATTATAGGTTTTAAGTTCTATACGTTATTTAGTTCTTAATTTGAGGCTTTATTCATACTGTCTACATATTCTTCGAAATGGTATCTGTAATTAGCAAAAAGAATGGGACTTCTACTAAGCTCCGTTTAAGCTCCATTTAAGAAAAACCGTGGCCGCGCGGTTCGCATTGTGCGGACTGCGCGGCCATAACTTTGGAGTGCCGTATGTCGTGAAGTTCAAATAGTAGGGCTTTATTTTTATAATCTACATTTTCTTCGAAATCGTGTCAGTGATTAGCAAAAAGAATTAGACTTGTACGTAGCTCCGTTCAAGAGAACTGGTGGCCGCGCAGTTGAATTCATGCGGACTGCGCGGCCACGGTTAAACCCTTATAACTTTCTAAATATTGACTCTTCGAATTTGCGGTTTTCACTGTTCGTTTTCTACGAATTCCTTCGAAATGTTGACATAAATTTCTTATTTCTACGACATATTGGCCGAGCAATCGAAATGGACACAAACTATTAGGTACATTGAACCCTGCCTTCGAACTAGTGTCAACTGTATCTTCCAGGCCGTATGGTACGTTTCTCTCCCTCCTTTCTGCTATTATAGAACTAAGCTATTCAAAATATAGTTTTCCTGTCGTAGTACAACATTAGGAGCTCAGTGTATTCGTCTCTTTTTAATCCCGGGAGCTTTGAATAGCAGCACCAAAGAGGCTCATTACCGAGTCGCCTACGTAAGGGCACCTGTCAGTATTATTATATTAAAAATATATTATAATTTTAATTAAAATACTATGTAACATTATCAAACTTATAATTATTTATTGATTTATAATTCACTTGCTGACCCTCGCAACTTCGTTTACGTCACACATGGTGTATGAAAGGAGGTGTATTTCTTCATCAGGCTCATCAAGCAGCGTATAAAACTGCCTTGTTTGCTTAATCATAAAATAGCTTAAAGATTACGTGGATCACCACCTATTACGTGGGACATAAAACTATAAGTTGAAATGTGAAATTGTTTTATTATTAGGCATTAATGTAGAATAAAAACTTGTTCTTTCTTTCTTTCATTATCATTTCATAAAATATTAAAATACATTATTAATTAATCAAATGTCCGAAGTAGTTTGCTATAATTCAATACTTTGTTAACGATCACTGTGATAATTACTTTTTTCTATGACTTCTTGCTAAAATTTCCAGTTACAAGTCAAATTTTAACCAAAATTTTTTTATTTTTTAGTTGTTAAGAGCAACAATCTTTGAAATAGACCTTCTTTGCCTTTACTTTTCTAGTCATAATAATCGTAAATACACACTTGCGTTACTCCGCTTAAGACGGGCTAATTAAAATTCATATTAAATACGAGTCATAAACAACGCATGTTTGCTTACGATGCTTATGATTAGTAAAAAGTTGGAAATGCATTAATTGCGCTGTTTATGCTTAACAATAAAATGAAAACTAATCAAGATATCAAAAAATGAGTAATTGATTCTTGTAGATCTCGTTTCGGTGATTCCGAATATACTAATAACTTAATTTCGTCAAAAATGTCGATTGCGTTGTTTATCCTAAGGACGGCAGAACAGCTGACGTGTGGTCACACGCCCACACATACATATTTCGTACTACTTTCGGAGCCCGTTTTGACAGAGGCGAAAGTTTCAGTGGGGAGCCTCCCCTCACGATAAAAGTCATAGATCGTGGCGTTCTATGATTGACGGAGATGAATTTTGCGCCGTTTGTCATCAACATATATACAGACTGTGACTTGTCGGCAAAGTTCAGCCATTGTTTGATCGGATTTGGGGGTGCCTCAACTACATTGCTGCATCAAAATTTACAAAAAACGGAATTGTGAAAGCTTCACATACATTTTTATTTATAACTTATAACTGTATCAGAATGTGGTACGTACTAAACAAGGATTCATCTCATGATTATTCCATGACGTCAATACATCACGATCACGTAATCGTAGGTCTTAACTCTTAAGCAAACATAAACAAAGTTCAAGCTACGGTCGTTCACCCGGTCAACTTTTAACTTTTTCGAAGTCATGTAAAGCTTATGGTAACCTTAAGCTTAACTCTATGTAGAGGCGAGGTGGAACACCGCGGTGGTTTCGGAACTATGAGGAATATTGTGGTGATGATAGTTGTAGAAGGTTATTAGTCCAGTAGTCGAATGCGATACTGAAAATAGTAACAAAATAATATGTAGTTGGGCTAATGTTTTATTGCACAAACAAATGTGAAACAGTAAAATAATTGTGTGCCTTTCACGAGACGCCTGGCGTGAAACATTGAAATTATCTTGTAAAATTCGAAGCATATAACTTACCTGCACTCCTCTCAGGACGACCGCCGATGCCGACTGAACTCGAAAGGGAGATTTCTCTCATGATCTCTCCCTGCTGCCTCCTTCTGACTTTTATCGGGTGGGGACGCCCCTCATAATAAAAGTCATAGATCATGTTGCTCTACGATTGACGGTAATAAATTTTGTGTTTTTTAAACGACCGCCGATGCCGACTGAAGAACTTGGGAGTGAGATTTCTCTCCCGCTCTCTCCCTGCTGCCTCTTTCTGACTTTTATCGGGAGGGGAGGCCCTTTTCGATAAAAGTCGTAGATTATGTTGCTCTATGATTGACGTTGATAAATTTTGCTCTTTCGCGAGCATAACTTACTTGCAGAAAGATGCAGGTGCACCGTTGCGTCTTTCTGGCGGTGTTCTACTTTCTCCCTCTGGAGATCACGGTAAAGGCCATGATCTCTACAGTGAGAATATTAAAAAGAAAAGGTGAGTTCTAAATGCAGATTCTGTATATTGTGCCGCAGTGCTGGCACACCGGCGCGGCGTTACCTCCAGGTGTATGCGCCCTAGATACTTACCAAGTACCCGTGCCCGGTAAGTTTATGTGACACTTGGTAGGTGAAGCTGCCATGGCACCCCTCCAAGAACGCAGCTTTTGCTATCAAGATTCTGAGCTATTGGGCTTCATAACATAATATTATAACATTGCGTTCTTAATTTTTTCTAAAAAAAAATTGGCTATATTCCGACACAAAGTCAAATTACTATGCTAAACGAAGTAGTATGTGAACAATGGATATCATTATCAACAGCACGTGGGGTACCTCGTGGCATGATGCGCATGAAGAGATCTCAGGTCAATTTGCATTTAGAACTCACGTTTTCTTTTTAATATTTCTCTAGTGTGTGTGAGTAAAGCATAAAGCATTATATTTTTACCCGACTGTCGCAGAAAGCAGGATAATGTTTTTCGAGACTATGTATGTATGCCCATTTCTTTGTCACAACCTACAGCCTGAACGGCATGTCGGATTTTGATATGCGAGGTTTTTGGCGACAAAACATTTTTACCTTTTCAGTTGTATTTTTACTTTGCAGTCGGGTTTTTTCTTTGACTATTTAACTAACTACCCAACAAGCAAAATAGTCTCAGAACACATAATGTTATAGGAATAAGACACTTATAAGATTCTTATATTGATTTTGGCGTTCGCAATTACTCTTACATGCGTCTCAGAAAATGCTATTTGGTATTTGATCACGATTATTCTGATAATTAGCCTTTTAAGGGCTTATAATACTATGTATACAGATCACTATAAGCCGCACCCTCTTGTAAAAGCTTTTAGTAAGAGCAATCAGACTTAAGAATGAAGGTTCTTATAACCAGCACTTGTAAGCGCTTTTAAGACTGCTTATTAGGCTACTATAGACCCGAATCTCCTATTAAAGCTTTATTAAGTGTAAATACACTTGATTCCATTTACACTTGTTACTTAGTTTTATAAGCGCTAATAAGTACAATAGTTGAATCCGTTACAAATAAAGTAGTTTTATAAAACCATTTGTAAGTCGTAATTGAATCTAGGATAATGCGAGCTAATAATGATACTACTTTTACTAATAACATACTTGCCACATGCTATTATAAGTGTAATGATTTTATACGAGCTAAGCTCAATACTGTTATTGTCAAAGAAACACGTGTGATTCGTTGGTAAAGTCATTATAAGATTATTTACCCTTGCAATAGGTGGTTTGGGCCCAAATAGTTCTTTTGATTCGCAGTACGACCTTGTGAAGTTCAAGTCACAAAACCTGGCAAGGGTTCCGTAAATTGAACTATGACTCAAATACAGAAGAAGTAACACCAAACCACTTAGGTGGTGATTATGCTCATGAATAAATGTGACAAACTTGTACTGTTAGGTAGTATTAGAGCAAAAGCGCATTAAGTCAAAAAATATTAATTACTTACACAAATCGTCAATAAATACATGCCTGCTTATATTCATGAACACAAATACCACTTACAGGTGTTATTTCAATATTAGGTTGTATATTTATTGTTTTTCTTATTTCACCACGGATCCCCAAAAGATAAAAACATGGCGAGTGAATGCATCGACTATGAGACATTATAGAACCGAGTTTGTCTATAGTGGTATAGTAGAACACTTCCAAATGCTAAACTAAAAATGGCCACCGAAAATGACTAATGGGGAACATTTTGTTATTTTAAAATAATGAATACGAACGTATATTTACTTATTTTAAGAGGGGCTTTAAAATTTTCACCAGAAACTTGGTATGTTGCACGAGAAATACGAGTTCCCAGTACGTTTTTGATTAACATCATGAAATACGAGGACTCTGAAAAATTATCATATAACTTGCCATATTAATGTCCAAAATATTATTAGTAAGTATTTTAATAAAGTTTTTAGTATTATGTACACGGAGTGTGTAAAACTCCCAATATTGATAACTGAATGATTGACTGAACGAAATGAACGAAATGAGAACTTGTAGAACAGTTGTAAAGTGCATAACAATCAAAGTTTAGTTTTCTAAGAGACTATTAATAGATTTGGTAGGATTGTATGGTTTTACAAAATGCCGCTACACGGCTGTTACAGTCGTTAGTTGAATTCCATGAGGGTACTATTAGACTGTTAAAAAACTGAATACACTAATAAAGTGGGCCCTTTTCCGGGCTTGTAAGCTCTTATGAGTTAGTTATAAGTCTATTGAAAATTGGTCTTAGGATAATTATAAAACCGCTTTTTGCTCGTTGGGTAGTTAGTTAAATAGTCAAAGGGTTTTTTATTTTCTTAATAATGATTTTCTTGTTACCGAGCAGATTTTATTCTCTTGAATTATTTTCCGCGATCGAATCACAAAATTGTGCGGAAATTGTATCAAATCACAGATTTTCCCCTATATGATATACCTACTTGTAGTGTAAGTAGTAAGAGGACATTACTTGCCAAATAATCAACAGTACTTACTGTAAAAGGTTCAACAATAGTACAATAAAGTGAATTATGACGCAGTAAAATGCATCTTTTTTTACTTCACTAACTCCACAGAAGCTTAAGTAACCCTTCCATCACTTTACTGTGGCAGGAACAGGACTGACCTTGACTTAAGGCAATGAATACAGACGTATAAAGAAGAACAGTTCCTAAGGATTTTTTGTGCCAATTTTGTTGGGGGCATACCCCCAGCTCATGTAGTTCCCATTTGAGGGCGCTGTCGTCGCATTTCACTGTCGCAGTTAATAGTCAAAAACTAGTAGGCACATTTTTACGTTTTTAATCGACTAAATTCAGGGAATATTTATTATAAAAAATATTCACGTTTTTTAAATCAAAACATAATATATTTATAGATATTTACAATGATTGATTTTATTGTTTTGCTTCAAAAAATTTAAAATGGCTGCCGCGCTGCGACTGCAACCCCGCCAAGCGGCAGTTTGTGTCACAGAAAGTTTGTCTTCAGAGCAGCCTAAGAAACTATTCTTCTATATACTTATACTTATTATTATATACTTATTATTAGAGATGCGCCGAATGTTCGGCCGAATATTCGAATTCGGTACATTCGGCAAGTTTTAGAAAGTTCGTATTCGGCCGAATATTCGGTTTATTTGCCGAATAATTACCGAATGTTGAAATTATTATTAACAACATTAATAATTATTAAATAGGTAGAGGTTTTCCCGTAATTAACGTGATGGTACAGTAATTTTTGAAGATGCACAGTAACGTAGTCATTTAGGTGACAAGGCCATTCTGGCTTTCAAAGGGCTCTTGAGTGCTCAACGTTGCTTCCCTACAAAATGCGCGATTTTCACCGCGAGCAAAGCAGACCTATTATTGAATCTGTTTAATTCGCAATAAACTCGCTAAGTCCTTGTTTTTTCACCAACAGATGGTCGAGATGAAAGGACTTACATACACATACATATGGTCTCGTCTTTATCCCCGGAGGCATATTATATGCCCACATTTCACCTTATTAGAATTTCTCCCACGTTATAAGTGGTAAGCCGTATCACCTTCATGAAATGAACAAGCGCAGGTTGTGACTGCCTGCTATCGAAATTTTTCGAGCCGCCTATAAAGGCCTTCAACATGGCTTACCGACTGTCATTTTACTTGCAACCGAGACTAACGGCTTATCGTGTATTCTGAAGCAAGGAAACGCTAATAAAAATGTCACAAGCGGTCACATGGACGGTTACCCATCCAAGGACCGGCCACAGTGAAAATTGCTTGCTGCAGTGATCGTTTACAGAACACTGAGTCCACGGGGCCACGGGTGCTTGAAAGGACTTAATATCAGAAATTGTTGTGACAACCAGTGCAAAACTTCAACTGAACTATCTCTCTGTGAAAATAAACTGCTCATTTCTCTCACTCATCTCAATCCTAACTTTTATTTTTAAACTCATCGTTGCTGGAAAACAAAGCTCATTTAATTAAAAATGAGCCCGTTCAGCTCACCATCTCCCGCTAATTACTCTATTGGCGCGTGCGGCCACACACATGGTCATTTTTGAGCTGGTGCTCCTAATATCAAGCTTTGCCCGTTCGACTCGGTATAAAGGCGTGCTATGAGCATTATTAACGACCCTCTTCTTAGGGGCCCTCGCGACATCTACGTTTTTCAGCTTGAAGGATCTGTAGACCTAAGCAAATCACTATAGTATAATTCAAATCTTCGTCGACTGACCTGTACAAACCTGTTTTCCGCGTTAATTTGAACCGAATAGTTCAGCCGAATATTCGGTTCGGTACATTTTATACCGAATAATCGGCCGAATGTTCGAATTCGGTTCAACCCACATTCGGCGCATCTCTACTTATTATTATACTTATTATTATATTTTTTTTTTAACGTGAGGGAAAATCCTCATGGATGTTATGCCGGACTCCTACCAACTAAAAAACCTCACGTCACGCCCAACAGCCTGTGGTTGGGAGCCCCGGGGAAGCCCTCGGAAGGATGTCCCAGAACTCATAACAGACCCACGGCCGCCACTGCGGCCTCGCCCAGGGGGTGGTTCGGGTGTTATCCCGCGTCTTTGGGGGGTTTCGGGTGTGATCCCGCTTCTAAGGGGGGCGTGCGTGAATTGCTCACGTCACGCTGCCGTCATGGGCCTGCTTCTGTAAGGACGGTGAGCCGCCCTCTCACCGTCCTCAGGCCCCCGGTCATGGTGGCCGATAGTCCTCGGCGAAGACACGTCGGTGGCGCCCAGGCCACCGACTGCGGAACTCAGGTGGGAGAGTTCTCTCCCGTACCCGTCCCGCCGCCTCCTTCACGAGCATGACCTGCTCGCAGAAAGAGGCGGCGCAGTCCCACTTACTCCCGCTGGAGAGCATGGCTCGCACCATGGTCTCGAGCGAGAGAGTGTCCACGTCCAGACCCACTACTCTGTATTCATTGCTTAGGGCTAAACTTGACCATATTTTAATGTAGAAAAGTTTGAAGAATTTTTGTACTAGAGAACGGAATTTGTAACAAACGTGTCACGTTTATTGCAATTTCCGATGCTAAATGCGAAATACTCCATCTTATTGTTTAGTTGTCACTAAAAATTAGAAAAACCGGAACGCTTATATAATAAACTAAAAAATAAAATAAGAACAAGGTCAGTCCAGACATAAGACTGCGGGTCGGGGCTCATCAAATAATTTAGACTAAAACATTCTATTCAATAATTTATAGGATCCAGACTGTCAATGTATCTGGACTGAACCTGTTTTTTTCTTTTTCGCAGTTGGATTATTTTTTTTAAATTTAACTTTTGCAAAGATTTATAAATAAAATTATTACGTGATGTGTTACTTCCTAAAAACACAAAAAATTTACTAGACAATTAGTTTTTTCAGAAATTGCTGCTATTCTCACGCTTAAACGTGACAACTCCACGTGGTGTACCTCGTGTGCACGCAGGAAAACAAGACTGGCTCCTTTTTTTTGGCATGAACCTACAACTATGTACCTAGTCTCAATTTAATACTAATTAATTATTGTAATCTTGTTTTAACTTGGTGTACAAATAAAGTTTATTCTATTCTATTGTATTCTAATTGCTTCAACAAAACATTTTATGCCGGCTTGACACACACGTAGAGAGGTCCTTTTAGGTCACTGATCTGTATTATTACCACATACAGATCAGTGTTTTAGGTATACTTTGACACAGTTATGGGTTATCAAATTAAAAAAGAAATTGTAGTGTACATTGAATCATTTTTGAAACAATAAGTTATTGTTGTGAAAATTTGATAAGGATCAATTATAATTTAATGATGATATATGTATATTATTGGGTGTATTTAGTAATAAGTAATAATGTAATGTGTGTGTGTGTAATAACATATCGCTATTCTGACGCGGCCCGACAATTCTTTTCTCTGCTGCACCATAGCAACTTCAAAGTGAAAAATTTTCTCATTACCAACACAAAGGTATGTCTCTCCTTCCAACCTTGGGGTCATGAATTCAGGGCGCGGTAAGGGTTATGTTCTTATTTTAGCCTCCTGTAAATCTAAGTTTCTTACCTCTGCTGGGTCGTCCCACTCTTACCAGGCTCGGAACAGAGGAGGTCATTTCTTTAAGGCTGCAATGTTCGACCTTGACAAATCCTAAGGCAATTGGAACGATTGTAGCGTACGCTTTTGCCGGATTTCATTCGATTCTAATACATTATATTACTGTTATAAAATCTGAGGGGTTTTTAGAAAAAATGTATACGTAAAATATTGTTCTAAAGACCTATATCTATTTTATGCCAAGTTTTTATAAGAATTAAACTCATTAATTTAGATAAAAAAAGTGTATTACTTTTTAAGATTTTTGCAATATTTTTCATTTTTCGAGAGCGATTTCGATTGAACAAAGTATTCCTAATCGTGTTTTGATACGTTAAAAAGCAAAAGTATCCAATAAATTACAATAATATAGTTTTATCAGATCAAATCGAAGAATATTTCCTAGTATAAAGTTCACCCCAAGATGAGTCTCTTTCGAACATAGAAGCCTTAAGTGTGAAAATTGTGACTTTAGCCTTCAAAATCCTCACAAAATGATAGTTTATGGACCAGCATTATAGCTATGTAAATGGTATTTTTGTTCACATAAAGTGATTATAATAATTATTGCGTATTAATGTGACCTTGTCTTACTTTTTATTATTGCTGTAATTAAAACACACTATATTATGCGGTGAATATCTACATAATTACTTTTCAAAAATGGTCTGAATGCTGACATTAAAAAGATAAATAGGCAGTCTTAGGGACAGCTATAAGTGACGATTCGGACCCCAAAAGTACGGGCACTTGGTCCGAATAGTCAATTTCAATTTTAATACATTTTCGGGGTGACAGTTCGGACACCAATGATGAGAGCTGATTTGTACAGTCAGACCAAAAATATCTAAGCATGCCAAATGTCGAAATGAGTCCGCCGGCGCCTGCTGGAGAATACTACACTAAACAGAATAGGTGAGGCCGCAGTGGCACTGTATACTGTAGTTTGACTCGGCTGGATTTTAGAAATAAATGCCTACAGCCGCGCGGTACGTAAGCATGCGATAGGGCTGCCCACCTACAGCATTTTAATAATATGTGCCTCCTTTGACTTTCTATTTAGTATTGCGATTGTAAATATGTACATACATACATTCATATAGTCACGCCTTTATCCCTGAAGGTGTAGGCAGAGGCATAGTATACGCCCACATTTTACCTTATAGTTTTACGTAGGTACGCGTAATAGATAGTGAGCCTAATGCAGTTGATTTTTTTCAATCCGCCCACAAGTCCTTAAATTTGTATTAAGAATTGTTGTTTTACTGACAACCGGCTTTCATTTCGATTAAATATGTACCTTTTTTATTTAAACAAAAAAAAAACTTTGTGAGTAATAACATAATATCCCCGCAACGGCTGGCGGCGCGGGGTGGCGGCGTGGCGGCGCAGCGCCCGTTATCTACTAACGATTGAGTGAGATGGGTATAGAAATTTGAAAACGAGTAAGCGGCGTAGACAATAATAATCGGCTCATCACATGTTTCGTCAGTGATAGAATCACGGAATTCTAGTCTTTATAATCATTGCGTAAATTTTTGGATTTACAGAATTAGAAATATTTTTCGATTTGAAAGTACTAGTCAGTCTCTAGTACACTAGTACTTTTCGCACATTGTCAAGTTGTGTTAAATTTTGGAAGTTCATATTTGTCTCTATGCGTGTAATAAAATCAAAGGTAACAAAAAAGCTGTCAATCAAAGTCATACGGTGCTAAGTGTACTGTAACATCGGTCATCCACAAAGAAATGAATACTCTTGAAACATACCTAAATCATTGCTGTCAATTAAATAACTACCAACTGACAAGACAACGGAACTAAATATACTACCTACACGTACTAGAGTTCTGAACTAGTTTTTTTTTTTGGATATTGTACTAAATTGGATCGTACCGTTCACTGACTGAGCAAGCACAAGTCTAGTTTTAAACACAAACATACCTACTTCATGTAACTACCTAGTTCACTCGTGTCAATCACTTTGTTTAACTTTAGCCAACTAGTAGTATAGTACCAATTGACTGCCTCTGTGGCGCAGTCGGTAGTGATACCGCCTGCGGCGCTGGAGGTCGTGGGTTCGATTCCCACCGGAGACAAATATTTGTGTGACCCATAAACGTTTGTCTCAAGAGTCTGGGTGTTTCTATGTATAATTTGTATGTATTTAAAAAGTATATTAGTATTAATATCCGTGGTCTGATACCCATAACACAAGCAGGTTATTCCTAGCTTACTTTGGGATCAGATAGCGTTGTGTGAAATGTCTGTGAACATTTATTTATTAAAAAAAAAAAAATAGTACTTAAGTAAAATCAATTTATAGTCTTACCTTTCGGAGTTTCCAGGTAATCTAAAAAACGTTATCTCTGGGTGCGTTATTGACGAATTCATGCAACCAAAACAAGCACAATAGACTCTAGTTGTCATATTAAATATTTTTAGTAAATAAAACACGCGCGGTTACTATTTAAAAAACGACACACCGTCCATTCGTCTACTCGGCACAATCGCGACTGCGGACGCCTCTTGCGTGCTGAAAGGCCTGCCGAAAACGAGAATCGTAGGTATAGCTTGCGCTTCGTCCGTTTGTAGGGAGCTACAATACTGGTTTAACAACATATATATACTGTGGCAGTGGTATCCAAGGTCTGTTGGGAATCCTTCCGAGGTAGGAAAAGTGTGTTTTTTAGTTGGTAGGGGTCCGGTACACAAGTAGAATTTTCCCTTCTTCCTTCCTCCTCGACTTCCACTAAATCGAATGTCAAACTAATCCCGAAAGAAGTAAAAACAGCAGAATGGAATTGAAAAACAAAATGGCTAGTGGTGTATCATTGACAATAACTTCTTTTGTCCTTTGAAGGTTTTAGACTTATGTCGGTCGTAGGCAGTTTGTAGTACCTACATCGTTTGAGGATTATTTTTACAAGTACAAAATAGATTCAAACTTGTAAATTCTTCATCTTTATAGGTCAAAATCTTCAATATTCTGAGGAGGTTGCAATCGTCATTGACGTCACCAATAGGCAATTTCGTATATAATTCAGGTCGTTGGGTAAAGCACACCTTTAGTCGATACTTATCGATTTTATTGTTTGAGTTATGTAGTTTTATGGCGGTTTGATATTTTAAAGTTACGACATCGACACATACACTAAACTTAACTCTGAGGTTTTTAAGCATACCGTGAACGAGCGATGTATTAGGATAGTTTCAGAAGGATTTCCCAGGAGAACCTAGTAGCACAAGATATAAAGGTACTAGTTTCTTCAAACCAAATTAATCGTGTGTTAGTTGAAGGTGGTGCCACGAGCCGTAGGAACCGACGTGCATGCATGAAAAGAAAAATGAAAGTTAAAGAAGCAAGTGTGTTGTGTATGGACCGTGCTGTGTGGCGCTCGGTTCTTTCTGCCTACCCCGCAAGGGATTTGGCGTGAAGATAGTTAGTTAGTTAGTTAGTTTCTTCAAACAATTTAACTTTAATGCATTGACTTGCTGCGTTGCTAGTTATAGTTTTGGTCTATTACGCGTAAGTAGCAAATATTTATCTGTATTCGTTGAAACAGATACCTCAGAGACGTCAACTACCGCTGCGACCGAGAGGCCGTGATAGAGGGCAAAGTCCGTGTCAGGTCAGGAGCCCTGGGATTATCCGTCTGAGAGCGTATGTAGTTGGAAGGTCTCCTTGAGGTTTTAGTCGGTACACGTCCATTAAAAAAACCCTCAACTAAACCCATTTTGGTAGCTTTCTGCCCTTTTTTTTAACGTGAGAGAAAATCCTCATGGATGCTATACCGGACTCCTACCGACTAAAAAACCTTACGTACCTAACGCCCAACAGCCTGTGGTTGGGAGCCCCGGGTAAGCTCTCGGTAGGATGTCCCAGGACTAGCTTTCTAGCCTTTCTTTCGCGTTGCCATTGTGTACCAAACGATTACATTTTGATCTAGTAATACCACTGTTACTGACACCCTACCACAGTGTACCACACAGTAATACCACAGTGACTGACAGTGTACTTACTAACAGAACATACGTACCTATATATTATTCAAAATACTAACTGCTTAACATTTCACGGAGTCCATTTGACAATTCGTATTACGGCAGTATGCTTCTGCCGTAATACGAATAGTCGGAAGGAACACCGTGATGGTTGAGGTTTGTCACCTCTCCAGTGCTAGGAGTTCCATAGAAATCAGTATAAAACAGCATATGCTAAAATACATTAATGGAAAACTTCCAAAAAATAAAGATGTCTTGCAAAAAAAAAGTGGCGACATTTTAATGTGTAGTAATGGAACATTGATACATTTTTGCAAGCACTATTTACACAATGACACAAAAATTGCCTCGTGTCATGGGCAATTTCGTTATTATTGTTTATCAATGAAGGCAGGAAATGTTTTCATGTTAACGATAACTGTACCTGTATACTTGTATAATATTAAACAGATAAAGACATTTTTAAACTGCGCCTTCTAATCCAAACTAAATTAATAATAGCTTGTGAAATGTGGGCATATTATTATGTGATAATCTTCATCTTTGAGATTGCTGTGAGCAAAACGTGTAAGTATAATAAATATTGTTGGTTGGAAGTGTGAAACTCAGTCACGGCCCAAACCCCGAACTCATTTGCCTGGAATTTAATTTATGCAGATGGCTGACCTAAATCTGACTAGAATTTCATATTGCGTTTATTCAATTTTCTCGTGAATTTCCCAAACAAGTCTGAACTGTAGATCTTTGTCTGGCATTCAGAGGAAATCCTAAACCTTCCGAATTTTTTGCAATTATGTACGTAAATGAAAAAAGTGTGAAAAAAATAGTGAAATAAAATCAAGTATTTTACTACAAAATACTACAAATCGAAGGAATAAAAATATGGTACAGCATTGCTTTTAAAAATATGCTTTGTTAATTTACATACTTAACGACTTACCTATTTACAAGAAATTCTGAAATGTTAATCAGGTTAGTAATCATCTCCGCGAATTAGATATTTTGATCTGACAACCCTACTTGGGAAGATGACTGTACGATGATAAGATACCTTTTACTTTGTAGCTTCTCTGATAACAATAATAGGTATTACAAATCTATTGTAGTTATAAATAGGACTCAACAAGCTATATTAATAGGTGTAGAAGTGTAAACAAATCGTTAAGTTATTGCAAAGGTCATTGGAACGATTACACTGATCATGTGTGGGGTCATCTGCGATGCGAGGCACGGTCATACTATCTAGATGTGCTTAATCTGAAGACGAATCACAATCGGCAATAATGTAATTCAAGTACGCAATGTCATTATAAAGATCTTGTATGTTTGGAAAGATGTATTCGACTGAAAAACTAAATAAGGCTAAATCTATACTTTACATCCCTAGCTAGTTGCTAAGAGCCAAGCAATCGCTTAGTTACCTACTTGATCCTTTTTTTTAACGTGAGGGAAAATTCTTCATGGATGCTATGCTGGACTCCCACCGACTAAAAAACCTCACGTAACGCCCAACAGCCTATGGTTGGGAGCCCCGGTGAAGCCCTTGGAAGGATGTCCCAGGATTCCCAACAGACCTACGGCTACCACTGCGGCCTCGCCTAGAGGGTGGTTCGGGTGCTATCCCGCGTCTTTGGGGGGTTTTCGGGTGTGATCCCGCTTCTTAGGGGGGTGAATGCCTCACGCAGTTACTTGATCCTAGCGAACAGACGCATACAGACACATTAGTTGCTATCATAACGGCCACCATGCGTGCGACGCCGACGCCGCGACGTGCTTAGCTAGGTGCCTGAATAGTCCCGCGAGTCACTTGGCTCTTAGCACCAAGCGAGGCTGCTGGGTGTGGCCTTCGTCTAATGGTATCAGGCGGCATATGGCGGAAATTAATCGTGAAGCGATTTGTGGTCAAGCACTCTTGAGGGTATCTCTTGTGAAGTCGAAACACGTGTCGAGTTAATTGTCACGTTGTAAAGTGGAGTGTTCCTCGTTACCAACCAATTTCTTAAGATTCCTTGCAATTGTAGGTAATTGTTTATTACCAGATTACTGGAATTGAGTATTTCTCTGCAAGAGGAACTACTTTGGTACGGGTACCTATTATATTGATGTGATCTGACCAAACTGGTTAGTGGGAAGAACGTTACTGGCGGTACCCCAATCCTGCATCTGGGTCTCAAGTCCCAGATATCGATACAGTGCAGTGCTCCCCTATGTATGCTGTGTGCCCGGAACCCGCACCATCAATCACACAGACAACAACCAATAACTATAATAATACTTAAGTGAAGCAAAAATACGTACGCGATACAAATTTTGAAGAAAATTACGCGAACGTTTATTCGTGGAATTTGACATTTAAAATTTTTTTTTTTGAATTTTAGAGGTCAATGATCTAGTAGGTACCTACATAATTATAGAAAGAATAATCGTAAACAGTTTTTAGTATACCTATTCTAGACGATTTAATAAATTACACATGTACCTATAATATTCACACTTATGTCTCATATCGGTGCAAAATCTGTAAGACACTACAGTTTATAATCGTATGCAATCGAGGAACCTTGATTTGTAAACATAACGAAAACGTATTTATGTAATCAACCGAACACTTCGTACGAATATTCTTCGCAATATTTTTTGTAACAGTGATATAAAACTACTAAAAGAGTTGTATAGCCTTGCCGGCGAGGTGCAATAGGAATGTGTGGATCTACGATCGGTTGACGTCCGACGGCGACGCACGCGACTGCCCCCCGAGGTCAGCTCGCGATTGCCCAACACTATTGCTCAATGAATGCTCGTGATCCATTCAAATTATATAACTAACTTAAAAATAGCTACAGGTTAGAAGTATTTTTACACTATATTAAAATTAGTTTTGTATTTGAGAGTATTAACGTAGTCGGCTCTCACCAGAATCTGCCATTTTTGATTAATGTCACTGTGGTGGTAGCTTCTATGTATAGTGGAATTCAACAGATGTAAATAATATAGTAAACAAAGCAATTGGATCTTGACTGCTCCATAATTACTTACATTTAATTATCAATCCTGATCATAGTCGTTTCAAGGAACTCTAGTTAGATTTATGCGGACATTTCGACACTAATAAACCTTTAGATTATAGAATAATTTCATGATTAATACTCGGATGGTAAAAATTTAAGACTGTCATTTTTGCTTGTCATTAAATTATTTTTTCTCAGACTTGTTTGTCTTTGCCATAGTGTTGTAAAACTGTTGTACTGGCCAATTGATTTTAAAAGGAGGTCATTGTTTTATCAATCTGTCAGTTCGAAAAAATGTACTTACTTTAATAATATAACTTATTGACCCAGAGAGCGACGAGTGCGAGTCTTTGCCCCTTTCACACGTACCGGTTGCCGGGTGCCGGGTACCCGGGTGTATGGCCGTGTACTATAGCTTTCACACGTAACGGCGTGATTTGCCCGGCAACCGCTTGCATTCGCCGCCGGTTACCCGGCACCGGCTACCCGGCAACCGGTACGTGTGAAAAGGCACTTTGAGTTTGGGTCTTCGATTCTACAGTATAGACGATTTTGCTTTCGTCCGTATGTGTGTGTGCATGTCAGTTTCGGTCTAGAAGACGCATTTGTTAACCAATTTTCTCCAAACTTGGCACACATGTTCTTTGATTTAAAATCATTGATCTACGAAAAGATAAAAATACAACTTTTGTCGAAATTTTTTTTAATAGGGCGGAAAATAAGGGAGAAAAAGGGCCCCGTTATATATGATGGGATCATAAGGGATATAATTCCTCACAGGTTGTTTTTTCCTGGGCGCTCGCGAGGTCTACTCTTCGCTGAAGTACCTACTTGTATTAAATTGGGACTAATTAAGTATTTGTGCGACCCAGAAATCGTCAGAAGGATCCGGTTAGGCTTAGTACCGTGTGGAGGAGTAAGTTTAAAGAGGCTAACGTCCATCAGTGAACTGCCAAAAAGATAATCTATTGTTTCGAACGCCATAAACATTTAAATATGAATAAAAAGAAAAGAAATAATGATTCTTTAGGGTAGACTGGGTACGGTTGACGGGGGATGGTTAAAATATTCAGTCATTTTTTACACAACGCTATCTGATCCCAAAGTAAGCTAGGAATGACCTGCTTGTGTTATGGGTGTCCGACCACGAATATTAATACGACCTATGATAATGCTATTATAGCGAAATATGTCAGGTGTTTTTAAAATTAAAATAAAAGTGGAATAGTACAAGTGAATTTTCGTAATGTATTAAAACAAGTTCCATCAAGTGCCAACAATCAAAAGTATAACGAATATTATTTGTAACTTATTTTTTTGTAAATACATATTTATGATACATATAACTGGTTGTTTATATGTATCATCTCTTAGGGTCTTTAGTCGTTTCGCACCGTGAGCGGTTCGAACAGCGGTATGAATTGCCGAAGAGCTCTTTTTAAATGCGTCGTTTCGCACCGCGGTTCGAATCGCCCAAGAACTTTTGGTAATGGGTTGATTCGGACCACAGTACCTATACGGAACACATATCTTTTTGGATAGGTGAAGTCGGACAGAAAAGATATGTAGTTTTTATTGGTCATTCCTTACATTACATTCAAGTACACACAAGTTAATTATGTTAAATAAATAAATATTACATTTTCTAAAAGTTTCTTTTCTTTTAAAGATTTTTTAATTAAATTAATATAAAAAGTTATTGCACATAATATATATAGATAGGTATACCGAATTACATGATTTGATGAATTTGGCGATTGATTAACCGAAGTAAATGAATGTACGGTGAACTAGATATAACTCAATGATTACTTACATAATTAGAATCAGTTTAGTTACAACACTATGATCATAGACAACTTCTGTCAAAACATGACATGTTTACATGATTGCTGAGCTGTCCAGAAAAAGACTATAGTCCATAATATCTTTTGAAAATGATATTTAAAACACCACGGGACTCTTTCCGACGACAGACGCTCTTATATCAGCGGCAGCAACTCCTATTCAAATAATTATTGTGATGTTTGGGTTTAGACTTTTTATAGTAGCCAAACAAAGACAATTCGGGTAAATAATTTCGAGAGTTCTTATCTGTAGAAGTAAATATACATATTTCACTGGATAATAATAAATGGGACAACTGCGAAAAAAGGGACTCAAAATATAACTTGCATTGGATCTCAATGACCTCAATAATAAATAAATTATGGTTCAATGTGTTACATACTTCTCAAGGTCCAGTCTCCAATAGTTGGGTGAAGTCACATCAATAATTTTGCGAGTCCATCGTAACTGCTTCAATCAAATCTATTTACTGGAGAGTTGGCCGTAGTAATTCGAGAAAACTTTAAGAGCCTACCAGACGCCAAATTGTTAAATGAAGATAGAAGATACACATTTTAGCGTGCAAGAAAGAGAGAGATGCAATCGTTTTTTGTGCGCTTTTAACGAAATAAATTAATTATAAAAAAACTATAACCAATATGAAAAAAATGCTCTAGTGCAAATGAAGATTTTACTATTGTCTTTCTTATAAATATTTTATACTAGCTGATGCCCGCAGCTTCGCCTGCGTGAAATTTGGTTCCTACACTGTCTCTAACCTATCTCTGAAGGTACCAAATTTCAGCCAGATCCGTTCAGCCGTTACAGCGTGAAAGAGTAACAAACATCCACACTCAAATATTCGTATTCGTAATTGTAGTTAGATAGATAGATTACTGATTAACAAATTCATAATACATATTATATGAATTATGTAAATTTATTTATTAAATACATTTCTTAATTCATTGGCTAGACTACTACTTGACTTAACTTCTCTTTTAAGCAATTGACTTCGTAACTTAGTTACTTCTTCAGGTAGTCCCAGTCATACTGTAAGCCTACGACGTATGGAAAAACCGAACTACGGTGGACTTTGTGCTCATAATACAGATGGTCCAACCAAGGCCTGTTAACTTAATAACCATGTAAATTTCATCTGCTAAGCGTTCATGTTCATTTTAATGGCTCTTTTTACTTGTCAAATGTAATCTTCGTAGAGGCCATTGCCGTATTTCACAATGACTTAGTGAGTCAGTGTCCTGCACCGAATGCAGCCAGCACTATTGACTAAAGTTCATACCTTCCATGACCAGTCGCTTAGTGCTGCAGACAATATTTCATTCTAATGCACAGTGGGCACTACCGGAAGCGTGGTCTTTCATTATTCCTGGCTAGCCATCTTCGAATTTTCTTCTTCTTTCACATATTTATTTTTTGTTTTACAAAATTTTAATAAAATGACAATAATATTTCCGATAGTATTTAAAGCAAAATCATGAAAATGACAATGTCAAGCTTATTGAACTTCCACAAATGTGTCAAAATAAAAAGTAATTTGAATCAAAAATAAGAGTATTTAAGGAGTACTGATATCAACTCCGGGGAAAATCAGCTCCAAAATAATTTACATTCCCTTTTTAGGTCGATAACGTATAAATTTCAATAAAATAAGGAACACGTCTTCCATCAATTATTTTAATAATGCTATATGCTAAATTTTAAGTAGATCGGACCAAGGAATCGCGTTGTCCCATAGAAACTTGACCTTCCTTTTTTATACCTTTGGAGGTGGAATTTGCAAAAATGGTAAAATTACTTTTTTCAAATTGTAACAAACAACGCTCATGCTGAATGTCATCATCGTACCATTAACCGTTTAAGCAATAATTGATAATAACGTTATACGATTTAAGTTCGTTTTTTATTTTATAATAAGTATAGTTTTCCGGGATAAAAAGTACCCAGTGTGGTGCCCAGAATATTAAAGAATAACACAGGCCTGCAAAATGAGGGTCATAACTTCCTCTCTGGAATTTGATAGCTGATTCTAGGGTATTTTGGTGCGCTGATTATGAATATGTACTTAGTTTTTCTGCATCACCTCCAGATTTTTCAAAAAAGGTACAGAAAGAAAATAAAAAAAAGACCCAAGTTTTCTCATAAAAAAAATATATTTAAAAAAGTACATTACTTTTAACTTTAAAAACGACTAAAATATAATAAAAACTTGTTACTAGTCTAAATTACATGTAAATTTTATTTGTTGAACCTGGTCCTTTTTTCCTGGAACCTTCGGTTGTGCGATTTTTGGTTAAAATTCCAGTTTGGATCGTCGCGCTTCAATAACCAACAATAGTCCGCCATCATGCTAGTATTCCATGTTCCTTGATACCAGACTTCAAGCTCTTTCAAATCTCGGTAAAATCTTTCGCCTTGTTCTTCGCCAACGGCTCCTAGATTTTCTGGGAAGTTATCAATGTGCGAGTTTAGGAAATGAAGTTTAGTGCTCGTTTATGTCCCTTTTATTATTAAAATTGTATCCAGTTATGTCATAACTATATGTCAACAACAGTAGCAACCTTTATCTTTTTTTTTATGACTGCCTCTGTGGCGCAGTCGGTAGCGATACCGCCTGCGGCACCGGAGGTCGTGGGTTCGATTCCCACCGGAGACAAATATTTGTGTGACCATAAATGTTAGTCTCAAGAGTCTGGGTGTTTCTATGTATAATATGTATGTATTTAAAAGTATATAAGTACTAATATCCTGGTCTGATACCTATAACACAAGCAGGTTATTCCTAGCTTACTTTGGGATCAGATAACGTTGTGTGAAATGTCCGTGAATACTTATTTATTTATTTATTTATTTATCATGGTTGTTAGCCTCTCTTCGTAGCATAGGCGAAACGATTTTGAAGCAATTTTTCTGTCCTTTTGACCACTGGCGAAGTTCTAATAAACAAGTCGTACAAAGTTTATGAGGTGTTCAAGTTTTGTCTTTGGTTAATTAAAACGTCTCCATAATAACTTTTGTAAATATTTTTCACAAAGTCAGTAATGCTGTTTCGTTGTTTTATCACCATAAAATTCCCGCAAATATTACAAAACAATTTGGAGAATTTAAACATCTTCGCGATGACATTTTAAAGTTCATGTTGCAAGATGCGCACTTCAACTGTTAATTTTCTAAATAAGTGCGGGTACTTAATAAAAAAAAAGCCGTTTGGATTATCTTTATTACACCCTTTTTCTAATAATATTTACAACAATCAGGTAATATTACTACTAGGTACTATTTTTTATTATTTTATTACTAAATTAGGTCAAAATTACCCGTTTTCAACATGGTTAATGCGGATTACTTTTATTTTTTATGTAGTAATCATCAAATTACTGATTTGCATTAATTTCTATGTCCCCTTACACGAATGAAATGCAATAAAAATTAAGCTGAAGTATTTTAATGACGTTTTATAAATTTCTAAAGGTAGACGCTCAGACATTTTGGAGCTAAATCTTAAATTATCAATTTCAAAAAATCCTGACGTGATGGATTTTTTTTATTATTTTTCTCGTAATTAGCACATCAGAAACTATAGAAAATGTTACTCAGATTTCAAAGAGGAAAACCATTGCAGACCTGTGTAATTATACCAAGTTTCATCGTAATTGAACCGGTAGTTTTCGCGTGATGCCTGAACAAACAGACAGACAGACAGACAAAAAATTTTTTAATCACATTTTTGGGTTCGGTGTCGGTCTAGTAACATCCCTTCCATTTATTTTTTTTATATCTTCAATGTACAGAATTTTCACTTCTACAGATTTATTATAAGTATAGATTATAAAAACAACTTATAACATACGAGATCTAGCTTAAAATTTCACGAAATCGAGGTATTTTCAACACAAAAATCTATCGAGGATTTTATCAGTAATCGTGTTTCGAGCCTAGAGCGTTTTTAGTTCATGAACTGAAGTTGTCTGTGTTCAAATTTTAATTCAGCAGACCTCACGAGTCCTGAGATCTAGATCAAAGTAATAGTCTATTTGGCGTCATATGGACTCTTAAGTATGTCTTTCTTCTCCATATAAATGTTAAATGTGTCAAATTTCATGTTCATCCTCATGGATGCCATGTCGGACTCCTACTGGTTATAACTGCCTACGACCGGTAGTCCCGGGCGGGTAAGGCTTCGGGTCTTAAATAGACGTAGGTACTTCGCGTACAGATTGGGGTATGCCGATGCCAAACAGACGACAAAATAGTACAAGGTATTTTCGGCAGCTGAGTTGAGTAGGTATTCGTAAGACAAACCGGTCTCTAACATAACTGACATTACACGTATTACGACAAACACATGACCTACCACTATCTTTGGGCTGTGTAATGTATATGTGTGTAAACTAATGTGTATCTGTAGTAAATGAGGCTGATGTCTATGTAGTTTAGTATGCTGTGGATAATTCGCCATCATCCGAACGCTATGAATTGCCTGGATACCGTATTGATAGAAGTGTATGGTGACTGCCTTTATAATTTTGCAGTTATTTTTTGTCGATTAGTGAGGTCACTCGATGGCCATCATTGGACCATTTGTGTAGTGCACCCATAGATTAAGAAGTAGCGAAAAATTCTAAATCTATGAGTGCACCTCACAAAAACCACTACCGGGTAACCACTGTTACTGAGGTCTCGGATGGTCTCCTTATTTTCCTAAGATCACGTACCTTATTCTTTCCGACTTGAGTAGGTACTTCGAGATCAGCGATGATATCGTAATCATCATCTATGACGTAAAATAAGGCTTGGAGTTTGCCACTTCGACCTTGACCCAGCGTAGTAGGTGTGTGCGGATATTTCTATTCCGCTTAAGCAGGTGGTCGCCGGGCCGCCAAATCATACCGCATCAGTGAAGGGGACTGGAGGAGTTGCAATAGTTATTCAATTTCAAAAATTATGACTCCATTGAACAATGTCATAAGTAACATTATTGTTGCGTAGATCAATATCGAATTATGTGGCTTTATTTTGTCATAACTCGATAACTTTCACTGTAATTTTTTTAGAGTTTTTGACACAGTTTCTTTATGGTTTGATTGCAATATTAGGAGGTATTTCTTCGTTCATATCCAATTATCGTAGTAATAATAAACCGAATTTGTGTTGATTTGACGCTGTGATTTTTGCAAGAATTATTGCCGTAGAATAAATAATTTCTGTGGTGTGTGGTTGGTTATGTTGCAATATATTTTTAAATTGCATCTTGCTTTACCGACTCTTGAGAGTGAGTAGTAAAACTTTGGACCCAGAGTCCCACTTCCAGCAGAAATGGGACCCTAGGCTTTATTCTGAACTATATTATGAAAAGATGAAAACATTATTGTATCTACTTTATTCTAAAATGTTATGTATTGTCTCACCTCAGGTTTGATGTTTCCAAATAGAAGGCCAATTATATTTTCGCAGTAAATTTTGACCTAAGTTTATACTTAAATGATTTTTTAGGCCTCATCGTCACTTCATCGTGAAGGTCTACTTTACGTTTCTCTTTATACTACCTAGTAACTAGGTATATGAATTTCATAAGGTTTATAGCTTTTCTTATACACACATACATGACGCCTTTAGGGTAGGCAGAGGCATAGTATACGTCCACTTTTTAGCTTATAGTTTTATGTCCCACGTAATAGGTAGTGAGCCTATTGCCGTGTTGAAATGGACAGGCGCAGGTCATGACAACCCGCAGTTGAAATTTTTCAAGCCGCCATTACTGACAAACTTTTACCGACAACTGAGCTCCAATTCGAGTTTTCCTTCTCTATGCAATGTATCGTTTTGCGAAAGTGTTCCCTTAATCGCCTCTTACGACACCCTCGGGATGAATGGGGGGTGGCGACATTTTGTACTTTTTCCCGTTGCAACATGGGGATTTTATTATAAGCTAGGTATAACACTGTTACTTTCGCAAACGTTTACAAAACTAAACAATATGTAATTGTGACCACTTTTAGTTCTAATTGATGATTGATTAGACCCAGTGATGGACTGACGGTGTTTACTACACCTCAATTATCGAGATAGACACGTAGATAATACGACTCCGTAGGAATGTAGGCTTCTTTTTGTAATGTAGGTATTATAGAGGAGGGGAGCTCCACACACTGGTGGAGTAAGTGCACGGCGTGGGTGCAATAGCGCCAGGTCCTCATCGGGGCGGCTGGGGCGCCGCTGAAGTCTCTTCGCCCAAGACTATCGGCTTCTATCACCGGGGGCCTGAGGACGGTGAGAGTGGTTGCTCACCGTCCTTACAGAAGCTGGCCCTAGACGCACGCCTCCCAGCGTGGCCGCAGTGGTAGCCGTAGGTCTGTTGGGAGTCCTGGGACATCCTTCCAAGGGGCTCCCAACCGTAGGTTGTTGGGCGTTACGTGAGGGATTTTGAGTCGGCAGGAGTCCGGCATAGCATCCATGAAGGATTTTCCCTCACGTTTGTTAAAGTTAAAAAAAATAGAGAAGGGGAGGGTGACATGGGCTTTAAAACACGGGCGGGTTATGGGCACTGTTATTTTATCTGTGCTTTAGCATGATTTTTTGCAAAATATAATAAAATGGAAGTAAAAAAGTTGGCATCTAATTATTACTTTTCTATATATTTGCAAGTCGGGACTACAGAGAGTACAGACCAATAAAAATGTTATTTGAGGTTGTGATTGGTTTTGCGCGTACATAGGCAAAAACGACTCCTTAGGAGGCAGCGAGGTTTAGAAGCAATGAAAAAGCTCGAGTAGAAGGTTGAAAATTTGAAATCATAATAACAATGAAAAAAAACTTCGTAGGTCGAATACGTACACCTTTATGTGGACATGCTGTCAAACACGTTCTATTACACTGTAGACGGCCGCACAGACATTGTTTATATTTTTTATCGGAATACAAAGTTCAATAGAGTTATCGACCGGATGGCATTTCAGTGGCAGCGTGATCGCCACATGATATACATTCAAGGAGGTATTCTGTGACATACTTACTTGCCAAACGATTCCATGAGTTATATTTAATACGTTTTGCGATAGTGTTATCAACGGATTGACATGAGTTTTTGTTTAGGGATACTTTTGGGCGTAGAGCATTCTTCACGCCAATCAAAATATTTAGTACTAGAGGACGTCACGCGGTATCACCCGCGTAGCTCCCGTTCCCGTGGGAATACGGAAACAAAATATAGCCTGCGTTCAGCGGGATGAGCGTAGCTTCCCAACAGTGGAAGAATTTTACGAATCTGTTTTAGTAGTTTTGGAGCCTATTCGATGCAAACAAACAAACAAACAATCAAATCTTTCCTTTTTATAATATTAGTATAAATCTAACTATGTACATACTTCATGGGTTATTTTTTAGCGAAAGATCTTATTTTTACCTCGAAACACATTTGTGCTACCGATAAATCAAATACATTAATGCATATTGCAATATTGCTGAAGTTTCTTGCATAAATCTGTGCTTTTGTGGAAGTGTCGAAGCACAGTAAGACCTTATGTGTACCTACTGTGGTAAATTGACTCCGATTCGTATGCTTGCGGTGCGTGGCTGGCTAGGTGTTTTATGTTGCGTTTTTATCTGTGTAAACTGAGTAACGCCTCATAATACTTATGTTTAGTAGGTCTCCTTGTGTCAAATTATATATTTATATTATTTACTCCAGTTCTTCCGAAGACTGTTGTATGCAAGAAACCTGCCTATTGTAAACTTTGATTGACCGTAGCTGTGTGCGATGGGGACATGTTATGCAAGTGCAGGCTGCAGCAGATTCAGACTAACGGACGTGGTCATGACAAAGAGAAGGAAAACTCGAAATAAAACACTGTACCCTGTACCAAGCCTTCTAGCTTGCATGGTAGGTACATACAAGTACTGCCACTCTCCAAAAATGGTTAAAATTGACTTGGACTGCGACTGATTTGATTCATAGATTATACTCATGCACTATGCATTCATATACATATAATAATGCCTTTATCCCCGAAGGGGTAGGCAGAGGCATAGTATACACCCACATTTCATCTTATAATTTTATGTCCCACGCAATAGGTGGTGAGCCTATTGCCGTGTCGAAACGGACAGGCGCAGGTCGCCGCGCTCCCGCAGTTGTAAATTTTCAAGCCGCCCATTAGGGCCTTCAACTTGGCTCAACGATTGTCGTTTTACTGACAACCGGGTTTCATTTCGAGTTTTCCTTCTCTACAATGGATCTTTTGCGAAAGTGTTTCCTTAGTCGCCTCTTACGACACCCTCAGGATGTATTGGGGTGGCGACATTTTTTACTCTTCCCCGTCGCAACACGGGACTCCGTCACCACACGGGGCTATGCTACTATGCTTGCATGTAGGTACTATGATTATGTGTAAATAGGTGAGTCAACTATTGCAATTATCATAGTAGGTAAATTGTTGCAAATTGTGATGTCACATTTTCTTGGCAGTGTGCCAATACTATAATGTTCAGAGCATACTTACAGCCAGATTATGTCATAGGTACTTGTTTAATAAGTTTATAACTAAACTACGCATTTTCTGGCTTTAAATTTTATTCCAGGTGGCATCCATTTACGTCTACAATATAATTCAAATAGTTTAGTTTATTAGCAATTCTTGGAGTTGTGAAAATGGCACTTGTCACATAAACTAACTGGAACGCGTGTCATTTGTTTTTTTGACCTCGTTGATTTATTTACATCATCCCCTAAATTGGGTTAGGAGGATTGTGTATTTTGTTGCTACTTGAAGCCTGCGTGGTCCAGATTCAGAAATAATAATTCTCGTAGAATTATAGAACAGCAACCATTGGGAAAGCACTCCAGATTGTTTACGAAATCTAAAATATGTGTTTGTCTGAAATTATGAGTGTATTGTTTTCATTGTGTTTTTTTTGTAAGTTCCATAGTGACAGCTGATTGCTTTTCTAATGGTGTTTATGAATACGATTCCCCCCGCAACATTTACAGACAGATATGTATAGAGCAAACATGCTGTGTCTACTTCCCTTGTACTCGTCGCGTTGCTTTATGCGTACAATGTATGAGCTCATAGCCCCGGTTGTTCAGTGTTTTGTGCGGCAGACCACCCTGAGATGGGCGTCTGCCTCATAAAACACCTGGGGGCGATCCAGTTGTCAATGATGTGGAAGTTGGTAAGACAAAATTAAGGCTTTAAATGGGAAGCTTGAAAATCGCAATGTCCCATTTGTTTCAACACGGCAATAGAACCTTTTACATAATACGTGGCTCTAAATATAAATGATGAAATGTGCGCGAATATTCGTAGTAAGGAATTAAGGCCATACCCAGGGCTAACGACCTTGAGCATATGGGCGATATGACTCGCCACCATAGAGTAGCGCAACTACAGAGATATCAGAGTAAAAGAACTACGGAAGAAGAAGAAAAATAGTAGCAGAAAGGCGTTCCTCGCTTTACCAAATAAACAAGAAGCTGTGAGACGGTTCCACCCGACTGCCCCTCTCTAAAACGTTTATTGTGAGAGTTCAATTCGATTGACGTTGTCATTTTTGTTTTATTTCAAACTTTGAACAGATGATCCACGTTACCAAGTGACGTAGTTTAATGCAACAGAGTCACAGACTACAGACAAAGTCTCGCCGTAAGCCCCTCTGCACTCTATTTTATAGAGAGAGGCGAAAATAAATTAAAAAACAAAGGAACGTTTGTATTTCAATTTTCCTTTGTTTTTAAGTGTAGTAAAAATACACTGCAAAAAATGTGATTGGTTATTACGTAAAAATTAAATGTGACGAATTCACAAAGACGAATGTTCATATATTCATATATATCACATATATCGTTTTACTTAAATTATTACAAATCTAGACAAGAGGGGTCTTCCACTCGCTTAAAATTTTTGTTACTTTTGGAACAAAATTTCATTTCATTTTATTATAACATACAAAAATAGTAGTAAACGCAGTTGCGAGGGTCAGCTAGTTATGAATAAATAAGAAGCGCTCGTGGCACCGCGGACTTAGTGTTCTGTAAGCGATCACTGTAGTAAGCTCATTCACTATGGCCAGTCCTTGGATGGGTGACCATCCATGTGACCACTTTGTGACAGATATTTGAGCGTCGTTTCCGTGTTTCAGAAGGCACGTTAAGCCGTTGATCCTGGTTGCCCGTAAAATGGCAGTCGTTAAGCGAAGTTGAAGGCCGTTTTGGCGGCTTGATTAATTTTAAAAGCAGGCAGATACAACCTGCGCCTGTCTATCTCAACACGGCAATACAGCTCACCGCCTATTACGTGGGACAAATTCTAAAAAGGTTAAATGTGGAGACATAATAATATGCCTCTGCCTACCTCTTCGGGGATAAAGGTGTGACCATATGTATGTATGTAACTAGCTGACTCTCACAACTTCGTTTACGACGCTTAAGATGTATGAAACATGAGGTATTTCTTCATCAGTCTCATCAACCGGCGGGTGAAACTGCCCTGTTTGCTTAATCATAAACGAATTTAAAGATTAAGCATATTGTAAAACTAGCTGATCCTCGCAACTTCGTTTACGTCACATAAGGTTTGCAAAAGAAGAGGCATTTCTTCATCAGACTCATCAAGCAGCGTGTGAAACGGTCCTGTTTGCTTAATCATAAAAGAGCTTAAAGATTAAGTTTATTCTAAAACAATTCAGTCCCCGACTTCGGCGCGGACAGAATTATTTTACAACAGCCTTAATCATTAAGCTCTTTTATGATTCAGCCAACACGCCTGTTTAGATTTACCGTCACATTCTAAGGAACCCTTGAATTATTGGTTTTGAGAAAGTTGAGATATCTCTAATTCTTGAACTACAAAACCCTCAGCACTGAAACTTGTGTGAAGCAATCCTAGGTTGAATTCTAGGTTTAGAGAAGTTGAGATGTCTCTAACTCCTGAACTTCCTCGGATCAATTTTCATTCAAATCAGTAGTTTCGGCGTGATACGTATTCGGAATACAGACGGACATGAAAATTTTAAATTTCATTTTGGCTTAAGCATATCGATTAGAGAACGCGTTCTTTTTTTTTTAAATATCTTCCATATTCAGACTCTCGACCCTCAACAGTTTTATTATCTATATATATAAAAATGTTGTGTGCGTTTGTGTATCTATTAAAAACTCAAAATTTACTGAATCGATTGAGCTCAAAATTGGACACGATATACAATAGGATTCGGAGATGGTTTTAGGCTACTGTATACACTTTTATCATAACAGCAATAAGAATAAAATAGCTTTAAAAAGTGATATTACCAATAGATGGCGTTGGTCGTTGTTTTTTTTAATTATATTCTGCCAGCTTCAGAACAAAATTATTATATATAAACAACCTATTTAGAAGGTACCTACCAGATTGATGTTTTTTAAGAGAAGTTTGATTGCGGCCTCCTTGCATTCAGAATAATAAAAGAGAGTACGCACCTAATAAAGAGGTCAGATATGTTTTGCATGTTATTTTTGAACTTTTTGGACATTCGGAATTTTGGAGTTTTGGACTTAAGACTTTTGGAATTTTGGAGTTTTGGAGTATTGGAGTGTTGGAGTTATGGAGTTTTGGACTTTTGGACTTTTAGAATTTGGAGTTTTGGACTTTTAGAATTTTAGAATTTTAGACTTTGGAGTTATGGCCTTTTGGACTTTGGACTTTTGGACTATTGGACTATCGGACTTTTGAACTTTTGGACTTTTGGACTTTTGTACTTTTGTACTTTTGAACTTTTCGAGTTTTGGGCGTTAGACATTTTGGACTTCTGGAGTTGGAGTTTTAGTGTTTTAGACATTTAGAGTTTTAGATTTTTAGAGTTTTAGAGTTTTGGAGTTTTGGAGTTTTGGAGTTCTGGAGTTTTGTAGTTTTGGAGTTTTGGAGTTTTGGAATTTTGGACTTTTGGACTTTTGGACTTTTGGACTTTTGGACTTTTGGACTTTTGGACTTTTGGACTTTTGGACTTTTGGACTTTTGGACTTTTGGACTCTTGGACTTTTGGACTTTTGGACTTTTGGACTTTTGGACTTTTGGACTTTTGGACTTTTGGACTTTTGGACTTTTGGACTTTTGGACTTTTGGACTTTTGGACTTTTGGACTTTTGGACTTTTGGACTTTTGGACTTTTGGACTTTTGGACTTTTGGACTTTTGGACTTTTGGACTTTTGGACTATTGGACTTTTGGACTATTTGACTACTTTTGGACTTTTGGACTTTTTGACTTTGGACTTTTGAACTTTTGGACTACTAACTTAACTTAACTTTCGAAAAATAAGGTCATGAAGAAGTTTCACTTCTTGCGTGTGTACAATAGTACACACACACATTTTTTTAAAATGTACCCATCATTTAGTTTGTTACTCATTTCTCATAGGTACATAAAACCACCATAAAAAAGTAACAGCGAAGCGTGGCAGGGTACCGCTAGTTATGTATAGATATAGACTAGCAAGAAACTCGGCGGGCACTCACTTTATTCACTTTTATACCTTAACCAATTTGCCGGTAGATGGTGCCTACTTGTGGCGACCCACAAGACGTAATAAGCTAAAAGAGTCAAATCTTTCAGCTTAGGTTGAGAGCAGTGTCTCAAAAAAGCAGTGTGTTAATAATAACTATAATATAAGTATTTTCATCAGTAGACAACTGATGAAAATACTTATATTATAGTATCCCTTAGCACAAGGTTATATTAGCTTAAGTTGTGTGCGAATGTCCACAAATATTTCTTCATTTATTTATATTGAAATGATTAAGTACCGCTTACAATATAAGTATGATTACCTTTCGAAGTAATTTAATTAAACAATACGAAAAATAAGTTGAAATGCATTATATTCTCTACTCGGGCTCTGGCTCTGTTGCACGCATTACTCTGTACATGAATGAAAATATAACATTTTACGAGAATATTTTGCAGACCAGAGCGACACACGTCCGTCTAGCAACACGGTTCCCCCCGCACTAGATTTTCGGGCGAGCGCGGGGAAGCAAGCAACGTGATGTATGCTTTGAATACATTATTAGTTATAATTAGTTAAAACTTATACTAATTCAAAATTGAAGAAAACCATTTTAGAGGTCTATGTTTTCTTTAGTCTCTGATATAAATTTTATTATCATTCATTAATAAATAGATGTCATACAACGACTTCTTCTAAAAAATTATGGGCTATTTCAGTGATGTTTTACTAGTTATTTATAATAAATACACAATTTCTGATGAAACCATTTTCTGGAACACATCTTGTAGATTTCAAATCTACTTTTGGCTGTCATTTTTCGTATACTAATACAGAGAAGAACGTCTTTATTTGCACCTCTTTTTCGCAAACTTTGTCAACCACTCCCCCCGAGACCCGGCCCTAGGCAGTGGTAGAGCGCGTGTGGTTTTAGTCGGTAAGAGATCTAAGAGTTTGGCATATCATCCATGAGGGATTTCCACACGTAAAAAATACTATTGGGGAAAACTAATGTGACTAATTATACTATTTAAAAATAAATACTAGACAAAGAACAGTTTCCTGGGACATCCTTCCGAGGACTTACCCGGGGCTCCCAACCGTAGGCTGTTGGGCATTACGTGAGGATTTTTAGTCGGTAGGAGTTCGGCATAGCATCCATGAGGATTATCCCTCACGTTAAAAAAAAGACAAATAACAGTTGTAAAGGCAATTTATTTATTTAAGCGTGTTTGTAAATTAACTTGCGATCTGGTAAAATAATTTGACAAAGCTGTGTTCTATTAAATTAAAGCAAACAAAACTAATTCTCTCTTAACCTTCGAATGCTGTTCACTTTGTGACATTTAAAACATGCCTTTACATGTGCTTGGTTCCGTATTTATTTTATTGCTTGTTTTATGTAAAACTGGTTCAATACTTAAACTTGTAGGTTTTTTAATACCACATTTTATGGCATTCCATATAGTTCTACATTTATTCGGAGAAAATATTTAATTTGTAGGATTTTATTAACGTATTTTAAGTGCTTTATTTAGGAATAATTTTAAAAAGCAATTAGTCCTATTTTTTTTTAAATTTGTGTCTAGAACACAAATTTAAATGTGGAAAAAGTCAGTCTCTAGCAGAATTCTAATCTGCGTCTTTTCGCATACCGTACCAGAGGTCACCCCAAGACTTAAAGATGGAAGAAATCGTTGGTTCTCCAACACAATAAACAGATAAAAAAATTATCTGAATATTCTTGCTCCGAGTAAGGTCTCGATGACTGGTTGGCAAAGCGTCTGACACGGTATGCGAGAAGAAGCTGCTAGAGATTGGTCATTTTATCACATTTAATAAATTTACTTTATTTAAGCTTCGTGTGGGGTTGTATCACTTCTATCTTGTATAGATAGGCCATAGGTCAAGTGAAATAAATGTAGGTACCTATACATTGTATCAAAGTTATAGATATTGTACATCGCGATCACAGCGTGCATTTCACGTGATGATTAGGGTTCCGCACCCAAAGTGTAAAAATAGAACCAAGGGAATGAATTAAGGCTAATCTTCTTATTCCTAGTTTTTTATTAATTTAATCAGCATCATTTGAAAATCTTTGTATTTTCACTTGTTGATGACGTGATGATACATAAATACATAATGGTCACTCCTTTATCCCCGAAGAACCACTACCTTTTTTAGGATTTTCCCACGTGTATTAGGTGGTGAGCCGTATTGCCGTGTTGAGATGGACAGGCGCAGGTTGTGACTGCTGAAATTATCAAGCCGCCTAAAAAGGTCTTCAACTTGGCTTAAAGACTGCCATTTTACTGGCAACCGGGACCAACGGCTTAACGTGCCTTCCGAAGCACAGAAACGCTCAAATAAATGTCACAAAGTGGTCACATGAACGGTCACCCAGCCAAGGACTGGCCATAATGAAAGTTGCTTACTGCAGTGATGATTGAGAGAACACTGAGTCCGCAGGGCCACGACTCGAGCGGTTCTCAGCTGACGTGATGATGATGACGACATAATGACTTGCACTATCTACCTTCCTTAGTTTATTACGGAAGCAAATTACATAATGGAGCTATTCACTTTAACGGTACAATTACATCATGCCTTTATATTACCACACTGATCTTACAATTTAGAGGTTGTTTGATTAAAAGAAACATTGATAAAAAAGTGATAAGTACCTAATAATGAGATAAGAATATAAGAATTCATCTTGAATTAACGAGCGGCCAAAGAGAATAATGGTATTCTTTTTTTTTTGGCTGTTGAAAGCAACAGGTACACAACAACTAGGGTTAATTATTTACCTAATAGCACTACGTAGGTACGGGGCAATACGTCATTGGTTCAGTTCAAACCGTAAACTCATTTGTCTATTGATTAATGGTTATGCAATATTATTATTATTTCCAAGAATTACACCTGTATTAGGTATATAATTATTATAATAGTCTAAGTACATGTGTGTCAGGTCAAGAGGGCTACCTATGTATTACCTAGTATAAAATCAAAAATCAAAATCAAATATCATTTATTTACTTAGGCATACAAATGCACTTGTAAACGTCACTTATATAAACCAAAAAGTTACCACCAGTTCACAACGCGACCCACCTGAGAAGAACTGGGCACCGATTCTCGCTTCACACGACATGAATGCGTGGACGGAAATCGGCGGGTGACGCGTCGCCTGTCTCATATTTAGGAACGACGAAACATGAGACGGGCGACGTTTCACCCGTAAATTTGCGTCCACGCATTCACGTCGTGTGGTCGAGAATCGGCCCCCTGGCAAGAAACTCAGCGGGTTATTCTTTTAACTACTCTATTTACAACTTTATTAATGAATCTAAAAACTATGCATTTTAACAGTTTTTTGAGAATCTAGCAGAGCAGGTCATTTCCAGGCTTCCTTATCCATCAAGTAATCACCAACCGTATAGTAGCCCTTGCTGTATAATTTAACTTTAACAAACTTTTTGAATTTATTTAGGGACATACTCTTAATTTCGTTAGGTAACCTGTTGTAAAAGCGTATACAGTTACCCCTGAAAGAATTACTGATTTTATGCAATCTGCTATGATAAACAGCGAGGTTATTTTTATTTCTAGTGTTGACATTGTGTCTATCACTTAACTTATGGAAACTAAGTAAATTTCTTTGTACATACATAAGATTTTCAAAAATGTATTGAGATGCTACTGTAAGAATATTAACCTCTTTGAATGTTTCGCGCAGAGAGATCCTTGGACCTAATCTATATATAGCTCTTATGGCTCGCTTTTGTAAAATAAAAATAGAATTTATATCTGCGGCATTGCCCCACAGTAGAATACCGTAAGACATTATACTGTGAAAGTAACTGAAATAAACTATTCTAGCCGTATCTACATCAGTCAAGTGCCTTATTTTTTGCACAGCAAATGCTGCTGAACTTAATCTACTAGCTAGTTTTACAATATGTGGACCCCATTGTAAACCAGCATCGACCGTTAACCCTAGGAACGTCGTTGATTCCACAAGTTCCAACTCTCGACCATTAAGTTGAACATTGGTGTCTGACTGTGTTACATTCGGCAAGGTAAACTTAATACATTTAGTTTTATTATCATTCAGTCTAAGATTGTTAGTGTTAAACCAATGAGCCACTTTCAAGATTGCATTGTTTACATCGTCATAGTTATCTAATTGTCGTTTGACTTTGAAAATCAAAGAAGTATCATCAGCAAACAAAACAATCCTGTTGTTGTCCCCCATGTAAAAGGGTAGGTCATTAAAATATATAAGGAATAAAAATGGGCCGAGTATTGAACCCTGCGGGACGCCCATAGTAACTACTGATCCTTCTGAACGTGTACCATTAACATCGACTCTCTGAATTCTATTGTTCAAATATGAAGTCAGAAGATCGAGAGCCTTGCTCCTTATGCCGTAATGGTGTAATTTCCTGATGATATTATATGATATAATAAAAGATTTTATGCCAAAATGAATCAGTTTACATTATGTTTTTATAAATAGTATAATATTCACAGCTAATAAAAAAGCCGAAATGCTGAAAGAAGTTTTGTTCTCTTTAATATATCTGAAATTTATTTGTCTAAGCCAGAGGTTGCCAACCTTGGCCAAGACTATCTGCCTCCATGACCTGAGGACGAGACGGGGGCTGCCCACCGTTCTCACAGAAGCAGGCCCAAGGCAAAATTTCTCGCACGACACACGACCCAGGAAGCGAGAGTAACACCCGAAAAAACACACAGACTCGGGAAAATAGCTGAACCCCGTAGATGAGGCCGCCGTGATAGCCAAGGTCTATCGGGAATCCTGGGTTATCTTCCCGAGGGCTTAGCCGGGGCTCCCGACCGTAGGTAGTGGTACTAGCACAGTGTGGTTTCAGTTGGTAAGAGTTCGGCATAGCATCCAGAGGGATTTTCACACGTAAAAAAGAAGACAGCTCCCCTGCTGGGGAACGCCGGCTCCGCATGTTTTCCCGGGTTTGGGATGCATGATGACTTGACCGAGACTCCATGGCACAGGAAAGTGGCTTGTGAGGAGGATACAATGAATAACTGTGTCAACGAGGCGATTGTTAATAGAGGGGTGGGGAGGGGGTGAATTCACGTGGTATGTAAGGGAGCCGTCAAAATTTTCAAAACTTATAAGGGCGCCCTGGACTGAAAGAAGTTGGGAACGCCTGGTCTAAGCTATTTATATCTTTAGTTCGAGGAAATGAACAACAAAGAGTTAACAGCACACAACAGAAAAAAACAAGGTTATGAGTCTCTGTACAATTTTTGAACAAAAAATAAAATAATAACAGTGATTTTGCTAAAACTATACTAACTTTTATTTAAATACATTATTAATTTTTACGTGTAATGAAAGAAAAAAATATGAAACTACCTACATAGTAAAAAAAGTTACAAGGTGTTGTTTTATTATAAAACCGTTTTAACGTTTTAACCCCCTCAGGATTTTTAGAAATGACTAGCTGATGCCCGCAGCTTCGCCCGCGATGGCGCTTTATGTGAAAAATCATTTTCCCGCTTTTCTGTTGAAACTTTTCCTGAATTTTCTTTGCTATAAACCTCACGGAGCCCGAGACCTATCCAACGAATGCAAAACCGTGGAAATCGGTTCGTGCGTTCTGGAGTTATAGCGTCAGGAAGGAAAACCCGACTTATTTTTATATAATAGATTACTTGCAACATTGGACTTGCCTAAGTAGGTCTTTTATGATCAATGATTATCAATAAATCATTAAAACAATAATACAGCAAAGAAAAAACCTAGTCGAAATGACCATAGCAGAATTTTGGAAAATTTATTTATGTGTCGTTTTGAATGACCAAAAGGAGGTGCCAATGAAACACTTTTGTCGTCAAAAGTAGACGAAAAATCATAGCCAAAATAGATTTTTAATCTACAAGATGTGTTTAAAAACATGGGTTTGTTATATAAATTGTATAATAATTCCACATAAGTAATTTGTAGATAGTGAACATATTGCGAAATTGAAAATTGATGACCTTTAGCTTAGAGATTTGATTTCCTTTGTTGCCCGTGGCACTACCGCTTGGCACTACCAGTAGTGTCACGGGAAATTTTACTTTCCCGTGACACTACCGTTCTTATTGGCAAATTAAATCCATATAGTATAATTTCCCATGGCACTACCAATTTCCAATGGCACTACTGAATACCAAACATATCAAATCAAGAGCAACCGTGTTTTCTCGTGGTCTCATTATGACGATCGGTAAAACAAATGAAGATCGATAAAATAAAGGAAGATCGGCAAAACAAATGAAGATCGGCAAAACCAACGAAGGTCGATGAAACAAATGAAGATCGGCAGAACAAATAAAGATCAGTGAAACAAATGAAGATCGGTAAAACAAATGAAGATCGACAAAACAAAAGAGGATCGGCAAAACAAAATGAAGATCGGCAAACAAATAAGGATCAGGAAAATAAATAAAGATCAAAAAAACAAATGAAGATCGGTGAAACAAATGAAAATTAGCAAAACAAATGAAGATCGACAAAACAATGCAGATAAATAAAACAAAGGACTATAAGCAAGTCGATAAGGTCAAAAATTACTCGCAGTCAAATTTTGTAATCTAGATGCGATTACCATTCAAAAAAATAGATGCAAGCAAATCTTGACCTTAATGACACTTACCTAAAAATGTGCTTTTACGCGTTTATAGACATTACTGATCACGAAAACATAAAAAAATATTTACATAATTATGCATGCTCATAAGGTCGAGAATTGCTTGCACAATTTTTTTTGAATGGTTATCGCATCTAGGTAGATTACAAAAAATAGGTCTAAACTAATTTCGACCTCATGAACATGCATAATATTTATTATTTTTTTACGTATTCATGATCAGTGATGTTTATAAACGGGATATTTTTAAATGCACATCTGTTTAATTTTTCTGCACACTAGGTAACTCCACTAATTTACTGAATGCAAATCAGAAAATTAAATGCTGTGCAAAAAAAACAATTGCTTAACTAAACATGTCCTACTGAAAAAACTTAAATATTACTCAGAACGAGATGACCTTTATAATCGAATTCACACCAAAAATATGGTTCGTACACCAATTATATGATTTGTAAAACAGAAATACGAATTGTATATTAAAAATACTAACTTGCACTCTAAATTGTACAATCGTATAACGGTAATCCGTTATATTTAGGTTAGGTTAGGTTAGGTTTTAATTTTTTTTGATCAATAAAATTTAATTTTGTTGAGGTAAGTAACTGATAAAATTGTGTTTTTATTTAGAATTAATGATGTTCCTAAAAGTAAATTAGGTGATAGTTTTCCTTAAAAAAGTTTTAATATTTTGGTTGAACTAAGGAATTGTTAGATAAACTATTTGGATAATAGTTATCAGTTCAGTAAAATAGTTCTGCAAATACCATAAAACAATGTAATGAATCTGCTTTATTTAGAGTGCATAATTAGTGTGCAAATCAGTATTTTTGGTTTAACTTTGAAATATTTAGTTCGGAAAAAGGGAATATACAGATATCGATTTTAATACATGCCTTTATAAACGCCTAAAATCACATTTTTAGGTAAGTGTCATTAAGGTGGAGAATTGCTTGCATCTATTTTTTGAATGGTAATTGCATCTAGATCACAAAATATGACTGCAAAATTTTTTATAGTCTTTTGTTTTATTGATCTGCATACGTTTTATCGGTCTTCATTTGTTTTTTCGATCTTCATTTGTTTTGCCGATCTTCATTGTTTCATCGCTATTCTTTTGTTTCGCCGATGTTAATTGGTTTTGCCGATCTTCTTTTATTTTAGCAATCCATTTGCTAGTAGTGCCACGGGAATAATATTTCCCGTGGCACTACTGGCAAATGATAGTGTCAACGTAAATGTACAATTACCCGTAGCACTACCAGTAGTGTCACGGGAAATTAAAATTTTCCGTGACACTACTAGTAGTGCCAAGCGGTAGTGCCACGGGCAACAAAGGTTTGATTTTCTTACGTAGGTAGATACCAAAATTTTTTTTTCGTCGTTGGATTTCTTTTCACAGCGACGTTTCGATCAGGATTTCAAAGTTCCTTAAATCCTGGATGTTGAACACTGAAAAATTTTAGACTTCCTGAATCTAAAAAAAACAAAAGTATTATTTTTGCTATTCAAAAATGTAATTGACATTAATTCTGTTCACTGAAGGTTATTATACTTGTTTTCGAACATTTTTCTTTATTGTGACACGTAAACAATCTATGTTGTAGTCTAACTCGGTATATTGTAAACTTTCTGCGTTACGCGTTCTCTCTTCTATCTATGTATACCTACTTTGAATTCAGGTCGCGTTCAGTCAATATATTGGTTTCTTGGATTCAAATCTATCATTATAACATCATAACTGTCTGTTTGTCTGTACGTTTGTGCACGCTAATCTCAGCAACCGCTCAACCGATTGCAATGCGGTTTTCTTGATTGCGTTGCGGTTTGCTCCACTTAACATAGTGTTTGTTTCATGCCAATCGGTTTATAAATAAAAAGTTAGATCAATCCTAAAAAAATACATAAGCAGCGTACGAAGTCGCAGGCAACAGCTAGTAACTACTAAGTATGAAAAAAAATTGGATTAGTTTTTTTTAACACTACCTACCATAAACTCGTAGCAATTCAAACTTATCGTATTTAAGGAAGATCATTATTAATTGACTTGATTTAAAAAAATCGTCTATTTGCTTATCTGCCCATTACGTGTGGGCTTTTTGGCGAGACACAAAAACAGTTATTGTAAATTATGAGTCACTAGCTGATGCGCGCGGCTTCGCCCGCGTGAAATTTAGTTCCCGTTCACGCTTCCCGTGGGAACATTTTCCTGGGATAAAAAGTAGCCTATGTGTTATTCCGGACTATACTCTATCCCTGTTCCAAATTTCAGCCAGATTTCGGGTGTAAGGGGCCCCACCACCACCTAATTTTGGGGGCCCAAGCGACCTCACCTGCACGTGGTGCACCTGCCGAAAAACTAACGAGGCTCCGCAATTTTCAGGTACCCCCATGGTGGCCTAGGCTCCCATGTGGGTGCCAGGTGGTACAAAGTGTTGGTCCGGGGGGGTACCACCGTGCAGCTGTGAAAAGCCCCCCAAGTAACCCAGCCTCGGTTGGGTTGCGTTCGGGGTTCAGCAGCTGCACAGCCGGGCCCGGGGCGATGTTTGATGCAGCAGGGGGGGACCAGTAGGCGCTAAGCGAATTCTAGTGTGGCTGACTGGGGTCGACCCGCCGGCCAGGGAGACCCGTAGAAACGGTTTTGCCACTGGCCGCCCGCGGCATAGTACAGGGGCCCAACTGGGACTAACCACCCTGGGAGGCTGCCCCACCAGGCCGCGCATAATCCCGATGTGGTTCGTCGTGCCGGATGGTGACCGGACCGGGACCCGGCGACCACACTCGGGGGGGTACGGGGGCCCTTCCGTCCGGCGGGTCGGCCTCAGTCTCACCACACGGTCATAGATGAAGCTAGCCCCTACGCCTTGTCACTCACTGCTGTAGCAAATGTCGCTCCGTCTTCACGTCTTCCCTCCAATTCCCAAATATGGCAGCGCAAAAAAGAGAAAGAAGTGTCACAGCGGCCGCTGCAACCAGTCCCGGAAACGTTCCGTTTGAGGTGGAGTTCGCTAACATCCGCGGACTCCATGCCAACCTCAACGTCGTCCATCACCATCTGGAGACGGCACAGCCAGCTGTGATGTTCCTAACGGAGACGCAAATACTCCGCCCTGCCGATCAGTCGTACCTTAGTTACCCCGGCTATATCATCGAGGAACTATTTCGAGAAAAAGCTAGGGTGTGCGCGTTTGTTAGGGCGGATGTTTGCTGTCGCCGGCTGCGCTGCCTTGAGGACCCTTCCCTCTCCGTCCTTTGGCTGCACGTAGATCACGGCTCCATGAGTCAGATCTACGTGTGTGTCTATCGATCCCACTCAGGGACAGCTGGGATAACAAGGCTGTTTCAGCACCTCAGCGAGGGGGCTGACGACGCGCAGGTGCGGTTCCCGAACGCTGAATTGGTTTTTCTGGGGGACTTCAACGGTCACCACACTGAGTGGCTGGGGTCCCGCGTGACCGATCCAGCGGGACGGGCCGCCCACGCGTTTGCTCTCTCACATGGTCTGACCCAAGTGGTGCGCGGGATTAGACCATGAACCCTCCCTGCTGGACTTACTGCTGACGAGTTACCCAGCACAGTACAGTGTGTCGGTTAGCGCCCCACTGGGTACATCCGACCACAGTGTTGTGCGTGCCAGCCTGCAGGTGTCATCTCCTGCAAGGGCAGTAGAGGTGACGCGGCGACTGTGGCACTACTCGTCAGCAGACTGGGACGGACTACGAGAATACTTTGCAGCCGTCCCGTGGAGTCAGCGCTGCTTTGCAGGGAGGGCTTCATCAGAAAGCGCCTGGATCAGGGCTCGGGCTGTGCGCGACCCGAATGTGGCCCAACTCAAGGCAGCGTACAACAGAGCCACTAGGTCCAGTAAGAGGGCCTTCAAGAGAGCGGACGCCCAGCGCGTCACGCGGCTTGGTCAGGAGCTCACGTCTCATCCGATGGGCAGCCGTGGATACTGGCAACTGGCCAAAGCCGTGCAGGCCAACTTTTGCAAGCCCTCGCTGCCGCCGCTACGCTATCCTGACGGATCACTGGCTCACAAGGCCCAAGAGAAAGCGGAAATGCTGGCCAATCTCTTTGCGGCTAATTCCCGGGTTGATGACTGTGGCAAGCAACCTCCCACTATCGCCAACTCTGGAACCACGATGCCGGATATTAAAATCCGGCAGTGCGATGTGCGAGCGGCGCTACAGTCACTCGACACGCGGAAAGCCAGTGGTCCTGATGGCATTCCGGCAGTGGTGCTGAAGAATTGTGCAGCCGAATTATCTCCAACGCTAACACGCCTGTATCGCCTTTCCTATTCCTCGGGAGAAGTGCCGGAGGCTTGGAAGGAGGCGAACGTCCAGCCGATCCCCAAGAAAGGGGATCGGTCGGATCCGGCCAACTATCGACCCATAGCCGTAACCACCGTCATCTGCAAGGTGTTCGAGCTAATCATCAACAAACAGCTCATGCGCTATCTGGAGGATCACTCGTTAATTAACGATCGCCAATATGGCTTTAGGCCGAAACGATCAACGGGTGACCTCCTAGCGTACGTAACGCACACCTGGGGTGAGGCTATGGAGAGGCACGGCGAATCTCTGGCTATTGGCCTAGACATCGCTAAAGCCTTTGATAGGGTATGGCATGCGTCGCTTCTTTCCAAGCTGCCGGCATATGGTTTATCGCCTCAGTTATGCCGCTAGCTGGCCAGCTTCCTGCACGGGCGACGTATGCGGGTCCTCTGTGATGGTCAGGCTTCCTGCTTTTTGCAGGTAAATGCCGGGGTACCACAGGGATCGGTATTGTCCCCAACTCTCTTTCTTCTGCATATCAATGACATGCTGTCCCTTGGGTGCATTCATTGTTATGCGGATGACAGTACTCTGCATGGGAGCTATTCTGGCCGCCCAGCGGAGGGGCGTTGTGACGTGGACGAAAAGAGACGGCAACTCGTGGCGGATCTCGACCGGGACCTGGGTCGCATTGCCCAATGGGGTTCAGACAACCTGGTCGAGTTCAATGCCAGAAAAACGCAGGCGTGTGCGTTTACAGCTAAGAAGTCCCCATTCCTACCCCTACCCTCTCTTCAGAACATTACGGTTCCACTAAAGGACAACCTGGAGATTCTCGGTATAGACGTCCGGCGTGAGCTCAATCACAAAAACTACATAGAGAGTTGTATTGGGCTGGCCTCGCGGAAACTCGGAGTCCTAAATAAGGTGAGACGGTACTTCACGCCACATCAGAGATGTTTGCTGTACAAGACGCAGATTCGTCCCTGCGTCGAGTACTGTTCTCACTTCTGGGATGACTCCGCGAGGTACTTGTTGGACGCACTTGACGCTATGCAGAGACGTGCATAGCGTCCGAATAATTGGTTGTCCTGAGGTGACGGGAGGCCTCGAACCGTTGGCGCAGCGAAGAACCGTAGCGTCCTTGGCTGCCTTCTACCGAATGTATCACGGCGAATGTTCTGAAGAGCTCTTCAATCTGATCCCACCATCACCTTTCCGATCCCGAACAACGCGTGCCGGGCAGAGATGCCACTCATACACAGTGGAGAGAATCTTCGCCAGAACCGAGCGTTTCAAAAGATCGTTCCTCTGTCGAACTATAAAAACTTGGAACGACCTGCCCTCACACGTGTTTCCCTCATGTTACAACCCCGGGTTCTTTAAGAGGAGCGTGAAGAGGCACATCACAGGGCCGCCAACTTGAGGACCGCTGTAAGAAGTGGCCCCCAATCGCAAGATGCGCCACGGCTATCCATCGTGGCGACGTCAATTTGGCGAGCTGAATATAAAAAAAAAAAAAAAAAAAAAAATCCATTCAGCCGTTAGAGCGTGATTGAGTAACAAACATCCAAACATCCAAACATCTTCACAAACTTTCACATTTATAATATTAGTAGGATTTAAATATAACTGTGACACATTTTGTGTTATATAATAGGTACTCTTCGTGACACCGTCCAAGGTCACAACCGACAGTAATAAATTAATCTCGAACTATGTCACCGAATTTTACCATTTTCTTTCTGAGATTCCCAATTACGTGAATGTCGCGATGGCTTTCCATCAGGCAGGAGGCGTCATAATGGCGTGCTAAAAAAAGCCATCGCGACATTCAGGTAATTGGGAACCCTCTCATAGTCTACAAGCAGACTTCAAGACTATTCGATACCTCTGGGCTCAAAGGTCGTAAAGGACATTCGGGCGAAAATGACTTTTTGATACAGTTTTACTCAATTTTTAATTCCCTATCGATCTGTATATTCTGTTTTACGATATTCGCAAAAAAAATGCCTTTACGACCCACATAATCTGAGACTTTAAGCCAAGTTTACCGTGAAAATATGGAAGTAAATAACACTTACCTACTAGAGTAAAATTATTTTGGTAGTAAAGGAAAATATAAAGAAAATTTTGGGTGTAAAACACATAAAAAATGCAAATGGTCCTATACTCCCTATAAGTCAGCTCAAAAATATGGATGTAAAGGACATCAGGACTTGTCCTGATGTCCTTTACATCCATACTGCTACTTGTAGCAGTGTGTTAAAGTGGGTAACTTTAAAAGTGAGTTAGATACAATCGACTTTGGAGACCCACAGGGTAGCGTGCTTGGCCCAACGCTTTTTATAATGTATATGGATCATATAATATGCTATGCCGATGACACTGTTGTTATATTTGATGGTGCAAGTTGGGCTGAAAAATTTACGAAAGCCGAGTTGGGCCTGGGGCAAGTGTCAACATGGTTGCGTTATAATTTAGTGACACTGAATGCCAGTAAAACTAAATATGTATGTTTTCATAAAACAGCTAGATCGGCCCATTACACATCTCTTGGTATCAAATTACACTACTGCAAAGAAATGAAAGGTTGCAAATGTTAATTCATCCAAAGGACAGACAGCATTAAATACCTTGGCGTAATTATTGACGAAAACTTGTTAAAAAACACATCATTGTTTTGTCAAACGGAGTGCGAAAAACCGCAAATATAATTAAATTTCTTCGTTCTTCAGCGGTAACGGACGACCTGAAATCCGTTTATTTTGCCCTGAGTCCTCCTGAGTCAGTCGGCCATCCCGTGGAGTCAGCGCTGCTTTGCAGGGAGGGCTTCATCATTAAGATTACATTCCATACATTGATGTCGCCAGCATCCGCAAAGCCCGCCCCTTGTTCGGGCGTGAGTGCGCCGTAGCTGTTTAACAAAAACAGGCGACTTACCGCGCCTGGATCAGGGCTCGGTCTGTGCGCGACCAGAAAGTGGCCCGCCTCAAAGCAGCGTACAACAGATCCACTAGGTCCAGTAAGAGAGCCTTTAAGAGAGTGAACGCCCAGCGCATCACGCGGCTTGGTCAGGAGCTCACGTAACATCCGACGGGCAGACGGGAATACTGGCAACTGACTAAAGCCGTGCAGGCCAACTTTTACAAGCTCTTGCTGCCGCCGCGCCACTGCGCTATCTTGACGGATGACTGGCTCACAAGGCCCAAGAGAAATCAGAAATGCTGGCCAATCTCTTTGCGGCTAATTCTCGGGTCGATGACTGTGGCAAGCAACCTCCCACTATCGCCGACTGTGGAACCACGATGCCGGATATTGTAATCCGGCAATGCGGCATTGGTGCTGAAGAAGTGTGCAGCTGAATTATGTCCAACGAGAACACGCCTGTATCGTCTTTCCGATTCGTCGGGAGAAGAGTCGAAGGCTTGTTAGGAGGCGAACGTTCAGCCGATCCCCAAGAAAGGGGATCGGTCGGATCCGGCCAACTATCGCACCATAGCCGTAAACACCGTAATTTGCAAAGTGTTCGAGCTAATTATCAACAAACAGCTCATGCGCTCTCTGGAGGATCACTCGTTAATTAGCGATTGTCAATATGGCTTTAGGCCGAAACGATCAACGGGTGACCACTTAGCGTACATTACACACACACCTGGGGTGAGGCTATGGAGAAGCACGGTGAATCTCTGGCTATTGGCCTAGACATGGCTAAAGCCTTTGATAGGGTATGACATGCGTCGCATCTTTCCAAGCTGCCGGCATATTATGGTCTATCGCCTCAGTTGTGCCGATGGTTGGCCAGCTTCCTGCACGGGCAACGTACATGGGTCCTCTGTGATGGTCAGGCTTCCTGCTTTTTGCAGGTATAAGCCGGAGTACCACAGGGATCGGTATTTTCCCCAACTCTCTTTCTTCTGCATATCAATGACATGCTGTACCTTGGGTGAATTCATTGTTATTCGGATGATAGTACTCTGCATGGGAGCTATTCTGGCCGTCCAGCGGAGAGGCGAGGCGACGTGGAAGGAAAGAGACGACAACTCGTGGCGGATCTTCACCGGGACCTGGGTCGCATTGCCCAATGGGTTCGGACAACCTGGTCGAGTTCAATGCCAGAAAAACACACAGTTTACAGCTAAGAAGTCCCCATTCCTATCCCTACCCTGTCTTCAGAACATTACGGTTCCACTAAAAGAAAGCTCAATCACAAAACCTACATAGAGAGATGTATTGGGCTGGCCTCGTGGAAACTAGAATTCCTGAATAAGCCGAGACTATTTCACGTCACATCAGAGATTGTATTTTATTGGGGGGGGATGTAGTGTGCCTTCACGAAGAGCGTTACCTGTGCTCGGGCCCTCCCCGTAAGTAGCGGCGAAAGCGAAAACGCGAAACAAAACACTACCGATGAGTGCCGACAGGGCTAGGGCGTCCCCCCAAGGCGACGCGTACCGGTATGCCCCCGTCGGTACGACTGCATGCGCACGCGGCGAAGGGGGCCGCCACCCTTCACGCAGCGCCAACTCTGGCGGGATGCGAGGAGCCGAGTGCCGGATAGGCACGTGGAATGTGCGTGGTGGTATGGAAGGTAAGATGAATGAATTGATGGATGTAATGAAAGAGCGATGCCTGGATGTATTGTGTGTCACAGAGACTAAGCGGAAGGGGAGCGGCATCGACGATCTTCCTGGCGGAATAATTGCTTTGTGGTCCGGAGTGGACCAAGAGGATCATGCCAGTAAGGGAGTGGGTGTCTTGCTCTCCTCCCGTTTGGCCTCTGGAGTGAAAGATTATGGATTGGTAGGCCCAAGACTCCTGTGGGTACGTATAAAACTGGGGATCACGAGAGTTTTTTTGGTCGCAGCCTATGCTCCCGTCAACTCGGCTAATCCCCAAGTGCTCGCGGAGTTCTGGGAATCCGTTAGGGACGTCCTCGATTTGGCTGACGGGAATGAAAAGTTGATCATGTGTGGTGATTTGAATGGATGGGTGGGGACCAAGCGAGATGGCTTCGATGCTGTCCTTGGTCCGTATGGAGATAAGAGAGCGAATGATGCTGGTAAGTCAATCTTAGACGTATGCTTGGAACGAGACCTCCTTGTGGCGAACAGTTTATTCCGTCACAAAGATATCCACACGTATACATGGAGACGGAAGGAAGAAAAAAGTGTGATTGATTTCATTTTGATAGACAATCGTCTTCGACAGGCTATAAGGGATACAAGAGCCTACAGAGGCCCCACTCTTGAAACTGATCACTACCTGGTGGTAAGCCGGTTTGTTGGTCTTTTCAAGAAGTGGAGGTCTTTCCGACTTAGATGTGGATGAATGCTGGAATATTATGAAAGAAAGTATAGTGGATAGTGCAAAAGAAGCATGTGGGAGTGCAAAGAGACATGAACATTCGAAAGGTGATGCCTGGTGGGATGCAGAAGTTCAATCCTGCGTAGCAAGAAAGAAGAAAGCGTGGTTGGATTATGTCTCATCTTTGCAACTGAATGACAGTATGAAAGACACGAAGAAAGAAATTTACCGCCTCTGCAAGAATGAAGCCAAAGCTTTAGTGAAAGAGAAGCGTGAAAGAATAAATATGATTGCGGAAGAGAAGCTGACGAGGAACTTCGAGACGAATACCAAACTCTTTTGGAGGGAGGTCAAGAAGTCTCGGAGCTGTTCGTCAGTTTCAAGAATGGATAAGATAAAGAGTAAAGCTGGGGACATTCTTGCGGACCCCTTAGAGGTGTTAGAGCGGTGGAATGAGTACTTTGGAGAAATGTATGAATATCTCCCGGATGCGGGCACTGCGAGGGAGGCGATGACTGATCTTGCGGTGCAAGCATCAAGCGAAGATATTACTTTGGAAGAGATTGAATGGTCGATACGAAGCTTGAAAAATGAAAAGTCTGCGGGAATTGATAGGATATCTGCTGAAATGATCAAATTAGGTGGTCCTTGCGTCCGGGACGCCTTCTGGTCATTGAGCAATCTATGCTGGAAGACTGGAAGGGTCCCAATGGACTGGAGGCGTGCTATCGTCGTGCCCTTGTATAAAGGCAAGGGCTCACGTATGGAGTGCGCCAACTATAGGGCCATCAGTTTGATCAGTATAGCAGCTAAAGTGTATGGCAAAATTATTGAAAGGAGAATGAGGGTGGAATCTGACGGATTACTGTGGGAGGCGAAATGGAAGGGGATGTATGGACCAAGTTCGAATTCTGTTCTCACATTTGGGATGACTCCGCAAGACACCTACTAGCGTCAACGCTATGCAGCGACGTGCTATCGGAATAATTGGTTGTCCTGAGGTGACGGGAGGCCTCGAACCGTTAGCGCAACGAAGAACCATAGCGTCCTTGGCTGCCTTCTACCGAATGTATTACGGTGAATGTTCTGAAGAGCTCGATTCAACCTAATCCTACATCTCCTTTCCAAACCCGAACACCGCGTGCCGGGGCAGAGATGCCACTCATACACAGTGGAGAGAATTTTCGCCTGAACCAAGCATTTCAAAAGATCGTTCATCTGTCGAACTATAAGAACATGGAACGACCTGCCCGCATACGTTTTTCCCTCATCTTACAATCCCGGGTTCTTCAAGAGGAGCGTAAGGAGGCACATCACAGGGCCGGCAACTTGAGGAACCACTGTCGAAAGTCTTACAGACTGTGAGACTGGCCCCCAATCGTTAGATGCACCACGGCTTACCATCAGGGTGGTGGCTACGTCAATTTGACGAGCTTAATATTAAAAAATATAAGTTTATTTAATAATGTAGCCCTTTTTTTTTTTTTTTTTTTTTTTGTTTAACATGAGGGAAAATCCTCATAGGATGTTATGCCGGACTCATTTTTCTTCGCAAATATCGTCTTCGGGAACGGAAATTGTACATTTACCGACTAAAAAACCTCACGCCACGCCTAACAGCCTATGGTTGAGAGCCCCGGGTAAGCCCTCAGGAAGGATGTCCCGTGACTCCCAACAGACCTACGGCCGCCATTGCGGCCTTGCCCAGGGGGTGGTTCGGGTGCAATCCCGCGTCTATGGGGGGTTTCGGGTGTGACCCCGTTTCTAAGGGGGGGCGTGCGTGAGTTGCTCACGTCACGCTGCCGTCATGGGCCTGCTTCTCTAAGGACGGTGAGCGGCCCTCTCACCGTCCTCAGACCCCCGGTCATGGAGGCCGATAGTCCTCGGCGAAGACACGTCGGCGGCGCCCAGGGCGCCGACTGCGGAACTCGGGAGGGAGAGTTCTCTCCCGCACCCGGCCCGCCGCCTCCTTCGCGAGCATGACCTGCTCGCAGAAAGAGGCGGCGCAGTCCCACTTACTCCCGCTGGAGAGCATGGCTCGTATCATGGCCTCGAGCGAGAGAGTGTCCACGCCCAGACCCACTACGAGGACCTGGCGCTGTTGTGCCCACGCCGTGCACTCCACCAGCGTGTGGAGCGCCGTGTCGTCGCTGCGGTCCTCGCAGTGCTGACACTCGGCCGTGGTTTCCCGGTGTTTTCGCCACAGATACCTACCGAAGCTACCGTGCCCGGCAAGCATCTGTGTCAACCGGTAGGAGAGAGCACCGTGTCTTCTCTCCAGCCACTCGTCCATGACCGGTCTGACGGCCGCGATTGTGGCGAATCCCCCCTTTGGTTGCTCAAGTCGCACCTTTCATGTCTCCACGGTTTCCTGGTGGAGCAGGGTCCGCTGGGCCTCGATTTCTCGAGACGCAGGCCTTTGGCCCCGCTCCAGCGCCTCCTTGCGCCATCTGAACAGTGACGCAAGGGCTCTCGCTTCCAGGTCCCATGGAGGGGTCCCGGCTAGGAGACATGCCGCCTCACCGGAGATCGTGCGGTATCCTCTTATCACCCTGACGGCCATCACTCTCTGCGGGCTCAGCAGTCTAGCCTCATTGCTGGCCGTCAGGGTCTCCGCCCATACGGGAGCCCCGTACAAGGCCATGCTTCGCACGATCCCCAGGTACAGTCTCCTGTAGGGAGCGTTGGGTCCCCTGATGTTGGGCATCAGCCGCGCGAGTGCGGCCGATGCTCCCCTCAGTTTTGGGACCAAACTTCGGAAGTGATGTCCGAAGTTCCACCAGCCATCGAGTACGAGCCCCAGATACTTCATCGAGGGCTCGATGCCGATGCTGACGCCCCCTACCTGTAGGCTGGATCCCGCAGGTGGCCCCATCCGAGGTCCATGGAAGCACAGAGCCTCGGATTTGTGGAGGGCGACCTCGAGACCCAGCCGCCGAATCCGACCCACGACCTGAGCAACCCCTGCCGTGGCCTTAAGTGCTGCGTCACGGTGCGTTGCTCCCCGCGCCGTAACGAGGGTGTCGTCGGCGTAACACGTTACGCCGACCCCTCTGAGCAACGGACCACGCAGCACCCAGTCGTAACCGATGTTCCACAGGAGCGGCCCTAAAACCGATCCCTGTGGAACACCTCACGACACATCTCGCCGACCCGGCCCTAGCCAGCTCGGGTAAGTTATGGCTCTCTCGGAGAGATAAGCCCCGACAATTCGACGGAGGTAGGGAGGCACTCCATGATAGATAAGCGCCTCCCTGACGCAGCTCCAGGGCAAGGTGTTGAATGCGTTGGCGATGTCGAGAGACACCGCCACCACCACCTCACCCTGTGAGACTGCTTCCTCCGTCAGGCCTCTAATGCGCATGATCGCGTCCACGGTGGAGCGTCCCTGACGGAAGCCAAACTGGCTATCCGCCAGATCTGGCCCCACGCGTGTGAGGTGCCCGACGAGGCGTTGTGCAATAATGCGCTCAAAGAGCTTGCACACCTCGTCGAGGAACACGATCGGCCGGTACCCTGATGGGGAATTTGCCGGCCGCCCCGCCTTTCGAATCAAGACCAGTTTCCCGGTCTTCCAGACTTTGGGAAACTGGCCTTTCTCGAGGCATGCGCTAAAGAGCCCAATTAGTCGAGGCCCAAGCTCTTCGAGAGCCAGGACCCACGCTCGGCCTGGAATGCCGTCGGGTCCAGGGGCGGTGTTTCTGCGGGATTTAAGCCGCAGTACAGCCGCCCCTAACTCACCCTCGGTGACTACGGGCACGTCGTTCTCGCTGCCTTCCGCGTTGGGCGCCTGAGCGCGTTGGGCGCCTGAGATAATGTAGCCCTTAAAAATGAGTTATCAAGTGATCCTTATGACCTAAAAATTATTACACTAGTCGATTATTACCTTATTTTCTTCAGAATTGCGCAGTGAAGTAGATTTACACCCTTCGGTGAAATCTTAGGATGGAAATTTGACGGGTGTAAAGGACTTTTATTTTCAAATTTATGGTCGTAAAGGAAATCTATCTCGGTAAATACAGCACTAGGGTATTTTTTTAAATCTGCCTTAGAAAATACTATAAATTCTAAGCACTTTCTTCCTTGGTTTTATTAAAATAGCTCAAGAAACAAAAAAATTAGAGTACAAAATATTTTTTTTCTTTTGTTTTTTGCTTCTCCTGAAAAGTCCCATTTTGTCCTTTACGACCTTTGAGCCCAGAGGTATCGTATTGACAATGGCCCATAAGTTGGCTGCCCAATGGTGTCTTCTCACAATGCTCCGTTCGAACACCCCACGCAGGGCCTGATTTACCCATAAGCTAACTAAGCTGAAGCTTAGGGCGCCAGGATCAAGGGGGCGCCTGGCGTTGGGATCGGCGCTGGGCTGTGACTTACGGTGCTCCCAAAAAGGAGCACACAAACCATCTAGCAATTTTTAACAGATTGTAACAACTCCTAACAACATATTTAAAATTGTTATTTAACATTTTGTAACACCAAAGCATATAATAATATCTATTTGGTAATTTAGTGAAAATACAAATACGTGCGTTAAAATTAAATTACTGCGCCTATCTCCCTGGCAGCGTGGTAGTAAATACGACAGCTCCACCCGTGTCGCGTTCAGGGCACCCAGGAACCAAAGTGAATGGGTGTCCAGCTTTTTGGCCGGTAGAAGCATCAGGGCCGTCATTGACGGCAGCTGTTCTAAATTCACAATTTCAGGGCACAACTCTCTCCATCTCTGACAGTATATGTATCCTTGGTGTTGACATCTCCGGTGACGTTCAGTTCCGAAGTGATTTGGAGTAATAAGGCCAAGCTGGCGTCCAAGCCGCTCGGTGTGCTCAACAGGGCGCAGCGGTAGTTTAGTGCGGCGCAAACAGTGCTTCTGTTTAAGTCGCAAGAGCGGCCGCACATGGAGTACAGCTGCTGCCACTGCTGGGCGGGGGCACCTGAATATCCGAATGAATTGACTGAATGAAGTCTTTCGTTCGACTCGGTGCAGAGGCGAGCTATGAGAGTGGTCAACGATTCCATGCTTGCAGGTGGTGTGGAACCTCTTCGCGACAGGAGAGACTTTGCCTCCTTGTGCGTGACCAACGGTATATCTGGGGGGTCGTATGCTTGTCTGCCACTTTGGTGGCATAAAAAAAAGTGAGACGGTACTGTTGAGACGGTGAAACCAGTCATGAAGGAGTGGCTGGAAAGGCTCTATCGCAGCCTCATCTACCGAATGTCACAGATACTTACTGGACACGAGTGCATCAGTATGAGTAAGTATCTACGGCGGAAGTTAGCATCCGAGTGTCAGCACTACGGTGATTGCAGCGAGGATACGCTCAGCTTATGTACTGCAACCTCGTTGCGGGCCTGGGTGTAGATGTTCTCACGCTGGAGACCGTGGTGAGTGCCATGGTCTTCAATGGGAGAAAATAGGACGCCACTGAGTTTTTTTGGGAGCAAGTCATATTTGCGATAGAGGCAGCGGGAGAGGAACTCCCTCCCAAGTACGGCGAGTTGTCATCTTGCCATTCTTACAGAAGCAGATCAGGAAGATGGCGTGACTCTTCACTCCTCAAAGAAATAGGATAGCACCTATTTCCCCTCCCCGATACACCATTCGATGGCGTACAAAGTCTACGAAACAGACTTTGTACGCCATCGCAGTTCCTCCCCAAGAAATCAGATAAAACCCAAACCGGTTTTATCTGATTTCTTGGGGAGATTCGGGTTTAGTCCAGTTTAGTTCAAATTGCCGGAAGTGATCAGTAATGTCCCATCATATCGGGGACACCGCAAGGTTAAAGCAGATTCTAGGACTGTTTGTTATTTTTCTTTTATTTCGGGACAGTCAGGAAAGTTTTTTGGAAGAAGAAATACTTAGATGTAATTACCGGAAAAACAACAGATCTCTTGTTTTATGTCGAAATGTCCGGATGGTAATCACCCGGACAAATCGAGCCGTTACATTCAGCTTACACCTAGGATTCAGCTTAGCTCTAGTACCTTATTTGGTACCTTTCGTATTTCGTCTACCTAAGGGCCTGGACACATATCTACGGTACGGCGCCGGCCGCCGTGTCACGGCGCGGCGCCGCAACGACACTCATTGCACTGCACCTGCGCAGTTTTTGTTTTGTATTGCATAGTGCGCACGTGTTAATTATTTATGAGTGAAATGGCTGATAAATTTAGATACAGACTATTTAATTCCATTAGTGGAAGCACGTCCCGTTCTTTGGGACAACTCAAAGGACGAATTTAAGGACAAAAATTTAAATGGAAAGAAGTCTGCTTGATTTTTTTTCCTTCTTTCGACGAGAAGGACAACAAAGAAAAAATACAAATCACTATTTCTTTGATTAGAATAAAAAATGACATTATGAAATTCTTTTATTTCTTACCATAAAGTTAAACCTAACATTTACAAAGGCTCAACAGGTTTCCTGAACACGTATTTATTTTGTATACAAGGTGCTATCTTAGTTAGCAGTTCTTCAAAACTTGATATGGACATTCTAAAATATTCGTAAAATTTGTCTTCACCACATATTTTCAGCGCTTCATATTTCCTCTTAAAATGACCTCCATCATGATTCATTATAGAAAGGTATGGATTCACCCAATATCTTCTACGATTCTGTGGGATGGTTGTAGCCATGTGCCGGTGCGGCGCGCCGTACACGGCACCGTGCTACAGCACGATGCCGCCCACCGTACACGGCACCGTGCTGCGGCACGACGCCGCGCCGTGTCAACGGTAGCGGCGCCGCGCCGTCACACGGTAGCCGGCACCGTACCGTAGACATGTGTCCACAGCCTAATTACTGACGATTTAATTAACCCCGCCGAAAAACGAGAAGTGTTATAAGTTTGACCTGTGTATCTGTGTATGTGTGTGTCTGTCGGTGGCATCGTAGCAGCCCAACAGATGAGCCAATTTTTCGGTTTTCTATGTTCGAAAGCCAATGTGCCGGGGCCATCCCTAGCACATCGGCTTTCGAGCCGTTCTTATCTGTACATTGTGCATATCATCAGCTCACTTCCTGAGTTATGAAGGGATTTTACCAAGATTCACTGGTTCGATTTATCGGAAACTGCATGTACTACCCGTTCGCTCTAACTTTGCCGCTGGCGTAAAGACGTATACCCGAATTGTTAATTAGACGAAGTAAATTGACAGTAGTTAATGTCACTTCGTCATAGAAAATACGCAACATTGTATGAAGAAGTGACATTAGTTGCTGTCAATTTACTTCGTCTAATTAAAAATTCGACTTTAGTATGGAGCCGAGCTGCAAAGTTAGAGCGAACGGGCTATACCGTGGTACTTTTAGGTACTTTGATGGTATTTTTATCACGCTTTTACTGGCTGATGCATCAAGTAGTCTGCGGAATACCCAACTCCTCAGTAAACCATGGGTCATACTCATAAGTTCATAAGAAGTCTCAGGATCGGGTTTTATTTTATTTTCAAATTAACAAAGAATAACGATTAGGAACGTAGGATCAGCTTACGTAAAGTGTCTTTTGTAGGTAGGACTTGTAATTTAATTAGTTGCAGCTGGGGGCGCATATTCATAGCTAGCTTAGGGCGCGTGGAACCCTAAATCAGGCCCTGACCCCACGGTTTCTTTGTTAGCAGACAAAGAGCGTTACAAGTTTCTATGGTTCGACAGACGTCCAAAAATGGTTCACGGTACAAGTTCATGCAAGAAAACGGTACGGAAAAGAGTCATGCAATCGTGGGCACCATCGGTACGCCTGCTTTTTGCGTCATCAATAAACCATTTTTGAATTATAGATATACGATATGTATCGGAGCACTTTCAAGTTTCAACTCGTATCGTAATCGGAAGATAATTCATCGTTATTCCGGAAATTTTCCTTATGTGCAGAAATTATTTTCAACAAAAATTACTTTCCTTATCAATTTCATAGTAAAATTTATTGCCTGGCAACTTATAAGCAGTCTCACTGACTAGCAGTCTGAACGCTGTCAGTAATGTATTACATACTATGCCTACATACGCCCACTTTTTTCAGTTATTCTATCGCTGCTGTTCATCTACATTCAATTGGACCCAATTGGGTCATTCATGGGTCCCATCCCATGCTTCACAAATCTTTCGAAGCACGGAAACAATCGTAAAGCTTCCTCCACACAACTCGCGAAGTTGAACGTAGTTAGACGAATATAGTGATAATATGATGTATGACAAGATAGTGTAGAGCGGGACTTCAAACTTTACCTCACCTCGGCGTACGGATGACTTCGCCGAGGAACTTCGCGAGCAGTGTAGAGGAAGCTTAAATGGAAAAAACTGGGGTTGGAGAACGGCACGAAGTCGTTCACACTCCTGCATTTCTGTCATTTGCGGATGTTTATAATTTACACGCAGATCTTTTGACCTTACTGTAAATATGCTGGCCAGACGGGGTAGGGATTTCTTGTAATATTTCTTCTGCTCGCTATCACCGCTGGCGGGTGAGACTGGCTTGGCCTTGAAGATCTCCATAGGGCCGAAATCTAGTAAGTAACGTGTTTTCCTAAAATGTAAAAAATACTGATAGTGTTGAGACCGCTTTAGATGGGAGCGTCAGGTGACAGGTCAATGTTTTTGTAGAGTTATCTACATAATATTATGAAATTGTTATCGCTTTTTATCTGATTATTGAATCACTAATGAGTAAGTTTGATCAAATTTGGCGATAGACTGATTATAACCAATGACTACTTAATTGTATTTTTTAATACTTACCTACAGACGTCATTTTGCGAAGTGCATGCACTGAGCAGCGAGTTTAAATCAAGGACACATTTTTTACGAGAACTCTATTGTATACTTAATTGAAACTTTTTTATTAAGTATTTTTCCTTTTTTGAAAAACACAATCTGTAGGTACCTAGTCTGTAAGGGAAACTGGGGACACTTGATCCCCCCTTTTGTTTTTTATCCCTAATTTCTATATTGAGTATCCGTTTAAAAAACTGTTGGTACTAAAATACGTGAAATTTATTTGCTTATAATTGCTGTAAGAGCCAAAGATATGAATATCTAAATTTAGTAGTTATTTGACCAAAATCAATAATAAGGAATCGTACCATGTGTCCCCTATATACGTAAGACTTGATCCCCCCGGTCTGGATGACTTGATCCTGGGGGATCAAGTCTCCCATATTTAGGGTCACATGATACCATTACTAAGGAGTTAAATAAAAAATGTCATTATTCATTTTCGAAATCACATATTTCTTAATATATCTATATCACGGTTTATGTATCAGTAACGCTCGTGGCCCCGCGGTTTCAGTATTCTGTAAACGATAACTGCAGTAAGCGACTTTCACTAAGAGCCAGTTCTTGGATGGGTGACCATCCATGTGATCACTTTGTGACATTTATTTGAGCGTTTCCGTGCTTCGGAAGGCACGTTAAGCCGTTGATCCCGATTACCAGTAAAATGGCAGTCGTTAAGCCAAGTTGAAAGCCTTTTTAGGCGGCTTGAAAAATTTTAACAGCAGGCCACTCCACAACTCGTTTGCTCCACCGACCATCGGCATCGGTTCTCCTACAGAGATGTGGCCAGCCCACTGCCATTTCAAGACGCAGTCTTCTGCGAGCTATGTCGACCACTCTGGTTCTCTAACGGAGAGCATCGTTCCAGATTTTATCCCTCAGAGACGTCCATAGCATAGCTCGTTCAATTGCACTTTAAGGGCATGGACTAGCTTTATTTTCGTTCCCTGGCACCATTTTTCGGGCACCTCCCCTGGTTTTGTAGGCTCTTGGCATATTGTTCTGCAATGAATTGAAAAAAAAAGGTAGGGGACACTTGAGCCAGGTGGATCAAATCTCCCATAATAAAGTGTACCAAGTATACCCTGAGCTATTTGAGGTTATAAACAAAAATATTTTCAAATGTTTATAATATTTCCACTTTATTACGTAAAGAATGGCTAATAATATAGATAATGGCTCGTATTAAATGCATACACACTTAAAAGTCCTATTTTAAATAAATGTTTAGTCACAATAAAAACTCACCAAAATTTTCTTTGTGCCGCAACAATTAATTACTTGCCCGCCATTTGCCAAAGTGTTAAATATGGTAGGTTTACCATCTTTATAAAGTTATCGTGTACCATAAACAATCGATATTGCCACTATATAACTAAATAAGACTTATACAGGTTCTGTAAATCGTGTGTACCTAGTCTCCCGTAGGGATCAAGTATCCCCAGTTTCCCCTATATTTTTATCAAAGGCAAAATGTATATTTAACTATGTTTGAGTCGAAAATATGCAGTTTTAATTATACTGTAACAAAAACAGTACAGTAAGTAGGTAGATACAACAGTAACTAGTTTAAAGTTATCTCAGGGGTTTTCTCTACATTTACTGTTGAATATTCGATGACTCTCCCAAATTGTAACCTTATAAAGGTGTCTCAATAAGAGTGCACTTTTTAAATTTAGTGCTATTTTTTTTTTGTGCAAGTGGCGACTCTGAGATTTGGCAGCTTACACATTTATTTGTTCCGATTAATAAAAATGGAGCGCTTTTCGAAAGAACAACGCGGCATAATTGTGAAAACTTATTGCAAAAATTTGGAAAGTTATGCTGACACCGCTCGCAAACTACGAACAATTTTCAGTCGAGAAAGTGCACCTAATGTGTAAACCATTCGAAAAGTTGTCAAAAAAAATTAAGAAACTGGGTCGGTAATGGACAGTAAGACTCCTGTGCTTCCGTTGTGTGCGGACGGCATGTGGTTTCAGCAAGACGGCGCGGCGCCACCTGCTACACCGCGCATGAAACAATCCGTTGCAGCAACGATTGCCGGAAAAAATATCTCAATAAATTCTGATGTGAACTGGCCACCAAGATTTTTAACGCCGTGCGATTTTTTTCTTTGGGGTTTTCTCTAATCGCCGGTTTAAGCGAATAAACCAGAAACAATGCCTAAGCACAAATCCGAGATCCAACGAGTCATCGGTGCGAAACAGCCTCATCTCTGTGAAAAAGTCATGAAAATTTTCATGAATAGAGTAATGGCCTGCCATCAGAGCCGTGGAGGCCATTTGACGGATATTTGGTTCCATACTTAATCGGAACATGTCTTTTTGACAATTCAATAAAAAAATCACAACTCTCTCAAAAAAATACGTTTTTTATATTAAAATGAAAAAGTGCACTCTTACTGGGACACCCATTACATATTTCGAATTCGACGTATGAACTTTAAACTGCTTGACAATCTGACTACGAACCTAACCCATAGTCACAGTTTCAACCTGACTCTCATCGTCAGGGATGCAGACAAGCGTATAAGCGAAAAACCGAAGCAGGGATCAATTCGCATCTTAAGTGTGCGCGGAAGAAATCCTCAATGGGATGGATGAGTGCTCGAACGACTTTTGTACATACTGCATTTTCGCTCTAACTTTGCCGCTCGGCTCCATACTAAAGTCGAATTTTTAATTAGACGAAGTAAATTGACAGCAACTAATGTCACTTTTTCATACAATGTTGCTTATTTTCTATGTCGAAGTGACATTAGCTACTGTCAATTTACTTCGTGTAATTAACAATTCGGGTATACGTCTCTACGCTAGCGGCAAAGTTAGAGCGAACGGGTAGTACGACAAAATTTCAATCTGCTTTAGCGTATCTGTAGAATTTTCTAGCTCCATTGTAATTTTTTTTTCTATTAAAAAAATTACAAAGAAGGTAGAGAAATACACTTTCTGTGTAGGTCAAATAATTTAGAAGACCCGGGTAAGCCCACGAAAGAGTGTCCCTGAATTCCCGGCAGATTAAACTCGAGTAAAAAGAATCAATAAAATAATCGCCAACCATAATGTCACGGTCAATATGATAGGTCAATAGTCATCAAAGTTAAACGAGTGTCGCCACATTCGATACACATTAATTTTATAAATGATTGTCTCCATGCGGGGACCACGTGCGACCCGGCGTGATATTCACTCATGATGTCCATTTATCTAGTTAATATGTAATTAATGAATCATCAAATACGACTATTTAGAGTAATTTCGTCGTGGCACTTCTTATACCCGACTGCGCGGCGCAAAAGAAGAGTTATGTGTTTATAATTCTATGTATGGTAGGCATGTATGTACTGTACGTGGCACTCGAGACTTCGAGAGATCAAACTCTTGGACCGATTTGAATGATTCTTAAGTTGATCGATTCGTCATAACCAAGGGAGTGTCACTGAGTCCTGGGGTATCCTTCCGAGGGCTTACCCGGGGCTCCCAAGTCTTCCAACCGTAGGCTGTTTCGTGTGGTTACCTATACGTTCGTGTGGTTATACGTAATACGTGTGGTTTTTAGCCGGTAGAAGTCCAACATAGCATCTCTGTAGGATTTTCCTCACGTTAAAAAAAGGGAGTGTTACTGACGACATGAAATTAATAGAAATTTAAGATAAAAATGTTTGAAAAAGAATACCTCGTGGGATGTCGTTCATAAGGTATTTTAATATCGTTCTAAGATTCCTTTAACCGTTTTCCAGTTAGGATCTGAAAATCTGTGTATTGTGGCGGAAATTGGAAGATGCCTATATTCAACAATGGACTGCCATAGGCTGATTTGATTGATTTGGGATCTATAACGATTGAAAAAGACTATATAATAACCTCAGATTAAAAGAATTGAAAGAATTTAGTAGATTAAAAGAATTTAGTCTGAGATAATAACAAAAAATTCAAAGAAACCCGATTGTAAAGAAAAAACCAGTCCGTATATTAGTACAGATTTTAATAGACTTTATGATGAGTAGGATTCTTAATTGGCCCCGACTTTAAAACTGTACTTACCTATTGGATTTGTTTTGTTTATTTTCAGTCGGATTTTTTACTTTTTCTATGCAGAAACGTTTGAACATTCAGTTTTTTTCTTTTACAGAACTAGATAGATATTAATAAAGCATATTCTGTAAATAGAACTCAACTTAGGTATTATGACTGTACATCGTCGGGTTTTTTGTATACCAATTCAGTGTTTTGTGAATCTGGTAGGTTTAGGTATTGAATCTAATATTAGATGTATGTAGTATTACACATTTCTGTACTGTGTCAATAAAGGTTTGAAATTTCTTACTTTAATCACCACCATCGTAACCAAGCGACATTTAATTTTTTTTCAAGGTCGTTTTTTTTTCTAACCAATCACCTACCAGCTAAGAGAGATTCAAGCACAATAATTATAATTGTCATCTCTTACTCAAGGTGTGCTTAAAGGCGAGAGTTTGAGGGCAAACATTGTAGCGTAGCCCTTGCCCAAATCAGATCAAATTACAATAATACTGCGTATTAGAGATGCGCCGAATGTTCGGCCGAATATTCGAATTCGGTACATTCGGCAAGTTTTCAATAGTTCGTATTCGGCCGAATATTCGGTTTATTTGCCGAATAATTACCGAATGTTTAAATTATTATTAACAATATTAATCATTATTGAACAGGTAGAGATTTTCCCATAATTAACGTCATGGTACAGATATCTCTGGTGACGCACAGTAACATAGACATTTAGATAAAAAAGCTCGGAGTTCTCAACGTTGCTTACTAAAGAATGCCCGGTTTTCGGGATCCTGCCGTTTGGCAAAATATGTTCCTTCAAATTTCACTTCCCAATAAACTTATCGCATAGTTTCATTTCCCAAAAATATCTTTAGCAAATTTATATTTCGCATTTTAATCACTTCGTCAAATATTCATTTGGCAATTTTTTACTTGCTCAATTTTTATTAAGTCAATTATACATTAAGCTAATGATTTCTTTTGTAAAAAAATTGTATTCCATAGTACGTTCGTTCAAAATTTTTATTTAATATGGGGGAAAATTTGTAAAAACATGAAAAGTCTGATGTAAGAGTGGAATATATTAAGCTAAGCACCGGATCTTTTTTTAATAATAGCAAGTAGCCATATTTTAATGCAATGAATTTAGACTCTTGAGTAAATCATATGGATATGTAATATTCTGGGAAAAGTATGTTATGAACTTGAAGCGGGGAGATGTCCGTGAACTTGAACTTGAACTACCTTATACTTGGTAAAATAATACTTTGCCATGTAATTATTTGTTAAACAATAAATTGCCAAAAATAGTATTGCTAACTGTAAAATGGCGAAAAGTTGTTTCGCCAAATGAAAATTTGGGATACATAATTTGGCATGTGGCACTTTGGAGAATGTTTTTTGTCAAACATTAGTAAACCCCGGTTTCCACCGCGAACAGAGCAGTTCCAATATACTCTGTAAAATATAGCTTGATCTCTGTGACAGTTGTACAAACGTAGACAAGAATAGAATTTATGTTAACGGTTTATAGTTTTTGTGATTGAAATGCATAGACATAGAGTGAGAGCACAGAGGTGCAAAGTCAAACTGTAAATAACGACTTTATGCTTTTGAAATAAAAGTAAATTTTGGTAACGTTAATGTAACTGTCACAGAGATCAAGCTTTAGTTTACAGAGTATAATGAATCCGTTTAACTCTCAGAGTAGGCACTAATTTTCCCACCAATAAATTGTCGCAATGAAGGGACTGAGTGGTTAAAATAGTTGTAATGAGCTGGCTTAGTTCTAGTTCGTGGTCCGGGGCATTACGGAGTCCATTTTTATTTTTATCTTTTCTTTAAGTTACAATATGCAAGAACTTTGTCTTCACACGACAATGCAACTAATTCGCTAGAAAACACGGCTGTACACAACCAGTCCAAAACTAAACCAAGTCTATGTGAGAATGCACTTCTCATTTTCAATTTAATTTCTCTCATTTTAAATTCACCTTACTCATCTTAATCTTAATCTTTCTTTTTATTTTTGAAATCTTCGTTGGTAGAAAAAAAAACTCATTTCTTTTAAAAAGGAGCCCGTTCAGCTCACCATCTCCCACCAATTACTCTATTGGCGCGTGCGACCACATAAGGGAGTGCTGTCTTTCTCTCAATCTTCAGACAAAAGACATTTCGACTATAAACTTTCTTCACGGTTGCAAGTTGTTCGATTGAGAATCAGCGCCCTAAGGTTGAGGGCTGCGCGCCCAGCGCTGAAAGAATGTCCCTAGCCTCGTCGACTAACCTGCAGTAACCTGTTTACCGCGTTAATTTGAACCGAATAGTTCGGCCGAATATTCGGTTTGGTACATTTTTTACCGAATATTCGGCCGAATGTTCGAATTCGGTTCAACCCACATTCGGCGCATCTCTACTGCGTATTAATATAATCTTTACATCCAATTTGATGAAGTTGAATCAAGAAACTCGTTAAAGAATTCGATCTTGAAGATCAATCAATCTATCAATCAAATCAGTCAATCGCAGTACACTGCTAAACCATTAGCATGGAATAAATTATACTGCGTCATACTGGGACTTGGACCATTTTAGTTAATTGGTCTAAGTACTGGGAGCGCGTTACAGTTGGTACATAGTTTTGTTGTCAATTTTCCTTCTCTTCGCCGCGATATATCATCCGTTACCCATTTGGTTAACGGTTGGATTTCCGAAGACCCTTGTAGCGCGGTTTACCACTGGTGACCGAAATTCATTTGATCATTTGACGTGTGACCGAAAAATCATTAGGCCATTCTACTACTGGTCGAATGAACAATTGACCAAAAGAGTTTTTATCGAACAAACATTTTGTATTTTTACTACTAATCGAATGAACGTTTGGTCGAAAAACAGTTGACTAAAGAATATTTTAACAGGGGCTGCATCAAAATGGCTAGGTTAGGTTAGGTTAGAACTGCGACCACAACGCACGAGCCGAGCGAGCGAAGCGAGCGTTCCGCGGCAGCGGCCGGCGAGTGTCAGTACTGAATTCTACTTATTTCACTTTTGTTAGTTAAAATATTCTTAACTCAACTCGACCAAACGTTCATTCGATAAGTAGTAAAAATATCAAATGTTTGTTCGATAAAAACTATTTATGTCAAATGTTCATTCGATCAGTAGTAGAATGGCCTAATGTTTTTTCGGTTACACGTCAAATGATCAAATGAATTTCGGTCACCAGTGGTAAACCCCCCTTGTAGGACCCATCACTCCCTCGAGAAAGCATATTCTATCAATTCAGTCAACATTTATTCAACCCTGGGACATCCTTCCGAGGGCTTACCCGGGACTCCTGGCAGTAGACAGTTGTAAGGCATCGTGTGGTTTTAGTCGCTAGGAGTCCTGCATAGCATCCATATAGGATTTCCACACGAAAAAAAACAACATTGACCCAAAACCAGCATCACAATACTTACAATATTTATGTTGACATCGGATGATATCAACATAAATTGTTGATATCGTTTGGCATAGAAATATTGATCTTGCTTACCACATATTACGTCACACAGTCGGATGACGATTGGGCAGGATTAGATATAAAGCACACAGGACTAATTCGAAGGCATCAGATACTTAGGGACTTACCTATAACTTTTTAAGGGAGAAAAAAATTGTCCCTGATAAGGTCTCAGTCCTTTAAGATCGCAGCAATAGTAGCAAGTTTGGTTTGGTCGTTTTTCTTTTGTTGACGTGGGGAATGTATTTACACGCTCTCATCCAGCTGGGACGGTATGTGGGACTCCAAGACCCGGAAAGATACCGCCCTACCCAAGAAACCTATAACCGAAGTTTGGTATGGTTACGTTGAAAGGTTGTTCATTTCGTAGTGTCGTTTGTGCCTTTCGTTGTGTCGTTTGTACCTTTCGTTGTGTCGTTTGTACCTTTCACGCGCGCCTTTACAGGGTGCCTTTATAGTCCAGTCAAAGATTTTTTTAATACATGAAGTTGGTATAATACCTATGTAAACCTCATATCTTCATCACAATTCATTATTTTGTAACTTTATGAAATATGTTGCTGTTGTTGCAGTAAAATAAAAATACTTTTCTTTCTTTCTTTCTTCTAAAAAATGTCAAATCCATAAAGAAAAATTAGTACAATTCTCAACGGCTGAATTGTAGATGTCATTAATTTAGGAGTAATTCCATTATTTATCAGTGGGTACCTAATGGAAAAATCATTAGTAAATAAGTGGAGACGTGAGACTTGAGAGATATGTTTCTAGATAAATTCAATGAAGTAGACACTTTATCGGATCGGAAAATTTCTACTTACCGACACACATTTCGTATCAATTTCAAGTAACTACTGTGCCTCGAATGTAGTTCAATTGAAAGATCTCAACCACGACATGTCATTGGCTGATTACTTGCATTGAGTGAAGGGACTTCGTACTACACTTCTTGAGATTATAACAATCTAATTGTAATTAATGTGAATCTTTGTGGCAATTTTGTCTATACTAATATTATAAAGAAGTAAAGTTTGTGTGTTTGTTAAATTGTAAGGGGTAATCTCGGGATCTACTGAACCGATTTTAAAAATTCTTTCACCAATAGAAAGCTACGTTATTGTGGAGTGTCATAGGCTATCGATATAGCATCACGCTACAACGAATAGGAGCGGAGCAGTAATAGTAAATGTTTCAAAAACGGGGGAAAAGTTATTCCTTTTGAGAGCTTCGTTGCGTGTGCTGCGTAAATATTTATAGTTAGGGTTATAAAAAATATTGTTTCTCAAAATTGTTTCTCTTATTAAAGTTTTAAAAAAATTGCGCGATAGCATGTGTCTATCTTTGGGTTGGTGCACAATAACCATTTTAATGGCAATTACATTTTTTCTACAATAATGCCACGGGATACCTACATTTTTTCTACAATAATGCCACGGGATACCTCTTTCATAAACGAAATTGTTCTTAAAAATAATGCGACGGGAATACACACGACGAGAAACCTTTCTCTCTCTCTCTCTCTCTCTCTCTCTCTGTCTCACGTAGTATTTAATATTAACGACGAGACGCTACGGGAGTAAACGCAACGCGATGGGAGTAAATGCGACGGGAACAGGTAATACCCTCTCTTATGTGGCGCAAACGAAGTTGCGCGGGTCAGCTAGTATTAAATTAGAAAATAAATGGTTTTCGGGCGAACTCTCACAGACAACTCTACTACGGCATTACCTTAATTTGGTTACTATCCTGGTTCGTAAGTTAGCCCACGTGAATCTATACGTCACAATTCCGCTTGTGCCGCCCCGCCCTCCGCTGAGATCGAGTTTTAGGCCGAAGGCCGGGACTCCACCAAAGCGGAGACGAGACGAGCGGAGAGGAGATGTATTTTAAACAACCAATAGAAATGCGTTATTGATACATCTCCTCTCCGCTAAGCTTTAGTGGAGATCGCTTCGCTATGCGCAGATGTGGAATATTTGTATGACGCGATGGAAGCGGAGATGTGAGCTGCGTGCGAGCGACGCGCTGCGCAGACAAAAGACGTGAGCGGCGTGCTGTGATGTGAGCGATGTCACCCTCCCAATCAATCAAATCAATTCTGCTTCTTCAGACAGTAGTTCTTCTTCTTCTTCTTCAAGTTAAAGAAGATACTTTTTGTAATAATAGCGACATCGTCTACCTGTCGTGTCAGAATGCGTACTGAGCACTCAACACACTGCACATCTCTTTTCGCAGAGCACGCAGCACACTGCACTGCACACATCTCCGGTTTGGTGGAGTCCCGGCCTAAGAACGGCGAACAACCCCCGCATTCGTCGTCAAGCTCCCGGTCATAGAGGAACAGTTAGTAGTTGCCTAGCAAACATTATGTATCTAACTACAGATTAATAGAAATAGAAATCAAAGTCCAAATTCTAATTTAAAGTAATATGTATTCTCTGTCTTTAGCATTACGTCCTAGTATCGTCCTTGAATAAATGAAGGACGAAACTAGGACAGCAATTTAAAAACAAAACTTTCAACATCAATATTGTTATATTTGTTATCATTAAAATAATGCACACGGTACCTAAAATGAATTATAGCACGCTATAAAGCGTTAATAACGTGATAAATTGCATCATATTTAATCTTTTTTAAAAGCAGACTTTTAAATTTGACATCCATCCAATTAACCTTATAATACAGTGTAGTCTAAATATCAATTAATTTTTGTCTCAAAACAGTAGGTCAATTTGTATATCTGTCTTATACACGAATTATTATAACATTCATAACGTGATTAAATTGCATCATTTTACACCGTTTTCCAAGATTATACATATCAAAATTAATATTTTAACATAAATTATTAATAAATTATATTTATTTTACTAGATGTCTCCATAAACGATTTCTACAGCGAGATATGTTTTAAAATCATCTTTTATCTATACTAATATTATAAAGAAGTAAGGTTTGTGTGTTTGTTAAATTGTAAGGGGTAATCTCGGGATCTACTGAACCGATTTTAAAAATTCTTTCACCAATAGAAAGTTACGTTATTGTGGAGTGTCATAGGCTATATAGCATCACGCTACAACGAATTGGAGCGGAGCAGTAATAGTAAATGTTTCAAAAACGGGGGAAAACTTATTCCTTTTGAGAGCTTCGACGAGACGCTACGGGAGTAAACGCAACGCGACGGGAGTAAATGCGACGGGAACAGGGAATACTCTCTCTCATGTGGCGCAAACGAAGTTGCGCAGGTCAGCTAGTGTATTCATATTTTTAAAATATTTGCTTTTAATGGAAGTTTCAGAATATAAGTATTTTTAACTGACTTAAAAAAGGAGGAGGTTACTCAATTCGACCGTACTATTTTTTTCTACTTTTATCATTGACTAGCTGACGTCACGCGGTTTCACCCGCGTAGTTCCCGTTCCCGTGGAAATACGGGAATAAAGTATACCCTATGTTTACCGCAAAGAGTGTAGCTTCCCAACAGTGAAAGAATTTTTCAAATCGGTCAAGTAGTTCCAAAGCCTATACGTTACAAACAAAAAAACAAATCTTTCTTCTTTATAATATTAGTATAGATTTATGTTAATAAGTCACCGTGTGTGCTCTTATTTAACTTGCAGTGAAGGTACTAATTGTGTTCGGGTGGAATCTTGCAACTCAAAATTTGAAACAGACATGTTCAAACATATGAACAGTTTTTTTTTTAGTTTGGATGCCAATGCATTGTGAGTTATGCTACTCCATGTGAGCTATGCTGTTAATTCTAAATCCAACATGGTTAAATCCAAGCTGGTGCAGTAGTTATTTTTCTTATACTCCTACCATATTTGAAAACATGATGAGACGTCACTTTAAGTTCTAAATGGCGGACTACTAAGTAGTTTTTCTACCAAATGTGATCATATATGGGAACACAGAAAAACGGTGGAGACAAGCGCAGATGTAACGCAAGGATAGTTCTTTCTGCTTCGCCAGGCATACTTAGTCACTATCAGTCGTTTGTGTATCCGCAAATTGAAACCTATGAACGGCTAGCTAGCTAAAGTATAATAAACTAGCGGACGTCACACGGTTTCACCCGCGTAGTTCCCGTTCCCGTGGGAATACAGGAATAAAATATAGCCTATGTTCACCGCAAAAAGTGTAGCTTCCCAACAGTGAAAGAATTTTTCAAATCGGTCCAGTAGTTAAGGAGCCTATTCGATACAAACAAAAAAACAAATCTTTCCTCTTATAATATTAGTATACTGCTCGTTCGCTCTAACTTTGCCGCTCGGCTCCATACTAAAGTCGAATTTTTAATTAGACGAAGTAAATTGACAGCAACTAATGTCACTTCTTCATACAATGTTGCGTATTTTCTATGACGAAGTGACATTAGCTATCAGCGGCAAAGTTAGAGCGAACGGGTAGTTTAATGTAGATGTATCACGTTGACGTGTGCACTTTGTAAATGATGTTCACATAATTGTGCGTGGCGATCTGAACCTCGCTGACCTTACATAAATTAAAATGTATGTTATAATAATCAAGTACTACGGAATGGAATTCTTGATAATCCATTGTCATATGGTTATTATCACAGGTTATTATAGGTATTATAATTAATTCTGACAGATTGATAATTGCTGGTTGTAATATGTATTTATTATTTACTAGCTGTTGCCTGCGACTTCGTACGCTGCATTTTATATGTAATTTTTTAGATTGATTTAACTTTTTTATTTATAAACCGATTGACACAAAACACTAAATGTTAAGTGGAGTAAACCGCAACGCAATAAAGAAAACCGCATTGCAATCGGTTGAGCGGTTGCTGAGATAAGCGTGCACAAACGTACAGACAAACAGACAGTTACGATTTTATTATATGTATTGATTGATTATACACTTTATTGTACACCAGGTAAACATAGATTCCTACAAGAGGCAGGTACAATGGTTGCCTGGTAAAAGGTTTCCAAAGTTTTCCAAAATGAATTAATTCTATTATTGGTCAGGGTTAGTTCCTCCTAATTACAAAGAAACTGCCCATAAGACACACCCACAGTTCAGCGTTCTTTAATTAGCGTCTCCAAAACCTTCCATGGCCGACTGCTCACGTCACTACAAGTTGTTGTTTTAATATCGATAGTAAATTCCTTCCCCGTTTAGCATTTATTCGAGTTTCGTTAACATCATTAAAGGTGAGAGTTCGAATCAATTTATTTGTGTGTTAATGCTATTATGTGTTTCGTAACGTGAGCAGGAAAAACAAATTCCGTGTGCAGTTGCGATAGTATTCATAGATATTGCCAATAGAAGTATAATAGAAAGAAGTTATAATATTGTATGAATAATAGTGATATTATTGATTCACTCAGTAACGTTGTCAGAATTTTGTGAACGCTAAAGCCTGTGCGAAGTGCAAGACATGATGAAAAGTGGATTCCAGATTCTGCTTCGAGGGTTTCAGATTAAAATTCGATTTGCGCTTGGATGATGACCACCAAAATACTATAGACCACGAGACCGCTACACATGTAATGAGCACCGCTTTAAGGCCGTGGGTAGGCCTAACGACCTTGACCATACAAAACACGCGTCCTTCAGGCTATGAAATGTAGCATTTTATAGCTTATTTTAGTTGTAAAAAGCTAATACTTATACTTATTCAAAATCGAAGAAAACCAATATAAAGGTGTATATTTTTCCTTTCGCGTCGATAAAAATCGAAGTCCTAAAATGTACCTATTCATCTAAAAATTTGGAGGTGACTCTACGATTGTTTTACACATTATGTATAATTAATATACAATTTACAACAAAACCATATTTTGACACACATCTTGTAGATTAACAATCTATATTTGGCTATAATTTTCCGCCTACTTATGCAGACAAAACCGCTTTCATTTGCACCTCTTTTTCGTCATTTTCTAAACCAGTCCCCTTAATCTTCATTCGATTTATAATGAATCACATTACATCAGATGGCAACACTATTCAGCATGAGCTATGTTGATGACTATCACGGTTTATGCGCATCACTTTTAAAACGCAACATTGTAAGGCCTGATTTGCATCAGAAATACAAAACATACACGTGAAATATTTATCTAGAGGTTAAAGTGTATTGAGACGGTCTCTACAATGTTGCGCGGTACAATACACAAAAGTTGTGCCTACTTGTCAAAATGTACGACAAAAATTTGATGCATTGGATGTCCAAAGTCATGTGGAGGAACCATGTTACTAGTTTCTGGATACCTAACTCTTCATATTTATTCCTTATGTTCATTATATTGCACGAGCTGCAAAATTTCGTTATCGCTGGTCCTTTTACGATGACCCGCTGCCGGAAGAATGCCATAGGCAGAACAAAGTGATTACCATTTTTATTACGTGAGGAAATTCTACATTCGCTATGCTGAACTCCTACCGACTAAAAACCACACGTATCCTACCTAACAGCCTACGGTTGGGAACCCCGGGCAAGCCTTCGAAAGGCTACCCTAGAAAAAGTGATTACCATTGATCCTGAAGCAGATCACTACAATTATGTTTCAGTGACAAACATTTTATTTCGTCATTGTTATAAATTTTAATCCATAAGTTATCGCTTCGTACCTATCTATCTTTGGAGTCTGAAGTCCTTAAGTTAACCACAGGAGGAGATCTTTTAGACTTAGCTGGATTTTTTAATGTATTTTTAGATTTATCTAGAATGGTTATAGGAGCCACAAGATGATGCATGGTACCCCAGCTTGCTGTTGAAGTTATCATGGTGTCTAGAGCTTTTGGGGCCTTTAATTTCCGTAAATTAATATCTCGACAAGCTTCGCTAAGAGCTAGTTATATATAACCAATCCAATTTTCATCCCATCAAAATATTCACGCGCACTAAGTCACAAGTAAAGAAACAAATAAATAAAATATTGTGCCATATCACGACGACGAGTCGAAAACTGTGCGCCATATTAGTGCTGCGTGGTCGTTTCGAAATGCTATAGAAAGAAGCGACCAACAAGTCGTCTGGAATGTTTGTATGTCAACAATTAGTTTGTATTGAGCAATGAGGAAAGAGTAATAAGACTACGGCCTATTTTTTGCTTTGCCTTTTACTTTATGCAAGGTCCAATTTATAGGTCGTAGCTGTTGGTTAGTTCAATAACATCAAACCTGTTGACATACATACATATAAGTGACTCTTATTCCCGTTGCCCTCATTTCTTCAGTTGTATTTGCACCACATAATACCTAGGTGGTACAAAATACTGAGGCTTATGTCAAGCAGTGAACCACCATGCCGTAGACTGATTTGATTGATTGAATAGGTGGTAATACAACCCTATTGAAACGGAACGGGGCATTTTTTTGCGATTTGATCTGCTTGGATTATTTTTTCATGCCGCGCATTATATATCTCACACTTTACACATCGTAGAGTTATTAACCACGGGGTCAGTAATTAAATAAAAAGCGCCTTTAGAAGAACGGAAACACTCCTAAAATGGAAAAGTCGGTGGGTCGGACCGGTCAATTTCACCGCGAACGATTGCGCTAAGTGAATCCTATACTGTCAACGCACATGAAGGGTAAAAAGACTGCGCTGCTGATGCCCATCGGAGACACATTTTCACGATGAGGGCATCGACGGGAGACGCGGTCTTTATTGTCACGGTCAAAAAGACCTGCCCGCCCCGTCGTTGGCAAAGCGCCTAACAGTCATCCATGTCAGTATTATTTCATACTCTGTATTAAGACATACTTATATTATAGTTTAATCTTACAAAATGATTTATCCCTGCGAGTGCAGAGAGAGAAAGAGAGTGCGAGAGAGAAAAAACGAACTAAAGATAATCACTATCTTTCGTTAGTTCGTTATGGCACTCGCAGGGATACATCATTTTGTAAGATTAAACTAGTACATTTCATTGTAGTCGACTGTACCTATCTACGGGTTTACCTAGTCTCCCTAGGTAGTTCTCTACAAGCTGTGTAGGTGGTTGTGTATTGTGGGTAGGTTACAATCATGATAACCACGTGCGCATTGGTTAGTGCAGAACGTCCTTGACAATGTACCTCTATTTAAACTTGATTATGCCTACGCTTGAAGAATGTGGAATGACTCCTAAAAATACCGATTTAAAAATCACAATAGTGAATGACGTAACCAATGATACTTAGGTATTCCATACTACAGCATGGTAACGAAATATTATAATGTAATGGGCTGTAAATAAATAGGTATTTCACAACCTTTCACCTCTAATTGTTTGTCATTGATATGAGTTTATTGAAAGTATTTAAAATCTAGTTGATACCGGTACCGGTTAATATTTTGTTATCGCAGTGAAGTATATTCAAAACATTTTATATCTTTTAATGATACGATTAAAACACATTCGCTGGCTTGTTGGAATTTAAAATCCAAGACTACTGAGAAGTAGAGAAACAGGTTACAGTACATCAGACTCCTGGCATTAAATGGGTAATAATGAAGACAGAGACAAGACTTTTTTTTTATTAACGTAAGTGAAAATCCTTCACGGGTGCTATGCCGGACTCCTACCGACAACAACCTCACGTAACGCCCAACAGCCTATGGTTTCAAGCCCCGGGTAAGCCCTCGGAAGGATGTCCCAAGACTCCCAACAGACCCACGACTACCACTGCAGCCTCGCCTATGGGGTGGTTCGGGTGCTATCCCACGTCTTTGGGGGAAGAAGACAGACCTTACTAAAAGAAACCTTGTCTTGGAATTGGAAGAAACCAGAGTAGCTCCGTGAAGGTTGGTACTCTGGTTACTTATACCTACTTACGAGTATATAAGTGTATCATTCTTCAGCGTATGCCAGGAGTTTGGTCTGCGTCTTCTAATCATCTTTTCAATACTATAATAACCACTTTTGATGTAGGAGTTTTCAACAATGTTTTTCAGTGCATACAAATGTCACTTTACATCTATCACCCACCATTCACATGACCGTACAAGTGGTACAAGCGTTCAACACCTAGACCTAGGTACTTATTTCATCCGTTCATGATATTTTTATGGATTAAAATAACTAACATTATGTCCTTCTTTGAATCATAATAGCGATTCAAAATATTGTTTCCCTATCAAGCCATAAAAACTTGGAATGCTTTGCCAGGCATGGTCTTGCAGACTGTGAAAGAACGGAACCCTCACCAGACAGCGAGATTTTGGAGAGCTAAATCTAGAAAAAAATCTACAATACATATTCTTACCTGTCAAATTTTATTACAATGTAAAACAAACTAGGTATACATAATTCTTGTCAATCTTCATTACAAATCCGTTAAGCTGTTTTGTAGTAACAAAGAAACGACCTGAGTTACTTTAGAATTATTTTGTAATATTAGCATGAATTATTACATATTAGATAAGAAAAAACGATAAAAGATATCGTAATTTTGTTATGAATGTTTATACGATTGTATAAATTTACAGTTCAAGATTCCCGATGGCCTTTATTAGTTCATATGGCAACAACGTTAGAAATATCTCTATTTTATCAACAAGACACCTATTTATGGTTATCTTGGTGTCAAAATGTCACGATCATAACAAAACTGCAGCAGCAAATTCTGTGAACGGCATTGCAAATCGGTTTTCATTTTTACAACTGTAGAAAACAAGAAAGCTGTGAGATCTGTATCCGTCTCACCAGACTGCCCCTCTTTATCACGTTTATTGTGAAAGTTCAATCGGATTAACGTTGTCATTTTTGTTTTATTTCAAACGTCAAACAGATTATCCACGTTACCTAGTGACGTAGTTTAATGAAACAGACACAGGGACTACAGACAAAATCTGGACATGAGCATCTATCCCTCTGCACTCTATTTTATAGAGACCACTGTAGCCTACGTATTATAGAAGTTCGCAATAGCAAAGAATAACACAGGGCCACCTTCGATCAAATATAGTTTACTAGCTATGCCGCCCGGCTTCGCCCGCTATAAATTTCGATAAACTTATTATATTATTATGTCTTATTAATTATTTATCCCATTACGAGTAGGACTGAGAGCTATACGTAATTTAAAGTATTTAGTTGTGTTTGAAAATGAAGATGTTCCCATACAAACTTAAATTCAATGTTTACCCCTTTATTGGACGTCCTGGGACATCCTTCCGAGGGCTAACCCGGGGCTTCTTTCCTATAGGCTGTTGGGCGAAACGTGAGATTTTTTAGTCGGTAGGAGGCATCCATGATGGATTTTCCCTCACGTTAAAAAAACCGCTTTATTGGAATTTATATTCAAATTCCTGATACACGTTTCTATTATTTTGCAATAGAAAACACGTGTATGTAATTTCATGCTGCTATCCTTAAAATGGCGACGTTCCATACAAAAGTTTATACCTTAGATATTTTGCCACCTTAATGGTGGAATTTCCAAAAATCCTTTCTTATCGATAGCCTACTATATAAGAGTAGCTTACCCTAAAAATTTCAAGTTTCTAGGTCTAATTTAACATTCATTGGTACCGCCACTTGAGCTATCGTGACGTAACGTAAAACGGCAATGTGAATGCCGTTGTCAAATTATCGCGATAATTCGTGGCTACACCAACGTTAAACGTTCATCATCGCGATAAATAATGGCATTTCTTGTTACTGGGGCCCCAGCATAAGGGTTTCGGCTGGGCGTTGATAGATGACTAGATTACCCTGTATTTTTTTAAAATATAAATTTGATCGAAGGTCACGAAATACAGTGAATAGCACATTGGTGGTCACATTCGAGCACCTAACGTCATACGGCAATGTGAATGCCGTTGTCAAATTATCGCGATAATTCCTGGCTACGTACACCAACGTTAAACGTCCATCATCGCGATAATTAATGGCATTTCTGGTTACTGGGGCCCCAGCATAATGGTTTTGGCTGGGCGTTGATTAGGGCTTGAACTCCGGAATTCCGGAATTGACATAATTCCGGAATTCCGATAAAATCTAATATCGTTCTCAATTCCGGAATTGGCGACATAAATACCGGTATTTCGATTATGAAAAAAAAAAATCGCTTCTTTAATTTCATTACAAACAAAAATGTAGATTATAAGCTTCTTATGCAATTTAATTACCTTTAATTACTACAATGTTGATAATTTAGAATTTCTCTATTAACAAATTAATTTGACAATTAATTAATAAGGTATTAATCATTTTATTTGATGATATGTCTAAAACCCACTAAGAAAGTAAATCCATAAAATTAATGGTACTTTTTTTTTTTTTTTTTAACGTGAGGGAAAATCCTCGTAGGATGCTATGCCGGACTCTTACCAACTAAAAAACCTCACGTAACGCCCAACAGCCTATGGTTGAGAGCCCCGGGTAAGCTCTCAGGAAGGATGTCCCGTGACTCCCAACAGACCCACGGCCGCCAATGTGGCCTCGCCCAGGGGGTGGTTCGGGTGCAATCCCGCGTCTATGGGGGGGTTTCGGGTGTGACCCCGCTTCTAAGGGGGGGCGTGCGTGAGTGCTCACGTCACGCTGCCGTCATGGGCCTGCTTCTGTAAGGACGGTGAGCGGCCCTCTCACCGTCCTCAGACCCCCGGTCATGGAGGCCGATAGTCCTCGGCGAAGACACGTCGGCGGCGCCCAGGGCGCCGACTGCGGAACTCGGGTGGGAGAGTTCTCTCCCGCACCCGGCCCGCCGCCTCCTTCGCGAGCATGACCTGCTCGCAGAAAGAGGCGGCGCAGTCCCACTTACTCCCGCTGGAGAGCATGGCTCGCACCATGGCCTCAAGCGAGAGAGTGTCCACGCCCAGACCCACTACGAGGACCTGTCGCTGTTGTGCCCACGCCGTGCACTCCACCAGCGTGTGGAGCGCCGTGTCATCGCTGCGGTCCTCGCAGTGCTGACACTCGGCCGTGGTTTCCCGGTGTTTTCGCCACAGATACCTACCGAAGCTACCGTGCCCGGCAAGCATCTGTGTCAACCGGTAGGAGAGAGCACCGTGTCTTCTCTCCAGCCACTCGTCCATGACCGGTCTGACGGCCGCGATTGTGGCGAATCCCCCCTTTGGTTGCTCAAGTCGCACCTTCCATGTCTCCACGGTTTCCTGGTGGAGCAGGGTCCGCTGGGCCTCGATTTCTCGAGACGCAGGCCTTTGGCCCCGCTCCAGCGCCTCCTTGCGCCATCTGAACAGTGACGCAAGGGCTCTCGCTTCCAGGTCCCATGGAGGGGTCCCGGCTAGGAGACATGCCGCCTCACCGGAGATCGTGCGGTATCCTCTTATCACCCTGACGGCCATCAATTTCTGCGGGCTCAGCAGTCTAGCCTCATTGCTGGCCGTCAGGGTCTCCGCCCATACGGGAGCCCCGTACAGAGCCATGCTTCGCACGATCCCCAGGTACAGCCTCCTGTAGGGAGCGTTGGGTCCCCTGATGTTGGGCATCAACCGCGCGAGTGCGGCCGATGCTCCCCTCAGTTTTGGGACCAAACTTCGGAAGTGATGTCCGAAGTTCCACCGGCCATCGAGTACGAGCCCCAGATATTTCATCGAGGGCTCGATGCCGATGCTGACGCCCCCTACCTGTAGGCTGGATCCCGCAGGTGGCCCCATCCGAGGTCCGTGGAAGCACAGAGCCTCGGATTTGTGAAGGGCGACCTCGAGACCCAGCCGCCGAATCCGACCCACGACCTGAGCAAAATTAATGGTATTTGATAGAAAACATACTATTTTAATAATAATTATATTATTGATGACGTTTTTGTATTTTTTTAACATTTAGACTTCAATTTATAGTGCGAACTTAGACTTAGCTCTGACTTATGCTACGAGTTAAATTTAACTTTGATAGAGACGCTGTAAGAATTTGACATAGGTCTCGCTCAGCATAGTTCTAGTAGTTCTGACGGAACTCATGGGGCCCGTACCTTATTATTAGGGGCAAACATTGCCCCAAGGCGCTCCACTGACCCAGAGTGAGGAGGGTCCTGGGTTCCCTGTTCTCATCAAGGCGGAGGAACATATTCCTTCGCACATGGCTCCGTCTCAGACGCCCGACGCTGATTACAGCGAGAACGACGTGCCCGAAGTCACTGAAGGTGAGTTAGGGGCGACTGTACTGCGGCTTAGATTCCGCAGGGACCGTGCCCCTACAGCATTCGGGGCCGAGCGTGGGTCCAGGCTCTTGAGGATCTCGGACCTCGAGTGATGGGGCTCTTCAGTGCATGCCTCGAAAAAGGCCAGATTCCCAAGGTCTGGAAGACAGGGAAACTGGTTCTGATCCGAAAGGCAAGGTGGTCGGCAGTCTACCCATCCGGGGATCGGCCGATCGTGTTGCTCCGTTGAGCAACTCCGGCCGATCCCCGATCGGTCGTTCCCCAACAATGATACGTTCAAGGAGCTTGCATACCTCGTTCGTTAGGTATGCAAGCTCCTTGAGCGTATCATTGCACAGCGCACAGCCGGACACCTCACACGCGTGGGGCCAGATCTGGCAGATAACCAGTTTGGTTTCCGTCAAGGGCGCTCCACCGTGGATGATGTGTTGAAAGCGATGGCGATGTCAAGAGACACCGGCATCGCCTTCAACACCTTGCCCTGGAGCTGTTTTAGGGAGGTGCTTATTTATCATGGAGTGCCTCCCTACTTCTGTCGAATTGTCGGGACCTATCTTTCCGAGAGGGCCATAACCAAGCTGGCTAGGGCCCAGCCGGGTCAGCGAGATACGTCGGGCGGTGTTCCGCAGAGATCAGTCTTAAGACAGGTTCTGTGGAACAACGGTTACGATTGAGTGCTGCGTGGTCCGTTGCTCAGAGGCAGCATGTCTCGAGGATCTGGCTGCGAGGCAACTTGCGTCCTTGTTTAAATAAATTAATTATATTTCTAATTTATTTTTTTCTGGTGCAAGGAGGCGCTGGAGCGGGGTCATAGGCCTACGTCTCCAGAAATCTAGGTTCGGCAGTTCGAGCTCCACAAGGAAACCGTGGAGATGTGGACTTGAGCAACAAACCGAATCGCCACATCACATCACACAAGGGAGGAATTGCCGAATCGCCGCAATCAAGGCGGTCAGATCGGTCATGGGCGAGTGACTAGAGAGGAGCCACGGTGCGGGTGCTCTGTCCTACCAGTTGTCACAGATGCTTACCGGGCACGGGAGCTTCAGTAAGTATCTGTGACGAATACACCAGGAAATCACACCTGAGTGCCAGCACTGCGAGGAACGCAGTGAGGACACAGTACTTCTCACATTAGTGGAGTGCACAGCGTGGGCTTAACAGCGCCCGGTCCTCGTGGTAGTTCTGGACGTGGACATTCTCTCGCTGGAGACCATTGCGCCAGGTATGATCTCCAGAGGGAGTAAGTGGGACGCCACTGCGTGATCAGTTAATGCGGCGAAAATTCCGCATGTCTTTGCCCAAGACTATCGGCCTCCATAGTCGAGGGCTTGAAGACGGTGGGAAGGCTAAACGCCGTCCTTACAAAAGCACGCCTAAGACAAAAGTGTGACGTGAAAGTTTTACGCACGCCACACGCCCTGAGATGCGGGATAACACCTGAACAAGCCCCAAATACGCGGAATAGCACCCGAACCTCCTAGGTGAGACCGCAGTGATAGTCAAGGTCTGTGGGGAATCCTGGGGTCATCCTTCTGAGGGCTTACCCGGGCCAACCGTAGGCAATAGTTAGGAAACGTGTGGTTTTTAGTTGGTTACGTTGAAATAAGTAATTTTACTGGGAATCAAAGTAGTTTATCACTAATCACGTAGGACTGCCAGCTCCCGTTTCTTTTTTTACATATCACTATTTTGTACAAAACGAAACTTGATTGAGTTCCGGAATTCCGGAATTCCGGAATTCCGGAATTCGAATACTGAATATCGAAACCCAATTCTGGAACTGAAAAAGCGTCCGATATTCAAGCCCTAGCGTTGATAGATGACTAGATTACCCTGTATTTTTTTAAATATACCTAGATTTGATCGAAGGCCACGACATACACTACAACAGTGAATAGCACATTGGTGATACTGATCAGTTGACCACATTCGATCAGGTCAGTATGTTTGCCACCATGGTAAGTATAATACATAATGCTATTGTGGTTACGGATGGATTGTAGCTGCTCGATACCGGTTACCGATAAGAATAACATAGCAAAAGAAATCACGTTTCAGACATTTTATAAAAAATCTGAAGTAACCATTGTTTTGCGTCGCAAGAAATGTGAACTGAATAACTAGTTTAATCTGCTTTAAATTAATATGAGATGTTACATTTATATTAAGTACAATGAATTGAATTAAGTCATACCTATGATAAGCATCAAATTTAATCTTTTTTGTAGCTCTTTTAAACTAATTACGTAAAGTCACAGTTTCCTACATCATGGCCCACCTCCAGTGTTAGGTATATTAAGGTATTCAAAGCGCTAGTGTATAAAATAAGAACAGCCATCAACTTAGAATAACCTTGGATTTAGGGAAAAGATGTACGACAGACAAAATATTTCTTCTTACTTAGCATACTTGAACGAATCAACCGGCAAAGTCCTCCTAAGGTTCCTAAAAGACTGTTCTCAGACCTATTCTGCAATTCGGTAGCTACCAGAGGTTCCAAAAATTATTCTAGCCGCATATTGTTTTAGCCGTTTCTAGGGTAAGGAGACTAAGAAGACCCTGCACCTACTGCCTCTGTGGCGCAGTCGGTAGTGATACCGCCTGCGGCGCTGGAGGTCGTGGGTTCGATTCCCACCGGAGACAAATATTTGTGTGACCCATAAATGTTTGTCTCAAGAGTCTGGGTGTTTCTATGTATAATATGTATGTATTTAAAAGTATATAAGTATTAATATCCGTGGTCTGATACCCATAATACAAGCAGGTTATTCCTAGCTTACTTTAGGATCAGATAGCGTTGTGTGAGATGTCCGTGAATATTTATATTTATTTATTTACCTACTGGTTGCCACAATTTTTAAAAAAGAACGCAGTTTCTGTAAAAGATTTTTCCGTCCGTCGTCACCTCTGTGCCTTAGGATCTGTCAATGTCATTTTCTTCAAAGTATGAATACAACTTCCGAAGGGTTCCTGGGCGAGAATCCATTCCGAAAAAGGAAATTGTAAGATTATCATCCCAAGGGTGGGCGGGGACTGGAATGAGGACGACTAAGGACTACCGGCCTCCGTGACCGGGGGCCTGAGAACAACGAGTCGGCTGCTCGTCGGTCTTACAGAAGCAGGCCAAGACGGTGGCATGGTTTTTCGCTACTCATAGTAGTGGGATAGCACCCAGCTATTCCCCCCTTCCAAGTAGCGGAGTAACGCCCGAACAAACCCCCCAGATGCGGGATAGTACCCAAACCATCTAGAGGCCGCGGTGGTAGCCAAAATCTGCCGGGAACCCTGCGACATCATTCCCGGCCATAGACTGTTGTAAGGCATTGTGTGGTTTAGTCGGTAGGAGTCCGGCATAGCATAGATACATGTAGGATTTCCACACGATAAAAAAAACAATGTTGAGCTGAAGCGCTTGTGGCCCCGCGGACTCAGTGTTCTGTAAACGATCACTGCAGTAAGCACCTTTCACTATGGCCCGTCCATGGATAGGTGACCATCCATGTGATCACTTTGTGACATTTATTTGAACGTTTCCGTGCTTCGGAAGGCACGTTAAGCCGTTGGTCCCGGTTGCCAGTAAAATGGCAGTCGTTAAGCTAAGTTGAAGGCTTTATTTCAACAGCAGGCAGTCACAACCTGCGCCTGTCCATTTAAACACGGCAATACGGCTCACCACCTATTACGTGGGACAAATTATGCAAAGGTGAAATGTGGGCATATAATATGCCTCTGCCTACCCCTTCGGGGATAAAGGCGTGACCGTATGTATGTATGTAAAAAAACAAAGGTAAAGGAGACACACACAAAGTCGCTATGCTACCACAGTATAAAGAGAACAGCTGTGATGCTACTCAGGTCACGCAATAAAATTATGTAGTTTAAGTTGACTGGCATTATCGTGTGCAAAATTACGGTAATTATACAGATGTGTAATTGTGGTTACGGCGATGATGCCCAGTAGGTATATTAATAATGAAATAGTTTATGTACATAAATAAGTAGATACCCACAACTTCTTTATAAGCATTTTTTCAGTCAATGACCGTTGCCTTTTCTACCCAACAATAAGAAGATTAAAGGAATGGATGTTAGACGATATTCCTATCCTGGGCACGGATTCTCGCTTCACACGACATGAATGCATGGACGGAAATCGGCGGGTGACGCGTCGCCCGTCTCATATTTAGGAACGGCGAACATGAGACGGACGACGTTTCACCCGTAAATTTGCGTACACGCATTCACGTCGTGTGGTCGAGAATCGGCGCCCTGACATAAAAATAAATAGTCGTTTCTCTGGGATCGGATTTACAATAGACTTTACAAAGTGTCCAAAATACCGCCAAGACGTAATTCTTACTACTCCATGGTAGGTACTGTTCGGATGCTGGGTCCATAGCATCACAGATAGCACGGTACAGTACAGACCACGCGTCTGTACGGTGAATACAAGGAATGCTAAGAATTTGGTATAAAAATAGCCTATTTTCTTTGAATGATAAATCGGCAATGTGCTTAGCCGATTCGCGTGAACCGATAAAACAGTTACAAAGCAATGTTGTTTCATAACGGAAGCTATTACTATTAATGGTAAACGGTTCACGCTAAGAACTTGTGATAATCTTTATCTCACTCGAACTTACCACATGATAAAAGCTATGAACCGAATAATTTTATACAATGAACTAATGATAATCTTAAAATACCTACTTAGTAACAAGTATTTCTGCACGAGCCTTGCGGCTGTGCTTGCGGTGACCTGGCGTGGTCACCTTACTTGGGTGGGGATCTTTCCTTTTGGGTCTGAGAAACATCAGCATCATACATATCTGCCTACACGTTCCTTAAAATAAGATAGCCGACTACCGGCTAGTGCCACTTTGTTCTTTTACTTATAACCTTAGACCATTTAGTTACAACGTGACCTTTTAACCCTTCGATTGAAATCCCACAAATATTTTGCCGAGCGAATATAATTTTTCGGAATAAAAAAATCACATTGTCAATTCATTGATTCAACGAGCGACGCGACGGACGATGTGAAAAGAAGTAGAACAAAATCAGAGAATACTCCCATTTAATAACATTAGCATAATTATGGATGTGGTAGTATGGACAAAGAAAAATAAACAACTAGTTGAATTTAAATTTATGCTGTTAATACCGCATTAGTATAAGAATTGTGTATAATATGAATTTACTTACAAACCAACGAATAACCGCGGCTTAGTTCGAGTGTAATTTTGGTTATCCACAAATATTTCTTTCAATTCAATTCAATTATATTTTATTTCAGGCCACTCGGTTCATATTGTTTTACATTGGTAAAAGAATTATTGTAAAAAAATCGTTGCAATAAAATACAATATAAAAATGTAAAAATAGTGGAAGTAAAATGTTTTCCGGGAAAAAAACAATGTCTTACAGATAAAATATCAGGTTTTTTAATTTTTGGATTATTTAGAATTTAGAATTATTTATTTCGCGTTTTTTTTATTGTTTGTACAATTTACACAACACCTTTGTAAATTATAGCCCTTACGTTATTCTGATGTATAAAGAGTAACAAATATACACACATCGACTCAAAATGTTTTACATTTAATATCAGTGGGATAGATATAATCCATCTGATGTTACAATAACTTCGCAATATCAATTAGAATTTGCGCGCCATCACTGCGATTAATCTGATACGCAACTCTGTAATATTACGTGAAGCCAACTTCTATTGAGAAATAGCGCGTAACAATTTATTGTTTGATAAGCAATCGTTATGTAAAATAATAGTTATAGTGGTTATCTGCGACTTACAGCAATCAGGAGAGATATTCCCAACTACGTTCTTTCTATATGTGATGAAGTCATAAACAGACGATAGATCTAAATTATTTCCAGGAAACAATCCGTATTTTGTAGATAAAGTTTTAGTTTTTTTTTCCACATGTTTTTATCAGTACAATGTAATTCTAATTAGACACTAAGAAAAATTAGACACTAAAAGAAAGAAAACTCAACATTCAACGCAACAAGAGCTATTCGACATAATTCAATTTCTTTTTTGATCCTGAACCATACAGTGAAAAGAATCTCCGGCAGAACCGAGCGATTCAAAATATTGTTTCTCTGTCAAAATACGGAATCGAACCCTCTTAAACCCTGGATTCTTCAAGCGGCGCGTGAATATTAGTAGTTTATGACACTGTTGCATAATAAGGGTTCTTATAACACGAGTGTGTTTTAAAAAAACGAGCCGTAGGCGAGTTTTTTTATAGTATCACACGAGTGTTATAAGACCAAGTTATGTACAGTGTCATACACTACTTTATCTACTCTCATACTATAATACCTGATTTCATTTTGTTGTGATATATAGTTGCTCCTTGATTTCGCCGGTAACAGGTTCATGGTTGACGCAGTTTCCAGAATGTCTGGTGGTGTACAATTAACACCATCCTCGCTTTAAGACATGTTTTTACACAAAAACTAATTTATTTTACAAACAAAACCAAACTTTGTTTAATTTAAATGTAAAATGTTGGCGCCAAGGCGCAAACATCGATTGCGCATGCGTGTTTCTTTTTTTTTTTAGGCTGCGGAGACCATAGATTTAGGATTTTTCGCTACTCTGGAGACACATTTTTTTTTAAAGTAGAGGTTCAAACTTCTTTTTCAGCTGGAGATTGTTTATGGTGTATCGTAATGATTAAAAAGTTTTATTATGATATAGGTGTCCATACAAGACCTGTATCGTAATAAAACTTTTTTTTTGGCCTGTGCGTAATGTTTGTCATAATAGTATTGATTTCAATTTTATAATCTTTGTATTATAGTATCAGAGTAGATAAAATATATTATAACATCTGTAATAAACATATGGTGTGCAAATAAATAAATATGAATATGAATAATAAGCACATCATTAAGCTGCTAAGAGTACCACTGTCAATATTATTTACACTGTTGATTGACGGCACTTGGTGGAACTTGCTGCACATATTCTTCTTTATATCACTGTCTCGAAAACACACCAACAATGATAGGTAATTGTTGGTGTGTTTTCGAGACAGTAATACCGTGTCCTTCTATCTAGACCTTTGAAAATGCTGTAAAGCGAAACCGGTCAGGTTTATAATAATAAATATTGTGGAATAGTACAAGTGTCGTTTTCAATACCACTGTCAATAGTTTTTTGGACTGTGAGAGGGCTCCAAATCGCTTGATGTCGTCATGACTTTCCATCAGGCGGGTGGCGAAATTTTGGCGAGCCGGTGAGTATCAATAATGCATCAAGTACCTTATTCTAAAGTACCTATCAAGGATTTTTTTTTGCAGCTGATGCGTATCAGGCATAATAAATATGCAAAATATGTAATCAACAAACAGACAAGTTAAGTAGAGCGTGTACAATTGCCAAACGAGAGATTTTATCAAACTAACACAATGCAAATAAGGGATAAAAAGGAATTAGCTGGTTATATTATTTTTATTTATTTATTTTATTTACTTATTTAAAAACTTTATGCACAAAAAAAGTACATACATAGGTGGACTTAATGCCGTAGGCATTTTCTTCCAGTCAACCTTAGGGTGATGCAGAGATAGGTAATTTAAGGTAGGTGCTTAAGGATGTTATGAAAAAAAAAAATATGTAAAAATGTATGATCACGTGCCCTCCCAGTCTAGACCCCACACTCATTCAAGTAACAACCTGAACAAATTCCATTCTATATAGTTAGTACCTACTATATTGTATATAGGTATAGTGGATTAATCCAAAGATTACTACAAATTAGACAGGGACTGAAAGAGCCAAAATTATTTAGCTTACCTATAAGTAACTCTACACTATAACTAGTTAGGTACTTTAAATTTGACTTTGCCCCAAATAGCAGAATAACGGTTTAAAAATATCTTCAAAATTAATGTTCATTCTGAGGTAGGTAGTACAAAGTTCACCGAGACAGATAGATCTTCACCTTAAATCCTTATACTACACCATGTCCTTAATATTAAATTAAAACGCGAAAGTACACATACATTTGGATGTTAGTAACTCATTAAAGTTATGCAAAAGCAAATGGATGTTAGTAACTCCTTAAAGTTCTGACGGCTGAATGTATCTGTCTGAAAATTTGGTACAGCTTTGGCAAGCATTTTATCCCCAGCATATGTTCCCATGGGATGCGAGTACGGGAAACGGGAACAGAATTTCACCCAGTCGGAGCTGCACACACATTATGTAGTAATTCAGCGACACGTGTAGTCGTATACCCTTGAACAGCCTTGAACTCTATGTAAGTATGCACTCAAGGAGTGCATGCGTGAAAAACCACTGATATTTATTGTTACAACGTTCTAATGCATACCTATATGTAAATAATGTTCTGGTGCATACTAACGCCAACGATAGCAAATAATGTTAGCTGTATTAAATACATTATTATACTAACCTTACCTACGTTCGATTCCATTAAGTATAACATTTTTTTTCTGTTATTGGTAAGAACTCAGATTAATTAATAGTTAGCGTGGTAACGTCTAAGATTAATAATTTCGACTCAGCACACATTTATGGCACGGCACAGCATCGGGATTTTTACACGTAAGTGGACACTGACGATTATTGACATACATTTTGGTGACGGATAATGTCGAAACATTCTTAAGTTACGTTTACGATGTATAGCTGGGAGTGGCATTGATGAATAAAGAAAGGAACAGTATGATAAGGGAAGATTGCGGCATAACAGAAGTCTTAGTGACTAAGATAATAGAATTAAGGTTTTAAAAAAATTACTAAAGAACAATATTTCTGTAGTGTACACTGAAGTACGCGTTTTTTTGTTGAAGGAGTAACTTATTAAAAATAATGTTGAAATTCACTGCTTACGACGTAGAATATAAACATTATGGATATTAATGTCTTATCCAATATAAAAAAAAGAAACATTAAGTACTTTTATGATGAAATTAATAGGATTTTATTGTAAGTCTTTTCATATTTACTACGGAACGCAGTAGTTTTTACTGCTTTTCTAATTAAGATAATAATGAAAAACAGTTTGAAAAAAATTTGACTTAAGTTACCTCCAATGATTATTATGCGTACGTACGAATACGTTAGTACCTCCAATGATCTTGCTGTAATATTATATTAGACTAGCTGACCCCGCAACTTCGTTTACGTCACATAAGGTGTATGAAAGGAGAGGTATTTCTTCATCAGACTCATCAAGCAGCGTGTGAAACTGCCCTGTTTGCTGATAAAGTCTATTCTAAAACAATTATGTCCAAGCCTTTGGCGCGGGCGAATTGTTTTAAATAGCCTTTATCATTAAGCTCTTTTATTATTAAGCCTTAGATCATCTAACCACAGAATGCGCCTTACTTAAGCATTGTTTTCTGCCAAGCCAATAGACCATTTGGTCTTTTGCTTTATAAAAAGCACTGTACATCAGTACATCATTTTATATGATTAAACTAGTACATTTCATTGTAGTTGACTGTACAATAAAAATTAACACACAACAGCCATTACGCGTTTGTCGTTTAATACATTTTTAAATATAATGAAATTTTATATGTCTTTGTGTTTCCCCCTTCACCCGCTATGAAAACTAGCAGAATATTTTTGTATGCGGTGGTTCGCAAAGGCTAGTCCCGTGATATATGGTCTAAGGATTAAGCCAACACGCCAAATTAAATTCACCCATTTTTAGGTTCATATGTCTATGTACGATTAGGGACTGTCATCACATTATACTTATGTAACCATGATTTTACACCATTTCCCTTGGTCACGGCATCGCTACCACGATTTACCACTGCACGATTTTGCTATTTTATTTTGCTAAAATTTTTGTTATTAGGAAAGGTTTATTATACTTACTTTGAATTGCATCGGTAGTGTAACCGCCTGCCGCGCTGAGGTCCCGGGTTCGATTTCCAGGTCGGTCCAAATATTTGTGTGATCCACAAAATGCTTGATTCGGAGTTTGGGTGTTTTCCGATCAGTCGTCTAGATCCCATAGCACAAGCTTATATTAGCTTAACATGGGCTAGGACATAGAGTTGTTATTACTACGTAGTAATAATAACTCAATGGGCTAGAATCGGCTAGATGCTGTTTTATGAGAATGTCCACATTTATTTATTACCTACCCATTTTCAAGTTCACAAAACTGGGCAGTAGTTATATATAAAAAGCCCAGAAAATTGCAGTCCACTGCTGCATGTCCCAATTTTATTTTGGAAGAGTGATGGGTTTTACCATCTAGTTTAGTACAGAAGGCGTGGTTGGCGAGCAGAAGAAGAACTTAAAACTGGTTTGATTTCGACATCTTCTCTTTGCCAAGACCTTATCTGTTAGTCATTTGCTGGCGAAATTGGTTTGGGTATTAAAAATCTTAGGCGATACCACAGGGCGGAAACTCCGTACAAAAATGATCGTTTTCACCCACACTAATATACATGTAATGTGAATGCTTGAATCAAGCTTGAATTTGTGTGTGTGAGTATACTAGGGACACTAGCTATGGAAACAAAATATTAAGGAACAGAACGCAATCTCATGTACCTATGTAGGTACTTTTTTCAAATCTACCCTCGGCTAAGCACAAATTAAACCAAAGCAATAGCACAAAGTACGTAGGTAATGCAACGCCGTGACACTAATCATAATCATAATCATTTATTTATTGCTGAACATGACATTGGTATTTTACATCTAAGGTGTTATAGGATGCAGAGGAAATTCTATTCGGCCAATTATGGCATGCAAATTAATACTAAAGTGGTACAATGAATGGAATGCCACATAGATTACAATAATACATAATAGAATTTTTACATGTCAATAAAATTAAGTAATAAAACTACAAATCAATCAAATTAATGAAAAAATAGATTATAAATTTATGTCCTTCAAATATTCATCAACTGTATCTATAGTACACCTTACCTATTATTAATGTCAACAATTTCTTTTTGAACTCACTCACTCTCTCATGTACTGACACGGCAATAGACACATCAACTTTGGTGGGGGGATGGGGAAGCTTACTCAGTGGGGAGGCAGGGAGTTGCCGATCTGTATGTAATGAATAGATATATTATATAATCATCATATATATAAAAATGAATCGCAAAATGTGTTGGTAAGCGCATAACTTCAGAACGGGTGGACCGATTTCACTAATTCTTTTTTTGTTGTGTAAGGTATTGTCAGGAGAAGGTTCTTTTGGAAAAAATATTATTGTATTCCCACGGGAACGGGAACTACGCGGGTGAAACCGCGTGACGTCCGCTAGTAGATTATAAATTTATGTCCTTCAAATATTCATCAATTGTATCTATTACACCTTACCTATTAATAAGGTCAACTATTTCTTTTTGAACTCACTTACTCTCTGAAGTACTGACACGGCAATAGACACATCAACTTTGGTGGGGGGATGGGGAAGCTTACTCAGTGGGGAGGCAGGGAGTTGCCGATCTGTATGTAATGAATAGATATATTATATAATCATCATATATAAATATAAAAATGAATCGCAAAATGTGTTGGTAAGCGCATAACTTCAGAACGGGTGGACCGATTTCACTAATTCTTTTTTTGTTGTGTAAGGTATTGTCAGGAGAAGGTTCTTTTGGAAGAAATATTATTGTATTCCCACGGGAACGGGAACTACGCGGGTGAAACCGCGTGACGTCCGCTAGTAGATTATAAATTTATGTCCTTCAAATATTCATCAATTGTATCTATTACACCTTACCTATTAATAATGTCAACTATTTCTTTTTGAACTCACTTACTCTCTGAAGTACTGACACGGCAATAGACACATCAACTTTGGTGGGGGGATGGGGAAGCTTACTCAGTGGGAGGCAGGGTGTTGCCGATCTGTAGTAATAAAGGGTGTTTTTTTTCGAGGTATAGAACTTTGAAATGGAATAAAACGAAAGTGATTGTTTTTATTGATATGGAAATGACTTTATTCGAAAGGAAATCTTCTGGCATTATAATTTAAATATGATTTCTGGCATATAACCGCCAGGGCTGGCTCGGACGTAGTCTAATCTAGAGGTCCAATTTTCGATGACTTTCCCAACATTTGTGGCCGTGTAGCGACAATATCGCGCCGAATGTTATCCTCCAAGTGGTCAATCGTTTCGGGCTTATCGGCGTAGACGAGCGACTTCACATATCTCCACAGAAAATAGTCAAGTGGCGTAAAATCGCACGACTCTGGAGGTCAATCCACGTGTCCAAAAAGTGAAACTATGCGGTAACCAAACGTTTCCTTCAATAAATCAATTGTGGCACGAGCTATGTGATGTTGCGCCGTCTTGTTGAAACTACTACTCCTGCACATCATGGTTGTTCAATTGATGAACGAAAAAGTCAGTAATCTTCGCTCTATAGCAGTCACGATTGACTGTAACATTCTGGTCAGCATCGTTTCTAAAGAAGTACGGACCAATTATTCCACCAGCCTATAAAGCACACCACACAGTCAGTTTTACTGGATGTAACGGTGTCTCAACATACACTTGAGGATCATCATCACCCCAAATATGGCAATTTTGTTTATTGATGTATCCATTCAACCAAAAGTGAGCTGCACCGCTAAAGAAAATTCGCTTATGAAAATCACGATACGCATTTCGGACAGAACCATGATTTTCAAAATAAATTTGCACAATTTGGAAGCATTGTTCAGGCTTCAGTCTATTTATGTTAAAATGCCAAACCATACTAAACATAAATCACTTTACAGCTGACAAAAATACCGCCGGTTAAAACAGCTAGGCCAACTTAAAGTTCTATACCTCTAAAAAAAACACCCGTTACTATTATATTATCTTTGGCATCATAAGCAGTATCTGCACTTTGAGGACTCTTTTTATTCGGGTAGGTCGCGACAGCCATTAACACAAACGCGGCAAAGTCAAGCTTATCATGTGTTTTTCCGCTCATAAAAATTACAATTTAAGTAGGTACCTACATGATAGTTGCACAAATTTTGATAAAAAGGTCAAACATAAAACAGATGATAAAAAATGATATTCATATAATAGGTTAAATTAGTATAGCCGTTGTAAAGTTGTTAACATTAAGTGCATGCAATAACCTGAAATATTACATCCGAGAAGCGTGTATAATAATTTCCCAAAAGTGTGGAAATCTTCAAAAAGAGCTGTACCTATTATCAAAGCAACTGGAGATTAAAAACAGTATTTTTTTAACGTGAGGGAAAATCCCTCATGGAGGCTATGCCGGACTCCTATCGACTAAAAAACCTCACGTAGCGCCCAACAGCCTACGGTCGGGAGCCCCGGGTGCTTACCCTTATATTTTCCAAGTGCTTACTTGGAAGGATGTCCCAGGACTCCCAAACTAAGAACAGTATGGAAATCTTTAAAAAGTACCCTAGTGACTGGCAACGAGTCATGGTAATAGTCGAGCAGTGTTATAAAAAGCCATATAACTACCAAATGTAAAAAAAAATACCCACAACCTTAGCAATAATGTCTACTCTAGTGCAACTATTAACTGAGGGTATCTACACGACCATTAAAAGACTCACATTTCTATCTATCTACGTACAAGTAATTAGTATATTTATAGGTATCTACTGAACACCGTAAAGTATTTCCACCAAGTTAATGCGTCAAGTTGTAAAAAAAGTTCCAAGGAGGTCATGCACCTTTGAACTAGCTACGTGGCACAGAGTTCAACTACACCATTATAATAGGGTCATCAGTCAACTTTAGAATAGTATCTCAACCATTAATTGAACTCACACTTAATTCACTTGCGAGTCTATCGACCAAGTTGTATTACAGACCTTACGTTTAGAATGTATTTCAGGCGTAAAATATTTTATGTGGTCGTTAAACTTTCTATCGAGTAAATTGTGAACTAAACTCATAGTTGAGGTACAGATGTTTGGAGTACCTTTCAGGGCAATGACTGGCCTTAATATTATGTTATCTAGGTACATGTTAACTGAAAAAGTAGTAACTTGGTGTCACAATGTTTTTATTAGGTGTGTCATTCAACAATTTACTAGTTGGACAGGGTCACTACCGATAATCTATAGGTACTGTTATTATAAACCTAAAAAGTTATTTGTATATGACTTAGGTGGTAGACAGGCCTACCAGATCGAAAGTGTGCTACGGTGGTCGGTTACCCGTAGCGGTAGAAAACGTACGCAACAGGAGAGGTGCTACGCTACACTCACGACCGACACTGTAATAAATAACCTTATAAGTTATAAGACCCCTTTTGAAGAACCCCATTTTCTTTGCATTTTTGTGCCCATCCTTTGAATGTTCGGAAAAATCGAGTCAGAGACATTCCAAAATCCAAGCGTACGTGGAAAAAAATCTCTATCGAACCTTATCGTAGAGTGCTCCAAACGCCACATGTGAGAAGTAAGACCATTAATTTTGCAAGCGGTGGTCGGTGCGGTGAGTTGACATTGACAGAAATATTGACAAAAAGAAAACATAGAAACATTAAAAAGTGGACGTTATGGATTATAGAGCTATGGGAAAATCCGAAATTCTGACATGGCGTAATTACCGTATCACGAATCGAGTTCCCCACACTTAAGTTATTGATTATTCCGGTGCGCTGGACTTGCAGGGTAGTAATTGTATCTTATTTATGCTATTCTAGCTGTGGCTAGCGGTCAGTTATGATCAATTTTTTTAAATAGTCTACGCGTTCACGTCGTAAGATTTAAAATCGCTGGCCAAATATAATAGTGTGCTACGGTATTCAATCATCCGTAGCCGTAGCATTATGTTCCTTGGAGAGGTGCTACACTCGCACAATCCGAAACTTTTGAGGACCTCATTTGAAGAACCCCAACTTTCGACGCACAGTGTTAATTCTGCAATTACTAGCAGAGGTTATCGTAAACGAGCGCTCCGACGCAAAACGTGAGGATGAACTCCTTGCCTATTATATTCGTTGCGATTATAGAAAGAGAGCAATAAACTTCGGAACATTGGAAAAGTAGTCAATATGGATATGTCGAGCCATGGGAAAATCCGAAATTGTGATGAATCCTACCGTATCGCGTATCGAATTCCCCGCGCGTATGTGTGTATGTTATTGATTATTCCGGTGCTCTGGGCTTGCAGGGTAGTAATTGCATCATTCTTATGCTGGCAGTGGTAGTGGTAGCACCGTGTGGTTTATTATTATTGCCTAATTTTGGCACAGCGATAGATTACAATTTGGGAAATAACGTTTCATCCATGGGATACGTTCCCATGGTAAGCGGGATCTGGTACCTATTCCACGCGGGAAAACAGCGAGTGATGAATAAATATATTATATTATATACATATTTAGTAGGAATACTAACTAGAACGGTTGAAAAAAACTATGGTAAAGTTTATAAAATAATATCGTTTTGTTTCGCAGGAGTTTCAATAGGTAATGATTATGATAATAACACGGTGTCCTATTATTATCTTTCGTAACAATATTACATCATCCATCATTATTTAGCTAGCTAACTAATCATAATATCCCGTTCATCGTTTAACAATACAAAAAACCTAGCTTTTCATTATATTGACAATGAACTGAAATTACTTATTATGTTGACTTTAACGGGAGTTCTGACCATTATACTCCGCATAAAGACTATATCATTGCTGAACAACCTGCGAGGCAGTGGCAACAGCATTCTGAGGACAATAGATAAAAGTTACGATTCAGTCATGTATTGTCATCTTCTGAGGCGGGCGAGTGGAGCGGTCACATGAGCAAACACGCGAAGCACATACATACATACATACATATGGTCACGCCTTTATCCCCGAAGGGGTAGGCAGAGGCATATTATATGCCCACATTTCACCTTTGTATAATTTGTCCCACGTAATAGGTGGTGAGCCGTATTGCCGTGTTTAAATGGACAGGCGCAGGTTGTGACTGCCTGCTGTTGAAATAAAGCCTTCAACTTAGCTTAACGACTGCCATTTTACTGGCAACCGGGACCAACGGCTTAACGTGCCTTCCGAAGCACGGAAACGCTCAAATAAATGTCACAAAGTGATCACATGGATGGTCACCCATCCATGGACCGGCCATAGTGAAAGTTGCTTACTGCAGTGATCGTTTTACAGAACACTGAGTCCGCGGGGCCACGAGCGCTTCACGCGAAGCACACGATGTAATAATTGATATTGTTATTTTCAATATTGTATTTAAAAGATGACATTAAGGTATATACTAATTCAACTAACATACTTATAAGATTATTTTTGTAACTAACAATACTAACAAAATTATGAATTTTATTATCTGAAAAAAAAAAAATAATTTAATTAATTATTTTTGCGTCTGGAAATTCCTTCGAATAATGTCATGCCAGAATTAAAAAAAAAACCAAAGCCATCCGGTCTCTGTCTATTCGTTTAACGTCGGGCCACGGTCGGGCGCCCCGGGTGACACGAGGAAGGATGTATATTTTACCTGCTAACTTAAAAATACAACGGATAAACAAAACAAAGACAATTACATGTACAATGTAGTAACTTTGACTTTAAAAATGGATTGTATTTTGGTTAAAATACTAAATATTATCAACAACTGAAGAATGATATCCAGTAATGCGTTCCCTTGACGATCATGCGGCATGACGCAGCACGTGATGCAGTTACGTGCTGTAATGCATGCATCATGCCTTAGTCGTTGTGTTGATTAAAGAGCAACTAACCCAATTTAAGCTAATTTAAACTTGTTCTTTGCGCTACCTAACTTTGAAACAAACATTCGCTGATAAACATTTTCTTCTACTCAAATTCGAATCCACACCTCAGCATCGGCATTCGCATACACTTTTCACTACAGCTAAGGTGCCTAGTCATTTACAGACTCTCACGACGTACCTACCTAATTACTTTATAATATTACTTTATTACTTTTTTGGTAAGTCTTGTAAGTAAACAAGAAAAGTATCTTTGTGAAATATTTAGCCTATTGTAAGCTTATGGATTGTTTCTTAGGCTCTGATAATGTTTCCTGGGACATCCTTCCGATGGCTTACCCGGGGCTCCCAACCGTTGGCTGTTGGGCTTTACGTGAGGTTTTTTAGTCGGTAGGAGTGGGAGTCGGCATATCATCCATGAAGAATTCCCCCCTTACGTTAAATAATAAAAAGAAAAAAACGGCTCTGATAATTAATATATTCGTAATTATCATTGTAGGTACAGCAATTACATTACGTACACAAAGTTGAATGCACGCAGGCCTAGAAGGCCATAGACAACAAATTTGAACAAATTATGCGCAGATATGTTGAGACCAGTTCCTCGTGGAAAATCCTCGCACAGATTTTTCCATATCTTTCAACTAGTCGATGCCTTCAGCTCCGCCCACAGGATGTCAGTTATCGCGACCAAAAGAATGATGATCCAACCAATTCAACCATGTTCTATTTGCGTTCACAAGTCCGCTTTTACTTAACCGATTACGATGAAACAAATGTAAGATTTTAAGTGGGACCTAGATCTTTCTAATAAAAAATACCGCTTAAAAATCCGTCAAATAGTTTTTGCGTCCACCGCGAACAAACAGACATAAATACAAACAGACAAGAATTCATTATTTTTTTCTATTCAGAATGCTCAACATAACCCATGTAGGTTTTATTTTTTTAAAATTTAAATTACAGACACGACCACTTTACAATTTTATTAGTATTGATAGATACAGACGCATTAAATGACGTTTGGAGCGCTAAGCTTGCATTACGAGTACCGGTTTATTATTCTTATGACTTGCATCATAATGTTGTATTTATTTATTGTAGACGGATTAGTATTTACATCGTCTGTTATGTTGGAATTAATTTACTTTGCATAAAATAACAAAGGAGCGACCCAGACGTATAATAACTAAAAATTATAATGTGTGTAACAAAATAAACGTTTTGATCTACATCGGTCACTATTTTCTACTAGAAAAAAATTGCGTGTACTTAGTGTACACACGTAAGAAGTGAAACTTCTTCATAAACTTAATTTTCACCTCACCTTAAATTAAGTCAAAAAGTACAAAAGTCCAAAAGTCCAAAAGTCCAAAAGTCCAAAAGTCCAAAAGTCCAAAAGTCCAAAAGTCCAAAAGTCCAAAAGTTCAAAAGTCCAAAAGTCCAAAAGTCCAAAAGTCCAAAAGTACAAAAGTCCAAAAGTCCAAAAGTCCAAAGTCCAAAGTCCAAAAGTCCAAAAGGCCAAAAGTCCAAAATTCCCAAAGTCCCAAAGTCCCAAGGTCTCAAGGTCCCAAAGTCCCAAAGTCCCAAAGTCCCAAAGTCCCAAAGTCCCAAAGTCCCAAAGTCCCAAAGTCCCAAAGTCCCAAAGTCCCAAAGTCCCAAAGTCCCAAAGTCCCAAAGTCCCAAAGTCCCAAAGTCCCAAAGTCCCAAAGTCCCAAAGTCCCAAAGTCCCAAAGTCCCAAAGTCCCAAAGTCGCAAAGTCGCAAAGTCGCAAAGTCGCAAATTCGCAAAGTCGCAAAGTCGCAAAGTCGCAAAGTCGCAAAGGCGCAAAGTCCCAAAGTCCCAAAGTCCCAAAGTCCCAAAGTCCCAAAGTCCCAAAGTCCCAAAGTCCCAAAGTCCCAAAGTCCCAAAGTCCCAAAGTCCCAAAGTCCCAAAGTCCCAAAGTCCCAAAGTCCCAAAGTCCCAAAGTCCCAAAGTCCCAAAGTCCCAAAGTCCCAAAGTCCCAAAGTCCCAAAGCCCCAAAGTCCCAAAGTCCCAAAGTCCCAAAGTCTAAAAGTCCAAAAGTCCAAAAGTCCAAAAGTCCAAAAACCCTTAAATGACATGCTATCCCTGGATAAAGTACTCTTAATTCGAATCCACCGTGGTGGGGAACAGAACAAAGATGGCGCGTAACCAAAAATCGTGACGTGACGTGACGCAAATTTTTTTCCAACGCCGATAAAGAAGTTTCACTTCAAAAAAAAGTGGTGTATCTTTTTCAAATTTGATATTCAAAAAGCATACTTGAAGCTCTACAGTTACGTAGAAGTAAGACTATTGTCTCTGCCTTTGTCATACCAAATGTATACATTTTATGAAATGTATACATTTGATTTAAATTTATAAGAACGTATGCATTATTTTTCACTTATTTACCCTTTACCCATTTTATTCTCAAATAACCTTTTAGCAGCACATTCTGTGCGGTCTTAACTTTCAAATCACATTATACCAATTGACGTCACAAAGTACGTTATTTAAACGTTTACGGTCTGTCAGTTACCTTAAAGACTAACGCCACTTCACTCGCCAGCCTACCTTTATAAATCTCATATTACTTAGATTTTTTTAAGTGAAGGTACAACATTTGGTACCGGGTGCACCCTCAGAAGAATAACTCAGGGTTCCCGAAACAGATTTTTTTTTATGATGGGCTTCTAGAACCCGGCTTTGTAAGAGGAGTGAAGTGAGTGAGACGCGTGTTCTGGTAAGTACCTAGATATCACGCTGTATGGTACAGTAAGTATTATAGTATTTATTTTTTCTGTTTAAGTTGGTTGACACACACATGCTTTTGATCCAAGATAAAAATAATAGTATTACATGCAGATAGCCCCCCACTGAGCAAGTTTCCCCACCTCCGCCACAGCTGTCATAATAGTTGAAGGGTATTTTGAGGGAACGTTTGCTTAACCTTAGTGACACTCACATTCAAGCTCAGTACAAATAAATCGTGTTTTTAGTGTTGGTGACAGAATCGAAAATAAATCATTTGTACCGAGTTTCCGTCCTGTGCTTATGATTTAAACAACTTGTAACACTAAGATGATCAGTGTTACCCACCAACTAGCGCGAGGTAGCTATGCAGAGAACTCTTTCCCAGGGCGCCTTACTACAGAGATTCCAGTGTGCGTGCAAGGGTAGGCCAGGGCTCTGACGAAAACAGTCAGGTAGGGTGTACACACATATATTTATATAACACAGAGATACACAGAGACACACAGAGAGCTTATTCACTGATAGACACAAATATCACAGGTACACAGAAGTATAGTCAGTGCTTAGGTACTTATGCTACTAAGCTACACATAAGTAGTGGATTTACTGGCCTGCAGAGTGAGCTGAGTGAGAGTGACTGCCTGTTGTTACTGCCAGGTGATGACGGCAGATACCTCTCACATGAGAAGCTCGTGTAGTCCGCACTTCCACGTTGTCGTACCACGTGCAGCCCACTAACTTATAGGTGCGGCACCAAATATCTCATCCGGCAACTAGCCCCGTAGTAAAAAACCCTGTCATGAAAGAAACGACAAATTAAGATCTTGGCTGCGCGACAGACGACAATCGACCCGCTTTGCAAAAGAAGAAGTGACTCACCAGTTTTCTGGGTAAAATGTAGCAAGATGCAATGCAGCAACCCAATCACAGCCCGTTAGGCCACGCGAGGTAACAAATAATCGCGCTTGAGCGAAAAACTGATTCGCGGCACAGTCTCAGAGCAAAAGCCAAAGGACCTCCAACTACCCCAAAGCAGGTCTCGGTCAAAAGTCTTGTCTTTCACGAAAAATCTTAACAAAACCCGTTCCTTTAAATGCGAAACGCTTCGTCACCGAACTTATGACATCCTGTCATTCTGACAGCAGAAATGTCACCACTGACAACCGATTAAAAAAAGATAACTAGATAAGGCTGCTTTCACATCCTGAATACTGCATCTATAGAAAATAAATGCTACAACCACCCCCCCTTTAATAGTATTTCCTGCGGATATGACACGCTGGAAATACACAATAAAGAAAACAGAAAAGTACTGACTAATAAACAAAGACAACCGGCTAGGTCCTTCAAACACCAGCTGACTACGACCATTACAATACCAAAGAAAGATCCTCCTATGTACCTAACTAGACACTGACTCGTGTACCGGTTAGGCTAAGTAACTAGAGTCTAATGCCCTTCATAGAAAACGAATGCTCCCTTTACTCACTGCCGATACCCTAACACTACCCAAGCTCTCAGGATAATGTAGAGTACTAAGAAGCGAATGAGAGAAAAACGCTCGGTGCGGTGCATAGAAGAAACTACAACGTGACAATTTAAAGTCACGTACACATATAGAAATACAAACAAAAGATTAAAATAGTCTTACATAATGATCACATAGCACTGGTTTAATAAACTAGAGAAACAGTGCTATGTAGTTACGTTAGGTATTGGAGACTGCTCCTCCTGATACTTCAGGATGTCCTTGATATGGTACTCCCCAAGATCCTTACCGTCCAGATCTGACAGCCTATATACTAAAGGGGATCGTTTAGCAGTCACCACACATTTAAGGAACTTAGGAGCTAGCTTAGCAGTAAAATTCTTGGCCTTGTTGGACAGGTAGAACGTGCGTTTGTAAACTATCTGTCCCACTTTCAGCTCTACATGCCTTTTTCTGAGGTTGTAATACTTTTCATTACGCTGGTGGGCAACGTTCAAATGTTTCCTCACCTGGTCGTAAATGCGTTGTATTTCTCTCAGCTTGACACCGAAGGCTGATGGATCGTCTACAGAGACTGAAGTAGGATGGCACGCGATATCTGTCTGCCTGTACAGCACTCCATCCCCAATAAATTCCCTACCATGTACCAAAAAGTAAGGGGTGAAACGAGTTGCTTCGTTAACTGCAGTGTTTAAAGCACACTGTATCTCAACCAAGAACTGATCCCAAGACTTGTGTTGTGACTTCACATAGCATGAGATCGCTTGAACCACATTGCGAATAGCTCGTTCCGCCTGATTAGTTTGGGCATGATACCTAGGGTTATAATATATATTAGGTACATTGTATTTAGCCAACAGATCCTTAAATGGCTTACTCACAAACTGAGGGCCATTATCCATGTAAATAGTCTTGCAGACTCCGTGCACGAGAAACACACTCTTCTCTATGAACCTCGCGACTACAGCGCCTGTGGCAACCCGAACAGGGCACAACATGACGTATTTGCTAAAGTAGTCGGAGACCACGATCAGGTGTACGTTTCTATTGCTCGAAGTGGGAAAGGGACCAAGCAGATCGACAGAGATAGCTTCGAATGGCTTCGAAACCCGCTTCGGGCTACCCATTAGGCCGGGACGAGACGTATTTACGGGTTTGTACTGCTTGCATGTTTCGCAATTCCCAACATATTCTTTGACGTCCTCGTACATCTTGGGCCAGTAATAATTTAGGGCTAACCTTTTATGCGTCTTCCAAACGCCACCATGGGCACTAAGTGTGTCATCGTGGTACTTAGAGAGCAGGGGCAAGCGATCCTCCTGAGGTACCACCAGCTTCCAGTCAAAGTCTGAAGTCAAAGAATATTTATTTTTAGTTAACCTATATAGAAGGTTGTCACGAATGTCATAATTTGGTGACTTCCTAGGGTTCTTCCGAACACTATTCATGGTGTGGTCATACCACGGGTCTTTAGTGGGTACTGCATCGAGGGAATCAATTTTGATACGAGACAGAGCATCAGGTACAACGTGGTCTTTACATTTTCGATGCTCTATGTCAAAATCGAATTGACTGAGCCTCATGCTCCAACGTGCTAGACGACCCGTGGGATTTTTTAGCTTATGGAACCACAGAAGAGATGAATGATCCGTGACGACCGTACATTTTTGGCCTTCGACGTACTGTCGAAATTGTTCCAAAGCGAAAATCACGGCCAGAAGTGTACGGTCGTCACGGATTGGGCGCCAATTTGTAACACTAAGATGATCAGTGTTACCCACCAACTAGCGCGAGGTAGCTATGCAGAGAACTCTTTCCCAGGGCGCCTTACTACAGAGATTCCAGTGTGCGTGCAAGGGTAGGCCAGGGCTCTGACGAAAACAGTCAGGTAGGGTGTACACACATATATTTATATAACACAGAGATACACAGAGACACACAGAGAGCTTATTCACTGATAGACACAAATATCACAGGTACACAGAAGTATAGTCAGTGCTTAGGTACTTATGCTACTAAGCTACACATAAGTAGTGGATTTACTGGCCTGCAGAGTGAGCTGAGTGAGAGTGACTGCCTGTTGTTACTGCCAGGTGATGACGGCAGATACCTCTCACATGAGAAGCTCGTGTAGTCCGCACTTCCACGTTGTCGTACCACGTGCAGCCCACTAACTTATAGGTGCGGCACCAAATATCTCATCCGGCAACTAGCCCCGTAGTAAAAAACCCTGTCATGAAAGAAACGACAAATTAAGATCTTGGCTGCGCGACAGACGACAATCGACCCGCTTTGCAAAAGAAGAAGTGACTCACCAGTTTTCTGGGTAAAATGTAGCAAGATGCAATGCAGCAACCCAATCACAGCCCGTTAGGCCACGCGAGGTAACAAATAATCGCGCTTGAGCGAAAAACTGATTCGCGGCACAGTCTCAGAGCAAAAGCCAAAGGACCTCCAACTACCCCAAAGCAGGTCTCGGTCAAAAGTCTTGTCTTTCACGAAAAATCTTAACAAAACCCGTTCCTTTAAATGCGAAACGCTTCGTCACCGAACTTATGACATCCTGTCATTCTGACAGCAGAAATGTCACCACTGACAACCGATTAAAAAAAGATAACTAGATAAGGCTGCTTTCACATCCTGAATACTGCATCTATAGAAAATAAATGCTACAAACTAAATTATTGATTACTAGCGGACTTCACGCGGTTTCACCCGCGTAGTTCCCGTTCCCGTGGGAATGCGGGAATAAATTATAGCCTATTTTCACCGCAAAGAGTGTAGCTTCCCGACAGTGAAAGAATTTTTCAAATCGGTCCAGTAGTTCCGGAGCCTATTCGCTACAAACAAACAAACAAAAAAACAAATAAACGAATCTTTCCTCTGTATAATATTATTATATTATATTATATTAAGTATAGCAATAGGATCACGCTACAACTAGTTGTAAACAAATAGTCGTTTATTAGAAAACGCGTGCAAACAGTCAATTTATGTTTTACTTCTTCATTAAAAATAGGAAAAATAGAATTGAACGTGGTTTAGCTAACTATAAACACGCACTTGTTACAAACTAAGTGACTCCTTAATTACATTAGAAGTGAGTTTATTATCTAATTGGTTATTATAGCATTGCCATTATCTAAACTCCATTTTTATATTCTTTTTATCGTTTCCATTATAAATTTGTAGAAATAAAGATAATTTATAAATAACAACTATAATCTCGCAGATCATGCGCTTTAAAGTGGCAATGGGCTGGCCACATCTGTAGAAGCAACGATGGCCGATGGAGCAAACGAGTTCTGGAGTGGAGACCTTGGTACACGGACGACTCCTGCTAGATGGATCGACAGCCTGGAAAAGATCGCAGTGAGGGGCTAGATGCGGCAGGCGCAGGACCGTGTGACCTCATAAATTGGTAGAAACCTACGTCCAGCAGCGGACTAGCATATAAGCTGGATTGATGAATTCTACTGTTTATTGGATTCTTAGACCGAGAAGTACTAACGTCAGAATGAAGAGACGAATTCGAGACACGGAAAAGAAACCATTTTGATTTCCTTCTACGAACATCGGATCAACAAAGAATATTTCTAACGTAAATATTTTTAGAGTCAGTCATACGTTTTATGTGTGGCGCCTAGTAACTCATTACTCTGTTGATTGTATCTGTGGTGAATGCTATAAATTGGTTCAGTGAGTAGGTATGTGCGTTCGTGCGCTATTTGTATTTGGTCGCACAACTGTAATTCCGAAACAACATGGAGAATCCTTTATAAAGATTTTATTGTATGGATATATGTGAATGCAGGAGTGTGAACGACTTCATACCGTTCTCCGACCCAAGCTATTTTCAATACGTTGCTTGGCGTTGTCTCGATTATCAAGTTATTATTGGACCACGTAATTTTCAGTCTTCTTTTTCTATACTTCTTTGTACATTATTTGGTATAAATAAAAAAGGTTGATAAACTTAATTTTTATCAGGAACGCGATTTATTGATGTGGATTTATTGTATAGTATTAAACCTAGGTTAAACCACAGATTAAAGATGCTAAAATTATACTTATAATCGATTTATGTGACGTCATTAATCCACCATATTTTGCACGCATCAGTGGAATGTTTTAAATAATAATGATCTTTATCCTGCCATTATGTTAGTAATTATTTGACAGAAATATGTATGTTAATGTAAAACTATATTGGAGGGTAGAGAGAGGCCGCAAATACGTAGATTTGTGTTAAGTCTCATTAAGATTTTCAGATTACAAGTCCACCTCATCTGGCAGTAGGTACCTACCATCGCGAGACAGCGCGCGATGAGCTAAAAGTGGTTCACAGCAATTTAAAGTGAGCCTTACGAACTAAGTTCTTAAAACAGGTAAGTAAGTACCAGGTGGGTAGTCAAAGAAAAGTCGCTTTCAACAATGCTGCAGAAATTATGAAGAGGCATGCTGAACCTACATACACTCCAGGGCACCAAAGGTATAGTCAGTTCAGAGTTAAATTACCTCTAGCACTTAGCCTGCCTACCTTTGCTGTGTTACCCGAATAAGTTTTTGTTTCTCCCATGTACTTGCCTACCTTTGGTCGAAACTTACTTTCTACTTTTGCTGTCGTCTTTTTCGGGCGGGCCTTTTTATTATTTGATAAGTATTTAAAGAGCTATAGAGGTAATTATTGTACAGAGGTATTTGACGGGTTTACAAACCCGTCAAATATGTGTAAGTAATATCCCCTGTGGGATGCATTGACGTAGGTAGGCACAGTTCTATATTTATAATGATGAAGTCAACCTACATACCCGCCTTCTTGGTGGTATGCCTTCGCGTCATATGGTAAACAGTACGTATGCTTAGTACAATGTAAGTTGAACAATCGATTGGCTAACCGGCCTTCCCGATGATTCTTCAACAATTGTACAGTTCGCGCCACGGATCTTTGCGTCTATGAAATTCGTTCGTTCGCGCCGCAATATGTAGGTACTATTAGGTAGCACTAGGTAAAGTACTGCGCACCTGAGGCGGGAAGGGCGGCCTACTCACCTCAGCAGTAGTTTATTGCAGTACCTATATAATAATGCATAAATGCGACGCGAACGTACGAACTTCATGGGTCTAAAAACTTTTAAATCAAAAAGATCACATGGAGAGGCTTGACTTCGTGAGCTCGATGGCTTACGTTTGCCACTCTAAAAAATAAAACAACACATATATTTAGTTTTTTGTTACATATTTTATGTCAATATTGCTTAATTAAAATAAATACCTACTTGATTAAAAATTATGTTGTTTTTTTTTTCATACATACCAACCAATGTGCATGTTACTACTCTAAATATAACATTCGAAAGAACAGCCTATCGATTAAAAAATATTCGAAGAATCGTTCAGTTGAAGCAGCGTTTAGTTAGCGACAAAAAGTTGTTTCGCAATAAACTCTATTCGCACAATCGTTCAGTCGATATTTCAATAGTCGAACATATTATGTCTCTCGAAATTAAGTTACGGACCCGAATTTCATAGACGCCAAGATTCGTTGCGCGAGCTGTACAGCTCGCGCCAAATATCTTTGCGTCTCAGAAATTCGTACGTTCGCGCCGCAATTATGTAATAATAGCAGCAGAGCAGGAGCTCTTCCGCCTCAGCTGTAATTCTCCCTCTGAAACCTATTATTGCAAAATTGCGGCGCGAATGAACGAATTTCAGAGACGCAAAGATATTTGGCGCGAACTGTATACTGCTTATGTATGGATGAATACATGTCTGTTCCTACGTTATGATATCCATGTAGGATTTTCCACTGTATAAAAAAAAGGAATCAAAGGAAGGGCATTTCCATAGGTTTCGCCTCACCACAGATAATAGTCCTCACTATTATCTGCGGTTCCATAAGATGGAATCAAAGCATTAGGTATTTAGGAATATGTAAATGAATCTTCTTCTTCTGTAAATAAATAAAGTGCGACTGTAGTAAATTACAGTGGATTTTAGAAATACAATAAACTGACACTTAGTTATCAAATTAAGTAGGTAATAAATCAAATCCAAAATATCATGATATCACAGTACAAAAGCCGGTCGTTGGCCTCTCAAAATAATCGTCACCCGTCCGAAATAAAATTATTTTATTTCGGACGGGCGACTTGCCTATGGTTCTGTTTTGACTGTTTTTTTACATTCTAGCGTGGACGTAATGTAATTTTTCAAAACTAATAATAGGAAGACCTCAATTCAGCATCCCATACTCTACCACTACGCCTCCGATTAGATATGAGTACCTCTAAGCAACCTCTAAGTAACTAAGTATTTTAGTTACTTACCTAGTATAGTATAATACTAGCTGGTGCCCGCGGCTTCGCTCGCGTCATCGTCGGCTCATCACATCATTTTGTATTCTACCATACATACATACATTATTATGCATAGAAACCAGTATTCATAGATCCCAACTCCAGAGGCAGGGTTAGAAACCAGAGGCCTAAACACGGCGGTCGCTTACGCAGCACCGAGGTAGTCAGATATACAGTAAAGAACCTCTGAAATCCATTACAGCATTATCATGGTAGGGTGATATTAATTTGGCGACTCAAATCAAACAATCAAAGAAACAAACACATCTTTATTCATGTAGGTTCATAGTAATACAATGAACGTCTTTATGAATGATTCTACATTTACATTTACTGCCAGATTCGCAAACCAATAGGTAGAGCCTGTGAGTAAGAATCTGGCAAGAATTCTCACGGCCACTCTTTTCAAACTGCCAATAAGTACCATAAACAAAATATAGCATGGAAAACACCCCCCCCCCCCCCTCTGTTAAATACAGATACATACTTATGGAGTAGGGACAGGTTGTGATCACATAGTATACAATATGAAAATACGATAAAAAAATGCACGACCAAATCAATAATTATGAGCCAAATTGAATTCTTGCCTCACGGCGCATTAACCTAATGGCGGGTGAGCTATTTTGAGGCTTTTTTGACTCACTACAAATAATTTCCGTCCCCAGCTCGATTCTCCAACAACCTTTCTTATGCTGACAAACAATATAGGGTACTTGGCGTCCTGTTCAACTGGTTTCTTCGAGAGTATCATTAATTTCATACACGCGCCGAATGGTGTGGCAAGTATGTGCAAATACCGGGAATGATTCTCTGCTGCTCATTATGTCCCAATGGAATAAGAGACGGGGAGATTTTAGTTAGATGGTATTCAACCACGTTTTCTTGTCCTTATCGTATAACCGTTTTCGGTTAGTTACTGGGAGACCGCCCAGTTTGGTTGGATTCATCGAAACTGTGGCCTTAAAATAACATTGCGGAGGAAGCTGTATAGATCATGACCTGCTAGCCTCTCATAGGTTCTGCCAAAGGGACACGATCCCAAATCTTATGCGAGCTGCTTTAACTCCCTGTGGGCCAGCTGGATTTCCTCATATGAAATACATCATCTGTGAAAATATCTACTCTCTAGCTATCACGGTTCCTAAGATAAGTACCGTGCGTAGACAGCCTGAGATAGGTACGTACTGATGGACAGCGAAGTCTCATGAATATTGCACCGTAAAATAATGTTTCCCTATAGTATATATATATCTAAACTAATATCCCAACAAGCAAAAAGCGGTTTTATAATTATCCTAAGACCAATTTTCAATAGACTTATAACGAACTCTTAAGAGCTTACAAGCCCGGAAAAGGGCCCACTTTATGGTGCTGCGTGGTCCGTTGCTCAGAGGGGTCAGCGTAACGTGTTACGCCGACGACACCCTCGTTACGGCGCGGGGAGCAACGCACCGTGACGCAGCACTTAAGGCCACGGCCGGGGTTGCTCAGGTCGTTGATCGGATTCGGCGGCTGGGTCTCGAGGTCGCCCTTCACAAATCCGAGGCTCTGTGCTTCCACGGACCTCGGATGGGGCCACCTGCGGGATCCAGCCTACAGGTAGGGGGCGTCAGCATCGGCATCGAGCCCTCGATGAAGTATCTGGGGCTCGTACTCGATGGCCGGTGGAACTTCGGACATCACTTCCGAAGTTTGGTCCCAAAACTGAGGGGAGCATCAGCCGCACTCGCGCGGCTGATGCCCAACATCAGGGGACCCAACGCTCCCTACAGGAGACTGTACCTGGGGATCGTGCGAAGCATGGCCCTATACGGGGCTCCCGTATGGGCGGAGACCCTGACGGCCATCAATGTGGCTAGACTGCTGAGCCCGCAGAGAGCGATGGCCGTCAGGGTGATAAGAGGATACCGCACGATCTCCGGTGAGGCGGCATGTCTCCTAGCCGGGACCCCTCCATGGGACCTGGAAGCGAGAGCCCTTGCGTCACTGTTCAGATGGCGCAAGGAGGCGCTGGAGCGGGGCCAAAGGCCCGCTTATCGAGAAATCGAGGCCCAGCGGTTCCTACTCCACCAGGAAACCGTGGAGACATGGAAGGTGCGACTTGAGCAACCAAAGGGGGGATTCGCCACAATCGCGGCCGTCACTCCGGTCATGGACGAGTGGCTGGAGAGGAGACACGGTGCTCTCTTCTACCGGTTGACACAGATGCTTGCCGGGCACGGTAGCTTCGGTAGGTATCTGTGGCGGAAACACCGGGAAACCACGGCCGAGTGTCAGCACTGCGCGGACCGCAGCGATGACACGGCGCTCCACACACTGGTGGAGTGCACGGCGTGGGCGCAACAGCACCAGGTCCTCGTAGTGGGTCTGGACGTGGACACTCTCTCGCTCGAGACCATGGTGCGAGCCAACCTCTCCAGCGGGAGTAAGTGGGACTGCGCCGCCTCCTTCTGCGAGCAGGTCATGCTCGTGAAGGAGGCGGCGGGACGGGTACGGGAGAGAACTCTCCCACCCGAGTTCCGCAGTCGGCGGCCTGGGCGCCGCCGACGTGTCTTCGCCGAGGACTATCGGCCACCATGACCGGGGGCCTGAGGACGGTGACAGGGCGGCTCACCGTCCTTACAGAAGCAGGCCCATGACGGCAGCGTGACGTGAGTGAGACAATTCACGCACGCCCCCCCTTAGAAGCGGGATCACACCCGAAACCCCCCAAAGACGCGGGATATCACCCGAACCACCCCCTGGGCGAGGCCGCAGTAGCGGCCGTGGGTCTGTTGGGAGTCCTGGGACATCCTTCCGAGGGTTTACCCGGGGCTCCCAATCATAGACTGTTGGGCGTGACGTGAGGTTTTTTAGTCGGTAGGAGTCCGGCATAACATCCATGAGGATTTTCCCTCACGTTAAACAAAAAAAAAAAAAAAGAGCCCACTTTATTAGTGTATTCAGTTTTTTAACAGTCTAAAAGTACCCTCATTGAATTCAACAACGACTGTAACAGCCGTGTAGCGGCATTTTGTAAAACCATACAATCCTACCAAATCTATTAATAGTCTCTTAGAAAACTAAACTAGATTGTTAAGCACTTTACAACTGTTCTACAAGTTCTCATTTCGTTCAGTCAATCATTCAGTTATTAATATTGGGAGTTTTACACACTCCGTGTACAATACTCAAAACTTTATTAAAATACTTACTACTTAATAATATTTTGGACATTAATAAGGCAAGTTATATGATAATTTTTCAGAGTCCTCGTATTTCATGATGTTAATCAAAAACGTACTGGGAACTCGTATTTCTCGTGCAACATACCAAGTTTCTGGTGAAAATTTTAAAGCCCCTCTTAAAATAAGTAATTATACATTCGTATTCATTATTTTAAAATAACAAAATGTTCCCCATTAGTCATTTTCGGTAGCCATTTTTAGTTTAGCATTTGGAAGTGTTCTACTATTCCTCTATAGACAAACTCGGTTCTATAATGTCTCATAGTCGCTGCATTCAATCGCCATGTTTTTATCTTTTGGGGATCCGTGGTAAAATAAGAAAAACACTAAATATACAACCTAATATTGATTTTTTTTACACCACTAAGGTGGCAGACAAGCATACGGCCCACCAGAAGAACTGGTGGTCACCGCAGCCCAAGAACGTTTGCAACACCAGAGGCGCCACACTCGCGCTGCCGACCCTGTAAAAACCTTCTTAGACCCCTTTTGAAGAACCCCATACTGTAGGCGTTTGGGAAAACCGAGGCAATAACTCCTGTAGGTGGTATTTGTGTTCATGAATATAAGCAGGACGATTTGTGTAAGTAATTAATATTTTTTTGAGTTAATGCGCTTTTGCTCTAATACTAACAGTACAAGTTTGTCATATTTATTCATGAGCATAATCACCACCTAAGTGGTTTGGTGTTACTTCTACTGTATTTGAGTCATAGTCCAATATACGGAACCCTTGCCAGGTTTTGTGACTTTAACTTCACAAGGTCGTACTGCGAATCAAAAGAACTATTTTGGCCCAAACCTATTGCAAGAGTAAATAATCTTATAATGACTTTACCAACGAATCAAAAAGTGTTTCTTTGACAATAACAGTATTGAACTTAGCTCGTATAAAATCATTACACTTATAATAGCATGTGGCAAGTATGTTATTAGTAAAAGTAGTATCAATATAAGCTCTCATAAAACTAGATTCAATTACGACTTACAAATGGTTTTATAAAACTACTTTATTTGTAACGGATTCAAATATTGTACTTATTAGCGCTTATAAAACTAGTAACAAGTGTAAATGGAATCAAGTGTATTTACACTTATGGGCAGCTTTAATAGGAGATTCGGATCTATAGTAGCCTAATAAGCAATCTTAAAAGCGCTTACAAGTGCTTGTTATAAGAAACTTCATTCTTAAGTCTGATTGCTCTTACTAAAAGCTTTTACAAGAGGGTGCGGCTTATAGTGATATGTATACATAGTATTATAAGCCCTTAAAAGGCTAATTATCAGAATAATCGTGATCAAAAACCAAATAGCATTTTTTGAGACGCATATCGCCCTCCCCGGCGAATAATATGGTAATCGCAAATTCTAAATTTTACAGGAGAAGGAAATAACTGTTTTGTGCTTATATCTCAGTGCAGGTAGATTGTATGGCAATAATTTATATGTCAAAAGAAAGCTAATTTTTGTACAGACTAGTTTCTTTGTTAATTTTATTTTAAAAGGATATTGGAATAAAGTAATTTAAGAAAAACATTTTACTGAAATTGTAGATTAAAAGTATAGTACGCAATGTATCATTACCATATTATTCGCGTGTTATTCCCATTGCTGTCGTGGTCAGTAATAATGCATTACAGTATTGTTCATGTAAATATGGAGCTAAAAACGTTTACGGCACGTGAACTTTACCATATTATTCGGGGAAATGCATGTGATAGTGTCAACGGTAATATTACTTTGCAAACTATTCATCAATATATAGTGTCAACTGATTATTAGTAATACTATATTGCAAATATAATATTTCATCAAATAATACAGTACTAATTAATAAAATTACATATAATATGCAATATTAGAGGCAGTTGATATTCGTACTACATGTTTTATTTAAATAATAATCATAAATAATATTTAAGAAATACAATGCATTAAATTTGAATACTGTACCTATTCATGATGTTAGAAATTTAGGAAACTGTAGGTCTATTATTCAATAAGGGTTTCTGTGTTAATATACTTATAAGTGACTGTTTCTTTCTGTTCAAATAAAATAAATAAATAAAACTGCAGATTTCTTTGTTAAAAATAGAGTCCGAACAAAACTGGTTTTTAAACCGAAACCGAAACTGAACTTTCGGCCCCTGTGGTCCCAGTTTATTGTGTGGGGATTCTTTTTTCTGGTTTTAGTTGGTACATACATACAAACACAGACATACATCACTTGTAAAAAATTTAGATCTCTATCTATCATGGATTTGATAGAAATATCTCCACCTAACTTCTTTAGGTGGAGATATTTCTATTTTTTCTCTCTATTACGTGTTTAATTACTCAAGGATGCTATTGCAAGCTCTTACTTATTAAAACCACACTTTGCCCTGCTACTGCCTACGAAGGATGTCCCTGGTAAGACCTCGGAAGGATATGTCATGATTTCCAACCGCACTTGAAGCGATCGTGACCCCGCTAACTCAGTGTTTTGTAAACGATCACTACAGTAAGCTACTTTCACTGTGGCTAGTCCCTGGATAGGTGGCTATCTAGGTGACCACTTGGTGACATTTATTTGAGCGTTTCCCTGCTTCGGAAGACACTTTAATTCGTTGGTCCCGGTTGCCAGTAAAATGGCAATCGTTGAGCCAAGTTAAATGCCTTTTTAGGCTGCTTTAAAAATTTCAACAGCAGGCAGGCACAACCTTTGCTTGTCCATTTCAACACGGCAATACGGCTCACAACCTAGTACGTGGGATAAATTTAAAAAAAAGGTGAAATGTGGGCCTACAATATGCCTCTACCTACCCCTTCGGAGATGAAGGCGTGTTCATATCGCATCGCATCCCGACAGACCTTGGCTAGCACTGCCGTTTCGAATAAGGTTTCTATCCCGCGTCTTAAGCGTTGATTTCGGTGTTATCCCGCTATTTGGGGCGTGAGGCGTGCATGAAACTCTTATGTCATGCCACCGTCTTGAGCCGGCTTCTGTAAGGATGGCGAGCGACTATTCCGCCGTCCTCTGGTCCCAGTCATGGAGACCTATAGTCCTGATAGAAGACAATCATGCAGCGCCTGCGCTCTAGACTATGGAACTCGGTATTTCTCTTCCGCTCCCACCCTGCCAGGTGACAGGTCATGCTAGTAAGTGTGCTCACTCACGAGCATGACCTGCTCGTAGAAACAAGAGTCGGCGTCCTATTTACTTCTGCTGGAGCTTATGGTTCGCACTATGTATAATTTATTGTTAAATGAAACCGTATTAGATTCACCTTGCCAAATGTTAGGCTGGTTAATACCAGTATTAAGATTAGGGATGATCAAGTAGAATTGGTCGATGAAACTGTCTTTCTGGGCATAAAATTAGACTCCAACTTGCAGTGGGGGCCTCACATCGGGAAAGTCTCGGGCAGACTGAGCTCTGCAGGCTATGCCGTTAAAAAGATCCGACAACTGACAGACATTAGAACAGCGCGTCTTGTCTACTTTAGTTATTTCCACAGTGTCGTGACCTATGGCATACTATTATGGGGTAACGCTGCCGACATCGAATGTATCTTTGTGTTGCAGAAAAGGGCTGTTCGAGCTATCTATGGTATGGGGTTTCGGGAGTCATTAAGAGAAAAGTTTAGGGATATCAACATCCTTACTGTGTATTCACAGTACATATATGAAAACTTATTATATACTCATAAAAATAACAGTAAATTTATTAAAAATAGTGATATCCATAACCTAAACTTAAGAAATAAGAATAAATTAGCTGTACCTAGATTTAGAATAAAATAAGCAATTCTTTTGCGGGCAATTGTATTCGAATGTACAATACATTGCCGACAGCCTTAACAGGTTTGTCAGTTAATAAATTTAAAAAAAATGTTACATCTAAATTGTGCCAGAAAGGGGTGTCTCCCATTAGTTCTATAGAAATGTGACGTCATAGAACTGTTGGAACATTTTTGTCCCTGTTTTTCTATGATAGATCAGATGCAACTAAATTTGTCGTATTTGTTCCATAGAACTACGATAGAACTGTTAAAACATTTTGTCCTATTTGTTCTATTTTGTGATGAGTCGTTAAAGTTATCTAATCTCTTTTATATTCAAAGGAGGAATAATTAGCTGGACAGATCTTTTATCTATTATGATTATGAATAATTAAATTGACACTAATTGTCTTAAATACTTGTGTTATTTCATTTCGCTTGACCTTTCCTTGAAGTATGTGAAATGGAGGTTAAATATGAGGATATTTTATTTAAAAGAAGAGGTAAAGGTACGGTGTTAGAGCTTGAGAAATATGAATACTACAAACAAATCGAATATCGGAGCGGAGACACTATATGGCGGTGTACCAAATATAAAACTAATAAATGTATTGGCAGTATGTTAAAGTTATGGAAATAGGAGTTGGAATAAAAAATGTGTGATAGGCATTTAGGAACATGTAAAATGGGAACTTGTAGAGGTTTCCAATTAAGCAAAAGTATTATTTTTTCTATGGAACAAATGGGACAAATTTAATTGCATCTGATCTATCATAGAAAAACAGGGAGAAAAACGTTTCAACAGTTCTATGACGTCACAGTTCTATAGAACTAATGGGAATCACCGCCAGAAAGCTTACTAGAGCATTAAAGACTTTTTAGAATACAAGGCTGCCTGGCAGTGACACGAATTGCTCCTTTCTACATATTAAAATAAACTGTATTAGATAATAAGTTGAATTTTGTGAGGGACCGGACTGAGTTTCTTGGGGTGTTCTTCTCAGTCTGTAGCATTTCCGAACCCCCAGTAGAGTCACAAAAAAATTGACAAACCTAAACAATTTTTTTAAAAATTTCAAAGGTAACTAATTAATATTATTTTATTTTATTTTATTTAATTTTATGATCTTCAGTGAGAGAATGTCCGCCTCAGGACTTGCCACTGGTGGTGGATCCCACGCTGAGCACTCTACCAATGAGTGGAATTCTGTGTCCTAGCTGCTTCTTCACCTTACTGGTACCCCGCTGTGGTCTGCGGGTGTATTGCCACAGATATTTAGCGAATTATTCGTGCCCGATATTACCTGTCACTAGCGGTATGAGATTGTATGCCTCGATTGTAGCATTTCCCCGCCTTGGTTGCTGAAATCGCATCCGTTCCAAGTGTCCATGACTTCCTGGTAGACCGGGGACCGGTAAGTCTCGATTTCGCTGGGCGCTGACCTATGGCCTTACTCCAACGCCTTTTAAATAACGTCGCAAGGGCTCTCGCTTCCATTTTTTAAATTTCATTAGGCTATGTATTTTCCATTGAGTGGTCCCTAAAAGGAGATATGCTGCTCAACGGAGACAATACTATACCCTCTTATTACTGCATCAGGCGAATCGAAGATGGGCTTAGAAATATTTAAAAAAACGTCAAAACGCTCTTGGCCGGTTTTAAGTAAGTAAAACTTCATTGTAGACACACCAGTAAGATTTGAGAAATAACATACATACATACATATACTCACGCCTTTATCCCCGAAGGGGTAGGCAGAGGCCTATACCGGCCCACATTTCACCGTGTACAATTCGGTCCCACGTAACAGGTGGTGAGCCCATCGCCGTGTTGAAATGGACCGCCGCCGTCAGAGCCTCGTCCGTTGTTCAGCAGGTGCACGAGCTTGCACGTGAGGTTGACTTGAGCCCTGAAGGTGTTGGTAGGGCCCCACTACACCCTTTGAGAAATAAATATAAAATAAAATGAAAATGTACAAATGGCGGCCTTATCGCTCAAAGCAATTTCTTTCAGCAGCAACCTTTGAATGGACAAATAAGGTTTTGACTCGCGCACGTGGAGTTTCGAACAAGAACGTCACGTTTTTTGTATGGGAGGCCCCTTTAATATTGTTATTTTGTCTGTTTTTATTATTTGTTGTGTGAAACTTTTAACTGTTCAACTATCACGGTGTTTGTGATAGGTACAGCTTGCTGACAGACAAACACAACCGTCACAGGCTAATTAAGCAGAGCGATCGTCTCAAAATTCACAAACCTGTGTGAAACTTCGGTTGGTCACTATAAATAAGCGAACAAAATACGCGAGCTCCGCTAATACTACCGAAAATAGTAGTGTGTTATTGCATTGCCTTCCAACATATAACACAATGATGTTACTCACCAACTAGCGCGAGGTAGCTATGCAGAGAACTATTTCCCAGGGCGCCTTGTTACAGAGTTTCTAGTGGGTGCGCAAGGGAGGCCAGGGCTCTGACGAAAACAGCCAATAGGGTGTACACACATATATTTATATAGTACACAGTACACTACAGAGACAATGAGATTACATAGATACAGAAAGCACAGACATACATAAGAATATTACAGGTTTAGGTATTATTAGTACAGCACTACACTAAATCAGCGTGAGGAAGTAACGTAGGCGGCTAGTTTACATGTAAAGGTATGCTGACAAAGTACTGGCCTGCAGTGTGAGCGTAGAGTGGCAGTGGCTGGTGGTAATGCCAGGTGTAGACGGCGAGCTTCTCTCACATGCAACCTGCTCGCGCAGTCCACGTATGATTGGGGTGTGGCTGTACAACTTTTCCCCGTACTAAAAAACCCAGAATCTGGGTATTGGTCGTCACAGAGTCCACTTCCTTCTGATAAGAATAGGTGAAACGCAGGAAATTCTCCTTAACAAGTCCTCAGGTTAGAACTTACAACCTCTAAAACGAAATTGAGGTGTGCTACTCAGAGTTGCTTCAAAATTCACCCCTGATTAGCGGATGGTAAAAGCAAAAGCCAAAAAAACCACTTGGAACCAAGGCAGGGCTTTTTATATCCCCTCTCACGTGGAATCGTCCAGAATTCTCCTAAAACCTGTTTTCCTTTAATGCAAAAACGACTCGTCACCGATCTTATGACATCCTGTCATTCTGACAGCAGAAATGTCACCACAGACAACCGATTAAAAAAACGATAGATCGATTAGGGTGCTTCTACACTCCCAATGCTGCATCTACAGAAAATAAATGCTACAACCACCCCCCCCTTAATAGTATTTCCTGCGGATTCGACACGCTGGAAATACACAATAAAGAAAACAGAAAATTACTGACTAATAAACTAAGACAACCAGCTAGGTAAATCAAACACCAGCTGACTACAACCATTACACTACCAAAGAGAGATCCTCCCATACACCTAACTAGACACTGACTCGTGTACCGGATAGGCTAAGTAACTAGAGTCTAATGCCCTTCATAGAAAACGAATGCTCCCTTTACTCGCTGACGATACCCCAACACTACCCAAGCTCTCAAGATATTGTAGAGTACTGAGGAGCGAATGAGAGAAAAACGCTCGGTGCGGTGCATAGAAGAAACTACAACGTGACAATTTGAAGTCACGTACACACATAGAAATACAAACAAAAGATTAAAATAGTCTTACATAATGATCACATAGCACTGGCTTAATAAACTAGAGAAACAGTGCTATGTAGTTACGTTAGGTATTGGAGACGGCTCCTCCTGATACTTCAGGATGTCCTTGATATGGTACTCCCCAAGATCCCTACCGTCCAGATCTGACAGCCTATATACTAAAGGGGATCGTTTAGCAGTCACCACACATTTAAGGAACTTAGGGGCTAGCTTAGAAGTAAAGTTCTTGGCCTTGTTTGACAGGTAGAACGTGCGTTTGTAAACTATCTGTCCCACTTTCAGCTCTACATGTCTTTTTCTGAGGTTGTAATACTTTTCATTACGCTGGTGGGCAACATTCAAATGTTTCCTCACCTGGTCGTATATGCGTTGTATTTCTCTCAGCTTGACACCGAAGGCTGATGGATCGTCTACAGAGACTGAAGCAGGGTGGCACGCAATATCTGTCTGCCTGTACAGCACTCCATCTCCAATAAACTCCCTACCATGTACCAAGAAGTAAGGGGTGAAACGAGTTGCTTCGTTAACTGCAGTGTTTAAAGCGCACTGTATCTCAACCAAGAACGAATCCCATGACTTGTGTTGTGACTTCACATAGCATGAGATCGCTTGAACAACATTACGAATAGCTCGTTCCGCCTGATTAGTTTGGGCATGATACCTAGGGTTATAATACACTCGAGAGCAATGAATCCGGGTCACTTAAAGAATCCTAAAAATCTCGGAAACTAAAAATGCTAGGTTAATGCAATAAATTGTATTTAATAGACAATGTAATACTCCTTAAATGAAGGTATTAAAACTTCTTAGTTATTGTAAAGTTATATCATAAAAAAATCAAATTTGAAAAAGGGCCACTTTCGAAGATGGAACTACGAAATTACAGCATTTGGTGTTGCTTTTGTTTGTAATCTGTCATTTATGTGGGTACATAAACCATGTTGATAGTGCTCTATATTCATTAATCAAGCTGAAATTATGTCGCTTACGCCTGAAGAATGCACCAGAATACTTACAATGCTGGAAACCGGCCGGAGTCAGCGCGATACAGCCAGGACTGTCGGTGTGTCGCTGTCAACAGTACAAAGAGTTCTCCGACGTTACGAAGAAACTGGTTCTAACCTACGCAGACCAGGAACGGGCAGAACCAGGTGTACCACAGCACGAGAAGACCGATACTTGGTGAACACCATGCTTCGAAATCGCTTTCTCACAGGAACTGAACTCACCAATCAGTTTCGACGCCTCGGAGGAAGTAACCCAAGTGCATGGACAGTAAGACGTCGGCTTGCTGAATCTAACTTAAAACCCCTTAGACCTGCAAACGGCCCTAAACTGGAGCGTGGGCATCGTATTTCGAGACTAAGGTATGCCCAGAGCCACGTAAATTGGAGTATTGAAGATTGGTCAAAAGTTATGTTCTCCGACGAATCAAAATTTATGCTCTACAAGCACGATGGAAGACACAGAGTGTATCGAAGACCAGGGGAAAGATTCAAGCAAGCATGCATCGAAGAAAAAGTAGCCTACGGTGGTGGGTCTGTACTTGTGTGGGCCGGAATTTCTTCTGAAAGTCGCACAGAGCTGGTGATCATAGAAAACGGCTCTTTAACTAGCGTAAGATATGTGGAAGAAATCCTCAATGATCACGTTGGTCCATTTATGGTCAATTTAGGTGAGGATGCTATATTTATGCATGACAATGCCCGACCTCATACAGGTAGGATTGTGAATGACTACATTCAAGAGATGAACATTACTCGTATGGAGTGGCCAGCGCGCAGCCCGGATATCAACCCGATCGAGCATGCTTGGGACGAGCTAGGCAGATGCGTAAAACAACGAAACCCTCCCCCAATCACGCTTCGTGAGCTCAAAATTGCTCTCACAGAGGAATGGGAGAATATTCCCCAAAATCGTATAAGGAACTTGGTGTACAGCATGCCAAACCGCGTAAACGCAGTAATGGAAGCACGAGGAGGCAATACGAAGTATTAAAATTCAAGAAAATCGTAATAAAGTTCAAAAATTTCATGTTTCCTATTTTTGTTTTAAGGAGAGATCAGCAGTTTTTTCTTTATGTAATTTTGTGTTAATAAAATGTATGGTGACTCATATTTTTTTTACTTTCATTTAAGGAGTATTACATTGTCTATTAAATACAATTTATTGCATTAACCTATCATTTTTAGTTTCCGAGATTTTTAACATTCTTTAAGTGACCCGGATTCATTGCTCTCGAGTGTATATATTAGGTACATTATATTTAGCTAACATATCTTTAAATGGCTTACTCACAAACTGAGGGCCATTATCCATGTAAATAGTCTTGCAGACTCCGTGCACGAGAAACACACTCTTCTCTATGAACCTCGCGACTACAGCGCCTGTGGCAACCCGAACAGGGCACAACATGACGTATTTGCTAAAGTAGTCGGAGACCACGATCATGTGTACGTTTCTATTGCTCGAAGTGGGAAAGGGACCAAGCAGATCGACAGAGATAGCTTCGAATGGCTTCGAAACCCGCTTCGGGCTACCCATTAGGCCGGGACGAGACGTATTTACGGGTTTGTACTGCTTGCATGTTTCGCAATTCCCAACATATTCTTTGACGTCCTCGTACATCTTGGGCCAGTAATAATTTAGGGCTAACCTTTTATGTGTCTTCCAAACGCCACCATGGGCACTAAGTGTGTCATCGTGGTGCTTAGAGAGCAGGGGCAAGCGATCCTCCTGAGGTACCACCAGCTTCCAGTCAAAGTCTGAAGTCAAAGAATATTTATTTTTAGTTAACCTATATAGAAGGTTGTCACGAATGTCATAATTTGGTGACTTCCTAGGGTTCTTCCGAACACTATTCATGGTGTGGTCATACCACGGGTCTTTAGTGGGTACTGCATCGAGGGAATCAATTTTGATACGAGATAGAGCATCAGGTACAACATGGTCTTTACCTTTTCGATGCTCTATGTCAAAGTCGAATTGACTGAGCCTCATACTCCAACGTGCTAGACGACCCGTGGGATTTTTCAGTTTATGGAACCACAGAAGAGATGAATGATCCGTGACGACCGTACACTTTTGGCCTTCGACGTATTGACGAAATTGTTCCAAGGCGAAAATCACGGCCAAAAGTTCTCGCTCAGTTGTGCTGTAGTTCACCTCGTTCTTGTTAAGAGAACGGCTACAGTAGGCGATAGGGTGCTCAACACCATCGTGAGTTTGTGTCAGTACAGCAGCAACTGAGTTAGCTGACGCGTCACTAAGAATGCGGAAGGGCATCTCAAAGTTAGGCATTTTTAATATAGGGGCAGAAACCAAGGCTGACTTTAGCAGGTTAAAGGACTGTTCAGCCTCAGGGGTCCATTCGAACTTAAGGTTCGTAGAAGTCAGTTTGCACAGAGGTTTACTAATCTTAGAGAAGTTGTTAACAAAGCGACGATACCAGCCGGCCATTCCCAGAAATCTCTTAACCTCCTTAGGGTTAGAAGGGGTGGGATAGTTGAGGATAACCTCAACTTTACCCGGGTCTGTCCGTAGGCCATGTTTGTCCACATAATACCCCAGGTATTTGAGTTCACTCCGACAAAAGTGGGATTTTTTCATGTTAATAGTTAGGCCAGCATCCTTCAGTTGCTGATAGACTCTATGTAAGAGCTCTACATGCTCCTCAAAGGTGCTGGACACACAGACTATGTCGTCCTGAAACGCAAATACCTTGTTGTCGAACTCGGGACCAAACAGACGGTCCATGAGGCGTTGCATCGTGGCACTGGCCCCGACAAGACCGAAGCACATCGAATTGTATTGGAATAATCCTCTCCGGGGAACCGTAAAAGCAGTCTTCTCAGCAGACTGGGGTGAGTCAAATGGAATCTGCCAGTAAGCCGCACTCAAATCTACAGAAGTTAAATACTTAGCGTTATTAAGGTGGTCCAAGATTTGATTGATATAGGGTAAGGGGTAGGCGTCACTCTTTGACACAGAGTTCAGCTTGCGAGAGTCCAAGCACAATCTGAGGTCACCGTTTGCCTTCTCCACCATGACCACTGGAGAGTTCCACGCGGACTGAGACGGGGACACTACTCCCATCTCCAGCATTCGGTCCAACTCGGCTTCCAGGGCCTTCTGTTTAAGGGGAGAGAGCGGATAATAACGCTGCTTTATCGGCTTGCTGTCACCAGTGTCAATGACATGATGTACAAGTGAGGTCCGACCTAAGCCCACCTTATCAGTGTTCAATGAGTCAAATTTCTCAATGACCCCGTTGATTACACACCTTTGTTTAGCAGTCAAGTTGTTGTAATCCTCGAGGCCACCGTTAAGGGACACAGACTCTATAGGATTATTATCACTAAAGCTATCAAGACTAATATTTTGTAAAATTAACTTATCACTTAACTTAAATTGTTGCCAGAAATCCACTCCAAATATCATGGAGGTGGTTATACCTGGGACAACATAGAACTTGACAACTCGGATAACCGAATTGTACTCAATTGGCAAAGAGATACAACCCAGACATTGCAAGTGAGTGCTGTCTGCAGTTGTAATACGAAAAGTAGGATTGATACTCACAAGATCAAAACCCAGTTCCAAGAAGATGCGGTGCGCTCCCTTACCTAGTATAGAGCAGGAGGCACCGGAATCTAGAAGGCCTAAGACATTTAAATTTAAAACCTTAACAACTAGATACGGTCTAATGTCACTATCCCGTTTAGGAAACAGGACCTTATCAGAAATAGACTCAGATACAGAGTAATGCACAGAGTTCCTAATAAGGCCCTGGTCTACGCGTTTTTTGACTTGCTAGTATTAGCATTAGCTAGCATTAGCTTGCTAGTAGTAGCCATTAGACTAGTACAGTGTGAGCAGTCTGGGGTCTTGACTCCTTTGAGACCACACCGGAAACACACCAGCTCCCTTGACTGTGTGCAGCTGTATGCAGTGTGACCGCCCCCGCCGCAACGAAAGCATTTGCGATCGTGGGGGGTAACCGGCGTCTCCACTGCAGACACCTGCTTAGCGGGCTTTTGTACACCTTTGTTCTTAAGCTGGTGTAAGTCAGATGAAATCTCAAACTTGTCAAGAGCAGGCTCATGGAAAGCGTCTGCCCTAGTACGCGCAAGCTCCAAGCGCTTACCCAAACGTCTCAAGTCATCTACAGAGTTGACATCATGCAAGGCCAGTTCCTTCATGTAGTCAGGTCTAATGTTGTGCATGAGAATGTCCAGCTGTTCCTCACTGGGCATCTTACATGACAACCTTGAAAACATGGCTTGCATTGTACATATATAGTTAACCAAGGACTCAGAGCGGGCTTTGTGCTTTGTGCCATTATGTAAAAATTTACTTACAACAATTATAAAGATAAAATGGCACAGATAGGGATCAATTACAAAGTAAAAATGTAAATTGAGTTACAACAAAGTGTACTAAGTTAGGTAATTATGTTTCAAATTGACCTTTAGAATTTAACAAAGATTAAGGGTATACTAAGAGAGAAAAGTTTCTAAATTTTCTGATAACACTGTTCAGGTTAACATTCAAAATTACAAGGTATCAACATACCTTCAAAAAAAAAAATATAATTACAGTGAAATTCACTAAGTTAACACAGAGGTGAAGCTATAGAATAATGTATGTAATATATTAATCTATGCTAATATAATATTACAATAAATACATGTGTGTGCACCACAAAAAAAAGAAAAAAAGAAACACATAAAAGAAAAAACACAATAAGAAAAAGAAGTGGGTATGCCAAATAAAATCAAAAAATCTTTCCAAAATCACAGCTAATTTTAAATTTTTTAAATTTAGAATTTTGTGTCTTTTCCAGCCAAAGATTTAGGGAGCTGGAAGAAGACGAAAGGGAAGGTTTTGTGCTTAGCTGCTAGCACCACCAATTAACGTCCTGGAGCGTCTCGGACGATTCCAGAATGGTTTCGCCAGAGGTAACCACCTATGCACACACACTAGACTGAGACTACCGCAGAGTAGTTCTCAGAGTCTTGCCCCACGTTGGGCGCCAATTTATAACACAATGATGTTACTCACCAACTAGCGCGAGGTAGCTATGCAGAGAACTCTTTCCCAGGGCGCCTTGTTACAGAGTTTCTAGTGGGTGCGCAAGGGAGGCCAGGGCTCTGACGAAAACAGCCAATAGGGTGTACACACATATATTTATATAGTACACAGTACACTACAGAGACAATGAGATTACATAGATACAGAAAGCACAGACATACATAAGAATATTATAGGTTTAGGTATTATTAGTACAGCACTACACTAAATCAGCGTGAGGAAGTAACGTAGGCGGCTAGTTTACATGTAAAGGTATGCTGACAAAGTACTGGCCTGCAGTGTGAGCGTAGAGTGGCAGTGGCTGGTGGTAATGCCAGGTGTAGACGGCGAGCTTCTCTCACATGCAACCTGCTCGCGCAGTCCACGTATGATTGGGGTGTGGCTGTACAACTTTTCCCCGTACTAAAAAACCCAGAATCTGGGTATTGGTCGTCACAGAGTCCACTTCCTTCTGATAAGAATAGGTGAAACGCAGGAAATTCTCCTTAACAAGTCCTCAGGTTAGAACTTACAACCTCTAAAACGAAATTGAGGTGTGCTACTCAGAGTTGCTTCAAAATTCACCCCTGATTAGCGGATGGTAAAAGCAAAAGCCAAAAAAAACCACTTGGAACCAAGGCAGGGCTTTTTATATCCCCTCTCACGTGGAATCGTCCAGAATTCTCCTAAAACCTGTTTTCCTTTAATGCAAAAACGACTCGTCACCGATCTTATGACATCCTGTCATTCTGACAGCAGAAATGTCACCACAGACAACCGATTAAAAAAACGATAGATCGATTAGGGTGCTTCTACACTCCCAATGCTGCATCTACAGAAAATAAATGCTACAACCATAATTGCAATATTTCAATGTAAAACCCCTTACTTTTAGAATTTTATCTATATGATACGGTAAGAAACATTACCTTTTTATTAAGATCTGTAATTTATTGTAAAAGGGCATTACAGATACTAACGGGACAAAATAACTTTGCATTATCGTTTACGGTATTATTCATGTGCAAATTGTATTACTAATTTAACTGAATAAAATTGTTATGTTCATTATGGACCTATGGGAATTATTGTATTTTCAAAAATATCCACTGAAAAATTCCAAAAAAAATTTACAATGTGTATTCGATGCTCTAAAAACCGAAAATGCAATAAAACCTAAACTGTCGTTATACCACAATACCATACTATTCGCCGGGGAGGGCGATATAAGAGTAATTGCGAACGCCAAAATCAATATAAGAATCTTATTAGTGTCTTATTCCTATAAAACATGTGTGCTGAGGCTATTTTGCTTGTTGGGATTGTATCAAAATGCGGGACAGCGCCCGAACCACCCATAGGATAGACGAGGCCGTAGTGGTAGCCGAGGTCTGTTGGGAGTCCTGGGGTCGTCCTTCCGAGTGCTTACCCGGAGTCCCAATCGTAGGAATTAGTTAGAAAATGTGTGGTTTTTAGTCAGTAGGAGTTCGGCATAGCATCCCTGTAGGATTTTCTTCATGTTAAAAAAACTAATATTATAAAGAGAATAGATTTATAGATTTGATTGTATGCATTTATAAATCAATCTCTGTTGGACATCAAATAGGAATGACAATGTCAATCGGATTTAACGTTCAAAAATGTGTCACTATTAATAGTAATTAAAAGTAATTTAAATTACTTTTAAATATATTAAAAGTAATTTAAATCAAAAATAATGAGTAAGTTTTTTAAGGAGTATTGATAACAATTCTGGAAAAAAAATTCCCCAAATTATCTTACATTCCCTTTTTAGCTCGTTATAGTATAATTTTTTATAAAATACGAAACACATCTTTAATCAATAATGATTTAAATGCTATAAGCCGAATTTGAAGTAGATCAGACCAAGGAATCACGTTGTCCCATACAAACTTTACCCTTCTTTTTTATACCCTTGGATTACTTTCTTCAAATTGTAACAAAGAACGCTCGTGCTGAGTTTCATCACCGTACCATGAACCGTTTAGGCAATAATTGATAATAACTTTATACGACTATAGTTCTTTCATCTGCGATTCGATTTTGATGAAAAATAGCCTAAAGCCTCCCCCGAGTTGAGCTTAATCTTTTTTTGTAAACAGCAAATGAATCCGTTCAGTATCTTCGGAAATCCTGACGCTCATACAGACAGACAGACAGACAGAAAAGAATTTTAAAAACATCATTTTTGTGCTCTATTGGTGTTTTTATACCGCCCCCGCTACTTTTTTTTAAATTTTATCAATTGTACAGACACACGATTTCTACTCTCTTATTATAGTATAAGTATAGATTTATTTTATGATCCACTATACTTACCTTACTTGACTAATAACAAGTTAATATGATTTTTTTCCTTTAGGCGCGATTGGTCCAATTCGCGCCTTTTTCACATTCACATTATTAAACCGTGTAAAACAATAAATTCTGCAAATTTATGTACCAAATTTTATTTTTCTAATAATTGCCCTCCATTCTGTGACACTTTTATTTTTTAAATCGATATGAGGTTTTTGCGTGACGTAGGTATTATTTATTAACGGCCCGTACGGTCAGACGGTCACACATTGTAATTCCAAGCATATTCGTCCGGTGTACAGAAAGTGAAGGTTACCTCAGCACACACCCTACTTTTGGCTGCCAGTTTTGGTCGGTAGTGGTGGTTTCTTTTCATACGCCGGATATTATACCAATTGACCTTCATGTTTATTTAATTAGGTACCTCAAATATTTTGCATAATGACTTGCCTCATCGGTTGTTATCATAGCAGTAAGCAGAGGTAGGCCCAAGGTTCGTATTCGCTCGTATTTATACGATTTCCTATGAGTATCAAATGGTACGTTTGCTGAAAGTTTCTTAGTCGAGAAATCGATTATTGTCGAAAAAGTAACAAATATGCAACCATCCATAGGTACCTACCAAATTTTGCGTTTATAATATTAGTGTAAAACGAGAATAAATTGTAAATTGATAATAAATCTTCTGACCCCTAATGTTTATTATAGCGAGATAGCAACCAGGTGTCTATTTCAAGATGTATAATAAACCAGTCAGTCCAGTATTAAAATTGAATTCAGCCAAGCATAACCAAGGGATTTCCCAAAAACATCGCGCATCCTTATCTCGCATTCGACATACGAATGTGATAACACATAATATATGAACGAGTATAGTACATACCTACATGTATAATATATTATTATATTAGGCAATTACTAACCATGACTCGCGGCTTCGCTCGAGTGAAACGAAGACCCGCACAAATTGCTTAAGACTACTACAATAAATATAAGTAAGTACCTATGTGTTGTACTTATAAACCTTTCTCTTGAATTACTCTATCTATTGCTGAAAACAGCATTAAAATCTGTTGAGCAGTTTAAAAGATCTAAGTGCACAGGAAGAAAAAGCTAATTCATTTTGGACTATTGGCCTCCATGACCGGGGGCCTGAGGACGGTGAGAAGGCGGCTCACCGTCCTTACAGAAGCAGGCCCATGACGGCAGCGTGACGTGAGGAACTCACGCACGCCCCCCCCTTAGAAGCGGGATCACACCCGAAACCCCCAAAGACGCGGGATAGCACCCGAACCACCCCCTGGGCGTGGCCGCAGTGGTGGCCGTGGGTCTGTTGGGAGTCCTGGGACATCCTTCCGAGGGCTTACCCGGGGCTCCCAACCATAGGCTGTTGGGCGTTACGTGAGGTTTTTTAGTCAGTAGGAGTCCGGCATAACATCCATGAGGATTTTCCGTCACGTTAAACAAAAAAAAAGCTAATTCATTTTATGCTAGGTAGGTACTTATGTAAAGAAGATGCGGCCCAACCCAACCCCCCATTTCTTCATATAATCCCATGCCCCTAAATTAAAAAAATATATGTAACTAAGTAGTAATTACTTTTACTCGACTATTATACAATTTGTTTTTGCACGCTGTACCATTTATTTATAGGTATATGAGTTTAGAAAAAGAATCTTTATTCGTATACTTTTTAGTTTTTGGAGGAGAGATTTGATTGTTTGTTTGCGTCGAATAGGCACCGAAACTACTGAATCGATTTGAAAAATTCTTTGTAGGTTATGAAGCTACACTATCCCCAGGTGACATAGGTTACATTTTATTCTTGTATTCGCACGGGAATGGGAACTACGCGGGTATCCGTGTGAGGTCTGCTAGTTATAATATTATCCTTCCTGTGTGTGTTTCAACATGGCAACGGTATACTATTTTAATGTGGGCGACTAGTTAGGAAAAAAAACTTACTTTGTCCCCGCGCTTAGGTGAGGCCGCAGTGGTCGCCGTAGTTCTGTAGGGAGCCTAGGGTATCCTTCCGAGGGCTAACCCGGGGCTTCCAACCGTAGGCTGTTAGGTAAGATACGCGTGGTTTTTAGTCGGTAGGGGTCCGACATAGCATCCATGTTATGCTCTCAATCCTTTCGGGGAAGAGGAAACTGGATTTATAAGTCCTAGTCAATTTAATCCCAAGGTTTTCATAACCAGAACATTCATAAATAATAGAATTAAAAAACTATACTTGTATTAAGTATTATTCATTTGAAAAATGTCTACAAAAATAATTTCATTGTTTTATTATTATAATAATAAATCACACACATTTGTGTATTTCATTGTGTACGGTTTCAAATTATAAAAAAAATAGTTTTAATTTACAAGACTAGATAAAATCTAAAGTGGGTCAGTAATGTTTGTAAATAAAATTATCACACTATTGAAGGTTTCACGATCTTGTTTTTTCAAGCAATGAATTGTTTTGCATTTTTTTTTAAATACAGGCTATTGACGCGTGGAAATTGCGTCTAAAACCTGTTGAATTTTTATACTGTTCTCTATCGAGCCCCTAGTAGTTTTGTAAAATTTTCTAGAAAATTTATTAAGTTGGTAGGTATTATATTTATTATTATAGTAGGTATCTTTATGTAGACACGTGCTATATGAGATAAATATATCTGCCAAAAGTGTTCTTGATAACTTTGTTTGTCGACCTTGTTATAAAATGTATATTGACGTAACTATATTTAGCACTAATTACCTGGGTGAATGCTTATTAATTTATTAATAAGTGATAATAACTGAAAACGAGATCGTTTATGAACAATTTTTATGAGTGCTGTCATCACAGTCAATGTAAAATATATCTTAATTTTTGGGTATTGTTTCTGATAAATTCATGAATGCCTACTCACTAAAATTAGAAAGAGGGTAAAGGTGGAATCAAATTTTAAAACACGACGCGACGCTATGTGTCGACACCCAATGTGCACCGTGCACATTACCAACGCGCGATGCCACGACATAGGTAATAGTGATTTCTGAATACTGTTAGCTGACAGCAATAGAAGTGTATGGTTATGTGCTATGGAGTATAATGGAGTCATTAAATAATTAGCGGAAGTAACGCGGTTTTACCCGGGTAGCTCCCGTTCCCGTGGGAATATGGGAATAAAATATAGCTTATGTTACTCAGGGTGACTGTAGCTTTCCAATGGTGAAAGAATTTTTGAAATCAGTACAGCAGGTAGTTTATGAGTTTATTCATTACAAACATACACACAAAAATACAAATTTTTCCTCTTGATAATATTAGTGTAGATGAATCAGATGCATACTTTGAAGAATTTCTCAAACCACCGACGCGTCGCGTCGGGTGTTGTCTGAAAACACACGGCGCGTACTACATTGCGGCATGTATTCCCCACCATTCGGCAGTACTTCGATCTAGCACGTTTAGATCGGGTAGCGTGTTCGCGCACGGCGGCGCGTCGGGATTTGATACTGTGACTCTGGTCATAGAAAACAATACAAATTGATTCTACTCAACACGCGTTGCCTTTCATCGGATCCCGTCGCGTTTTAACATTGTGTTTCCGCTTTTCAACTTGCCAACATTTTAATTAATTATTATAAATTATTTATTAATCTCGTCACATTGGTTGTTATGAAAGCGATGAGTTACAAACTAATAAACAGATTTTCATACGGTTTTAACAAATGTTAGAATTAATTATTAATTCCACTAGGGGTGTAACGCAGACGTCAGCGTACTATTAGTTATTCTGTGACGTCAGCTTCTCGAACTAAATCGAAATAAGATCTTCAAAGGAATTAAGTCAATATGGATATCACGATGAACGCGCGAAGTATTCGTCAACAATATTCAAAGAGGGTGCTTGCTTGAGCAAAGTTCAATCGGCGTAGTACTCGTGCCTCGTAGAATTCCATAATAAAGAATGGACTTTGTGATGGTTTGCACACGAGTGTGATCGACCTCACGAGCTTGTCTTTGTTCGTCTTTGTGTGTATACGCGGCATATCGTACAAAGCAATCAAAACAGCAATATTCTTAAATTCAATTTTCCTACTAAGTACCTAATTAAATTATTAATAGCGCTTCCTGGTTTTTTTTTTGTTAATTTATTTATAGTTCGTAACCAAAAAGTCAATGACATTATGTTTCGATGACAGATACCTACTACGAATTCAACTTCAAAAAGATAAAATCTAAGTCTTCTAAAAATATAAAAAACTATCTTCCCATAAATTAAAACGAGAGTGGCAGATACTAATATCGGTCATACCTACATGATTTTGCTTAAGAAAGAGCCGCAATTCCATTGTGCAAGTAGACTGCATGTAAGGTGCAAGTTGCATGCACCTTACATGCAGCCGGTATTTTTAACCCAAACTGAAACTTGCATGCAAGTGTGACGTCCTATACAAGCAGGTACTTGTACAATTTAATCGTGGCTTTATTCAACTTTCCTTTCGAATTACCAAAATATGTTGAAACTGAAACTCGACTAACTGCCGTTTATTAAAAAACCTGAGACGCACATTATCAATAACAACGGCCCGCAATCAAATCAAATTAGAATATGCGCAAGCATTTGATCTTTCTTCTAGAGCTTCTTTTCATTACTACACACATTTCAATGAACTGATAACATAAAAAAAGAAATAGCTAACCATTGTACTGCTCATATTGAAGGCACAGTATAAAGAGAAAATTATCTGTAGGCTGTGTTGAAGGCCTTACTTCTGAATGACCTACAAACTCTACATCCTTAAAAGAATTAATGAATTTGATAGAAAGAATCTCGTGATATATCTTCATATATAAAACAAAGACGGGTTTGTTACAACACTTATAACTCAAGAACGGCCGTACCGATTTGGCCGAAAATTGGTGGGGAGGTAGCTTAGAACCAGGACACGGACATAGGATACTTTTTATCCCGTTTGACCTCGCTTTTTTTTTTTCGCTTTTTTTGGTCGATTCACTATTCTGCTGGCGACGTACACCGGTAGTCCATGACCTATGCATGAATATGCGCCATTTCTACAATAATGCGACGGGAAACATCTATCGTTAACGAAATTATTCTGACGGGAGTAAATGCGACGGGAACGGGTGATGTACTCTCTTCTGTGACGCATACGAAGTTGCGCGGGTCAGCTAGTAAATATATATTTTATTAATAAACATTATGTAGGTACTGTCCTTGTATAAAAAATCTGCTTTCGTTTGACACTGAATACTTTTCCTGTATGTAAAACATTAGATTTTGACTAACATTTTCAACTGTGGCAAAAAATAAATTTACCGAGTTTAGGTACTGTGTTTATCAAAGTGTATTGTCATGTTAATGTATTATACAAAAATTTTAATGAATAGCTTAATGTGTTGTTAAGCGCAAATTTTAAGAATGCTGATTCCGGCTATTTTCTAAACATCGAATTTTCGAAAACTTTAACGAGAAATTGAAAATACCTAATACCTACCTCATTTTAACCTACTTACTTTATAAACTAGGATAAAAATGAGGAAGCGCAGCCTTTTTGGTAATACGTTGGTATCTAGTATATTTGAAAATAATGCTATCCCCCATTATATTGTTCCGAATTACCTCTTCTATAGTCAGTCCGTTCATAGTTAATTTACCTCTAGCGCTGATGTTGGCATTGTTGATTGTCGTGTAACCATACTAAGATTTTGTTTATCCCATGTACTACCTAAACCTTAAAGTTGAAACCTATTTTGTTTTTTGCTGCCGTTTTTCGGGCGCGAAAATTATTTTAAAATGTGGAAGGAGTAATTTCGCCCTCCTTGGTGATGGTAATGAGTGTCTTTTTTAAAATCCATATCAATAAAAATAATAGTTAAGTACAATCGTATAGTAACAGAACTACGTGTTTAAGAAAGTTTTGTATATTGACAAATACTTAGATATTTCCAAAAAAAAAATTGTTAGTGCTAACGTTTACATCTTAAAATCTCCCCTATAACGCGGCAAAATGTCTTACGATGGCACTTTATTGCAATACCAACATACAGAAAACGATCTGTCAGAGGTATACTTTACCATCTGGGGCATCTATCGTCCAGAGGGTTGTAGTCGATTCGAGTCTGACTTTATAATCGAGGGGATTTCAACACGTTATATATAATAATATCAAGTCTCGATTACATGCATGCTTGGTAACGTCATTTGTGTTTATGAAGGTATTGGTTTGGTAATTAATTATGAATGAATCAATTTATTCATCAATATTTGATAACAGGAGTAATGACTCCTGCTATCAACAATAGATTGCCTGCACTGAAAAATGATGCGGCCCGTCTTCAATAAGAAAATAAAACTTAGGCCTTCAGGATTCAGGTGACTTTGTCTTTTTTGTTGCGAACATTCAAGTGTGTTCGTTTTACTAAGCTACTCGCTAGGTGACTCGCTAGGCTCTAGGCGCCAAGCAAGCCGCCTGCCTGTGCGGACGTAACCTAAGGGATAAACTCATCAGGGTGGTACCTAGACATTGCTCGTTGAGTGAACAAATTAAAGTAGCAATGAGCTGGCAATATCGAAGATTCGATAGTGCAGACGAGATTTGGAGTTGTATCGACCTTCCAGATGGGCCGTGAACCTACAAAAGGTCCCAGAAGTGTGCTATGGTGAAAATTGAGAGAGAACTACGTTCTGCAGTAGACAGCTTCAGACTGCTTGATTGGTGTCGAAATTCTGTGACGTCAAGCCATTAAACCATTCAGGCAATACCGTTTTATTTCTTCGAAAGGTCAATGTCCATAATGTAATCGAATAATTCACTAATAAACAGCCGTTGCGGCGTGCAATTTGGATTTTCCAAATATTTTAAACTTTCATATCGATTGTAGTTACTGTTACTTTGGAAGGTCGCCTGGTCATAGTAAGCTAGTCGCCATCAAAACTGTAGAGGGGAAAAACATAATCGAAGTAAATCGATTATGTTTACTCATGTACAATTTGGAATAGCTTGGCTAACTTCAGACCCAACAGAGGTCTTTTTCCAAGGACATCAGTTTTAGTTGCATCCAATTGGCTACATAATATAGCTTAGCAAATGTGTAATTGATATGAGAATTTTGTTGAAGAGATAAAAGAGAAATTCTATAATTGCGTCACAGCTTAATCGGCTTTATTGGTTGCATTGATCCAAGATAAATACATTTTCAGGCAGTGCACTCGCACTAACCGGCAATCAAGGTACAATAGGTGCTGTAATTTCTTTTCTTTTTTTGACGCCGCGAATGCGTTTCGGCACCGTCATCCCAGCTACGGGGGTTGCTGGGACGGTGTGTGGGACTCACCGGTCCCGGAAACAGGGACCGTCGTAGCCACTAAACACCGCGGTGCTCCTCCTCACCCTTTAGCCGGACTGACCGGACCTCACGTCGTCCCGGCAGAGTTGCCCCGTAAAACTTGAGGCTCTCCTCGGGGAGCCAGATGGTCGGTTTCCCGGAGCTCCATAAGGAGCTGAAGAAATCAAGCCTGCATCGCACAGCTCTCAAGTGCAGAGCGGCTGATAGGTGCTGTAATTACAGTGGTTCTGGGAGCAGGCCTATCTGAAGGTTGTCAGGTTAGATTTAAGTAGTCACACCCAGAGTACCTATCAGTCATTTTTCGCGAATAGACAAGGGCGAAGCACTTTCATGGATACGAGTTTCTTCATATGAAATCCGCCTTGGTGATAACCAGTATTGGTGACTATGACCTCTTTATTTGCACAGGTCAATAAATGCCCTTGAACTTTGATCACGGAACCCCCCATCAATATTAATTTAATCTAGGTGCTTTATATTATCTGGCAGATTAACTTTCAAATTACTTACTTTATTAACGACTTAAGTATATACTAGTATAGAATATATTATATAATCTGTGATACTAGCTTACCCGCGCTACTTCATTTACGTTACAGCAAAGATTAATTACTTAAATAGATACAGTTTCGCTTTTCTGTAAGACCTTCCTCTTGAATCAATCTTTTGCTGAACACTAAATGGAGTAGTCTAAAAGATCTAAGCGCACATACTGAAAAAGCCTTCTGATTTTATCCTATGATGATAGGCTATGGTCTCCTACAAACGTGGTAGGCTGCGTGAAAGTCACCGCGGCGTACCAACGCCACGGCACTATCCTAAATGTATTATTGTGGTCTTTTTCATGCGCTGGCATCGTCGGCCTGACATTCCTATGCTGACGCCGCGTTCGGCGTGACATGTACGCAGCCTATGGCTTTATAGGAGACCATAGCCTATAGATATTATATTTCAAGCACTCGTATCCCCGCTAGCTTAATCAATCTCTAAGTTTAGCATCTTAAGACACAGTTCGTTCTGACATGGTGAGCCTTGGTGGCATTTTCATAATTATAGGAGCGATTTTATACTTCGGAAGATACTTTGAGGTGTTGTTTCCCGGTAACATGGTAGTAGTAAACCAAGTTTAAGACTTGGGCTGAATAGAAACATGTCAACAGCAGATAGCCACAGCCTGTCTGTATCCATTTCCACACGCTGATAGGGTCAGTGTAGCATCTCTGATAAGTAAACATCCATTTTGCCGCGGTCACCTCTTTCTATTACGTTTATCTGCCCTATCTACCTTCGTAATATAAAAAATGGATCTTTAATGTGACAAAATTAAGGAAATGGATAGTGATTAGCTGTCGAGAATGTTAGTTTGATCTCTACATTAATGAAAAGAGGTGCATTAAATCAAATAATTTGACATTATCATGACGATTAAAAATGAATATAATGTGACATGTTGCACTAGAATGTTCTTCAAGAAGAGTTTTCCCCAAATTCCGTTTTGAGAGTGTTTTGTCTTACTATTCCACACCTGGATAAATGGGGATTTCTTTCTTTCCTGCATGATATCATCCATTAGCAGGTGTACCACTGACACGTGAGGCTAATTAGCACTCCAAAGGTCGATAGGGCCCATCGCATTGGGCTTTCATAACCTGATAATAATTAACTAAGACCAGAAAATCGTTCCAGTCGATCGGAGTCCCCGAACATAGATTTTTGGTATGATCAGCGCTCAGCGCTCGACGATCGCTGCAAAAAGCAGCGTCTACTAAAGTTGAGATGGTCAGGTCCTGAAATAAATGTTGTTGGAATTTCCATTTACTAAAACTTTCGTACCTTGCTGAGGACTACACGGGCGCCTAGATTTCAAACTGACACTACTTGTGTCTATCATTTTGTAGAATCAAGTACGTTTAGTGAAGTGTAGGCGTGTAATACGCATCAGCGTACCTACTCCTTCGTCGAAAAGGTATGCATGCAATAAGGATTTCAACTTGCATTATGCACTGTAATACAAGAATGACGGCAACCAGGTAATTGAGTTGAGAACTTCCGTAGTCAGTACGAGTTGCGCAGTTCTTGTGACGCCTATTGCGCATGTTGAAAACACCACAAAGCGACTCGGTATCAGTGAGACTGCTTGTGAGGCAGTGACCGCTGCCGGCAAGCCAGATGACGTAGCTAGCTCTAGAAGGTTCGATTCACGAAGCCCGACGTCAACTTACGTCACATCACCTACTTAACTGAGTGTGAAGCCTATTATGAGAAAAATTACTACATACAATGTACATAATATACTTAACGTTATGTTTAGATCGTAATATTACCTACTCTTGTTAACTCTAGTATCTATTATTGTTTCAAATGTTGACATTATCTATTCAATTTTAGAATGTCATCATCTTCATCTCAGTCCAAACAGCTCGTATAAATATATGAAATTACGAATATAACCTCCATGAATGTATTTTTTAAAGCAGTAGTACGTTTCATGCGTGCCAGGTTTATAGGGCTTATGCCGAGATCTTCAGGACCCAGACCAGCAGTTGGTACATCTGCTGACTTAGACTGGCGTCAAGGAAAACCTTGTTCCAACCCGACTGGCCAGCATGGCACAGTAAGACCCAATCACAGCAAAATGGGTGGGATAGGCTGTGTGGCAGAAGACTTTCCATGATGAGCCTATTTGTACAATTATAAGAGTGGTTACATTGCCATGTCCCTGCCTAATGTGTAATGTCGGCAATGTGACGGTATTTTTATCTGTTGCATTTTTAGCAGTTTTCGCATGACAATGACATGAAATTGCGACACAGTTACATATTCCACGTCTTATTAGTGTAACAATCTATCAGTATTTCTCTAAAGTCAGAGTATTTGGGTATAGCACCAAAATAATCTGACTTTACCCAAATACGCTAACAATCGAGAATACTAGGTACTTAATTTTTTTTTTAAGTGTGGAAATCCTACAGGGAAGCTATGCCGGACTCCTACCGACTAAAACCACATATAGCCTTACAATAGTCTATGGCCGGAAGTCCCGGGTAAGCCCTCGGAAGGATGTCCCAGGGCTCCCGGCAGACTTTGGCTACCACCGCGGCCTCGCCTAAATGGTTCGGGTACTATCCCGCGTCTGGGGTGTTTGTTCGGGTGATACCCCGCTACTTGGGGAAGGGGGGATAGTTGGGTGCTATCCCACTACTATGAGGGGCGAAGAGACATGCCACTGTCTTGGCCTGCTTCTGTAAGAACGACGAGCAGCCGACTCGCCGTTCTCAGGCCCTCAGTCATGGAGGCCGATAGTCTTGGGCGAACAGCAACCGGCGACGACCCCGTCGCCGACTGCGAAACTCGGGAGGGAGATTTCTCTCCCGCTCCCTCCCCGCTGCCAGAATACTAGGTACTTAAGTAAATTAAAATTGGACAATTTGTTTTCAAATTAGCTGCGTAATTTTATCCGGATTGTCTAGGACGTTTTGCGGTTTAACGTTTTACGATTTCGTTTCACTAAGAATAATTACAACAAAACAAGGTTTCGCTCTACATCGAACGTAATTATAAATGTTACAACTTAGGTACAACTTTTTAGTCATAAACAAACGAGTTATTCAAGATTTTCGCTGCCCAAGGTAACTTACCGGAGGAGATGGACACAATGTTATAAGTATAACCAAGAACTATAAACGACATTCGATTTCACCACCACTCCTTTTGAAGGTTGCATTATTAACTGCCTCGTTGCTCTAGTGGTCGAACCGTGCGACTGCGGATCACGAGGTCGTGGGTTCGATTCCCACCGGGGACAAAAATTTTTGTGACCCATAAATGTTTGTCTCAAGAGTCTGGGTGTTTCTATGTGTAATAAGTATGTGTTTAAAAGTAAATAAGTATTAATATCCGTGGTCTGATAACCATAACACAAGCAGGTTATTCCTAGCTTACTTTGGGATCAGATAGCGTTGTGTGAAATGTCCGTGAATATTTATTAATTACTAGCTGATGCCCGCGGCTCCGCCCGCGTGGAATGTTATTTCCGGTCACTTAGGGGTATGAAAAATAGATGTTGGCCGATTCTTAGACCTACTCAATATGCTCACAAAATTTCATGAGAATCGGTCAAGCCGTTTCGGAGGAGTACGGGAACGAACATTGTGACACATGAATTTTATATATAAGATTTATTTATTTTTATTTATCTTCTAAATGGCGACCATGGCTCCGCCCGCGTGGAATTTTGTTTCGATAGTAACCTTTTCTCGGGATAAAAGTAACTCATGTGTTATTCATAATCTTTTTCTGTGCCAATTTTCAGCCAGATCCATTCAACCGTTAAAACGTCAAAGAGTGTCAAACACCCATACATCCACTCGTAAACTTTCGCATTAATATTAGCAAGACCACACATACCATGTTGAACCGGATTGCCAGTCAATTCAAGGAGCCGAGGGACGTAGACTCGTAACGCATGCTATGCACACGTCTAGTTGCGTAAACCTCTACGATGAAGGCCGATACACGGAAACTGCTTGAATAGCAAATTGCTGCTAATTTTGTTCTACGATATGCGTGAGGTTCTACAGCTGCAATATGTAGATCTGGTTATAAAGTAGTCTTTATTAAGATTTATTTATCGATAGTTACGAAAAAGAGACTTTTATAGACTGTAGTCTGCCACCTTAGTGGTATAAAAAAGAACTAATTCATTACGAAGCAGTAAAGTAGACATACGACCAGGACGACCTATGTCCGAAATTCTGGATCGCAAAAAAAAATTTCGCAACCTTGGCCGGAACATTTAAGGAAAAATTTTACTTCTGCAACAATATTGTTGTTACTCTGTAGTTTTAACAAAATGAAAAACGAATGACCCGACCAAGGTCTGTAAAAGAGCTACGTTTCTAGGAAAGGATTTCAATAAAACCGTATTACTCCGTTGAAATCATACGCCAAAACGAGCAGAATCATGAAAGCAGGGGAGATATGGAAACTCTTCGGCTACATAATTCAAGTAAATCTACACTAATATTATAGAGAGGAAAAACTCAAAAACTACTATCCCGATTTAAAAAATTCTCACCTTCATCTTTATCTTCACTCTTTATCCATATTCCCACGGGAACGAAAGCTACAGTTTGTCTATAAAGTCGTGACATGAATGTTTGAGGAACTAAAAATAGTTATGTGTGTGGCAACACTGGCAACACGAAACATAAGTACGGGTTTTGGCGGGAATTTGAAAAGAGCGCGCGTAATTTTTTTTCAAATCTTACTAAATAATTAATTTTAATTTGTAAATAGTGAAAGTCTTGTATATAATACTCATTTTTTATTGATAATTCTTTTTTGATAATGGAGGAGGACGAGGGAGGGGGTGCTGCTCCCCCAAACCCTAAAGTAAGGAAGAGAAAGGAGGATTCATCACGGACTGACGGCGGTGGCGGTGAGGAAAGTGAATCACTTTATTTACCATTTTTAAAACCGTCATATCGTAGACTTTACCCAGAACATTCAACAAATATTGAATTTAACGTCTTTGTAGAAAGCAGGGAAAAAGAGCGCCTTGGGAATAAAAGTCCCATTTACCTCAACCACATCTTTGCCTCGGAAGTAAAGGGAGTGGTGGCGATTCGTCGCATAAATGCCAACAAAATAGTGGTAGTATTTAAGCAGTGCAACACAGCAAATAATTTACTTACCAATGAACATTTCCTAGACAAATACAAACTGAAAGCCTACATACCAGCCGCTCAAATTGAGCGAATCGGTATTATTAGACATGTCCCATCAAACATCTCAAATAAAGAGTTATACAGAAAATTATCATCAATATATGAAATAGTAGCAGTACGGAGATTCACTAAGAAAGTGGGATCAAATTGGACCCCACTTCAAACTGTCAGTATTACATTTCTGTCAAATACACTACCATCTAATGTTCAGTATGATTTGTTCTCATATAAAGTGTACGAATACATCCCACCTCTTCAGCAGTGCTATCGCTGCTTCAAATTTCACCACTCAGCCAAGGTATGTAACGGCAAACAGCGCTGTAGCTGTTGTGCAGGTGACCACAGCTATAAAGAGTGTGACAAGCCCAGCGAGCTTTGCTGTGTTAACTGCGGTGGCGCTCACTTGGCAGTATCTAGGACATGTCCAGTCAAAATGAGGAAAATAATTGAAAAAAAAGAAAAAATTAGCTATTCTAGTGTAGCAAAAACTAATGATGACAAAGATTTTCCTTCTTTGCCAGATAAGTCCTGGATAAATAAGCCTGTAAATAAGCCTGTAAATAAGCCTGTAAATAAACCTGTAAATAAGTTAATTGAAACTAAGACTGATAGAACTCTGTCTGAGAAACAGAGTAGTTCATCTGATGTAATTAAACAAATTTTAGGTAATAAAGATATATTAATGGCTCTTGTCAATACCCTAGTACAATTAGGAAATAAAACAGATGATGTACCTATCACCACAACATCTATTAAGGAGATGTTATTAAAAAATTTATCATTTTAACCTATGGATTTAAGTTCTTCCAATATTATTTCTCAATTACGGATTGCACAGTACAATATACAAAGTGCCAATAGCAAAAAACAACTTTTGATAAATTTTTTACATAACAAAACTATTGATATTTGTTTACTGAATGAAACATGGTTCAAAGATAATCAACGGTTCAATTTTAGCATACCTGGTTACAATATACACTTTAAAAACTCAAGTAATAAACATAACGGTGTAGCAATTTTAATAAGACCTTATTTACAATACAATGTTTTGGATACAACTTTTTATGAGGAAATACAAACTATTGCTATCACATTATCAACGAAATTAGGAAACATTACTATTTTAAATGTATACTGTCCTCCTAAAAGTAAACACATTCGATTGAACAGACTGCAGAATATCATATCCAATCTTCCAAAGCCCATATTTGTTAGTGGAGACTTCAACGCTCATCACATTGCCTTTGGGTGTTTGTGTACAAGAGGCCGCGGCCGAGATTTGTATAATATAATAGACGATAGTGATTTATGGATTTTAAATGATGGTAGGTTCACTACAGTCGGTAGACCTTCATGCAATCAATCAGCAATTGATGTTACTTTTGTCAGTGCTAACCTGGCACCAATTTGTGAGTGGTCCATACATGACGATGCCATGGGCAGCTACCACTACCCAACAATCACTAATATCGCAATATGTGTCGACAAGTACCAAGTTAATCCTCCTGTCGCAAAGTTTCTGTATAACAAAATGAGTGAAACGGATTGGCATAAATTTCGTGATGTATCGGAATCTATTTTTGAAGACCTGTCATTGACCATTGACAGTCCAGAATTTCAACTTGATCCAATGTCTGCATATCTGGCTTTTTGCACATGTCTGAATAAGCTTAAAGAATTACTTATCCCAAAGTTTGTTAAAACGAGTAACTTTAAAAGTAGGCCACCAGCACCCTGGTGGAATGAAACATGTGAAAAAAGCGTTAAGGCATCCTACAATGCTTTAAAAAAATATAGAAGTGATCCGTCTATGGCTAACTACATTGAATATAAAAAACTAGATGCATTAAAAAAGCGAACTATTTCTGAACAAAAAAGAAGTGGTTGGAATGATTTTTGTAATAAATTTAACAGGAACACTCCGTTAAGCACTATTTGGAATTTAATTAAACGGTTTAGGGGTTTGAAGGCTGGAAATAGATCTTATAAGGATGAATTCGTACAGCCATTTTTATCAAAATTGACAGAATCCGTTAATTTGATAGAGTTCAATTCATTTTCTAAATACTTTACTGTAAATAATAATAATCCCGACTCAGTGGTCCTATTGAATGACTTTACATGGAATGAACTAACAATGAGTTTGCAATCTAGGAAAAACACAACTCCAGGTCTTGACGATTTCCCATACATTTTAATCAAAAATCTTCATAAATCTGTACAAAATCTATTCCTCAAAATTATTAATATGCTATGGTCTCAAAAACTTGTTCCTGAACACTGGAAAACTCAGTGTGTCATTCCAATTCTCAAAGTAGATAAGCCACCTGAACTTTCAAATTCCTATCGACCCATCTCATTGTCGTCTTGTCTTGGGAAAATATTCGAAAATATGCTTAAAACTCGTATTGATTGGTATGTTGAAGCTAATAACATTATTCCTCAAATTCAGTATGGATTTCGTAGAGGTCGCAGCTGCGTAGACAGCTTCACTTCTCTTGTCGCGGATTTGAAAAGAGCCAGAAATATGCGGTTAAATACTGTATGTGTATTTTTAGATGTCCAAGGTGCTTTTGACAGTGTGGACCCTGGAATTTTGGTTGAGGTTCTGACTGGCAATCTAGGTATTCCTGGTCAAGTTTCAAAGTGGATACACGAGTTTTTAAACAGTAGAATATTGTATGTGAAACACAACAATATTCTGTACGGCCCAGAAATAGCTTGTAAAGGGACCCTTTCACCCCTGTTGTACAATTTGTATACTTGTGAGATATGTAAATATATAAGTGTAGAGAATGTACAGATTCTTCAGTTTGCTGATGATTTAGTTATATATAGTTCTGATAGTCAGCTAACTAAAACAATAAACAATATAAATGTAGCATTGGAACAACTGAAAGTCTACTACCATGATAAGCTGCATTTAAAAATAAATGCTGCCAAAAGCAGTATGATGATTTTCAGTGATGACATCCCTTGTACAAATGTTACTTACAATGGTGACACTATAGATAGGGTTACTCAACACAAATTTTTGGGCGTCGTCTTAGATCAGAAATTAAACTTCGAGGAGCATATTAAATATATATCCAAAAACGCCTTAAGAGCCGTTAATATCCTTCGATGCTTAGCTGGCGTCTCATGGGGTGCAGACCCAAAAACTCTGTCTATATTGTACAAGGCAATTGTAAGAAGTCACTTCGACTACACCACTTTAGCATATGTAAATAGTTCTTATGTACATAGATTAGATGTTATTCAAAACAAGGCCCTAAGAATTATTTCTGGAGCAATGTGCTCAACTCCAATTAGAGCAATGGAAATCGAAACTAAAATAATGCCTCTCATTATGAGACGGATAATGTTAGTTGAAAGATATTGCTTGAAATTACTAGCATTAGAGAATAGTGAAGTTACACGGAAAATTATTCCCCAATCAATTACCATATCAGAACCGCTAACTTCTGCCGATGAACTGTTGAGAGGCATCTCCCCTCAACTAAGTAGAGTATTTTTACACATTCAAAAACAGTGCACTCAAATTAGACGACAATCCCAATGGCCATGTTACTCTCACTCAATCAATAGCATTATTTTTCCCATGACGACTGTCACTCATGAAGTTTCATGCAACCACGATATTTTACAATTCCTAGACGACAATCCTCATTATTATACATTGTATACTGACGGAAGTAAGTCTAAAGATCATGTAAGATCTGCAGTATTTGATCCACAGACGAATTTCTCTCAAAGCTATGTTTTGGATAATAATTGTTCCATATTTACCGCAGAGGCATATGCAGTTTTAGAAGCACTCAAATTAATCTACCATCTAAATACCAGCAAACACTTGTTAATTTTAACTGATTCCTTAAGTCTAATAGAAGGTTTAAAAAACCTAAAGATTAACTATAAAACGAATTACATTCTATACCTAATTAAAGAGTGTATATATAAATTACACATGACAAAAATCGATGTTGCTTTTATGTGGATACCCTCTCATAGAGGTATAACTGGCAATGAGATAGCCGATAAAACTGCATATGAAGGGATTAATTCATTAGATGTTAAGCTAGTGGTTAGTGTCCCGCTGACAGATTACTACAGCTCTATAAATATAAAAATATTAGATGAGTGGAAAAGCATGTGGAAGAAAGACCAAGAGGAAAAAGGAAAATGGTATGGTTCTCTGCAAGAAGATATACCAGCACACCCATGGTACTGGAAATTGGAGTCAGCAAGTCGCGACTTCATAACGACCATAAACAGACTTCGATTTGGACATACCACCACTCCCTCCCACCTGGCTAGGTTGGGAATTGTGTCAGATAATAGGTGCAAAGACTGCAATACTCCACAAGCGGATATTGAACATTTATTTTTCTCCTGCCAAACATACAATCTGCAAAGACTGATACTCGCTAGTGAAATTAGTGAAGTTTTATTGAATGATTCCTCCCGCCGCTTGCATGATTTATTAAGAAATGTGAAGTGCTACAAACACTTATTTGATTTTATTAAAAATACTATTGGAAGAATTTAATTATCCGCCGTGTATATAATACAGTGCAGTGAACAAAGTGAAAAGTACAAACAAGTGTAAAGTGAACGCTTTTAAAAAACAAAGACATGGCTTAAAGGTCTTGTAACCAAGCCAAAACCATTTAAAAAAAAAAAAAAAAAACATAAGTACGTCAGTTGTCAATGCTATCGTCGAATTTCGTTTACTCTCTCACGTAACTTTAATGTTTGGATTAAACTGCAACAAATTGAGACCAAACTACGCATAAAGGTTTGAGAAATGAGTAAAGAAAATCGGAGTGGTGCGCAGGACGTGATTTTTAAAGTTTTCCAGTGGTGTTTCGCGGAGTACTAAGCTGGACAATTGTTGTGGGATTTTGAGGATGTTTATGAGCGAAAAGCATCTTTGGTGGGTATGTAATCGTGTTATTGTTTGTTTTGAATCTGTCTAAAGTTACAAATTTACTGAATTTACGATTTGGAGACAAAAAAAAAAGGCATTGTTTGCATATTTTTAGGTTAGAATCTTAAACTTACAATCTTTTTTTTTTTTTTTTTTTTTTTTTTTTTAAATGGCTTCTTGCTTTGCAACATACAATCTACCTATAATGTAAGTCAGTGGTTAGAACAACATGGTTATTTTATAGTACGACCTACATTTTTGATACTCAGTTCAATCTGGTTTTCTACCAATTTTTATTTTGAATTAATTGCTTCATGTCAATAGTTTTTTTTTTCTTCTTGTTCTTGGACTTTCTCGGTTTGAGAGTATGCCAAAGTCAAGTTTTTTTCATTGTGAAAATATAAATCATTTTTATGTTATGATTCTTCTTATGAGCAGCGTATTCAGGTATGTCCAAGTTTGGACTAAGTTATACTCTAGTAAGGCGGTGGTACCTTACTAGGGCTTGCTGTGGAATTCGTCGACAAACCTAAAAACTCGCGTTTCACTGCGTTTTATCACTTTCAACACTTTTGCACGTTGTCGAACCTTTATGTTTAATAATCCACCATAAATTACATATAAACACTCAAAATTACACTAGTTTTGAAAAATTATAAAAAACAATGAAACGCTTGTTTATAAGTTTCCCGCCGAATCTCATGTCAATAGTTTGTTTCCAATATGTAATTAATTTTCTTTTTTTACTCTTTTCAGGAAAATCAGAGAGTACAGTTAGGCGAATAGTTAACGAAGGTTTTAATAATGAAGGAAAGTTTGAAACTCCTGGTAAACACAGAAAAGGTCGGCAAAGAAAGAAATAGACGATTTTAATATTTGAGCACTGCGCCAAAAAAAATCCTTGTCAGATGGGGGAAAGTTACAGATAAAACATGTAATTACATGATTGTGGCAAAGCAATTGGGACTGCTAGGCACCTGCTGGTGGGTTGTAAGACGCTATTAGACCGGGGCTTCTGGATCTGATTCAATAAAACAAAAACAAAATTAAAAATGTATAATGTGTTTTATTTATTAACTCACTAGCTGATGCCCGCAGCTTCGCCCGTGTCGAATTTGTTCTCGTTCCCGCTTCCCGTAGGAACTTGTTCCCGGGATGAAAAGTAGCCTATGTGTTATTCCAGACTATAATGTATCCCTGTACCAAATTTCAGCCAGATCAGTTCAACTGTTCGAGCGTGAAAGAGTCTCACATCCACACTCATAAGCTTTCGCATTTATAATATTTGTATTGTTCCCGTTCCCGCTTCCCGTAAGAACTTATTCCGGGAATAAAAAGTAGCCATGGTTATTCCAGATTATAATGTACCCCTGTACCAAATTTCAGCCAGATCCCTTTAACCGTTCGAGCGTGTAAGAGTAATAAACATCCACACTCACAAACTGTCGCATTTATAATATTAGTAAGATTTTACTCGGAACGAACTCCTCGTATCAAAATCATTTTGGTCGTACTATATAGGGTTGCATACATGCATTCAGCAGCGCCCTCATTTAATTTCACGACTTTATAGACAAACTGTACGCGGGTGAAACCGCGTGACTTCCGTTAGTATCTATTAAAATGACTTTTATTTCAATTCAATTCAATTCAAATGTTTTATTGCAAATAATGGGTTGTTATGGTAAGTTGATGTTATGTATTACATTGTTTCCTGCCATATTCCGCCGGAAGGTATGCAATAGACATTAAAATGTCAAAAACAAACTTAATAACTAAATGTCGGTACCTATTTTTTTTTTTTTTTTTTTTTTTTTACGTGTGGAAATCCTACATGGATGCTATGCCGGACTCCTACCGTCTAAAACCACACGATGCCCTACAACTGTCTACGGCCGGGAGTCCCGGGTAAGCCCTCGGAAGGATGTCCCAGGGCTCTCGGCAGACTTTGGCGAACACTTCAACCTCGCCTATGGGGTTCGGGTGCTATCCCGCGACTGGGTAGTTGGTTCGGGTGTTAACCCGCTACTAGGGGAAGGGGGGGGGGGGGGGGAATTGGGTACTGTCCCACCACTATCACCACTATGAGGGGCAAAGAGATATTCGCCATCGTCTTGGCCTGCTTTTGTACAAACGGCGAGCAGCCAGCCCACCGTTTTTAGGCCCCCGGTCATGGAGGTCGGTAGTCTTGGGCGTATAGCAGCCTGATGTCGGTACCTATAGTCACAAATTATAATGAAATTGAGCAAAATATAATTATTATACAATTTTATGGGCTTACTGTAATATTATTACATAATATTTTATGTGTTGATCGATGGCACTTGGTAGAACTTGTTACACATATTGATAACCAATTATACCTACTGTTCCACAACTTTTACTTTGTAAACCTTTTTGGAGGCGAAACCGGTCCCTGAGCGTACAGGGTAAATGTTATTGAAATTTGATAGACTATTATGGATGAAGTGAGTATACCAACAATCAATATTCACAGATTCCTAATTAGGCACAAGTCTCCACATATACGATGAACTAACTATTCCATTCCAATGTACGTTTTTAAAACAATCTTTTTTGCAAATATCACGACAGACTTTTGGCAAAGTACTAGTGAAAATATAATAATCTGTCCTTTATTCGCATACTTCTCAAAATATTAACTTCTCATAAAGGCAACATATCAAAAGGGCAAATCCATTCTCCTTAAATACATTATGGAAAATACTTTCCTAACTTGTAGCCTGGCTCAGATATTTGGCATTGTCAGTTAACGTGGCTTTGATGTCAATCTTAAAGCAAGTGCTTGTTAACATTGGGAAAAAAATATGACCCCTATTTTTTAGTTGACTATTTTTTCTAAAACTTAATTCAGTTTTTCGAGTTTTGAATTCAGTCTGTTGGCCGTTTCGTTTTTTACTATTTAGCATATAATTATAATTATTGTTATTATTTGTTGTGGGTGGGTATAAAAAAAACTGTAATTACTGGTTTTCATATTAACTGCGCATAATTTAATTTAAAAAAGAACTTAACTCACTAGTAAGGACCAAGAATACCTCCTTGATGATCCCCAAACATCGCTAAAGTAAATATTGTACCTACGACATTGACCGATAAACTGTAGGTCTACTTATTTATTTATTTATTTATTATAATAGTACAACCACATCATACATATTTAAACATTAACAATAATGAGCACATGGTATTACATCTGATATGAATGACAATTACGGTGTACATAGCATTCACCATAAAAATATTACATTGTTTTATGTAAAGTGAGTAATTTTTAATACTAACTAGGCATAGGTAGATAAATATAAGTAGTGGTTTATTTTAATTTTAACAAAATTGGTTATGAATTGAAATAAAAAAGAAAGGACTTGGAATTCAAGTTATGCTAAATGTGTTCACTACTTTATGCCATTTCCATCATGAGCAACTGTGTTACATCTGTGCATTTTGGCTGGTAATGTAGACCGAAATGTTCTTGTAGGTACCTATGTCATTACATAGGTACCTACAAGAACATTTGGGGGTTAAATTAAAATAAGTAAACTCAAGAGCAATGCATGTTCTGATATACAATCATGCCTCTGCCTTAACACAGTTTGCCAGTCTACCCCCGTGATAACCAGGAACTATTTTTGTAGAAATCTGACCCAAAATCCTAACAGCCAAATCAAAAATATTACACATTCACAAATGCGGTCTCTGCAGTTCCAGCTTAATAATGAATTTTAATATGAAAATTCTGAACGTATAGTGGGTATATTTTTTATCATTCTGAGACAGAACTGCGAAGTCACATGGAACGTAACGGAAGGAAGTAACATTAGGGATATCCATATTATACTGCCTTGAAATTCATGATCTTTTTCCTAATAACAAAACGTAGAACACTGTTTTACAAAGTGCCATTTAATGCAAATAAAGAAAGTTAGATATATAGGTAAATGAAGTTAGAAGCTTTTATCACTTTATTGGAAAAAGAGAGAAGAGCATGTGAAACTCTAATCGCCTAAAACCACTTCGAAGCTGTAATTTTGTTCAGGAAACTGAATACCTTTGGAAGGAAATCACTGTCAATGGACTAGGTAACTACAAAATTATTTTTCAAGGACGGCTCGGATTTCTATTTTAGATCATTATACATTCCAGATATAAAACTACTGAGCGTTTAGAAGGTGATATAACAGACAGAACACATCAGGGTGAGTCATCTATCGAATTGATTGCGAATATGTATAGCGAATACGCTTAGACTGTTATCATACTAATCGAGTGATGTTGTGATTGTGCGCGTGTAACTGATAATAATATAGCCCTACTAACTGATACTGATACTAAACTGCTTTAGTTTGAAAACATATACCTAGGTACTTTTAGATTTATATGTCATGGACAATTTCAAAGTTTTGCTCACCGTGATTCATTAATTAGGTCTTTATCATGATTCCAGTTTGGGTCGGCTTGGTGTACATACATACATTCTAAGACCATCACGTCTTAGTACAATGGGACGTGACCTGGTTTGGCATTGTATGTCGGTTGATAGATTTTGTATCCATCGATATCAACTTTTTGCTAATCTCTTGTCAGAACTTTGCAATCTTTTTGTTCAAATAAAAGACACTTACTATTTTGGAGGTGTTTATTTTTCTAGAGAGTAGAGCAATAAATGGGCAAGCGACATGCATTCAAGATCATGACCTTCTCAGTAAACAGAAGCTTACGTCTGGATATAGTCCAAAAGGCTGTAAGAATATTCGGCCTTGTACACCTACTACAAGTATCCAACAGTTTCCTGCAAAGTTTATGAAATCGTTCGTTCACCTTGTGGCTAGCCTATTCACATTACGTCTTCCAATACGCGGTCATCGTTTGAAAACCTTTTAGGCCAACCATAATACTAGCAGTATTTCCTGTCAACTGACAAGTAAGTCCATCAATTTTTGGTCAAGTTGCTTTACCTATTTGAGTCCTGATGGTGAAGCTGCTTTTTTTTTTTTTTATTACTACATCTACAGACGCTTGGTCCGTACCATTTTTTAGTTATAAATGTTTATTATAAATGTAATTTAAATTAACGTCTGTCTCCGCGTTAGACAAATTCATGATTATATACAATAATATAATTACATTAATAATCTATGTAATGTAAAATAAATAAGCTAGTAGCGGCCCCGACCGTGTCGTTGCCGCTCTAAGTCAACGTTAAGGGCACGGGTTTTTTATAAAGGACAAGAGAGTATCTCTCGCCTTATCGTCCCTTCGCCGGATCGCCATTTTTAGGTTGTAATCCCTCTGTGGTCGCAACTTCAGCGCGAGTTATTAGACGCGCTGTCGCGTCGTCACTGCTGTCGTCTGTGTAGTAGACACAGGTGTTTGTGTGCCTTGAAATTGCGACCACAGCATGCGGGACACTTTGGAGGATTTGGGATTTGCGTGATGTTGTACGTACTATAACCACCTTTTCGTATGTCAATCCCTGCGATTCGTGAACCGTCAGTGTGCGAGATCCGTCGTTGTTACCGTATCCCTGGCTGATTAAGAGAGCTTTCTCAGCCTGGGTGTGGACGAGGTATAATGTGGCATCCTGTGTCGGGATCTCTGCACCTGTGAAAGGTCTCAACGACAGTGATTTAGTACGGTTTTTGAATGAGTATATGCCACTATAGATTTCACTGAGGGCATACGCTACATCCTGGGGGTTTCTGTACGTACATAACAGCTCTTTTGTTATGTTAGTAATAAGGTTGGGTCTATTATAGAACAGTGGGAATAGGTTGTCTCTATCTATGTACGGAAGCTGATTGTTATCACCGATCAATAAGGCTTCGCTGGCTTTGGCAAGCTGTATTGCCATTACTATGGAGCCAAAGTGGTTCATAAGGGCCTCGTCCACCATGAGGCGTATACACGATTCGCCCTTACTCATTCCATTGACCAGAAAGGATGCCATAGTCCGCACTCTTGTTTTGACACGATCGCCTATTCGTGGCTCCAGCTTGTCCCTAAGATCCCAGGCAGCTTCCGTAGTAGTTGTTAATATGATGTCACTTTGTAGTGAAGCTCCTTTCCAGAGCTCAATGACAGTGAACAGACTCACGTATGTCAATAATTACTGGCATAGTGGTCAGATACCCTTTGAACAAAGTGATGTTCCGTAACTTCCCGAAAAGTCCAATCGATTTGGAGTTCGCGATTGACCTTCTTTTCGGAAGTGGACTTATGTATCTAATAGTATCGTGTATCTAAAGGTATCCAGTCAGGTCGACCATTTCCAGCCTAAATTGTCCAATCATATTTGGAGTGCGGAGGATAGATGATTGCTTTGTTATGTTGATTTTTCGTGCAAATGAAGTCTTCATTCACAGATATGTAGACTAGTCTACGAGTAACAGTCGGCTAACTCATGATCAAGTGAATAATTTTCTTGTTTTTTGTTGTTGTTGTTCTATGCAAAGTAATCACTTTATCTGGGTACCTACCTAGTTTTGAATGCTAAGATGAATAAATGTTACTCTTCACGAAATCGTATATATTTTATGATATCTACATAATAATCTCAAGGTTAATTGGGCGTCAGACGAAAACGTGTGCTGACGTTTATGTTCGAGTATATTTCGAGTGCATGAGTTGACCGGTAACTCCAAGAAGCGTTTTGTTTACTTTCTCGTTTCGCCAGATGACGTAAACGTCAATTCGCTTGAAGTAGTTCAGTTTTGATAAATACAAATTGCTAAGATGAGAGGACCTGAAGAAAAGTGGTTATCGTAGCAGATTTTTGTCGCAGCAGACATTGGCAATTGCTGTGTTAAAACCACAGAACAACGCGCGCCTCTATACAACGTTGAAACTGAAAACGAAAGAGACTGACTGAAAAGACAAAGAACGTATATTTTACATCCACCGGTACAATAAGCACTACTTGTGAATTGTGAAACGTTAAGAATACACAACAAATAGGTAGTACCACCAAAGACTTCTATGGGTGAATTTCTCAAACGTAAAAATGAGGCGGCGCCACTGAAAATCATACCTCAAAGTTCAGATACGATAAATCTTTTTTTTTGTATAAGAAAGCAATTAATTACCTTAATAAAGTCATACACAATAAGTTGTAAGATATTATTTTAATTATTATTAAAAAAAGGATTTTCTATATAAAATATAATTTTGGTGGCTCGTCCACAACCTGTTTTATAAAGAAAAATCACATCCCAATCAACACACCGTCAGTTTACTAGATATACCTAATTTTATTTTAATTCTGTATTAGCTTTTCCACCTCTTGACTATTTAATTCGAGTATTTAGTGCTATATTTGATCTTATAAAAAATGTATAAGGTCCGTCCGCGATAAGTTTTAAATTTTTGTGTCAATAATAAAATCATTCTGTGAATCGTACTGAAAATAGGTACCGGGACGTTACTACCATCTTTCGAATCATTGAGACCTGTGCTGTAACGCACCAGTGCCAGTCTCGTGCCAGCTTGCTCCGACTTCCCACTAAAAACTTAAGTAATACTCTCGTAAGCCCTCGGACACGATTTCAGTAATTTTTGTGTAGATAATTTAAAACGTTTTAAGCTCGTTATTTGTTTAAATACCTAATGTATAGCGTAAGGGTTCGGTATTTGTTTAAAATAATAGTAATGTCATTATAAAATTCTGAATAGTATTTTGTCAAATCAACTTATTTGACACATTTCTAATTTTGGTGGTCTAATTTTGGTGATTTTGGTGGTGTTTGACTAATCACCAAAATTGCTTAGTTACACCAAAATTTGATTTATAGTTTCTGGGGTAATTTTAGAAATTCTATGTTTATTTTCATTAAATTAATATGGATAAAGAATTTATGCTCGAAACAGGATTCGAACCTATGTCTACCGGAATACTGTTCCGGTGCATCTACCGCTGCCGAACGTTAAGTTTTGACTCCACAGTACGTATTAAGAGTGACGCCATGCTCAGATAGCACCTTCATTTCATTATGAACTAATAAAAAAATATTATCAACAATGTGAGATACTCTTACTTCGTGCTCTGAGAATATTTTTTTCCACATTAATTGAATGAAAATTATACTAGGTGTTTAAGTATATTAGTAGTATTCCTTCCATTCCAGCATGCCAAAGAAAATATCAAAATTATCTAAAGCCGAGCGTTTAGAGAATAAAAGAAATGCCGAGAGGAAGAGAAAAGAAAAAATTAAGAAAGATCCAGAGAAACTAGAGGAATTACGAAGAAAAGAAAGAGGAAGATATCACCGAAAAAAAAAGGAAAAATCGTACCTTTGAGTGAAATGCCACCACGTGCTCGCAGAGCTCATCAAAATCGGAATCGGATTAGTTTTAAAGCATACTACGAAAGGAAAAAAAAGGACACAACTAACAAGCATTCAGCCGCATAGCCCTGATACTTGCATGCCCGCAGGCAAGTATCATCTCCTGCGCGTGCAGTTGAGATGAAGCGGCGGTTATGGCTCTACTCGTCAGCAGACTGGGACGGTCTCTGCGACTACTTTGCGTCTATTCCGTGGAGTCAGCGCTGCTTTGCAGGTGAGGCTTTATTGGAGAGCGCATCTGCGGTAGCTGGTGACATCAGTTTAGGTATGGAATACTACATTCCATACACTGATGTCGCCAGCATCCGCAAAGCTCGTCCCTGGTTCGGGCGTGAATGCACCGAGGCTGTTCATAAAAATCAGATGGCGTTTCGCGCTTGGGTCAGGGCTCGGGGAATGCGGGACCCGAACGTGGTACACCTCATGGCAGCGTATAACAGAGCCACTAGAGCCAGCGAGAGCGCCTTCAAGAGAGCGGATGCCCAGCGCGTCGCACGGCTGGATCGGGAGCTAGCCTCACACCCCACGGGTAGCCGTGGCTACTGAGAGCTGGCCAAAGCTGTGCATGCTAACTTCTGCCAACCCTCGCTGCCACCGCTGCGTTACCCCGATGGATCACTGGCTCACAAGGTCCAAGAGAAAGGCGACCTGCTAGTTAACCTCTTTGCGGCCGATTCCCGGTCGACGACTGTGGCATGCAGCCCCCCACCATCGCCGATTGTGGTTACACAATGCCAGAAATTGTCATCCGGCAGTGTGATGTGCGGGAGGTGCTGCGGTCACTCGACACGCGGAAAGCCAGTGGTCCTGACGGCATTCCGGCGGTGGTGCTGAAAAAATGTGCGGCCGAATTGGCTCCAGCATTAACGCGCCTGTATCGCCTCTCCTACTCTTCAGGGGAAGTGCCGGAGGCTTGGAGGGTGGCGAACGTACAACTGATCCCCAAGAAAGGGGATCGGTCGGACCCTGCCAACTATCGCCCTATAGCCGTCACCTCGATCATTTGTAAAATATTTGAGCTGATCAGCAACAAACGACTCATGCGCTAACTCGAGGATCACTCGCTACTCAATGATCGACAATATGGCTTTAGGCCAAAACGATCTACGGGTGACTTCCTGGCATACGTGACGCATGTTTGGGGTGAGGCTATGTAGAGGCGCGGTAAGTCGTTGGCTATTAGCCTCGATATCGCTAAAGCCTTCGATAGGGTATGGCATGCGCCCTGGACCGCATTTCACAATGGGGATCCTCGAACCTGTTCGAGTTCAATGCCCGTAAAACACAGGCGTGTGCGTTTACAGCTAAAAAACCCCTTTCCTACCCTTACCCTCTCTTCAGAATACGATGATTCTACTTGGAGATAATCTGGACATCCTTGGCATAGACGTCCGGCCCGAGCTCAATCACAAATACCATATTGAGCGATGTATTGGGCTAGCCTCGAGAAAACTAGGAGTCCTAAACAAGGTGAAGCGGTTCTTTACGCCAAACCAGAGGTGTCTGCTGTACAAAACGCAGAATACGTCCTTGCGTCGAATACTGCTCTCACCTTTGGGACGACTCCGCGAGGTACTTCCTTGACGCGCTGGACTCTATGCAGCGGCGAGCTATTCGCATTATAAACTGCCCTGAGGTAATGGAAAGTCTGGAGTCATTGGCGCAGCGAAGAACTATTGCATCTTCGGCTGCTTTCTGCCGTATCTATCACGGTGAGTGTTCTGAAGAACTCTTCAACCTACTCCCACTCTCTCCATTCTGATCCCGAACAACGCGTGCTAGACAGAGGTGTCACTCTCACACAGTGGAGAGAATCTTTGCTAGAACTGAACGATTCAAAAGATCGTTTCTCTGTCAAACCATAAAAATCTGGAACGACATGCCAGCGCACATGTTTCCCTCCTCTTACAATCCTGGGTTCTTCAAGCGGAGCGTGAAGAGGCACATCATAGGGCCGCCACGTTGAGGGCCGCTTTCTATAGTCCTACAGACTGGGACGGTGGCCCCCAATCGCTAGATGTCGCTGTGGCTTTCCATCAGGCGGCGGCTGCATCATTTTGGCAAGCTAAATATATAAAAAAAATCTATATTACATACTAGCTGAGCCCGCAACTTCGTTTACGTCACATAAGGTGTATGAAAGGAGAGGTATTTCTTCATCAGAGTCATCAAGCAGCGTCTGAAACTGCCCTGTTTGCTCTTTTATGATTAAGCCAACACGCCAGTTTAGGTTCACTCACATTCAAAGAAACCCCTACAATTAAAATTTTCAAAATATCTGATTCTTAAAAGAGTTATAACTCTTTTATTTCTAAACCGATTTACATAAAACAAACGCTAAATGTTAACTGGAGCAAACCTTAACACAATAAAAAAAACCGCATTGCAATCGGTTGAGCGGTTACTGAGATTAGCGTGCACAACCGTACAGACAAACAGATATACAGACATACAGACAAACAGACAAACAGACAAAAAATCTAAAAATCATTGTTTTGGGTTCTATTGCGTTCATAAAGCCCCCCTATAATATTTTTTCTTATTTATCTTCCATGTACAGACAGTGACCTGTTACGATTTTATTATATGTATTGATGATTGATGATTGATTGATAATGTGTCATTTAATAAAAAAATCTTATGTTAAAAGGTATTTTTATTGTCTACTAATTTTTTTGTTCCTATATCTAATTTTGGTGTTAAAATACCAATTTTGGTGTATTGACAATTTAGGTGTCGATAATATTAATGTCATTTTCGGGTTTAATTAGACTTTTCTAGCTTTCATGCAACTATTATACGTATTTCTTTATAATTATAGACTAATATTATCTACATATAGAGTAACAAAAAAAAACACCAAAATTAGGTAAAAATTCATAGATGTTGAAATTCACCCCTATATAAACAGACATTTTATATAGAAGTCTTTGAGTACCACCAGTCCACAAAGTGGCCTGTCCTGAGAAGAACTGGCAAGCAGTGGCAGTCTTTTCTTTTTGGTGCACTATTTTTAATCGTTTTAAAACACAGTTAATTAAAACAACTTGTTTAAGAATCTAACAGAGCAAACAGATCGTTTCCAGGCTTCCTTGTCCAGCAAATAATCATTGATTGTATAGGTAAGTAGGTACTAGTAATTGTGGTATAATTATGTTGTACTTCTTATAATTTCTTTCTATAACATGTTGTAAAAGCGTATACAGTATAACATGTTGTAAAAGCGTATACAGCCACCCACTACTACCATACTGACTTTATGCAGTCTACTATGAAAACCAGCAAGGTTATTTTGATGTCAAGTATTGGCACAATGCCTCCAATCGCTTAATTTTGCAAAACAAGATAATTAGGTATATTTCTATGCAATTACATAAAATGTTGAAAATTTAGTGGCATAGGTGCTACAGACTGAACGTTAACCTCTTTTGCTATGAGTACGGCTGTAGAAAAATGTTCAAACAAACGGACGAGGATGGAAAGGTCACCTAAGACAAGCAGGTGACCTTACCATGTTAGGAGGTCAGAGAGCAGCCGCTCCTAACAATGCAAAAATAACTAGCTAAGCTGTTGTATAAATACAACATTATGTATCGAAATAGTCCTGTGACTTCCGGTTGGCCAAGGTGCAAGTTCAACTGCACCCTTCCTAATTGACCCGAACAATATGCCATATCCAGTTCCCAGATCGGTCGGCTTCGGAGCTACGCGTGTGACACAACCACATTCCGTAACTACCACGAGGGAAAAGAAGGAAGAGAATGGCGGCCCTTCATAATGGAAAATCATTACAGATCTTAGCAGCCAATAAAATCGAACCCAAGCCTTGTAATCCAGTCCAGGTAAGCTTTGGTAGTAACTCGCAAAAGGTAAGATGAAGAAGAATGTCCGATAGTTTAGATTGCACGATTGGCAATGGACTTGCATCATCGACTAGTCATCGTCATTTGATCTCGATGTCTCAACGAACGTTTTTACGAGTGAGTGAGACATCCTTTTTTTACATCTAAACACGTCTATAATCATCCTTCGATCAGCATGTTCAATTAAGGTTTGGTGGTTGGCATGATTTCCGTAGATGTGGGTGGGTTTAAATTTAAACAAAGTCGAACTATCGGAAAGGGTACAGAATGGAACCAGGAAATAACCATAAACAAGTCCATAAGCCCTGTCCTGTTGTAACATAAAACATCCTTGAACGTGTTAGAAGGTGAGAGCGCAGCACCCAAATTCAGCACTGTCCTTGTTTGGAAAGAATCCAAATCGGGATACAAAATTACTAGAGACGACTAAAATAAGACGTCAATATGAGTCGCATCCCGTTGAGATGAGAAGCGTTGCAGTCGCAGCAAAAGCTGATGTATCATTTCGTGCAGTCTCGGGTATCCCTAGTAACGAGACCATTTGGCTCAAAGTGTACCTACCTACATACTGGAACCACAGTCTAAAGATCATATTTTCTCATACTGTGCTAGTACATACAATAGCCCATCATGGCGGGGCGGTAGTAATAGACATGACCCTAGAAGTGAACTGTATTAATAGTGATATCGCTACGGAGACCTGTATGGTAATACAATAAGAAGACACACCTAATCGTAAATTAAGAATCATTAAGGAAATCCATTATATTCTTACCAATATTATGTATTCAACTCCAAAACACAGTACAGTATCGTTAGATCTTTGTCCTAAGCACAATAATTTACTTGAACAAAAGGCTTGGTTGATGTCCTAACTTCTAATTTGTTGGTAAACATTCTTGCATTCTCAATCAACAAGGAATTTTTTACACCTACATGTGTACCAAGATATTTCTAATTACGCAATTGGCTAGAATGATATAACCTCACTTCTAATGGTACGTAGGTATGTTTCTTACACACTGATGCTACATTACGCCAGATACGAATACGATTGAGCACGATGCATACAACTTATCAGATCTCTTTTATCTCGTCTAGATAACTGTTATTTATGAACAATTTATATACCTAATTGAGTTTTACAATACCTAGTCATTAAAACTTACTTCCGTACTGGCTACAGAACGAGAAAAAGACATCATGAGTCTATTCTGAGTAATTCTGAGCAAATGGTCCAGGAGCCACCGCCTGTGTTTTTTATTGATTAATAACAGGCTGAATCTTTGTGAGTAGTTTCCGTTCGACGAGACGCCCAAGTTTTTCCTCTGTGAAAATTCTCGATAGAGGTAGCTAATAAAGTGCGCAGCTATAAAACATGTCGATTTGATGGAGTGTTGAAATTGTCTGACTAACCGTTTATTTTTTAATACAATGTTTAAATAATTGTATTATAAACTGTGAGGAATAATTGTCCTACAAAACGGATGGTTTGTTTGAGATCGTCCTCCACTCCGAATATGTCGAAACGACGGGGCCATAAAAATAATTAATAACAAGTTGATTTTTTGTATGCACCTTTGTAAATATTGTTAGAATCGAATGACCGTTTAGTCCTACAAATTTAGTGGTAGGATTTCTCAGTCCTACACTTCGAAGTTGTCAATTCTATGGTAATATTTTTTTCATTAATAACAGCCTAGTTTAAATTTTTTCCTATCGGGGATAAAGTGTAGAACACTATTTTATCACTGGCCTACAAAAAAAGTAGTATGTATATACAGGGTGAATTTTTGAAAAGGGCTTGGATGGGCAAATCCGAAACTATAAGGAATAGCTAAAAATGCTCAAAGGAGTCACGAGCCCGATTTTGATAAAAATTAAAACCTCATCATTAGATTTCTGAAAAACCAATAATCCTAGCCGGGAATCGAACCCATTGATTTTGAAAAAAAAACACACCCTTTATTATTACCTACACCATACTATGTGTCGCTGATAAGGATCAAATTCTGCGAAGTAATGCTATACGGCAAATTTAAGGAAATTTTGGAATTTTAATAGAATTCATATTTCATGTACCTACCTAAATTTTGTATCATAATTTGTTTCGTTCGAAATCCCAGAATAGATCATAACTATTCCGTGTTTTAAATCATGCTCAGAATGATTCTTTGGAGAATATTCTAAACGGAATCAATAATATTGAATGCAGTACGATCCTTGAGGTCTCGAATCCAGCTATGTATTGATAACAATGGTCCACATTTTGAACAATTAATCAGTTAACCTAAGAAAAATAAATTGTATTTTGTTAAAGATGAGCACTTTCCTTTAGTTTGCCGTATGTCATTGCTTCCCAGAATAAGATCCTTAATAGCAACACTATCGTATGGTGTAATAATATAGGTTGTGTTTTTTTTTCAAAATCAATGGGATCGATTCCCAGCTGGGATTATTGATTTTTCAAAAATCTAATGATGAGGTTTTAAGTTTCATCAAAATCGGGCTCGCCCTTTGAGCATTTTTCGCTATTCCGTATAGTTTCGGATTTGGCCATCCAATCCCTTTTGAAATATTCATTCTGTATATAATTAAATATACATATATCAAGCGGTCCTGATAAGCATGTACCATTTTCCACTATACTTGGAATAAGCACGATTAGCAGCATGGAACAGAACTGGGACTCTCGTTGCGGACGTACCGTGTTCGATCCCTTGGAGAATTTTTTTTTTTTAATCGGGGAACACAAATTGTCAACAATATTGGAAGAATGAATTTCCGTCGCGTATTGAATAAATTAATTATTAATTATTAATTATTTTTCTAATTATTTATTAAATTGCGGATGGGCATTAATTGATGGAAAGTACCATTATTATTGGTTTGATGGTCCGCACAGTCCATCTCTGGGAGAGTTGACTGCAGTTGAGATGACATTTCTTCTGATGACGAGGAAGATGAAGACGACACAGAAGCATCGGATGAAGCGTCGACATCGGAATCCGACGACGATTAATTTTTTTATTCTTCTGTTTCTATATGTTTTTATTTATTTTAATAATTGTATTTTTTTATTTTCATTTTTTCATTTTTGAAAACTGTTTTGTTTAAAAATGTATTGATCAAGCTTGCGAATACATGTCTCCAAGCACCAAAACAACAGCAACGAAATAATGTCATATATTTTTTATTTTCTTGTAGGACTAGCGATACATACCCATTTTTTTGTAGGACACTGTTTGATTTAGGCAAAGGATGCACTAACTCATGATGTGTTTCTTTGTCCTACGGTTATTAATGAAAAAAATATTACCATAGAATTGACAACTTCGAAGTGTCGGACTGAGAAATACTACCACTAAATTTGTAGGACTAAACGGTCATTCCATTCTAACAATATTTACAAAGGTGCATACAAAAAATCAGCTTGTTATTAATTATTTTTATGGCCCCGTCGTTTCGACATATTCGGAGTGGAGGACGCTCTCAAACAAACCATCCGGTTTGTAGGACAATTATTCCTCCCAGTTTATAATACAATTATTTAAACATTGTAATAAAAAATAAACGGTTAGTCAGACAATTTCAACACTCCATCAAATCGACATGTTTTATAGCTGCGCACTTTATTAGCTACCTCTATCGAGAACTTCACACAGGAAAAACTTGGGCGTCTCGTCGAACGGAAACTACTCACAAAGATTCAGCCTGTTATTAATCAATAAAAAACACAGGCGGTGGCTCCTGGACCAAGGCACAATTCTTACCATCTGCGCAGGATACTTTTTATCTTCCTGGAACAGATATTGCGACCTTACCGACAGGTTAAGATGTTTGTGTAATCACAAATCGTCCTTTGTGTTGATATTTATCAGACGGTCCCTATTAGCACAGTATAAAGAGAATAAACCTATGATCTGTCGGCTGTGCTCTTAATAATTAGATAAATGGATGTTTTACGCTATGTGAATGTCAGAACTCAGAATAGCAGATAGAAGAATGCCCGTTGACTACAGAAAGGGTGATGAATATTACGTCTCGCTTACACAGGAGCGCCGTTCTCTCCATATATTAGAAAAAACTACCGTAGTTATTTATTATGAGTCAGTTCCTTACGTCAATAAACTATTTGTAAGAGGTTTGAATAATTATCTGTGTAGCCGCAGAAACATGTTTATAGCAGCAAAATTCTAAATACGAGGGCAATAAAGTAATACGGTATTTACTGACTTCGCAATATCCTGGAATCGTTTAAAAGAAATCGTTTTGTTTTGCAGCCTTCTAATTATACGGCTTGTGTGATACGAATCTGTCAAACAAAGATACACGCGACAAGACAGATCAAGGTGATATCAATTCTTGCGGTTGCGTTTGCGTTCTAGATTACGCTTTGTACAAACTACGAGTCTGAATTTGTTGCCATCCAAGCGCTTCAACGCAGTGTAATTTATCTACACTACAGCATCCTTGCTTTTTGGCTTTAAGGAGTCTAGTATGGATGCCAATAGTCACCTATTGGCATCCATGTAGTTCTCGGTCTCAAGACTGTTTGGAGTTTTTGAATTCATTATAGTCATTTCATTCTATTGTTAAAATATATTGTGTTTGTCTTAAAGTTAGCTTCGTTGATATTGACTTGTAACCAAGTTCATTACCTTAGGCGAGGCCGCAGTGGTAGTCGTAGGTCTGTTAGAAGTCCTGGGACATCCTACCGAGGGCTTACCCGGGGCTCCCAACCGTAGGCTGTTGGGCAGGATACGTGACTAGTCGGTAGGAGTCCGGCATAACATCCATGAGGATTTTCCCTCACGTTAAAAAAGCCAAGCTATTTAATCTTTCAGAAAATATTTTTACAGTTTTTTGACTTGACATTTTGACTAGGTTGCACCAGTTGTGGTCATCAGTAGTGTGCTCGTGACAACAACTAATGAAATCCGGTCTAACACCACTCAAAGTAGGTAAACAGGCATGCCTATTTTTATACGTTTACGAATAGATCCATCGTATTGGAAAATAGGAATGTGTGTAATAGGCACCTACCTAAATACTTATTCAACTCGGATGTCTGATAAATGTTAAAAAATACTTCTCAGTGACAAAGTGGCTGCTTATTTGCATATAGTTCTTTGTAAATATGATACGCAAACTGCGCAAACGTTCTCTAGTATTTATAAATTCTAACAATTATATAAGTAGGTACACATTTTGAAAAGTACGGAAATACTTTATTACGTTTTAATTTATTTTGAAGGCTACAAAGAGGTGTACCAGCTTTAATGCGTTCAATGGCTAGCACTACTCTATGGCACAACTCTTTAATGTCACCAAATCAAAGATAAAGAACTTGACCTGTTTAGGGATACAGCCTACTAGATTCTCAATCCTAGAACTAGAAAGCCCTTAAGATGTTACCAATAAACTATATTAGTAAACTGCTCAGCCGTTTGTAAATGTGAGATAAAACACTTTTCAGTGCCTAAGTTCCCGTCTAAAATGGCAGTCGATATGCCAAGTTCAAGGTCTATACGGGCGGCTTGAAAATTTTCAACAGCAGGCAGACAGAACCTTCAACAAGGCAATACGGCTCACCACCTGTTACGTAGGACAAAATCTATAAAGCTGAAATCTGCCCTGCTCCAGCTCTGCCTACCGCTTCGGGGATTAAAGGTGTGATCATACATGTATGTATGTATGAAAATTTCCGTCTACGCATTCACGTCTATGATCAAGAATCGCCCTCGAAACTCATGAAAGTCGGTTACAAAAAGTACCAACGTATCGAGCGACGAGACGGCGACGTTGTACATTCACAACTAGGTCATCCCAGGGCTTCGCTCGTATCATTTCAAGCCTACAGACGGCTAGACTGCTGCCGCCGAGCAAACTGGAAATCGATATCTAGAAAGAATAACCACCTGAGGCGTAGTTTTCAGCTCAAGGACGTATGCATAATTTGCAAAGGTATGTAAGTTATGCAATACAATCAAATAGTAAGAGTAGCTACCGATAAAACAGTAGGTATTCAAAGATTGTGAAGGCTTTGATTGCCTGAATGTATTTTTAATTAAATAAAGGAACCTATTTATTTAGTTGCTAGAGGATGCCTGCACGCCTGCACGCGTATTTCTCGATGGATTATGAAGTTTTTCTGAATTAGAGTTAGCATAACATATTTTTATCTATCACTCACCCGACTACATAGGTATTCGAATTTTTAAAAAAATCACTACGCAACAAACACTGAGGTACTTACATAATATATTAGTGTTTTATAATAAGGATATTAATGAATAATACATATTAGAATATAAATAAGCCCCATTAAATTGAATACCTACCTCGAACCACATTTCCTATTAAATTGAAAGCCCTTACGAGCTGTCCTATACCCTTCTGGGTATAGGACTATACATACATAAATTGGCTACCTATCAAACTAGGATATTGTGACAATTTAGAAGCAGAGAAAAAGTTAGTACCTACAAGCAGTGAATTATGAGTGTTGCATCAAAATCTTTGTGGGTCCACAACGATCTATCTATAATTCTATAATATTTATGCTTAGGTACTGGAGGCCCTTTGGATGTCGAAATTTAAAAGTAATAGATACATGAAAAACGTTCTTCTCCAATAAACCTTAACTGTGGCAATTTTTAAGTCTTTTAGTTTGGCGCAATTGTCTTCAAAAGGGGTAAAAGGATGACTGTGGAAAAGTCGTGACATAGGTGCTCTTAGCACAACTCTCAGACGATGGTGGTGTGCTCTCACAATGGATTGACTTTCATTTCTCTCATACCAGTTTGCTCTTAACTGACTTTCATATCTTTCAGTCTAGTTTGGCCTCACAATGAATTCGCTTTAAATATCAAGACATTTGTTATCAGAATAAATTGATTTCAATTTGGAACTCATTCATAAAATCGGCTAAGTGCGAGTCGGACTTGCGCACAGAGGGTTACGTACCAAAAAACGGCTAAAAATCACGTTTGTTCTATGACTGACCCCTTATTACTGATTTTAGTAAATATTAAGATTATTTTTGAAAGGCAATTAGTATGCTAGCTAACTGATCATAAATTTTAATAAGTGTTAAGCATCTTAAGCTAAGTGGTTAAGCATCTTCCACGGAATGCGAGAAGATGCAGGTTCGAATCCTGCTCGAAACCAATTCTTTTTCCATATTTAAAATAAAAATTTTAGTATAAGCCCCGCACGTTGATATTGCGCTTGGCGGCCATCTTGATGACCACTTGGTGACGTATGTCCGTCGAGCAGTCAGTACTAAAAAAAATACCGTATGCAGCTTCGCGAGGCCAGCGCGCGCTCGCGCTACGTCACGATGACGTCACTTAGCTGTCATTATGACAAGGTTCCAGCGCATTACCAACTTGCGGGGCTTATAAATGTTGTTATAGCGGCTCTCTAGCTATCACGGTTTCTGAGATACAGCGTCATGACGGACAGACAGTCAGAGAGACAGACAGCGAAGTCTCATGAATAGGGCCCCGTTTTTACGCTTTGGTTACGGAACCCTAAAAATGACATCGCTGGTGAGGAGGTTGCGGTACAGTCGCAATTGCATTCAGATAACTGTTGCGTGTAGCTGCTACTTTATAATTAAAGCTTAGAAACATAGAATTATTACCGTTACTAACACTAGGAAATAAGTGTTTATTTTGTATTACTAACATAAATAGATGCACTTGTACTCTGAAATAAATAAATTATTAAAAAAAATGTAAATTTTATTATTGTTTGGAAAATATGAATTAGTAAATATAATTACAGGTAACATGGCGTTAAGTAATTAGTTTTAAATTTAACAATTAAAGAAATCGTAACGCACTTTTTATAATTCGTATTTTTGGCAATGGTTTTCTACCTGCGATATACTTAGAGGTCACAATTTGAAGGATTTTAGGCCTATTCTTTTCCTATCAAGCAACAAATAGGTATGTATAACTAGCTGACGCCCGCGTTAAGTTTTGTTCCCGTTTCCGCTTCCCGTGGGAACTTATTTCTGGGATAAAAAGTAGCCTATGTGTTATTCCAGACCTATATCTACCCCTGTGCAGAATTTCAGCCAGATCCGTTCAGCCGTTAGAGCGTGAAAGAGTAACAAACATCCACACTCACAGACTTTCGCCTTTATAATATTAGTAGGATATGACATTGTCAGGAAAAATATCTATGTGTAGGTAGACCAGGTAGGTACTGTTAACTCCCCACAGTAAAAAGGTATGTCAAATTTGCTCTCTTCATCTTTTTAATTTCTCCATAAAGCGGACACTAGGATCCATATTCTAGTAGGCCTGGATTTTAGACTGGGGTTTCGCTTTATTGGTTGCTAGTGGAGTAGGTACGTTCCCATTAATAAACTCCTTCTTTTTATGATTAAAACAAATAAGTATGTAGTAGTGACCGACCGAAGTTTCGGTTTCGGTTTCGGTTTCGGCCAGTTTCGGCCAAAAAATCGAGTTTCGGCCGCAGTTTCGGTTTCGGCCAAAATGGGCCGAAACTTTCGGCCGGGCCGAAACTCACGTGTTCGTGAATTTTGAGTGCCTGGTTCTGCTTGTGACGTGGTTGGGGTCAGCCCAACCAGTTAATATGTTACTAATCTAAGATTTAGAGATTTACAAACGAATTGCAATCAATAGTTACAATAAAACAATTTTATTCAAACTAGAAGCAATTACAATCAATGAGAAGTATTAGACAGTTACCCCTGTCTTATGTCTTAGACCACCTTTTTAGGGTCCCGTTTTTACTTTTTGGTTACGGAATCCTAAAAAGGTGATATAGGACGTTACATAAACCTACCCCTTTGTAGTCGGTTCCGTACAAAGGGTAAAAATAGAATGGTAGCCATTACTAAGACTTCGTTGGTCGTCTGTCTGTCTGTCAGCAGGCTGTAAATCATGCACTGTGATAGTTAGACAGTTCAAATTTTCACAGATGATGTATTTCTGTTGCCGCTATACTCGTAGAAACAAGTAATAAAATATGGCCAAAATAACAATATTAAAGGAGGCCTCCCATACAATCATTGGCGATACATCGAGAGACCACAACTGAGTGCTAGCACGGCGAAGAACGCAGCTAGGATACGGGGCTCAACTCATTCGTAGAGTGCCCAGCTTGGGGGCATCAGCGTCAGATCGTCGTGGCAAGTCTAGAGGCGGACATTAACTAGCTGAAGACCACAGTGCCAACCAAAATCTCCAGCAGGAGTAAATGGGACGCCGCCGCTTGTTTCTACGAGCAGCTGTGCTATTCTCTAAAAAAACAGCCTTGCGTACAGCGCTGCCCACAGCGGCGAGTTATTCGGTTATATATTACAATACCAGAAGTCAGAATGCCTTTACTTGAAATGCATTACCCCAAAATACCCGAAATACCAATATTTAAAAGGCCAAGTATGTACTCTTTTGAATATTAGTATTTCGATTTCGGGTATTTTGGGCTAATGCATTTTAAGTAAAGGCATTCTGACTTCTGGTATTGTATGTGGGCAGCGCTGTACGCAAGGCTGTTTTTTTAGAGAATAGCACTGCAGGTCATGTTTGTGAGTGAGATGGCAGGGTCGAAGCGGAAGAGAACTCCCGAGTTCCAGAGTCTGGAGTGAAGGCGCCGCAGGGTTGTCTTCACCCAAGACTATAGGTCTCCATGACAGGGGCCAGAAGACGGTGGGAATGCTGCTGGCCGTCCTTACAGAAGCAGGCCCAAGACTGTGACATGACGTAAGAGGTTTATGCATACCTCATGCCCCAAGTATAAGGATAACACCGCAACCAACCCTAAAGACGCGGGAGAGAACTCCCATGCGAGACGGCAGTGGTAGCCAAAGTCTGTCGAGAATCTTGAGACACCCTTCCGAGGAATTACCCGGGACACCCTCCGTAGCTAGTAGTAAGCATCTGTGACAACCAGTAGGATAGAGCGCCGGGGCTCCTCTCCAACTACTCGTCCATGACCGGTTTGACAGCCTCGATTGTGTCGATTCCCCCTCTTGGTTGCTCAATTTGCACCTTCTACGTCTCCTTAGTTTCCTGGTGGAGCTCAGACCGCCGAGCATCGGTTTCTCGAGACGCAGGCCGATGGTCCCACCAGCGCCTCCTTGCGCCATTTAAACAATGAAGGTACGGACGCACGCAAGGACCTTCGTTTCTAGGTCTTATGGAGGGTTCCTGGCTAGGAGACATGCCGACTCAACTGAGATCATGCGGTATCTCCTATCATGCTGACGGCCATCGTCTTCTGCGGGTTAAGCAATCTAGCCGCATTGCTTGCCGCCTGGGTCTCCGTCCATACGGGGACCCGTATAGGGCCATGCTCCGCACGATCCCAAAGTCCAGTCTCCTGCCGGGTCCTTGATGTTGGGCAACAACCGCGAGAGTGCGGCTGCGGTTAGTTTTGGGACCAAACTTCGGAAGTGGTATCCGAAGTTTTACCGGCCATTGAGTACGAGCCCAGATACGTCAACGTGGGCTCGATGCCGGTGCTGACGCTCCCTACCTGTAAGGGTGCCATCACACGGACTGCATCGCAGCGACTGCGCGCAGTTGATATATTCAACTTCGCGCAGTTCGTTACAGTCGTGTCGAACTGCGCGAAGTTGACGGTACGACTGTATGCAGTTGATATTGACTTCACACGACTGCAGCCGACTGCGTGCAGTTGATATCTTAACTGTATGCAGTCGAACATATAACTGCATGCAGTTGAATATATCGACTGCGCGCAGTCGCTGCGATGCAGTCCGTGTGATTGCAGCCTAAGTTGTATCCCGCAAGTGGCCCCTTCCAAGGTCCGTGAAAGCACAGGTCCTCGAATTTGTTAAGGGCGTTAACCTAGCCGCCGTATTTGACCAACGACTTGAGCAACCCCTGCCGTGGCCTTTAGGAGTGCGTATCGGTGCGTTGCTCCTCGCACTGTAACGAGGGTGATACCTCTGAGTCAAGGACCACGTAGCACTCAATCGTAACCGATGTTACACAGAAGCTGCTCTAAGACCGATCCCTGTGGGACACTGAACGGCACATCTCGCCAACCCGGCCCTAGCCAGTTCGGGTAAGTTATAGCCCTCTCGGAAAGATAGGCCCGGGCAGCTCGACGGAGGTAGCGATGGATTCCATTATAAATAAGTGCCTCCCTAACGCAGCTCCAGGGCAAAGTGTTGAAGGCGTTGGCGGTGTCAAGAGACACTGCCACCACCACCTTACCCCTGTACTGTTGACGCCATAACAAAATATACCTACTAAAATTGAAAGCGCTCGTGGCTCCGAGTTTAATATGCCTCTGCCTACCCCTTCGGGGATAAAGGCGTGACCATATATAGGTATGATAAATCTGAAAAAAAAAATCTACACAAATCAAACGTAATTTCTGTAACAGAACCCTCTGTGCGCGAATCCGACTCGCACTTGGCTGGTTTTTTTTTTCAATATGAACACGTGAGTTTCGGTTTCGGTTTCGGCCGAAACTGACCCTGGGGCCGAAAGTTTGGTTTCGGTTTCGGTTTCGGCTGAAAAACCAGTTTCGGTCGGACACTAGTATGTAGCTACAGCTATCCAGGCGCGTATTCAGTAGGGACCATAATGTTTTGCGTCGGACAGCTGAACTAAACCCGAATTTTTAATTAAACGAAGTAAATTGACTGTAGCGTCTGTAGCTACACTTCGTCATAGAAAGTAAACAACATTGTATGAAGAAGTGACATTAGTTGCTGTCAATTTACTTCGTCTAATTAAAAACTCCCTTTTAGCGTTTAATTTTTCTTTCTGAATCCCTTTATCAATCAAATCAGCCTATGACAGACCAGCGCTGGACGTGACCTCTCCCAATTTATGATACAACACACGGTCCTGCAACTCCTTCCGCATCCAGTGTCAGCCTGCGATCTTTCTAGGTCGTCGGTCCATCCAGGGCTCCAGGCATATCTGGCTGAATAAAAATCTAACAAGCACTATCCTTTTTCTGGGAGTGATTGACTCATCAAACAGTTCCTGCGACATACCACCAAGGCCCAAAGATAAGTTGGTACTCTTTTCCGCCTTCGTTGCATTTATTTAAAACTAGCTGTTACCCGCGTCTTCGACCGCGTGGAAGTAGTTATCGCGTAAAATCATAACCCTCCTCGCACAGTCGGTTAAAAAGTAGCCTATGTCCTTCCCAGGGCCTCGAACTATCCCTATACCAAATTTCATCTCAATCGCTTCAGCTGTTTAGGCGTGAAAGCGTAACAGACAGACAGACAGAGAGATAGACAGACAGAGTTACTTTCGCATTTATAATATTAGTAGAGATAACATTTCTAAGAGACATACTTCTACCAGTTTGCGCGAACGTTTTTGCGGGATTCCTATTGAATTTCTACGTCAATGGAATTAGATATTTGTTATCCTCATGTCTGTAGGCGTCATTGGATTTGATGGCAATAGACTTAAATAACTCCAGAAAATCCTATCACTTGTTGAGGCGGACAAATTGTTCAATTATGAGTAATTGTGTACTATTTATGAGTAATTGTGAAGGTACCTACTACTAGTTACGAGTAGCTATGTACTACCGAGTTTTGCAGGAACGGGTGGAGATGGAGACGTTTCTCCGACCAGGTATTGTCTCCTGCATCCTCGCTCGCCACTCCTGCATCACAAAATGAAAGTTTTCGCGGTGGAGAATGATTAAACAGCCATATCAACCCATGGGTTTCGGCCCGTCAGGCATCACGCCTACGCTATGTACTATTATGATATGTCGGCTGTGGTACTATGGAGTATTGAAGGATACGTTTCTCCGACCAGGTGCCGTCATCACGCCTGGCAGGCCGAGTCCCAAGGGATGGAACTGATGGGATGATATTGGGCTGTAAATCATTCTCCACCGCGAGAACTTTTAAATTGTGATGTAGGATTCTTTCAATACAACTTCGTCTCGTAGCGCAGGCAGCGGCAGCCAGCAGGCAGGTATTTAATACTATGAAGTTAACACAATCTCTACAACTTTAGAAGCAGATAAAACGAAAAATATTGTGAACCCGATAACTACATTGTTTTGTCAGAAGCCATTGTTAGACAGGTGACTAGGAATTGCAAGTTATGTTTGAGTATCATTGACGTTTATGACAGTGAGTTTTTCAAACCCCAAGATACCTGAAGACGCGCGCCTTCAAGTATCTTGGGATTTGAAAAACTCGACCGACTTTTTTTTGGCCGTTTCTTAAGCCGATTTGAATAAGAACGTACCTATAGCGAAAGAGTCTATTCGAATTGACGTAAAAATCAGCCTACAAAATTCTAACGTGAGCGTAATTTTCTAAAGCGTAAGCTAACTCTAGTGGGTAATTCAGCAATACTCAAGTACAGAGCATCATTTCGTAATAGGCACAACTCTCTCTGATGTACTTACTTACAATAGCATATCTATAAACCCTATTGAGTATAATGCACTTCGAGTTGGCGGCTACCGGTATTATCTAGCTCTAGGATGAAGTAGCCACGTAAAACAAACTACCCAGACAATAGATGTAATAATTGTTGTAGAATAACTTAGCCCATTGTAATGCAGATATTTGAAAACGATCTGACGTTTCTATTAATAAAATAACAGCCGCCATAGTTGATTAGACGACCTTCCAATATAATCCTGACCTGTTAACGAGGCCTTGACCTCGAGCGGCCCAAAAATACCTAATGATTCAATACTATCGGAACTAGTTGTAGTTGTACTGTATTAGTAACCAGTTTCCTCAGTACTTAAAAATAAGAAACCAGTTTAAATTTACTGAATAGTAAATAAATACTCTACTTGAGTGTATTGTTGAATGAAACCAAGTGTTATAGGATACATAGAACTTGGAAATAAGAAAAAAGATTAAGTACTTAAGTAGGTATAAGAAAATGATATCTATTAATTCCATTGCAACGCGATGGCTTGGAAGATGATTGTCATCAAATAAAATTACTGACAATTTTTTTTTCCCGAGTTCTATGAAGCCTAATAAGCTAGTTAGGATTACTGAAAACAAACTAAGAAATAACTAAAATTAATTTATTAAATAACCTCATTAACTTACGGATTCCATACACGGTCAACCCTATACCCTATATATACAGTTCGGGCTGCTTATTCTATATTTACATCACGTGCAGGACAGGCTTGAATCACAGAAAGATAATATATAAGTGACCTAGACCGGCGCACCGACCTCTTCTTGGTACGACCTCGTTAGATGTGCAGCAGCCGCTGTGAGTTGCTTGAGGGACCTTCGTAGTCCCCGCAAATGTCGCCTGCACGCTGCCGCAGCCCTTGCAGCAGATTCTCTCTCATCCTCACCCTCAATACCAGAATCTCCCGCAGCACTAGAAGCATCACTTTCAGTATCACTAATATCAGATACCCGTCTGCCTCTTTCTACAGTTTCTTCAGTTTCGCCGTTAGACCACAGCAACTCAGTCTTCAAATCGTTGAGCATTGAGAACATGTTGAACGGGTCATCGTCGCCTTCCTGTGGCAGATTCATCAGGCGACTTGGCACAAGTACGGTGTCATCCATTACGTTCACCATTTTGACGAACTTTTCCATGTCATTAAGTATACTCTGTTTTGAGAACTCGGTGTCGTCATGCCTGGCGATTTTGCGTAAGGTGTTCCTGTAACAATAGAAAACAGTACGTCAGGAAATGTGTAATAACTCAGGAAAACTGTTCCGCATGTAGATAGGAAGTAAGTAATTTTATTTTCTATCTTAAATTACTAAGTAAATGGTAGAAGCCATTTTTGAAATAAAGCATCATCATCTGAGCTTCAGCCCCAGTTTCATTCAAAGTCCCTCTACCATACCATACACAATTCAGCATCTTAATAAGTGAGACTATTAAGAGAGAACAAGGGCTGCGATGAATTTGCGAAATACGTGACTATTTAAAAATAAGGTATTGACTGCACCTGGAGAACCCAATACTACCATAAGAATCAGAATTAAACCTGATTTACTGTGATACCACAGTCTACGGATCATACTCTTTATACTGTGCCCTGTGCCTACTGTGTGATAAGTATAGCTGTAGTTATATAGTATTTGGACGAAATCCATGGTTCATATTCCCCTGTTTTCTCCTTGAAAACAGAACCAATTTAAATATATTTGATACCTACAATTTTTTGGAACAAAAGGTATGTCCAGGTTCATATTTCTTTTATTTTAAGTTAAAAGCTTTTCAAATTTGTCTGGAATTGTCATATTTTCTGTATGGGACATACCTATTATGATGCAGCATAACGTTTGATTTTTTAAAATTTAAAGAGCCATTATGTAGGAGAATATAGGGGAGTATGTTTCTATGGAATAAGCACTAGCCATCTTCCCTCTTAACACACATAAATCTTCTCCCTCTGGTCCCCTACTGATGTATGACTTTACATGTGTGTATAAACACACATAAATAACATTGTTATTAATTGTGTAGGTATCTAGGTACGTTTACACACAATTATTTATTGTAATATAGGTATAATCATTAAGGGTTGCCTTCCTTTCTTCTTTCTTTCAGATTGTATTTTTAATTCTACAGAATACTAGACCACTACAAAGTACTTTTGAATGCAGTATGTACTTATCCACATATTAGTTGATAAGAATCAAGAAATATTCTAGCTCAAAATTGAATAGTCATTCAGTTTAAATTGAATTTTCCATTTCAATTTATTCTGAAAGTCTGCATTCAAATTCCATTAATTAACAATCAGGTGTGAATTCCTATGTTAATAAACTATTGTTTACAAATTTGACATTGAATAGCCTCTGTTTCTTTAATTATAATAGGTTTCTATTTACATATTTTAAATAATGTTTTCAGGGTTCCATACCCCAAGTTTAGAAACGGGACCCTATCACTGAGACTCCGCTGTCCATCTGTAACCACTAGTGGACGTCACGCGGTTTCACCCGCGTAACTCCTGTTCCCGTGGGAATATGGGAATAAAGTATAGCCTATGTTCACTGCAAAGAGTGTAGCTTCCCAACAGATAAAGATTTTTTCAAATCGGCCCAGTAGTTCCAGAGCCTATTCGATGCAAACAATCAAATCTTTCCTGTTTATAATATTAGTATAGATGATAGCATGAGCACAGAGAATATATTACTGTTGCCGCTAATTAATTAACAACAAATAGGTACCAAGAACAGAAAAAGAAATTAAGGAGGGCTCCCACCCAACAAACATGAATTTTTCTGCGGTTTTGAGTATGAAACCTTTAGTGTGCGAGTCCTACAACAAATTCAGCAAAGTGTTTTCATAAGTGCCTACTTATATTATCTTTTGACAAAAAGTCTGTATTTTGTCAACAGATTGTAATGAAACTTAACTTAAACAGAATGGTAAAAAATGTCCAGTCATAAGTAAGTAACTCAAATAATACTAAAGGAAGACTTCTCTATCTATACTAATATTATAAAGAGGAAAGATTAGTTTTTTTTTTTTTGTTTGTTTGTTTGAAACAAATAGGCTCCGGAACTACTGGACCGATTTGAAAAATTCTTTCACTGTTGGGAAGTTACACTCTTTGCGGTGAACATAGGCTATATTTTATTCCCGTATTCCCACGGAAACGCGGTTGAAAATCCTACGCGGGTGAAACCACGTGACGTCCGCTAGTACTTAATAAAAGTAATTTAGTTCCTGTCATCTTCGAGTAATGTTAGTGACATATTTTCTTACTAAAAGAATTGTAGATATGATGTAGTGTAATAATGATGATTAAGTGTTTGGGTAAAGTGTTATTTTATGAAAGCAATTAGTAGTTGCATCAATTAAATGAATTTAATTTCAAATATAATTAAATATGAATGTTTGATTACATTTTAATCACACTAAACAAATTTTAACATTAACTCACACTACTAACAAGATGCTAATTTTTCTAGCAAGAATCTTATGAGAATCCTATTCTATAAAATATATAGACAAATGAATGTTTTCTCAACATTCGCATTGGCCAATCACAGTTGACTATAATAGTCAATCACAGTCAACCTCAGACTCTAAGCTCTATAATATACAATTATGAGTTCATGCTAAGACGAGCGAGAATATTTTTCAATCATTCATTCATACACAATGGCAAATCATAACCTGTTATTAAAATAATTACGCTAAAGCACCGTTGAAAGAGTGATCGTAGGAATGGCTAGAAACATAAATCAGGTGATATCGAGTGAAAGTACTACAATAGCAAACCGACTGAATCAAGACCGTATGCACTTTTAGAAAGAGCAAGATGATGAAATGAGAAGAACATCAGTAGTTCAGAGTGAGATACAAATAATGTGATGACTAATCTTGTGTATTTTGTTTTTAATAACATAATGTTCATTAAAAATGCAAGATAATGTTATGTCATCAGTTGTATTTGACCTGATTTCATAGTAATTATTTATGATGTTATTCTAGCGAAGATTAAGATTTGTTTTTGTTTTTTTTTTACACAATTTGTTTAATGGCCATAGATAATGCTAGTTAATTTACTCTGGTTAATTGATGTACAACTTTTAATTAATTTAAATTACATACTTATGAGATAGTCTTGTTTAGTTATAAGAAATCAATATACTACGAGCAATGTACTAGCTATTTACTGGAAATAAACATGTACTGTTTGAGTATGATGTCCTAGTATTGTCATTAGACTTCAATGTAATTTTAGACTTTCTTTAGCAATTCATTTCAGCTCTAAAAGTTCTTGGACACAAATATTAGTCAGTAAAAACTTATATATTGAGCAATTTAAAAAGCGCTTTAATACACTGAAATGTTCATTTTAAGGTCAAGAATGCATTTGCAATACTTATGTATGTATACAAAATGATATTATTTATTTTGAAATTAGTGTTGTTATTTTATTTCATCACTAATATGAACACAACTCATAAGCAATAAGAGTAAATATTTTATTAAATTGCCTGCTCCTTGTTGGTTAGTTAATCTGAGTATGGATTTTGCAAAAAAGTACATTCCTACCTACATATTTGTGGAACTATCAAAGAAAGAAAGAAAGAAAAGAAAAAAAGATGTTATATCATTCATATTAATAAAACAAGGAGGTAAATTAGGTAGGTACCTCATTAAAACCTAAACCACAATCTGAGACTCCCAAACTAAATTCAAATCACCTTGGCTTTAGAATTTGGATGATGAAATAATGAATTTGAAAACCTGTATCCAAGTAGCTTGCTATTGTATAATATTATCAACGAAATCACTTCCAAGCCCTGCTGAGTCACATTCCGCGCACGCCCAGTGCACAGGAACACCGGATAACCTCATCGATGAAATTGTTAGCTCCCATACCACAGATTTCGGAAAAACCCGTTGAACGAGCTATGAAATACTGCACAAAACTGATTCGTCAGCAATGTGAAAGGTGATCATAAGTCAGGGTTATGTGCATTTTCAAATTTCAAACATAAATTTCTTACGATCACTCTGAAAACCTATCATGTTCAACCACACTCTCAAATATTCCAGTTTTCATCGCAAATGCCGAACACAAATGACACAGAACAGAACACACAGGGCCACACGCTACTTGCAGGACTGCATTCGAACGCATCAGTTAAACTTGTAGTATGTTAATCAAACACCCCGTCCGTACCTGCTATTCTCCAATTTCGTCGAGATGTCAGTGTTGAAAGACATTTTCTGGTGTTATTTAACAATTTAAATATCACTGAACACACACGCCCTAATTTTGTGATGTCACTAGACTTGACGTTTGCAAGCACGGCTTGCGAAATAACGCGAATAGAGAGTCACTGACAGATAGACAACCGTACGCGACGAAACGTTTTGACGTTTTGGCAGTGGTGGGGAGCGTTCTCGTATTTATATGAGGCGATCATACGATGCGGGGGAAGCGAACTTTGTATTTTATCACAGTATGTTTAATGAAATATTCAACTACTGATAATGATTTAATTATTGTTATTAGTCTTACTGGGATAACGAATACATAATATCACTTTTGCGCATGGCTAGGACGTGTATTTATGTCATGAAAACGAAATGTGCAAAGATGTCCAGCGATCAGCCGGGCGCGTCCCACCGATGTCACACCACCTATAGACGATATGATTGGCTGGTTGAAATCCCAGGATGTTTTTTATTGGATTACTCGTTTTAGAACAAGCGCGGGTGTTTTAAAATAATAAGAGAAGCATACTTTTGGTACAAACATAAGTTTAATCGATATTTTACAGGAAAACTTATAATTTTATTACATTTGGTTATAAACCACTGAAAGCATTTAATTATTCGCTTTCTTTCAGTAAATAAGGTCAAAGGTCATATGAAATTGAAAACTTATTGTATGCTAAGTGCTGAATTGATTGTCCCTATTTACGTAGATTCTTTGTTAGCAGCTACTTGTATATTATTTGATATCAATACCTACCTAACCTATAAAAGCTATCTATACGGGCTATACCTAGTTATTCTTTGGCTGAGCATAAAAGACTTTTCTTTCATTATTATTAACCTATACTTACCAGCAGAGTAGATAGGTATACATGCATAAATAGTAGTGACCGACCGAAGTTTCGGTTTCGGTTTCGGTTTCGGCCAGTTTCGGCCAAAAAATCGAGTTTCGGCCGCAGTTTCGGTTTCGGCCAAAATGGGCCGAAACTTTCGGCCTAGCCGAAACTCACGTGTTCATGAATTTTGGGTGCCTAGCTCTGTTTTTGACGTGGTTAGGGTCAGCCCAACCAGTTAATATGTTACTAACCGAAGATTTACAGATTCTTCCAATCAATAGGTAGTTATAATAATACAATTTTTACGGAATCCTAAAAAGGTGATCTAGGACATTACATAACCCTACCCCTTGGTTGTCGGTTCCGTTGACTTCGTTGGTCGTCTGTCTGTCTGTCAGCAGACTTATGCACCGTGATAGTTAGACAGTAATTTTTTTACAGATGATGTATTTATGTCACCGCTATAGCTACAAATAATAAAAATAGACAAATTAATAATATTAAAGGGGGCCTCCCAAACAACATACGTGATTTTTTGCTGATTTTCTTGTACGGAACCCTACGCGCGCTAGTCCGGCTCACAGTTGTCCATTTTTGGTTACCTATATACTTCTAGAATGTAACCAAAACCAGCCAAGAGCTAGTAGCAGGCCACCGTGTGGTTTTAGTCGGTAGGAGTTCGCAATAGCATCTATGAGTTCCACACGTAAAAGAAAGAAACTCATCTTTTGGTGGAGATATTTCTAAAATGAACTCTTGAGAAGATTTATACCGTTGATTGATACCGTTGATTGATGGCACTTGGTGGAACTTGCTGCACCTATTGAAAAAATAACCAGCCAAGAGCGAGTCTAACTCACACACGGAGGTGTTAAAGCCTATTAACGAGTCACGAGGTTGTATCGGTGGAACCGTGCCATATATAAGCCTAAAATTTTCACTGTACAGTAGTCCTACCAACTAAAAACTACGCGTATCCTACCTAACAGCCTACGGTTGGGAGCCCTAGTATGCCCTCGGAATGATGCATACTGCGGTCGCGTCTTTGGGGAGTTGTTCAGTTGTTATCCCGCTTCTTGACTGGGGCGTGGATGAATCTCTCACGTCATGCTATCGTCTACGGCCGGCTTCTGTAAAGACGGTAAGCAGCCCCGTCACCGTCCTCAGGCCCCCGGTCATGGAGGCATATAGTATGGGGCGCCGTCGCAGACTGCGGAACTCGGGTGGCAGAGTTCTCTCCCGCTTCCTCCCCGCCGTCTCTTTTACGAGCATGACCTGCTCACAGGAAGAGGCCTATGGCCTAGCTCCAGCGCCTCCTTGCGCCATTTTAAACAATGATGCAAGGGCCCTTGCTTCCGGGGCCCATAGAGGGGTCCGGCTAGAAGACATGCCGCCTCAACTGAGATCGTGCGGTATCTCCTTATCACCTGACAGCCGTCGCGTTCAGTTGCATCAGGATCTCCGCCCATACGGGGGCCCCGAATAGGCCCATGCTTCGCACGATCCCAAGGTACAGTCTCCTGCAGTGAGCGTTGGGTCTCCTGATATTGGGCAACAGCCGCGAGAGTGCGGCTGAAGCCCTCTCCTTCAGCTATGGGACCAAACTTCGGAAGTGATATCCGAAGTTCCACCGGCTATCGAGTACGAGCCCCAGATACGTCATAGAGTGCTCGATGCCGATGCTGACGCCCCCTATATGTAAGCTGGATCCCGCAGGTGGCCTCAGGGCTGCGTCTCGGTACGTTGCTCCTCGCGCTGTAATGAGGGTGTCGTCGTAACACGTTACGCAGGTAACACGTTACGCCGACACCTCTGAGCAACGGACCACGCAGCATCCAATCGTAACCGATGTTGTATGGAACATCGAACGACACATCTCGCGGTCCCAGCCCTAGCCAGCCTGGGTAAGTTATGGCCCTCTCGGAAAGATAGGCCCCGACCATTCGACTGAGGTATGGAGGCATTCCATGGTAAATAAGCGCCTCCCAAACGTAGCTCCATGGCAAGGTGCTGAAAGCGTTGGCGAGTCAAGAGACACTGCCACCACAACCTCACCCTGTTCTGATGCCGATAACAAAAAATACATACTAAAATCAGAAAAAAGCATCCACACCACAAACGTAATTTTTGTGCCCAATTTCTGTAACGGAACCATCTGTGCGGAATCCGACTCGCACTTGGCTGTTTTTTTTTTTTTTTTTCAATATGAACACGTGAGTTTCGGTTTCGGTTTCGGTTTCGGCCGAAACTGACCCTGGGGCCGAAAGTTCGGTTTCGGTTTCGGTTTCGGCCGGAAAACCAGTTTCGGTCGGACACTAATAAATAGTCTTTCGATAGAACCTATCCGAGAATCGAGATGGAATGCCCAATGTATAAATAAATAAAATAAATACAAATACATATAGAGACTGTTCTTTGGACATTTTCACACAACCCCGTTCTTTTTTTTAAACCTCGAAGGTGGCAGACAAGCATACGGCCCACCAGATGTACTACCCGTTCGCTCTAACTTTGCCGTTGGCGTAGAGGCGTATACCCGAATTGTTAATTAGACGAAGTAAATTGACAGTAGCTAATGTCACTTCGTCATAGAAAATACGCAACATTGTATGAAGAAGTGACATTAGTTGCTGTCAATTTACTTTGTCTAATTAAAAATTCGACTTTAGTATGGAGCCGAGCGGCAAAGTTAGAGCGAACGAGCAGTAGGTACCGGTGCGGTGGTCACCGCAACCTATGGACGTTTGCATGCCACAGGCGCTACACTGACGCTGCCGACCCTGTAAAACTTCTTGCTCAAACTAAGTTATTTGGGCTTGTGCTATGGATCTAGACAACAGATAAGGAAATATAATTTCTAAATGCATAGCTAATATACTTAAGTAGATAAATTAAATCAAGACTTCTCCCCTCGGGGTTTCGGGGACATGCGTTACTTCTCATGGAGTTAACGTTACACCCTGAGGGTACAGTAGTGGCTTTTTCAATCAGCTCCCTAAGATCCAATATCTTAGGGATTAACGAAAAAGCCCACATTAGGAGGAAGGGCCTAACGGTACTCCGTTCGTTGAGCAGCCCGCCTGGGGCAGTACCTCCGCCCTGCAGAAGACCGCGGTAATAGTAACCTGACTCCGGTCGGGTTATGTTCTCCGTCGGTTAGCAGGGATCCAGAGCTCATTGGGGTGACATTGTGCCGGTGACGGTGAGACCAGAGGCTTATCTGTCTCCATTGGCAGATCGAGGCGCGGAATATTGGTACGGCGATCAGGGAGACCCGGTGAAACGGTTGACCGCTGACCGCCCGCAGGCTGTACGGGACCCGAACCTGGGGATTACTTAATCTCCGCCCCAGGAGGCTGAACCAGCAGCCTGTGTAAAGTCCCTGGTGCTGTGGTCGTGCCGGAGGAGGATACCGGAGTGGACGCGGCTACTGCATCGGGGGGGGACCGGGGGCCCTTCCGTACGCCGTGCCAATCTACCGCACTACCTCTGTCTGCCTTCGGTGAGTTCGAGCCTCGCCTAGTCTCCTGCGCCACCGGCACAAAAGCGCCCCCTTCACCTTCTTAATTCCCCATATTTTTAAGAACTATGGCTACAAAGGGAAAGAAAAAGGATTCCACAGCGGCATCGTCGTCCACACTTCAAGTGGACTTTTGCAACATCAGAGGTATGCGCACGAACATCAACGTAGTCCACCACCATCTTGAAACTGCGAAGCCGACCCTTCTTTTCTTAACGGAGACGCAGATCTTACGTCCGGGCGATACATCTTACTTAATGTACCCTGGCTACAAGCTTGAGTACCACTTTAGGCAGAAAGCCGGGGTATGTATGTACGTCCGGGATGATGTCTGCTGTCGTCGTCTTTCAAGCCTCGAAGACAGGGACCTGTCTACGTTATGGGCACGCTTGGATCACGGGGGCCACACTCGGATCTACGCGTGCGTGTATAGGTCTCACAGCGGTGGTAACACGGACACAGTTCGCCTTTTTGACCACCTGCAACAAGCGACTGACAAGGTGATTGAGCAGTATCCCTCCGCGGAGATAGTGATTCTGGGGGATTTCAACGGACATCATGTTGACTGGTTGGGCTCCCGGACCACAGACTTTGCGGGGAAAGCTGCTCACGAATTTGCCCTGACCTATGGGTTCTCTCAACTGGTTAAATCCCACACAAGGATACCAGACAAGAAGAACGAGCATAGTGCATTGCTGGATCTCCTGCTGACAACGCGTCCGGACGGATACAGTGTTTCAGTGGATGCTCCACTCGGATCGTCGGACCACTGTGTCGTTCGGGCGCATGTGCCTCTCGCAAGGCCTGAACCACCTCGGCCCAAGGAGTGGCGACATGTATGGCACTATAAGTCAGCAGACTGGGATGGACTGCGAGAGTTTTTCGCGTCGTACCCATGGAGGCGGCTTTGTTTTGCCTCAGAGGATCTGGATTCTTGCGCTGCAGCAGTCGCTGCGGGGATCTTGGAGGGCATGGAATGTTACATTCCTAACCGTTGGATCCCTGTAGGAGCAAAAAAGTGACCGTGGTTCAATCGGCTCTGCAGAGAAACTTTGATGTTGAAAGAATCTGCTTACAGGGCTTGGACCACGGCTCGTGCAAATTCAGATCCAAACATCTCTGAGGTGAAACGCAAATTAAATGCCGCCTCGAGAGCCAGCAAAAGAGCAATTGTCAGGGCTAAGTTCGATTTCGTCGGCAGAATTGGTGAACGGCTAGCAGGCTACCCTTCAGGGAGTCGCGAATTCTGGTCGCTTGCCAAAGCTGCCGAGGGAAATTTCTGTCGGTCAGGTTTACCACCTTTACTTAAACCCGACGGTAATTTAGCCCAGAGCGCTAAGGAGAAAGCCGACCTTTTGGGTTTTCTCTTTGCCTCTAAACTCGACCATGAGCGACGGAGGTGCTTTGCCGCCGGATATTCCGTGGTGTGGAACTTCCATGCCGGAAGTAAAATTTACACAGCGGAATGTCCGACGTGAGCTTCGATCCCTGGACGTTCATAAGTCGAGTGGGCCGGATGGTATACCCGTGGTGGTACTGAAGCAGTGTGGTCCAGAGTTGTGTCCGGTACTTACACGTCTTTTCACGCTTTCATATTCCAAGCAACAAGGCCCGGCGTCGTGGAAGATCGCGTATGTGCATCCTGTGCCCAAGAAGGGTGACAGGACCGACCCGGCCAACTATAGGCCTATAGCCGTCACCTCCCTTTTATCTAAGGTGATGGAGCGTGTAATTAATACACAGCTCCTGAGGTACCTAGAGGAACACGACCTGCTCAGTGACCGGCAGTACGGTTTCCGTCACGGTCGCTCGACGGGCGATCTTCTGGTGTGCCTCACACACCGATGGGCGACGGCTATCGAGAGTAAGGGCGAGGCTCTAGCAGTAAGCCTTGACATCTCTAAGGCCTTTGACCGGGTCTGGCACCGTGGTCTTCTTACGAAATTGCCCTCATATGGACTGCCCGAGAGATTATGCGGATGGGTGTCTAGCTTCCTGGCCGGTAGAAGCATCAAGGCCGTCGTTGACGGCAGCTGTTCAGACTGCATGGCCATAAACGCTGGAGTACCGCAAGGCTCAGTGTTGTCCCCTACTCTGTTTCTGCTGCATATCAATGACATGTTGTCTATTGACGGCATTCATTGTTATGCGGACGACAGTACGGGAGACACTTGTTACACGGGCCGCCCCGGTATCTCTCGGGACACAGTGAAGGAAAATCGTGAACAGCTTGTGTCTGAAATCGAGGCTACTCTTACTAGTGTCCGATTGGGGTGGACAAAATCTTGTCCAGTTCAACCCTTCCAAGACACAAGCGTGTTTTTTCACCGCTAAGCAAACCCCAATTACTGTAGCGCCGCAATTTCAGGGCACATCTCTTTCCATCTCCAAAAGTATAGGGATCCTTGGCGTTGACATCTCCAGTGACGTTCAGTTCCGTAGCCATTTGGAGGACAAGGCTAAGCTGGCGTCCAAGAAGCTAGGTGTGCTCAACAGGGCGCGGCGGTACTTCACTGCTGCGCAAACACTGCTTCTGTATAAGTCGCAAGTGCGGCCGCACATGGAGTACTGCTGTCACCTTTGGGCGGGGGCACCTGAATATCAGCTTCGTCCATTTGACTCGGTGCAAAGACGTGCTATAAGAGTTGTCAACGATCCTATACTTACAAGTGGTGTGGAACCTCTTCGCGACAGGAGAGACTTCGCCTCCTTATGCGTGTTCTACCGACTGTACAATGGTGTGTGCTCTGAGGAATTGTTTGATATGATGCCCACGGCTACGTTCTATCATCGCACCGCTCGCCACAGACAGGGAGTTCATCCTCACACTCTGCGTCCGGAGCGTTCCAGCACGGTTAGATCCGATAGGGGTTTTCTTCCGCGCACGCTTAGGTTGTGGAATGATCTCCCTGCCTCGGTTTTCTCAAACGCTACAGTATGGGGTTCTTCAAAAGGGGTCTTAGAAGGTTTTTGCAGGGTCGGCAGCGCGAGTGTGGCGCCTCTGGTGTTGCAAACGTTCATAGGCTGCGGTGACCACCGGTCCTTCTGGTGGGCCGTATGCTTGTCTGCCACCTTAGTGGTATAAAAAAAAAAAAAAAAAAAAAAGACATGACTAATCAATGCGCTTCATCACCCAAAAAGATTTGTCATGTGTGAGAGAGAATAGAACCCACGACCTCCGAATCTGCAGTCAAGACGTCAAGTTACCAGTGTTACCACTGTAACCTAGGTAACCACTATCTAGCTAGACCAAGATGCCTTGTATAAGCGTGAAAGGTGAGATGTGAAGTTACCGAACATTTGGCAAACGAATATGCTGGGGTTGAATATTTCCCTTGATATCTTTAAAAATATTACCTAAGCTTATCTTCTACATTAATTAAAAAGAAAAACACACTAACTGAATTTGAATTTATAGACAATACCGCTTGGCGTGATACGCTATAATGTATGTCAATTTTTGTCTAGTTTAGTACAGTCAGTAGTAGGTAGGTACAGCACCCCGTGGTACAGCTATAGAATTTTATTATAATTATAATCTGTGGTACAGCCATCTAAACAGACAGCCATGAAATTCGGCATTCCCACATCTTAATTAAGTACCTACCTTATAAACATTAAGAATTTTGATATTCAGGTTTTTAACACTGGGATTTATACTTACCTAAGGGGGTTAATAATAAAAAAAATATTATTATTAATTAAAAAATATAAAATTTTATTACAATTCCTTCACTAATTAATCGAAAGGAACTTCGTTCCATCCGGGTGTCCCTTGTTTAATAAAAAAGGGGGGTAATTTTTTAAACTTTTTTTTAAATTTTTTTGTCGCACATTAAGAATTAATTTTTTACCGCGGCAATTCGAGGTAACATGGTTGCCGTGGCAAAAATAAACACAGAGCACCCGTCTGGCTGTCGTTGTCGCTTTCTACTGCCGCTCAGTAGCGATACAAAGGCTGAAAATAGGATAAAATAGGACCTTTAAAACGGCTTTACGGTTAAAGTATTCATGTGATTTTTTTTCTTCATTTTTGTAATGTTTCTTGACTGATGCCACGTCACGTGACGAAATTTGGATAGGTAATTTTGTTACACCCAGTATAAGAAAATCTTGGAATGTTAATTTGACCCACTTCCCGTCCTTCGATCAGGCTGAAATTTTGCACACGCTTTGAGTTCTGATGACAATTCATGATTAGCTAAAAAACGTCGTTACAAATCCAATATGGCGGCCTCCCCAAAATGGCGGACTGGCTGTTTGAAATCCACCCCCATGATATGGGTATCGAATGAAAGGGTTTGCTGTCAGGAATACGAAAAAAATAGTGACGTGACTTAAATCCAATATGGCGGACGTCCAAGATGGCGGACAGGCTATTTGAAATGCACCTCCTTGATATGGGTATTAAATGAAAGGGTTTGCTGAATGGGACACGAAAAAAATAATCACGTGACCTAAATCCAAGCGTGTTTTTTAGTTTTATAAACTATTATAATTATTATTACACATGTAGATGTAGGTTAGTAGGTATTTTTGAGCTGAGATGTAAGTACCGAATCGAATGGCAGCAAATAATGTGTTCATAATGACTAATGACTAAAATCATAACATTATTGATGCAATTTTCATCATCATTTTATTAATCAGTATGACAGCAATAAGGTCAGGAGTAAGGATCAATGTGTATATTATGGATCTACAGAAATGGGTGCTGTCTGACGCAGTTACATACGACCTACTTATTTATCATTTTCAAAATATGCCGTGACGAGGAAGATAGACCTACAACAACATTATTTACAAAATTTTCTGTTTTGTACATTTTAAATAGCCAATAATTGTGACGCATTTAGAACTTTTGTTGACGTCAATCTAGCTAAATCCAATTCGCCATTTTTAGATTCTTGTAACATCGGGAAGTATCACTTGCATCATTTCCTTATCACGGTCACGATGTGACTATATGCTCTGTACCTACGAGAAATGTATCTGAGTACATAATTTACAAAGATAGCAAGTAATTTGAAGATAAATCATCTGCTTAACTACTGTATTTTCGGATACCAAGCAAGGCAAGTGGGGCAGACCTTTACACACGTGTTGCGGAAATAAGGATAAAATATTGTATCGTACTTTAACGGTACTGTTTGCTATTTTAGTCGTATTAATAAAATACTATTGGAACCGCAAATAATTGTATGAAATCGTCATTAGATATTGACGAGTGGGTACTCATACTTTTCATCGAAAACAGTTCACCGAAAAGACACTTCATCGAAAACACTTCATCGAAAACACTTCGCCGAAAACAGTTCATCGAAAACACTTCATCGAAAAACACTTTATCGAAAACATTTTACCGAAAAAGCATTTCCTCGAAAAACACTTTTCCGAAATAACACTTCACCGAAAATCATTTATCCGAAAGACAGATCATCGAAAACACTTCCTCGAAAAGCTGATCGCCGAAAACACTTCTCCGAAAGACAGATCACCGAAGACACTTCTTCGAAAGGCAGATCACCGAAAACACTTCTCCGAAAGGCAGATCGCCGAAAACACTTCTCCGAAAAGTGACAGAGAGTTGTTTACACGCAAACACTTCCCCGATGATAGCTTCCCAAACGAAACATCCCGATAAAGAAATTCCATAGCGAAGAATAGATGTTGATTTATGAAAAGCAGTAATCACAAAGTCATCCCCAAGACTTCAGAACTAATTCATGAATTTTCTGTCAGAAAAGTTGCTTTATATTAGTAACCTTTAAATTCTAAGAAAAAGATTGAATCATCTTGAATATATGTATATTAAAAAATACATTGTGAAATACCTCAACCTCAACATTTCAGCTGATTGACGCCCTTCGGGAAGGATACCGAGGAAGTGTTTCCGTGTAAAAGTCGTTCGACATCTTTTTCGGTGAAAAGTCATTCGAAGAAATGTTTTTGGTGAAGTGTCGAAGATTTATGAGAGAATCAGAACAATAATTTGGAGAACTTCTGCTATAACCGCACAGCATAGTGTGTATGAAGTCTGACCTGAGGCGCGCTGGTAGCGGGTACGAAACCTGGATTTCTTTTTTCTTTTTGTTTTTATTTTACTTTCTGTGATTTCTGTAGTTTTTAAAGTATTATTATTCATTTTTTGTAGTGTGTTAATTTTTTTTTTAATCTATCCTTTTTTTTAACGAATTGCTCAGTTTTCAATAGTCACTGCACTACTTTGGACTAGATGGCGTTGTGTGCCATTTCACTCATTTAATATTATGTATGTGTATCATTTTTGATTGATGGGTATTTAAGTAATTATGAAACAATTGTATTTAATGACCTAATATTGTCAAGTTTTCGAGGTGTTATTCCCAGTGTTTTCTACCTGCGAGGACGATATTATAATTTCCGTAGAAATGGACAATAGCAGAGTTTAATACTATGACAATAGGGTCTGCAGGTAAGATTTATAATGTTTCTGTAGAAAATTATGAAACCAATTTGTTTGTTTTTTTCAACGTTAATATCAAGATTTTAGTTGTTGCAAAAGTTTAGGTATCAGTTGGTAAGTAGGTAATCCATTCATGAACTTGCCTTGACAACAGTACCTACCTACCTAGCTGAACTCAACCCCATGAGGTTTAGCAATTTATCGATTTTCCACGTAATGTAGGTACCAAATCACATTTTTACACCTAATTTCCTCTTCCTCCGCTGCGCTGTGGTACCTATTGTAAACGGTATAAAAGAGTCTTAATTAATGCAATATGATCTGCTATTATGATAGATAAATAATATCTTAACATAGTTTAATAAAATTAAAAGTAGTGCCATCTATCTATTAATTACTTCATAAGTTTTAAACGTGTGCCACAAGATGGCGATAATCACAATGTCCTCCTAGTGATAAAATTGCGATAATTACGTTGATGCCGCATAGATGGCATTAGTATTAAATTAATTTCGATAATTTAATCTAGTTTCTTGCTTTTTAAATTAATATAACTAATTAGTGAAGCTTAGGTAATGTAGGGGAAACTGCGACTGGTCACTGAAGTACTACGGAAATTATAATATCGTCCTCGCAGGTAGAAAACACTGGGAATAATACCTCGAAAACTTGACAATATTAGGTCATTATATAATAATAATAAATATTCACGGACATTTCACACAACGCTATCTGATCCCAAAGTAAGCCAGGGCGCCGATTCTCGACCACACGACGTGAATGCGTGGACGCAAATTTACGGGTGAAACGTCGTCCGTCTCATGTTCGCCGTTCCTAAATATGAGACAGGCGACGCGTCACCCGCCGATTTCCGTCCACGCATTCATGTCGTGTGAAGCGAGAATCGGTGCCCAATGAATAACATGCTTGTGTTATGGGTATCAAACCACGGATAGTAACACTTTATACTTACTTTTAAATACATACATAATATACATATTATCCATACAACACACCCAGACTCTTGAGACAAAAAAAATATGGCTCTCACAAATATTTGTCTCCGGTGGGAATCGAACCCACGACCTCCAGCGCCGCAGGCGGTATCACTACCGACTGCGCCACAGAGGCAGTCAAAAATACAATAATTGTTTCATAAAATACCTACCTACCTTACAATCAAAAATGATTGAATCTATTTTATAACTTTACAGACTTTACCAGATAAATAAGTGAAATGGCACACAACGCCATCTAGTCCAAAGTAGTGTAGTGGCTATTGAAAAATGAAAAATTGAAAAATGAAACATGATTCGGAGCTAATTCGTGCAAAAAAAGTATAGATTAAAAATATTATTTCATACAATACAAAAAATTATTATACTATACTATACTATCTTCACAAAAAAATGAATATAATAATACTTTAAAAACTATAGAAAACACAAAAAGTGAAATAAAAACAAAAAGAAACAGTACCAGGATTCGTACCCGCTACCAGCGCGCCTCAGGTCAGACTTAATACACGCTATGCTGTGCGGTTGTTGTACAGGTGCTTCAAATTATTGTTCTAATTCCCTCATAAAACTTCGACACTTTACCGAAAACATTTCTTCGAATGACATTTCACCGAAAAAAACTGTCGAACGACTTTTACATGGAAGCATTACATTTTTCCGAAGAGCGTTAATCAGCTGAAATGTTGAGGTTGAGATTTGTAGGTAGGTTGAAGAAGGGGGGGGGGGGGGGGGGCACAGAAATGGCAAACTTTAAGAAGGAATCTTTTTATCCATTACCGACCGATCCGTTGTTGGGTTATCAGGTTAGGTTAGATTCGATAAAATGTTAATCGAGGAACTGGTACCTAAATAATAAAGTTGTTCCGCGTATTTGTGTTATAAGAACAGCCATTCGTAGAAATGTTTTCGGTGAAGTAAATAAATATTCACGGACATTTCACTCAACGCTATCTGATCCCAAAGTAAGCTAGGAATAACCTGCTTGTGTTATGGGTATCAGACCACGGATATTAATACTTATATAATTTTAAATACATACTTATTATACATAGAAACACCCAGACTCTTGAGACAAACATTTATGGGTCACACAAATATTTGTCTCCGGTGGGAATCGAACCCACGACCTCCAGCGCCACAGGCGGTATCACTACCAACCGCGCCACAGAGGCAAGTGTTTTCGATTAAATGTCATTCGATGAAGTGTCTTTTTCGGCGAACTGATTTTCGTTGAAGTGTTTTCGGTAAAATGCAGTTTCGATAAAGTGTTTTCGACAATGTGTTTTCGATGAAATGTCTTTCGGGGAAGTGCCTTTCGATAAAATGTCATTTCGGTGAACTGTCTTTCGACGAAGTGTCTTTTCGGGGAAATGTTTTCGATGAAGTGTTTTCGGTGAAAAGTCGTTCCGACGAAGTGTTTTCGACGAAGTGTTTTCGACGAAATGTCGTTCGGGAAAGTGTTTTTCGGTGAAGTGTTTTCGATGAAGTGTAATGATACGTGACGAGTGTAATGTAGTAGGTATATTGAGTCTAGCAATGTACCGAAATCGTAAAACTTTGAGCTTTTGAGAGAGACACCTCTGTCTGTCTCCTATAACAATCTAAGACTTCTAAGACTCTCGAAAAAGATTTCTACGATATTAGTCATAGGCTCATAGCCTTACTAGCATTCTGGCGTCAAGTGCTAGGCTTTGACCTTCCTAAATGTTGTCATAATCATAACTTTCGACCTTTATGAGGTCGTCTGAACACCACTTAAAAACCCCTTCAAAGCATCTATCAAAGCCTTGTCAGGACTGTCAACTTAAACGCCATTTCTACGCCAACTATAACTATCATTTAAGTGTCAATTGCTGGGCTTAGGTTTGACCTTTTTTAACTTGTGGAAATCCTCATGGGTGTTAAGTGGAAGTCCTACTTATGCCTATGGTTTATCTGCCTATGGCCGGCAGTCCCGGGTACCCTCAGAAAGACAACCCCAGAGCAGGGCAGGGCTTTGACCTTCCTAAAGATTGCCATAACTTTCGACCTTTAAGAAGTCATCTGTCCACGTATCCAACTTTAGTTTAAATGTAATAATTTCATCATAATTTTGTAATGTTATGCGAGAGCGGTCCTTCCTAATACAGGCATCATTTGCTTAAAAGGAGGGTCCAGTATACCTACTATTATGTAAATGTTTAAATTGTTAACGTAAATAAATATTTTGTATTTTTTTTGTATTTAATAATGGAGATTATAATATCGTAATGCCCGAGAGATATTGGAAATTATATTCTACGTCGGGGGTCGGCTTATCAGCGTGTTATCACATGAGCGCGGCATCACGCCATCATCACATGTAAGTACACACCCACAGGTCGCGTCACTATCACATCAGAATAACATCATTTACTGACAAAAGTACACGCAATTTGTATGAATAATTACAGGGGTCAAGTCGTGCAGATCATCTTCTGTTTCACTAAAATAAATAATGGAGAGAGTGTGTGGGATATTATCGTTTTGAGATAAGTTACATTCATTCATTGATATGAGTATGTAATTAAAGGTGCATATTATCGACTTTTTAATGGACACCAGTACCTACTTTAGAAATCACGGTAACAAACCAATAGAAATGACAAGTAGATACCCGTGAAATATGCGTGAAAGTGCTAGAAAAGGTTTTTAGCATGGTTGGTAGGGGAACGTATTTTTGGCAAAAATTGGAAGAGGCTTGGGTCGAGCAATGGAGAGCAATAAGTTGATTTAACAGATTCTGTAACATACCTCCGACAGACGTTTCTCTGCCGGATGAGCCGCCAACCGAACGTTTTGATTATGAGTTGTTCACCGACAGAACCTTTCAACTACGAACGTTTCGCCGTCAGAACGATTAATTCATGAGGAAATCGACGACAGAATCGTTCACCAAATAAGAATTCGTCGACAAAACTAAAGAAAAAAAACCACGAAGGCTAAGCCTTCTAACCTAACCTATCAGAGTCGGGGTGTTAACCATTCACTTATTATGGTTGAATTAATCGTTCTGTCGGCGAAACGTTCGTAGTTGAAAGGTTCTGTCGGTGAACAACTCATAATCAAAACGTTCTGTTGGCGGCTGATCCGGCAGAGAAACGTCTGTCGGAGGTATGTTTCAGAGCCGATTTACTATTCTCAGTTCCGGTGGAGTGAAGCTCGTGAAAGCTTCCCTGCATAAAATTGCCTCTACTGAACAGCAAAGATAATTTAGTATTAAATTATTAATAATTAAACTACTAAATATGCAAAGTAACAGTTATTATGTCACATTTCTTTTGACAGTATTCACGTTTGGTTAAACACATTGCCTTCCTGTTTGCTTTTTATTTTTGTCAGCTTAAACAGTATCCACCTACCTAGATACATAAGAGTACCTATTTACTTAGTAAATCGTCTGCTTTAATAATATTGTTTTAGTTCAGACGAGAAATTTGACACGTTGTAAATGTTTGATGTTATGTGCCAATTGTACCGTAAAACAAAAGTAAGTACTTCACACATTCCTTTTTTACTGCAACATTCCACGTGTAAATCATGAAGGTACACATAGTTGTTTTGTGACCCATATTGCAGACTAGCGGACGTCAAGCGGTTTCACCCGCGTAGTTCCCGTTCCCGTGGGAATACGGGAATAAAATATAGCCTATGTTCACCGAAAAGAGTTTAGCTTAACGACAGTGAAAGATTTTTTTAAATCTGTCCAGTAGTTTCGGAGCCTATTCGTTACAAACAAACAAACAAAAAAACAAAATACTAAAAAACCAAAAACCAAATCTTTCCTCTTTATAATATTAGTACCTACAGATTGAATAACTGTTAGTCGGTATCTGTATCTATCTACAAATATCTACTGTCTTATTGCTTAATATCGTTGACAAAGTGACATGAATGAACTCCTAACTGCCATTCTAATTTAAACGACTTACAACTAAACCTTAATACATAATTTGATGGCCTGGCCTGCCGAAATTACGTTTTAAATATCAAATAATTCAAAGATTATTGATACTATCGTGTTTTTCTCAAATGCATTTTGGGTTCTTGAAGCGGAGCTTGTAGGGAAACGTCAATGGTATGACAACTTGAGGACCACTGTCAATAATTTATTAATCTTGTGGAGTGTGAACTTAACCCTCATTATGCTTCATTTCGCCGTGGATTTCCAGGTGGGCGGCGTAATTTTGGCGTGCTAATTATAAAAAAAAGAAGTACCTACTTCTATAGCATTTATTATTAATACTTATGAGGATCAGGCATAAGATAGGATTAGGATTACGATGAATATTATTAAAAGCTTGTTATTCATCAAATATCTTGACAAATTAAAATCTATGGATTTCATATTCTCGTGACGTCAGAAATGAAATCTCTAGGATTAAAGTAAGCGTATGCAATCTAATCAAAATATTTTTGTTTACAAAAGACCAAATACGAGTACGTACGTATTTAGGTTGGGCATTGACGCAAATTAGGCATCAATTCAAATTTCCCTGCATGACATTGACAACCTATTTCTTTTAAACAATAGAACTAGCAACCGAAAGTCGTTAAAATTCCTACCCACCTCTACAATTAACCTATCTCGTTTCTGTTGTTTATGACATAGCCTATTAGCACAGCCGACGTATCATAGTAGTACTCTTTATACTGTGCTATTAGTGAGTAGGTACCTACCTACAAGTCGTCGGAGCCAATGTTGTCTCATTATCGAAAACTTCTACATAGCGCCATCTAGCCCAAGTAAGCCATCTAGCACAAATTAGAGATACCTAGTACAGATGGAAATTTACATACTAAATTCACTGAGGCTACGACACACACATAGACACCACTCAAAGAGTTTACAGCACGAGCTCAAAAGATTTTCATAGTAGTTTTCGATACTGATTTGTGAGCGAGTGTCCGTAGCAGAGGGTAGGTGTGAAAAAAGGTACATACATGAGATTTTCATCTGTACCATCTCTAATTTGTGCATCTAGCCCAAGTAAGTTAATGTCAACTTGTGCTACAGGATCTAGAAAACTGATGACGCTGATGTATCTACCTATAGTTAGATACTCGACATCCAACACAAACATGAATTCAGTGTCTTGAAATACGACATTCTGACAGTCGTAATTAAAAACATTAAGATTTTGAAATACAGGTTATCAAAAATTGAATTTATGATGGAATTCGGATTAGAAGTTATGATAAGGTACCTACATCGGATTTCTGATTTTCGGAATATTAAATAATGCGGAATTATAAAATTCGGAATTCTGAAATTCTTGATTAAGTTTTTCGCATTAATGTAGTTTCGAAATAATGTACCTAGTTTTCGGAATTAAGTTTTTCGTATTAATGTAGTGACGGTACCACCTTGAAATAGCGCAAAGGTTCATTCCCGGAATAAATTCCCATGGAATGCAGGAACGAGAACGAATTTCCATGCAAGGGCAGCCGTGGCCTTTTCTAGTAAGTTCATTACAATCCTAGGCATATCAAAAGATTTGAATAACAACAAAAGTACGTGATCGATGATAAGTCGGTATTTACTAGCTTACGACATAATCCACGTGTCAGAGTAAGTTGCTGTGTTGTATTTACTTTGATATCAAGACTTACGACACAGACCACATTATATTTTCTGCTGCAACCAAAACAATAAATCAGACCACTGTTCTTATTTGTTCAGATAATTTAAGAGTGCAAAAGTTCAGATGGATGTAATGTTATTATAAAGTTGTTGCTAAGCCACTCCGAAATTTTAAAAATAAATCTCTTATCAGAGAACGCTCCTGCTTACTTCGATTTTTTTGTGCAGTTTATGTTCAAACGTCAAACGTCGCGCCCACGTTTAGGTAGGTATAGGTAGGTAAAATTAAGGTTAAAAATTATTCGGTTCCGAGTAGGGTCTGCGAGAATACGCACGTTCAAATTTTGCTCTGCCATAGCATAGTGGACACTATGCTATGGCAGTCCAAATAGGGAGAGGCCTGCGCCCAAAAGGTTTGTCCTGCTGGACGCAGGTCTCTCCCAGTTTACGTCACAATACACGGTCCTGCGCCTTCAGCTTCAGGTCCCAGCCATATTCATTCTTGAACTGGCCCAAATGGCCTTTTTTTTTCAACATGAGGAGAATCCTACAGGGATGCTATGCCGGGACTCCTACCGAATAAACCACACTCCTAACATAACGGCCTACTGTTGGGAGCCCCGGATAAGCCCTCGGAAGGATGTCCCCAGGACTCCCAACAGACCTACAGTTACCATTGCGGCCTCACCTAGGGGGGCACACGAAAAGGAAAAGCCTGCCAAGTATCATTCTGATGGGGAAAAGGGTTTGTAGTTTATACAGGTCCTGCGGACATGCAATGGGCGGAAGCAGTATCCATCCATCCATTGAGGATGGCGAGATGTCGAGTAGATTACACCTACGTATCGTAATCGATTACGATTACGCAAGCATGGATTACTCAAGGAAGCGAAGCGATAGGTACCTAATCATAATTGCAAATAAATGGGGCAGAAGGGATCTGACTAGCTAGGTACTTAATATTATAAATGAGAAAGTTTGTGAAGATGTTTGGTTATCCTGCGATTTCCTTCTGAAATCTTACCCGGGGCTCCCAGCCGTAGGTAGTTTGTAGGAAACCGCGTGGTTTTACCAGTGGAATCTGATACAGCGCTGACTCGCTGGACTCTATGCAGCGGCGTGCTGTTCGCATTATCAACTGCCAGGAGGTTACGGAAAGTCTGGAGCCGTTGGCGCAGCGAAGAACTATTGCGTCTTTGGCTGCATTCTACCATATCTATCACGGTGAGTGTTCTGAAGAACTCGTCAACCTAATCCCGCACTCTCCTTTCCGATCTCGAGCAACGCATGCCGGACAGAGGTGCCACTCTCACACAGTGGAGAGAATCTTCGCTAGAACTAAACGATTCAAAAGATCGTTTCTCTGTCGACTCATAAAAACCTGGAACGACCTGCCAGCGCACGTGTTTCCCTCCTCTTACGATCCTGAGTTCTTCAAGCCGTCAACTTGAGGGTCGCTTTCTATAGTCTTACAGACTGGGACGGTGGCCCCCGATCGCTAGATGTCGCTGTGACATTCCATCGGACGGCGGCATCATTTTGGCGAGCTAACTATAAAAAAAAATAGCATCCATGAGGATTTCCATAGAGGGGGAAAACATGAAAAAGATGTTTAGATGACGACAGAGCAAGGGCAGCGCCTTTCGTGTTGTAGACGTCCATAGCAAGTAGTATAGGCTACCGTGACCACTTTCCATAAGGTGAGCTGTACGGTAAGTGCTCGTCTGCCATCTTAGCAATATTAAAAAAAATGAAATGCTCATTACACGAAGACATTTCGTCCTGTCAGCACCTCCGGTTACGTATTACCCATTTTTTTTCTTTTTTTTACGTGAGGGAAAATCCTTCATGGCTGCTAAAAAACCTCACGTATCTGCCTACAGCGTACGGTTGGGAGCCCCGGGTAAGCCCTCGGAAGGATACTCCAGGACTCCCAACAGACCTACGGCTACCACTGCGGCCTCATTCGGGTGCTATCCCGCGTTTTTAGGGGAGTTTTGTTTGTATAATTGCGCAAAGTTTATGCAATAATATTAGGTACCTATAATAATGTTTTTCCATTAATCGCGAATTAAAATTTATAAGTTAGTTCATGACTTGCTAACTTGTGTGTTGTGTGGCATACGATTACATGCAAGTTTAGGTGTACCTATACCACTCAAAGAATGTGATCTTTTGACTTGGGACTACGGAACAATAGGTACCTACCTACTTATGACTATTAATTTAAAAGATAGCTAGCTATGTCCCACGACTTCGCCTATATCATAATACTTAATACGGAACACAGATGCGCATCTTGTGGCGCTCACTGAAGCCACACATGTATTATTTAATTTCATTATTAATTTATAATGAAATTAAAATTCATTAAATATTTAATTTTAATTTTATTTTATTTAGTAAGTACATACAATACTCTAAAGGAAATCTGCCAGATTTGTTGATGTTTATTATTATTACTGACAACCGGGAATAACTACTCAGCGTGCCTTCCGAAGCACGGAAACGGTCGGAAATAAATGGGTGGTGACCCATCCAAGACCGGCCAGGTGGCCACAGTGAAAGTTGCTTACTGCGATGATCGTTTGATTAACAGAACAAGGACTCCGCGGGGCCAGCGGGGCCACGTAGGTACGCTTCAAAGTTCTAGGATTTATCGATTGCAAACATACAATTTTTTCATGTTTAATTAAAATATTACCTAGTATAGAAGAGCTGTGTTCTAAAGCTTCACTCGTAACATATTTCGAACCCCATGGCACATTTTTATCCCGTACATACAGGCGCATTATAGATTACTAGCTAATGCCCGCAGCTTCGCCCGCCTAAAATTTGTTCCTGTTCCCGCTTCCCGTGGGAACTTATTCCTGGGATAAAAAGTAGCCTATGTGTTATTCCAGACTATAATGTATCTCTGTACCTAATTTCAGCCTGATCCATTCTGCCGTTTGAGCGTGAAAGAGTAACAAACATCCACACTCACAAACTTTTGCATTTATAATATGGCATGTATTTAAATCGATATCTGTTTATTCCCTTTTTTCGAACAAAATATTACAAAGTTAAACCAAAAATACTGACTTGCACACTAATTATGCACACTAAATAAGTCAAATTCAATATACTGTTTAAAGGTGTTTGCAGAACTATTTTACTGAACAGATCACTATTATCAAAATCGTATATCTAAAAATTCCTTAGCTCAACAAACTTATTAAGGTGAAGTGGGACTCAAAATACATAATTTTGACATATTTCGAACCAATTTTGCAACGGTGTTAACAAAGATTTCACAATTTTTTAAATGGATAATTATTATTAAGCATATTGACCAGGGATGTCAGTTCTCCAAAACACGATTGAGTAAATTCGGCTCGATAGAAAATAATCCCAAAGTTCCCTCGAATCTGTAAATTTACCTGTGACCGCCTTGACTATAATCAATTTCATTCAGTAGTTATATAATGTACCACACTAATTTTTTATTTCCATGTCCCTAATAAGTTACCTCGAGGTCCTATGCAGTTATTTATTAATTAAAAACATATTGCTTTAATAAAAAAAAACGTTTTGTTGAGCGGGAGTGCATTTTGCCGCTATCAGCCACCTCACAGAGCCCGCTCAGTCAGCCGACAGGCTTCGTTGAGGACACCCGTATACAACTTTGTCACGCCCGCTGACGTAATTCGCTGCCGTAGTAACGAAAATAGGTAATAAAAAAACCAAAAAGGAAGTATTCAAGGCTTAAGCTCAAGAGCGTAAAAATATCGCATCTGTTTGGAGAAGTTTCTTTGGTGTATTATATAAGTTATAGTAACGTTTTCATACTTTCCAATACAAAGTTTGCCTGATGCCACATAATAGATAAGTCCAGAAGATTCACCTATAAATGCGCTCATGTACCTATGTGACGCCCTGACCGAGCGTATAACATGTACATTATTTATATTAATATTTAGGTAAAATCAATGTCATAACGAGTATAATACTAATGACTGATAAATCAGTGGGCCAATTCTCCTAAATTTAAAATATAACAGTAGGAATAAACCTTAATTGAGTATATAATAAATTAAACTTCTATCCAAAATTACAGCTTTCAAGGCACGTATTGCGTATTGTTGATATTCTCGTAGTCTTACTTTACTACTCGTACGTCGTAGTTGATGTAGGTAGGTATTGAATTTGAAGTTGTAAGTATGAGTTTCTTTTTTTTTATATTTAGCTCGCCAAATTGACGTCGCCACCAGCCTGACGAAAAGCCGTGGCGCATCTAGCGATTGGGGGCCACTTCTGACAGTGGTACTCAAGTTGGCGGCCCTGTGATGTGCCTCTTCACGCTCCTCTTGAAGAACCTGGGATTGTAAGATGAGGGAAACACGTGTGTGGGCAGGTCGTTCCATGTTTTTATAGTTCGACAGAGGAACGATCTTTTGAAACGTTCAGTTCTGGCGAAGATTCTCTCCACTGTGTGTGAGTGTCATCTTTGCCCGGCACGTGTTGTTCGGGATCGGAAAGAAGAGGGTGGGATCAGGTTGAAGAGCTCTTCAGAACATTCGCCGTGATACATTCGATAGAAGGCAGCCAAGGACGCTATGGTTCTTTGCGGCGCCAAAACGGTTCGAGGCCTCCCGTCACCTCAGTTTGAATTTTAACCAACAGTGAACTGAAAATAAACAGCTTACATACAACCCGATACAGTCAATACAACCCTAACTTTGTTTTTAAGCCATAATGTAAAATAGTAAATCAATGTTCAATGGATAGTGGTACCTATATGTTAAGCGCTAGAAGATGATTTTGTGAATATATGTTACTGAAAAGGCCTGATGATTTAATATGACTTACGAATTATTTAATTATGATATATGAAAGTCTGTGAAGATGTTAGTGACAAAATCACGTTCCAACGGTTGAGCAGATCTGGCTGTAATTGGTGGCCTATTATAATTATTTTATGCTTTTCCAGACTGCAATGTATTCCTGGACATATTATACACTAGCTGACGCCCGCAGCTCTGCCCGTGTCTAGTTTTGTTCCCGTTTCCGCTTTACGTGGGAACTGATTGCCGGGTTAAAAACTGGCCTATGTGTTATTCCAGGCCTATATCTACCCCTGTACTACATTTCAGCTAGATCCGTTTAGCCGTTAGAGCGTGAAAGAGTAACAAACATCTACACTCACAAACTTTCGCATTTATAATATTAAGTAAGAAGTAAGATAATTTAGAAAATAGCATAAAGGCTATTTAATCCCTGGATATGACCCAATGGTAGTAGGGAACGCGAACAGAATTCTACACAGCTGAAGCTGCGGGCAATAGCTATGCGAAGTGAAACGTAGAATGTTTAATTTAGGAAATGGTAATCATTTGGACAGGACTAAAGCCTAGTCTAGTTTAAATAACTAGTATCGAAATTTATTCCTTTACACCCTTGCATATATGCAAATAGTAATATTCGTTTTTGTATATTATTCGTTTTCTTACCCAAACGGGACCCTACTGAGACTTTGAAGTCCGTTTGTTCATCTGTATCTCATGAACTAGGCAGTAATACATTTCAAAGATATGTTTCTGCTACCGCTGTAACGACTATAATAACACTAGATAAAGAAAAAAATAAGGTTACTCCCATACAACGTTATCTTCTGGCGCTTTTTTTTGTTACGAAATCCTCATCAGTGTGCCAGTCCAACTTGAACCTCGGCCGTTTTTACAGTTCCGTATCCAAAGGGTAAAAATGGAACGAGGAGAAAGTATTGCCTTTTGAAAATGCTAAAAGGCAAAAGCGGTCAGGTGTAGAGTAAATAAATGCTGTAAAACAGTACAAGTAGTGGTTATTCAATATGCGCTGCAGGTTCCACCAAGTGCCAACAGTATAAATAATCTGTAATAACGCGACCCTATTACTGAGACTATCTATCTGTCATCTTATGCATCACTGCAATAGCTAGGCATTTGAAATTTACGAATCCTAAGAACAGAAAAAAAAATTAAGGAGGGCTCCCATACAGGTATAATTTTCAGTCTTTTTTTGTACAGAACCCTCCTTTTTCCTTTTCAGGAAGTACCAAAAAATATAAACAAAGGATAGGGGCAGCAGATTCTTACTTTTTTAATAAACGTGGCAAAAATTGTCACAGGTAAAAAAATAAATTAAAGTACTTCTTAAATATATTATGTTCTATTCTTATTATGAAAATGAATTTAATTACATGTTAGTGATAAAAAATGCATCAAAATCAATTACGTAGTTGCTCACGAGTAGAAGATCTAAAGAGGTTTATCTAAACGGGGCGAAAAAAATTGTTATGTAAACTTGTACTTCTGTCAATGATTTCAATTGCGTAGTGAACGGGTTAACGCGCGAAAACGTTTCCGACGCACGGAGCGTCCCGAACATCTTGCGTCTGCTTCACCCCCTCCGAATCGCTTGAGACACAATTGCACTTAGCCTTAAAACTTTTTTTAAGAATACCATCGCCTAATTTACTTTTATGAACATCTTTTATTCTAATTAAAAACCCAATTTAATCAGTCATCTTTACAAAATTAAATTTTATTATTAAAAAAAATAAAAAACTAACCTAACCTAACCTATTCCGTTTTAAGATTGTAAAATTGTGAGTGCAAGTTAGTATTTTTGATAGAGCAATTCGTATTTTTGTGTAGCAAATCTTATATCCGGTGTACGAACCAAATTTTTGGTTTAAATTCGTTAAAAAAGGTCATCTCGTTTTGTATAAAATTTTAGTTTTTTAAGTAGGACATGTTTAGTTTATCAATTGGTTTTTTTGCACAGCATTTGATTTTCTGGTTTGCGTTCAGTAAATTAGTGAAGTTACCTAGTGTGCAGAAAAATTAAACAGATGTGCATTTAAAAATATCCCTTATAATATTAGTCTTTACACGTATGATATTAGTAAGAAGAAGTAAGATAGTAAGATATCGCAACGCAACCGACTCCACTTGGTATCGAAACCGACATAGTGCATGACGATTGTATCGTTGCTATAAACAATGTGATGTTAAAATCACCCGATCATTAGCCTGTAAGACATTTGACGATCAGTTCATTATTTTTTAAACCGTATACCTACTCTCTTGCAATTTTTTCAGACAACTGTCCATAAAAAGGTATAAACAGCCTCGGCGACGATACACAGCTTTGTCTCATCTCACACCCGCTGACGCTTGCCACCTCATCTAGATCGCTGTACCTATCAGTATAAAAGTAAGAGTATTTCTGTATTTTCGATTTTTGAGTGCCGTTCACCGCGTCCACGCCAAGGGGGCCTGATGAATAAAATAATACCTACTGCTCGTTCGCTCTAATTTTGCCGCTCGGCTCCATACTTAAGTCGAATTTTTAATTAGACGAAGTAAATTGACAGCAACTAATGTCACTTCTTCATACAATGTTGCTTATTTTCTATGACGAAGTGACATTAGCTACTGTTAATTTACTTCGTTTAATTAACAATTCGGGTATACGCCTCTACGCCAACGGCAAAGTTAGAGCGAACGGGTAGTAAACCTTTCTTTTTTTAGGGTTCCGTACCCAAATGGTAAAAAACGGGACCCTACTCATGAGACTTCTCTTCTGTTCGTCACGAGGCTGTATTCCAGCTACCGCGATAGTTAGAGAGCTGAAAATTTCACAGATGATGTATTTCTGTTGCCGCTATACCAACAAATAGGTACTAAAACAAGAAAAAAAAGGGGGAGGGGATTAAGGGGGGCTTCTATACTTACAACAAAAGTCACTTTTACCCACCGACTACGTACTTTTACCCTTAGGTAGATGAATGAAAAACTTTTACCGTTTTTAGGTACGGAACCCTTTGTGCGCGAGTCCGGTACGCAGTTAGCCCGTTTTTTCTTTATCTCTCTCGCTCATGTGACGTAAACGAAATAGTGTGGGAGTTAACTTTACTAAAAATAGGTAGTAGGCAAGGCAAGGCAGGTACTAGAGTACGTCACACAGTTTCACGCGCGTTATTCCCGTGGGTGTGCGCATACGGGAATAAAACATAGGTAACCTTAGCCGGGGTTGCTTCCCCAACAGCGAAATATTTTTAGATCGGTTCAGAATTACATCGGTTGGTTTCAGAGCCTATTCAATGCCAACAACAAACTAACACACAAACTAACAATTAAAATTTTCCTCTTCATTGTAATTTTTTCGTGAATTAACATAATAATGGTGATTGGTGTAGTTCCAATAAAACCGGCCAAGTGCGAGTTGGACTCGCCCATGAAGGGTTTCGTAGCAGCAAGTAACGTAATATAAAAGTTCTTATAGTTCGTTGTAACTTTGATTGATGTTTTAACACGTTCGCAGTGGTAGTGATTTTTCTAACCAAAAATTGCAGTTACGTACGTATTAAAAAAAAACTACCAGCTCTATCTCGTTCAAACCAATTTTCGTTGGTAGTTTTTATGGCAATGTACATCATATCTTCTTTTTAGATTTATCATTATTTTAGTTTAGAAGTTAGAGGGGGGGGGGGGGGGGTGATACACATTTTTCCACTTTGGAAGTGTCTTTTGCGCAAACTATTCAGTTTAGAAAAATACGATGTTAGATACCTTAATAGCATTTTTGAAGACCTATCTATAGATACCCCACACGTAAGGTTTTGATGAAAAAAAAAATTTTGAGTTTCAGTTCTGAGTATGGGGACCCCCAAAATTTACTGCTTTTTTTCTAGTTTTATATAAGAATGGTTTTGATGAAAAAAAAAATTTTGAGTTTCAGTTCTGAGTATGGGGACCCCCAAAATTTACTGCTTTTTTTCTAGTTTTATATAAGAATCTTAATGCGGTTCACAGAATACATCTAGTAACCAAGTTTCAATATCATAGGCCTTATAGTTTCGGAGAAAAGTGGCTGTGACACACGGACGGACAGACAGACGGACAGACAGACAGACATGACGAATCTATAAGGGTTCCGTTTTTGCCATTTGGCTACGAAACCCTAAAAATCAATTACCGTTGAGATAGTTACCTACCAAATTCAGGACGTCTGTTTTGAAGTCGTTTGTAAAACCTACGAATTTGAAACTATATGAGACATCTACTTGGCGATTGTAACAACATTAACTACATGAAGTCGTTACAGTACCAACGCTCGTAATGTTATCATGTCGCTCTCACAGATGGCAGTAAAATCAATTTCATTTGTTACCTATATAGATTGACAGATGTCGCTACTCGCTATAATTGTCTTGCTTGGTTAATTTGAATAGAAACTGCTAAATCAAACAGAATATTCATAAACATGGCCGTCTTTATCCTATTGGAGGCCCTGGGCATACTAGGATAAAGGGGCCCTATGACCCTTTGCGCTCGGTAAGACTAATTCGCAGTAGGCCTAACTCGCGTTATGACTAGTCAAAAGGAGAAGTAGGCATAACGCAAATTAGACCTACTGCGATGTAGGCCAACAGCTATATAGGTCAAATAATAGCTAGACCTACTGAGATTTAGTCTTAAGCCTCTTTAGTTGGGGTAAATATTTACATGTGGCATCGTGGTCAGCCCACATGATGGAAGGCGGTCACCGTATTCTAGGGACATTTGCAACGCCAGAGTGAGGGGTGGGAGTGGGGATGAGGGAATGGATGTAAAGATGGGAAGGGTGGGAGTGACGCCCTAGGCAATGAGTTACCCCCAGCGATGTATCCTATTGCCGGGCGTCAGAAAGTAGGATTAGGGGTAATTTTAATAGAGGTTTTCTTCCTCGCAACTCCAATTGGAGCCACCGTGCCCGTCTGTTGCCAGACGGGGTTACGGCTCGTCCGTACGATGGTCCCCATGGGATCGTTTACTTCGTCACTGATCGCTCAGTGGCGAAGTACTCGTCGCCCTGAGAGTTCTCCGCTAAGTACGCTCTGCATAACAGGGCGCTTGCGGAGAACTACAAACCGGCCACAAAGGTCTGCTGTCCTCCTTGATGGACTACTGGCCATGGGCCATGGGCCCACGTCGTCGTCCACGTTACCAGGATGCACCACGCGGAGGTTGTCCTTCCCAACACCCCTCCTTCCGAGGGCCTACCCGGGCTCCCAACCATAGGCTGTTGGGCGTTACGTGAGGTTTTTTAGTCGGTAGGAGTCCAGCATAGCATCCATGATGAATTTTCCCTCACGTTAATAAGTAAGTATAGATAACATGAAACTGATATTAAGTATTCATTAAAAAGTCAAAATATCCTTACAGCTGCATGACAACGATTTCATCTATGTACAAATTACGAATTCAACTCAATATTTTAGGCATAACGCGATGTAGACCAACTAAGATTTAGGTATATGCCGAAGTAGTTCATATACGAAATAGACCAACTGCTATAAGTATAGGCATAAAGCTAATTAGGCTGAAAGCGAATTGTAAATGACATTTAGACGTAACGCGAGTTAGGCACACTATGAATTAGTCTTACCGAGCGCAAAGGCCTATGACTATGACAGGACACTATTTTCATAGAATATACAAAGAAAGTAGATAAACCATGTTAAACATTTATTTTTATTAACAACTAGCTGTTACCCGCGACTTCGTCCGCGTGGAAATTATGTTATAAGCAAAGTTTGAACCGTATTCTATCGAGCCTCTAGGATAAGTCGTAACCAAAATGTGGGGACAAATTTAGGACATCCTCCAACTTACCCGGGGAGCTATGCCCTAGATGGATTTTTTTAACGTGAGGAAAATCCCACATGAATGTACTATGACTAATACTGAAAAAGAACCACATGTATCCTACCTAACAGCCTACGGTTGGGAGCCCCGGGTAAGCCCTCTAAAGGATACCCCAGGACTGCGCTATATGGATAGAAAGAGACCTCATGGTTTTAGTGGGTCCAAGGCCGGTATGACGTACGTGTTTATTAATTAGCCCCTTTAATAATAAAAAGAGTAAGTAGTATGGTGAAGCGCGAATACGAAACGTTTGTTAGATTAGGGCCACAGACTGAAAACTTTAAGTATAACCGGAAGATTTGAGACGATAACACTAACGCTAGCCAGTAAATGGCAGTCCTTAAACCAAGTTGAAGGCCTTATAGATTTTGGGGTGTGGGGTAGGACAACCTCCACGTGGTACACCCTGGTAACGTGGACGACGACGTGCGCTTTGTGCAAGGCGCACGTCGTCGCCCATGGCCAATAGTCCACCAAGGAGGGGGCCGTTAAGGCCACTTCGGGCTACTCTGCCTACGCTCTGTTAAGCAGAGTGTACTGAGCGGAATAACCGCAGGGCGTGTAGGCCCTCTGCTCACGCAGGGACCTACAGGCATTCGTGCCAACGTCGGAGTTGGGGAGGACCAGCCACCCTCCTCGCGTTCCGTAACTCCTAGGGTCAACGCAACCATCCAACTGGTGGCACCAGTTGGTACGCGGTGACCGTAGGGGCCGGAGGGCTTGCCTTAATTGGTCGGCCCGCGACAAGGATAGTCTGTAAAACCCGAGAGCAAAGTCGTAAGGCCTGTAGGGCACCTGGAGCACCCTACAGTATATATCCCGCTCCCCGGAATGAGCGTCACCCGGGGAGTGATTCCTTTCGTCTCCACTCGTGGGATTAGTTATGGAAAAACCAAATAAAACCCAAAACTCGATCGATATCTCCAACAACCCAGGCACACTCACAACGGATTTGGAGTCTACAGTGAACCTCGTCGAGACTGACGCGGAGTCAGTCCTTAGCATGGATGCTGAAACTGAGGGTCATGCTAGAAGGAAGAGGCCGCGATCCGCTGGATTGGCCAAGAGCCTGTTCCGAAGGCCGGGAACAGTCTCGTCCAGCGAGGATGATCTACCAGCCAAAATACCGGCTACTACCGCAGGAAGGGGTCGAGGATCCGACCACTACAACCAGAAGGAGAGGGTACAAAAATCACCCATGCACGTTCCACCACTACCCAGTGGGAAGGACAAAGATGTCCCAGAGGCTCGGGAGCTCCTCACTGCTCTGACCCGGATAACTGACGCCATGAAGGGTGCCAAGAATATCTCGGGCAAAAAGAAGGTGGTGACGGAATGCGTCGCCGGCGCTACGAAAGCGCTTGAGGAGCTCCTGTCCAGGAGTGTCTCTGAGGAGGAGGTGAAACTCAGGAGCCGGGTAACGAGTCTGGAGGCTGAGCTCGCTGACTCCCGGGAACAAATTCGGGCCCTCCAAGAGGAGGTTAGTAGGATGGTGGCGGCGACTCCTGGAGTGCATGCTGCCCACACTGGGACTCCTGCGCTGCCTAAGCCTCCCAAGCCAGCCGCTAAAGCAACGCCGAGTGTGACACAGCTAATGGCGGCGATGGAGAGGCGTCTCGCCGTACTGGAAGACCGAGCGTACCGCCCACCACTTGCACAGGGGTCCTATGTGTCTGCGACTGGGGTTACTTCAGGCCCCAAGCGAGACACGACGACGGCTGTACCCAGTGGGGCTCCCAGTCTCCAACGCAAGGCCTCCGCCCCCAAGAAGACGGCACCTGGTGGAGGTGGTCACCCGGGCTCCCTCAGCACAGCCAGCGCTCCCGCTGCACCCCAGACTCCCTCCAGAGAGGGGGCCTGGGAGGTGGCGGGAGCAAAGAAGAAGGCGGCTAAGGCCGCCAAAAAGGCGGCAAAGGCCGCCAAGAAGGCAGCTAAAGAGGCTGACAAAGCGGCAAAGGCCGCCGCGGCGAAGGCGCCAAAGAGGCTCCGCGCTCCTCGCTCTACTGCCGTCGTTATCACGGTGACGACAGAGGGCAGGGCGAGGGGCGTGGGGTACGCCGAGGTCCTGAGGCAGGCGAAAGCCTCAGTCGACCTCAAGGCCCTCGAGATTGAGGGAGGTCTCCGGTGCAAGGTGACGCGCACCGGAGCACGCCTCCTCGAGGTCTCTGGCGCCACCAGCGGCCCCAAAGCTGATGCCCTAGCGGCAAAGCTGAGGGAGTCGCTGAACACGGGTGACGTCCGCGTCACCAGACCCAGCAAATGCGCGAGTCTGCGCATTTCGGGTCTGGATGACGCGGCCACGACGGAGGAGATAATCTCCGCCGTCGTGGAGGCGAGCGGCTGCCCCCGTGATCAGGTGAGGTCAGGCGAAATACGCTTTGGCCCCACCGGTCACGGGTCGGCAGTCGTGAGCTGCCCCGTCGCGGCGGCTCAAAAAATCGCGGACGGACGGAGCCTCCTTATTGGGGGCTTCCTGAGAGCGCAGGTGCATCTCCTGCAGCCCCGCGAAGCCAGGTGCTTTAGGTGCCTGGTCGTGGGGCATGTGGGAGTGCAGTGTACGGCGGAAGTCACAGTGGGAGACCGGTGCTTCCGCTGTAGTCAGCCCGGTCACAAGGCCCTTGCCTGTGACGCTCCGCCACGCTGTTATAAATGCGTAGCGGAGGGCAAGGAGGCCGACCACCGGGCGGGCAGCAAGCCCTGCGCTGCCTCAAGGCCGAAGCCCCGTCCGTCCGCACGGGGGGGTGAGGGTGAGAGTGCACGTTCGCGGCAGGGTGCGGAGATGGACGTCCATTAATGGACACTCATATCCGCATCCTGCAGGTGAACCTGAACCACTGCTCTGGTGCTCAGGACCTTCTGTACCAGAGCATCAGGCAGTGGTCCATCAACATTGTTGTTGTCGCCGAGCCGTACTGGGTTCACCCGGGAAGCCCGGTGGATCTGGACGGCTTGGCGACTGTCTTTGGGGGGACCGGCGCGGACGACTCGCGCCTAGCGCTTATCGCTAGGGGCCCGGGTTGCGTCGCGGCGGAATATGAGGGTGTGGCTGTCGTGGCCGTATACATCTCGCCGAGCCTAGACCAGCATCAATTTGAGCTATGGCTCCCTGAGCTGGACGTCGTTCTCGCTGCATGCCGGCCTCGCCCTGTCCTGGTCCTGGGAGACTTCAATGCTTGGTCGCAGGCTTGGGGCTCCCGGGAAACCAGAGACAGGGGGAGGATACTTCAGGACTGGGTCACTACACGTGGCTTAGTTATCCTAAACCGGGGGAATGCCGCAACCTGGACGCGGCGGGGGCTCAGCTCGGTCATAGACGTTTCGTTTGCGACCCCTGAGCTCGCCCGCCGTGTCCAGGGATGGCGTGTGGTGGAGGAGGAGGAAACGTCGTCAGATCACCGATATATTCGGTTCGACGTCTCACCTCCACCTAACCTGCCGCCAACAATCGCGAATCCCCCGGAACCGCGTTGGGCACTCCATCGCCTTGATCGGGAGGCTCTCCTGGAGGCGGCCATCGTGCAGGCCTGGATTCCGACAGCGGACAGGCCTGCCGATGTTGATGCCGAGGTGGAGTGGTTTGGGAGAGCCATGTCGCACATATGTGATGCGGCGATGCCCAGGGCTAGGCCCAGACCGGCGAGAAAACAGGTGTACTGGTGGACGCCGGAAATCGCTCAATTGCGTTCGGAGTGCGTTAACGCGCGCCGCCGGTACACCAGGTTCCGCCGGAGGCGTCGCCGCCCAGACGATGCGGCAGCCCGAGAGGCGGAGCTCTACGATGGGTACAAGGAGGCCAAGAGGGCCCTCCAGTCGGCCATCAAGCGGTCCAAAAAGTTGGGCCGCGAGGAGCTTATGGAGACTCTGGAGCGGAACCCGTGGGGGCGCCCGTACCTTATGGTAAGGGGAAAATTGCGCCCTAAGGCGCCCCCACTGACCCAGAGTCTCCAGCCGGAGCGGCTGGAGGGGGTCCTGGACTCCTTGTTCCCGACGAGAGCGGAGGAACACATTCCTCCGCGCATGGCTCCGTCTCAGGCACCCAACGCGGAAGGCAGTGAGAACGACGTGCCCGTAGTCACCGAGGGTGAGTTAGGGGCGGCTGTAATGCGGCTCAAATCCCGCAAAGAGGCGGCGGGGCGGGTACGGGAGAGAACTCTCCCACCTGAGTTCCGCAGTCGGCGGCCTGGGCGCCGCCGACGTGTCTTCGCCGAGGACTATTGGCCTCCATGACCGGGGTCTGAGGACGATGAGAAGGCCGCTCACCGTCCTTACAGAAGCAGGCCCATGACGGCAGCGTGACGTGAGGAACTCACGTACGCCCCCCCTTAGAAGCGGGATCACACCCGAAACCCCCCAAAGACGCGGGATAGCACCCGAACCACCCCCAGGCGAGGCCGCGGTAGCGGCCCTAGGTCTGTTGGGAGTCCTGGGATATCCTTCCGAGGGCTTACCCGGGACTCCTAACCATAGGCTGTTGGGCGTTACGTGAGGTTTTTTAGTCGGTAGGAGTCCGGCATAACATCCATGAGGATTTTCCCTCACGTAAAAAAAAAAAAAAAAAAGGCCTTATAGATTTAATAATTTTCAAAAGTAGGCAGTACCTACGCCTGCCCATTTCAACACAGCAATACGGCTCACCACCTATTACGTTACGTGGGACGAATTATAAAACGGTGAACATATAATATGCCTCGAAACCCCTTTGGGGATAAAGGCGTGACCGTATGCATGTACTTATTATGTTTAAGGTGACTTAATTTATGTACATAAGTCACTGTAGCCAAAGGTCAACATTTTCCAGTAAAGTTGTATTTTTAAGAGTGTTCATTATAAACTACGTTTGTGTGGCGTGTTGGCTTAATCATAAAAGAGCTTAATGGTTAAGGCTATTGTAAAATAATTCAGTCCGCACCGAAGGCGTGGACTGATTTATTGAGAGGGTTAGCTAGTTTAATTTTAATTTTTCATGTCTGTCTGTCTGTCTGTATCCCGAAGAAGAATCACGCCGAAACTACTAATACGATTTAAATGAAATTTGGTACCATCTGAGCTTATGATCCGAAGAAGGTTCTAGGATAATTTTGGTCCCGATATTTTGCGCGGTTCCTTTGGGAGAGTGGATGAAAGACCAATGGTTCATTTGTTGTAACTTCTCAATGCGTGGTCCGATTAAATTTTTTTTTTCAGTTTCATAAAGGGAGTACATAAAGAATTGTTTCACACAAGTTTCAATGTTGAGGGTTTTGTAGTTCAGAAATTAGAAACATCTCAACTTTCGCAAAACCTAGAATTCAAGAGTCCCTTTGAATGTGAGGGTAAATCTAAACTGGCGTGTTGGCTTAATCATAAAAGAGCTTAATGATTAAGGCTATCGTAAAATAATTCAGTCCGCGCCGAAGGCGTGGACTGCTTAATGAGTCTGATGAAGAAATACCTCTCCTTTCATGGATCTTATGTGACGTAAACGAAGTTGCGAGCGTCACAGCTAGTCTATACATATAATAAACTAAAGAGGGCCGAGAGTCTGTACATGGAAGTTAATTTGAAAATTTTAATTGTAGGGCATTCTCTACCGACGACTATCGACCTCTACGACCGGGGGTCAGAGGACGGTGAGAGGGTCGCTCACCGTCCTTACAGAAGCAGGCCCATGACGGCAGCGTGACGTGAGGAACTCACGCACGCCCCCCTTTAGATGCGGGATCACACCCGAAACCCCCCAAAGACGCGGGATTGCACTCGAACCATCCCTGGGCGAGGCCGCAGTGGCGGTCGTAGGTCTGTTGGGAGTCCTGGGATATCCTTCCGTGGGCTTACCCGGGGCTCACAACCATAGGCTGTTGGGCGTTACATGAGGTTTTTTGGTCGGTAGGAGTCCGGCATAACATCCATTAGGATTTTCCCTCACGAAAAAAAAGGGCAGTCTATAATCGATACTGAACCCGACAATGTAATTTCAATTTTTCATGTCAGTCTGTCTGTCTGAATCCCGAATAAGTATCACGCCGAAACTATCGATTCGATTTCAATGAAATTTGTTACAATCTGAGCTTATGATCCGAGGAAGGTTCTGGAATACTTTTGATCCCGATATTTTGTGCGATTCCTTTGGGAGAGGGGATGAAGACAGGATTGTTTCACACAAGTTTCAATGTTGAGGGTTTTGTAGTTCAGGAATTAGAAACATATATAATTCAAGGATCCCTTTGAATGTGAGGGTAAATCTAAACTAAATGATTAAGGCTATTGTAAAATAATTCACTAAATTGTTTTGAAATAAACTTAATCTTAAGCTCTTTTATGTTTAAGCAAACAGGGCAGTTTCATAAGCTGATTGATGAGTCTGATGAAAAAATACCTCTCCTTTCATATACCATAATATATGTGACGTAAACAATGTTGCGATAGTCAGCTAGTACCTATATAAAATATAATTTCATTGACTGCCGCTGCGGCGTAGTCGGTGTAGTGATACCGCCTGCCGCACCGAAGGTCCTTGGTTCGATTTCTGATTTGGTTCAATTATTTGTTTGATCAACAAATGTTTCTATCGGAGTTTGTGTGTTTTCTATGTATAATATGTATGTATTTAGAAATATATAAGTATGTATATCAGTCGTCTGGATATCATAGCAAACACAGGATTTAATTTTTCTCTATCGGGCTTCCAAGATATTTAGCGTGATAATATGTAGTCGGTGTGTAAAACCGATCTCTTACTAATATTCCTGCATCGCTTTAGCTTAATCAATCCCCATACTTAGTGCTCGTGGCCCCGCGGACTCAGTGTTCTGTAAACGATCACTGCAGTAAGCAACATTTACTATGGCCGGACATGGATGGGTGACCACCACGTGGACCACTTTGTGACATTTATTTACGAGCGTTTCCGTGCTTCGGAAGGCACGTTAAGCCGTTGGTCCCGGTTGTCGGTAAAATGACAGTCGTTAAGCCAAGTTGAAGGCCTTATGGGCGGCTTGAAAAATTTCAACTGTGGGTCGTCACAACCTGCGCCCGGGTCGGCAGCGCGTGTGTAGCGCCTCTGGTGTTGCAAACGTCTATAGGCTACGGTTACCAACCTTCCGGTGGGCCGTAAGCTTGTCTGCCACCTAAGTAGTATAAAAAAAAAAAAAAAAAAAAAAACTTACATATTTCATTGCCCTCTGCCTAGTCCCTAGGATATGTAGCGTGATAATATATGGCCTATTTAAAGATCCTACCTCTAGATTACTATTCAAGTAAAAGAATAATTTAAATTATCCAGTAGTTTCTGTATTTTGCAAAAATATACATACAGATTTTCATTGTTGTCTGCCGAGCTCCTAAAATATTTAGCGTAATAATATGTTATCTTGGTGTAAAACCTATCTCTTACTAATATTCCTGCTACGTTTTAGTTAAATCAATCCACCGGTTTACACATTTCATTGCTCTCTGTTTAGCCCCTAGGATATGTAGCGTGATAATATATCGCCTATTTTAAGGCCCCACCCCTAAGTAATATTAGTGCAAAATTTGAACCAAATCTGTTCAGTATACTTTTCGAGATCCTTCCGGACAAAGCAAAGCAAACAGACAAACAGACAAACAGACAAAAGTTTTTCTGACTATATTTTTGGGTTCAGTATCTTACGTAGAACACCTAGCGAGTATTTTTTTTTTAATATTTCCAATGTACAGTTTTGGCTTTTCTATCATTTTATTATACTATGTATAGACTAGCGGTTCCCTGCCACGCTTAGCTGTGTCTTTTTTTGTGGTCGTTTCATGTACCTATGAGAAATGAGTAACGTTTTCGAAACATTCTTGATTGCTGCTCCGCTCCCGTTCGTCATAGCGTTGTAGTGTGGCCAGACCTTGGGCGGGGTGAGCGGAATGATAAACACGAGTGTAAGGGAAGACGATCGTTTATTCACTCTCTAGATACGACATGTATCCAACACTTATACTAGTTACACACATATAGAGTACATACACATATACCACACTACACCTCGGGGGCTACAATAAAAAAAAAAGTACAAACTTTAGTGTATTTTTTTTACAAGTTTTACATTTATAATAAAATGATAAGACACATAAAAACTCAATACATGATAACATTGGCAACTGATAAGTAGTACTACTGCAGTTACTCAACTGATATGCTTAGGATTAAGTTACATAAGGTTTAGTTCTATTCTTGTGAACAGTTTCTATTTTATCACCCTTATTAACTACAACATTAGGTTCATTTTCACTTATCACTATGTATGGTCCATTAAACAATTTATCCAATTTTTTACCGGTTTCATTTTTTATTAAAATTAAATCTCCCTTTTGATATGATATTGAATTACATTTTCTGTCATAACAATTTTTTCTTTGTAACTTACTTAAAATTAAATTTTGTTTAGCTTCTTTATTCGCTAATTGAAGTCTATACTTAAATTCTAATGCATAGTTATCCGAGTTATATAACGGTTCTACAACATTATTTAATAAACTATTAGGTAAATTAGGTACATGGTTTACCAAAGACAAGTTCATGAGGCGAGTACTTTGTTTCCGTGTGAACGGTTGTGTTATACGCGAAACACCAGTATTGCAGCCACTGGCTCCAAGTTTCTGAATGCCCGTCACATTGAGTTCTCAGAAATGCAACAAGATGTTTATGGGAATTTTCTAGACTACCAATTGATTCATGCCTGTAGGCAGTCGAATTTAATTTTTCGATATTCAAAAGCTTACATACCTCGGTCATTGTTTCTGACATAAACTCCGTGCCTCGATCCGTAGCTATAGTCTTCGGTACGCCATACCTTAGTATAAAATTGTTCACAAAGGATTGCGCTACGCTTACCGTATCTTTTCGTTGTAGAGGATATGCCTCGATGTACTTGCTTAGTTCGCACTGGAGAGTTAAAATATAAACATTACCTTCTAAATCCTTATCTAAGGGGCCCACTAAGTCTAAATATACCTTATCAAAGGCGCTCGAAGCCGTAGTCGTAACGACCATGGGTTCGACTATTTTCTTAGAATACTTGTTTATTTGACATTTATGACATTTATTTACGTAGTTACGTACATCACGTTCTAGTGTCGGCCAAAAGTATTTACCTTTTATATTGTTAATCATACGCCGTACACCTGCATGTCCGCTTGTAGGCAACAAATGATAATCATGTAGGATATACATCCTTTCGTCACTATCAGAGACTCGTCTTATTCCTCTTAAAATATTTAATGTCGGTCCGGACCATTGTTCTCTATTCTTTATTTCACATATTAATTCTTTTAAGAAATTCGAATTATTTTCATTTCGTATAAAACATATATTTGTTATATTTATTTTCTTACAAAAATCTTCTAGCATATTCGCAAATTCGACTCGCGTAAATTGCGACATATAACTAAGATTTATCAATAAACTCGACTCACTTTCTATATAAACTAAACACTTATACTGGTACGTAATATCCTTTTTATTTATATCTTTTCCCGAAATAAATTTTAACTCGACGTAATCACTTGGTTTTCTTAATATTTCCGCGACTCTTGGTTGGCCAGACCTTGAATCAGCAGGTATATTAACCCATTTACGGCCAATTAAAAACTAAAAACGATATTTTTATAAATCAACGTTATATTTATGGAATAGCTAATACAAAAATAAATGAAACAGGAAAAAATTAAAAATAATGGTTTTTCAGGTTTTTACAGTGGTGTTCCCAAACTGGTACAATGGCCTCTTATGTATGATAATTTGCGAAACATGTTTTCTCAATGCAGAGTGTTTTTTTTACATTTTCTGCAACCACAACGATCTCGAATATGGCATAATTAGCACATCTTACTCGTTTTGGAAGCTTTTCTGGAACATGTTCCTTACCGTCCAACCTAAGACCTTCTACATTTGATGATGAAGGGCGAGCCACACTTCTTTGAGGCGATGATTTGAGATAGAATCTGGCAATCTTTTTGCAGTTCCTACAGGCTTATACGAGTCGTAATTGGTCGCCATCGTACAAATACTGTTATCTTTCCAGCGAACCATAAGAATCTCATTATTCTTGTCAAATCTATAATCGAATTCGGCTCGTGCTTTCTTCATCATCTCCTTTTGACTTGATAAAGAGCATTTTTTTGGTACGGTTTTCGCGTATTGTTCCTGTAGCACGATAGCCTAAATGACGCAAGTTGCATAGCAAATCGCAACTTGTGAAAAAATTGTCAAAAAAAACTTTGTGGTTAGCAGGGTTTGTGATCAATTTGCTAAGTAGATTTTTTTGAGCGGCATTCAAATTACTAAACTCTGCAATCATCTCATAAATTTCAAGGCTAAATAGCTTCTCAAATATTTGTACTGGTGTCAAATCTTTTAGTTCTTTCTTGACTCGATTTTTACATACTAATATCTCATCAGTTTGTACATAGTTGGCAGAGTAACTCGGAGAACACTTTCGCCACAGTGGATTATGGTCTGACTGTCGACGACCAGGCATAGAAGACTGATCTACTTGGACTGACTGAATGGAAAGTCGAGATCTTTTGGCAGCTAATGGTTCGTCATCGCTGCTATCTTCACTGTCCGAAAGAACACCTACATTATGAACAAATACTTCTATATGTCCTGGAACGTCGCTTGGTAGATTAGTTGGTACCACATCATCATCACCTTCTTTTTCATCAGTAACAACACTGGGGTCGGGTGGAATGATGGTCAAATCATACTCCAAGCCATCGTTACTATCATATAATATTGTGTTCACTGCTTCTTCTAAGCCCCTATAGTTATTAGATTCATTATAATAATGTCTACGATCCATGTCGAATCTGAAAAAAAAAATATTTTTTTATTACACTTGTAGCCAGTGTTCCCAAATTGGTACACTAATGTTTGCACCCCTACATTTTCATATGAATAGTAAATATTTGCTATAAAATAACGTGAAATTGTAGGTTATGTACTAATTTCAAGAAAACAATAACAACACTTGCAATTTGGTCAATCTACAATGCAAAATAATACCAAAAGTTTGCTTACCTGCACTGTCCTCCAGATGGTTAAAACTAATAGCTTCAAAAACAACAATATTTTAACAATTTCTTGTTCTTCGATACCGCAACGTAATTAGCACACTGCCAACGCCTACTTAATGTTACAATATGGTAATACTTGTCAAAAGCTTTTCCATGTACCCGCATTTAATAAGTGTTCCCAAATTGGCACAGTGGTAAAGAATGGGTTAAGAGACCTCATGTTAGTCTGCCTAATCTTTTCGTTTTCAAGATTTGCTTTTTGAGCTCTTGTCATTACCATTACATCTAATTTTTTATTCATTGATTTTAAATCATCCGAAGTCATGGTCACCCTACTCAAACAATCTGCAACTGTGTTATCGGAACCCTTTATGTAAACAATGTTGAAGTCGTATTCTTCTAATAATAATCTGAACTTTATAAGTCTTGTAGATGGATCTTTCATGCCGAATAAATAAATTAAGGGTTTATGATCTGTCATAACTGTAAATTTTTTGCCATACAAATACGGTCTAAAATATTTAATACTCCATACTATAGCTAATAGCTCTTTTTGTATGGTCGGGTAATTTAATTCGGCTTTATTTAGCGGTCTGCTGGCATAAGCCACTGGTTTCATATTACTATTACATAGGACTGAACCTATGGCTGTGCCTGAAGCATCTGTCTGAAGGACAAATGTGTTTTGAGGTGAAAAATTCGGATATTGTAAAATAGGTGGAGAAATGAGTTTATTTTTAAGGGTTTCGAAACTTTTCTGACACGTACTATTCCACTCGAAACTTATATTTTTGCGGCATAATTTATTTAATGATAATGTTATTTCTGAAAAACATGGTATGAATTTCCTATAATAGTTACAGAATGCTACAAACCTTCTAACATCATCTGAATTTTTCGGTACTGGATAATTCTGTAACACTCTTACTTTCTCGGGGTCAGGTAGGACGCCCTCGGCTGTCACTACATGCCCTAAATAAAGTAACTCCGTCTTTAAGAAATCGCACTTCTGTGGATTTAATTTAAGGTTCATTTTTCTTAATCTTTCAAATACAGATAATAAATTTTTATTATGATGTTCCATGTTTCTACCCATGACAACGATATCGTCACAATATTGAAAACATTTGTCATATGTAAGTCCTGACATTGCTAAAGATACTACTCGACAGAATGAATTCGGGCTGACCTTGAGGCCCATTCCCAATCTTTTCATGCGAAATTGTCCTGTGTTGGTTGTGAAGCTCGTAATATCTCGACAATTTTCTTGGAGACCAACCTGATAAAATCCTTGGTACAGGTCTAAATGACTGAAACATATACATCCCGACAGAGAATCTAATATCTCCGTAATGTTAGGTAACGGGAATTTGTCATCCTGAATCGACTCGTTAACCTTCCTATAATCCACTACTAAACGCCATTTTTTGACTCCATCAGATTTTTTAGGTACTAAAAGTATAGGACTGTTCCATTCACTAATACACGGTTCTATAATGTCATCATTTAACATTTTTTGAACTTGTCTATTTATTTCTGGTTTCAAAGACTCCGGTAGCCTATAAGGTTTAGTATATACAGGTTTCGTATTAGGTTTCACTGTTATGCATTGCTCGTGAACGTTTGCAGTATCTAACCGATCCTTTTCTAAGAAAAAGATATCAGCATACTTAGCGCAAATGATTTCAATTTGCTTTTTATCGTGGGAATCTAAGTGGGAAAGTTTTAATTGAGGAAGTAATTCTTTAACACGTTGGACACCTGTTAAGGGTTCGTTAAATAAACAAACATTATAGCTATCTAAATAATCTAAATTCTTGTATTCAATAATTTCATCTTTGCGTATTCTAATAGAGTTTTCGCTAGTATTTAAGATTTTTATCGGAATTTTGCCTCGTTTGGGTGTTATTATACTTCCGGCTAAGAATAGATGCTCTTCCAATTGTTTTGCGTAGATTACACGGTCTTTGTACATACTTTTATTTACATCAATATAATGTAATGATTCACAACGCGCTGGTATAATTAAATAATTATCCGATTGCAAAGATTCAGTTGAACATTTGTTTATTCTAAGTGTGCATTGGTACTTGTTATTGCATTGTAATGTAACTGTATCTGCTACCAAGTCAATGTTTGCATTATACTTTCTGAGAAAGTCTAACCCGATAATACCGTCTACTTGGCATGGGATTGTTTTTAGTAGGTACAACTTATGATGTAATTGTATACTATCTTCTGACTGCAATGAAACATAAACATAACATTCTGGATGTATTTTGCCACCTAGCCCGTTTATAACTGTATTATTCGAATACTTTTGAATGCGATTACTTATCAAATCACTATTTATTACTGATAATGATGCTCCTGTGTCTAGTAAGAACTTAAGTTTTTTATTTTCGACATATAAGTAAATATAATCTAAACCCATACATGTTAATGCATAATTAGGCTCGAAAAAACTGGTTTAAATTATCGGATTCGTCCTCTTGCGACTCTGCCACGTACATATTATCAGGTTGACTACTACCTCGACCTGGGTTACTACCCCTAAATGTACCTCTATTGCCTCTGAACCAATTTGTGCCACCTCGGTGATAGTTAGACCTACCACGGAAGCTATTTCCACGACCTTGACCCTTATGACTATAATAGTTACCATTATGAAACTGAGTGTAGCTCCATGGACGCCTCGAACTCGGTGCCTGTCCTCGGTTGTTATAACTATTTGAGCTATTTTGAGTAAACTTAAAATTACGACGATTACCTCTAGAAAATGAATACACAGCATCCTGCTGCGCGGGACGAGCAGCTTCTTCATCCTGGGCTGCACGCACCGCCTCCTTGAGAGAGCTATAGTTCCGCGCTGTTAGTATAGTACTCAGACGGCGATTTCTGAGCCCATCGGAAAATCTTTTAATTACGATTTTTTCGTTTATAGGACTTAAGATAGTACTAGCATGTGGGTTACCATCAGACTGTGCTATAGTAAGCTCTGTAAACAGTTGTTCCAGCTTGTCTCCGTACTCATTAATAGATAAGTTATTCTGTGAAAGATTATTAATTTGCGATAACAGAGAATTAGCTGACTTTTTGGTTAATAAATAAGTTTTTATATCGGCGACTAAACTTTTTACGTTTGTGTAATTTGGCTGTAATTTTAACTTAGCTAATTTTGTTAACCTTGTTTTAAGAACAAAATTTATCAGTAATTCTCTGGTGTCATCATCCTTTAAACAACTATCATACATCTCAATGCCTTCTATTATACGTTCAACGGTTGATTCTTTTCCATCCATCAATGGAATCAAAGTACTGGCCGTACGTAAATCAAAAGTAGTCATTTTGATGGTTATTGGCTCTACCTTCACTTTATAGTCTAAAATTTTATCATAAATCTTTTCTATGTCACTACAAACTAGTTCAAATCTATGCGACAACTCTGTGCTTTTAAAAATCTTTTTATCTATCGTGCTTATAAGTACTTTATATTTATTAAATAAAGTATCAGCATATTGAAATTTTTCTTGTCCCAACTTTTCAGAACGTCTTTTAGGTCCTAATTTCCTTAAATTTTCACAAAGATTTTTCAATTCTTGGAAATATATTTGTAATGTATCCATATGCCATTACTTTATTATATATCTATATTTATCTTATACACTAACACTTTATTATAACACATAACACGCACTTTCACTATTCTTGAACATTTAGTAAGATGGGGGGTTTTCATACCTTCGAAGTCTGGACCTCAGTATCTCCGGTCGGATTGCGTCGGCGGCTGTAGAAGGACCTCCTATTTGCACTGCCTTCAAACTCCCTTCGAATCCAGTTGGAATGGCAAGCCTTGTACACCTTGAATGCGCCGTACAGAAATCCAAGGCCAAGAATTATTGCTATGACTGTCATCACAATGCTCGTCGACGACAAATGTTGCGTAATTTTGTCAAAGTCGGCATTATTTGTACTGCCCACTGCGTTTTGGGCAACGACGGTTGTGTCCCTTGGTTGTCTTGAACCACACATTTTACCGCACAAATAACGCATGTCCATACAACGCGATGATTGAATGCATAATGCGGCGCGAATTGCACAATCCGGGATCAAATTCGCGTCCGCCTGGCCGGGTCGCCATGTAGTGTGGCCAGACCTTGGGCGGGGTGAGCGGAATGATAAACACGAGTGTAAGGGAAGACGATCGTTTATTCACTCTCTAGATACGACATGTATCCAACACTTATACTAGTTACACACATATAGAGTACATACACATATACCCCACTACAGCGTGATGTTATATAGCCTATAGCCATCCTCGATAAATGGACTATCAAACTCAACAGAGTATACTGTCTGTCGCTTGTCAACAGGTTTTTAGGGTTTCGTAGCCAAATGGCAAAAAGGAAACCCTTATAGATTCGTCATGTCTGTCTGTCTGTCTGTCTGTCTGTCTGTCTGTCCGTCCGTGTGTCACAGCCATTTTTCTCCGAAACTATAAGGCCTATGCCATTGAAACTTGGTAACTAGATGTATTCTGTGAACCGTATTAAGATTCTTATATAAAACTAGAAAAAAAGTAGTAAATTTCGGGGGTCCCCATACTCAGAATTGAAACTCGAAATTTTTTTTTTCATCAAAACCCTAATCTATAGATAGGTCTTCAAAAATGCTATTGAGGTTCCTAAAATCATTTTTTTCTAAAAAGAATAGTTTGCGCAAGAGACACTTCCAAAGTGGAAAAATGTGCCCCCCCCCCCGCCCCTCTAACTTCTAAACTAAGAGAATGATAAATCTAAAAAAAAATTTATGATGTACATTGCCATAGAAACTACCAACGAAAATTAGTTCGAACGAGATAGAGCTGGTAGTTTTTTTTAATACGTCATAAACCGCAATTTTCGGTTAGAAAAATCACTACCACTGCGAACGTGTTAAAACAGCAATCAAAGTTACAACGAACTATAAGAACTTTTATATTATGTTACTTGCTGCTACGAAACCCTTCATGGGCGAGTCCAACTCGCACTTGGCCGGTTTATTTCTTTTCATCTTCAAATGCGCAAGCACAAAAAAGGCATCGAGTTTTGTCATCAAATTTGTGTTTTGATGATCTTAAAGTTTGATCTTTAACATTGGAGGGCCCAGCGGACGGAACACGTTTTGTCAGATCAGCCTTTATACTATCTGGTCTAGTGTAGTCTTTCCGACAAGATGTATGAACCCTCCGCGACTTCAAATCCTTAAGTTGGGAGCTCTTTCGAGGTATTAAAGGATAGGGCAAGATTAAATGATGACTAAGCTATAGGTAATTGATTAATAAACATGGAAAATTGATTAAACTAATAAAGCTTTGACTTGAATTAAAAATGCCTATTTGTACTAATTTAGAATTACAATACAATTTTTTATTTATTTATTACACTTTATTATTATAATTTTAAACAGCTCATCGTATGCTAAACAACTCGAGTCCTTTAATAAAAACTTGCGACTAAGTTGTGAGTCTTTTATTAAAAGACTCGAGTCCATTTATATCCGAGTCGTATTATAACAACTGGAGTCCCTCAGATTAATAAAAAGACTTGAGTCGTATTTTTGGAGTCGAGTCTTGAAAATCGTGTCTAGTCCTAACTTAAGTGACTTAAAAGACGTGAGTTCTCACATCACTATTTTTAGCAATAACAAAAACAATTAGCAATAGCAATAACAAATTTTAGTCCTTAAGTTGACCCCCCGACCAAAATTTGTTTAATTAATTATAAATAAACAAAATACGATCTAAAAATTTAAATGTCCGAACAGTCAAGAACTAACGAAGAACTAATAATTAGAAAAAAAAATCAAGTGGGGCCAAATTCACTGAGTGATGTATCGATGCAGTGAATCGATCCAGTACTACGAATCGATTTAAAAGGTCGATTTTTTGGCTGGAAAAACCGATTTTTCGATTAATCGATTTCAGATCGCCATCCCTATAACAGACACGGATTGTACTTGCTGAGGTTGTTTTTCAAATTTTTAATTAATTAATTTGTTTTTGGTACGTCTGATAATTAAAACGCTTTTATTAGGTCGTCGTGTATGTTACTAACAATGTAATGGAATCTAAGGAAACTAATTTAACCATCTTCCAAGGATCGTAGCGTCATGAAAATTGGCGGCTGTATGTAGTTCTGATGACAATACAATAATATGGTAGGTACTGTCGAACTGATCTAATGATGGGGCAATGGAATCTAATCTAATTTTATTAAAAAATCACAGGAAATCTTTACTGTGGTTTTTGAAAGCCGTCGTACGGGGACTTTGTATTTGGTCTGAGGGGGCCCTTTCGATCGCGGGGCCCTGGGCAAGTGCCCATAGTGCCCAGTGGAAAAGACGGTCCTGTTCATAAATCAATATACCATAGACATATGTGTAAAAACTAATAGTGAATCAACTCCATTGTTAAATCGTACAATACCTACAACGCTATCTCGGCATAAAATATGCTAGGGTTGTCACAAAAATACTTTCGTTGATTAACTAAGAGTTTGTGTAATTGTAGGTAAGTAAATAAAATAGTAGGTAGGTACTCATATCACTATAATCTATCTATCTTTATTAGGTTTATTTTTATTGTGAGCTTCCGTTACGTACGCTGCGTAACTGATTAACGTTTCGTAAAAAATGTGTGGTAAGTACAAAATTGTTCCTATATAAAGTTCGAAAATAAAGTCCTCAACAGCGTATGTCTATCAAGGTTCGCTTACAAAAACCTTTTAGTTACTAAAATATTAGCGACGCAACGGTCGTAAATGCGACAGAAAACATCATATTAATATGTATATTAATACAACGACTCTCTCTTTCTATTATGTCGTCACTTAAGAGAAAGAGGGGTGTTTTGGGGTGTGTTAGGTCTAACGAATATCAAAGATTTCTATATAAAATGAGGTAGATACGCTCTACTATAAGAAACGAAAGCATAAAAGCAATCCTCATACACACACATTGCTAAAACTACACTCACTAATAAACTATATTTACGTAATTGTAACTGCAATAGCAATATACGAATAGAACAAGAGTAAAAGAGAAGGCGTATGGACTCCAATTACAAGCCGAGTACCACCGAATACTCTCGAAGTTTTACGATTCTGTATCACAGGTACTGACTGCAGAAAAATGTTAATTAGGTATAAAGGAAGACTGCAGAAAATTTTAAGTAGGTATAAACAATGATATAAAAATTATAGATACGTTATAGACACTTGAAAATGGCAACACGTAAAGTAGGTAATTACCTGAAAATCTCTGACGCGGCTGTTGGGTTAGCGAAAGTTCAGTTAGCACTGTTTTAAATTCTGTTAGTAAAGAAAACTCGAAAAAAAAAAGGCCTTCATTTATCTTCAGATGATACACAAGCTACACAGCAACTGTTCAATATAAAAACGTGTCCTTTCATGCGTAAGTACAATAAAAATAATAATATTATTTCATTTTCTCGGATCGAAAAAATGGCGGTAAGCTTAGGTAATGAATGCATAAAGAAAATGTACTCTATAGTCTGTGGTTTGGCGCCCGCGACCCGTAAGGGGATGTCGGGGAGATTTTGTAGTAATGTTTTATTTTGCTATTTGAATATTTTTATTATTTAGGTAATTATATTTCTTTAAAAAAATAATGAAACATAATAATAATAAATTAAGATTATAAAATGATTTATATTACAAATATTTGGATTACTTACTAGGGACCTACTAAATTATAACTTAATAAAAAAATGTTTCTGTATGATATCGTTATATTTTTATTTTATGACTTAAATTACGTTAATAATTACTAATCCGATAAACTACATTAACATTTTATAAATTTAAATAATACGTACTTTACCCTTAGATCATCTAACCACAGGATGCGCCTTACTTAAGCATTGTTTTCTGCCATTGCACATGACCATTTGGTCTTTTGGCTTTATGAAAAGCCTGTACATCAGTACATAATTTTATATGATTAAACTAGTACATTACATTGTAGTTGACTGTACAATAACAATTAACACACAACAGCCATTACGCGTTTGTCGATTAATACATTTTTAAATGCAATGAAATTTTATATGTCTTTGTGTTTCCCCCTTCACTTGTATGAAAACTGGCAGAATATTTTTGTATGCGGTGGTTCGCAAAGGCTAGTCCCGTGTTATATGGTCTAAGACTTTACCAGTACCTAAATACATTAATCATATTATGCCTGAGTAAGTGAAATTCAAGTTTCCCTTTTTCCCCACATTCCTCTGATATTGACTTCATGCATGCTACCACAGATAATTTAAAGAATTCTTTTTTCAAATTTATAAAAGTTTAGCTGTTTTTGAAAGCCGCAATGTTCGTGTATAATGTGTCTATATATGATACGTCTTTGGGTATAAAGGAATAAAGTGCAAAATTTACCAATGATGTATATATTTAAATGTAAACTTAAAAAACTGATTACATACCTATTTAATGATATTTAATCGATATCTGAATTTTTCGAACCCTTTTCCGAACAAAATATTTCAAAGTTAAACTAAAAATACTGACTTGAACACTAATTATGCACACCAAATAAATCAAATTAAATGTACTATTTAATGGTATTTCCACAACTGTTTTACTGAACGAATAACTATTTTCAAAATAGTTTATCTAACAATTCCATAGTTCAACAAACATAATATCTAAGCGTTTTGAAGGAAAACCGACGATTAATATTACCGAAAACGATTATTATTATTGAATAAAAAAATTCAAACATAACCTAACCTATTCAGTTATAAGATTGTGCCATTTAGAGTCTGGTATGCATTCAGTTAGTGGAGTTACCTGGTGTGCTGAAAATTACACAGATGTGTATATAAAAATATCCCATTTATTAATTACAAATTTTTATTAAAAAAATACCTGTGACAGGTAACTCCACAATATTTGTTGCATTTTGATGTGTAATTTTTACAAAATCTTAGTACAACAGATGGCATTATAATGACAGACTCGATCGCAATCGTTGTAAGTACCTTAAAAGTAAAACATATAAATTAAATTTTCTTGCAAACCGTACTTGCGAAGAACTATAACTATTCGGGGAATCCCCGTGCCTTGACTCTCGCTTGGCATATTCAGCAAGTATAATGCTGTCAAAATACGAAGTACAACAAAGGCATTGGGCGCGTCAGATTAGTTAGGCCTATACAATTTAGTGGGTTAATAAGATTGAGAATAAACATAAAATTGATGAAAAATAATTAATTACCCATAAATTGTGCGTACTTACCAAATAAATTAGTACTCCTTTGTAAACTACCTAATCTTAAGCACTTTTAAGACGTTAATTATGTACTTTTCCACGTTAAAAATACACATTTGTTGTTAAATCGTGGGAGATACGACAGTGACATAGTGTCAGCGCGAACTGAGCGCAACCGCGCTAACTAGCTCAGTTTATACGCTTCAAAAATTGGTGCGTAGGGCAGGTCTACCTCTTTGTATAGAAGTCTTTGACGAATATAAGCGACGCGACGGGAGTATATGCGGCGGGGAACATTATAATTACCTACTTAACATCATACCACACCGCTTTCTTTCTCTCTCTTGTAACGCAAACGAAGTTGTGCGGGTCAGCTAGTTAGTAATATACATACTACCCGTTCGCTCTAACTTTGCCGCTGGCGTAGAGGCGTATACCCGAATTGTTAATTAGACGAAGTAAATTGACAGTAGCTAATGTCACTTCGTCATAGAAAATACGCAACATTGTATGAAGAAGTGACATTAGTTGCTGTCAATTTACTTCGTCTAATTAAAAATTCGACTTTAGTATGGAGCCGAGCTGCAAAGTTAGAGCGAACGAGCAGTATTTATCATGTTAACCCTTACACAGTTCAAGTACCTAATGGTACCCACGCGACTACGTACCTATATCATATTATAAGATACCTACTAGCTGAGCAGACAAACGTTGTCCTGCCATAACTATGAATATGGAAATCGGTATCCCGAGTTCTGAGTTCCCGGTTACTGGTACCGAGTTCCCAGTTCCTGGTTTTCATTTCCCAGTTCGTTTTTCTGTTCCCGGTTCCCATTTTGACGCTTTTTGGATCGGGTCTTGGAACTCCCAAGACCCGATCCAAAATTGCAATAGAAACCATTTCCTTGAAAAGTTCGAGCCAGTTACAGTTAAATTGCAAATATACCTACTATTTTTTCACGCATTTTTTTATTATTTTTCCATGAAAACCTTCTCCTGACAATAACAAACACATCTAAAAATGAATTTAAGCGAAATCGGTCTAGCTGTTCACGCGTCATGTCGTCACCAAGGAAATATGGATTCATTTTTAGGGTTTCGTAGCCAAATGGCAAAAACGGAACCCTTATAGATTCGTCATGTCTGTCTGTCTGTCTGTCTGTCTGTCCGTCCGTGTGTCACAGCCACTTTTCTCCGAAACTATAAGGCCTATGCTATTGAAACTTGGTAACTAGATGTATTCTGTGAACCGCATTAAGATTCTTATATAAAACTAGAAAAAAGGCAGTAAATTTTGGGGGTCCCCATACTCAGAACTGAAACTCAAAATTTTTTTTTTTCATCAAATCCATACTTGTGGGGTATCTATAGAGAGGTCTTCAAAAATGTTATTGACGTTCCTAAATCATTTTTTTCTACAGTGAATAGTTTGCGCAAGAGACACTTCCAAAGTGGAAAAATGTGCCCCCCCCCCGCCCCTCTAACTTCTAAACTAAGAGAATGATAAATCTAAAAAAATGTATGATGTACATTGCCATATAAACTACCAACGAAAATTGGTTTGTACGAGATAGAGCTGGTAGTTTTTTTTTAATACGTCATAAACCGCAATTTTCGGTTAGAAAAATCACTACCACTGCGAACGTGTTAAAACATCAATCCAAGTTACAACGAACAATAAGAACTTTTCTATTATGTTACTTGCTGCTACGAAACCCTTCATGGGCGAGTCCAACTCGCACTTGGCCGGCTTATTTTATATTTATAGATATTTTATACGATTAAGACTAACGAAATAAATCTCAGTTCACAATCAGCTACAGTGTTTGTCTGAACAACTTTTTAAAATACCTTTCGTAATGATTTCGTACCTACATTTTGATGTCGACTTGATTTTTTATTTCTCAAAATAGTTATGAAATAACACTACATCATTGATTATTTCCGCGAGGCGAGTGTTATTTTTTATTTATAGACTATATAACATCATCATATTATATTATTATTATATACCAAGGTACATTCTATTTAAGTTTTGTATTTTCGATGTTCGTCTCTTATTTTGACACTCCGGAACTGGCGTACCACAAACTCCATAGTCCATACATTACCAGCGGGCGCACCTCAGGCATCGCGGTTAGGGGGGCGACCCCGCTCTCCGACATACCGCACCGCATCGTTGCTCCGCCAAACGGCCGAGTTGAGCCACTATTAGTATTTACACTTATGCCATAGAGATGGGTACGTACCAAATCCTTATTATCTTTTTTTGAAATCGAATAACAAACAATGCAATTAAAAGTTTCGAATCTGATACTATGTACGACATCTACTAGAAGATAGTAACAACAGTAACTACATACAGTCGTTATCATACCAACGTGCGTAATGTTGTTACCTCATCGCCACAGATGGCAGTAGAATCAATTTTAATTATTACCTGTGTTGTGCGACAGATGTCGCTACTCATATAATTTTTAGCTCGATTGGTTGATTTAAATTTGAATACCTAGATACTTTTAATAAACCAAAATAGAATTATAATAATTGTTATAACAATTAAGTTTTTATACTTAGTTCGGGAAATAAAATAATTTTGTATCGCTCAGTTCTGCAGGGGAAAATAGAATAATTCTGTTTCGTTCGGTTTTGTCACCGGCTAACTGTTTCTACTACGGTTCTGTTCTGGCAAATCTCTAAGACGATAATAGGGGTTAGGTTCGGAAGGACGTGATTGTAAAACGTCTGAATAAGTAGTTTTAGTCCCAGAAGGAGAACATCAGGTTCAATGCCTGCCGTCTTTCCACACACAACACAGAAAGGGTTAAGTTCGAAAGGAACAGTTTGTAAAACGTCTGTGTTAGCTAAATCAGAGTAGATCTAAATGTCCGGGTAAAAAAAAGTCTGTATTGCAAAACTTATTAATTGCAAAATGCTCGTACTTTTAAAATGCCATGGTTGTAAAAGGTCATAGTGGCAAATGGTTCTTGTGGATTGGCAGGTATTACTTACTCTACCCCTGACTCTTGGCCGTAGGCAGGTGCAGGTGATCGTGTGGTTTAGTCAGTAGCAGTAAAACGTAGAGAAAAAAAAAACGACTACGACATTTTGTTCTTCCATACGTTTTGCAACAATATCAAGTCCTTCTTCAATAAAGAAAGACGTTCTACGTTAGTTCCAATAAAGATAGGACTTTTTGCAACTACGACGTTTTGCCTAGCTTGACATTGTGCAATTAATTTCAGTCATTTTACAAACAAGACGTCTTGTACTTGTATACATCATAAACTTTTCAACCGTGACATGTAGCTAACACCGACGCGACGTTTTGCCATCTAGTCGAACTTAACCTCACAGAGAGTGTGCTTTCCCATTTCCTCCTTTCCTATTTCCTCCATTTCCAAACCCATACTCTCATATTCGACCTCTCAACACAGTGAAAATAACTGCAAATATCAAGCAGAATTTGAAATAAACTGGGAAGAAGCCAACATGAATGAGAAAAAGAAGAATTAATGAAGGACCCACCGGACCTTGTTGCCGGATACAAGTAGCCTATAAGTATCTATATGCTTTCCCAGGATTTCAGGATATATTTCTACACTACTAATCAGTTCAGTGATTAATGGTTTGGCGTGAAAGCGTAACAGACTGAGACAGACGTTGACTTTACGAGTGTGGGTTAGCAGATTTCTCAAAGCGTTTCGACAGTGATGTTTATACTTATAAAAAATAAAGTATAAAAAAGTAGGTATTTGGGAACATTCTTTGAGCTGGATTAGCTTTTTCTATATTGAGTAGATTTTAGTAGACAAGGAACGGTTACCTATCATAATAACTAAAGTTGTTTCAACTATTTTCAAAACAACTACGGTTGATTCACCTATGTTCATTACGCATACTGGTCGACTCGACTACTCGTTAATTCACATAATTTCTAATAAACTATAATTATTTGAACTAATGGACGATTAATATAATGTTCATTTAAGATATTGGACATGTTGACTACGTTTGAAATACCTAATGCTAAAAACGATTACGTTTTTTTAATAACGTATAGTCAAGTCTAACTACCGAAAATATTATTTCCAAGTGAGTGGAAGGCAAACTACAAAACAAAAAAAATAAGCGCGAAGGCTAAGGCGGGAGCGGAGCTCCTGCCTTAGCCTTCTAACCTAACCTATCCGAGTCGGGGTACTCTGAGTCGGGGTGTTAACCATTCACTTATAATGGTTAACACCTCGACTCGGATAGGTTAGGTTAGAAGGCTAAGGCGGGAGCGAAGCGGAGCGGAGCTCCCGCCTTAGCCTTCGTGGTAATTTTTTTTGTTTTGTAGTTTGCCTTCAACTCACTTGGAAACAATATTTCCTTTTGAAATAATATAATATAATAAAATGTAGCCTGATGATTATTTCTTCTGACTATTATGACTTTTGATTTTATATTTGAACTCATACAATGTAAACTTATAGATTTGAAACTTATGCATTATGATGGTTACCTATCATAATAACTAAAGTTGTTTCAACTATTTTCAAAACAACTACGGTCAAAATAACTACTGATTAAAACACCTAAAGATCGTTTCACCAATTTTTGTTATAACTACTGGTCGAAACAAATAATGGACGATTCACCTACGATTTATTCAACTACAATTAACTGTGCTAAGATTGATTGAACTATGTATGAAATACATAATAATCAATTCGCCTACGAGTTCATTGTACGATTACGAGTCTCTGTACTCAGGGGTACGTATCATAATGCATAAGTTTAAAATCTATAAGTTTACGTTGTATAAGTTCAAAATATATAAAATCAAAAGGTATAATAGTCAGAAGAAATAATCATCAGGCTATATTTTATTCAAATATCCGAAAATTCACTGTAAAAGTTTTTTTAATAAAGTACGGTCAAGTCTAACTTTCGAAAATATTATTTCCAAGTGAGTGGAAGGCAAACTACAAAACAAAAAAAAGTACTCTGAGTCGGGGTGTTAACCATTCACTTAAAATGGTTAACACCTCGAATTGGATAGGTTAGGTTAGAAGGCTAAGGCGGGAGCAAAGCGGAGCGGAGCTCCCGCCTTAGCCTTCGTGGTTATTTTTTTTTGTTTTGTAGTTTGCCTTCCACTCACTTGGAAATAATATTTGAAATAATAGATTCCACCCTTTTTTAAATAAAGTATAGTCAAGTCTGACTACCGAAAATATTATTTCCAAGTGAGTGGAAGGCAAACTACAAAACAAAAAAAATAACCTCGAAGGCCGGAGCTCCCGCCTTAGCTTTCTAACCTAACCTATCCGAGTCGAGGTGTTAACCATTATAAGTGAATAGTTAACACCCCGACTCGGATAGGTTAGGTTAGAAGGCTAAGGCGGGAGCGAAGCGGAGCGGAGCTCCCGCCTTAGCCTTTGTGGTTATTTTTTTTGTTTTGTAGTTTGCCTTCCACTCACTTGGAAATAATATTTTCGGTAGTCAGACTTGACTATACTTTATTTAAAAAAAGGGTGGAATCGGGAACATAAATAACCGTCTTTAGCATTAGGTATTTCAAACGTAGTCAACATGTCCAATATCTTAAATGAACATTATATTAATCGTCCATTAGTTCAAATAATTATAGTTTATTCGAAATTATGTGAATTAACGAGTAGTCGAGTCGACCAATATGCGTAATGAACATAGGTGAATCAACTGTAGTTGTTTTGAAAATAGTTGAAACAACTTTAGTTATTATGATAGGTCAACCAATCGTCTTTAGCATTAGGTATTTCAAACGTAGTCAACATGTCCAATATCTTAAATGAACATTATATTAATCGTCCATTAGTTCAAATAATTATAGTTTATTCGAAATTATGTGAATTAACGAGTAGTCGAGTCGACCAATATACGTAATGAACATAGGTGAAACAACCGTAGTTGTTTTAAAAATAGTTGAAACAACTTTAGTTATTATGATAGGTAACCATTATGATACGTACCCCTGAGTACTGAGACTCGTAGGCGAATTGATTATTATGTATTTCATACATAGTTCAATCAATCTTAGCACAGTTAATTGTAGTTGAATAAATCGTAGGTGAATCGTCCATTATTTGTTTCGACCAGTAGTTATAACAAAAATAGGTGAAACGATCTTTAGGTGTTTTAATCAGTAGTTATTTTGACCGTAGTTGTTTTGAAAATAGTTGATACGACTTTAGTTATTATGATAGGTAACCCAAGGAACGTATTTTTCGCTGACTGTACCAACCTGAGACAAATTTGAGACTAGTTGAGAACAACTCTTAACTAACAAGAAAATATGACTTAGTAGCACCCACAGCTTTCTACTGTTTCAGGTACTTACAAATTTATGCACGGCAGCAATTGCTGGGGTATAATACTATTGGCAACTGGGCTACTGATTTCAATCCGGTAGACAATCACACGGCCCACCTGATCAAAATTGGTCACCGTGGCCTACGGCACCGTAGCCTATACCAACATGCGTGCCTCTGCCCTCTACACTCACGATGTCATATGTCAACCCTGCAGAACTTTCTAAGACCGCTTTTGAAAATACCTTACTGTAGACGCTCGGGAAAACAGAGGAAAATGCTCTTAAACGGTAATATCTGACTACACTCACGATGTCATTTGTCAACCCTGCAGAACTTTCTAAGACCGCTTTTGAAAATACCTTACTGTAGACGCTCGGGAAAACAAAGGAAAATGCTCTTAAACGGTAATATCTGACTACACTCACGATGTCATTTGTCAATCCTGCAGAACTTTCTAAGACCGCTTTTGAAAATACCTTACTGTGAACACTCGGTGAAACAGAGGAAAATGCTCTTAAACGGTTATATCTGACTACACTCACGATGTCATTTGCCAACAATGCAGAACTTTCTAAGACCGCTTTTGAAAATACCTTACTGTAGACGCTCGGGAAAACAGGAAAATGCTCTTAAACGGTAATATCCGACTGGGGATTCCCAGTCAGATGTTAGGTACCGTTTGAGAGCATTTATACGCACACTGTAGTCTGTACATTGTTTGTCAAGGTAATTCATAAAATCCGTGGGCCATCCGGGGCTCCCAACCGTAGGTAGAGGTAGAGAACGTGTGGTTTTAAGTCGGTAGGAGTCTGACATAGCATCCATGTAGGATGTTCCTTAGGTTAAAAAAAAATCCATGAATGTTTCCAGCTCGATTTACCTACCTAGGTATTTCCCAACTTTGTAGTTGGTCCGATAATCCGATATGAATGAATAAATGAATGAATGAATGATCGTTTATTACAAGAAACATGGTTGACTTGATGTCCATAAAGGTAGGTACTACAGAGATATTACGATGAATATTTCAACCCGCCCCTGTAAATACGAATAACACTTGATAGAAATTCCGTCGCCAAAGTTTACTGTTTCCATCCACCAGCACTCCGCTACTTGTGGTCGCTAATCAAATTTGCTTCGGATACCACCGTTGGATTAATATGGAATGGGATTTTATATTATTTATCCAGGGTGCAGGAACAAAATTTGTAGCAAGTTTCGGACCAGGTATATTTTTCAGAACAGGTAAGTACCATGAAATATAAACTTTTAACTCGAGACTAGAAGACAGTAAGAAAAAAAGACGGCTCAAAAATATTTTTGTCGCTACCACCACTACACTAGTGCAAGAAAGTTAAAGGTCTCATTATACACATGCATGATAAAGAAAAACGTATTTTTGAGACTGTATAAAGTAACCAAAAAGTTTGTATCTGATACTTTGTGAGCACTTTGTGATATTTTTATTTGCGAGAAGATTCTGTATTTTGGGCAGAATAAGGTACACTATAGTGTTGGTCCTGATTGTCAATAACATGGCAGTCAAAGGCATTTAGGGCGGCTTGGAAATTTTCAACAACCGGCAGTCACAAGTACAACGCACTTGTTTATTTACGTGGGACAAAAACTACTGGCGAAATATGGACATGTAGAATGCCTCTGCCTACCCCTTCAGGATTAAAGGCATGACTAAATAACTCACTGTAAAATACCTGTTTTAGTATTTCCCGAAGAAAAGCCAATAAAAAAAGTCAACTCCACACTATCTTACCTAGAGGATATGCAAGCGATTTCAGTGGTGCGGGATATCAACGAGAGTGCAAACAAAAGTGACCGCCCGTCCATCGGCTTTGATTTCCCCGTACGAGTGCTCCCCACACAAAAATTATAAGTGTTTTAGTTTAATTACTTACCTGTTTTTATGTACCTACTCATCAGTCTGTGGTCATTTTGGATTCGATGATAATGAATCTTATCTACTAATATTATAAATGCGAAAGTTTGTGAGTGTGGATGTTTGTTACTCTTTCACTCTCAAACCGCTGAACGGATCGGGCTGAAATTTGGTACAGAGATACATTATAGTCTGTAATAACACATAGGCTCATACTTTTTATCCCAGGAATAAGTTCCCGCGGGAACAAATTTTACGCGGGCGAAGCTGCGGGCATCAGCTAGTGACTGCTAGTGTATACTAATATTGTAAAGAGGAAAGATTTTATTGTTTGTTTCAATCAATCAAATCAGCCTATGGCAGTACACTCCTGGACGTAGGCCTCTCCCAATTTACGCTACAACACACGGTCCTGCTCCTTGCGCATCCAGTCCCAGCCTGCGACCTTTTCTAGATTATTTAATTTAAAAAGAGTATGAAAAGTAAATTGTGCTGCAGGGGCTACTATACAGTTGACGATTATTTGATTGATAAGGAAGCCTGGAAGTGATCTGCTTGCTCTACTGATGGAGTTTTAGTTTATAGTACTTATTGTAAATATGTAGTGCACAAAAAGAATAGCCCGCCGAGTTTCTTGCCAGTTCTTCTCAAGCGGGCCGCGTTCCGAACTGGTGGTACTATTTGCATTGTATTCATTGACGTGTCGCAAGTGCCTATGTATTAGGATTATGCGAAATAAATGTTTTCTGACTTTGACTTTGATTTTAGATCATAAGTATGCCAAGTCGCAGTCTCCAATCCGGAACTCGTTTGCCTTATCGGCCGTCAGTTGTTCTGTTGATATGACTGGTCCACTGTCACTTTAAAGTGCTTATTCTGCGAGCTATGTCGACCACTTGAGTTCTCATTTCGAAGTTTAGGTATCCCTCAAAGACACTGACTTCAAAGTCAGGACTCTTTTCGTAACATTTTTTTATGCGAATGTATTTATAGAATTGGTAAGTATAGGTTGCCATTAAAAAATATATATTGAACGAATTTAGATGAATTTATATTCACAAACAACGATACAACAAAAATATAACAGTTCACAAATGTGGAGAGAGAAGAACAGGTATTGAATTCTAAAGTCAATCTTCGTGTGTAACAATATTCTTTGTGAACCGATTTATAGAATTGACTGCTATTTCAGGAAAATATGTTATTAAACGAATTTAGATGACTTCACAAACAACGATACAACAAAAATATGAGTGTGATACGTGACTTAGACTCTAATAATACTTACACACAAATCGTTTTCTATACATAAATTGTAACGCTTAATGCATTAATATTGAGTTACAAATCATTATCTCAAAATTTATATACCAAGCGTTATCGGAACAAGAAACGCGAATAATAATAGACTAAATTAATTATTCCGCCCACAGAAGGCATAATATCGAAGCTCCGAGGGCCTTAAATTTTCTAAACCCAGCTAAAATGAAATCGTCTTGAAGAAAAAGGGGTTTGTTTTAATACCCATGAGAAAATAAATGCCCGGAGACAATAATGTGGGATTCGAAGCGAGATATAAATTCCGAATAAAAATACACTAAGCGATACTCGCGATGCTATATTAGTGTTGACCCTACTCTTTTATATCGATATATTTATGTAAGTGTTTTGTTGTTCACAAATCCTTTAAATATTATAATTATCAGTGCAAATTTGAGAGATGTAAGTTCAATCAATCAAGCTCTAACCATTGAACCAATTTGGTTGAAATTGGGTATAAAGGTTGCTGACAACTTGAGTTAACACACACACTTACTTAATTGATAGTATTTTATATAATATTTCAATAAGTAAGTACCGTAATAATACCTATACTAATATTATAAAGAGGAAATAACTAAATAAATATTTGTGGACATTCAGACACAACACCATCTAGCCCAAATAAAGCTTATTTGAGCTTGTGCTATGGGATCTAGACGACTGATATACATACTTATATATTTCTAAATACATACATATTATACATACATAGAAAACACCCAAACTTCCAGCGACCGCCAGCACCGCAGGCGGTATCACTACCGACTACGCTACAGAGGCAGTCCAAAAAGGAAAGATTTGATCGTTTGTTTATTTGCATCGAATAGGCTCCGAAACTACTGAACTGATTTGAAAAAATCTTTCACTTACGGGACGCTACACTATCCCCGGTGAACATAGGCTATATTTTATTCCCGTATTCCCACTGTAACGGGACCTACGCGGGTGAAATGGCGTGACGTCTGCTAGTATTCGTATTATAAATATGTTCAAGGAATCATCAGCTACGAGTTGTTTCGACGGCGAAATTATGTATTTAGAACGGTCTGTCAAAATGAATTATATGTTTAATATTAGAAATTTTTAACATTAATTTAACACATTGTTCGTAGGTACTCATTAATGTTCTCCGCATTAAATTAAAACGTCGTTAACAAATTAAGACTTATAAATATCAATATTATCAATGCTAAATTAGCAAAACATGAACTACTCATAGAGTCAGTGAGAAAGCACCACAAACCTGACAATGAAAACTTCAAATTAAAAATATCGATACATCTGTGATTTGAGGAACATCCCTAACGCACTAAGTCCGCGGTCGCGAAAGAGTTGCGACCAGTATAAACGTTGAGGTCGGATGAACAAATAAATGAGCCAGCGATCGATACGGCCGCCAAGCTGCCAAACAAAGTAACCCCACAATACCCACTCACACCACTCATTGCTATTGTTCATTATTTTATACCTACCTCGAGATGAAAATTATCGTTTAGATTTCGAATCAGTAGATCCCTTGGACTTGACACAGATCAAATATTTTTATAAGTAAGCAATCTGCATGTATGGCATTTGGTGGAACTTGCTAGTGAGTTGCAGTACTCATATCGACTGGTTTCGCGGTCTTGTGTTTAGTTACCGAAAGTCGTGGTTGTAGTTATTAATCTCTAAAAATAAACACACAAATCTACCTGTTCAAGTTTATTGAAAAAGCTCTATCAACTCTAAGGCTGTATCAACTCTCCATATAGGTGCTTTTACTGCCACAACGATTAAGTAAGTAAGTAAAACTTTATTGTACACCAAACAAAAATATATATATATATATATAGTGTATACAATGTACAAATGGCGGCCTTATCGCTAAGAGCAATATCTTACAGGCAACCGTAGATAGGACAAAATTATGAGAAATGGGTAGTACTTATTTGGTGTCGGAAAGAAAGCTTAGAGATAACTAAAAGTGTAGAAAGAAAAATGAGTTTCACAGTCACAGTAGGTACGTACACCTAATTTACAATACATAAACTAGCAATCTATAATAAACTAATACATAATTTACGAATACATACATAAACATTCATATACTTACATAATACCAATAAATAAACAGAAAAACATATCTACATATAAATAACGTAGAAAATAACGATTTAGTTCTATAAGAGAAAATAAAAACAATGTGCGTTTGTAAAGAGACACGAAACACGAGTAGTTGTTGATTGACATCAATCCTGTAATTTGCCACACACTAATGCACCATTTTGTTAAATAATGATAGTCTAGAAACGGCGAATAAACTCTTGAATCTCACTGCTAAAAAAGTAATTTTAAATTATTAAGTTACTAAAATAAGACACGGTTACTTAGAAGACACGGTCCTGTGTGTGAGTAAGAGTAATGGGTAAAGCATGAAAATAGCGGTCGGTGTATGTAATTGAAAGTTTCTAATAAGATAAATTGGTAATGATTTCACAGCTATTGTACTTATCTATCTGTGTGTGTGAGGTTTTGTTTATGGAAATGCAATGCATATTTCGACAATTGCAGCTTGTACGTTTGTTCTCTTACAGAACTTAAGGACAGGATTCAAAGGGTTTGGTTTTGAGTTCTCCTTCTCTTTGATGGGAAATTCATGAGATATCGTCCGTTGTTTAGGCACCAAAGCTCACCTAAAAACTAATGTATATGACTAAGTTGATAGGCATAACTCGCGTTAAGTTATGTTTAACGCAATGTTTTACTACGAGTTGCAACGAATGTCGTACATTATATGAATTTCCGTACAAATTAATAATGTAATCCATAAAATTTAGTAAACAGTACAATTAATGAATGGAGATTACATATTTATTGCACAAAGTGGTCTGAGAAAAAGTACCACAAGGCGAAGAGACGGCACGTGCCGGTTCCAATGAACCGGAAAAAAATACTGATTCACTCAGAATTTTCAAAACATTGTTGACACAGCTAAGTAGCGGCAGCGACGCCTCGCTTCATTTGCATTTCTCTTAATCTCCGTTATGAATAAAGAAAAATTGTTGGTGACGTTTTTAAGCGATTCCCGGGCCTTAAGCGCCCGCCTAATGAAGAACGGGCGGTGGGATTAAGCACCGCCCGCGCCGCGCACTTTCGCGACATTACACTTTTAATTTGAACGAATCTTATTATTTTCTTTTGTTGATTTAAGCCCCTAGTCGGGAGACGGGTCGAGACGTGACCTGCAGTGGAAAAATGCGATTGCCATCTAAAGCCAACCGTTTAAATGAACGAGATTGGAGCTTAAAAAGTATAATGGACGAGAGGTGGAGGGGGAGCGGGCGGCGATCTGGGGGGCGCAAGATGGCCGATTTGCGATTGAGATGAGACGCCCGCCCCGCCCCGGCCCGTAAAGATCAAGCAATATAATTAAGTCGTCCGTTACGTAAGTAGATATTAATTTCTTGAAGTATTCTTTATCCTTACAGATGATAAAATTAAGTGCCCCTACCCTGCCTTGTCTTATTAAACTGATTCTCTGTCTCTTCAAAGAAAAACTGAAAAATTAACAATGAATGTTTACACTGTTTCGCCAACGGATTCCAACTATAGCAGCATATTAATTACTAGCGGACGTCACGCGGTTTCACCCGCATAGTTCCTGTTCCCGTGGGAATACGGGAATAAAATATAGCCTATGTTCACTGCAAAGAGTGTAGCTTCCCAACAGTGAAAGAATTTTTCAAATCGGTCAAGTAGTTCCGGAGACTATTCGATGCAAACAAACAAACAATCAAATCTTTCCTCTTTATAATATTAGTATAGAATAGATTATGTGTTTTTTATTTATTACCCCACTGGCTGTTCCAAGTTGAAGGCCTTATGGGTGCATTGAAAATATCAACGGCAAGTAACCAGCTTATCTCTGTCTGTACGTTTCAATACATCAACACGCTCACCACCTATTACAATCAATCAAATCAGCCCACGGCAGTCTATTGCTTGACGTAGACCTCTCCCAAATTAAACTACAATACACAGTTCCACGCCTCATTCAGTCACTCCCTGCAATCAAAATCCTACTAATATCCTACTTCCTACTAATATTACAAATGTGAAAGTTTGTGAAGATGTTTGGATGTTTGGATGTTTGTTACTCAATCACGCTCTAACGGCTGAATGGATCAGGCTGAAATTTGGTACAGGGGTAGAGTATAGTCCGGAATAACACATAGGCTACTTTTTCCCCGGAAAAATGTTCCCACTGGAAGCGGGAACGGGAACCAAATTTCACGCGGGCGAAGCCGCACGCATCAGTTAGTGAAACATAAAATGGATTTTCTATTCCAAGTTTAATGTACCTAAGTTTTATATCAACCGAAAATACACTAATTTGAACAGTTCACAGAACTACTTGAATATTTTAATGTACTTCGATAATCTCTACAGCTACGAGTCGCGTCGCTTCGTAGCAACTGACGTAGCACTTATGATTCACCTGAAAATGTTTCCAGGGAATATAATATAAAATTAAATGGAGTTTACTTCTAGACATGGCTTTATCTCACGTTTATGTATTCATAGTAACAGTCCAAGTCTTACACAGGCACCGCTCTTCATCTAACTAGAAGAGCTTTACTCCATCTTTCGTGGAAAGAAACACGTATCTACAAAAATGTAATTACAATTTTCTACTATAGTGCGCTAGTCATAAGGTTCAGATTCCAATGAGGTTGATTGTTTTTATGATTTAAAATGTCTAGATCACGGGCTAAAGGCTATACTGATGGCGAAAGATCGGCGTCGCTTCAGATGACAAACCTGATCTGGTCACGTAATGAAAAATGACAAAACTGCACACAGTCTCGTTTTAATAGTACGGATTCAACGAATAGGAATGCTTTCATTCGTAGGTAGTTATAGGTAGGTAGGTACTAGATATTCAGTTAGTAGAATTCGTGGTAGGTAGATACTAGATATTTAGTTATTAGAATTCGTTAATACCTCAAGTCAAGTTAAATAAAGCACTGTGGAATAAGGTGGAACTCGCATTGGGTTAACATTGGTACTTACCTACTAATATTGGTAACACCTATCATTGTAAATTATATGTGAAAAGACCTTATCTTTAAATATCTTTATCTGAAAATATATTTTTGTTTTGAAAATAAGAAAATTTAAAGACCGTCGAAATTCTATAGTACCTAATTCAGTTTAGAAATAGCTTAATACATTTCTTCTCTGTATAAATTTTAACTTTCGCGTTGCTCCGAGGTGCAAAGTTTTTCTTATTTAAATAAACTTGTCACATAACTATTTTAGCCAAATATTAAGCTTAAGCTTATTTATTACAACTATTTCAATATTCTGACGGATGTCAACATTTTGAGACCCGCCTTTAGTCTTTCTCAGTTGTGGTAGGTAGTTACGTTAAAAATTTACTCGTTTGAAAGTTTAAAATAAACTACGTACTTGTTATATTTTGTAACCATAAAATCAAGACCACAGCTCATCCAAGAGAAGCATTACAAACGTCAATTGACGAAGACAAAACAAAACGTAATAAAGCCGGCCCTTTGAAGAGCTCCAGAATAAGTAAAAGTTGTAAAGTATCTACTGGGGGTTTTTGACCGCAACCCCACCTTTCGGCCCAAAAAATATGCCTTAAATGAGTCGAAGGGGCCGCCTCTTCAGCCGCGAAATTTCAGTCATACTTGCAAACCTATAATCCCTTATAATCACCTTTACAAAGCAAAGATTAAAACCGATTCTCGCGCCCTCCGCCCACGCTTGTCGCCCCCGCACCCGTTTTTATATGCGAAGCAGCGAAAAGTAAGATTAAATCATTATTTTTCTTAAGCTCCGCTCGTTTTTTCCGTTCTAGTGGAAATTTTTTGCGTGGACTTTTGATGCGGACGATCAAAGACTTGTGTTCAAATTTACATAACATTCTTAAATAAATTGTGGGTGGTTGAGGGTGGTCCCCAATCGCGGTACTCTATACAAACTTATTAATGCGAATGCCGGATTGATGTGTAATGTAGTGTTAATTTATTCCACGGATTAGTCGAGTGCCATCGCATAATTTACTAACGAAGATGTTTACTTGCTCTTAATTACCTACCTACTTACACGTCAATCAAGAGGATATTCTCATTGAACATTAGGCATACGGCATAGATACCTATTACCGTGATCTCTTTAAAGAAGTATGTAGGTAGGTACTATATGAGAATGTATGTAATAATCTAAAACGTTTTTGATTTTTTTATTATTATGAAGCTCCGTAATATCTGTGGCACAGAAGTATTATATTGGTTGCGTTGGGTCTGATATGTGTGAAGTTTCTCTGATCAGTAACACATTTTTTTTTAACATGAGTGAATGCTATGCCGGGACTCCTACCGACTAAAAAACCTCACGTAACGCCCAACAGCCTATGGTTGGGAGCCCCGGGTAAGCCCTCGAAAGGATGCCCCAGGGATTGTCAGTAATAGATAGCAAGAGTGGAAGATGGTGGGAAAATTTGTTTTTAGATCATAACTATATAATATTATTTTTAGCAAGATATATAAAATTCAAGGTGTTTTATTCCATTATGAATATCAGTACAACACTGCGGTGTAGTGGTTGTGTAATGCAATGCGTGGATACACGCGTTCCAACTTATCTTACTTGAGCCGAACTTGGTATTTAGTTAAACCTAAGCGGCGGCAACTTGCACGTGTTTGTTTTAGTGGTTGTTTGATTGTTTTAGGCGCAGGTACAGTTGAGCCTGTATGAAATATGTGGCTACTTACCCCCGTGTCGGTAAGCCAAGTTTACTCGCTACACAGCTTAAGTTTTACAACTTAGACGCGATGTGTTCTACAATATATTATGAAACTACGTTTGACAGTTTAGTGTTAAGCGTTTATATTATTATTTATTGGAGAAATTTTGGCGTACGATGTTAATATTTTTGAAAAGTGTATTGTTAATTCACTTGAACTCATATGTGTTTCCTTTTTATCTTACCAACTGATTACATAGAGGGTTTTTCTCTATGATCTTGACAAGCTATCAGGCTATTTGTAATTTAAAAACTGGAATATGTTTTCTTGAAACCCTGCTCATAATCAGATGGACCTATGTAAAATATTAACTATTTGAGGGTTGCTTATGCAGTTCCCTATAGATTAAAATTTGCCAAGAAACAATTAATAAATTCTCTACCTATAAATATCAATTGTGATACATTATAGATATATTTTACGGGTTCGTAGTGGTAACGGTGGTGTAATGGGAATAGGAATTAAAACTATGATCTCTGATTTCGTAGTCCGGTACTCTAATCACTACAGTGGACCAAGCGACTAATTTAACGATCATCAGTCCAGATCCGGTGTATTCCAACGAGGAAGGACCGGGTCTGGACTGATCCTAAGTAAGGCTAAGCACGAGGTACATTATTAAAATTTCTTGCAGTTTAAAGTTCAGCTGACTATTTCTTGACACAGCACCTTCACCTGTAAGCGATTCACAAGCAGAACAAGTTAATGACTGTTAGTACTTACCTAATCTCTTGTAGGTATATAGTATAATCAATTTCGTCTCCGACTTTGGCGAACTTATATCTACACACTTGTGAACTTGCAGTTCGATCATCATAGAAAATAATTTATAACTATGTTGCCAAAAAGTACTCCCAGTTTAGCCATTGCGTCGTATTAAAAGCGTATCGATTTTGTCTGTGTCCCGTCTCATAATAAACGATGAAAAACAAGAAAGGTTGTATCCATCTCGCTGTAGACTTTGAGGCACATTAGTCCCTACTGTGTTTTAATTTACGAAGTTATTGCGAACCACGTCGATTGCCAATAAGTAAACACTGCTCTGAAAGTCGGAGTATTTAACTTAATTTTTGAGCTTCCAGCCGGGTTAATTGAGAGAGGCGCAACGGAATGTCGTCACAAAAGAAGCACTTAAACGAATGACGAACACCGGCACTCAACCAGCTCAAAATAAACTTATCTCCGCCGGGCAAGGGTTAAAATCATTTGAAAGTAAGGTACCAAGTAATTGTGAGGTGGGCGCGCGAGGGTTGTTGCGGCTGATTCAATAATGCGCCACTGTACCGATAATAATATTAATTATTGAGTTTTTGTCGAGGAAACTCTAGTAGTCCTTCACGTCACGAGCTTGTGTGCTACTAAGGTTCCGAAGCAAATTCTATTATTCAGTGTCGGCTCTACATTGTTACTATATGCGGCGTTTGGTCCTGATTTTATAGTAGTTAAGTAAAAATGTTTCAACTGTTACTGCACCTAAATTACATGTGAAATATGGCGGCATCTGCATTAGGTACTGAAGTTTGAAGCTGATTAAGGAGCACAATATATTAATCTACTCTCCTTCGCAATAGTTTTTTTCTTCAAAATATGACTCGCCTGAAAGCCATTTCAAAATCTAGTGAATTCGGGTTTTCATGACGGACATAACGAATATTAAACTTACTCTATTTCTAATATTAGTAGCCATAAAAAATTAGGCTGAGATTCAGCTGCTCTGCTCCTGCTTGTGTACCAATTTATCTAAAATCTAATGAAAAAAATCATACATACACAACATTACGCCTGTTTCCCAACGGGGTAGACAGAGACTATAGCTTTCCACTTGCTACGATCCTGACAAACAACTTTCGTTTCTTCAACTTTCATAAGTATCTTCATACATGCTCTTCGGTTAAGGAAAAACATCAATACCCAAATAACTGACGATAAAACCATAACATAGTACGTACTGAATGAAGGTTATATTTCTCATTTATTCTTTTTACGTTCGAATTAACATAATAAATCTGTGACGACATCAATCACATCAAACAACTGCTCGCAAATACCTCATAAAGCCCTCACTTTCATCAGGCCTCGCTCTGTGGGAAGGAATACAATCATAATTACATTTTTTTTATTCATTAAAGACTATTAATATAGAAAAGTCTGAAGAATCATTCACTCCGAGCCTTAATCTTACCATTGTTCAAATCTAACCGCGCTGCTTGTGTCAGGAGAAGATTTTTATGAGGGTTCCTTTTGGTAATAGTTTAGGGTTTGTACAGTCAACTACAGTGAAATCTACTAGTTTAATCTTACAAAATGATGTATCCCCTGCTAGTACCATAATGAATTAACCAAAGATTGTGACAAACATGGTATCCACCGAACTTGACAATAACATGTAGGTATGCTTATTAGTTTTTGGTAAAGTGATTTTCATTTTACCAACAACTAATAAGTACAACGTACGCCTTTCCGTTCTTTCTCAGTCAACTTTAAAAAAAAAGTATTGCCCTTGCACCCATTGAGCTCACACACGTTCTTTTTTAGAATAATGTATACTATGGCAATCTGATAGATTTCTTGACATTAGATAGACATTAGTTATTACTACTCCGCTCTCGACATGTAACATAGCGTATGTTACTTCTTTCTAATGGTGACAGATTTTTTCAAATCAGTTCAGTACTACCTGTTTATCGATTACAAACAAACAATACTCTTTATAATGTTACTTTAGATTACTTATAAATAAGTAAAGGAATTGAACCGTCATGTACAGAGTTAGCGAGATTACGTGTAACAAACGACGTACGAAACAATTTAATTAACACAGAAGCCTCTTGCACAGCCAACGACACAATTTGCTCGCCTTCTGTAAAATATCCGGTTCAAAATGGCGACCGCTCATTTATGTAGTTTTAATTCTGCCATTCCTTAGCTCCGAGTTGAGATCTTATTTCATTAGCTGGCCGCCAGAGAGAGCGCAGCCATTTAGCTCGCAAGCCGTTCTGGTGTGATCCCAATGTGATCACTAGCGACTAGCGGAATGAATAAAACTGGCTTTCGAAAGAAATATAGATTTCAGTGTTCAAAATGGCAATACCTACTTTGATTTCCAATGAAACCTTATCCACGAATGCGATGAAAGCGGTGGCCAACATTAGGTGGGCAGTATTTTCTATTAAAGAATAACCTGATCTGCTTTCTAGTGTACCTACTAACCAAGAGTCTCTAACGTAGTTGATACTTCAAAAGTCAAAGCTAGTTCTTAAAATTCGCCAGTAGTGGTTAAGTTTCGCTAGTAGTGGTTAAGATTTCTCAATAGTGGTTAAGATTGACTAGTACTGGTGAGTATCTCCGATATTTGTATCTCCAAATATCAGATTTTCATCACCATTATTAACTTCTTAAGCCTCGAAAATAGAAAGAATTTGTCTGTTTCTGTTTTTTACTTTGTTGTTTACCCAAATTTAACAAACGGTTGGAAATCCCTCATGGATGCCATGCCGGACTCTTACCGACTAAAACCACACGTGCCCTGCTACTGCCTACGGTCGGGAGCCATATTATCAAAATTAACAGCAATATGATTTATTATTATTACATTAGGTTCTTTCACGCAGACTATCGTATTGTATAATAATATCTGTATTCCGTTCATCTCAGCTCTTACCCTTGAGTGCTAGTGCTTGTGCAAAATATGGCAAAATAGTACATTTATGTACTAGATCTGTTAATGTTAGTTCTGTTCAGTTCTTATTATTAAACACTACTTATAAAATAATGTCTCTCTATAAACTTAGTTACTGTAGGTGACTTCGCACGCGCGGCTTTGGCCGCGAACCGTCTCTAACCCCGGGGTTGGCCTGCACACGTCGAGTGTCACACACGTGTGCATTGCACAGGCCACCACGTATGAGGATTACCTGGCACCTACCGGGGTAATCCTCCATCGGCGCAGTAGCTCAGCTACCCTGAGCCGCCCGGCGGTGTTCTGGTGAATTAGTCAGATCCCAGAACACCCCCACAGGGGCAGATCGGTGTCAAGGAGTTTTAGTGAGTATTCCCAGTGCTATCGTGATCAGGAGCTGGGCGACCCTCACACGAGCCCATGCCTCGCCAGCATGGGTAGTCCGTTAGCGGAGCTCTCCTTGTAAAAAAAATAAAAATAAAAAAAGGGTGACTTCGCACGCGCTATGTATATATAGAAAATAATGATATTAGACATCCCTACTAAATCTTACTAGTCTTACTAAAATTATAAATGCGAAAGTTTGTGAGTGTGGATGTTTGATACTCTTTCACGCTCGAATGGCTGAACGGATCAAGCTGAAATTTGGCACAAGGGTACATTATAGTCTGGAATAATACATAGGCTACTTTTCATCCCGGGAATAAGTTCTACGGGAAGCGGGAACGGCAATAATTTTACGCGGGAGAAGCTGCGGGCATCAGCTAGTAATATATAAATGCTAAAATAACACCATCTGTCTACTACGCTTATACGCTTATACGCTAGAACCGATTCTTGCTGAGCTTGAGAAGGCTAGAATTAACTTACGAGGTGACTACCACTGGTCCTAAATTTCACAGCATAGCAGTAATTATAAAACTAGTGGACGTCACGCGGTTTCACCCGCATAGCTCCCGTTCTCGTGGGAATACGGGAATCAAATATAGCCTATGTTCACCGCAAAGAGCGTAGCCAATAGTGAAATAATTTTTCAAATTGGTCCAGTAGTTCCGGAGCCTATTCGATGCAAACAAACAAACAATCAAATCTTTCCTCTTTATAATATTAGTATAGATATTCATAAACTTCGACATTTATGTACTTAAGTAACTTTAATTATGTAACCGCAGACGCTCTATAAATGAAAAATAATTATGTACACTTCTGTGATTCCATTATTTTATTCAGATTCACACAACAATGGCTAGCTGTCACATCATTTGACAGTCCGCACTTTTTCCAAAGCTTTTATTTCACAAGCCACAAAAATTGCGAGGCTTAGGAGACCATTGTGTTCTGCCTGCCATCATCCCTGATTGATATATTTTTTAATTACAATATTTAATGTCAACAATCTATAAATCTTAGTACTTAAGCACTTAATGAAATATTCATACCAGGATTTTATTTTTTCATTTCAATGAAGGAGATAGGAAATAAAATGAATTGTTATTTGTTTCTCAAAATAGAGTTTTAAGAGTGTAATAACTTAATACTCGAACTGAGAGTCTATAAGACCTACCTACTTTAACGTTCTATATTTAAACACTCCTGGACTGTCTATGGAGATAGAACTGTCGCTACTTTATTTTTAAAACTGTAATACAGGCTTGCAGGTAGGAAGACCAATTTAGCCCCTCTCTATAAAATAGAGTGCAGAGGGGCTTATGGCGAGACTTTGTCTGTAGTCTGTGCCTCTGTTGCATTAAACTACGTCCCTAGTTCACGTGGATCCTCTGTTCAAAGTTTGAAATAAAACAAAAATTACTACGTCAATCGGATTGAACTTTCACTTTCACAATAAACGTGTTAGAGAGGGGCAATCTGGTGCGAACGATCTCACGGCTTTCTTGTTGTTACAAGAAGTGATCCCAGGGAATATTTTCAAAGACTCCTTCCACATTTACATAGGATAATATTTGGGATCTGTTAAAATTGCACATTCAGTTTTCATTTTATTATCAATCAATCTAGCCTATAGCAGTCCACTGCTGGTCATAGTCCTCTCCCAAATTCTGTCGGTCCTGCGCTTTGCACTTCCAATTTTATTTTAGGAAATATAAATTTGCTGACTATTGTGTTAGTTATCTACATAGTAAAGTCAAGTGCTTTTCTCCCAAAGGTGGAAAAATAATATAAAAAGACATACTTACTTAATGTTGGCGCCCACATTTTACCGGGCGGAGAGCTAATTGCTGTTTATTAATTTAATCTTAGGTTTCTCAGCTTTATACAGGCGTAGCTGAGCCACTAAGAAACGAACGGGCTATCTAAAATAAGTAATGATTTGGAATTCAGTTTTTGCAGACAGTAAGGTTAGTTGCATTGTGCTAAATTAATTTTATGCTGTAAATATCAAGACTGTATCTATTTAATTCATCAACATGTTTATAGTTTAGTCAAATTGATACAAAACACAATTAAATGTAAAAGTGTTGGGCTACTTGTTATTGCAGAGACTTGACTTTAAAATTTACGATTGTAAATAGGGCATTCCGTTTGTTTACTTATGACCGAGTAATTCGTAAAATCCGTATAATTACGGGCATTAAGATTATTCCAGTTCCCCCGAACAAAACGAAGTACACTTAAGTAATGTTAAAACATTCAAATGTCCTACTGCTCGAAACGTTTTAAACTTGTGGTTATAAATTCTCGGACTGGCGTGGAGATTAGAATTGTGGAGAGTAAATAAATATATTGCTTTCGGGACATAATGGAGAGCGGCCAATATTTAAATCTATATAGTTCTCCATTCGAAGACTGCATACGTTCAATTCAGCCTTGGACGAGTTCTAAACTTTATCTGTGAATCCAGTTATGACTAAGGTGGTTCCCAAGTTTCAATAAAATCTGATTTTATTATTATGATATGCATACCTAGTCGAATTGAGAACCGTCTTCAGTTTGAAGTCTCTTGAAAATAAAGCCCTACTTACTAACAAATGTAGATGCTTATTTACGAATACTTCCACCTGAATTTACCTACCTGTATATAATTTACGAAAGAAATCGTACATCTTACATTTTCTATTTGCAATACACTTTTCCTAATTCACTTTATTACGCTTCATTCGTCGTATCTCTCATACGAATTGCGTTTAAACGAAACTTTATTATTTTCCAAAGCGGGCGGTGCGGGCCGCAGATGTTGAGACTGGAATAATTTCAGATACCACGTTATGAGTATGAACCGATACACTCGCAATAAGAATGTATCTATCTATCGTGTTTTACTTACTTGGAGAATGATGGGAAGCACGCGAACGCGACTATAGAGACGTTTATACGATACGACTTTTTTTTTGTGCTTTAGCCCCACTTCATTTGTTCACAAACGTGTGTCCCTATTGATTTTGGAATAAGATTTCTCCTGAGATGAGTCACATTATCGAATATTTGCCAAGCTGTTTGTGTTTGAAATCGATAAGTTATCCCTACTAAAATTATAAATAAGAAGGTAACTCTGTCTGTCTGTTATGTTTTCACGCCTAAACAGCTGAACCAACTTTGATGAAATTTGGTATAGAGATAGTTTGAGTTTAAGGGAATGACATAGAGGGTAATGATTTTACGTGACTTCTACGCGGTCGAAGCCGCGGGGAACTAGTATAGAATAACTTTTGAACGATTGTAGAAGAACATGGCCACCGGACGATACACGCCATTTTTAGAAGAACCGAATGCTGATGGAGCAGACGTGTTCTGGAGTTGTGACCCCAAAGTGCTACGGCGGCTGCTCGACATACGTAGTAAGGCAGGACCCCCCTCTCTCCGTCGAAAGGAAACCCTATAATACGTCGCATGGAAGAACTGTTAAATTGGGAGAGGCCAACGTTCAGTATTTGACTAATAGTAGATTCAAATTGACGCTTAGTAACTAGGATAAAATACAAGTTGGTTTGATTGATTCTTGGGTAAGATCTCACTTCTTAGTGGTAGCAACTAAAAATTCATTAGTACAGTTTTGCAAATTATGTGTTTTGTCTGCGATAATATCCAATAAATAAAAATTTACTTGATATCTGCCTGAATACACCGCTTAAAAATTTACCGTGAAGTCGAAATTAGAAATCTAAGACTTTTGAAAAAAAGATCGTAATCGTGTCGTTATGTGTAAACAACGTTTGCACCCATACGTTTACACACAAATGAATTGAACAGCTTCTTTGCCAATGTTTATGATGATATTTTTCTCAATATTTATATTTGGTAGGATAATACTTAAACGAAATTACTGGTGGTAAAATAAATAGGTAGATATGTATTTAGGTATTTTTGTACCCACCTAATTAATGGAAAGTGGTCACCGTGGCCTATAGACGTTTGCAACACCAGAGCCGATACACTCGCACTGCTGACCTTGTTAAAAAATTTTAAAACCCCTGTTGAAGAACCCCATCCTGTAGGCGTTGGGAAAACTGAGGCAGGGAGATCATTCCACCGGTTAAGCGTGCGAGGAAGAAACAAAATCCAATACAATGTTGAGAACAAGAAGCAGTACAATGAATCTACCTCTGAATGGAGAAAGTTGATTGAAGGTAATGAGGGGTTTCCACCTACATTCTACTAGTAGTATTTTTGTCCCACGTACGAGCGCTACAGAAGCGGCGCTACTTGCGCAATTTGATTCTGGTAGTGATTTGTACAAACTGACTGCAGCAATTCCAATTCACCTATTGCAAAGCAACATAATTCTATCATCTCAATGCAGTGCTTCCAACAGACAGGGTGTTTTTCCTTACACTTTGCGACAGGAGTGCTCATACCTATACAGAAAGGTCGAATAGGGGCGTCCTTCCGTGTTCACTGAGATTGTGGAATACAGACCTTGTCTCAGTTTTCCTGAACGTCCACACCATGTGGTTATTCAAATGCGGTTCTAGGAAAATTTTCACCACGTTCGATCAGGTAAGCTTATTTGCCATCTTAGAAGTATAATAAAGATAGCTACTTATTACTGAAGAAATACCTAATTATGTCACCTTTAAATCCCTTAAAGAAAAATATCACAGCCCAACACAAAACGGAGGACTTAATGCGATTCTTCCATCAAGACGCTCAATTAAAAAATGTTGTCGCAAGATCTTCCTCATTGATCAGCAAACGTAGCCCTCAAAGGAAAATATAATCTGTGCGCGGGGAGCATTAAAATATAAATATCATCGTTAGCAAATCATTAGCCAGTACATTTTTCTGTGAAGATTCGCTCGGTTTCTTATCAATCGCGTTCAAACATACTGGAGCGCTAAAATGTTGTTTACGAGAAATAACGATTAAAATAAATGGAAATTTAATCGAAGGATTACATGGTAGAAATAGGATTTAGCGATAAGGCCACTCATTATATTGCGTCTTGTATGTAATATTATAGGTATATGGACTTACTCTAATGATTATTTACTGTTTTATAATTTTATGTACCTACTGACCTTATTAGATTTTTTAAATGTAAAATATGTCTCACAATAGTTTATTTGTTATCGTCATCGATAGGACAGACCAGAGGATCTTGCTCTTGTATCATCCGCCTCCAGCATTTTCCAAAAACAGTAAGCCACCACACAGTTGTGGACACTCTCTCGCTCGAGACCATGGTGCGAGCCATGCTCTCCAGCGGGAGTAAGTGGGACTGCGCCGCCTCCTTCTGCGAGCAGGTCATGCTCGGGAAGGAGGCGGCGGGACGGGTACGGGAGAGAACTCTCCCACCCGAGTTCCGCAGTCGGCGGCCTGGGCGCCGCCGACGTGTCTTCGCCGAGGACTATCGGCCACCATGACCGGGGGCCTAAAGACGGTGACAGGGCGGCTCACCGTCCTTACAGAAGCAGGCCCATGACGGCAGCGTGACGTGAGTGAGACAATTCACGCACGCCCCCCCTTAGAAGCGGGATCACACCCGAAACCCCCCAAAGACGCGGGATAGCACCCGAACCACCCCCTGGGCGAGGCCGCAGTAGCGGCCGTGGGTCTGTTGGGAGTCCTGGGACATCCTTCCGAGGGTTTACCCGGGGCTCCCAACCATAGACTGTTGGGCGTGACGTGAGGTTTTTTAGTCGGTAGGAGTCCGGCATAACATCCATGAGGATTTTCCCTCACATTAAACAAAAAAAAAAAAAGCAACCACACAGAAATAATAATTAACAAAGATATTATGTTCGTAGTCCACGTATTGGGAAGTCTCCTACTTATGTTGTCGTAAAGTTTTAATTAAATTAAATTTATCAAATCAGCCTATTACAATCCGGAAGGTAGGCACATCTTCTGGTGCAGAGATTTGTTTCTCGTTTTTCTTCTCTTTGGTGTGAGCAAGTGCTGTGGTAAACAGGCGCACTACTTGCAAATGAGGCTGACTTGGACCCTGAAGTTCTCTGTAAGATCCCACAGCAACGCAACAAAAAAATAAAAGGACAGGATAAGTAGGATTTTAGGGGCCACCGACTAATAGGGGTGCTACAGTTTAATATCAGTCTCTACTAAATACAGCAAATAGATGAAATTGGCAGAATTAGCCATCATTGTAAGATCTGCAGTGCCAGTGTAGGTGACTACCTCCGATCAGTTGGATCGTATGCTGTTCACCTTAGTGATAAAAAAGGCTAGGAACCAAAAGCTGCCAAAGACTGCCAGCGCACGTGTTTCCTTCCTCTTACAATCCTGGGTTCTTCAAGCAGAGCGTGAAGAGGCACACAGGCGGGCCGCCAACTTGAGGGCCGCTGACTATAGTATTACAGACTGTGACAGTGGTTTAATCGCTAGATGTCGCTGTGGCTTTCCATCAGGCGGCGGCATCATTTTGGCGAGCTAAATATATGTAGATATAAATATGTGGAAATCCTACATGGATGCTATGCCGGACTCCTACCGACTAAAACCTCTCGATGCCCTACAACTATCTACGGCTGGGAGCCCCGCAAGTTTTCGGAAGGATATCCTACGGTAAACATAGAATCTTCACCACTACTACACAACACTATTGATAGAGATAGGCTCTATATCTAAACCCCAAGCCTAGGCTTCCAGATGAACCACGATTAAAGCAGGTAGATGTTTACATTATTCGCACGTTATGAGATTATTTGTTTAGAGTAAAAAAAAGCCGTGGGTCAGTAATAACAGACGATAGACAAATAGCAAGTCACACTTGTGAAGAGCGATGCATGAATAGATGCGGCAGGCGTTATTATGAAGTCAGGATATTTAGATGCGTAAATTGTATGTATACTTTCAATAGCTATACATTTTTTGACCTTTTTATGAAGTGAATGCAATGGAACATGTATCAGCCTCTTAGATCTAATATTTATAGGAGTGCAAGGAACCCAAAAGGACCGCTACAGGTGCTGGTGCTGGAAAATTAACGGACGAGTTTATGGGTTTATAGATCCAGGCCAATAAATCAAATCTACCTAAAATTCGAGACTCGGCTCCAGAGGGATAAGCTCTGTGATAGTATGTATAAGAACTTATTATGTAATAGCAAACATGCACACTGCACTTCTAACCAACTTCGGCACACACAAACGAAATGTATAAGAAAATTATTTGAATTACAAGGACAAGAGTATTAAATTGACTGCCTCTGTGGCGCGGTCGGTAGAGATACCGCTTGCGGCGCTGGAGGTCGTGGGTTCGATTCCCACCGCAGACAAATATTTGTGTAACCCATAAATGTTTGTCTCAAGAGTCTGGGTGTTTCTATGTATAATATGTATGTATTTAAAAGTATATAAGTATTAATATCCGTGGTCTGATACCCATAACACAAGCAGGTTATTCCTAGCTTACTTTGGGATCAGATAGCGTTGTGTGAAATGTCCGTGCATTAAAAAAAAGACCTGAAAATTATACTCCAACCAAAGTGTATGGTACCTATAACTAGGGAATATACTAATTATATATACAGTGTTCACTTCAGATACTTACTGGGCACGGGTGCTTCGGTAAGTATCTGTGGCGTATACACCGGGAGGTAACACCCGAGAGTCAGCACTGCGGTGACTGCAGCGAGGACATGGCGCTGCATACCCTGGCAGAGTGCTCAGCATGCAGCGCCGAGACCTCGTTGCAGGCCTGGGCGTGGACGATCTCACGCTTGAGACCATGGTGAGGTCTATGGACTTTAGCGGGAGAAAGTGGGATGCCGCACCATTTTTCTGCGAGCAAGTTAAGCTACAGAAAGAGGCGGCCGGTAGGAGGCGGGAGAGAAATCTTCCTCCCAAGTTCCGCAGTCGGGCGGTGGGGTCGTCGCAGGCTGCTTTACGCCCAGGACTACCGCGGCCTCAATGACCGAGGGCCTGAGAACGGTGAGTTGACTACTCGGCGTGTCTCTTTGCCTCTCATAGTAGTGGGATAGTGCCAACTATCCTCCCCCTTCCTTAAGTAGCGGGATAACATCCGAACATATCCCCCAGGCGCGGGATAGCACCCGATTCCTAAAGGTGAGGCCGCGGTGGTAGCCAAAGTCTGCCGGGAATCTGGGACATCCTTCCGAGGGCTTAGCCGGGACTTCCGGCTGTAGACAGCTGTAAAGTATCATGTGGTTTTAGTCGGTAGGAGTCCGGCATAGCATCCACGTTGGATTTTCACACTTAAAAAAAAAACAGTGTTCACTTAATTCGATCGTTATCCAATTAATATGTGCCAAGTCTATTATTATTTCGTTGTCAATGTTACCTGTACGGACAAAGGTAGGTATTCACGCGAGGCGAATTTCCCGGAATCCGTCGATGATCCACCGCATTGGGCCTTAGCTGTTGCATCTCCATCAAGTCTTTAGTTTTTAAAATACACTTTCCTTGATCAACTTAAGGTTCATAATTGTTCGTTACATTGTTAAAAGATTATGATCTTTTGATCTTGTGTTCCGTCATAGTTGCCTCGATAAGATTGATCGAGTGGGGTAAGGAGACCAGATAATCTGTATTGTATATAAAAAATCAGTGACTTGTCAAATTCGTCGCATTCTAAACTCAGTTTTTGGTTACTGTCGATCTCCGAATTGGTTTCGGACCTTGTTTGGAGAATGTTTCGTTAAAATTGGATGAGAATAATACACCTTGCTTCTGGATTAAACGAGTCTTGGATTGTAGGATAATTGGAATTAAAAGGGAATTCTTTTAATTTTGAAAGATCGTAGTCTGCCATCAATAGTACAGCAATTAGACAAGAGAGTACATTTACGGTACACATCGACAGAGAGATTTATTAAGAAGCTAAAATGTCAACTCTGTTCCATTGTAAGACTCTATCTATCTATGATAAACATTCTACATGGATGTGAACACGACAATGGACTTGTGAGGAGCGATGCACGGATAGATGTTGCAGGCATTATTATTTAATTTTATATTACAGCTAATAGAAGCAGCACCAGGTCTCTTATTATGAACAAGTAGGTAAGTACCTATTTTATTCTAATCATGCATACTGGCGGTACTGTACGTAATACGAATGTCTTTACTATTCGCTGTATGACGAACGTGTGGGGTTCACCTTGATCTATGGGGCGAAGTCAACAATTAATAAATGAATAAATAAATATTCACGGACATTTCACACAACGCTATCTGATCCCAAAGTAAGCTAGGAATACCTGCTTGTGTTATGGGTATCAGACCACGGATATTAATACTTATATACTTTTAAATACATACATATACATGGAAACACTCAGACTCTTGAGACAAACATTTATAGGTCACACAAATATTTGTCTCCGGTGGGAATCGAACCCACGACCTCCAGCGCCGCAGGCGGTATCACTACCGACTGCGCCACAGAGGCAGTCAAAATTTTTGCAAATTGCTATGAATAGAAATCCGGTGCAAGCGAACATCATGTTCCAAAGAGTTCGAATTCCAATTCGGACCAATATTTGTGCGGTCTGCAACTGCTTTATTCGGAGCTTGGGTAGTTTCTATTCCATTGACATCGAATCTCTAGTACAAGGACAGTCTAAAACTGTCGAAATTTGATGCTTCCTCCACATTACTCGCGAAGTTGAACGAAGTTGGACGAGTACGATAGTGTGGAGGGGCTCCTCGGCCTACTTCGTCAAAAATTTTCTTTGACTCGGGTAACTTCGCCGACGAACTTCGTTCAACTTCGCGAGTAATGTGGAGGAAGCATGAGGATACTTCTTCTCCATACAAACATTTCATTCACATTGACCAGTTCCCAAAAGTTTCTTAAAATCCTATTTGTTACGTAAGCTTAAATTGGCTTAATTTGGGTGTGTAGAAACATCCCAACGACTACTGGTTACTGAATAATAGCTGTTGAACAACGATACAGTAAATTCCAAAGACAAAATACAATGTGTAATGTCTTTACTCAAAAAGCCGGCTGATCCAGGTAAGTAGAAGTCAAAAATCCATTGACATTTCATTAATAATAATCCCAGAATGTTTTTATTTTCGTTTCAAAGTGATCCCCGATTCGCAGCAGGTTGCAACATTTCTAAATGTAAAGTTACGAAATTAAACTCTATTTTAAGCTCAGAGAGTTGATATTTGTATGTGGTGTATGTGAAAGAATTGGTCATTATACGTGATAGAAATCCGTTTCTTGCGATATTTTTTTTGTGTGACTTAAGGATTATTGATGATTATGCGATTACTTGGCGTTAAATGTTGACGGTGGAGATGAGATCTACCACCGAAGTGGACTAGAGCTTTGTGTACAATTAATTTGTAAATTTTACTATATCTGGTAGCAGCAGTACCGCAAAAACAAACTGAAATAATTTTAATCTTATCCAGTATTCGATTTTGAGATTTAAGCAATGACACCTAGGCAATCGAAATAATAGGAAGATAGGTGAGACACTGCCCCTCTCTAACACGTTTATTGTGAAAGTTCAATCCGATTGACGTTACCATTTTCGTTTTATTTCAAACTTTGAACAGATGATCCACGTGACCTTGTGACGTAGTTTAATGCGACAGAGTCACAGACTACAGACAAAGTCTCGACATAAGCCTCTCTGCACTGCAGAGGGTATATAATAGAGTGCAGAGTCTGCACTCTATTTTATAGAGAGGGGCTAAAAGGGGATTTTCACACGTTAAAAAAGTGGAAAAGCTGCCTAATATAATATACCCTAAATATTAGGCAAGCATACTACCAAACTTCAGCTAGTAAACAAATAAAAATCACAAGACATTATATCAAGTTTTCTTCTTCTAAGCTTTGTTTGCCCTGACTATGTCTAAAAATAAAGATGGAATGAATATTATCTAAACTTTGCATTCTACGTATAGTGTACAGTACATCAATAACATCAATGTTATCTTATCTTACTAACATTATAAATGTGACAGTTTGTGAGTGTGGATGTTTGTTACTCTTTCACGGTCAAACCGCTGAGCGGATCGGGCTGAAATTTGGTACAGAGATACATTATAGTCTGGAATAACACTAGGCTACTTTTTATCCCGGGAATAAGTTCCCACGGAAACAAATTTTACGCGGGCGAAGCTGCGGGCATCAGCTAGTACCTTTATATTTAAAGAAGGCATGTGCTGTACTCAAGTAGCTCAGTTGACAGGGTGTATTTTCTTAAAGTAGCATATATCTATTCCCGAGTTCTCATATGTCTAACAAATTTCAGAATCAATACAGTGGTTCAGACGTGTCGGTAATCAGTATCAACAAACAGAGTTACTATCGCTTTTATAATGAACTAAATGGCTCTCGCGACTCCGTCCGCGTGAAATTTTGTTCCCATTTCCGTTTCTAATGAGAATTCATTCCTGGGAAAAAAAGTAACCTAAGTTTTAGACTATAATCTATCCCTATGCCAAGTTTTAACCAGATACGTTCAGCCGTTAGAGCATGAAAGGGTAACAAATATCCACACATTATTATGACAGTAAGATAATTTTGAACCCTTTTTGGTGAAATTGCAAAAACGGAAGAGCGCAAAAGACACAGATGAAGTTTATAAATTTAAAAAAAAAAGTGCATAACAGTATTTTTTTATTAAGAATTACTGTCAAATTTTGGCAGTCAATGGGTCCATACTTAGTTGTTTAACAAACAAAGTTTCGTCATAAAAAAGCTCATAAACAAACACATAAACAAAACAAACATCTTTTTACAATAACCTTTGTTTAATTAATAGCATTGATCAAAGAAATAGGTACTAAGCTACTAACTATTTACGTCTGAGATTTGACCGTGAACATGCAATGGTCAGACTCTAAGAAAAATGGCGGCTCTACATCGTGCTATTAATAATTCGATTGTGTTTGATTGTCCTGTGTTCTCATTAAGATTCTTAACGACAAAAGTTTCCTTATTCGCGGTCTACAAATAGGTAGGTATTCGTAATATCAGTTACTAGCTGTGTTCCACGGCTTGGCCTGTGTCATTACTACGAACTTCGTAACACATATCGAACCCTTTTTTTATATCCTCTGTGGAAATCCTCATGGATGCCATGCGGTGCCCTACAACAACCACCGGTGCCTCGGAAGGATGTCCTAGGATTCCCTCTAGTAATATTGAACCCTTACCATACCCGAATTTACAATAACATATGGAAATCTGTAAGATTTGCTGACATTCATGATAAGCACTTCTTTGGATATTTAAACCTTCCGCAACAGACAACTCAATAAAGTTCGCGAGAGTTGGCTGGATGTGGATGGCATAAGACCAAACGTTGTAATCATCTTTTCTTTTTTCTCCTTATTGTGAGTATTTGTTTGAGTAAACTATGGCTGGGAGTTCATTTCACAATCTAAACGTAGAGTTTGGGATTTTCTCCAGGAAAAGAAAATTTAATTGTCTTTTGACCCAAAGTCACTCAGTAACTAGTTTAAGATAACCACTTCCAAAACCACGTCAATGATTTGTACAAAAATTAAACATAAGGTACCAAAACTATAGCGGTGGTCTCTATCATAGCTAGAAAGATTTCTTACAGCTGTAATTGAGAATATGCTATACCTTACCTATTTACCTAAATTTGACAGCGCACCCATTAATATTCTCTTTGTTTATTTAGAGCTCGAGACATTTACGTGCCACTTAATGATCTGCTCAGCAAAATTTACAGTTCTTACAAAACATTTTCTTTTCTTGAGATTAAAATTAGGTAGGTACCTACACACTTTTGTATGAAGTCAAAGGGTACACATTTAGGAATACCTTAAGCTAGATACTCTATGTAGAGTAAGGGTACAGTGATTGATTTCAACCCTTAGCGTTCGCATTTCATGAAGCAAATACAAATTGCAGATAGTGATTTATAAACGATACACTCCCTGTTTACTACTAGTCTATACTTACAACCTATCTAGCTCTATAGAGCAACAATACCGCATCTACATTGACAGGCAGAAACTCGGAACTATCATAATAGTAGTGGAACGTGGAACGCAAGCAAGTTAGTGACGTCAGCCGGTAGATGCGGCACGGCAGCAGGCAGGTAGTGGCAGTGACGAGTCGGTCACCGGCGCGGCGCTTATCTGTGACGATGAGCGGGCTGCGTGTTGCGTCTCGGATAGATAACGGAACAATGAGTCGAGTCGAGTCGTCGGGCGATGGTGGGCGCCGCATCGACCGGTAGGCGTGGCTCGACACCGCCCCGCTCCTCTCTCTAACCTAATCTCATGGATAACGGATAAACCTAACCCGGACACACCCGTATTGGAGGAGGTTTTAGCGAATGTCGACGCCTTGTGAGCGCTATTGGTATCTCGGATATAGGCGGATTAGGATATGTGCTCAAAGGTTACATAGCCGCTGAAGTTTCAGACTCTGTGTGGGTCGAAGGGGGGTGGGGGAAGTTTTCCTTTGATGCTTTACTTACAGATACACCGAATTCAACTTATTTTGCAAATATTTTCCATTTGAAATAACACAAAGACATTATACCAAACCATTGGCAACTCTTATGTAGGTAGATAATCTGTACCATTGTCATCTACTTATTTACTTCTTTCTTGTTCAAGGGATATTTTTGCTTCGACTGGTTTAATAAGAAGAAAGATTATATAAGGTAAACATTACCAAGTCATACCTATACCTACCTACATAGGTACATCCATACACATTGTTATGATATTATTATCAGGGGTATGTAAGCTTAAAAGCTGCAGGGTATTTATGATATTAACTAACCCAACAGGTATCAATTTAGGAATTAGAGGTCTGTATAACGTAATGGAATTTGGTCATAGTGATGGACTCTAGTGCGTAACTTTCGGGCGTACCTACCAAGAGAGTATATTTTTCGTAAGCGAACGATTCACGTTGAGACTACCTTACACATCTGCAAGGCAATGTGTATGACGCTTGTTCCTTTAGGGCCATCTCGTCAACTCTATCAGAATGTCCGCTATATCAAAATGTCTACTGTATCAATTGCTTGGCTATCGAGGTGATACTGTGATTATCAAATAAGCATCCTCAGAATAGCCCGAGCAGTGGTAGCACTTATCAAATCCAAAGCAGGAATTAGGGTAAGTAGGTAATGCAGGGTCAAATATCTTATCATTACTTACATCTAGCTCTTTTTGTAAACTACGCAGAAGCATAGCATTATATTACAGATCAAACTGTAACAATAGTACACTTTACTCACATTCACATTGTATTAGACAGCAAAGGTGAAAAGCTAGCACCTCCGTACGCAGTCTTGGGAAAGCTCGCCAACATTCCAACTTATATTATGCATAGGTACTTATGTAACGAGAAGGCACTTATTTGGAATTCTTATCACGATTATTAGAAGAATTACACATTAGTTCATTAAGAAGCCAAGGCAGAGCAATGGTAGAATAAATCAACATTGATGACTCAGTAGGTGCGTACGTACCTATAGGTATAAGTATCCTCTTATTGTAGACCGTTCTTACTGGGTTGTATATCATACTAACACTTTAAATGTCTACATGTAAAGCTTAGACCTTGAACTTTGATTTCCTAGACTGTGTGCTGAAGAAGTTAGATTAAGTATAGTGATTGTGTTGTAGTTTTACGTGGTTTCTGATGGACAACAAAATTTCACGCAAAAGAAAGCTCTGGATTCATTCGGTTAAAAATAAAACTATAAAATTGTTTACTTTTATTGATAAGTTACGTAAGTATGTTTATGGTGTCACTTACCTATGGCATTTTAAAGCCCTGCTGTGTGATGTCAAAACATACCTAGCCGTAGCCTTTGCTCCTATAGGTAATACCAGTCGGTAGGAGTCAGGCATAGCAACCCTGTAGGATTTTCCACACGTTAAAACAAAGCATTTACAGTACAAGTTCAGTGTTTTTAGGGTTCCGTAGCCGAATGGCAAAAAACGGAACCCTTATAGATTCGTCATGTCTGTCTGTCCGTCCGTGTGTCACAGCCATTTTTCTCCGAAACTATAAGACCTATGCCATTGAAACTTGGTAAGTAGATGTATTCTGTGAACTGCCTTAAGATTTTTTTAAAACTAGAAAAAAAGCAGTATATTTTGGGGGTCCCCATACTCAGAACTGAAACTGAAAATTATTTTCTTCGGCAAACCCATACTAGTGTATACTAACGTGTGGGGTATCTATAGATAGGTCTTCAGAAATGCTATTGAGGTTTCTGACATCATTTTTTTCTAAACTGAATAGTTTCTCTTACAGATACTTCCAAAATAAAAAAATGTGTCCCCCCCCCCCTCTAACTTCTAAACTAAGAGAATGATAAATCTAAACAAAATATGCTATGTACATTGCCATAAAAACTACCAACGAAAATTGGTTTGAACGTGATCGAGTTGGTAGTTTTTTGTTAATACGTCATAAACCGCAATTTTCGCCTGTAAAAATCACTACCAATGCGAACATGTTAAAACCAAAGACTTCTCTTTTGAAATCTCGCTTGTTAGAGTACGGCGCGTCTACCTCAGTTTATATAGAAGTCTTTGGTTAAAACATCAATCAAAGTTACAACGAACTACAAAAACTTTTATATTATGTTACTTGCTGCTAAGGAACCCTTCATGGGCGAGTCCAAATCGCACTTGGCCGGTTTTTGTTTCTCTATGAAGTAGTTCTTCGACCAAGAATTTTTGTGGAGGGAGCAGGAAGTTAAGCTTTAATTAAAAAATTGAAAAATAAAGAATAAAAATATCTTTAATCATAAAGAACGTCACAAAGTAACACTCAAGAATGTACGAATTTCTGATACTACGTTTACTGCCAGATTAGATACAGCCTGTGAAAAAGAACTTGACAATAAAACTCACAGCCACTTTTTTCAAATAGTCCGCAATTACACCCTAACCTAACCCAGCAACGTTTTTAACAAGTTATGCAAATTGTATTAATGTACTATACGAATTTTCAAAAGAAACTTTATTTAAGTAAGTAAGGAAGGGCATGCTACGATGGTTCGGGCATGTGTGGAGCGAATAGGAGATGAAAGAATGACAAAACAGATATACAACGCGAAAGTGGATGGACGTAGAAGTCGGGGAAGGCCACGACACACCTACCACGACCAAATTAATCGTGTGTTAGTTGAAGGTGGTGTCAAGAGCCGAAGAAACCGACGTGCATGCATAAAAAGAAAAATGAAAGTTGAAGAAGCAAGTGAGGTGTGTATGGACCGTGCCGTGTGGCGCTCGGTTCTTTCTGCCTACCCTGCAAGGGATTTGGCCTGAAGGTAGATAAATAGATTTTATTTAAAATATTTATCTTTTAATCATTCAAATCCACTATATATAAGCCTATGGCAGGCCACTGCTGAATGTTAGCCTCTCCCAATTCACTCCACAACACACGGACATCCAGTCCCTGACAGCGAACTTTTCCAGCTCGCGGACACGACACTAGTGGGCCGGTTTAGACAAAATTTATACAGGTGGGTAATGAGAGAATCGGGCTTATTGCATGTGACTGCGGAGCCCCAGTTTAGTCCATGTTGCACTTGCTTTCATGCCCCCTATGTCCTACCGCTTGCACTAAGAGCGATCTTAACGAGGCCACTGACATATGACAGTGCGATTAAGATGGCAACGTTTTATGCCAAACTATCTGAGAAGTCAAAAAAAATCGTGAATCATTGACACGATAGAAGAAGAAGAAGCTCGCGGGTTGTCATCCGACCTTACGTTTGCCAAGTCTCGCTCTACATTCCAGAACTCGTTTGCTCCGTCAGCCAAAGGTTCTTATCACTGCCAATTCAAGTGACTAATACGGCGAGCTATATCGACCACCTTCACAAAGTCATCCCCTATCATAGCTCGTTTTACATACTAGTTCCTCCAAATACTTACTCCTGTGGTTTTCTTAAAACGTCGCCGCACCACTGAACTCGTTTTTCTAACGGCTTTTTAACAATATCAAGGACATGAAAGCTACCTCGCTTACAAACATTTCCTTTGCGATCCCTCCACGTGACGCCACTTTACATATTTATCACCTCCACTTGTATCTTTTGCCTGTGACGTCCTAGTACTGGTCATTGTAATGAAGATGAAATAGCTATTTTGTAACTTTTACTCGGTATTTGATTCAAAATTTATTTATTTTTAAAGAATAAATTCTGCCACGCTATAAGTTTGACGTTTCTTTTTCTACGTGTGGAAATTTATTATGGATGCTATGCCGGACTCTTACTAACTAAAACTACCTGATGACCTACCGCTGCCTACGGCTGAGAGTCTCTGGTAAGCCCTCTAAAGGATTACAGTGTAAGATGTTGTCTGTTGCGTACATTTTTTTTAACGTGGGGGTAAATCCTCATGGTTGCTATGCCGGACTCCTACCGACTAAAACACACCTCACGTAACGCCCAACAGCCTATGGTTGGGAGTCCCGGGTGTGCCCTCGGAAGGATGTCCCAGGAGGTGTCTGTCGCATACCTCTGACTATGGGTTCTCGAGTGTTCCTTCGTATCGTAATTATAGTTATATATGGTATAGTTTATTGGTTTTGATTAACTGATGTGACCGCACCGCAATGCTTTGTTTTCTGTTTCCACTACGAAAAACACGTAAGCTCTTGTGCGTGTTTTCGTAGAGGTAAATTTAGGTAAGCATAGTTGTAGGGGGATTTAAATAACACTGGTTAAGTATGTGTGGCAGGTTTCAGACGTAAATAAATCTTTACTTTAATTGTTATTCAAACACATACAGCGATTATTTCATACTGTGATTTGTGATAAATTTAAAAATACTCTTATCAGCGTACGGAAAGCAAATGACAATGGAATCTATGGAATTATAGGACTGGTTTTATTTGACTATCCAAGAAGACTAAGAGCGAAAGATAATTTAAGTAAAGAAACATTCGAAGTGATAAGAAAGATTATGAATGTCATATTACTTAAGATGTTACATAGTCATATACAAATGTGACTAAATAACTACACACGGAGAATGTAATACTTTATAGTAAATACTTGCTAGTTTTTGAGCGAAGAGGGATATGATAACAGGGTACGTATTCGTAAGTGTATTTGAACTTGACGGCCAGCAATGTGGCTTGACTGCTGAGCCCGCAGAGGGCGATGGCCGTCAAGGTGATAAGGGGATACCGCACGATCACCGGTGAGGCGGCATGTCTTCTAGCTGATTCCCCTCCATGGGACCTGGAAGCGAGAGTCCTTGCGTCACTGTTTAGATGGTGCAAGGAAGCGCTGAATCGGGACCAAAGGCCTGCGTCTCGAGAAATCGAGGCCCAGCGGTCCCTGCTCCACCAGGAAACCGTGGAGAAATGAAAGGTGCGTCTTGAGCAACCAAAAGGGGGATTTGCCACAATCAGTCAGACCGGTCATGGAGGAGTGGCTGGAGAGGAGAGACGGTGCTCGCTCCTACCGGTTGTCATAGATACTTACCGGGCACGGTAGCTTCGGTAGGTAACTGTGGCGAAGACCGTAGCGATGACACAGCGCTCCACACGCTGGTAGAGTGCACGGCGTGGGCGCAACAGCGCCAGGTCCAGGTGGGTCTGGACGTGGACACTCTCTCACTCGAGACCATGGTGCGAACCAGCGGGAGTAAGTGGGACTGCGCCGCCTCTTTCTGCGAGCAAAATGGAAGGGGGGGCGGGAACGGGAGAGAACTCTCCCATCCGAGTTCCGCAATCAGCAGCTTGGTCGCCGCTGGCGTGTCTTCACCGAAGACTATCGGCCTCCATGACCGGGGGCCTGAGGACGGTGAGAGGGCTGCTCACCGACCTTACAGAAGCGGCACATGACGGCAGCGTGACGTGAGGAATTCACGCACGCGCCCTCTTAGAAGCGGGATCACACCCGAAACCCCACCAAAGACGCGGGATAGCACCCGAACCACCCGCCTAGGCGAGGCCGCAGTGGCGGCCGTGGGTCTGTTGGGAGTCCTGGGACATCCTTTCGAGGGCTTACCCGGGGCTTCCAACCATAGGCTGTTGGACGTTACGTGAGGTTTTTTAGTCGGTAGGAGTCCGGCATAGCACCAAAATGTATATGTGTATGGGTACCTAAAAAAAGATTACTACATGTTCCTGGCCACCGTTCGGTTGTTCGTTCAGTACCGTTGACGACATCCATATTGTTTGGTAGATTGTACGGAAGATCAATAAGTACAATCAGCCGCTGTATAGACAAAGAAGTCGAAGGCCTTCTCGCAGTCCACTAAAGCCATAGGACTTTTGTAGACAGCGAGAAGGCCTTCGACTTAGTTGAAACCTGGGCAGTCCTGGACGCCTTGCAGCGATGTCGTGTCGACTGGCGATATTTCGAGGTGCTGAGAAGTTTGTACGACACCGCTACCATGACCATCTGGAAAAGTATAAAACCAACTCCATAGAACTGCGTAGAGGTGTGAGACAAGGCGATGTTGTATCGCCTAAGCTCTTCACCAATGCGATTGAGGACATAACCAAGACGCTGGATTAGGAAGGGTTACGTATGAACAACAACAGCGTGCGCATCTCGCACCTTCAGTTTGCCGCCTCCAGTTAGGCGTTAGGAGCGGTTCGACGTATTGGTCTCGGTATGAACTTGGATAAAAGCAAGGTCATTTTCAATGATCACGTCACACTGGGACCATCAAATGACTGCCTCGGTGGCGTATTCGGCAGTGATACCGTCTGCCACGTTGAGGTCCCGGGTTCGATACCCGGGTCGGTCCAAATATTTGTGTGACCCACAAATGTTTGTTTCGGAGTTTGGGTGTTTTCTATGTTTAATATGTATATGTGGCTATTTCTACTTTTTACGATTCTCATCGTCACCTTCATGGTAAATTTTAAATACTGATTATTTCAACAATTTTTTTAAACAAACACAAAGCGTTTGGTAAGTTAAGTAACATATATATATAAGTCAACAAGTTAAATTTTGAGTCAGATTTGGAAGAATAAGGTTTTGAATTATTTGATCCCACGTAGGTGACGCGACGATCCACGAAGGTGACGCAGTAGCTTTACAGACATTATTAATCATTATTTAAGTACAAATTATAAGTTAATTTGTTCCTTCGGCAGTTATATGGTAACAGCTACTTAACAAAAAACAATTACCAGATCCTATTACACATGCTTTTGACGTATTTTGGAACCATAATATATTATAAAAATAACACAGTACATCTCTTTGGCACAAAGTGGCAAATTATCAGTTGTCTAGATCCCATAGCATAAGCTTATACTGTCTTAATTTGGGCTAGATGATGTTGTGTGAGAATGTCCTAACCTGGCTACTTATAATGGAAGCACTCTGCGGCTGGACGATCGGCTCACCGAACTCGAGGTAGAACAGGGTCGCATAAACCGGCACATACTGGTGTTGTGCGAAGTCCGAAGATAGGGGAAGGACACGCTAACCCTTGGGTCGGGTGACCTATTCTACTTTCGGGAAGGTGATGGAAGACATTCTTCCGAGGGCGGTGTCGGCTTTACGGTGAAAAAGGAACTCGTTAGCAGCATTGTGGAGATCAGCAGTCTTTCGCCTCGGGTAGCATACATAATACTGAGACTTACCAACAGGACTCCCTGAAGGTGATTCACGGACGCGGCAGTTGAGACCGTGGAAGAGGACGTGGTGAAAGCATTACACGGTACTGCCAAGACTCACTACAATGTTATGATAGGGGACTTCACTGTCAAAGTGGGAGTACAAGAACGCGGTGAAACGAAAATCGGACTTTTTGGTGTTGGGCGTAGAAATGACCGGGGGCCGCGGGGCAGTATGCTTATCAACTTTCTTGAGGCTCAGTGGCTCTTCTTGATGAACTCATTCTTTAAGAAGAAACCCCATAGAAGGTGGACTTAGCGAAGCCCCAACAAGGTCACAAGGAACGAGATAAAATTCATCATGTCGGACAGGAGGTGTATATTTGGAGAAGACGTCTCTGTGATCAACAGGTTTAATACCGGAAATGATCACCGACTCGTCAGAGCGTCTCTGAATTTAGACTTCCGCGTCGTAAGGGCCCGGATGATGAAGCCTACTCTCCGACCTACTGCGCTCCAAATAGCTTTGTGTGCCGAGAAGTTTCAATTGGAGCTTCAAAATCGTTTCGATCTGCTGGAAACCACTGGCAACGATCACGATAAGGCCGACACTGTAGTCAGGACGCTACAACAAGTGTCCCGAAGGTTTCAGTCTGGAAAAAAGCAAAAATAGGTGTTCCCAGCTTTCGCCCGAGACCCTCGAGCTCATGAGAATCAGACGGAAAACGCCATCTACATTTCATTGAAGTGCGAAAATTAGGATGCATGCTGTGTTCGCACTGAGTTCTCGGCTGAACAGAGTCTAAATGAGCGATGTTGAATAGTCTTGCCGAGAATCCAGTTTGCGAACCTCAATAAAATAATAAAAATCTATGCATACTTACATTTGCTCACTTTTGGTCTTCGTCAGACCAGAGAGATTTAAACATCAAAATCCGAAAGCTGCTATGACGCGACCTCAGACGTTATAACACCAACATAGTAGAGGCAGCGATCACACAAAATTGGGGTACTTAAGTCTTTGCCCAACAGCTCGGAAGACCTCATCTGACAAAATTGAAGACAGCGGGTGGCAAAACCGAGACCTCGAGGTTCGAGATTCTCGAAGAAGTTAGGAGCTTCTACAGAGAACTATATGCATCACGGAAAAAAAGACCGACGAGACCTAGCGACCGTGACCACAGAGCCCCACTAATGCGCCACTATACCGAAGACATTCTGGATATTGACCAGGGCGAGGTCAGGGCTGCTCTCGAACAACTAAAACCAATGAATCCCTGGAGAGGACGGAATAACGACTGAGCTTCTTAAAGCTGGCGGGACTCTAGTTCTCAAAGAGCGGACAAGTCTCTTTAATTCCGTCCTCCAACAGGGACAAACACCTAAAGCGTGGAGCGGGAGTGCGGTGGCTCTGTTTTTCAAAAAAGGTGACAAGACCTTGCTGAAGAATTATATACCCATCTCACTACTTAGCCATGTTTACAAGTTGTTCTCGAGAGTAGTCACAAACCGCCTTGCGGGAAAACTCGACGAGTACTAGGTACCTAAATGTATTTAAGTTGATATAAGTATAAGGTAGTAGGTGCCTTGATTAAGCTTTAGGTGGCATGACTCTTTCCCAGGATTTCTTCTTGAGACTTGGACGCGAAGGTCATTGTGTCTTTGTTCAAAAGTTCTTAGCATGCCGCACGCCTCAAGAAGCGGAAAAGCATCTGAACTAACCCAAAAGACGCAAGATAACACCCGAACCCGTAGGCGAGGCCACGGTGATAGCCTAAGCCTGTCGGGTACCCTGATACATCATTCTAAGGAGTTGCCCGGGGTGCCTAATACTAGACGGGTAAGTAGCTACGATGTGGGTTTTAGACGGTTTGGATCTGGCATAACGTCCGGTGGGATTTCTACTTCTAAAAAAGGGCTTCACACGGAATGTTATAGGTATTGCTCTGTCCTTTGCCATGATTGTAGGTACCTACTTATTTGTTCTACTATTATTCCGCTACATATCTACTACAATACGAACCTAAAAGAGTACCACTCTTACTGAAACTAGTCAGAGATCACCTTCGTGGCATAAACTCACCTTCGTGGGTGAAACGCCACGAAGGATGTGACACGAAGGTAACGAAAACATAGCTTTTTTTTAAATTCCGACAAAGTTTAGCCGTTACGTTTTAAATCAAATACTACATAAATATCTCAATTAATTTGCGGTTTCGATGAATAAACTCTGACTTCAATAGCTATTATACAATGTACAAAAAGTCACCCACGAAAAGTACTCGAATTAAGAGTCAAATGTAGAAACTTACTGATATTTTTTTTTCTCAAGGAGCCAGGAGTTTCACGTTGCACTCCCGCGATGCCCGATCACGAATAACGTTCAGTTGAGTTTTGTTATTGGGGCGGTCGTTTTGGTCAACAGTAAACCGTTTACTACGCAAATTTAGAGCACCTAGATTCGTGTGACCGACGTATATTGTGTTTTAAGTTCTAAATAATAGTTAGAAATTTTTTTTTGTAATACTGTGTGTGTAGTGCATGTTATTACGGTGAATTTAGTGTATGTAACTTCAAAATCTATGGAAATTTGGTGAAGCAGTAACCAAATGTTTAACTGAATCGGGAAGTGTGACACGAGTAGAATGCGAAAAATGACCCCGATTTTGACCTTTCGTGTTAATTTTTGGTATGAATATTTACTTCTATTGCAACAAATTTCATGTATTTTATAGCTTAATAGCTATTTTATCCACTATTTTAAAACATTTCTTTCTAACTCATACGGTTTAGAAAATATAAGCGTGTGACCATCAAATTTAAGCAACCAGGAGAAATAGCCATGTACCTATGTATTTAGAAATATATAAGTATGTTTATCAGTCGTCTAGATCCCAGAGCACAAGCTAATATTAGCTTTATTTGGGCTAGACTAGATGATGTTGTGTGAGAATGTTCACAAATATTTATTATTATTACCAATCCACGTTGAATGATGGAGGCTCGAGGTTGTTCAGGAGTATACCTACCTTGGGCAGGTGATCACACTGGGAAATAAAAAACTGGACAAGGAAATCGCCAGAAGGATCCGGCTGGGCTGGGCGGCATTCAGTACACTACCGCAATGCCTGAATACAAGGGATAAACTTCTAAATGAGAATATCCAACAAAGCACTAAAGTGGTAATAAAAACTTGAACAATGTGATACCAGCAGAAGGCACCAGCAAAAAATAAAGTACACCTACTCCATAGGCGAAAGCTCAGACTATCGGTCTCCACGTCTGGGGGCCTGAGGACGGGGAGGGGGCTGCTCAACGTCCTTACAGAAGCAGGCCCAAGACGACAGCGCGTGACGTGAAAGATTCACGCACGCCACACGCCCCAAGAAGCGGAATGACACCTGAAAACCCCCTAAAGACACGGGATAGCACCCGAACCACCCCCTAGGCGAGGCCGCAGTGGTAGCCGTAGCTCTGTTGGGAGTCCTGGGACATCCTTCCGAGGGCTTACCCGGGGCTCCCAACCGTAGGGTGTTGGGCATTACGTGAGGTTTTATAGTCGGTAGGAGTCCGGCATAGCATCCATGAAGGATTTTCCCTCAAGTTAAAAAAAAGAGCAATCTGATTCCAAAAGTAAAGTCGGTTTACTGACGATGGTTGAACGTGACAACGTCATAAGAAAATAAAAATAAAAAAAAACATTATAAAACAAAAATAAAAATAACATAACAAAACAAAAAGAAATATAAAAACACATCAATTGAATAGAGTGCCATCTGTTGAACATTACTAAAATAAATGGAACGCCTCAGAGCGAGGTAACCCCAAAGACTTCTATATAAACTGAGGTAGACGCGCCGTACTCTAACAAACGAGATTTCAAAAGCAATCCTCAAACACACACATTGCTAGGACTACCACTCACTTATAAATATTTTTTACGTAATTGTCACCACACACAAAAGCAATATACGAATAGAATAAGAGTAAAAGAGAAGGTGTATGGACTCCGATTGCAAGTCGAGTACCTACTCTCGAAGTTTTGACTCACAACAGTGCGAGCAAGGCTGCTAATTGGCGCAGTTTATAGGTTTCAAAAATCGGTGCGTAGGGCATGTCTACCTTTTTTTTTTTTTTTTTTTTTTATACCACTAAGGTGGCAGACAAGCACACGGCCCACCAGAAGGACCGGTGGTCACCGCAGCCTATGAACGTTTGCAACACCAGAGGCGCCACACTCGCGCTGCCGACCCTGTAAAAACCTTCTTAGACCCCTTTTGAAGAACCCCATACTGTAGGCGTTAACCTCAGTTTATATAGAAGTCTTTGGGTAACCCCGTATTGCGTCATCTTTTTTCGTTCGTGCAGCCGGCTCCATCGAATTATAAGACGTTGTCACGTCAAAAAATCTGGTAAAAAGCTACTTAATCGTTGATTATTACTACATTAATACATATGAAAAAATCTCTCATTAATGGCTCGCACAAAGTTTTATCCCCGCTGGGAATAGAACCTCGTGATCCACAGTGACACTATACGACCGTTAGGCTGGGATAAAACTTTGTGCGAGCCATAAGTGAGAGTTATTTTTTACCGCCTGCATATGTGCAGGCGGTAAGGGATCATTCCACCATTAGTACTTATAGTTTGAACAACAAAAGGATTTACAGATTAAACCAGAACAAAAAGGACCAATAAATTTGCTTTAGTATCATTGTAGTATCGTCATTTCATCATACAATCTAAATTTTTAAACACAATGTCTTGTTCAATTCCAATCACAAATTGATCTTATTGGACCCACTAAGGTGAAAAACTGCAAATTAAGGTTACTTTAACTTTTAATAAACAGTACCTGTAATAGATAGTTACATACCTACTTTAAATTAAACAGGAATTCAGCTAACATTAAGTACATAGACAGTACCGATGTACCCGAATAGCAACGTTCCTTTTTAAAATCACCAGGTTGGTCCTGCCAGAGAAAAAACGTTCTAAGTCAACGGCTATTTAAAGGAAAATCCGTTCATAATTCAGGCCGGCAACAAATTATCATCCCCATTCCACATTCAAAATTCAAATACCCTCAAACGATGTGCAAAGGCATCTGAAATTAAGAAAAATTAACGTGGCCGGAAGCGTGTAATGGCCACGTACAAAATTATGAGAAGCCGTGACATTTTTTCCTTACATCCCGCAAGAGTAAAGCCGGCGTGATTTATATAATGAATAAAAATGTTTCTTACCACAGTCTCCTCGCTATTTTACCTAATACGATTCTGCAATTAACCGTAGCAATAGCTTTTTAAATTACTAAGTAGGTTCCTAGATTATTATTGATGAGGTGACAAAATTTTATCTTTCAATAGATAGTAGGGCACATATACCATAGCCATCTTCAGCGGTTTTACTGATAAGAAAGTATTAGATACTAGTCGATGTCACGCAGTTTTACCCGCATAGTTCCCGTTCCCGTGGGAATACGGGATTAATATTATAGCGTATAGTTAGTGTAACTTTCCGAGAGTGAAAAATGTTTTTCAAATCAGTTCAGAAGTCGGCGCCTATTCAATGCATACAAATAAACGACCTCAGTCTTTCCTCATTATAATATACTAGCTGACCCTTACAACTTCGTTTGCGTTACATTTTTCATTGCTGCTCAGCTCCTATTCATTATAGCGTGATAATTTACCTATGACACTCCACAATAACATCGCTTTCTATTGGTGAAATAATTTTTAAAATCGATTTAGCTGATCCAGAGATTACCCCTCACAACGTCACAAACTCACAAACGTTACCTCTTTATAATATTAGTATAGATATAGATTATTAGGTTTTTGGTGTAAATTGGGACAGGCCTACCGGCAACAGTAGACTGCCATGGGCTGATTTAATTGATTGTTTTTTATTTTTTCACTTGTTCGTAGAATCACAGGGCGGAAACTCCAGCTTGAATGTGTGCGTGTGATCAATAAAATGTAAGCAAATTGTCCGTCAACTCGCACATCAACTCAACTGACAGCTGTGGTGCGACAGGGAGTTGCCGATCTGTATGTAATACTATTATATTATCTTTGGTAGAATTTCAAACTGGGTCAAGTTACCTAATTATAACTAGTTAAATTTGACCAAAACTAAGACCTAAAAGTGTGAATTCAATGTTAAGGAACATAATTACATAATTTCATGCCCACCGGGATCCTTGGTGTTGAGATACTTAGTTACGTTAAATAGGCACGGTAGTCATAAACCATACCATAATAAAAATAAAAAAGCTTGACAAAGGGTCCGGGGCCTAAGTGACTTCACTTGGTGGCGCTGTTTACTCTATTTGGCTCAAGCTTTGGCATTTGACATGACGGCAGCGTGACGTGAGAAATTCACGCACGCATCCCCTTAGAAGTGGGATCACACCTGAAACCCCCCAAAGACGCGGAATAGCACCTGAACCACCCCTTGGGCGAGCTGCCGCAATGGCGGCCGTGGGTCTGTTGGGAGTCCTAGGACATCCTTCCGAGGGCTTACCCGGGACTCCAAACCATAGGCTGTTGGGCGTAACGTTAGGTTTTTTAGTCGGTAGCAGTCCGGCATAGCACCCATGAGGATTTTCCCGCACGTAAAAAAAAAAGCTTTGGCATTTGAAGATTATTATCGCGTATTTATGCAGCAATCCTGGGACATCCTTCCGAGAGCTTACCCGGGGCTCCCCCACCCTAAGCAGTGGTAGGGAACGAGTGGTTTTAGTCGGTAAGAATCCGCAGAGCATCCATCAGGGATTTCATATATTAGCAGCATGTTATTTCCTACCGTACCTACGTTCTCTGAAGATGATCCTGGCCGAAACGTTATCTGTCTCATATTTAGGAACGGCAAAACATGAGACAGATGATGTTTCACATGTAATTTCCGTCCTGTAATTCAAGTTGTGTGGTCGAGAATCGGCGCCACAACTTGAATGCGTGAACGGAAATTTATCAACAAGATTTTCATCACCAAATTTACATACATATACATATGGTCACTCCTTTATCCCCGAAGGCGTAGGTCTGCCTACGCCTTCGGGCACATTTCGCCTTTTTAGAATTTATCCCACGTAATAGGTTGTGAGCCGTATTGCCGTGTTGAGATGGACAGGCGCAGGTTGTGACTGCCTGCTGTTGAAATTTTTCAAGCCGCCTATAAAAGCCTTCAACTTGGCTTAATGTAATTTGTATTAACCAATTTACATAGATTTACTACATTTCAGCTCAATTGGATACACTTCCTGAAATATCCTAGAAAAATGGTTTGTATGTTGTGGTATGCAAATAAAGTAATAATAAGGTTCAAAAATAATATTTTAGTAGGGATTAATATTATTTGGTTGTTTTATTACATTTATAATTACGTGAAATTGTAATAATATTATTAATCTTTTCTGATCAGTTTATAAAACGTGTGATTATTTTCCCAACGATCTAATATTTAAAATAAACATCAGACACGCACGATCATCAGAGTTGGCATGTAGACACATGATGCTTTGATCATAAAACAATTGTACGAACGATGAGAACAACATGAGCAGCTCTCAATACCGTTCTAATCTAATCGCGATAGCGGCGAACACCCCTCGACACAACAAATTAACCGTCTAAACGTAGAAATCTGTGAATTACAAGTGTAAATAATCCAGAGGACGCCCAACCACCACCGTTGGGCTGGGCTTGGGTAGAAAAAAAAAACTCGTTAAAATAGCAGCTTAAAAAAAAAGAAAAGCGCTGAAAAGGAAGGCTCGCGGATGGTACGGTTTTTCTCCGTGCAGGCGGTTCGCTGGGCGGGGCCTTGCGAGTCAGTAATTCAGTATCGTGTCGGCCGCCAGCCAGAGCGCTTGTGTCGTGATTCTTCGCCGACTGTACCGCTGTGTGCGCACGTTGTGTGATATTTCAACAATGTTGATATCGTCGTGAATTACAAAGATGGACTTTCAGAGTGCTATGGAGACGTTTGCGGAAGCGTGGGCTGCGGCCAATACTGGTGTTAAGACGGAGATACCTGCTGACATAGCCCAGGTAAGTTTGACATGTGACATAACATTTGATTAATATATGAAACGAACTTATCTTAAAAGAATACTATTGGAAAAGTTTTATTAATAATTATCAAACAAAGATATAATTTGTGTATGTATTATTATAATCTAAGATTTATTTATGCTTAATATTTTGTTTATCTTAATTTAAAGTTAATTTTTTAACATCAATGATTACGAACTGGACAAATTATTATTTATTAATAAAAAGGTCAAAATTGTATTGTTATGTTGTCTATTTACACAAAATTATATACAAAACATTAGCAGGTTTGACAGACGTTGCATACGTATGAACCCTGAAACATAGATTATTTACAGATTCATTTGTATTTTTAGGTCATCCAGAAATCAAAAACATAGGTACCCATTTCATTGAAATCGGACCAAAGAAATACACCAACGGATTAAATAAGTATTATATTTAAATACATTATGCATTTATTCATATTTATTTATAACAAATAGACTATAGTGTGAGGTAAACCGATATAAGATGGATTTAAATTTCCTAATAGAAAATAAACCATGGCAATTGAAATAACTAAATTAAAGCATTTGACTTATATACACAGCTATTATAATATTATACAGGCGTGATAATGGAATGTATTTTATTGAAATTTTAAAAAATGTTAATTATTACATCATTTTGAACTGTTTTGGTTTAGAATATTTCCAAAAAAAACTTATTTTACGCGTGGTATCCCATGGATTTTACTCAACACTATTATAATAATGTGACGAAACCTTGCATTATGTAATTATAAGACATGATGTAAATTATCATAATTTACGTCATTTCATAAGCCATAAAAAATTGAAACAAAACATTTTCTGACATAATAGTGCTATTTTTCGTACAGTTTAAAAGTAAAGGTTTTTAAATTAAAATACATTTGATATGACAAAATACCTATTGGAATTTCAGGGTTAAATATCGATGGGCATGGTACATTATCTTTTCATGGATATTTGTCACAGAATCATCTTTAATAGCTTATTCCATACATTATTTCTTAAGCAGCTGGTTTATTAAAAAAAAAGGGTTTGATGGGATGAGAGGGTGACAACATTATATCTAACTTAAATTTGATACTAATCAGTACTTTATGTCTCATATTCACTAAAGCAAGTACCTGTACAGCATTTCAGCAGATCCTGAAGTAGGGAAAGCAAGAACGCTGTTGCATGCTCCAATTTTGTACAAGTACCTAGGTTTGATTAAATATTGAACTTATTGTTAAATGATGAAACTGGTTACTTTTTTTTTAAACTAAACCGGACCAGACTCCTACTGACTAAAAACCTCACGCCCAACAGCCTTCGGTTGGGAGCCCTGGGTAAGCCCTCGGAAGGATGTCCCAGGACTCCCAACAGTGGAACTGGTTACCTTTTGAATGAAGCAGGATATTTTATTCTATGGTTGTCATCATATCATATATAAATTATTTGTTTTACTACTTTAATCTTATGAAAATCTTTAAGGCTGTCTTATGACCATCTTTAATCATAGCTAAAACTGCTTATAAGTCGGGTTCTTAGTTTTGATCAATTAAAATAGGATCATCCAGGAGTGAGATGAAAATATGTCTCTAAAATATCGTATTTGCGTTGACTTAAATAATACTTTATAGTATATACGACTGTAGGCTTAACAAGGCTATAAAGAGCGGGACTTAGGATAATGTGTAGTTTATTTCAAGTAAATAAGATTAAGGATAGTATCATACAGATAGTAGTACTTAGGTAAATGTTATGCATTGCTTTCATAAGTTTCTTTTTATTTTAAAAATAAAAAAACGATGTCGTGGTAATATTTTATAGACTGATAGCTAAGATTAGGTGTTCCAAGACACAGGCGTCAGTTAGTCTAATACGATTTTTTACAAAGCGTATACTTGCTTGTCACAAAAATTTTGAATTGAATGAAATGCTCTCTTCAGATGCATGCATTTCATTCAATTCAAAATTGCCTTTTTGCTTAGATATTTTGTTTTAAGATATTTTTATTACTTTTTACAGTTATATTTTTGTGACAAACAGATTTGTCTCACTCTCTCAGAACTCTGTCCTTTTGGGTTACCCACGCCTGTAAATACAACCTTTTCTTCTTAAGCTGGTGGTGTAAAAAAACTAACTATAAAATTTAAAAAATAACTGTATTTCTAAATAGGTACTTACAATAAAATTATAGATATTCTATTTGGATTAGATAAGCTGTAATTTTTGATGATAAGGATTAAATAGTCAATTACGTAATTAAAAAAAAAGAGTGTTTCAATGAAATCTTTGTGATAAAACCCTTTGTGTAAAAGTACAACACTTCTACACAAAGATTTTTACTAGTGCTAAAAAATTGCAAAAAATAAATAAAAAGAACGTGTGTTACTGTTCGGGCTCAATCCCTCATAAAACCCATTATAGTGTTTAAATGACTGTACCGTTCAACCCTTTGACTAATTTTCGAAATTTGGAAACATACTTATTCTATACCTACCACAGATTTCCGATTTCTGTGTCTTGATACTATTTCCGTTAATAAGTATGATAGCATAGCATACCTATGCAACAGCATGTTATCGGTAACTATAAAAAAATTCAGTAACCTGGGGGACCTTTGTTAGTAACTAATTAGGTGTCATATCTACCAAGTTTCACCCAAACCTTTTTTTACGTTTAAATTAAGCTAATGTTAAATTTGTGCTATAGGATCTGGATAAATGATAAATTAAAGAAAATAATCTAAATCCGTAAAAAAAATTGAGATTCATTCAAGTATTTTTCCGACGCCGACGTAAAGTAAGGAATTAAAAAAATAATAATAATTTGGTGTTTTTGAGACAGTACTACCTTGTCCTTTCATCTAGAATTCGAGACCTTTGAAAATGACGTGAGGCGAAACCGGTTAGGTTTATAGTAATAAATATTGTGGAATAGTACAAGTGTCGTTTTTATGTGCAGCAAGTTCCACCAAGTGCCATCAATCGACATTATAAATAATAATAGGTAATATTTTATGGCATGGAAAATTCGTGCGATCCCATGGTGCGCGCCGGGGGTCGGGAGACGTGGTTGCTCACAGACAACACGAGTTACGATACGAATTTATCTGTAGATTCTGGCAACACAATATTAGATGTCGCCTTTCTCAGTTTTACATAACTGATTATTTGATTTAACCCTTTCATTGCGTGGATGCCTATCGACATAAATAAAATGTCAGCCTGAAGCGGATGACGACTATGGGCGTCATTGATATTATCATCAGAACTTGACTAATCCATAGTAATGTAATAAAGTGCGAAGATTTGTATTTTTGTATCTAACGAATATACCTACTCAAAACTACTGGACCGGTTTCAATATTTTTTTCCTTTAAAGAGATACATAACCAATTACGTAGAAGTATTAAATAATCCTTCATGGTAACCAGTTACGTAGACGTATTAAAAAAATCCTGAATGGAAACCAGTTACCAAACTCTGGTTTCCTAGGCGGCCGAAGCGGCATTATTAGCGAGTAAAATAGGCTATATTTCATTTCTCTTATGCAAACGCAAGCTGCATACGCGGGCGAAACCACGTGATACCAAAGGTTTAAATTCCCTGAAAATAGCTGATTCAATTCACATTCATCAAAAACGCCGATCAAAAATTTTCACGCCGATGGGCGTCAGCTTTTATACCGTTCCATATAATTTTACAACTACACTTCAAGGGTTAATGTTTTGTCACATGTCACTGCCAGATGACATTACTGGGAGATTCGATAACCACAAGGAACTAGCTGTCAACTCTGTCGTATTATAATGCTACCGGAAGTTATTGACTATAACTTTCGGTAGCATCGGTAGGAAAGGTTTAATTCTGATCGGGTTTTCGATACATACATAACTTGTTGGTTAATAGTAAGAAACATTTTGTTGTAAATTAAAGCACCATGAACAACCCTGCCCCGCACACAATTTCCTAACCACCGCTGACGTCACCCCCCGTCGCCCGCAGACCACGGGAGTGTCGTGCACGAATTTGCCAAGCTATAGTGACAGTTATAAATATTATATTTTTTAATTTCTCCCTTTCATTTAATACCCATATTGTAGGAATACCATGACATGTACGTCTCACCAAAATTTCAGCACCATTGGCTAATTATAGATTTTGGCTTTAATATTGAGTTGGATTTTTTATGCATTGAATATTTAATAAAAACTTGTAATGAAAATAGATTTACTTTTATAATACACTATATTTGACTACATCATAAAACAATTTTGTCGCTTTCATGGAGTGTACCAAAATAAAACGCAAGTTCATAAAAAAATGCTTTCGCCCAATATGTAAATTACGGGTAGTTGTGATTTCACTCTACCAGTTTATGCCGCACATACGTTCGTGTACGTCCCTTATTTATGAACGTATTTTGAAATAATAATAATAAAATCAATTTAATTCAGGTTAATAATACCCATAGTGTGTCTCGCAATTTTAACATACGAAATAAAATTATCAATCATCATCAATCAATCAATCAATATCAATATCAATACATATAATAAAATCGTAACAGGTCGCTGTCTGTACATGGAAGATAAATAAGAAAAAATATTATAGGGGGGCTTTATGAACGCAATAGAACCCAAAACAATGATTTTTAGAATTTTTGTCTGTTTGTCTGTATGTCTGTATGTCTGTATGTCTGTATATCTGTTTGTCTGTACGGTTGTGCACGCTAATCTCAGTAACCGCTCAACCGATTGCAATGCGGTTTTTTGTATTGTGTTGAGGTTTGCTCCAGTTAACATTTAGCGTTTGTTTTATGTAAATCGGTTTAGAAATAAAAGAGTTATAACACTTTTAAGAATCAGATATTTTGAAAATTTTAATTGTAGGGGTTTCTTTGAATGTGAGTGAACCTAAACTGGCGTGTTGGAACTGGCGTGTTGGAACTGAATTGTTTTAAAATAGACTTAATCATTAAGCTCTTTTATGATTAAGCAAACAGGGCAGTTTCAGACGCTGCTTGATGACTCTGATGAAGAAATACCTTTCCTTTTATACACCTTATGTGACGTAAAGGAAGTTGCGGGCTCAGCTAGTTAATCAATAAAAGTCTAAATATAATAATTTTTTTTTATACCACTAAGGTGGCAGACAAGCATACGGCCCACCAGAAGGACTGGTGGTCACCGCAGCCTATGAACGTTTGCAACACCAGAGGCGCCACACTCGCGCTGCCGACCCTGTAAAAACCTTCTTAGACCCCTTTTGAAGAACCCCATACTGTAGGCGTTTGGGAAAACCGAGGCAGGAAGATCATTCCACAACCTAAGCGTGCGCGGAAGAAAACCCCTACCGGATCTAACCGTGCTCGAACGCTCCGGACGTAGGGTGTGAGGATGAAATCCCTGTCTATGGCGAGCGGTGCGATGATAGAAGGTAGCCGTGGGCATCATGTCAAACAATTCCTCAGAGCACATATCATTGTACAGGCGGTAGAACACGCATAAGGAGGCAAAGTCTCTCCTGTCGCGAAGAGGTTCTACACCACCTGTCAGTATAGGATCGTTGACAACTCTCACAGCTCGCCTCTGCACCGAGTCAAATGGACGAAGCTGATATTCAGGTGCCCCCGCCCAGAGGTGACAGCAGTACTCCATGTGTGGCCGCACTTGCGACTTATAGAGAAGCAGTGTTTGCGCCGCAGTAAAGTACCGCCGCGCCCTGTTGAGCACACCGAGCTTCTTGGACGCCAGCCTGGCCTTGTCCTCCAAATGACTGCGGAACTGAACGTCACTGGAGATGTCAACACCAAGGATCCCTATACTTTTAGAGATGGAAAGAGATGTGCCCTGGAATCGTGGCGCTACAGTAATTGGGGCTTTCTTAGCGGTGAAGAAACACGCCGTGTCTTGGAGGGATTGAACTGGACAAGGTTTTGTCTACCCCAATCGGACACTCTAGTAAGAGTAGCCTCGATTTCAGACATAAACTGTTCACGACTTTCTTCCACTGCGTCCCGAGAGATACCGGGGCGGCCTGTGTAACAAGTGTCCCCTATACTGTCGTCTGCATAACAATGAATGCCGTCAATAGACAACATGTCATTGATATGCAGCAGAAACAGGGTAGGGGACAACACTGAGCCTTGCGGTACTCCAGCGTTAATGGCCATGCAGTCAGAACAGCTGCCGTTGACAACAGCCCTGATGCTTCTACCGGCCAAAAAGCTGGACACCCATCCGCATAATCTCTCGGTCAGTCCGTAGGAGGGCAATTTTTTAAGAAGACCACGGTGCCAGACTCGGTCAAAGGCTTTAGAAATGTCGAGGCTCACTGCTAGAGCCTCGCCCTTACTCTCGATAGCCGTCGCCCATCGGTGTGTGAGGCACACGAGAAGATCGCCCGTCGAGCGACCGTGACGAAAACCGTACTGCCGGTCACTGAGCAGGTCGTTTTCCTCAAGGTACCTCAGGAGCTGTGTATTAATTACACGCTCCATCACCTTAGACAATAGGGAGGTGACGGCTATAGGCCTGTAATTGGCCGGGTCGGTCCTATCACCCTTTTTGGGCACAGGATGCACATACGCGATCTTCCACGACGCCGGGACTTGTCGCATGGAATATGTAAGCGTGAAAAGACGTGTAAGTACCGGACACAACTCAGGACCACACTGCTTAAGTACTACCGCGGGTATACCGTCTGGCCCACTCGACTTATGAACGTCCAGAGAACGAAGCTCCCGTCGGACGTCCCGCTGCGTAAATTTAACTTCCGGCATGGAAGTTCCACACCACGGAACGTCCGGCGGCACAGCACCCCCGTCACTCATGGTCGAGTTAGAGGCAAAGAGAAAACCCAAAAGGTCGGCCTTCTCCCCGGCACTCTGGGCCAGACTACCGTCGGGTTTAAGCAAAGGTGGTAAACCTGACTGACAGTAGTTTCCCTCGGCAGCTTTGGCAAGTAACCAGAATTCACGACTCCCTGAAGGGTACCCTGCTAGCCGCTTACCAATTCTGCCGACGAAATCGAATTTAGCCCTGACAATTGCTCTTTTGCTAGCCCTCGAGGATCGAGATAAGTAGTAAAACTGTAACTGGTAAAAATGAGAACTGGTATAGGTACCTACCTACTACAATACATTAATGAACACATTATTCAGATTTAGAATATTCAATAAATTAACATTAAATATTTAAAATAAAATGTCTTTAAAATATAACGGGTTTATTTATTTATTTATTATACACTTTATTGTACGCCAAGATAGTATTACAGGATAGTAATTTGAACAGAATAGCAATACAATGGGCGGCCTTATCGCTTAAAGCAATTTCTGCCAGGCAACCTTTGGATGGATAAATATGATTTAAACATAAAATAAATACAATGTCAGATAAAATCAATTTAAATAATAATAAAATACCTACAAATAGAATAAAAACAATTGAATAATAAATTTCAGAAATACACTAAACCTTCAATAATAAGCGTCAGTACCTATGTAATTTTATTAAGTTCTTTAAGCTTAGAAGCTCCACCAAACCTTGTATTGACGAAACTGGTAGCTGTCCGAACGTCCAATACATGTCTCCGTCATGTCAGCGCGCGAGTCGTCACCGTAGCAATGCTGCGTCAAGCAGTGCACACACAAATGCACATAAATCGGCTGATAACAGTGCACAGATGTAAACTTTGTTCTGCGTCCATAGCTGCTGCGTGTAGATAAATCTTTTATAACTACTATAATGACGTGCTAATAAATTATAAAGCAGTTTAAATTTTGTTTCTAATAATAATATTAATTATTTTATTCTACCCTAAACGGTGCCCAATGGGAGAAGTAAATAAACGGTCCCATTAGAATTTACACCGAAGTTAATCGAGATAAAGTAGTACCTTATTACAAAGTGGCACAAGTACATCGAAGGCCAGTAATTGAGTGTAATTATCCCAGATGTAATTATGACCAACAATCTTTCAAATCTTTTTCTAATCGCAGCTATTACTGGTATTCTAATCAGCCATACTTGTTTGACAAATTATCGTTAGTTTTATTGGTACGTAGAAATTGAACAATGCTAATTAAAAAAACATTATATTAGCTTGGCTCGAGAAAATGAGATGGCCTAGACTGTGAAAATCAATCAACAAGTCTAAGTACCTATAGGTTTTACTTGCACAAAAGTTTTAAGAATTTTAGAAATGGACTCTTAAAACATGATTGTGAAGATTCTTTTAACTAGTTACATCTCAAATGTCAAGATTCTGGTCAAGGTAAACTGTAAGAGAGACCAGAATCGTCTAATAAATAGCTTAACTAGGATTTTCTCTGGTTCATTCTGAAATGCAGAATTTCGGGAAAGAGAGGCTCAGGTTATCCGGCAGGCTGACGATGTCAAAGAGGAGACTGCGCTGAGCTATCAACATCACACGTTAGAAGTTCGAATTTGGCTGTTTATTGTCGCTTAGTTTCCTTGAACTAATTTGTCTGACCATAATGGTACCATAAGGTTAATTACAATACCAAAATGACCCCAGTGTACCACAACCCAAGATCCAGCAGTGTACTATGATAGGCTGGTTTTGGGGCTCACAAAACATAAACCTACTGAACTCCAAACAGCAGTGTGTACTGCAATGATTAAGAGCTTTCAAAAAGAATAGTATCAAAGCTTCACAGAGTTTAGTGCAAATATTAATATGTTTTCTTTGGTCATAGCTCGTGGCCTTTTGTACAAATTTCGATTTAAATGTATTGTTACAGATTAGCTGCAGTCAAATAATTTATATCGAGTTTTTGATAAGAAAATGTAACCAAGTTAGCAAATTCTTACCTATAAGTATATGAAATGTACATGGTGTTTACTTTATATTTTTAATGCGTTACTGAATATAATAATAATAAGCTATTTTTAAACAGTCGCGGTTTTTAACACTCATACTTATTGAATTCGGGACTTCACGTGAAAAACTATTTATTGAGGTGCGTGAAGCCATTGAAATTAGAAAACATAAAAATTTCAATAGGGATGATGGATATACGCTCTTCGGGATGTGAAATTCAGTGATTAATAAACTTGAACGTACAACTGTGCCAATTAAAACTGACGTAGTGAGTGCAGTGTGTCGCCAGCTTTCGTCGTCCTTCGTTGTAATAACAACGGAGGGTAGTTCGACAAGAAATAACTTCGTGGTTTTTGTCGATCCTTGCCTCAGTCCATCCGCGACCACGGGCGCTGCAATGTGCCCGAAACGTCGGTGAATGTAAGTTAATAGTATTTCGCGTGAAGTCCCGAATTCTATAATACATACATACATAATGGTCACGCCTTTGTCCCCGAAGGGGTAGGCAGAGGCATATTATACGCCCACATTTCACCTTTTGCATAATTTGTCCCACGTAATAGGTGGTGAGCCGTATTGCTGTGTTTAAATGGACAGGCGCAGGTTGTGACTGCCTGCTGTTGAAATAAAGCCTTTAACTTAGCTTAACTACTGCCATTTTACTGGCAACCGGGACCAACGGCTTAACGTGCCTTCCGAAGCACGGAAACGCTCAAATATATGTCACAAAGTGATCACATGGATGGTCACCCATCCATGGACCGGCCATAGTGAAAGTTGCTTACTGCAGTGATCGTTTACAGAACACTGAGTCCGCGGGGCCACGAGCGCTTCTCGAATCTATAAGTATGGAATAATAATTGTGCGGATGAAAATTCATCGATTTATTAATGGCGCCCCATTACATAAAATAAAATTTGGATTAATATTTGTAGGTACTCAATTCGCGGCATCATTTGATTGTTAAAAAGAAATTCAATCTCTGTAAGTATTGCCGCCAAAAGTTTTAGTGGAAAAAAAGTTGCGTAAGTCTAACGATTCTAGTCTATTATCAATGTTCAGTAGTTACTTTGCAATTTAAGCACTAAAGCTATTATCGATCAACAGGTTTCGCCTGCGGTTTTACGCGAAACTAATTAGGCGGTAACCTGTATCAATATTAGAAAATAATGGAATCTTAATTTTAAACTAATTTAAAATTCCCAAGTTGCTCATTATAAACTATTTCTACTTAAACCTCCGACGCAGTGCTCTTTATAAAACTATTTCTAACTAAACCTTCGGAGTATTAAGACGTGCATTGATCAAGTTCAATATCTCGCGTTTATTTTCAAATTTTTTAAAATCAAGATTTTCAATTAACTAAAGAGTGTATTAATAATTGTGTGAAGTAATTTTTCGATGTCGTATCTATGTAAGAAACGAAGTGCAGCTAATCAAGCCAAAATGATGTATTGCAATGGGAACGGGGTAAGTAATAGACTAATATCATAATATTATGAAACTATTATAATTATGTATTGGAATGTCTATCGATAGATAATATAATGCGTAACACGGTTGAGTAAAGCCACGAGCCTTAATAGAATACAAAAGATGATTAAAAAATAGTTTCAATCGCAGAGTACGCAATATTGCAGTTATCAAACCGTGTCTGTAATAGTAGATGCAAATGTAACAGAGATTTGACTTTTACCGAATAAAACGATCGCGGTGTTTATAAATATTCGCCGAGGGAGCTAATCCATTATCGTGGATTATTGTTTGAAGCGATAACCAGCTTACGTTACTACGTATGTGTTATCGCATAGCGCGACTCCGTTCTGGTGAACTTTGATAATAACGTGTGCTGATTGATTTTCAAATTTGTTTTCGATCACTTATATTGCAAAAAGAATGCAATTGCACATTACATTCAATAGGTGAAAGTGATCGCTATAATGACGAGTGCCGTAGGCTGGACGTTACAAAAAACTAAAGAATTTCAACGCACTTATACCTACTATTGTTATTGGTTATTGGTTGAATTTGTAATATTTACCAATGGACCAGATTACGATCTGATTATGGTGTATTGGTATGATCTGATTGCTAGGAAGGTTAGAGTCAGTATATCTGGTTACACTATCTTTGAATATCAATAACGATATTGGAAGCGAGTTTCATCTAATTCCTATTTGTTAAGTATAATATTAATTGCAGCGTGATTGTACAATCTTACTTAATATTATAAATGCGAAAGTTTGTGAGTGTGGATGTTTGTTACTCTTTCACGCTCAAACGGCTTAACGGATCTGGCTGAAATTTGGTACAGGGGTAGATATAGATCTGGAATAACAGATAGGCTACTTTTTATCCCGGGAATAAATTCCCACGGGAAGCGGGAACGAGAACAAAGCTCGACGCGGGCGGTGCTGCGGGCGTCAGCTAGTATCTACATATATATCAATTTGGATCTAGAGCGCTTGACGCAAGTCTTAGCTTAATATCATCATAAATCTACGAGCGGTAATCCCGGTTGTATCCAAAACCCTTGCTATGATGGAGCTTGATGGGTCCAATTTTCTTCTATTCTCTCTGCAACAAATCTTGTAATATTTCACCATCAAGCCGCCGATCGAACCGTGTTATCATCGTCCAGCTTTCAAACTTCCCAAGCTGCAGCTTCATAGAAAGCTCCATAATCTTATCTCCGTAGAAGTGAAAGAGAATACACGTACAACTCAACCCTGTTAGCGGTTGGACACAAAACCATTTCTTTTTCTTATCTTTTCATTCCTTTTATATCTTTTTTCATTCGCTACACCGTAGACGGTGATTACATTGACATATACCTAATACCAGATTCGTATAACAATGTACTGCCGTACACCGTTACTGACACCCGATGATGTGATGACTTAGACGTTTCGAAATCGATACAAAAAAGGGTATAAGCACAATTACATCTCTAGTTGGTTATATAGAAAGTAGGCGCGTGCCACAACTCAACGACAAAAACTGCTGAGAGGTTTTAGTAGATAAATAATCCGTGCAATTACGCACGTACGGTGTCAGGTGAAATATTCCGTGGTTCAATTTACGTTGGGGCCTACACAATGTTTTGATATATACCTAATTAGGTACAGGTTCGCGCAACCGTTCACTTTTTGGTATCTTTTTATTATGTAGACAGAATGTCTGGTATCTAGAAACTGGTCAATCTTCTTTTAAATCAAATATTATGCACTAAAAACGTTATAAACACCATTTAAAACACTATGAGAACGTTCATTGTGAGTGAGCGCCGTGAAATAAACACCAGTGAAACTCAGTTATCCATCAGATCCGATTGAGTAGATACTTTTTGGTCGACTCATAAAATAATCTATGTGTATGAAAGACTATTCGACGGCCGAACGGCACGCGCTGCGCTCGCGCCGGTAATAGGCTCCATCTTGCGGATAAAGCAACGACACCGTTACCTTTCTCAAATCACGTACACTATTGTAATATCCAATCGCTCAGAAATGAGATTGCGGCTAACAAGTTATTTACATTGACGTTTTAATATCGACACCGGCTGAAAAAACTATTTAAAAAGGTAATTATAATGTGGTGTCTGTAATAGCCACTGTACGCGGCGGCACGCTACCGCCTTTGTAACGTAGCTTAGCTTCAAGATTAATTTTGGCAGCACAATGAATCAGTTTATAGTCAATAATACATGCTTTAATAAGTATCAGTTGCGATATTTGTTTGTCAATTCTGAGGTTTCGAAAGCGAGTGCGAGGCTACGACGTGCTGAGCTCCAGGGGCTCCTGCGATAGGATCTTTATTAAGTTCGGTTTTTGTTTTTTTTTTTGTGAGAAAATATGATTAATATAAGGGATCGGTGCGGAGGGATAAGTAGTTGAGATTGATGGAATGATGCGAGGTCTGTGACCGGGAGAGGTTGCACGATAATGGGGTGGGCGCTGAGGGACGGGGAACCGCGAAAAGCCGTGAGGCCGCATTGCGGAGGCGCACCCAAAAACTAACCATAAATTACTGGCTACTTGCTGGACTGCTGACTGCTGACTACGACACGCGCGATACGTTTTTATTTCAACTTCGATCCTGTTATAACGTAAACTTCTCACGGATATAAGATCATTATAGGTATATTTTTTTAAAATTACTTCAAGTAATGACGTTCGAGAATTAAGTTTGAGTAGCTGTGTGTCTTATTTCATGGAAATTTTCGCATTAAGACATTGCCGACTTAATCGTGACTCGAACGATGTCAAATCCAGTTTTTGTTCCGCACATTTCCTCAAACTACTTGTTACAGTTTTTTAACCCTAATTTTGGCTTGGATACTTATGCAAGAATGACCATTTTGGCTTGAAAGGGACTCAATAAAGAGACGAGTACGTGTCCATAAATGTGGAATTTCGGTAGCCCAGGGCTCAAAAGCGGCGAATTAGTAAATTGTTAATGCGAATGTATACTTAGGTAGCTTCTGAAATTTGGAATTTTGACTGTTGTGAAATTAAGTATAGGTAGATACGTAACCCACACCACATCGTCAGATTCAGGTTTAGATTTAGATTAAAACTATCAAATCACTAAAGTTGCAATAAGTGACACCAACCATGCAAAATGTATTTTAAAATCAGATTGAGTTAATTTGGAGTAAATAGAAAAACGTTAAAGGGAAATTAGCAATAGGTATGTACTTTGAGAGCAAGTTCTTAAAAGTCATTACTTACTAAACGTCTATCAGAGGTATTTCAATATTGAATGTATTTGATATAGGTACCAAAAATACTATAAAAGAAAGAGTTTTTAAGAAAAAAAACACCCAGCGATGTGCACGGTAAAACTTCCATCACCAAATCCAAAGAAAGGTTCTTCACTTTCAATACAAAATGAGTACCTATACTTTTCCTTGAAATCTTCTCGTATTGATCTAAATCCATGGTAGGTTTAGTTCCTGGTATAAAAGCGTCAACACACTTTAATTTTGAGAAACTGTGCAGTAACATAAACCTGAAATCTTGTACGTGGGGGTGAGAGGATCTTCACTGCTCCAGGCGCCAATAGCGTGGTAAAAATAATAAATATACAAGTAGTCGGTGTTAATACACGACCTGACCTCCGACGAAACTGATGCCACGCTTTGACAAGAAGTAATCATCCTTAATCGTCTGGCTTGCTGTAATAAATATAAAAATAAAATAGCAACGTGGAAGTTGGATGCTCCTTAAATATTCATTTTACTTGAACACATCGGACAAAGACTGGCCGATGCGCGCCTTTCTCCAAGGGACGACGACGTTCACTCTAGCGATTATGAACTTTTTTGCTCCCTCATTATGCAGATTCTGGCGAAAAAGGAATAAATTTAATAACACGCGTTCGTGCGCATGCGTTATCGAACGCACTTGTTGCTGATAATCTGCGCGAGCGCCTGTTTCGTGCAATTACAGCCAAGCGAGTTGCCCGTTGTGTCCCGCACCACAGAACGACTGCTTTTTACATAAATAGTTTTAGATTTCAGTTTCACAATTCCTAATATACTGCTATTGTAGTACAAGCTTAAGTTGCATAATCCCTCCAAAATGAAAGGTGTATTGCATTTGATTATTCGCTTATGGTAATTGAAATGACACGGTTGTTTCATTACAATGGACTGATACCTATTATTTACTTATGTTGCATGATTAACAGCGTAAATGAGATTGCCAGTCAACAAAGAGTCCCTTAGAATATTACTAAATTGTTTTTATGGTGTCTTAGATTTGGTATTGTAAATGAAGGTTTAATATTTCACAAGTTAAGCTGCAAAGACAGGTGTGGAAATGCATATTATACACTCGTGTCTCGCAGTTCGCGGCGGCTTAATAAGGATAATCACCACACCTGAGAAGTGCAATTAATAATGGGTGAGCGAGCTCGCATCTCGTGGGATCTGTGCAAATTCTACTAAAGATTGCTACTGATGCCTACTCACAGAGGGCGGAGAATTAATTCGGTAATCACTCAATTGCTAATGCAATGAGGCAGGGTAATTTATACACTTAGCGTATGTAGTAGATAAGTAGTATGGAAACCAATTATTGTTTTTAAAAACCTGTTATTAGAATGATTGTTTATTGGTTGTTCAATTGGCGGCAATTACTGTTTCTGAATTAGGAATTTGAGAAAGGAAAAATCGCCATCGCTAATATACTTGGCATTCAAGCAAATACAATAGAAATGAAGTAAAGGAAGTACTTATATGGCACATATTGTCTGTTATCATGGTTTGTTGAAGGAATGACGGGTGAAGTTGGATCGATTGGGTGTTCGACTGGCGGATCAAGTCGAAAACAGCCAAAAACTGGCCCTGCGACTTAGCCTTGAATGGTTTAGCCTCTGGACACGAGCAAATAGCTGACGTGGCCTGCGCCCGCCGCGTCTTGCATACACAATGTGCATGCTCCCACATACGAAAACCATGGAGACGCTTCCTTAATATTTTTATTGGTTAATCTTGTTATATTTAACAGAATATGATTGCTATTTAAGTTATTTCTGAGGTAGATAGTTAAAAAAATAACTTCGACTGGAAGCTGTACATTATGGTTGAAGTAACTTCCCGTTGCAAACAATACCGATTGAAATTTTATAGAAAAGTAGCCGATGCGCGCGGCTTCGCCCGCGTGAAATTTGGATCCCGTTCCCGCTTCCTGTGGGAACATTTTCCCGGGATAAAAAGTGGCCTAGCTTATCCCTGTACCAAATTTCAGCCAGGTCCATTCAGCCGTTAGAGCGTGACTGTGTAACAAACTTCCAAACATTTTCACAAACTTTCACATTTATAATATTAGTAGGATAGGATAGTAGGATTATAAACAAAGGGAAATTTAAGTACTGTCAGTTGCGGTGTGGCAGTATGGCAGTAAGGTATTAAATTTAACAAAAAAAAAGTTGTAATTGTTGTTGTTTTTCTATGAATCTACAAATACATAGTGGAGAAAGTTATATTTTGCGATAGTAGGTACCCTATTTTCTTTTCACATTTATTTATACGTAATCGTCTCTATAGTCGACTGTGTGACGCTAGTAATGGAGTATTTCGTATTTGCTTCATTTTTTTTGCCAGTTCGATTACGCGAACGCGATCTCCTCATCATTCTCGGCGAAATTCGGGAGCGTCTCACCCGTCGAGCCTCAAGATATTAATTATTGATTGACGATAAAGTATGCGTAAATAATGTCTGCACGATATACAAGTTTATAATCAGATATTTTCATCGTCCACACTAATTAAAGTTTGGTTTATGAGAGATACATATTTTCAAGAACTTATAAGTACTGCATTTTGATTTTTCATAAGCCATCAAACCTATTGATTTGTTCCCATAACATGGAACACTGAAGCCACTTATAGCACAATGTCGCAAAGATTTCAACTGATAAGTGTAAGCTATCAAAGAATACGAAGGGTTGCATAATTATGGTTTAAAAAGTTGTCGTTGATCGTCGCAACGGCCGCGTCAGCTGTCGCTTTGCCGCAACTCAGGCGCAGCCTTTAGCAAGCGCTCCAACACCCCATTTTAATCCCCGTGGTTCAGATTGTACTCTGCTAATATGAACTTAATATCAACTCTTTTTAGTCCTGTGATTTTTACCTTAATTTTCCAAAAGACTGATGGATATGGTATGCTTTTTCCTACAAAAATTAACTTAGAAAAGTCTATTTTGAACTCAAGTAAATGGTGTTAACTAAAGCATGTACTATAGATATATCATGATTTTTCCTACATAAGTTTATTTTGAATTCAAGTAGGTAGGTGTGTACTTAAGTATGTAATTAGGTAACATTTTCTTTTAAGATTACGATCTACGAAACTCGTAACGTTATTAATGGACATCTAAAACACTATCCGCTCATTACAAAGCTATTAAAATTACAACCTCGCGAATCGCGTCATTGCATACATACACATAATTATATAAGTCTATGTGTGGTTTTCGTTGTGGCGACATAAGTGCGTGTATTGTGTTTAAAACAAAAGGTTCTAGCACCACTAGAGTTTTAATTTTGAAGTGAGAGTTAGTATTTGAATTGGGTTTAATCGTGGGATAAACAATGGGGAGGGTGCAGTAGTGCATGAAGACACGCCCCGCACATGTGCGTTTAGAATGTACTGAGCTCCGAGCTACGCGTCTACACGAGTCCTTAGTTTTGTGTTCCAATCATTCTTTTAGGACCCGAAGTGGAGTTATTGAGTAGTCAATGCGATTATAATTATGGTTTTTATTATGTCATTAAAAGCAGAGCCATTATTCGTTGCAACAGAATGTTACACACTTGAAATTTCACACACACAAATTTTAGAATTATTTGTTCTTAATTCTTTCTTTATTTTGTAGATGACGCGGGTAGTTACTTCATCAAGGTCAAATTTAAGATATTTTATATCATGTGGTTATTCTGATTTATACTTAGAAGAAAATCTAAAAAAGAGACTATTGGACTTAATGTGACGGGGCAACGACATCGACATAAAACAGTTGATCTGTTGGTTTCAAACGAACAACTTCAATGTAAACTGCTCAAGAATTATGCAGCCGAATGTTAAGGTTGACTTATCATAATCGATACCATGTCACACAAAAAATAGAACTGCATAATATATCGTATGTAAATACTGTGTTATCCCTTCAATGCGGGGGTGAATGATGCGAAACGCGTGAGCAATCATTACGATCGACGACTCCTGCGCAGGGATATGACGGAAATACCACGCATTAAACTAGTATAAACGTTACATATTTTATGTACCACATCCATAGCTACTCACACTACTATGAGTAATGGTAGTAATCCATTGTCTATGCTAATACTCGTACATACTAATACAGAACCGTCGTGTATGCAACTTTGGCTTCCACAGAGTTTTTATTCCATTTTCGCGAGAATAATGTAAGGGAACTCATAACATGTTTATTTTTGCAGTTCTGCATAATACAGTTAATGGGGTATTAAGTTAATATCTATGCAGATAAGTTCAAGTAATGAATTTAACGCTTCTGATAATATCTACAACTGTAACAAAGACATGCGTGCAGCGAAAATGTTAGCATGTGTGCGTTTACCCACTTGTTGTGGACTCCCACGCACACATTTTAAACATTTTTTTTTGGAATGTAATAATTGTTTTGATGAGGAAGTTGCGGATACGAACGGAAAATAATAACGAAGTTTTTGACCGCACGCTATTGATATCATACAATTTAAATTGAAGCACAAACATGAAACTTTAAAAGGCTCAACGATTTTGATCTAGAGGCACACACTCGTGTTGTTTCATGCAAAAGCGTAAATACCGCTACGATACATGAGCACCGACTAGAGATAAAGGTTTTAAAAAAGTTATCACGGAGTAAACGAAAAAAATATATAATTACAGGGAATTGCGTTAGAAAATGCATACATTTGCTCACGCATCGGTATTAAGTAATTAATGCGCCACCGCCTCGTCCTATCGACCGACGATCTCCACAAAACGCTCTCATCGAATGTATAACAATCAAAGCTCCGTTGTCTACTGTGAAAACAGTAGCGGCACGATTATAATTTACGGGTAGTTGGGAAACTCGTCACAGTCGCGCGACTTGTTTATCGATTTATCGGCGGATGCGTTGGCGATTAACATCACTAGGGTTGATCGTTATACACAAGTTCATCGCGAGAAAAAAAACAATTATAATAATATCTTCCCAGTATGCTTGTTCATGTTCATGCAAATGTATTTACTAACGAAGAGGGAAATATTTTTCTAAGTATATAATTTGCATGGTGTGTGACGAGAAAAAATAGGTGTACAGTTAAGTTAGTCGATGGGGAGACCGATCATTGCTGCATGAACTTTGTAGCTACTATTGATCCATGTATAAGCCAACCAGATACTAGGGAAATCATTTTCAACCACTATAATGTAGGTAGGTACCTATCATCGTAATATCATTTACTGCATGAAAAGTTACTATAGTATAAATAAACGGTGTTTAGTTTGCTATTATATCAAATACTGTTTTTTTTTCGAGCTTGCTTTTGATTCTAATATCGATAAATCGAATTGATTTTTATCGATATTTTACTTTTGTGTTATGAATATCCCAATTTTCAAACTCAGTCTCAAATAAACCTAAAGCATTTCTTGGAAACAATTCATTGGTCTCTTACACATTATAAGTCCCTTGTTTGTCGAACTCTACGGCTTTTTAAAGCGGCTTAAATTTCGAAAAGAGGGCCGGGAAGTGGAGTAAAGGGTTGTACAGAATGCCGGTTATCGCGTACATAATCTCAGCGAACAAATTAGGATTAATTGAACTTTTTCCTTTTAAACTTTAATCGCCTTTGTGTGCGTAATTCGTTCAAACGTGTCACTTGAGGAATTTCATTGAGCTGCTAATACATACAATGAAATAAAATATCTTAGTATTTTTCTAACTACATACAAATAGTCACGCCTTTATCCCCGAAGGGGTAGGCAGAGGCATAGATTACGCCCACATTTCACCTTATAGTTTTAAGTCCCACGTAATAGGTGGTGAGCCCATTGGTTGAAATGGACAGGCGCAGGTCGGCGCGACCCCTAGTTGAAAATTTTCAAGCCACCCATAAGGCATTCAACATGGCTTAACGATTGTCATTTTACTGACAACCTGGTTTCATTTCGAGTTTATTGGGACACCCTCGGGATGTATTGGGGTGGCGACATGTTGTACTCTTACCCGTCGCGTTTTTATTTGATTTTTTAATGGAATGCATTACTTGAAAGTTAATGATAATAAGTATGGCATTATGGAAGTAGCTTCTGCCCATAAATAAAGTATATCACTCAAAAACCAGTAATCGTTAGATTAGATAATGATTGTAATTAGTGCCCATTTGATTACTGGTTGTCATCTACGATAACAGTAGTACACTACTATTAACATACATTAAGTGTAATTAACTCTTATAGCCCGCTTTATCTTTAGTAAGTTACCTATATTCAATACAAAATTTATTTTAAGAACACCGGTCAAGTTCGTGTCGAATTCATATACTGAGGGTTCCGTATCAAAAAACGGCAAATAAATTACGTTTGTTACATGGGAACCCCCTAGTTTTGTATTTGTTGTTGTATAGATCAGAAATACGACAGTTATCAAATTTTCAGCGGTCTAGTTATTACAGTTCCTGAGATACAGCCTCATGACTACACAGACAGACGGCCAGCAAAATCTCAGTAATAGGGTCCTGTTTTTGCTCTTTGTGTACGGAACCCTATTAAGAGAAAACATATTCAAATACTATAATTATTGAATAAATAGCGTTATATCAAGACAGAGACAGATTACACGATTTTCCTCCCACCTTGGTCAGAGAACTTTGTCATATTATGAGCAACTTTTGTTGTTACCATAAAGCTGCCCAGGGAACCACCAAGTGTACCTATTAGATTAGGATTCTGTAGCCTACATTAACTATATATGAGACCAATCTACCTGTATAAAAATAAAATAGCTGGAATAATTGGTAACAGGGAACAAGACCTATGGTATTCAAGTTATCCTAAGAGATCCAGGCCGGTAAACATCAAGATAATATTATTCAAACGGATTTATGAAGAGAACAATGTTGAAGGCTGGATTCATTTTTCCATGATGAAACTTAAATCGGGATGAATTTGAATAGTGCTGAAATTTCAATTAGTCTGAGCAAAAACAAAATCTTGTAGTGATAAAATATGTGTAGGAGCCGTATTACGAGAAAACCTTATGATAGTGAATTATGGAAAATTAAGGCTAAAAGGATATAGTTCGCCATAATTATATGCCACTCGCATAAGTTCCACGCAAGTGCGTTGTTCAGTATAAAGGGGTGAGGGGTGTAAGTAAGTATCTATAACTCGATGGCGGTTACGCTCTCTCAGGTGTGACGCGACGGAAGCCCACTATCATTAACCTACCCACATGGAGTGCGTGTACACACATGTGGCCATTTGTGAGGGTGTGTGTGAGTTAGTGCGTTTGCAAAGGGACGGATTAGGTGAGCTTTTATAGCATTTTTTATTGGGATTGGGTAGGCATTGTGATTGAATCGTGCGATATGAGATAGCTAGTATTAGAATTCTGAGAACCCTTTGAAACTTCCGTACAAATAAGTAATAAATATCGCAAGTAAGTCAAGAGAAGTCTGTGAATCTTCTATAGATTCTTAGAAGCGGGATATGCAAATGAAAATTAAGGCTAAAGCCAATAATTGTGGCGTGGCTAAAAGAAGGAAGTGTAAAGAGAATTAACAAAATATATCACATTCCAATGAAATTTCTTTTAAAAAAAATTCATTAAAACTAAGTTAATTATAGGAAAGTTGAAAAGAAACCCTTAATCGCCAGATGTCGCAATGATTTTCCTAAGGCCGGCAACATTGTAACTAGATTGAAAATATAGATTTGGGAACATACATTTTAATAAAGTACACTTGGTTGATGCGTTTTTTTCCTTTTTGATCTTGACCAATCAATTGATGAGACGGTTTGCAACAGTCCTCTATATTCGAGACCTACTCTGCATCACTTGCAGATGAGTCTTTCTCGGGCCTCCAAGATCTCCGTAGGTTCTCATCGCAACCCTTGACCTTGGTAGAAGGGATTTCGATTATAGAATCTCATCAAAGCAATGGTCGGTCCATACCTCAATTCCAAACAAAGTAACATGCATAATATCTACCCACTTATTCCTTGCCTGTGCACATGTCCGTGGATCCGTCCGGGGCAGGCGACATCGTGATACACGCCGATGGACACCCTGTCCTAGTATACTATATAATATTGTATGAACACTATGCAAAAAATTGCAATAATCTAAGAACAAATTGTTGAAATACTGCCTTACCATTCAAACTTTATTACATTTTATATATGAAGCTTTTACTTCGAGTCTAGAATTCGCTGTAGGTATACCACACATTAACTTAGTAACCTCCTCATTTCTTCGCCCCTCGGGAGAATAACTTTAGTGATATGCGCTACAATGACGACGCTGAAAAGTTTACTCCACGTACGCAAGTTATGTGAATCAGTAGATTAGTACATACTTATATGTTCGAAATCATTCTCAAATCTTTGTAAGTTTTATAATTATATAAAACATCGAGAAGGCATCACATTTTATATTATACACAAGATAGTAACCTTTATATAATTATAAAGAGTACTGTGCAAGTCGAAAATTAATTTTATACGTAACGCATACAGGGACAGTAATATCTTTAATCCTACTTTTATAGGCAATTCAGCGCAACAGGCGCGCTGAGTTTTATTTTTAAATCAACACCATAGTAAATAGGCATAAAAACTATCGTCAATCATATACCGACTTTCTTTGTTTACTCTACAATACCTTACGCATAGTACCCACACCCAAGTCATAAGAATGAAATAAGAGGTGTTGTTTGAATGTTAATATTTCTGCTTATTCACATAACTTACGTATTTTGAATATTTACACAGATTATCCGCATAAATAGTCAAACAGCGATATATGTTGTATTGTCAAACACTATTATGCTATGGTTTGAAAACTTGCCACTAGCAAGTCGCACACTCGGAGGGTTCTGTATACCGATTGTACCGAAACCTTCGAATCGGACCCCGTTCCTTTGTCTCTAGATTTGGCATGTTGCTAGGCATCCCTAGCAGAAAAATCAACAATACAACCATCTTCCGTCATGACCAGCGAGGATTACTTAGGGTTTGATGGAAGCAGCAAGATCTGACGATTGAATACCTACTTTGAAACTATATTTAAAATCTTAATCAAGGCTCGTTGGTAAAAGATGAAATCTGAAATGATAAATCCACTAAAAGAGAGGTACATTTTAAATCCAGATTTTATTATTTTCTTGATACATTCTTAAACTAAGTCCTGTGGTATAAATTACTAACATCAGCTCTGATCTATATGTGAGCTTTGAAGTCGGAAATCCGTAAACTCTTAGTAAATTTTAAGCATTGTGTGCACTAGCAATTAAGAATTAGAAAACCTTTTTCGAACGTTTCGAAAATTTTATACGGATGTCATATTGATTCAAAACCGACTGATACCACACACTCTTGCTTCCTATCCGACTAGCGACCCGCTATCCCAGGTAACTCCTCGGAGGAGGTCTAATAATCTTATAATCAAATTTCACCAATGCAATCAGCACGAGTCCTTGGAACAGTATAGGTGGATCTTCTGACACAATTCTGCGCTGACATCAGAAGCTCGGATTGGCGATAGCATAAGTGGCTATATTTAGAATCTGTGCTACTGATTAATGGACGTTTTAGTGGGGCGTGTGTCGGTTATGGCTAAGTCACTCCAACAATTGACACCGTAACCCCAGGCTTTAAGACTATCTTTCATCGCAACCTATTTAACAAACTGTCCAAGCCATGTTCAAAACATTCACGTGGATAATACGCGTAGGACTAGACTGAACAAATCCTTTCAGACTATTTACTTCTTATCCAATGAACCGACATTTCTTAAATAACATTTAAACCATTTACAGGTTTAATTTTACCGCTATGAGTTTTAGGGTCATTACTTCTTCTATGTTTATTATTACTTATTTTAAAAAAACCATAGACTGACGACTCCGTTTCTAATGTTTTGAAAAAAAAAACGGCATCATCTAATTTGTAACTGTTGTAAAATGTTGGAAAGAGAAAAGACAGCACAATTTATGCCAACATTTTATGCATATCTACGCAACTTTTGGCATAAAATGTACTTTCCTTATTCTACATAGTGTCAATTTAATCCTCAATATACCAAGAGTCCTTTTCTAATACAGTTCTCAATCTATAAGATGGCGCCTATTCATATAAAGGTTCTTTGTGCCGGAATTCGTTAGTTTTGCAGAGTATTACCAATAGCTATCAAAAATGTTTAAGTACTGAAAAATACCCGTTATAACATACGGTGCCAAGACGTGGACACTTACAGAGGGGTTGGTTATACTCTAAAGGTTGCGCAGCGGGCTATGGAAAGGGCTATGCTTGGGGTGTCTCTGAGGGATAGACTCCGAAATGAGACTATCCGGCAGAGAACTGAGTGGTCAACATAGCTCGCAGAATAAGCACATTCAAGTGGCAGTGGGCCGGCCATATCTGCAGAAGAACCGACGGCCGATGGAACAAACTAGTTCTATAGTAGAAACCAAGTCTCGGCAAACGTGGGGTAGGACGTCCACCCGCTAGATTGATCGACGACCTGGTAAAGGTCGCAGGCTGGGACTGCATGCGGAAGGCGCAGGACCTTGTATTGTGGCGTAAATTTGGAGAAGCCTACGTCCAGCAGTGGACTGCGATAGGCTTATTTGATTGATTTGATTGACTCAAAAATACACAGTTTTATATTCATGAGATCAAAACTTATGAAGTTCTATTTCCCCAAATCGCTTGTCGCTCTGCACTTACACCAAACACATTAACTGCAATTACGATTCATCGCACAGACTTCATGCTAAACACGTTAGACACACAAGTTTAGTTAATAGTTTACGATACATTTTTACGATATAAAACAATATCAGATGTCTGATAGAATACTTAATGTGAAAGTGAAAATTATAGACACACCTGTTCAGTCTAGGCTTTTTCATTTAGCACTAAGGTAGCTCATGTGTATCTACGACGTTCACAGAACAACATAAAGAATTTGTTGAAACTTTAATGAAAGGGAGATTGAAATTTTATTTTCTATATACTTATGAAGTATCTTAGGTATACGATGCAAAAGTCGTCTAGCAAGCAAAAATAATGTTTAAAAGATAAGAAAAAAAGTGCCAATTTGTTTAATTTTTTTTCATCTATTGGAATTACTCGCGGAGAAGAATATAGAAACACATTTTAACTGTTCAATGAAAAATTTTAAGTGTCATATGATTTTGATAGAATGAACACACAGACAATTATGGGCTATGCAGACTTACCTATGTTATTACCAACACAAACTTTCCTCTTATATTCCTTAAACAGTGGTACATTTCTAAAACTGGTGACAAAGAACTAGAATCATATTAACATACAATATTATTATACCGACAGTCATCGGACTGTCGGTATAATAATATTGTATTAATATCGGTACTATCGTATAGTAGTATCGACTACTATATGATAGTACCGATATTACTACCTACTATTGGAAGGTATATCTCTTTCTTAAGTTGTCTATAATTATGATTCTCACCAAAAGCATATCAATGGTCTCTGGTCTATTTCATATCGATAGCTTCTGACCAATTTCATCTTCAACAACAAACAGGTTTACTTTTGAATTTGACCTCATGAAAATGTTGTAATATATTTTGTAAATAGTCTGTCTTATCAATCTACATAAGTTTGTTAATCATAAAAACGCATTGATTTGCATCAACTTTAACTTGCACTCATTGGCTGGTCAAATCCATATAGGTTTTAAAAAGTACAATGTAATATCAAGATTTAATTAAGATCTAGATTGCGTAGAAATAGCTTAGACGACATTATCGCGTTAAAATAATGAACAATTTACTCAGTTGCACCTAAATAATTACTTTGAACGTAGACTGTAGTTCTAGAATCACGATCGAATTCCGTGTATTCCAATATGTTCTACTATTTTGTTCAACTAATAGAACAAATTGGAATATTTTTCTCCATTGTTCTACTAAAAAAAATAATAGAACAACACGGAATTAAAATTCCTTATTGTTCTATTACTGATCGTATCAATAGAACAAAGTAAACGTTTTATTCCACAATGTTCTACTGTTCCTATCAGTAGAACAAACTGGAATTATATTTTTAGTCCAATCAAGGTTTGACTCAAAAGGGGGTATTGAATGCGCAAGCAACAATCTAAGCGATGTCTTGTCAAATCAGCCTATTTATTGCAGTAAATTTTGGTTAAGTATAAAGGACAGCGTAAAGAATCTAATGTTAAAGAGAATATTTTCTACTATAACTCACTATTTTTGGGAACACCGTTTTGGGAATTCTAGACATTTCAAAAGTTTGTGGAAATGAAATAGCCTCTAATATGCTAATTCGTCTTCTTTAGAACGTCACCTAAACATCCCATTATAAGCATCAAATAAAGATCTACAATTATTTTAACTTGTCCTGCTTATTAGTATATTAACACCTAATTTATTAATTCAGCCACAGATTTTACATGTAATCACCATTTTATATTTTACAGCTTCATAACTAGAGCCTCAAATAATTATAATTTAGGCCTCCACAGACAACATCAGTTTTTATAACTTAGCGTGTAAAATAAATTTATCATTTTCTTTTTTCGTGACAATAGCCACTGCAAGGCTTGACGCGAGTGCACAGGACGACAGCGACCGGCCAATTGCATTAATCAGAGACCGCTATTTGATATCATTTTGTAACTAAAGACAGATTACGCTTACCGAACAAGAAAGTGAGGTCAAGAAAGCAAATACTAAACTCAAAAGTGTATAATGTATACACTTTTGAGTTTAGTAAATACATATACATTAAGTGAATATGTGGATAATAAAAGCATTTATGCCCGAAGGTCTGTCCCACGCTCCCGACTTGTAATGGACTCGCTTGTCCGTTTCCACCAGATTGTGACACCCCACACAGTCGGCTTAACGTACCTTGCAAAGCACGGTAACTCTCGCCAATCTAAATGTTACAAAGTGGTCACCTATCCGAGCACCAGCAATAGCGGTAGTTGCTGACTGCAGTGATCGTATACGAAAGACTGAGTCAGTGGCTACAAGTATTTCTAGCTATTTAGGTAATATTAGTAGCCATAATTTACTTTTTGATGGCAATTTTACTTAACTTTGATGATTCATTAATGTGGGACGAGTTACATTTTAAACATGCTGAATTACGAAATTAGAAGCTAACAATATTAATAAATTGTCTATTTTGATGTAATTTTTTAGTATTTTAGAAGATTACTGTTTGAATGCATGTTACAAAATTTGATGTTAAAAATAATCACGATGCTGAATTATATTAACAATGGCCAATAAAGAAGTTAACTAGTGGCTGTATTCAATAAATTCTGAGGATCATTCATTGTGGCTGACTATTTTGTCGGAGGCCAATAATGCTATGAAAAAGAAGGTCGTTTAATTAGCACCCTTTTTAAATTTCTTAAAATTAAAATACCTAATCATCTCATTTTAATTTTTCCACTGAATATTTACTTCTATCTTTATGTGTTAAATACACACACCTTTTCATGTCGTCGTTAAGAGTAGAACAAATCATAGAACATTATAGAAAATAACTCCAATTTGTTCTACTGATGAAAACAATAGAACAGTGTGGAATGAATAATCCAGTTTGTTCTATTGATACAATCAATAGTAGAACAATAAGGAATTTAAATTCCATTTTGTTCTACTATGTATTTTAGTAGAACAATGAAGAAAAATATTCCAATTTGTTCTATTAGTTGAACATAAATAGTAGAACATATTGGAATACACGTCGAATTCAAACGTAGAAGGCATCATTTCTTGTTTTCGTAGAAATGTCACATTTGTATTGCTTGAAGAGAAACTAATATGCAAGGACAGTCGGGTAACTGTTGATACACGTCTGACATAGGAATTGCACGAGAGTACTGTCTGGGAAATGTCTCGATGGTCGTGTCATCGATATGTATTAGCTGTGTGTACCGATTGAATGAATCGTAGGTAGAATATGTGTCAGTGTCTAAAAAAAAATCAACTTGGCCTTATTTGTAAAAACACTTCAATACAAGTTCTCCGTCAATATTTATGATAGACGACCCAAAAGTTTTTGTAAGTCTTTATTTCAGAATTATCTTTTTAAGAATTTGTCCTGTCTTTTAAAATGAACATGCGATTTTTGACAAAAAAAAAGTATATCTGAAGAAGTGCATAAGCAATTTTTTTATGAATTACAGTCGAATTGTGACAGTTTACAGGTCTCTAGTAGTTCTAATAAGTATCGATGTTCAATAGTTCAAACATTTCTACTTGCGGTTTAGCGTTAGAACAATAGATTATTGGTGTGTTCTACAATCAGCCAGTTATCTGTCCAGCAGCGGATGCGATAGCGGTAATAGCGGTTCCTATCGACAGATAGATTCGGCTCCTATCGGCCCTACATGGGAATTTATATCCGACGAACACGTACGGACCACGGACGTAATATACACGTTTCGTTACTGCACTGCTCCGAGATAAGCTAAGTATGAGTTTATGATCCCTTTCAGCAACATGTTGTACCGAGATTAAATTGTAATATAAAATTGAAATGTTTCAATATTATTATGCATTGTTACAATAATATATTATGTATTGTTACGATGTTTTATTTATTGATGGTTCGTTTTCGATTACAAAACAATATTGTTATTTGATTTACTTATCGGAAACTTATTCACGATTAACTTGTAATAAATAAATACTTGGAAATCGAACATCCCGTTTTAAGTGAGTCAACGTTCAACAAATTAGAGCTTATCGGGTAGTTTGTTGTGCGCGATGCCTCAGTGTCGTATCAAAGCTGAGCGTATCATAGCTTGTAGTAAAGTTCAACGCACAATGTGCATAATCGTAGTAATCGACAGCCGGAGCCAAATGTCATCGACCCACTTATCTCATCCGCCATCCCTTTTACAATTACAACAACAAATGAGTAAGAGCCGTGCACCGATATGCGCATACGCATCGATACCGATGCAGAGGAATAAAATCCTGTGTGAACGAACTCTAATCTCTTGTTTTGTGGCAGCTTCCAGACTCGAGATGTAAACGTGCTCACGCACTGATAGTTTGTTAGTGTACGCCAAGAGTTATTACTCGTAGATCCATGATGGCTTGATAAAATGACAGTTATTACTATTACAAATAAATCAGTAATTAATGCTAGGGTTGTGCTTACACCCGAACCTGCTAGTTTCGGACTAAAAGATATGTCGGCGAAAGACTTGGTTTGACTTCTCTGCTTCTCTTACCATTCACAATGGACTATACTATACTATCTTCACGCAAAATCCCTTGCGGGGTAGGCAGAAAGAACCGAGCGCCACACGGCACGGTCCATACACACCTCACTTGCTTCTTCAACTTTCATTTTTCTTTTCATGCATGCACGTCGGTTCCTACGCCTCTTGACACCACCTTCAACTAACACACGATTAATTTGGTCGTGTTACATTCACAATGTAGGCTAAAAAAATCTTTTTAGTTGGAAAACTACCTACTACCCTATCCTTCAGTATGTCAAATATTACAAGTAAGCTTGTTTAATATCCTTCTTATCTGTGATAGATTTCCTTTAAATTGATTTACTGTACTACTGTGCATTTTTTCACATGTTTAGTAATATAGTTTATCTAGCTGGTAGAGATTGTGAAAACTTGACTTGAATATAAATGAGCGTTTCTATGCTTCAAAAGGTACTATAAGACATTGGTTTCGGCTACCAGTAAAGTCGCTACGCCGCCGCCCGCCGCCAAGTTGAATGCCGCGGCATTTTTCCAAATTTCAACAGTGTGTCATAGTAATTTGCGCACAGGTCGGCACTTCGGCAGTGCGTGTGTCACCAGAGGTTTACTGTGATGTTGCAAACGTCCAGTAACCACTTTCCCATCAGGTGGACCGTAAACTTATATGCCACATTCGTAGTATAAAAAAAATCTTATAGGCGAATTTAAACAATATGTATGTAGCTGTAACCTGCCTTGTCCGTTTGCTTCACGGTTGATCGTTTTATAATAGTTTTAATATTTCAAGAATTTCCTAGCAACTTTGTTCACTTCCGTTCCGTACATCCTCTATCCTTTGGTTGTACCGAACTCATTATCATCATCCCAATGATTCATATTCTCATTTGTATCTTTTCCGTGCAAAATGGACTTTGTACAAAATCGCTTTATTTTGCGATCTCCAACAAAACATGTTTATTTCTTAATCGCAAGAATAGGTTTGGAAACAATACAAAACAATTATTGTTACTAGAGTAATTATCTAATTAAATGTTTATTACCCTTCAAGGGTAAAAAGCAGGTCTATTATAAGAACAATAATAGCGCTAAAGGCTTCCTTAAAAAATACCGGAATGTTAAACAAATATCTATACCGGCAATGGCGGCTCCCAGTTAACTTGAACTAAAAGGTGTATATTTGAACAATTCCGAAAAAAACATTATACTTACAACTGTTAAATCAGTCCATCTTTTGAATTATCACTGTAACTGTACCGTATGGGATAAACAATGTAAACCGTCCCTTTTGTATGGATTACTTTTTGGTGCAATAAAACACAGGTAGTTTAAGTCCGGCAAAATGAAAGTATGGGTCACTTAAAGGAAGCTATTTGGTATAGGATATCGATTTTAACATTTCAAGTTTTAAACTGACAGTATATCTAGATGAGTTTTTAGTTTAAGTCAGGCAAAATGAAAGTATGGGTCACTTAAAGGAAGCAATTTGGTATAGGATATCGATTTTAACATTTCAAGTTTAAAACTGACAGTATATCTAGATGAGTTTTTAGTTTATGTCCGGCAAAATGAAAGTATGGGTCACTTAAAGGAAGCAATTTGGGCTATAGGATATCGATTATAATATTTCAAGTTTTAAACTGACAGTGTATCTAGATGAGTTTTGACACTGTGTCTTAACGTGCTAGACAACGGCGTGGCACTGGCTTTTGTTCTAGAGTGACCATTTGGGGCAGATTTCTGCCATTTGGTCAGATCCTGATCCTTGAAATTGTACACCAACGAAATATGTTGGTGTTTGAGAGAGTAGACAACTATGTTCATCAACGATCAATACTAGACACACTTGATTTTGCTATACATTCTGCCCTTTTTATTGCTAAATAAATCACATTTTGTACAACCCTAATACCCAAACAGAACTGTTACTTTATGCAACATTATTGACTGAAATCAACTGTTTTGGGTACCTTGATAAATTGCGTGCATCAAATTATTATAATCTTAAGTTTTAATAGGTACATTATCTCTATTACTAAGGAAGTAATTAGAACTACATTGCTGAAAGATGAATTTCGTTTGACTTCCTTCAAGCATTCATCGAAAGTGTAGATAGTAAATATCGACAATAATAGTATAACAAAGACAGGCGTAAACTAAAAAAAGTGAATGCGTCAAAACCGTAACTGGCAATACATTAGCCAAACAATGCATAAAAAGGTACGTTTAAAAATCGTCAAATTCACCCCACAACGTTCATCCATCGCCATCGATGCGATAAAAAACTAACTAAAGTACGATTATTAATCTCAGTCAGTAAAATGACAAGTGCAACTGTCACTTATACTGAATTTAGTACTGAATTTTCATTCAAGAAATGTCAGTTTACTGACTGAAATTAATAATCATAGTTTAAGTGCAAAATATGCAGAATGTAAGGCTCTGTAGCTGCTAAAGAAATTGTGAACTTTTTACTTTTGTATATCCAAATTCTAGCGTTGAGACACTTCGATATAGAATGCTGTAATGTGACATGGCGATTTACATTTTCTTATCTATGGTGTACAGAAAACCGATATCAACGTTGGATGATATTTTCAAAAATGTGCAATTTCTCTTTTAATTAAATACCCATTAGGTATGGAGTAAATAGAAGCAGTAAAGGATCATACTTAAACAATGCAGTTCCATAAACATTATTGGCTTATACTTACATTTATTGACAAATGCACTGAGTTGTAATCTCTACAATACACATGCCACCTCTTGCTATCGGCATAATGGTTTGAAAGTGGAAAAAAATGGTCAGGCGCGCGAATTACACTTTCGACAAAAAATAAAGCTATTCTATTTGGGTTCACTATTGTGTGATGATCTGTTTACAGTTACAATGCCGTAATTACCAACGTCACTTCTCAGCATTGCCAACATGACACAAATGTAAATCGGGTGACAAAATAAAACGCAAACGGTATCTGAAAAGTTTTAGCAGTCCCACGTAAGGGAGGAACCTAATTGCCTCACCGGCACTGATACATGAGAAAATGTTATCCATTCTGTAATTCGTTTCAAAATTCCAGTCAGAACATATTTATGTTCTGTAACATATAACATAAATATCCACAAACACAATCTCTGCAGTTCGAGATCTGTCAATCGTTTATAAATCTCGTATGTAAGTAAATTGTTCAGAAAAGAAATCACTTTATTCATATACATTTGCCTTCATAAAGGTGGATGAACTTTTCCTTAATTTATATTTTGTAATGGTTATTGTAATAAAAGTCCGTATTTGGCGGTAATATTATTTTCATGACATACAAAAATGATAATGATGAAGTGACATTATTCATATCATTGAAAGGGCAGACGCACATATCATATCAAAACATATTCAACCCGTATGCAGTTTACTTAGAAACTGAACTGTCGAATAATAAGCACATTGTGTGACAGACGTATCACTCGGATTAGTGAGGGGAATAAATGTCGATAATTTAGGACCCGGAATCGATAGAAGCGCGGCGAGCTTATTGTACCTAATGTTATCGATGATTTTTATTTGGTTAGTAACATCATGCGTACTTTGAGAAGCATAAATTAGGCATCAACGTGCTATACCATCCATGGCGTCAACCTACTTTATGTAAACGTTTAAGAATGAAGACGTATTTCGGCTTCTAAATCTGACTAAAATAGTCTATCAGATTTCAACTATCGAAGGTCCTGATCGAGGTCAACGACTCCAAGTGAGCATATCGACAAATCGACAATGACGGCAGAGCGGCGCGCGCCACGCACTTCCGACGCGACGGATTTGCCGGAATCGACGCGGGCGCATCAAACGTGCTGCAAAATTCGGAGGCAGGCGTGCGCGTGAATCGATTTGAATATTTTTTTCGGCACTGACATGGGAATGGCTACCGACCACCATGGACATGACTGCACACAATGTTTGCAATGTCATTATAGAGCTCGACTTAAATATACCAAATATTTTGTAACAAAACATCAAAATATTTTTATAGCGCATAATCTCATCATGTTGGGGCTTTATGAGGCAACACGAATATTTTCGTGTGTGTGAGGAGGCTTACAATAGTGCTGAAAAAGCAACAGTTTAATTACTAAAAAATGTCACTGCAGCTCAATTACTTTTTTTAAAGATTAAGTATGTCTCAAATTTGTCTCATTCGGAGCCCACACGGACTTTCTTACTACCCACATCTCACGTTTTTGAGTAGCCGTAATATTTAAATTGCCGACATAGCTCCTGCGGGCATACCTTGCATGGGAATGTGCAACAGCGGCCGTCAAAACCCGCTTTTACTGAATGCATTATTCGTTCTCCATACGCATTGAGCCTTCCTTGTCTAACCTGCTATTTGGCGCCGGCGTGCGTTGAAGACAAAGAAGTGATTGTGGAAAGCATGACTACTTTTACTCAACATTTATTTATTAAACGCATCCCTCCTAAAATTTTGCATGGATGCGTCGCGCATGCGTAAATGTCTGTGGGCGCATGTCGGCGGCGCAGGAGCACGTACGGAATATTACCTGTCGATGCATATTAATGGAGGAGGAAGTTTTGTCAACAATATCTAATGTGCTCTGCGAACCACTGCGGTGCCATTGATAGCTTTTTTGTCTCATATAGATTCGTTCCCAAAGTACTTTTATCGTCGACGCCATATTAAATTCTGCAATATTGCATAATTTATGACACATGCAGATATTGAAAACAATCACAGCGATTGTTCATGTTAGACGGTGCTCAACAATATCTCTATTCGTCGGCAAGTGGTTTAACTGGGTTATTCCATTTAAATCGTTCGCTACTTCAGTTTTAATGAGCGATAATCATGACGGTAAATAATCTTCGTATCGATTACACAGGCCTGCAAAATGAGGGTCATAACTTCCTCTCTGGAATTTGATAGCTGATTCTAGGGTATTTTGGTGCGCTGATTACGAATATGTACTTAGATTTTCTCCATCACCTCCAGATTTTTCGAACAAGGCACAGATAGAAAATAGAAAAAAAGACCCACGTTTTCTCATAAAAAATATATATTTAAAAAAGTACATTACCTTTAACTTATAAAACGACTAAAATATAATAATAACTTGTTACTAGTCTAAATTACACGTAAATTTTATTTGTGGAACCTGGTTCTTTTTTCCTGGAACCTTCGGTTGTGAGATTTTCGCTTAAATTTCCGGTTTGGATCGACGCGCTTCAATAAACAACAATAGTCTGCCATCATGCTAGTATTCCATCTTCCTCTATATCAGACTTCAAGCTCTTTCAAATCTTGGTAAAATCTTTCGCCTTGTTCTTTGCTAACGGCTCCTAAATTTTCTGGGAAGTAATCAATGTGCGAATTTAGGAAATGAAGTTTAGTGCATGTTTATGTCCCTTTTATTTTAGAATTGTATCCAGTTATGTCACAACAACAAAAGTAGCCATCTTTATCATGGTCTTTAGCCTCTCTTCATAGCATAGGTGAACCGATTTTGAAGTTATTTTTCTGGCCTTTTAAACACTTGCGAAATTGTAATATAAACAAGTCGAACAAAGTTTATGAATGTGTCGAAGTTTTGTCTTGGTTACTTAATACGTGTCCAAAATAACTTTTGTAAATATTTTTCACAAACCCTGTAATGCTGTTTCATTGATTTATCACCATAAAATTCCGGGAGATATTACTAAAACAATTCGTAGAATTTAAACAACTTCGCAATGACATTTTAAAGTTCTTGTTTCAATATTCAACTGTTAATTTTCTAAATCAGTGTGGGTACTTATACAAAAACCCTTTGATTTCTCTTTATTACACCCTTTTTAATAATATTTACAAAAAATAGGTATCTTATATTACTACTAGGTAATTTTTTTGATTTTATTACAAAATTAAGTCAAATTACCTGTTTTTAACATTGTTAATGCGAATTACTTATACTTTTTATGTAGTAATTACCAAATTACTGATTTGCATGAATTTCTATATCCCCTTACACTAATTAAATGAAATAAAAATAAAACTGAAGTAATTTAATGACGTTTTATAAATTTTAAAAGGTCGACGATCAGACATTTTGGAGCAAAATCTTAAATATTTAATATCAAAAAATCCTGACGTGTAGGATTTTTTTTATTATTTTTCTCGTAATAAGCACATCAGAAACTATAGAAAATGTTACTCAGATTTCAAAGAGGAAAACCATTGCAGACCTGTGTTATTGATAGGTTTATTCTTCAAGTGGGAATATGAAGTGGGTTAATTATTGTTTACTTGATAAATAATATATAACATTTCTATGAATACTTAATGTAATCATTTTGACTTACGTTGAATTTTATAGCATTACTTATAGCTGTTTGAGGAAGTTACCAATTAGTTAAATAGACTTAACACACTGTGCGGGTGTAAGAAAGAAGGAATTTCTGTGTGACGTCTCCAAAGTCTGTGTTAGACAAATGCAGTACATTCAAATTTCTATTGACCTGGCGATTTTTATGACAATGTCAATAAACAATTTAGTACAATGAAATCGTCATTTAAAGGGGGCTTACTTTCATGGGCTTATCCCTCATGTAAATCCTGATGGATGCTTTGCCGGACACCTACCGGCTAAAACCACAAAATGCCCTACTAGACCGAGAACCCGGGTAAGCCCTCTTAAGAAGGTCCTATGATCCCTGTAGGTTAAAAATAAATATAGTCATGCCTAATTTAACACTTTTTACATTTTAAAAGGATAACACTCAACTCGAGTACCTATCAAATCAATTTAAATTATCCCATGGTTTTCTCCGCGTAGCAATGTGCTTTTTCTTTACGGTTTATTTTCACCGAGTCATTGATATTAGGCAAGCGATAAGTGAGATTATCGATAGTAATAATATTGCCGGTGGCGGACCTACTTTTGCAGTTATTATTTATCAAACTATATAATCTGTTCGCTATTTGAATGAGTTTTTTTATTGATATGTATAATGTATTTGTGATAGGCAATGGTTGGCAATATTTTATTTTTATGATAAATACGTTTAGGTATACATCGTGCTTCCGTCAATATGCCAACACGCCTAAAGCTTGAATTAAAAAATAACTTTCAAAATAATTATTTGTGAAATTTGAAGCTTAATATTTTCTACAATTTAAGCAGCATGTTTGTGGAGCAGTCGGCCACGCTCTTTTCTTGTCAAATTATAAAAAAAACATAAAATATTGAATTCCCTACTGAATTAGGTATCGGATTTTATACTTAACTGAGAATACGAGCCGTGTTTCAACGCCTTCAACTATTTAAAGTAAGTTTCTTCATTAATAACAATGATACAATATTATAATAAAGAAATTACATACATAACCAAACGTGACCATAAACGCATTCTTCAACAGTCCAACCAAAACATAATTCGTGTGATTTGTTTAAACAATTTACTCAGATACAACACGCACGGATTATCCGTGCGATACGAGCGGTTCAGCGATAACGCCGCGATACGTGCGTTATCGGCTTATCGCACAAAGTTGCGGATTACCGCACTGATTTATTTCTTTTATCGCATTTGTCGGAATTCACAAAGAGAAGATCGCTGCAAGATTGGCGTAAATATCTGTTTTGGAGTGACAACGTCATAGGATTATTTTTATCGTTAATACTTATATCTGGGTTAGCTGAATTAAATATAGTACTTAATACTTGTATGTTCCATATCTGCTTATGTAAACTGATCAAGGATTTTTATTAATGCAGATAATTTTCTTTAAAGGTGACCTATAATCTGTTATTTTCACAAATTAAATGTGAAAAATTTATGATTCTAATAAATTTGAGATTTAGTTATCATACCTCCTAATTACTTTTTAAAATTATGTCTACTGTTATTTTAATTTGATAAATTGAAACTCGTGAAAATTATAGTGAACGTTTATCATCCAATCAGCCTATATCGGTCCACTGCTGGACGTAGGCCTCTCCCAATTTACGCCACCGTACGCGGTCTTGCGCCTTTCGCATCCAGTCCCAGCCTGCGACCTTTACCAGGTCGTCGGCGCGTCGGCACCATCTGGCGGGTGGACGTTCTACCCTACGTTTATCGAGTCACGGTTTATATAAAAGTTAGTATTAGTATCTACCTAAATTCCCTACAGGAGGCTGTACCTGGGGATCGTGCGAAGCATGGCCCTGTACGGGGCTCCCGTATGGGCGGAGACCCTGACGGCCAGCAATGAGGCTAGACTGCTGAGCCCGCAGAGAATGATGGCCGTCAGGGTGATAAGAGGATACCGCACGATCTCCGGTGAGGCGGCATGTCTCCTAGCCGGGACCCCTCCATGGGACCTGGAAGCGAGAGCCCTTGCGTCACTGTTCAGATGGCGCAAGGAGGCGCTGGAGCGGGGCCAAAGGCCTGCGTCTCGAGAAATCGAGGCCCAGCGGACCCTGCTCCACCAGGAAACCGTGGAGACATGGAAGGTGCGACTTGAGCAACCAAAGGGGGGATTCGCCACAATCGCGGCCGTCAGACCGGTCATGGACGAGTGGCTGGAGAGAAGACACGGTGCTCTCTCCTACCGGTTGACACAGATGCTTGCCGGGCACGGTAGCTTCGGTAGGTATCTGTGGCGAAAACACCGGGAAACCACGGCCGAGTGTCAGCACTGCGAGGACCGCAGCGACGACACGGCCCTCCACACGCTGGTGGAGTGCACGGCGTGGGCACAACAGCGCCAGGTCCTCGTAGTGGGTCTGGGCGTGGACACTCTCTCGCTCGAGGCCATGGTGCGAGCCATGCTCTCCAGCGGGAGTAAGTGGGACTGCGCCGCCTCTTTCTGCGAGCAGGTCATGCTCGCGAAGGAGGCGGCGGGCCGGATGCGGGAGAGAACTCTCCCACCCGAGTTCCGCAGTCGGCGCCCTGGGCGCCGCCGACGTGTCTTCGCCGAGGACTATCGGCCTCCATGACCGGGGGTCTGAGGACGGTGAGAGGGCCGCTCACCGTCCTTACAGAAGCAGGCCCATGACGGCAGCGTGACGTGAGCAACTCATGCACGCCCCCCCCTTAGAAGCGGGATCACACCCGAAATCCCCCATAGACGCGGGATTGCACCCGAACCACCCCCTGGGCGAGGCCGCATTGGCGGCCGTAGGTCTGTTGGGAGTCACGGGACATCCTTCCTGAGGGCTTACCCGGGGCTCTCAACCATAGGCTGTTAGGCGTGGCGTGAGGTTTTTTAGTCGGTAAGAGTCCGGCATAACATCCTATGAGGATTTTCCCTCACGTTAAACAAAAAAAAAAAAAAAAAAAAAGTATCTACCTAAATTGATAATAAAACAAGATTGACCCTAGTTCCAGTTTCATCGGCTGATCACATTTTCATGCAAACATTGCTTGCAATCATTACGATTTAAACAAATTTGTCTAAAGCTATGTGCACTCTTTAGCCTAGTCTATTACCTGCCTTGTCTTCAAATGTAAACCACATATTTAACCAACTTTCTTTTCAAAGTACTCACAGCAAATAAACATTATTTGTTTTTAATTCAATGGTAAACCCCAAATCCACTATCTCCTTAACTGTATAACATCCAATTTGACGGCGAGTCCGTGCGTAACGGAACATTGATAGAAACGAATCACACGTTCGATTTTCAAATAATAACAAAACCTCTATAGATCTTATTGCTCACACGTTAGCGAAAGCCGAACAAATTAACACTTGGATGCCTCGAAACCATTTAAAACAAATTGGTCCGTTCGACAATATACTCTCCTGTGTTTATCCCGTCAAAAAACAGTGCAAATGACACTAATTACGCCATTGTAGCGGAGCCGTGTTAATATATTACTCATACTGCTCTGATTTTTAAGCGTAGGTTGTGTACTGTAAGTTAACAGTTACCACAATGCTATAGGAACGTAAATAAAAACCTTCGAAATGCGAGTAAAGAAACTGAAATTGAAAAAGTGCCTATACCGCCTTCGAGGTTGTACTTACATGTCATTTAACTGTGGAAAAGAGTATGGCCTTGACTACGAAAATAAAGATCGTGGATTGAGTTCCATTCAGGATAATCCTATATAGGTATAAAGAATTATAATAAACACGTTTTTTGTCAACTATATAGATTGTACAAGCTTACGTTTTGTGAAATTATGCCAAAATTGTTTGCGTCTAAACTCCATAATTAGATGAATCAGCTTTAGTGCTCAGGCAAAATTAACTTATAACAAATAGGTATCAATTACGTCAAATAAATATTCTAAGAGACTCATAAAAAGTTTAGATTTTTTCCCTTTTGTAGATAATTTCCTGGAATATCCTTCCGACGGTTTACCCGGGGCTCCCAACAGTTGGCTGTTGGGCAGGATAGGTACGTGAAAAAAACTTTGAAAAAATCCTTTTTGCAGCAAATTCTAAAGGCAACAAAACAGTTACTAAAACAAGTGAATATCCCGTTAATCTTAACGGAACATAGTTTTTTTCGTTTTGTTTTGTCACCCTTTTGTTAATCAGATTCTGTTCCGGTCCCCGCATTCCTTGGAAACATATTCCAGGGATATAAAGTAGCCTATGTGGTATTCCAGATTACTATGTCTGTACTAAATTTCAGGCAGAACCGGTGAGCCGTGATTAAGTAATAAATATACAAAACTAAATGTTTGTCTCAAGAGTCTGGGTGTTTCTATGTAAGATAAGTATGTATTTAAAAGTATATAAGTAGGTATTTATATCCGTGGGCTGATACCCATAACACAAGCAGGTTATTCCGAGCCTACTTTGGGATCAGATAGCGTTCTGTGAAATGTCCGTGAATATTTATTTATTTATTTTAAACTTCTTCACAACCTTACACATTTATGATATTACTAGGAGTCAGGGTGACGGTATACCGTCAAAATACCAGAAATCATAATGCCTTTACTTAAAATGCCTGAGCCCAAAATACCCGAAATCAAAATATCAATATTCAAAAGGCAAATATTTATAATATAAATAATTTAAAATGCCTTACGGTCGAATAACCGAAACCCAAAAAACAAATTTATCAAATACCTTATCCTAAAATGTTCAAACACAAAATACCTTTTTTTTAACATGATTTAAATCCTACATGGATGCTATTTATCTGTGAATGGTTAACACCCCGACTCAGAGTATCCCGACTCGGATAGGTTAGGTCAGAAGACTAAGGCGGGAGCGAAGCGAAGCGGAGCTCCCGCCTTAGCCTTCGTGGTTATTTTTTTTTTATTTTTCGTTAGCCCACTGTAGTACTTTTGTAACTCTGAATCAAAGTGTTTTAACATGAGGTAAATCCTACATGGATACTATGCCGTACTCCTACCGACTAAAAACCACACGTATCCTACATTACAGCCTACAGTTGGGAGCCCCGGGTAAGCCCTCAGAAGGATACCCAAGGACCAACAGACCTACGGCTACAACTGCGGCTTCACTTAGGTGGGGGGGGGGGGGGGCTGCAAAATAAGTTAAAGTCAAATAACAAAACGTGTGAGTGGCAATAAATCTTTATTTCTTAAATCATTCATTTATTAACTATGCGCTATTATAATGAACTGGTATAGCATAATATATACCTAATAATACCCAGTAGGTTATAGCGATAAACTGGGTAGGTTATGGTTTTTTTTTATATTCACATTGTATTCTATTTTCGGTATTTTAAATTAAGGATATTTGAAAATTTGTATTTTGAATTCTGATATAATAATTATTTGTATTTTAAGTTTAGACATTATAAGGTAAGGTGAACTGAAATAAGGTATTTTGAATGTTAAGGTATTTCGAATTCGGGTATTTTGGTCTAATGCATTTTAAGTAAAGGCATTTTGATTTCTGGTATTTTAATATATAACCAGGGTGACAGATCGCTTTTTTTATTGCTCAGCAGGTGAACTAACCACTGCTGCTTAGATTGGGCCCTGCAGATCTTATTGGGGCCCCTGTGGTCGCTTAGTTCGTCCCAGATAACGAAGATATTACTATATTATAAAACTAGCTGTTGCCTGCGACTTCGTACGCGTGAAAATTATGTTAAAATACCAATTTGATTGCTCTCTGCTTAGCCCCTAGGATAAGTAGGGAGATAATATATAGCCTATTTAAAGACCCTACCCCTAGTAAATATTTGTGCAAAATTTGAATCAAATCTATTGAGTATTTTTCGAGATCCTTCCGGACAAAGCAAAGCAAACAGACAAAAATTTTTCTAACTACATTTTCGGCTTCGGTATCTTATGTTGAACACCCAGGGAGGTTTTTTTAATATTTCCAATGTACAGTTTTGACTTTTCTATCATTTTATTATATGTATAGATATCACAAAAGTTATACCTGTTGTAAACAATTTTTATGGTGACCTCTTTATTATTGAGCTAGTACTGATAACATTACCTATATAATAAAACTATTGTGAGCGTTATTTGCATAACGTGATTAGCCGAGATTATGGTACTCTTAGATTATGAAGTAAGTTTTGAAATATTTACGAATATGAAGTTATAATATAACTACATACATTCCTGTCCCACCTGGGACTCTTTGATTATTATTCAATGGTTTATTTCCCCCTCTAGTAACGCCTGATTCAAATTTACTAGCTAACACGGCAAACTTGTTCCGCCATATCAACAGATTTTTTTGCTTTAATTTTTTGGATACAAACCTCGCCCTGGCTATTACTAATACAAGAAAAAAAGAAATGGCGAAATCGGTCCATCCGTTCTGAAGTTATGCGCGTACATACATTTTACAGATTCATTTTTATTATACAAGTACTATACACCTTTACTTAGATTTGTGTATCCACGTACCTACAAATAAAATTATCTATTAAGTCAACTTCCGAAGTCAATATTAATTAAATAATATGGAATGTGGGAATCAGGAAATTGATTAATAAAGTAACTCTCATGCCTACCTACTCGGTAAATAAGAAAACATCCTACATAGATATCTGTAGGTACTTCTTTCGTACGTAGGTAATTGTAATTATTTTCAATGACAGATAAGCCTGACTATTATTTTTCTCATTCTGAGAGAGATATTAAGGTTCCGTAGTAAAAAAAAAAACTACTTATAGTTTAATCATACCCGTCTGTTCATTCGTTCGTGAGTGCCTTCATAAAATAGGAAGGTACAGAACGCAATCTCATGACTGTACTTTTTTCAAACCTACCCTCTTCTACGCACACTTGCGCACAAATCAGTATCGAAACTACGATGAAAATCGTTTAAGCTCGTGTCCGTGAACTCCGTGAGCTGTGTGCGTAGTCTGAACGCACTTTGTATGTAGATTTCTTTCTGTACATAATTATTTTGTGGTGTCTGTCTGCAATTTCACTCAGTGACAAAACGGTACGTTAGCAAAAATATCAGTCAAGCCATCAAAATGGTTAAAATAAACTTATAAATGATTGAGAGAACCTTTTGTATAATGTCGGGGTATAGTATACCTACCTCTGCCTACCTCTTTGGGAAAAAATGCGTGATTATATATTTGTACCTTAAATTAACAATGAATTTTCAAACATGTCTCTATAGCTATAGATATTTATATATGTTTGAAAGTGGTCATACGAATACGTCTAGCTTCGTCAGGATATTAAACATTAGATATGAATTTATGAGCACATTATCTTGAGTAGTTTGATTTGTTGTTCATGTGGACTTGCGTATATTGCGATTACTGTATGATAGTGACATTAGTCCAATAACCTTTATACAAGCTATGCAAGTCCAGTATATTCCTACGCACACACGAATGAAGGAACTTGATATAGAAGTAAGCGCTCTAGCCTATCTATATAAATGACCAATGTTTTCGAGCGTTTCCCCGCTTCGGAAGCAAACCGGGTCCTGTTGCCAGCAACTTGATAGCCTTAAACCAAGTTGAAGGCCTTAATGAAAGTCTTAAAAAAATTCAACAGCGGGTAACAACCATATTCTGGCAACTTTTTTCAAGACTGCTATAGGCGCAACATTGGATTCAGGATTCTTGTGCCTTCCTTTTGGAGAAAAGACGTAAAAAAGGGGATAAATATTCCAACCAAAATATTAGTAATAGCCTTACTACAGGAGTCTTTTACCACCGCAAGCTAACAGCCGAGGAATCCGACAAATCCTTAAATCGACATCACTAAACAAACCTCGGATAAGGGAGCGTTCCTGCTACTCGTATGGATTAGAGCGCTTAAATCCGGCTCCCATGCGGCTGCTAGAACAAACAGCCTACAGGCGCCTCTCACAGGTGTGTTGTTTAAAAAAAAGAAGTACATGCTATATAGGACTGTGAGCGCTCAAACTGAAATCTTACAGTGAAATAAATAGTAATATTGATTACTGTTATGATAATAATAATTTATAAAATAATACTCTGATATCTTTTACAAGGAAAGATATTATGACCATCCCCTCCGCTAAACAGATGTAAGATACCACTGTATTATATTATCTACTTTATTGATATACTACCTGAAGTTCCAAATTGTTCCTACTCCAACAATATGGAACTTCAGGGTTCCTGTACTATTTACTAAAAATCCGTGACTGAGTGCTGTGAGTGTACTCACATGCTACGGAACCATGAGCTACGGAAGCTTTCTCGACTGGGCTAAGTGGCACCCCTGTTGCGCATTCAATACTAATAAAGGCACTATTGCTACCAATAAATAAATCTGTAATTATTCTAAAAACATACCTAATGATAAATAGTACATAACATATTCTCTTCTTTATATTAGTTTATATAAAGCAAATAGAAGATATTACATTGACTATTATTTTACTAGCAAATTTGATATAAGTACCTACATAGTTAGTCAAAACAACTTAAAGTCGAGTGATTCGATTAATTTTGCTAATCATGCGCAATGGCTTCAACGAAGGTTGGAGATCACGTCCGTGGCACTGGCACACTGACGAAATTAGTTCAAACAGCGATAACTCGCCGGTAATGTGTAAAAATTGGAGATGAATAAAAACATAAATCCCGATTAGCCTGATACACACTGCTTGAAATGTATGCCAGCTTGTTGCGGCCAACTTTACACCTAACTTTATGATCAAAGTGTAAAAATAACTTAGATATTAAAAGCACGATATTGAAATATATTGTAGCTGCGTCCTCGACTCGCCCTCGTTGGTGAAACGGGAGTTGTGTGACACAATCGTGTGACACAACTCCCGTTTCACCAGCTTGCAACCTTTCTCTAATTAGCTTTAAAATATTTCCACGAAAATTGTTTCGGCGGGGAGTTGATTTTGTAACATAATATTCAGATGGTGTTACGTACACAATAATACAGTTATGTATAACCATAGACCATTAGTACCTTATACCTACTATATCTTAGTACTAAATTAGACTGATTCCGAAAGTCCAAAAATGTACGTTTCGAATAGCCAGCTTAATAAAGATTTTTCAAATCAAACATAGCACTTTTTTAGACATGAGGTCTTGTTTCTCAGAAAATAAACCAAATGGATTTTAACCTATTAAATTTTAAACGCCATAATACTTACATTAATGCATTAATTGGTAGTGTGAAATATAAATATAACCGCCTTTTTTTCTTTAAGAAACATAGATTTGAGTGATGGTTAAAAATCTTGCTTCTACACTAATATTATAAAGAGAAAAAAAATGTATTTTTGTGTGTATGTTTGCAATGAATAAACTCAAAAACTACTGTTCCGATTTCAATGGTTAAAACACATTTTTTCTAGAAACTATCTAATCTTGCAAACGAGCCGAGTTGGGTTCTTTTGACAAAATTCACATCTTGTTCAATGATCGAATTGTCTGTCTGTCACCACCAATACAACAGTCAACTAATTCGACCATTAGACCTTTTATCTGCGTTATTATCACAATATATCCGAATAATCAATGTTTTGTTTTTTGCTTGTTTTCGTATTTGGCGAATATTATCACTTTGGCTAGCTTCTTATGGACGTGTTTAATAAATATGGAGATACTTATTGATATCCACGTTCCAGAAGTTACAGTACAGAATACCTACTTAATTACTATGCTTCTCATTCTATTTCATTTTGAAGGTAGATGTGTAATATCCAAACTCCCACAATAATGTAGGGTCTATAAGATCTTGACTCCAAACAAATCTATGGAGGGAAGCCGTTGAAAAACTAAGATATTCAATTGCTATTATTTTAGCATTTTGGCTATTTCCTACTTTTTCCTGAATGGATTTCAAATCATTATCCGCCATACGGTTTATATTTTGCCATGTAATATTCAATAGTATATTCAATATATATAAGTTTTTTTAGGTCTTAATTAAGTTTCGTCATTTTTGAAAAATCTGGTAAATCCACGCTGTTTCTTCTAAATCTACTTTACCATGGGCACAGAATAATTAGTATAGTAGGAACAAGCCCCTTAACAAGTGTTAAGGAACTTGGGTATATAATGCGGACATTGCCTAGCCGTAAAATTATCTTATTATCTTAGCAATCTGTAAACCCGTAGTTTTCAAAATCAATTCATTCAAATCCAAGACGAATTTACCACAAGTCTTTCAGGAACAAAATATGTTTTCACACAGAAGATTTTTTTACCAACCTTCCGGTGGGCCGTAAGCTTGTCTGCCACCTAAGTAGTATAAAAAAAAAAAAAGTTTCGTTTCAAGCCTATTGTGATATGAATTTCTCAAAGGCATTGAGGAAAATCCAGAGATACTGTTTTCGACGAGCGTTGACAGTTGAAGAATTAAAAGATAAGCTCACATGATATACAAATATAAGTGGTTTCTAAACGTTATCTCGAACAAATAAATGGGGCATAAATTATGCAGGGCTGTGAGCTATAGACAACAAAAGTAATGCCACAGTAAATGTTGCTATCGCGAGTTGCTGGATAGCTCGTATGTTTGTGTGTCACTCTCAGCTAGTCTGCCTCCGTATTCTTCAGATTAGATGCGAGATAATGCTTGCATCACTTTTAGATAAATGATCTTGTATGGTAACTACTAGCAATTGTTTTTCAGTGAAAAAATGTTTGTATTGTTTGGGCAGTTATTATATTTTAGCGGACGTTACGCGGTTTCACCCGCGTAGTTCCCTTTCGCGTGGGAATACGGGAATAAAATATAGCCTATGTTCACCGCAAAGAGTGTAGCTTCCCAACAGTGAAAGAATTTTTCAAATCGGTCCAGTAGTTTCGGACCGGAACCTATTCGTTACAAACAAACAAACAAAAAAACGAATCTTTCCTCTTTATAATATTAGTATAGATTCAAAATATCTTCTAGTCGATCGTATAAGAGTAAGATATCTTCATGTCACAGATGCAATCAGGTCTTTTATTATTGGCAAATATCGAAACGGGTTAGTCCACATTCAACCCCCAATGTTTCGACCCCTACCTGTGATTATTTTCTAATGACTTGTCATGTATTTCTGCCTGTTTATCGTAAAGTTTATATAAAACAAAAGTGTTTATAGTTAACATGATGGCTAAATTAACATGCCAATACCCTGATTCAGAATATATTAGAAATACCTTTTAAAAATGTCATAAAATTGTGTAAAAATATATTTTTTGTAGGTATAAGTAAACTTATATAACCTGAGTTTTATAAGTAAGTTATATCTGCAGCATTAATTTTATAAATTCCATCCTATCTCTTGAAACAAACTATGAACATCCCTATCAGCAAAACTCTTTAGTTCTGAACACATTAGCGAAGTAAACAGCATATTTACTTTACTAATGAATACCCTTAATACTACTTGGATATGTATGGAAATAGTAGCTGTCAACTATTGAGCTCTCTTTGTACAGCAATTGTTATAATTATGATTTACATATTTACTGATCTTGTAATCTGTATCTCTCATGTTACTGTCATAGCTATGTACTTATGACGTAAAGCGGCGTAAATAAATGTTATAGGTACTGACTTATTGTCTTTAATGTAATCTTTTGACTAATGTATGGATATTTTTCTCGCGATCACGGCTGACGCGCGTGGAGGGTAACGAATGTTAGGGTAAATAATTTGCTGATATCTTTACTTACGTATAAAATATTATTAAGTAAATTAAACAACTTCCACTGAAAACATTTTAAAGGTCTACAAAATTCTTTCACAAGCTTATTTTCCGTTCATGCTGTCGTCTGTAGAATATTTGGGACATTTTAAAAAAAATTCTCCTATTAAATTCCAGTTTATTAAAGACTTTTCACATTTCCATTCAGACGATTTCAGTGAATTTATTGAGCAACTTTTTTTTTTCAAACTGCAATCATTCCTTTAACTACGAACAACTCTTATTAAAATTTGGTGCTAAAACACAGCAAAAATGTAAATGCTTAATATTAATAATTATTTATCTTCGATCAAGAAAGTTATTTATCCATTCATTAGAATATTGATTTCTTCATTAATTAATGACATGTTATCGTATTATACGGTAAATATTTCCAGACTAAATAATTAAACAAACTGATCCTTTGCCCTAAATTATAACGTGGGAATGAGTCTAAACAGGATTATTAGTGATTATATCATTAGAACAAAACAAATACGTTTTAGATTAGGTCTCCTCAGTTATTTTATCAATTCGTGGTCATTTCGTTATCTTTTCATAGAATCCATGTATTATCAAAATTGTGTTGGTTTGGGGTACTGCCAGTACTACTCTAACCGATGTCCACGCAATATACTTACCTATTTTAGCAGGCTCATAAAAACCTACAAGTTAAAATACGTAGGTACCTAACCTAATATAAAAATATTCAAGTCTTTTAGGACATTTATTTTTACTACTAAAATTTGCCTTTGCATTTTAATTTCCTTTGTTTTCTGCATCATCTATTCTTTATTTAGTCCCTTCCTGCTCAGCGGAGAAGATAAACCTTCATGATGGTTCATGTAATGGGAACATACCTAATGCAGTTTACATACTTAGAGGCGACGCTTGTTCAAGTGAAGAATACTCACTATATACGCGTCTTCGATGATTGACAGCCGACAGCCATGCAGCCGATATGCAGCTTTGATTTAGGTTTTTTTAACCCTTAACTCCTCAGTGGGTCTCTACACAGAAAGCTGTTTCAAAGTGAGGTCTGGGAATAAAATAGCACCCTGAAAGATGAAAATCAGTTTCTGATACTTTGCCAAATATTCAGTTATTCTGGTCTCAACTTATCCAATATCAAACTATCTCACCCGTTAGTGACTATCCAATTAGTCTGTGTATCGACTTGATATAAAACCACAATCTACCTATCTTATGTTCCTAAAAGCTCAACTCTTAGAAGTACGTCATCACCAATTGTAGCAAACAAATTGTAAAGTTCGGCGAACATATCCATTGTAATTGTGGTCCGTGCTAGCCGTGATTGCAGCAAGAGTTAACACATAATACATTACAGTTTGTGTCACAACACAATCAGCCTGCGCCGAGGACGAATCAGGCGACGACGAGCGTAATCTGGGTTAACAGGGGTCAAACGACATCACAAATTCCAATACGATATTAGACGTATCTGTGGCGCGAATCAACAATTCTATGGACGGACCAACTGTGAGTGCCATTGGTCAACGTGCCTCCAAGCCCATGCAATGTTTTGCACTTGCACTTTGATTGTGAGCAATTTTACAAGCAGCGTCGATGCTTCTTTGACCATCACTAAGTATATCAGGTGCTCATACCACCAGGTGAAGAAGATAGGTTCATAACGTCTTTTTAGTACTTCAACCAACGTTGAACCCCTATTGACTCTTGTATTTTACAAAGCTGAAACGGCTGAACTTGTATTTAGGTGTAGGGTAGGTACTACTGCACTGAAAATAAAAATTAAGGGTTGATTACCAAAGTTTACGTGTTTGCTTCTCCTACAACCCTTAGTATATCAGGTGCTCATACCACCAGGTGAAGAAGATAGGTTCATAACGTCTTTTTAGTACTTCAACCAACGTTGAACCCCTATTGACTCTTGTATTTTACAAAGCTGAAACGGCTGAACTTGTATTTAGGTGTAGGGTAGGTACTACTGCACTGAAAATAAAAATTAAGGGTTGATTACCAAAGTTTACGTGTTTGCTTCTCCTACAACCCTTGAATTTGTCAAGCGCAGTAGAAAAACGTGCGCCTTACGGCTGTCAACTTGAGCGGCATAATTAAATCACACCATGATTTTCGAAAAAACAAAATTAATGTTTTAGTTAAATTTGCAAAACATCAAGATCGCCCTTGTTAGTTAAAAGTATCATATTAAATATAATTTTGTTAAGACCAGCGCCCCAAACGCCTAACATTTTTCGCCGCCCTCAATTAGTTTTCTCCCGTCAGTAATTTTTTGGTGTCAACTTTAACATTACGGGATGAGATATGCCGTGTTCGTCACTCATTAACCTTATTAAAAGACTATCATTTATTCAGAGATTCACCGTTATGTGGTCAAATCGTTGTTCAGTGACAATATTCAATGAATGTAATCAGTGTAGTTCATGAACGTTTTGTATCGGCTGACGTAATGTTCAAGTGTCCAATTTGAATCTCCATTCCCCTTAAGTGGTTCAACTTTTCTTAGATTAGAATACATAAAGATGTGTATTTTATTTTTCTCTTGTCATGATATCGTCATAAAAAACTAATTTAGGCACATTTTACGTTATTGTAAAAATGTTCATGCTTTTCAGCATTACTTTCATTGCAATTTCAATCAAATCAGCCTTACGGTGCAAAAACACAATTATATCTTGTTCTTTTACGTCGAAATCGGACTCCAACATTAGTTGGAGTTCGATTTCCAGTATTGTCTGGGACTCTTTAAATTTTTTCCTACTGTTAGGTAATATTGTTCTAAGCTTCAGAGGCAAAAGTGGCACAAAATTTTAAGTAAATTTTCATTGATACCATCCGGTCGTTGGTATCACACAAAATTGTCACCTCGGTCGTGACTATGACTATTTGTTTTCTTAAGACTAAAGTAAAAATATCAACGGTGTCTATTTTCAAGCCGGTGTTAATCAAACCAAATATGTAATCCGATTTCCAGTTCAGACGTATGACATTGAAATTATCGTCCACTGTTTTACTTACGGTTTTGGTTACATTAAATAGGCGAATAACGTGTTCGTTGAGTCTAAGATTTATGTTTTAGAAGCTATTTTTAATGTTTTCACCAATGTTATTATTTAGTTTTTCAATGATGCTAATTCAAAGTCTTGATTTCAAGTTATTAACGTGAATTACCTAATCTTACCAGTGAAATAGTTATCACGAGATTTTCACAGTATTCTTTTAATAATGATTAAAGGAAGTCTATGACATTCCAAATAAAAACCATGGCTAAAATGTATTGAAAGTGTGGTTTATTTTTTGGATTGTTATTTTAATATTCGACAGCGTAGTCTAGTTTATCAGAATCGGAACTCATTTAAATTAGTTTATGACTGACTGCATAATATCCAGAAGGAAGAAAAAAAATACAGTTAATAATACAATGTAATGTAAACTAACGGTTCCTTTGGTTTTGTTCACTTCGTTTGAAATGAACCACACGTCTGACTTGGTTGGACACCTTGTGCATACGCAACCACACTGCACCAATGCATGCAAGACAAGCGCAAATTGTAGAATTATTCATTATTATTCGACCTTAATGGAAGCTATGGGTTCTTGTCTAGACAGGATCCCATAAAAGTATGGATAAGCCCATCTGTTTTGTATTGAAGTCGTCAACATTGTTAGTATCAATTGAATGTTATGTAAAATAAATGTTATTATCATATTTAATTGTATCGCGAATGTACCTAATTAATGTAAGCATCTGTTAGAAAACTACGTCTGTATAGATTTACTTCATATCCTTGATAGGTACGATTAAAGATTGCTTCTGCAACTTTGGGTTATAATTTGTGAGTTTCCTTGGCGCCAATTTTTTGTTTTAATGAAGTTCTACCAACATCTTCGTGGCCCAAGCCCAACTTCACATGCAAAGTTGACACGCCTATTGACTAACAGACGAGTCGAAACACCAAACAAACTTCACCAATAACTCTTTTCAGCGTGTAAGTTTAAACAGACCTGCCAAAATGCAATAAAATGAAGAATGACATTTTTTATACATACCTATTATATTGCCTGACGCCAATAAGTGGATAAAGATAAAATAATATTACTAAGTATTTGTTGAAATGTATACGTGAATTGATTATGGTTGAGTTTTAGAAGGATTATCACTGGATAAAAGTAAGTTGAGACCCGGATCATCGATAAACTAATTCTTTAATCCCTCGATAGCTTGAATCGTTACCTGCCACGAAGCTGTTATCAGTAAAGGAATTAGATAAAGTATCAAAGAATTAATTTTGATTAGTGTAGATTAAAAAAAAGATTACTTTGAAAATGTTTTGATTTAATTGTTATCTTTTAGTACTAATCCGAGAGTGAGATAGGTATGCAGTATGTTTGTGAGTGATTTCTTTTTATTTTATTCATTTTTTTATTGAGAGTGTTCAAAGCGCATAGAAATCAATAATGAAGGAGAAAAAATGTTATCAAAAAAATCATTAACATTTGACTGGTTCCGTCAAAATTATATTTTAAAATATTATATATTTTAATACTATAATTTTGACGGAACCAGTCAAATGACCAAAAACCAGTTAAATTTACATTGCAATACTGGTTACAAGTTTCAACTAACCAGTATTGCAATATAAATTTAACTGGTACAAATATGAGCTTTTTAATCCATTATTAAACCAGGTATTGTTTAAAAAATTGTAGCATTTATATAAGCAGTGTAAAAGCAAGTAAATCCCTGTAAATTTGCATTATTCTTCACTTCAAGCTCAAAGTTCAAAATAATTCATATTTATATTTCTTTCCCAGAATTTGGCCGCACTCCAACGCAGCAAGACTCCCCCAAGGCGCTCCAGTGAGGAGCGAGCAGTGCCTCGCCCACCTTCAGCTCCAGTACAGAGAGAGGAGAGAACTCCTCATACACCTCACCTCTCGCCAAAGAAGGAACAGTTCAACAATCTATTGAATAAAGGTATTTCTGGTGAGTACATAGCTTTATATACTCTTTGTTAACATACTACATTGTTGGCCACAGCCCCGACTTTTTTTAATTGTGCAGAGCTATAGGCTAGAGAGGGAAGAGTTGAGGAGCCCTGTCTCGAAATGCTTGAACTTTTGACTTTCTGACGTCCGAAAAGTCCGGATTGCTCTATAGTCATGTATGGTCAGTAGGGTCATCAGAAACGTAGGTTCATTTTTTCCAACAAATTTTCAATAATCTAAAAAAAAACCGTGACAACCGACTTACTATACAAGACAAGTAGCAAATCCTTATTCCTTTTTTAAATACACAGAGAAAGCCCGACGGAATGGCTTTTTAAAACAAGTACGGTTAACATTATTCGTAGTCACGCGCTTCATTCGGCCCCTTTGTGCTCAGCTCATCTCAACGTTCCTAGTTAATCTGATCACTGATGCCATAATTGATTCACTGATATCTTTTAGTCGTTAATTCAACTGACTGTACTTGTATTTTAAAATCAAAATTATATTTATACGTGTCTGTGAAAGCTGTAGAAAATGATTTTGAAATGATTCGCTTTGGTTTTATGAGTTTGTTTCATGCGTATATCTACCTACCTACATTCAAGTTCTAGAACAACTAACGGTTAGATTTAATTGCGACTAATAAAATCCAGCAGATTGTTTTAATAAATAGTTCGCTACAGTATAGTATTTGAAAAGCTCACAATAAATAGTGTGGTCAGTAATTTGTCATAAGCTTTTTTAAATGTATAGGCTACGCAGCTTTGTGAAGTTGTACTTAGAAAGCTAAGGCTATATAAAAATAAGCATGGGAAAACATCTATATAATGCCATAGTTTGCTGATTCCATTATAGAACTCCCGATACTCAAACATTCAAAAAGATCGTCCAATTTAACTAATTTGAAGAAACATTCTTCTACACAAAATAACAAGCCATCACAAAATCACATAAACCTGTAACACCAACTACCCACTAGTCTAAATCCCAGTTGTAATAAGAATGACCCCTAAAGTATGGCAGCTAATTTCACGACCAGTTTCCCGTGAATTGCGCATGAAATACAAACCGACACGGCTTTGAAGTTCCCTTGCACTGGACTAATCCCCTATGTTTATACCCCACGTAATCATTTCTCATTCACTATCCTTTATGAATCATAATCTCTCAATCTCCAGTCTTTCGTCTCTGTCTTTCTTTTATAAATCAAATTCAATCATCTCTTTTCAGTTTTTTTACCCCTTAAATCTAATCCGGGACATCCCGTCTTTTACCGCGCGGCCACACTTTCGACGATCGGTAATGTGACTAGTAGTGATGGAAGGAGAAGGAGATACAAGGCCCGACACTCGTCATGCAGCTTGGTTTCCACTTCGTCCTGCCAACTGTATTTTTGGGCACGTGCAAAAGTACCGCACTATGTGCTCGAGATGGCTACACCTCGCAGTGCTGGCATTCTACATTGATCGAATACTCATTACGGAAGCACGTCAAATTAATATCTCCAGTGAATTTATGTTATGTTAGTTATGACGAAGTAATGATAAAACAATAATGGCTTTCTTATTAGTTTACTAACTACACCCCTCAGCTTTGCCTGTGACATACGACAACCCAATATAATTTACAATATTACTAATCCAATCCCTTGGGTAGTAAAATTATGATTATAAACGCCTTCTGTTTATGCTGTTCCTTCTGGATAACCTGGCTTTCTACAGATGAAGGAAGTTTAAAAATCGATTTAGTAAATCAAATTAATTCAAAAGAGTTTCATCGAAGTTCTCTATTGGAGATTATCGATAACACATAATTTTTTCTTCCATATAATATTTAAGTACAGAATACCTAAAACATCATTTAAACTAAATAGCTTAAGGCTATAGAGGTGTGTCGTGATTTTTGCGTGAGTAGTGCAAGATGTGTTCAGAGAAGGCCCCGCAAGAAGAAATACGAGTAAGTATAAGAGCAATAGTGTGGCCGCGCTTTAGGTGTGTTTAAAGCTTAAGCCCAAGTGCATACGAAACGTTCTCCTGTCATTCATAGGTCATCAAATAGCTATGGGCGTGTTTAAATTTTACTTTTTACAATAATATTATATCTATAGCAACCTATGATTGTTTAAAATTTACAGTCAGTTCTAAGTTTTAAATTTAGACGAATAATTACATTTTTGTATTTACATTAACGTCAAGTCATAGCTAACTAGTTTTAAAACAAAAAAGTTGTTGAACTAAGTGACACAAGTTCTTATTAAATAACGTTACTTGAAGCACTACCAATGGCCTGTTGAGTTAAAACTTAATGCCTTTAATCGGCCGTTATAAATCATTATTAATTTTGGATCGACTCGCGCGCCGATCCGCGCCGATTAGCGATTGCACAATGGCCGACGGATTACGCCTGACGTCGGAGATATATCTTTTTTGTCAAATCGTACCTGTGTACGGTCAGATGGTTAAATCTAGTTTAAAATCGATTTTTTTTTAAATATTAAGTTAAAAAAATTTTAATTCGGAAATTAAACCAATAAAAGTCATCTATTCGTCTTATCGATCGATACCCTATAAATACTAAACCCGGGCTTGGATACAAATAGTTTAGTTTTTATTTTAGATTTTAGTTACGTCTATCACTAACGACCTACTATCCCGTGACCCGTCAAAAGCGGAAAGCAGCCTCGTCAGTTTATTTCATCAGCATTGCAGGTGAGGTGACCCTAAAGACCTTGCTTATTAGCAATATTCCATTCATATGTTGACCATTCTTAAGGAGCTACGCGAAATGATATCATTACATTATCCAAACGATAGATCAAATACAATCTTCGAAGTCTCGAAGTATGTTAGCCAGGCTAGAAAGTTATACTCGTATAATAATAAGATTATAAACTTGTCAGTTTTATTCAAGGCAAATCTAATCATCACAAATATTATTTTAAATCAAAGTTTAACTTTAATTTAACACAGGCTTGTCAATGTCAGGGCTACGATAAGTTTAAAAGCTAATTAATAAAAAAAACAGATCCATATCTACTTATTATCATAACATAAAAACCAAATCATAAATCTATACTAATATTATAAAGAAGTAAAGTTTGTGTGTTTGTTAAATTGTAAGGGGTAATCTCGGGATCTACAGAACCGATTTAAAAAATTCTTTCACCAATAGAAAGCTACGTTATTGTGGAGTGTCATAGGCTATGTAACATCACGCTACAACGAATAGGAGCGGAGCAGTAATAGTAAATGTTTCAAAAACGGGGGAAAAGTTATTCCTTTTGAGAGCTTCGACGAGCCGCTACGGGAGTAAACGCAACGCGACGGGAGTAAATGCGACGGGAACAGGGAATACTCTCTCTCATGTGGCGCAAACGAAGTTGCGCGGGTCAGCTAGTGTATAATAATTTGCAGTCAAAATAATATAATATAATATAATAATATTAAACCATTTTTGCTATCCGTACATCACATGTAGAAGCTGGTTTTATATAGATAAGCCGATTTATATTTTTTATTATAATCTTTTATTTTGTATGTAAGACATAATGTATGTAGCTAAGCATAGTTTTATAGCTAAAATAAACGGTATGTTAAGAATATTTATATGCAAATATCACATTAGAAATATGTTTATCGCAGAATATCGGCTATTAAGTAATAATAGTTGGTCGTATTAGCTGTGCCTGTATATGCTTTATCTTGATTCAATATTTATTTTTATTTTCAAGAGTTTTAAAGATTAGCTTAACTTAGAGGTTATTAATCTTTAAATTTATAGTAACTATGTAACGGTAAGATATCTTTTGAAGTGAGTTTTAATCCAGATAGGCGCTCAGTTTCCCTTCTCATGTTAGTGTAAAGATTCTATTAGTTTCCTATGCTATTATGGACTTATGTATTCTTGGATTATGCTTTTTGATAAGCGCTATGACATTACGGTTTGATTTATGGAATATTCTTTAACAGTTTTAGAAGCGACTGCTGTTTGACCTAACAAACATGCAAAAGTTAACAGTGGCAGTGCCGGATCCGTGAACACTGGAGATCTTATTGAAAATTCCTTACACTCAGATGCCAAGATCGCCATATCTCATCCCATCCTAAATCCTCACCTCAAAGTGGAAATTTGCTGTCCTTCTGTTACATGTGCACCTGATCTTCAGCGTCACCGATTGTGTGATCATTTTCATTAAGATACTATTGAAAGATATCACATAAAACGCACTTTGATTGAAACATAGACGCCTAAATACCTTAATCTAATATCTGGTAATAATGGTAGCAAAGCAAGCATTCACTTTCAAAAGTTTTTATAGAAATCCAGCTCAAAAGAGTATAACAGAGGTTCGAAATAATCGAACTTTATCCAAAAACATGCCATAAGATAACCTAAATACTCAAATTGATTCCAAATTTGAATTTCTGGATTAGGTTCCTATAATAATAGCGGTATATTTGATCGCCACGTGCAGTGCCCCCCGATCCCGTCTGGTTAATCGCATACACGATAAGCGCGAACGTCAGATAAAGGCAATACTATTTCTCGGAACCGCGCAAAGGTGTAACCGCAAAGTACTAACATGTATGTATCATCACGCTCTTAACACATGAGGCTAGCAGAATTCCAAACTGTATGGACAGGTCAGTTAACTTGAAGTCACGTACAGTCATAACATGCCGCCTAGAGTAATATGTAACAGTGCATTTGACATATATAGAGAAATGCCGATATGGCTTTTTAAGTGTATTGGCAACTTTTAGGTGGCTAATTTTATAAGCTATTGTACGGACCGCTAATTATTGTCATAAAATTATGTAAGTATGTCTCTTGCATTAATATGTCACATGTTTAATAGTTAATTGTCGCTGTCGGACAATTGACAAATGCACACCTTAATTTATGCCTGAGTACCACTTCCTGTAACAATTACTATTATTCAAATTTGAGTTAATAAAATATTTTTATTTGCATATATTAGTGCAAAGCTTATAATCCACTACTAGTTAGGTGACAAATTACTTTTAGGCCATTTTCCTGCAAAATGTGAAGCAATGCACATTAAATGTCGAAAGTTGAAAATCATCTTTAAACAAAAATAGATACTTATCCAAAGATAACCCCCCCTTTTGAGGAATAAGATTCACGTTTCTTAATATCTTAGGCAAAACGAGTCAGTTTTCAAATGAATGATAGAATTAAGCATGGATTAAAAAAAAGAAACGATATTCATATTTGTCATAATGACGTCAATGCAGCATTATACATATCTACTATTATTAGGGCCGTTACACACAAGGGTAGCGGCTTTATCTCGGGGCGACACAAGGCTGATCCGCGAACGGATCATCCGGATCAACGCGAGCCCGTGTCGTTGTGTGCGTGTGTTATTGATTTAGCGTTCCGCATACACAGTACTGTTTTCTTGGGTAAGGATTATTTTTAATTCGTACAGTAATGCACTGAACTATAATGTAGGGAAAAGCCCTCGACTCCCAATGTGGCGAAGTTTTGCCGATGCAAACTTCATCTCATCTCACATTTCAATCGACCACTTCGAATCGTTTTTGCGATCAAAGTACTGTTTTCTTTGGTTCATATAGTAATATTACGTACAACTGAGCTTAATATAGACTAATAGAATTTCAAAGGGTATGTGCGTAATAATTGCTATCAATAAGCGATCGACCCATATCCCAATAAAAGCCTTGGCGTCTTATTGGAATTAATTGAAATAGTACAATATATTAAACTGCATCTTTCCTTTTGTGGCTTGAAATTCAGTTAAGTAAAGTAAGTATATCTAAGCGCACGGCAGTGCGCAGGCCAAGTTCCAGCAACAGTCCGAGCGCATGCCGTACTCTATTTACACGAACCGCTTCGACCCACTTTTGACCCCCCTGTAGCTCAGTGCCGATTGCAAGTACAGAAATAAAATTGTACGTACGTAATCATATACTAGTACTAAGGCAGTGTACCAAATTTCATAGATGTAGCTTTAGTAGATCCTGAAATATGACCCTGTGAATATAGCTAATTTTGGCACTGACTGACCGGTCATCAAAACCTCTAGGCCACTTCCAATTGTCCTAGCGTTATGAAATTTGGCACACAGATCGGGTGTTTTACGTAGATTACCGAAAAATTGAGAAATTTAAGAAATCGGTCAAGCGTGAGTTGGAAAAGGGTTACAAAGTTTGTATGGGACCACAGGATTCCTTGGTCGGATCTTCTTCAAAATTTGCATAAATCATCTCTAACATAATTGATGGAAGATGTGTTTCGTATTTTATTGAAATTCATTCCAGAACATGGCTAAAAGGGGGTAACAATTGTTTTCTTCGGGGGGTTTCGATTCGAATTTGTATCAATACTTCTTAGTGATGAGAGGACTCTTTTGATTTAATTTACTTTTTATTTTAACACATGTCATGTTTAAAAACTCAATCAGATTTGAGAAAGATGTTGTCAATGTTTTGATTAATGTCAATCAAATGCTCTATACATACAAATTATGGAAAAGTCAATACTGCACATTGAATATTGTTATTCATATTTGTGAAATATTTGGATTAAATCCGTCCAGTAGTTTAGAGACCAGCAAGCATTCTAAAGGATGACTGATATTTTTAACCAAGTAGGTACCTACGTATTTTCACAACTACACCATATTTTTAGTTGGGTGTATGGTAAAGTGAATTTCGGCCATATGGACCGTTGACGTGAATGCGGTGGTGGGTAATGGCTGGATTCGAAAGGTGGAGGTCTGAGTGTGGTGGCGAGTCTTGGGAATGGCAAATGTTTAGCAGTGGATTAGGCTGTTGATGAAGATGATTATGATCGATTTTAAAGTACATCTAAACTTGGCATTGGATTGGATTTCAACCCTTTTTTAGGCGAACAATTAGCCCATAGGAACTTGGCCTCCTTTTCAACAGGGATGTTTTTGGTGGGATAAGTTATACGATATTTACTACAGAAATTGTTGTAATATTAATGATGAATTTACTTTGAATATGTATTTAATTTTATTAAAGAAAGTAACTTGTCTATGATACTTAATTAGATCCAAATTCCAAATCTTATAATATAAACAAATAAAATTAATTTTTTTTTTGTGGCTCAAACATCCACACCTACAACTGTATCTGCACTATGTATAATTATATTATGATACACCTACAATCAATGATGAAAACTAACAAGCGATATCGAAGCTGACTCTAACAGTTTTTAAAAGACGACCCTGCTACAGCGAAGACTTTAAGATGAGAAACACTAGTATCGACTTTTGTCAGGAGTAAATTATAAAAAAAATATTATTCAAATTATGTATAGAATTGGTCAACTTACAACAATTTCAAAAGCTTCCAAAGTAAACATTTTCTATATTCAAAATCTATAATACTACCGACCCTGGAGAGTCTCCCTACATCCAGATCTGGCGGTCGCGTAATCCGGCTTAGGACTGATCCACGTATAGGTATACTCCAACGTCTATGTATGTGCATTACCTTTGCTCATATTGTTTTGTTTCATACGTATCTTGTGTATTCAGTAAATTGTAGGAGTTTACAATAACTTCAATGTAACTTTTGGTATATGCTTCTCTTAAAAAGTTTGCTCGTAGCGAAAACTAAGTTATGCTTCTTGGCATAGGGATGGTTCTTAAATAGGTTAGTGGCATTTCTATTAATGATCATTTCGATTATTCGGGAAGCACTCAGAGATAAGTATTGAGCGTATGAGATGCTTGAATAATTTTAATAGACTATACATGTGGAACATAGTATAACTCGTGAAATATGCACCATATTGTTAGCCTCTGTCGACCCCTTAGGGGAAAAATCCGAGCCTATATATGCATTAGTGTATGTAAAAAGTTTAAAATACCTTCTAATAAATTACTGGGCCTGCACGTATTTCAGAACGGTGTTAATAAGATTGTCTCGACGTAGATCACAAATTGGTCAAATAGATTTGCACCTGATCGAAATTTATCAAAGAAGGCTAGCGCAGTGACTAAGGATGTTAACACATACTTTGACTACGTTTAGTCTTAGGCCTAGATTGCATCGTCACGTCCATGATAAACTTACGTATCTAACGGTTGAATAAAATGTACACTGTGAAAAAAAAAAAGTTTTATTATAGACCATTGCTCTTATCATTTGGCTAATACTGTATAATGTATCTGTATGTATCAAAAATAAATATCAGTAGCTAAACACAAATTGTTTGAAATGCAAATGCTGTCGATAATCCGATGACAGATATTTGAAATTTAAAATTTAATACATTATTAACGATATAAACGAATATTTACATGTCGATGTCGTAAAAATATAATCTCCGAATCAGATGCTTAAGCTCATGTTTGAACAGATTATTGATTATTTTTACTCACATAGTTGACCACATTCTATAGTTTTATTAATATATACGGATAGCTTCTAGTTGGTTTAACATAATATTTATAATACCTACACATATATTACCCATGTGTTTTAAAGGAGAGTTTCAAATTTAAACAACTATAAATAAAAATTCGTGAAGCTACAAATAAATATTGAACAGGGTCTTTGTGAGTAGATACTAAGTAGAAAACCACTAACAAAAAATCCTTGTTACATCCCAAACATATTAGGAGACTCTATTATACAGATATAAATTACGTCACAAATCCCTGGCAAGTTATTCAACGAAATCCGGATTCGAGTAATCCGGTCGTAGATGTATCCCGGACGGTGGGCAGCCGCTGGCACCTAATCCGGTGATCCGGATCAAGTATTCTACTTAGTTCTACATATATGTTTGTACTTACTTTGCTTTGGTTCGCTGTTCTTTGTTAGATACTAGAATTTTCTAGTGAATGTAGTGTAGAACAGTTTTGATACGATTTCGTTTGAAAAAAGCGCTGCTTTAGACTAAGAGTCAAAGAGTCCTTTTCAGTAGGTAAAAGTATAGTCTTGCAAAATTTATGACACTATTTTTTTGTTGATTATAATTTTTCTGACTGCCTCGTGGTCCTGTGGTAAGTGTGCCTGACTACGGATTCGGAGGTTGTGGGTTCGATTCCCACCCAGGACAAATCTTCTTGTGTGATGAGCACATTGATTTGTTGTGGGTCTGGGTGTAATTTATTTATAATATGTTGGTATAAATATTTATTTAACAATAAATAAGTAATGTTTGTCAATCGTCTCGAACTTATAGCACAAACTTATACTTATTAGCGTAATTTGTGCTAGATGATATTGTGTGAGAATGTCCACAATATTTATTTATTTATATTTATTTATTTTTCTACTTGTGTAAATCCGGTAGGGCTGGCGTAGGGATGGCGTTGTGACAATCTTTGGAGGAAGCATAGGCACAAATCAGCTGAGACACAATATACTGTATTTTGTGGCTGAAATGATGATGATCGAAATCCTGCGAAAGAATGATAATTTTGTAGTGAAATTATTGGAGTCCAATAAGACTTTCTTTGCAGGATACATTGATTAATAGCAAGATTATTTATATACTTTCTCTATCATTTATCTACGTCTAGAAGTCAAATATAGTTTTAATATTTTTGATTTATAGTTATTAAAAATTGTATTTTGGTTTAGTATTTTAAATGCAAGATTACAAGGTAGGTTGGTGGTATATGATTTAAAAGTTTTGCAAAATAGAGTTCAGATTATGAGTGTTTTGAACATGGAGCAAATGGTTTTGAAATAACGAAATGAAATTTAAGAAAAACGGATTTTAAATGAAAATAAACTGTACATTTTAGTACCTAATCTGGGTACATCTCCCTAGATTAGGTACTAAAATTTACAGTTTATTTTCATTTAAAATCCGTTTTTCTCAGATATCAGACATGTATTTTACATTTAGTCTGCAATGAATTTAATCATACCCCATTTGTTTTACGTGACTTAACTTTGTCGTGACTTAACCCAATAAGTACAAATCTCCATCAACTTATAATAACTTTGTTACGATTAACTTGTTCCTAATTACACGGAGGATTACATTGCTCAATCACATTGATGCATGAACTGGTTACCGTGCAAGAAGGCAAGGGGAAGGTGAACTTCTCAATCAATCATCTTGAGAGATAATCTGCTGTACTTCAGCCCAATTTGAGGCATGCATTCGGCTTAACGCACACAGACATACGAATAAAGAGACCGGTTCATGATGAGCTAGCAAGTAATGACACACATGTATAAAAAACGCAGTAAGGTTTGAAAAGAAGATTTTTTAGGGTTTGTTATTTATTAATCAATTTTTTTAGTTAAGTATACAGTTATACACCTCAATTGCAATTTCTGAAAAAGTTGATAGATACGTGCACTACGTATCTATCCACTTTACCTATTAGACACTCTTACTCGATTGTTATTATAATAAGACAAAGTTCTCTATCGCATCTGTCTGTTTGATTGCTATAGTATAAACTCAAGACTATTGAACAGATTTTCATTATAATATAGACTGAATAAGCAACGCCGCCATGTGTAAGCAAATACAATTAGATTCAATATAATAAGTAATCTATCTCAGAGTTGCTGCACCAATTTTGTCTGGCTTTTGAGTTTCAAAATTGATTGATTTGCCCAATTTTACTATAATTTGCTTTTTAGACTCTTCAAAATTGAAATTAAATCTGTTTAAAGTTCCAACAATATTGACGTGTTACACACACAATGAAACACACCTAACACTACCAATGTGTGAGTATCATAATGCAAATCCTATATGATTATTCTTTTGTGTCTGACTTTAATAATTTGGCTTTAAGCCACTACCACATACGTTCGTACGTGTATACACGAAGTATACGTGTGTGAATTAATCCGGGTCGGCAACAACAGAGAGAGGCAATCAGCTGAGCCTCTGATCAATCGATAAAAAATCATGGCGGCGGAGTCGTGTGGACAAATAACTATGGTCCGTATACGCACTGGTAAAGGATGATCCGGACCATTTGTCAAGATTAGGCTTACGGGCGAAGCGCGCGGATTGCCGTAGCTTTGCTCGCGAGTCTGGTTAGGTGGAAACTTTTTAAAACGTGACGTCATATGGCTGTAGTCACGCGTTTTCAGAGCAGACAGAGGCATACTTTTATATTATTTCACATTTCAGTGGTAGTATTTCAAGTCCCATGTAATAGGGATGAGCTTATTGCTGTATTGCGGATATACCTTTTGATAATAAGAGAAAATAATAGTAATACATTATGTGATTGAGGGTAGGTACGCTTGAATTATACTTCAAGTTCTGATAAATCGAAATCTCTTAAAATTTAACTATAGGTAATCAATGTTGCAATTTATTCTAAAGATACGGCAACTTGTGTTATAATAAAATTTTAAAAGGCAGGTAGGTATATTCATGGGTTCAGAACAACCCCTTAACAATGTTACAACCTAAATGGTAGACTAAAGCTGTCTAACGCAATTTAAAACAATCCCTCACCACTTAAAACTCGACATAATAATTTCATTAGCCTCAGTAACTTTAAATTCGTTTTTGAGACAATTCCTCTCATTGTTGGAGGGCATAATAAAAACCATAGAAGTGAACGGCAAAGGGCCCTTTAAACCCTAATCGCGGGACCCCGTCTGACTGGGCTTAAGGACGGGCCCTTAACAAAATCTTAATCCCTACAAAGGGTTAGCAATACATATTATCTTATTACTCTCGCAAGAAATAAACCTTTAATTTGGGAGCTTCCCTTAAATTATGGCTGTCAAATTTATGTGTATCAGTTATTATATAGGTGGATTTTATTAATAACTAGAGGATGTCACGCGGTTTCAGACGCGTAGCTCCCGTTCCCGTGGGAATACGGGAATAAATTATGCCCTATGTTCACCGCAAAGAGTGCAGCTTCCCAACAGTGTAAGATTTTTTTAAATCGGTCCAGTAGTTCCGGAGCCTATTCGATACAAACAAACAAAAAAACAAATCTTTCCTCTTTATAATATTAGTATAGATTTAATTGACAAATAACTTAAGAACGCAACGCCGGAGGTTTGGCTTATTAAAAAATAGCACTTATTTCTATTTTATTGGATTTTTATTTATGTAAATGTAATCGCAGTCATAAACGATTATAAAATCTGCCGCTTAAGCTAACATGGTGCCCGGTATCTATGCTGTCCGGTGACAGTATCTACCGAGTTGTTTATGTCCAGGAAGTGAATAATCTGTACGTATGTGTGTCCAAAGAAATTCTATTATAAGACCTAGAATCCAGGATATCAAAATTAGAAAATCCCTGGTCGTCCATTGCGAGGATTGCATGAGACAGATCAAAGCAGCTGCTGATATGCCCAGTGTGGTGTCGTGGGTAATCTTGTGACGCAGTAGATACATAAATTTGGCTTCAATCGCACATTCAAAGCCCATTAATCGCGGATTCAGTGTGGACGTGCCTTTAATGCATGTTCGGATTTCAGGGATGTGCAGTTTTAAAATAAGAATCATTGATGTAATTCATTCAATACTTGGAATATTAAGAAAATTATCCGTATTAGTTAGTAGCAGGTAGACTATAAATAAATAAATAATCAGCAACGGTGTCTAAAAAAATATTATGCTGCATGTATAATTCGTTAAGTTTAAAGTAATGTATACATCAAAAGAAATCCGTGTCTATTAAAGTCATCAAATTAAAGCCAAACTTGTCTGAAAATTTCAACAATCTAAGAATCCTTTGAAAACTCAGCCACTTAATCATAGTTCCGTACAACCCTAAGGGATAAACCCTATCTACACACATACGAGCTACGGCTACGACCACTACCGGCGTATCTCCAGAGATCTGATAAGATTCAAATAAGGGATTAGAGAGGGACGCAGTGAGGATTTGTACGGGCTACTTATATGTGAGAGCGGGATAGAACACCGGATTATCCTCGATGAACCACGTGAAGTAGTAGCTGTGCCGTGATGTAGTGTGTGACGCAGTTGCGAAGTCTTGTACGAATCTTTTACATGAAATTTCAAAGTCATAAAGCGGAATTTGAGTAATGTCTTTAAACTGATGCGTCTCGTGCTGAAGTCATTCGAGGTCAAGGTATGCATGGTTTAAATTTTTTATGCGTTTCTAGTACAGTTCAAGTCCCAATCCTTTTCAGTAATGGTTTGTGATCTGTCACGAAATGAAATGACATATGATTTGTGAAACAGAAATACGAATTGCATATCAAAAATACTAACTTGCACTCTAAATAGTACTATCTTATAACGGAATAGGTTAGGTTAGGTTAAACTTTTATTTTTTTGATCAATAAAATTTAATTTTGTAGAGGTGACCGATTCAATTGAGGTTTTACTTAGAATAAACGATGTTCCTAAAAGTAAATTAGGCGATAGATTTCCTTAAAAAAGTTTTATTATTTTTCCTGAACAATGGAATTTTTAGATATACTATTCTGATAATAGTTATTCGTTCAGTAAAACAGTTCTGCAAATACCATTAGACAGTTTAATGAATTTGGTTTATTTAGTGTGCATAATTAGTGTGCAAGTCAGTATTTTTGGTTTAACTTTGAAATATTTTGTTCGGAAAAAGGGAATAAACAGATATCGATTTAAATACATGCCTAAAATAACTAGTACAAAAATAACAAAACAACCCCTGTATTTCCTACGCCTGTACTTGCTTATATTTTTTACTGTATGTATGTTTTACGTACGGATTAAGGTAAGGCAAAATCCCGGTATCCGGGATTGCCACGTGTGAACCTTTATCAGGATTTTCTCGCTCCGTCCCTAATACAATACCTAATACTCTTTCACCTGAAACACAACTTTTGTGTTTCGGAAAACTCGTTATTATTAGATAGTAAAAATAATTTAACTTGTTTGGAAATCAACTAGACTGATTTTTGTAGTGAAAACAAGGATGGAAATTTGTAGTTAATACTAGTTTTTGTAGACTTGTAACAACTGTCTTCTGTGTATCAATCAATCAATGAAACTTTCGTGTTCCACTACTGAATGTAGATATCTTCCAATTTTCACCACATTAAGAGTGATGTGTGTGATCCTTCACTCTCAGTGTTGGGTTAGTAATAGGTTCAGTTTAGAAGTTTCCTTCTCTCAGCCATAAGGTGCACTGCTTGCTAGTGAGTCTGACCCTGACGTGAGCCCCGAAGGTCTCCGTAGGGACTTCTTATTCGGTTTTAGCTATAAATTCGAAGATACTTTAGTTATTAGATAGCTGTATCATTTTCTTTTATATTCTATGAATAGTTTATAAACAGAATCAGATTATGAAGCATAAATCCTCCTATCTTTGAAAAAAGTAAGTTTAAAAAGCGAAATTATTGTACTAAATTGTTAATCCACATTTTGTAAAGGATATGTGCATTCGACGTTGTCAGATTTCATACATTAAAAAGAATTGAACTCAATCAGGGTTGAAGTTTATTCTTTTTTTTCGTTCCGCCGCACTAATCCGTCGGCTTATCTTCAGCTTGCAGTTGAAAGTAACAGAATCAGATAGTACATACAATAATACTCTTAAACAGGAACGAAATAAAGTCGAAATTGGTGCAAATGGATTGACATAGGGGTTCTGCGGTAGTCAATGAACCTAGCAGGGTGAAACCGCGACCTACCGTAGGGGCTCGAGAGTTGTCGAATGATTCCTAATGTCTTAAGGTAAAGTTGCTTAGTAGACTTTCATTTCTTAAATTCCTTTCAGTAGGTACTTTGACTATTGACTTTTTTCGGATTTCCATGAATTAGGTAAGGCATTGGTGGTGTAGTAGATACAATGTCTAGTTTATCACCAGTTTCAGAAAAAAATAAAAAATCGAAATGTGGATAAGCAATTAAATGCTATGATTTCTTTTGGACAACTTATAATACGTAACCCTTTTAACTATTCATACATTTTTTTTTTCAATTATCAAGAAGATTATCTCAATCAGTACGCCTATGTGCAACGTCACGGGTGTGTGCATCACAAACGATCCACTCTTTTGAGTGGGAGCATTCATTTAAAATAGGATTAGAGGAGACAACATTTGTTCAGTGAGAAAATTTAAATAATTTATGTATGCTACAGTTCAGTCAGTCCACGGATGAATAATATTAGTTTTTTTTATATTTCTGTCTTTTCTTTTACATATACATTCGTATACTTATGCTGTATAAAATTATAGTAAGTAGAATATATGAAAACAACACTACAACAAGAAACTTACATTCGGAAAAAAAATTGAGAATGGACCAAATTTTACCATTATAATCACCATCCTTCAGTCTCCTTGATTGTATTTTTTCAGAGGTTAACACTGATTTTCTTTTTTTAATAAAACCGAAAGCCGCATGGTTTCCCCGTTTGGCCGGTAACTCGTTACATACGGATATAAATATTTTATTCTCGGATAAAACCGGACCCGGCGTATAATCCCGGCTGGACGAGTACAAAAACAGATAAGCCTCTAGTACGATTAAGTGCTGAGTTTTTGTATGATATTATTCATTCGCTCCTGTTTTTATCTATAGCTCTGTCTCGTTTTACTAAAATGTACATCGATGCAAAAACTTGCGTATAAAAAGGTAATATTTTAGTTATTTTTGTATTTCAGATGAATTCTTTATTTTGAGTGATTGCTTTTGACAAAATATCTTTTCTGGTGCCCATCACCTTGATACTTTAATTTACTTAACTTAACTTTAAGTAACTTAGGTATTTGTCTGTAGACTATTATAATCTTTATCAACAAGTTAGTCTTCATTGGTTCCATGAATTTCAAAAATCTAATTTGGCCGATTATAAACTTAAATCACTTGATAGTATGAACCAAATGAGACTACGAATGGTATTGTTGACTTTATTCAAAACGGAATAAAATAACCGTACATAGGACCACGAAAGGGTCATGACAGAAAAAAAAACACACTTACCGTATTTACACAACATATTGCAGAGCTGTGTTTATTCATTTAAAGGTAGATATAACACTCATAGAATCAAGCAAAATGTACGCATTTCCGTTTCATGTTTCTATAATATCAGAGTGTATGTAATTTCAATGCTAGCTTAAGTTAATATAAATATGAAACTATTTCCTAAACGTTAAGTGTGTCATTTTTATGAGTTTATGAACTGTGGTATGACATCTATAACTATGAAAGGGGGGGTCATACTTTTCCAACGGAAGGCTGCGCGACAGCACCGAATAGATTATTTTTCATGATATTACCTACTAAAATCTGAACCATAACTTACACAGAATCAACTTAACCGCAATGAGTATGTCAAAGATAAACCAGCCATACACTATCGCTCACATTTCCAAACATCATAATATCTAAACATCTGAAAGGAATATCACATGAAATATCACAGTAATTACGTACAATATTTTCATCCGTCAATATGTCTACGGTTTTGTTTACCGTGGGCGCGTGCCCTTTGATGTTTTCGCGTTCGACTTATCCAATAATGTTAATGCGAATGTACCTTTATGGTGCCACCGCGGGTTTCCTTTAGCACGCCAGGAATATCAATTGATTAGTGTAATGTAATAACCAAATGACATGATTCATGACTTTTTTTGTGTTGCGAATTTCCTGTCGGTGGCTATAGACTGAAGAAGCTTTTAGAGTTGGGTTGTCAGTTCTTGGGTAACCTTTTGGAAAAATTCTATAGCCGTTCACTGTTGGATGTAGACATTACTTTACCATGATTGTCAGGCGGCTTAGAACAAGGTTTTATTTCGAATTTTCATTCTCTTCATTATGATCTCGTCCATTAGACATTTGGTGCACCCCTTACATGTAAGGCTGGCAAAGTATTTTTCAACAATTACTTTTAATTCGCGTACATACATACATACATAGTCACGCCTTTATCCCCGAAGGGGTAGGCAGAGACATTAGTATACGCCCACATTTCACCTTATAGTTTTGTTACCCACGTAATAGGCGGTGAGCCTGAGAATTGAGATGGTGACATTTTGTACTCTTTTCCGTTGTCACACGTGTTTTCGTCGCCACTCGGGGCTTAGGTTAATTCTCGTAACTCAATATAATTATCGCATTTTATCAAAGCTCACGTTTTATTAGAGTAGTTCATCTGGTCAATACATTGCCCAAATAAAAAACAAAATTCACAAAGACAGCTCTCGTCCTGAACCAAGCTATGCATCTTATTTTTTGGAAAATAATTTAAAATTTATATCTAAAATGTATGAAAACGCATGTTACAATTAAAGAAGAACTCAGCTTGAACGCTTCTCAATCATTATCCGTGGTTCGCGATCGACTCCGTATATACCCGCTAAGCCAGATTTCAATGGAGTATAATCTCGCCCTAATGAATCTGCAATCCGGATTATCGAGGGGCCCCTATACTTAGTATATGAACGACGTCCATTGCAAACGAGTGGGATTTAGTTTAGAAATTAGAAAATAAATGTAACTACTGCAATAGTTTAAAACTCTGTATTATTTTAGTTTTGTTATTGACTGACACAATAACGGTATTTTTGTGTATTTGTCTCTTTTCAATGTTTCAAAAATATTCAAAATCAGCAGACGCCATGAACACTCATGGTTGAACCAATCTACTGATAAAAATACGAAGGGGTAGGGACTAGGCCTAATAATAAATAAATAAATATTTTGGTACATTCTCACATGTCCAAAAGTAATTATTGTAAAAGTAGATTAGTTGGGCTAGAGAAAAAATTAAGCTAATATAAGCTTGTGCTATGGTATCTAGACATAAACATACTTATATATTTCTAAATTCATACCTACATATAATACACAGACAACACAGATACAGAACAAGTCCATGTGCTCATCACACAAAAAGATTTGTCCTGGGTGGGAATCGAATCCGTAGTCAGGCACACTAACCACTGGACCACGAGGCCAGTCATAATGCCAACGGGCTTCAAAATGTTTTAGGTTTGGAAGAAAACTTATTATGATTATTTTCTTTTGAATTTCGTACCTATACAGGCACAGAAAAATCATCGGTCGTGCCGTGCCAATAACAGACAGATTTGTCGTGCGGGAAGGAGGAAAGAAATCAAACTTAGAATTCTGAGTTAACCACATATACCTGCTTAGAGACTTTAAGTAAAGGAAATATTACTAAGCTAGAAATATTTCTTAATTCAAGTGTCCGATTCCATCCAATAAATTGTAAAGGCCGCACGACACTCGGCTAATCCCATTGGCGGGCATTAGAACGGCTTTGTGCGGACAGATCTCGCTCGCACGCCGAAATTACCTAGCAATTGGTAGCCGCGTCGAATTGCCAACGGGCTCAGTCTAAATCGGCTGCAGACACTTTTATTGCCCGGTGAATTCCCGCTGACCCGAGCTCGAGCCGATCCCAGGCTTCCCTTTATCCCGGTCCGCTTAATCCCGGATTTGACGTCGCTTAATCCGAACCCGTGTTGGATATCGCGTCGACACAGGCATCGCTTGTACACTTGTTTCTATATTCTCGTATATTGATTTTGGATTTCACGGGCACACCTTCGTTCACTCTCATAAAAGCACGCGTAAACAAAACAGTAGCTGACCTTTTAGAGATTACTCAGCTATCATATAACAATAAAGAATTAATAATATATCTCTTAATATGAATCTGATGAAATAATTCGAATGGGACATAGTAATCCATAACTATCACAGTGATGCAGGATTATGTATCGCAAAATGCATCGAATTTCAGATATTTGAGCTCAATAATATAAAATGTATGCAAAAAATGAGCAGATTAATTTGTATTTTCATTCGACGGTGCGTTATGCGAAAAATTGGGTGGTCGGGAAGCAAATGAAAATGATCGCATCGTATAATTTTTCTCTTAATCGATTATTTTTCGGCCTGTACACAAGTGATTTATTAATCGATTAATTAGTTGAAATAGTTATTGGTTTGAATTTATGTAAACTATCGCTACTAATTCTCAATGTACTGCATAAAACTAATTTTGCATAAATCATTACCATTTATGCAGGATACCACAAAAGTGGAAGAGATGGTAATATTAAATTGTACTACTACATTTGCGTCGACTGCATATCGGATTTGGCAAAATACATAATTATGTTTCGCGTTTAGAAGCCAAAATTATATTTGATGGCAAAGTGAATAGTCGAGTATTTCCCATTTTAATGAGGATTATAGTTGCATGGGTAAGGTGCATTTAGAGCACTTCGCACAGTAAAATTAATTACTAAATCGAGTCTGTCTGCTGCGCTACAAACACGGTTTGTTTAAAAGCCTACTGTACGTACTATTTAGTGGGTAATCCAAAGGTTTTTAATTGTCTGGTTTTATTAGCGGCTGAGAACTGTACTGTTTGTTGTAGTGAACTTTTCCAGCATTGTTTTCGCTGCCTTTTTACAGGATATTCCTTTATTGTCAAAATATAAAACTGAAGTCCTTTATATCTGTGAATAAGTATTGTTATGGAGTTTTCTACTCGTTATTACTACAAAAATTGGGCCTGACCTATCTATACCTATGTTAAAGTAAATTATATGATTAAAATGAAACATTGTTCTCATTTTTAATAAATTTTAGCATTATCTTTTTTATTTTAGTTACAAATAATGCCTTGAATGAAGATATCTGTTTTGTAGTGCGAAGATAAATAAAGAGTAGTATAATTTCATTTATTAATCGAATAATTTTGTAAATATAACGTATCCGTATTTCAAATAACAATGACCATTGAAACCACAACTAAACATTAGTACAATTTAGGCGATAATGCCGCTAAGTCCTCGTCCACACTAGCCGCGGTATTACTGCACGACGTTAATTAGTCAGCGGCCGTGCTCGCGGCCTAAACAGGCTTTTAACTTTTCAAATGCTTTCATTAACTGCATCGGGATATTTGGACGCTATTTTCAAAGCTATTGATTGAGAATTGTTCGTATGGTGATGGTAATTCAGTTTAATTTGTTTGAATTTTGATAATCTGTTTTGCTCATTTGAATAATGTGAAAATGAACACTTTTATTCCTATACCGTGTCCATTGTAAACACATAAAATTATTAGGCTGAAGATGTAGGACTATAAAATCAAATATTAAACCTAGCAGGAATATCGTGAATAAACGTAAACATACTACTGATTGTCTCGAAAAGCTCCCGTAAAGCTCATATGTATGTGACATATCTGACATAGTACAAAGTAATGAAATTAGGGGATGTTATTGCGTGAAATAAACGTTTTTAATTATTATTATTATTTACTCAATCCAACCTTGGTAAGGGACAAAAACAGAGACCAAGTACTTAAAAGTCTATGAAAAGAATGTGTCCCAAAGACGCGGGATGGCACCCGAACCACCCCCTGGGCGAGTTCGCAGTGGCGACCGTTGGTCTGTTGGGAGTCATGGGACATCCTTCCGAGGGCTTACCCGGGGCTCACAACCATAGGCTTATGGGCGTTACCTGAGGGTTTTTTAGTCGGTAGGAGTCCGGCATAACATCCATGAGGATTTTCCCTCGCGTTAAACAAAAAAAAATGAAAAAGAATGTGTATCACTAAAGAGAGGTCTAATACTTCTGACTTAACTACAAACTATTTGACAATATCATAGGAAATGTGATTTCAGGAAAACCTGGCTCCACGATCATAGAATCAGTACACTAGTGCAATAGTAACTACAAACCTTAGATATCATAGAAAACATAAAGTCTAAAGTCTGTTAATATAGAACAGATTCGGTCTAGGTATATTTTTTTTACAAAATTTTCTCATTATATCCTAGTCTACAAGACAATGAACAATTTAGAACAAAGATTACACGAACGCCGTCAGACGTAGCGGCTAGTCTTGCGGCTAAAGCTGCCCTAATCCTAGCCTCGATCCCTTCGCCGCAAGTACACTAGTGCAATAGTAACTACATAACAAACCTTAGATAACATAGAAAACATATAGTCTAAAGTCTGTCAATGTAGAACAGATTCGGTCTCGGTATATTTTTTACAAAATTGGCCTATTATATCCTAGTCTACAACACTATGAACAATTTAGAACAAAGATTACATGAACGCCGTCAGACGTAGCGGCTAGTCTTGCGGCTAAAGCTGCCCTCTAATCCTTGCCTCGATACCTTCGCCGCAAGTACACTAGTGCAATAGTAACTACATAACATACCTTAAATGACATAGAAAACATAAAGTCTAAAGTCTGTTAATATAGAACAGATTCGACCTCGGTATATTTTTTACAAAACTGGCTCATTATATCCTAGTCTACAACACAATGAACAATTTAGAACAAAGATTACATGAACGCCGTCAGACGTAGCGGCTAGTCTTGCGGCTAAAGCTGCCCTAATCCTTGCCTCGATCCCTTCGCCGCAAGACGTCGCTTGTTGCTCGCTCGTACGGCTTCCCGCCGTGTCTACTGTTTGTCTATAATAGCCGCTAAAATAATAAGATAATCACTGTTACTTGATTCATAGAGTTTTTCAAGGTACCTTGTGTGGACTCATACTTTTTCAGTGATTTAATTTTAGCATTTATTTTGAAAGTGAGAACGTAGAAAGAGTTTATATTTAATGTTGGTTAAGTTAACACTTTAGTACCTACTATGGATGTCTTTTTGAAAATTATTTCTATAAAATCGGGTTCCAATTGGTACATTTGCAAAGACACGATTTTTCCACTTTTCTCAGCAAATGAATAAAATTGTCATTTAACAGAATCCACGGTGAGTAGGTACACTTTCGATTGCACAAAATGTTAAAAAAATGGTTGCTTAAATATCTTTATTTGGGCTATTTATTCCTTAAGTTATTTTATTTGTTGTGTACGCGTTCCTTGAAGTAAACATTTCGAAAATAAATATAGAAGATAAGATGTTTGCCCGCTCTTACGATAAAAAGCATTAGAAGTAAATAGACGCTGCCTTTTAGTGTTATAAATGTCTATATATCATAGGGGGTTGAGCCGAGCCACTTGAGCTAGTTGATCTGACAAGAAGATAATAACAAGAAACAATATTCGTTCTTAAGAAATCCCCGACGACCAGTTTCCTTAACCACCGCAGGATTTAGTTAACCGTCTCGGACGCACATCGCTGCAGATTAATTATTTATAGACGAACCCCTGCCCGGCGGGTAGGTTTAGCCTCCCAGACGGTCTCCGATTCCTCTCTCATGCAAACTACTCGCCTTAACTCAAAATTGACGCGCAAACTTAAATATTTACAAGTAGTATTTACCCACCAAATGCTAAGGTCGCTTTTGCTTTGACTGAATAATTTAAAGGTCCTTTGTCTTCATTGTCCGGTATAAAGATAGGGCTTGCGATGACCACCTTGTCAAGGCGAGCTTTGTTGTAAATCTACGTTGCATCTTTGCCGTGCCGTAATCGCTTAAGCCCGGCTCGACTAGCACGCTGCTAAATGAATACCTAGAAATTCATAGACGCTATAATAAATGTTGCTATATATAGAATCGATATATGAGGGTATTTCTTCCCTCACCGTGTATTGAGTTATGCGTACACGTCGTTTTAATCCTTAAGGCGTAGCAAAGCACGTAATATGTAGAAACCTTCTTAACCTAACAGGATTATCGTCGGAGGTAGGCATTTCATGGCCGGATCACGCCTTGCCTCGGCTAAGGCACAGATTTTATTACACAAATGAGATTAATACTTAAAGTCACACATTGTTCAGTAACTTGGTTAACAGCTACGAGAATCATGCCATGCAGTTCAATTATTAAAACTGCCGTGTTGAAGTATCAGGTTTGAATTCTGGGTCGGACCAAATATTTGTTTGATCCACAAAGGGTAGTTTCGTAGTTGAGATATTTGCTATAATATGTATTTATGTATTTGGACATATTAAGAATGCTTATTACTTATCTGGGTTGTAGCACAAGCTTATATTATGCTTAATTTGGGCTAGCTAGATAGTACAAATAATCTGAATCGTGAAAATAATCTCAGTAGTTTCGGAACCAGAATCGCTAAACATGTATTGTAGTTCTACAAAGTTCCACTTCTTGAATAACGATTGAGAATAACATAGCGAATCCATTTTCACTTCGTTAAAGGGTGAAGAAATAAACATGCATGCTCTGTCTCAAACTTTCAGCTTAATCTTCTAATACTTAGAGGAAACTTCGCACCCCTTTATAAGATTACTTTGTGCATTGAAAAGTATAAAATATGGCATACTTAATCCTTAATGTGTAAAAGGATTGCAGAAACTTATGATTTAAAACGAAATGTAGCGAGGAACATATTATTAGAGTACGAGTATCAGTTCAGAGTTACTGTCAATGTCAGATGGGGTTTAATATATTCAAGAAAATTGGATGAATTTATCATTTTTTTTTACATTTTAGACATAAAATGTAAATGCACTCCGTGACTTTTACAAAGTATGTAAACTTAGCATACTTAGGTACTTATTCCTCTGTTATTTATATTCTATACTGGTATTACAGAGAGGAAAGATTTGATTGTTTGTCTGTTGGCATCAAATAGGCTTCGAAACTAGGTACTGAACTGATTTGAAAAAAAATTGCACTGTTGGAAAAGAACGCTATTCCCGGTGAACATTGGCTATATTTTTTTCCCGTATTCCCATGGGAACGGGAACTACGTCGGTGAAACCGCGTGACGTCCACTAGTCTAAAATAATGTAATAATCTCAGTTATGTGATATATTATACAAGTTAAGATAACATTAATTTCAAGGAATGTTTTGTCAGACCAAGACTTGACAAAGTCACACGTCGCCTGTAAACACGTGATACATACTAACGTGTAAAATTTCACGGTGTCAATGAAAACCGTAATAAACAAGACCTCAAAAAGCCCATTTGTAATGAGGAGACAATTCACAGCTCCCGGCGTAAACTGACAAACGACGCCTTGATAGCAAAATATCTAAACCAGCTTTTGAACTTCTTTGACGCGGCAGTCGATAAGCGTGACGTTGCGACATTGTATTGTATCTGTAGCATTCTTAACAATGATGTACGTTTTGCAAGTTTTCACCCAGCCGTAAGTGGGTAAATGTGTTACCGATTGACAAGGGGAGGGACAAAAGCACGCGACGAACGGCACACGACTCTTTCATACAATGTTACCTCTACAACCGCTAAGATAATGATGACATTTCCTTCTAGCTTCACCCTCGTGAGAGATTGAATTAATTACTTACTTGGGGAGTTCGTTAAAACGTATCGGTGTTATAGAAATTCACCTGTTATGTTTACAAAAGGATGTGGGGTGTATTTTCATACATTAACATGTAAGATGGGGGATAAATTAATGATTTCTAACGTGGGAATACTTGTGGTTTCACAGTGTTGTATGAAAATATTGATTTGACACCTATAAAAGATAAAAAGTTGAGGCACGGAAGATATTCTGCATATGAACGATATTACAAGTTCTGACTGACTTGGGGGTGCAGCGCATAGTGAATGTAACAATGCTACATTCAATTCTATCGAGACATTTGGTTCGACCAAATGCCCGTGTGGTATTTACAATTTGAAAATGTATTAGTATTCTATTACTTATTTAATAGATCAAATTACTGAAAGAACCGACAACCTGAAGAAGGTCGCAGGGAGTGACTGGATGCGGAAGGCGCAGGACCGTGTATTGTACGTCCAGTAGTGGACTGCTATAGGCTGGTTTGATTACTAAAAAGATTTTCCGAAAAATAAGTAATAAATATTTATGACTAGCTGTGCCTGCGACTTCGTCCGCGTGGAATGTAATATTTTTTTTTCTAAAATAAAAGTAGCCTAAGTTACTCCTTATTACGTAAGCTATCTGCCAGTGAAAGTCCCGTCCAAATCGATCCAGCCGTTCCAGAGATTAGCCGGAACAAACTGACAGACAGACAAAAATTTTAAAAATATATATTTTGGTATGTGTACCGTATATACATTCATATGGATGAAGTAGAAAGCGTTTATATTAATAATATTACAAACAGACACTCCAATTTTATTTATTTGTATGTATGTATAGATACGGAAAAAAGATCAGACTCCTTTTCACATTAAACTAGTTTTCAAATCTTCGAGACATTATTCAAAATTCAGCTCGTAAAACGAACTAATGAGGACATGTCAAACATTTAGGCCACTGTTCTGTGAGGGGATGAACCGCGTTTCTTAATTAAACCTACAAACACGCCCTGTGACAGTTGTAACGCCTTCACAATTGCCGTTAGCCTTATCTTGAGCCGTATTGTACAACTCAGCATAGCCAAAGTACAATATCATTCAATTGGATACAGATGTACATTGATTTGTATAACCAGAATCAAGGACAACGAAGTACTGGTACTGTTTGTCACTGATTTGATATTATGAACGAATGTTTTCTGGTTAGAACCTTTAAAACCATGAACAAATGAAATGTAATGTGTATTGCCATTAATATGATGATGAATGATGCTGAAGTAAAACAAAAAAGATAACGTTGCCTAAATAACATCCTTTATGAACGAATCCACTAGCAGAGGTTGGAAAACGTTATTTTCAGAAAGTATCCTATATGTTTGTTACTCAATCACGCTCTAACGGCTGAAAAGGATTGGGCTGAAATTTACAGGTGTACAGAGATAGCTAATAGTCTGGAATAACACATAGGCTACTTTTCATCCCTTGAATTTCACGAGGGCGGAGCCGCGAGCTTCATCTAGTTTTTAAATAAATTTACTTGTTGAAATTTACAAATTCTTTTAACTAGATTATTACAATTATTATCAGTTGCACACAAAACGCCTAGTGCACATACGAGCTAGAAGTAAAGAATTTAGTTTGAAGCATTCGAAAATTGCTGGGAGGGAAGATAGAGAAAGTTAGGACTGCAATAATCTGTTTGAGTAAACTATTGATATAAGAGAGTAAAATGATATTAAATAATAGTTGGACATCTTGTACCAGAATTTGTTTCTTATACCAGAACTATAATTATATTGCTCTTTCCAAGCAGTTCGATAGACCTAACTATATCAATGCATCGTGACAATATCTCATTTCAATAAACACATTAAAATTTCTTAGTGGACAATTCAGAATATTAATTTAAAGCATGCGAATTTGGAATCTTAATACGATCATGTCTCAATACGTCAAAGACTTAGCGGATATTACAAGCATATTAGGATTATGAGTCAAAGTTTACGACCAGTATGCAACGTTATGTTATGAAAATGCCATTCATTGGTAGTCAAAGCCTTAATGTATATTCAGATCACAATTTTCTAAAAGTTTTATTGTTAATCTATAATTTGTACTCAATCTATTAGGTCCTTTTAGAACTAATGTGTCAGCTTTACTTACTAAAAATTTTATCTATAGTTTTAAAACGGAGAATGTGACCGGCGTACATACACTACAATACAATATAAGGCAACTTATAATGGGATACATCTCTTTTGATTGAAGCCAGATACAGTAGTATCTACGTCCGGAGCGTTCAAGCACGGTTAGATCCGATAGGGGTTTTCTTCTGCGCACGCTTAGGTTGTGGAATGATCTCCCTGCCTCGGTTTTCCCAAACGCCTACAGTATGGGGTTCTTCAAAGGGGGTAGGGGTCTTAGAAGGTTTTTACAGGGTCGACAGCGCGACAGTATCGCCTTTGGTGTTGCAAACATTCAAAGGCTGCGGTGACCACCGGTCTTTCTGGTGGGCCGTATGCTTGTCTGCCACCTTAGTGGTATATAAAGAAAAAGAAAAATCGAACCCATTTCAGAAAAACAATCTGATTCGCATTTGAATTGAACCCGTGCTTTTTGCCTAACAATGATATCTAGGTACGTGTGAGCTTCAGAACTGTACTAAAACCTAAATTAGTTCAACTTCATTAAGAAAGTGGAAGGTTAGCTTTCAAAAACTTTCATGTTCCATCAATCATCAATACATACAATAAAATCGTAACAAGTCGCTGTCTGTACATGGAAGATAAATAAGAAAAAATATTATAGGGGGGCTTAATGAATGTAATATAACCCAAAACAATGATTTGTAGAATTTTCGTCTGTTTGTCTGTATTTCTGTTTATCTGTTATATCACTTTTAAGAATCATACATAGACATATGAATGTAAAAATGGGTAAATCTAAACTGGCGTGTTGACTTAATCTTAAAAGAGCTTAATGATTAAGACTATTTTAAAACAATTGAGTCTAAAGGCTATTTTAAAACTGAATTGTTTTACAATAAACTTAATCTCTTTTATGATTAAGCAAACAGGGCAGTTTCACACGCTGCTTGATGAGTCTGCTGAAAAAATACCTCTCCTTTCATACACCTTATGTGACGTAAACGAAGTTGCGGGGTCAGCTAGTAAAACATAAGTATACGTAACCTCACAACGATATAGAGTATAATAAGGAATATGTATTGTGCAGTTAACAGGAAGTTGTACCTAGTGAAGTTAAATCTGAGTATTAAAGTAGAGCATAATAAAGGCTACGGGGCTTAGTCGTAAGCCCTGTGCGTCTTAGGGTAGGTCGTGTTACCTTTCTAGACAGAGCGGTCAGTTTATACACGTGACTCAGCTTACCTACTTGTGTACTAAGCTTACCTATGTATAAGACGAATGTGGTATGGATTTATGGGTTGTTAATCGTTTCTAGTTCGGGTAATTCTGGGTCTAGGGAAAGATGAAAATATTAATATTTCTTTCGATGTTTTTTTATTATTTCTCAAAACTTTCGTATGCGTATATTATATAAAAATATTAAAAGAAATTAACTATGCAGCCACAGATAAAATCAAAATGATACCTCTCATGAAAATATACTTAGTTACCAAAAGCATTCCTTACAACTTTATGTGTAACCAAGTTTGTGTGACAAAATTATGTAATAGTACTAGTGTTATTTACTTCAGTTGCTATCTTTCATACGATGCATGGGTTATGATTCTTAAACTGGCCCGATTTTAAAGACTTCGGTAGCTTATTAAAATGGTCTGAACATTTATGAACAGACGAAAAAGGTTACCTCATTTTACGCTTTGAAGACATATTTGTACTTAGACCAAGTGATGCTCAATAGTTTTTTAATACACCCAAGAGATTTGTGCATATTCACAAGTGGTTAAATACATTTTATTCCAAAGTACGTAGTGCTTATTCGAGCACTGTTTAGTCCAGCATTAGACCGTCTGCCGTGGTCAGGTGAAAGTTTAGGGGACGTCGTAAAGGGATTAGCAAGCAACCGTAGGTGTTAGCTACACCGACCAGACATCGCTACTCTCTACATTAAACTCGAACAAACTAGATTTTTGAGTTGCTGCTTAGAACAATTGGATTGTTTAGGACTAAGTGAATGTGAGATGGATTTAGTGGGCGAATTTCGAAAATGATAAAAGGTTTTTATAATATAATGTCTAAGGCAAACTGAAGGGTTAAGCTCAATGAGACTCAGCATTTTTCAAACTAAATACTTATTTGCTTTTAGTCTTGGGTATCAAGAGTGTACTTAAATTATTAACCTAAGATCCTAACTACCTATTTATGACATTGCATTGCTTTAACATCACTTTTTATACTACAAAGGTGTTAGTAATCTCTAGACAGGAACGCTAATGCTTTGATCCATTGCTTCAAGATTGACTTGGGCCCTGAAGATCTTAGTAGGAAAAAAATAACACTATCGCACTCATCGTATAAAGGCACTACCAGATAAATAGTCTAAATTCAAAAGTCCAGCGCGGCAGCGTAAAGACTAAAATTGCCTATCAGGGTTACTATATGAGGTCCTGCTGGGGTATCCTTCCGAGGGCTTACCCGGGGTTTCCAACTTGTTTAGTCGGTAGAAGCCATAGCACCCATGAGGATTTTCCCTCACTTAAAAAAGAGTAACCTTTTTTACTATATAAGAACACGTGACCACTGCATGCGAAATTTTCATGCTCACTGTTAGCCCCGACCGTACTAATAGGCATGTACTTACAAATACTGAAACCAAAGTCACATGAAATTTTCCATGTTACAATAAATATTATGTTGTAAATATATCCGGTACGAATGGTAACATTGAATGATAGCATGACATGGTATTTGCTAGGTTTCAGCATCCGTCACGCTACGACTTATCCAATCTAAGTAGATCATCGCACACGAACGGACCTTCGATAAACACGCAAATCCAATAGTACCTACCTTTTGCACCTCGTTTAGGAGTAATGTACCTATATGTACAATACCTGTGGTACGAATTGAAGGAATCAATTGAGTGATTCTAACGGTACTTGTTACAACTATCAAGGGCTCTAAACTTTAGTAAACCCTTTTTAAAACGAAATGCTTTCAAAACAAGAAAGTCTAGTAAGCTTTATTATACCAACCCATAAAACATCGGGACCAGTATAAGATGTGTCGCGTTTCGCGATGCACTGTGAAATCAACACTACACAATTCATGTGTGAAAAAAACTTGTCATGCAATTCACCTTACCGGTTTTAAGTAAGCAAAATTTAAGCTCTACTGATGAAAAGTTCTGCCCTACTGAGGTGATTCTGGCTGCAACACTAGAATTTCAGTACTTAAAATATTGTTATTGTAATTAAAAAGGTTTACCATAGGTGTTAATCTTAATCTGTTATCAGCAAGTGGTTGAAAATCAATGTGTTTATGAATTAGATGATGATTATTATTAGCTACAAAAAATGTTTTTTTAATGTCCAAAGATTCGACTTAATCTATTCCGATTCATGTGTGTGTCTCTTCATGTGACGTTCAACTACAATACATAATAATTAGGTAAATGGGAACATACATGAGGTAGATACTTACGCTTATAAATGTGTTCCTATGTATAATCTTGATGCAGGGGATTCAATTAAGTCGGTGTTCTTAGAAGCGACGTTTGGATGAGTCTTTTAGCGAATACTTACGTTAACTCCGAGTAAGTACGCGCTTCTCACGGCTCCTTGTTAATGCTTTATGATTCTTGTAGAGATACTGGAAGAGACATTCAAATACCTATAATAAATCAACCCAAATCCGGCACTGTTGACCGTCAAACTTTTACATACAATTTTCGAAAGATTTCTGTGACATAAGTTTTGGCTACAGAATACAACAAACCGTGATCTCGATCGACCTCAACAAGTTTTAATATTTTGCTCTTTGTGTATTGGTTAGATTTAAATTGTCAACAGTCCTCTAATAATCTGTCTGTGTGTGGAATTTATGTGGAAACTAAATACATTAGTATTCAGTTTCCACATAAATTTAACATAAGTAAAATGTAGAAGATGCTTTTAACTTGCGATATAATTATGTTTAGTTAAAGAAAAATGTTTTGATATTGCGTATTTTATTTATTCATGTCTTAAAATTTAAAATTCTGTTGTAGACGTTGAAAAAATTTCAACAAAACGTATAGCTGGTACATTATGTTTTAGGAATCAATCAAATCAGCCCTTAGTAGTCCACTTCTCGACGTGAACCTCTTCCAAATTACGCCATGATACAGTTTTAGGAATACATTCATCAAATTTTTCAAATGTCCCACCAAATAAATGTCTCTTCTAGACCTCACCATACATCTTTGGTTTCAAGTCAAGGGTAGCGAGTACCGAAACGCTCAGAACTTGATTGTGAACATATCTGCTTAAGTCTTAACATCAAGTCCGACAGATGAGTTTCATGTGACGTTAGGCATTCACCCTTTGATACATACGTTACACGCTTTCACTAAGTTGAATTTGAACTTAGTGCTAATGTTTCGAGTGAGAGGTTTAAGTATAATATTTTTTTCTTTTATTACCTTTTTGACTCGATAGTGTAGGTAAATGTATGTCCCTTAGAAGCGGGATCACACCCGAAACCCCCAGAGACGCGGGATATCACCCGAACTAACCCCTAGACGAGGCAGTGGCGGCCGTGGGTCTGTTAGGAGTCCTCGGACATCCTTTCGAGGGCTTACCCGGGGCTCCCAACCATAAGCTGGTGGGTGTTACGTGAGGTTTTTTAGTCGGTAGGAGTCCGGCATAGCATCCATGATGGATTTTCCCTCACGTTAAAAAAAAGTGTAAATGTTTGTTCAACTATTTATTGACACAAAGAGGGGTCGATAGCTATTAAGGCCGAAAGGTTTTTCCGATCCAGAATACTGACAGTCGATAGACCTTCCGCAAGACGCACGGCCTAATAAAAGACGCAGAACTTGCTAGATGCAGAATAAATAGAATAGAGTAGGAAACTAGTACAAATACGTCAATCAAATCACGTGATAAGAATGATAATAACTCTAACGGAAAACTGTATATTATTTAACATTATATTCTGAGAAATACGGCTCTACGGTGTAGCGCTTTGCTCTACGAAATAAGCGTTGAAGTATGTTTACGTGTAATGATAATCTATATATATAAAAATCAATGCCACTTTTCGTTGTAATTTTATAACTCTAGAACGGGCTCACCTATCCAAACCAAACTTTTAGGCTTTGTTCGGACTATTTAGTAGATGGTTTATGTGAAGTTTGCACAAAATCGGCCGAGCGATTCTTCATTTATCACGCAAACGAAGTTGCGCGGGTCAGCTAGTTGAATATAATTTTGAGAGCTTTTAGTTGCTAGTCTTTATATCAGCTAAGTTGACCATGTTATATGGTGATCCTACGTTCCTACTTGCTCGATACCAATCATTTAAAATTTTTCATATTTTAAAGACTAGTTTTCTAAAACTCAACTATTAAATTTAAAATAGCAACTAAACAAAAATCGTAGACTTTCCGGAATGTAAACACCTTCGTTTCATCCTCACAAATACACCCTCCTGTATATTAATAAGCCGCCAGAAGTTTACCCAACATAAACCTTCACCTATAGCATTTAATTAATATTCAATTCTACGTGTAGTTTCATAAAGCATGGGTTTTAACTGACCAAAAGACCGTCTCGGGCGGTGGTCGACCCGCAACTGATCCTCTCTAATCCAAGCTCCGCATTAAATCGTAGGCTAGGTGCTAACCTGCAACTACCCTCTGAACGGTCAGGGTTGACCCAACTGTGTTTAATGTTTGTGTCGTCTAATTATCCTAGTGCTTACTGTCCAGTTTCATGATCATATTTTGGGATTTTATCATGAATTTTTAATAGAAAGTAATAGTAAGGTCAACTTGTTTGTTTTCAAGTTTTTAAAGTTGAAATAAGTCTTGTCAAAACCAAATCACAATTTTTTTAATACAGATTATAATAATATTTTTCAAAAGGCTTTTAAACTGAAATATTGTAGCTGTTGAAAAGTTTAAGATCTGTGTTATCTTTAAAACTTTAGATTAAAATACTTAAAACAAAATTTGTGTTTCATCTAAAAGCCATACCAAATCAAAAACTAACCAGTAGTTTTAAAAACCGTTACGTATTTCCCGGATATCATCATAATGAATCAAATGCAGCCCTGTTCAAAACATACTTTAGCGTATTTAAAGTTAGTTAGAACGATTACTTAAACTAAAACTCCTATTCTGAAGTATCTAACCCAAAAGCGAACACAGCTTAACCCACTTTACCCGTTATTAAAATATTATTATGCTAAAATTTACAATTTCGGTATGTTTCGTTGAACTAAGTTCCGGTATAGTTGGCATTATGTAAATTCAATAACTGCGGTCTCAAAGAGACCTATTGTTTGTATCTGAAATATTCTGAATCCTTAAATCACATTGTTTACCCTGATTTTATTGAATATGGGGGATTTCGATCCACTGTGCTGTGCGGGAACAATTACCCATAATTCGCCTGATTTTTTTTAGTTTATTTAAGTTTTTTGAAAATTACTAGGGAATTATTCATATAAGGCCTGTCTAATTTTATGAGAAAAGCCACGACACCACGTATATATGTATGTACAAACCTATTTTTAATGTTTGCCGAATCAAGAAGGTACAGCATATATAGCTTTTATGATTTTGCATTTTAAAAAAATAGTCATGTACCTTTACATCACTATTTTTCCATAGCAAATCTAAAAGAAAAAGTTATTTATTTCTTTAAGAAAGAAATATAGTTGATTTTCGTAGCGCCATTAAATGATTAAAAAACGTGCAAGAAACCGACAAAAACTATTTAATAACTTGCTAAGAAAGCATTTACAAAGAGCGTTGAAAGCGCGGGTAGTCACAAAGAGATGGGCAGCCGCTTCCTTGCTTGAAGGATTAATTATTATTTTAACATTTCAGTAGGTTTTTTGCCCCGTCCGCGAGCAAGTCAAAAGCATTGCTTTTTCGCTTGAAAAGTTGCTAAAATATTATTAAGACTCTTTCTTAGCGACAGACGCTTCGACGGCCAAGCTACTAAGTAGGTGTGATTTCTTAGAAGCATCTTCGGAAAAAGCATTTTCCATTATCTTTACTCTTTTTCGGTTTTGTTTTGGGCTTTCAGTTTAATAAAAAAGTTTTTGAACAACATTTGCGATGACAAAGGATGATAAGATTGATATAAAAATATTAAAAGTAGGAGTAGAACTGTCTGGTTCCTGCCGCATCAGTCCTTGTGACTTCTATACTATCTTACTTTACCTATAAATGTTGAAATCTTCATTAGAAACTAGCAAAACCCACTTATTTTATTCCTAGTTCATCTAGGAAAATAATGTTATCAATAACAATAATGCTGTCAGGACATCCCTGTGTGTGGGTAACCTGATGCACATAGCTACCGAAACATGTCGGCCCATTGTTGAACATAGCCACTGGCACATAATTTAGTTTTGGTAAGTTTACCGTGATAGATACTGTTGGTCAAGTTTAGAATATCTTAATTACCAAACAACACAATAAACTTGATATTTGATTATCAAGTTGCTTTAGAAAATTTGTTGACTGTCAATCGATAAATGCATAAGGGATGAAAATGGAGTCAAAAGTTATTTTAAGAATGTATCCTGAGGGAATACGGGAATAAAATATAACCTTTATTCTCCGGGGATAGTGTAGCTTTTACAAATCGATTCAGTACTTCCGGAGCCTATTCGAGACATAGAACCTATGCAAACAGACAAACAATCAAAAAAATCTTTCTTCTTTATCATCAGTAAAGAATTCGGTCATTACTAGCAAGTTTAATATATTAAGCACATTGCGCACAGCACTTCATCTAATTCATTTCTTTATCTTTTGTCGCAGGTAGAACATTGCCGGTCCACTGTATAGTGGAAGCAGTATCATCGCTGGAAAGTTGGGGAAGTAGGGGACGGCGATCAGCAATCGAGACAGACAGCTATGTGATCATACCTACCGCAACGCCGCTGTATGAACTTGTGCCAGCAGCCATGATGAGGCTAGGATATCCTCTGGAATTGGCCGCCTCTGCAAAAGGTATGTAGCTTATTCTTATTGCCGCCGTAAAATATTACTAAATATTTTATTACGATTGACTCCTGTACGTACTTCAAATCTTTCGAAGACTTTTCTATCAAGAACTTGCACTAATTCCTTAAGGGTCTCGGGTTTCAACGCGTCTTATTAAAATTTTCGAAAATAATTCACCTGTGGTTTAACTACTATAACTAAACGTCAACGTCAAGAAGTGAATCAAGTTTCAAAAATAAATATTTCTGAAATTCGGGTCACCTCAAGCGATGATGAAAAGACCCGAAAGCATTAATGACACGCTAAAATTAACTATATTTTTTTTATTAAACTATTACTGTTATCGGAAAAATTCTTAATGGATTTGTATTTTTGTTACTAGGTGAAGTAATCTTGAACAACTGGAAACCGCTCGCTTTCGATAAAATCAGTGACGGTCCCTTGACGACTGTTGGCGATGTTCTTGGAGAGTTGACCACCGTGGCCACCTTGCGGATTCAGCTACTGCGACCTAGGCTTACTCCATTGCAAGATATTAAGGAAAAACTCCTAAGACTTTTACTGGTACAAAATCGACCGCTGTTGATATCGACTGGCTGTCCTTTAGATGAGGTAAGAAAAGTAAATTTAACTAAAAGATTTTTTTTGAAAAAGTTAATTTCAGCAAATACAGAAAGAACTCTTTAAAAATAATGCCATCAAATTAAAAAGATAAAAAAACAGACCTATGGAAGAGGGTAAAGGGGAACTAGTAACAGATCAAAATAAAAGAAAAATATTTAAAAAAGTAATCGGTAGATACAGCTTATGTGGTCGGATAAAAAAATATAACAGAAACAGTCATAATCTTACAATCCAACAGGCTGCTACTGAAAACATCTGTCAATTGAATTAGACTAGCGATTGGGGTGTTAAAATCATCCTGATAGGGTGACAATGACGGTACGGTACACTGAGCTAAATCGTCAGAACGATGTCATGTACCGAGGTTGCCCCGACCTGGCTCACAATACCCCAACTAAACCTTTACCCCTTATTACCGTGGAAACTCATTGTTTTCCATATTTTAAGCCTGCTTTGTAAACGCTTTCAATCGAGAACATTTATCCTAGTATCTATCTGGCTATTGTTTTGACAATTTAATTAAATATTCTGTATTCTCTGTAAGTCTCGCGATTATGATAACGACATTACTTGTTTTATATTTTATGTAATACAAGTATTATAAATATCATTAATTTTCAGCGTCTTAAGAAAGGAGTAACGGGCTCAAAGAAGGAATGTAGGTAGATATTATCTTCGTAATGAATTTCAAACTCTTTTTGTCTGATGTTTTTCCGTTTAAATTTTGTATTGTCTAGACCTACGTAGGTATAGTATCAGTAAGTAGGTACTTATACAAAACTAAAAACCTTAAAGAAGGAGTTAGTAAAATATCCGTTATTTATTCGAGCCTGAGCAACCGTCCCTGATAATATTGATACATAGAAAAACTATCACGTTGATAGAAGGAATATCGATAGTTATTAAAATTGGTGATATGATAAATTAAATTTAACTTGCTCTTGAACTAGCCTCAGTATACCAAAGACTTCTATACAAAGAGGTAGACCTGCCCTACGCACCAATTTTTGAAGCGTATAAACTGAGCTAGTTAGCGCGGTTGCGCTCAGTTCGCGCTGACACTATGTCACTGTCGTATCTCCCACGATTTAACAACAAATGTGTATTTTTAACGTGGAAAAGTACATAATTAACGTCTTAAAAGTGCTTAAGATTAGGTAGTTTACAAAGGAGTACTAATTTATTTGGTAAGTACGCACAATTTATGGGTAATTAATTATTTTTCATCAATTTTATGTTTATTCTCAATCTTATTAACCCACTAAATTGTATAGGCCTAACTAATCTGACGCGCCCAATGCCTTTGTTGTACTTCGTATTTTGACAGCATTATACTTGCTGAATATGCCAAGCGAGAGTCAAGGCACGGGGATTCCCCGAATAGTTATAGTTCTTCGCAAGTACGGTTTGCAAGAAAATTTAATTTATATGTTTTACTTTTAAGGTACTTACAACGATTGCGATCGAGTCTGTCATTATAATGCCATCTGTTGTACTAAGATTTTGTAAAAATTACACATCAAAATGCAACAAATATTGTGGAGTTACCTGTCACAGGTATTTTTTTAATAAAAATTTGTAATTAATAAATGGGATATTTTTATATACACATCTGTGTAATTTTCAGCACACCAGGTAACTCCACTAACTGAATGCATACCAGACTCTAAATGGCACAATCTTATAACTGAATAGGTTAGGTTATGTTTGAATTTTTTTATTCAATAATAATAATCGTTTTCGGTAATATTAATCGTCGGTTTTCCTTCAAAACGCTTAGATATTATGTTTGTTGAACTATGGAATTGTTAGATAAACTATTTTGAAAATAGTTATTCGTTCAGTAAAACAGTTGTGGAAATACCATTAAATAGTACATTTAATTTGATTTATTTGGTGTGCATAATTAGTGTTCAAGTCAGTATTTTTAGTTTAACTTTGAAATATTTTGTTCGGAAAAGGGTTCGAAAAATTCAGATATCGATTAAATATCATTAAATAGGTATGTAATCAGTTTTTTAAGTTTACATTTAAATATATACATCATTGGTAAATTTTGCACTTTATTCCTTTATACCCAAAGACGTATCATATATAGACACATTATACACGAACATTGCGGCTTTCAAAAACAGCTAAACTTTTATAAATTTGAAAAAAGAATTCTTTAAATTATCTGTGGTAGCATGCATGAAGTCAATATCAGAGGAATGTGGGGAAAAAGGGAAACTTGAATTTCACTTACTCAGGCATAATATGATTAATGTATTTAGGTACTGGTAAAGTCTTAGACCATATAACACGGGACTAGCCTTTGCGAACCACCGCATACAAAAATATTCTGCCAGTTTTCATACAAGTGAAGGGGGAAACACAAAGACATATAAAATTTCATTGCATTTAAAAATGTATTAATCGACAAACGCGTAATGGCTGTTGTGTGTTAATTGTTATTGTACAGTCAACTACAATGTAATGTACTAGTTTAATCATATAAAATTATGTACTGATGTACAGGCTTTTCATAAAGCCAAAAGACCAAATGGTCATGTGCAATGGCAGAAAACAATGCTTAAGTAAGGCGCATCCTGTGGTTAGATGATCTAAGGGTAAAGTACGTATTATTTAAATTTATAAAATGTTAATGTAGTTTATCGGATTAGTAATTATTAACGTAATTTAAGTCATAAAATAAAAATATAACGATATCATACAGAAACATTTTTTTATTAAGTTATAATTTAGTAGGTCCCTAGTAAGTAATCCAAATATTTGTAATATAAATCATTTTATAATCTTAATTTATTATTATTATGTTTCATTATTTTTTTAAAGAAATATAATTACCTAAATAATAAAAATATTCAAATAGCAAAATAAAACATTACTACAAAATCTCCCCGACATCCCCTTACGGGTCGCGGGCGCCAAACCACAGACTATAGAGTACATTTTCTTTATGCATTCATTACCTAAGCTTACCGCCATTTTTTCGATCCGAGAAAATGAAATAATATTATTATTTTTATTGTACTTACGCATGAAAGGACACGTTTTTATATTGAACAGTTGCTGTGTAGCTTGTGTATCATCTGAAGATAAATGAAGGCCTTTTTTTTTTCGAGTTTTCTTTACTAACAGAATTTAAAACAGTGCTAACTGAACTTTCGCTAACCCAACAGCCGCGTCAGAGATTTTCAGGTAATTACCTACTTTACGTGTTGCCATTTTCAAGTGTCTATAACGTATCTATAATTTTTATATCATTGTTTATACCTACTTAAAATTTTCTGCAGTCTTCCTTTATACCTAATTAACATTTTTCTGCAGTCAGTACCTGTGATACAGAATCGTAAAACTTCGAGAGTATTCGGTGGTACTCGGCTTGTAATTGGAGTCCATACGCCTTCTCTTTTACTCTTGTTCTATTCGTATATTGCTATTGCAGTTACAATTACGTAAATATAGTTTATTAGTGAGTGTAGTTTTAGCAATGTGTGTGTATGAGGATTGCTTTTATGCTTTCGTTTCTTATAGTAGAGCGTATCTACCTCATTTTATATAGAAATCTTTGCAGTATACATGCACAAACTTTACGCAATCTATACTTATAATAAATCTGTAGAAGTGAAAATTCTGTACATTCAAAATATCAAAAAAATAAATAGCAGGGGGTGTTACTAGACCGACACCGAACCCAAAAATGTGATTAAAAAAATTTTTGTCTGTCTGTCTGTCTGTCTGTCTGTCTGTCTGTCTGTCTGTCTGTCTGTTTGTTCAGGCATCACGCAAAAACTACCGGTTCGATTACGATGAAACTTGGTATAATTATTCTTTAATAGCCTGGGCACAACACTGGGTACTTTTTATCCCGGAAAAGTATATAGAATTCAAACCAAACTTAATTTTGCGGTTCGATCCCTAGACCCAAAGTTATTATCAATTATTGCTTAAACGGTTAATGGAGCGATGATGAAACTAAGCATTAGCGTTGTTTGTTACAATTTGAAAAAAGTAATTTTAACATTTTTGCAAATTCCACCTCTAAAGGTATAAAAAAGGAGGGTAAAGTTTGTATGGGACAACGTGATTCCTTGGTTCGATCTACTTAAAATTTGGCATATAGCATTATTAACATAATTGATGGAAGACGTGTTTCGTATTTTATTGAAATTTATACTATAACGAGCTGAAAAGGCAATGTTAATTATTTTGGGGCTGATTTTCTCCGTAGTTGATATCAATACTCCTTAAATACTCTTATTTTATACTTAAATTACTTTTTATTTTGACACATAATTTGTGAAAGCGTTGTCATTTATGTTGTATGGTTTTACTTCAGATTTCAAAGTATGATTTTACTACAAAGCCATAAAGTTAAATAAAAAGCGCTATTTTGGTATAATATTAACCAAATATACTATACGGAAGTATTATTGCTAATTTATTCAAATTTTGTGTGACAAAAATACATTTGTAAAAAGAAGAAGAAAATTCTAAGATGGCTAGCCAGAAAAAATGAAACACCACGCTTCAGGTAGTATCCACTGATCAATAAAATAACACCGCATGTTACCATCTACGCTCAATCCTTACGACAAAGATTGGTCATGGAAGGCATGAACTTTGTTCTACATATAGTGCTGACTGCATTCTGTCAGGAAATAGACTCATTAAGTCTTTACAAAAAATACGAGAATAGACTCTACGAAGACTACATGCGACAAGACTGAAAAGAGCCATTACAATGAATATGAACGCTCAGCTGATGAAATTTACGTAGTTATTACGTTACCAGGTCTTGGTTTGACCATCTGTATTAGGAGGACAAAGCCTACAGTAGTTCGGTTTGTTTCAACGTCGTAGGCTAGGACTATCTGAAGAAGGAACTAAGTTACGATGGCAATTGCTTAGAAGAGAAGTTGTGTCAAGTAGTAGTATAGCCATTGAATTAAGAAATGTATTTGATAAATAAATTTACTTGGTTATTATGCATTATGAATTTGTTAATCAGAAATCTATCTAACTAGGTATTATTATAAATGCGAATGTTTGTGAGTGTGGAGTGTGGAGTGTGGATGTTTGTTACTCTTTTACGCTGTAACGGCTGAACGGATCTGGCTGAAATTTGGTGCCCACAGAGATATGTTTTAGTCTAGGAACAAAATTTCACGCAGGCGAAGCTGCGGGCATCAGCTAGTATTTAATATAAAGTGAAAAAAGACAACTTGGCGCGCACGGCATTTTAACCCTTTGCCTAAACCAGGGCAGTGCTCTAACCAATTGAGCTAACCGTACCTCAGTATTCACGCAATATGTTAGTAACTACTGACTTAACAGCAAAAGAAATTCGAATAATCTGGTCCCTCAGATCTTTATGTTGCATATACGAATAATCTCTCTCATCCCTCACCAAACTTATACCTACACGTTTGCCCTCAACATTTCAAAATGATGAAAATACATTCCACACTAGAGCGCTCCTACTTATAAATTTTAACAAGAGAAAGCTCATCACATTTCTGAAGACAGATTACCAAACTCCATAAGTAGCTCGGCAAAATTTGGTCGTTATAATTGCGAGGTTACTCCTAAGACCCTGCTAATAAGGATCATCGGTCGGCGAAGAATTATGCAGCATTTGTTTTCATGTTCGCGGCTCTTGGAGACAATGAAATGTTTGAAGATTTAATGAGTACCTACATACTTTTAGTATTCGAAACATTGGATGGTGGAAATAGTAAATTTGATTTCGTTTTTTTAACAAATTTGTAGAAAGGATGTTCTTAAGTGTAGTAGTATTGTAACTGTAAAAATATTCGCGTTAAAGTAATATTTGTTAGTCGATTAAAGTTTCAAATTCAGAGCAATATCTAATTAGACTATTTCTAAAATGTTCTGCTGCTTTGAAAATAACGATAGGTAATAGAATAATATAAAATACAGTAAAACAAGTACAGATTAGAACTCTAGATGACACTACAGTTAGCTATAAGTGCTATAACAATTTGACGACGCGTTGAGCACCTGCCTCATACGTGGGATCTCCATACATAATAAATTTAATTGAATATCAGTCTCATCCGCGCCTCGCAAGGCCTTATTATATTTTCTAAATATCCGCCTTGTTGCGAACGGGTTAGGGTGCGGGGTAAAACAAGTCGGGGTACCTTGAGCCACAGCGAAAGAGGGTTAAAAGGAGTTTTAGATGTACGAACGCTTTTGATCTTATTAATACCATAAAATAATGCTTTATAATCTTATTAAACGCGAGGTTAGCGCTCCATGTGCGCCCTCCATCTTCCAGAACTGAATCTGTGAATATATAAATATACTTATCTTTCTCGGTGATGGTGTCAAGTGGATCTGTTGGTTGTTGTCGATTAATTAGAAAATAATAGAAAAGAAATTTATAAGTACCCTTTTCTAACATTATCAGAGGCAGTTTCTTAATCTGCTAGTTATTTTAACTCCGTCTTAACTATTCCAAAAACGTCAAATTTTCATTCAATGTGGACAGGGTCCCGAAAATTAAGAAGATAATTGTATTAGAAATGGAACGTTTGTCAATATCTTTAGGGTAATTATATACATACATACATACATATGGTCACGCCTTTATCCCCGAAGGGGTAGGCAGAGGCATATTATATGCCCACATTTCACCTTTTTGTATAATTTGTCCCACGTAATAGGTGGTGAGCCGTATTGCCGTGTTTAAATGGACAGGCGCAGGTTGTGACTGCCTGCTGTTGAAATAAGGCCTTTAACTTAGCTTAACGACTGCCATTTTACTGGCAACCGGGACCAACGGCTTAACGTGCCTTCCGAAGCACGGAAACGCTCAAATAAATGTCACAAAGTGATCACATGGATGGTCACCCATCTATGGACCGGACATAGTGAAAGTTGCTTATTGCAGTGATCGTTTACAGAACACTGAGTCCGCGGGGCCACGAGCGCTTCTATTTTAATTAATGGTATTTAATTAATGGTAATTATATATTATGTCATATTTGCGTTATTGCAACCGTCTGCAACGACGAGTCTGCGAGTGCGTTTTAAGTTTATGGATGCTGAAAACTGCTGTCAAATAATATATCAGAATACTAAAAGCTGAATGAAAATTGTGTAGAAGTGATCTGATAACCTAATAACCTAACCATCCACGGTATATACTTACAGCCAAGAAAGATAACAGTAGCAAGTTAAAAGTAAAGTTAGAACCAATTCACTGACAAGAACAAATTGATGCTAAGCAAACTTGTACAAATGAACCAAAGGAATTCGACCGCAGAAGATAATCAAACATCTTCAACAGTAAAGTTGTAGCTAAACGGCAGATGAACTCAACTCTATGATGTTATGATAAATTTATCTCACGCCAATTTGCGCCACTTCGATTTTAACTCTGAACAAACTTTTAGACGCTTTAAGAATATTTTATCGCAAGGACTCTCGAATGCCACCTCGCTGTAGGATCAATTTTAAACCATAAATCTCTATAAGACTTATTATACTTTCCTACTTAATTTCCCAATCTCTTTGAAATTTCAAGGATGAATGAGTTACTAATTAATCAGTCTCTCTTGAGTAGGTACTTTATATGCACACAATGAAAATAATGTTATACTGATAAGACTAAGCCTATTGTGTTCAAAGTTGTCCTTTTAACTACAAGTACATCAAGAAATGTTCGCAATCACACACCAAATTACGTACTTAGGCGGATTACACATGACGCGAGTTATCACGCGCAGGCGCCAGCTCTTGTAAATCTTCCATGAAACAGAAACAAAATATATCTCAAAGCAAATATGGCCTCACTATTTAAAAATATAAAACAAAGAAGCGGATTAACGTATCACTGTAGCACTGTTAATGCCAGTGACATGATTTATATTATAATTATAGAACAATCTTGATGTGTAATTGACCGAGCCAATGAAGTGAGCGAGAGTCTCCATTTCCAGAAGGCAAAATTTTCTTTTATGCGAGTATTCTTCTATACAGATCCGCATGTCTCAACACGTCTTTATGAATCTTTATAGATGTATGGATTTCTTTCCATCGATGATTTTTATAGACGGGGAAATGGGGGTATACTTACTATTAAGGCGGCATGGTTGATGTAGTATCATTTATCATCCGATTTAGATCAAATTTCCACAAAACTTTAATAATTATTGAAACATATTTTGCCGTAAGTATGTAATAATAAATCGTACAAGTTACAACTCTTTAGATTTGTCATTTTCAGACTATGGTTTGGTTAGTTAAAATATTATTTAACATTGAGTAAGTGAATTTCGCTTTAATTTTGAGGTCTAATTGCTCTGTCACAGCCACAATTATTTTCAATGTTTTAACGTCTGATTTAGTAACAAATCGAGCGACCCGTTCTGCCTGACAACTTAGTTGACGACATAATCCCTGGTATTGTTCTATGTAATTTAGTGATGTGACCAGATTAGACTTGCATAACTGTCGAGCTGTGTAAACACCGCCATGGAGCTTTAATCTGACATGTTCTTTATGATTGACTACTTGCCTTGCGATTAATACCTCTCTAAACATGCACGTGTTATCATTTTGGATAAATTGATGTGAAATTTAAACATTGCTTCGTATCGTTAGTAGTTAGATGGTATGTTTGAACAACAAATAGCGGTTCGGGTAGATGTAAGCATTTCGGTGTTTCCGTTAAAGTGAGGTTGCTGTGGTAGCACTTAGTGCACCGTGCGGTGAGCGGGCGCTAGTTGAGGGCGTAGTAGGTGGATGCTAATTACTGAGACGCCCTTCCCGCTCATTGTTTTAGAGCAGACCATGATTGAAGTTTCGTCGGCGCGCGGAGTGATGCGTACTAACCACCAAGTAAACACCTCTCGTGTCAGAACCCCGCCGACCACTCGCGCATGACACATGCATTAACAACCGACCTAATATTTTCATAATCTAATGGCGATGTTCTGTGAAACAATGCTCAGTGTTTAGACAAACAATTATCTCTGTATCTGTTGCTGGTTAGACTGACCTCTTTAAAATCGTCTAAAATTGTTTGCTTTATATTGTTTGCTCTCGCCAGCTATATTTGGTGACCTTCATCTTAAAATATTTTTTTATATTGTTTTAGGTTACAATCGCTCAGATTTGTCGTGGTCAAGATCGAGCTCCCGGCCCTCATAATATCCACGAACCTTCCGAAGAAATGCTCCGTAAATTTGAGGCTTGGTGGAGTGCTCAAGTTACACCCCGACCGCCACCTTTTAGTCCGCGGCGTTATCCATCACCTGGTCCTCTAAACACAATAACTAAGAACCGGTCACCTTTAAACTCAATAACTGATCACATGCACCCAGCCTTGCAGACTGTCCAAAATCAATACCCTACGCCAAAAACACGAATGAGGACAAGTTTTGATCCTGAATTGGAATTACCGAAATTACAGCGCTGGTTTTCTGAGAATCAACACCCGAGCAGGCAACAAATACAACAATATGTAAGAGAATTGAACAACCTTGAATCGCGACGTGGTCGAAAACCTCTTGATGTCAATAATGTTGTTTACTGGTTTAAGAACGCACGTGCTGCTCAAAAGCGTGCTGAACTTCGAAGCATCGGTGGGTTAAGCTGTCATCTTGGTGTAAATGGATTCAATAGTAGCAGCCACAGCCCAACTAATGGTTCATTAGTGGCTGGAAGCGATAACTACACATCCCACGATCATAATTCAATCAAAAGCCCATTGCAGTTATCAGGAAGCCCTGGTCGATATCCGATGTCCGTAATGTCTGAAGATAATATGTCTAACGGAGGTTCAGATTTGGAAGATGATGTTGATTTGAATCCGGACGACAGACCAGAGAGTCCTGATGCCCCTCTATCTCTGATCACTACAAAGAAGAACGATAATAATTCTGATGAACATCAACGGGAATCACCAAAGCCACCAGACATAATTAAGGTAAATTATTTATATTTATATATAGGCATACGGCATTATAAAACTCTACATGAGACTTAATAAAATTTGGCGACGAAAACATAATGTAAAATTCAGATACTTATTTTTTTGAAATATTCCTGGGTCACACAAATATTTGTTTCTATCTGTTAATCAAAACTGATTTTACCTAATGTAAGTGTAATATTAAATCAGTAGACAATACACGCATCCTCTAATATCATAATTTTATTGTCACAGGTCCACGACATAAAACAAGAACCCAGAGATTTGAGTAAACCCGATAATCCTAACACACCACAACTGTCCCCAAATAAAAATAGCGATGATAACTCACATAACAACAAGAACAACAATAATAATAACAACATCGAAGAGGAGAATGGTATCGGAGAAGACAATGATGGATCAGACGAAGACATGATACCTGAGAGTCCCTACAATACACCTTCACCGCATCTTGATCGCTTACCATTTCCTATGGTGCCCAATCACCCAATGTTTGGGCACGGCATCATGTACATGAGCCAATATATGAGTGGATTTCCTGGTGTAGGAGCAGTTCCTGGAGAAGGAGCCAGCGGTTTGAACTTGGCACTTGCAGGCGCTTCAGATGAACGTCGCAAGCGTAACAGGACTTTCATAGATCCAGTATCAGAGGTCCCAGTTCTTGAACAGTGGTTTTCGATGAACACACATCCATCACATAACTTGATTCTGAAATATACAGAAGAGTTGAATAGGATGCCTTATAGGCAGAAATTCCCACGACTAGAGTCAAAGAACGTGCAATTTTGGTTTAAGAATCGACGAGCAAAGTGTAAGAGGCTGAAATCGTCTCTTTATGAGCCGGCATCTCCCGGCCATTATGCTCACCCTGGTCATCATCACGCTATGGCTGAAAGAAAACTTGTTTAAAATGTTTATGGGTAAGGTTGGTGCGGATACTGATACTTTGTCTTGTTAAATTAATGACTAAACGAACTTTCTCTGTATACATTAGAATGATAACTAGACTCTCAATTTATGAATAGCTCAACGCATTTCACAACCAATTCTTAGAAACCTCTCCGAAATAATAATGTATTTTTGTTGGATTCAATATTTTTCCTGACGTAAAATAGCAGAAAATTGCGAAATTTGCTGGGACGTCTTATATGAACCGTTTTAACAACATTTAGTAAGGGACAGTACCATTGATGTAAGACCATGGATATAGATGTGTTAATATTCGGGAGCTTTACTCATAGCCAATTGTACCTACTAGAACATCACAATAGAACTAAACGTGTACAGAAAAGTTCGTTTAATCATCAATAATACTCATGCTTTGTTTTTGAGAATATTTTTTCAACTTTCAGTTAGTAATTCAAACAACTACATTTCTTACTTAGAGCCGCCCGTTCTTCCCACTGTAACATGTAAAGAGCAATTTCAGCTACTTTGTAATATTTCAACATTTCTTGCTAACAGTAATCTGCAGATTACCCAGTTAATACGCTCATTATCCTATTCTGCCTTATGTCAGTAACAATATACTAATCTCGAAGACAAATTATGAGTATAATGGTGTGCAGTGCCATTGTTAGTATTTAAATGACTTTCTGACATGAAAGTGTAAGTTATCTATAAAATAGTTATTGTATTATTCAAATGACTTCATTTGTAATTCATCAGATATTAGGTAAAATAAAATAGTTTTACCCATGATGTCTGCTGTTGTAGATATTATTATGTCTGGCTTATTAGTCTAGCAATTTACTAAGCTAGAGACTTTGGGTTTGATTCTCATCCTAGGACAATTCTTTGGTGGTGATAAAACAAATTTGATGGCATGCTCCGTTCTTTTATCATCTTTCAACCAATTATGTAGATATATATTTAGAAATATGCGTATAGTTTATTTGATTGGACTGCTCGATTTGGATTCAGATGACTGAGTGAATTGTTCCAAGACAAAACTATTTACTATTATGCTTTTTGAATGAATGGTTATAATCACACTGTCAAGTCTTTAGGGCGATCGCAGGACACTGTTTACCGTGTACATAGATTTAGGTAAAAATTACAATCAAAGGACGCGCATCACAATCTGTTTGTAAGGGAATCTCAATACTACGCTGTATATAAGCAAAATTAGAAATCATTTTTGTATATTAAAATTTATAGTTATTGTATAAATTATATTATTGATGTAACGAACGTAGTGAGAGACAACGTTTCCATGTTGCTAAATTATTATTTTTGTGTCCCTCTACCGATGATACTCGTATCAAATACTTCTTTCATGAATTTTGTTTTTATTAGGAGAGCATTGTTCATTGAAACATAAAATTTTCCCAAAAACGATGTCAAAAAAAAATGTGCTAAATTAATTTACTGTAAATTATGTATTTGTTGCATTGATAACTGTAACACCTGTATTTTTTAAATTAGGTCGAAATGCAAAAATAAAATTAAAGCTCTAGTTATGATGATCTGTTATTTATTGATATAATGATAATGATAAATATAGCTAAGTACTTTTAGTAACATTTAATTTGTCAAAATATACTTTATTGTTAAAAAGTACACATAATTTAGTACATTTTTAGGGTTTCGTAGCCAAATGGCAAAAACGGAACCCTTATAGATTCGTCATGTCTGTCTGTCTGTCTGTCTGTCTGTCTGTCTGTCTGTCTGTCCGTCCGTGTGTCACAGCCACTTTTCTCCGAACCTATAAGGCCTATGCTATTGAAACTTGGTAAGTAGATGTATTCTGTGAACCGCATTAAGATTCTTATATAAAACTAGAAAAAAAGCAATAAATTTTGGGGGTCCCCATACTCAGAACTGAAACTTAAAATTTTTTTTTTCGTCAAATCCATACGTGTGGGGTATCTATGGATAGGTCTTCAAAAATGCTATTGAGGTTTCTAACATCATTTTTTTCTAAAGTAAATAGTTTGCGCAAGAGACACTTCCAAAGTGGAAAAATGTGTGTCCCCCCCTCTAACTTCTAAACTAACAGACTGATAAATCTAAAAAGAATATATGATGTACATTGCCATAAAAACTACCAGCGAAAATTATTTCGAAGGAGACAGAGCTGGTAGTTTTTTTTTAATACGCCGTAAACCGCAATTTTCGGTTAGAAAAATCACTACCACTGGGAAACATCAATCAAAGTTACAACGAACTATAAGAACTTTTATATTATGTTACTTGCTGCTACGAAACCCTTCATGGGCGAGTCTAACTCGCACTTGGCCGGTTTTTTTTTTGTATGTACTGTAATGTCGAATTCAATTTTTGCAGAAAATCTACTTTCCTGTCAATAAATGTAAAAATTTAACGGAATTTTTGACGTCAGTAATTTTTGAAATGGGAGTAATAGAGGTAGTTTGCTGTTGCTCTATTTTAGCCACTAATTTTAATCCATTGTTTTCTTTAAACATTTATTTATTACGCAGTAAAACTTGTCGTCACAACAGTACATACGTCACAAAGTGTTAAGCCCGTCATATATTTAGAGAGCTCGAATTTTGAATATCTTTCTATGACAGGGGTGCATAGACCTGAAAATCACTAGACACACTTTTCCATGTGAACATAGGCTAAAATAATTTATTTAAAGCTGACGATATACGTCAAACAAGTCGGTAAAATAAAATTCGGTCGGAGAATAGCTTAAAGCCGTTCCCCCTCCTGGTGCATTCAATAATGCGTCTTAATATATTCCAGATAAAATACTACTCATAGATATCTTAGTTATAAGTACGTTTTAATTATGCAGTGAATCAGAATATTACCCATGATAGATATAAAGTCACAAAATTCGACCTCTCTATAATACCATATGATACAGAAAGCTCAGCTTATGACGGGCATTAATAAAAAACTTCGTATAATATGAAATGGAATAATAGAGTCGCATATCAATACGAACTATGGTTTGGATATAGTAGGAATATAATCTAAAAGTAATTTTAATTTTAAATTAATTTCAAGGGTGCCTGTACCTAAATTATAAACTCAGAGCTATTAGTAAATATATACATTTAAAATTGGTCTGACTCCATTTACCTACATGTAGATAAATATGTGGTCGACAGACAGGTTAACCGGGATGCGGGGTCCAACTATCTTTTATGGACCCCCAATGGTTCGGATCCTTCTCGCGGCCAAGGCGAGAGCTCGATGGGTTGCTCGGTAAAGTGAGCGATCTACCGGTCGTGGTTAGCAACATGGCTAGAAGTCAACAGTCGCCATTGGCGAGGTGACGATGGCGGCAAAGCACTGCACGGTGGAGCAAAAGCGCAATGGAAACGCTCCATATCAGGGCCGCCGTGGTCGCGAGAAGCCCCCACACGTACTGCCCGTACAGTTCTTGACCATGGGACCTCGTTCACCGAGGGTCAAATAGCACGGGCACCCAACATCCAGTGGTGTCCATTAGAGGCTGTCCGTACCGACTTCTACCTACCTCCTCTGCATATAGAGGGGCGCTCGAGAGTGATGAAGGTGCGGGATTGGTACTGCAGCTCCTTCGGGAGTTCTGAGGATCTCTGATATATCCTGCGACCCGGTTAAGGATGAGGTGGAACACCGCGGTGATTTAGTGGATAGGGCCGGTAGGAGACCCGCTCTCTCTTGGCAAGGATGATGCCTATGTTCCCCGCGCTACAATTTTTTTTTAACCTTTGTGTTCCGACTACATATTTATGTATGCAATGTTATATACTTGTAATATTTTTTCATATATAATCAGAAATTGAGTCATAGTATTAATGATATTGCACATAGAATTATAAATGCTGGAATGGAATTGTTCGGCCGCAGTTCGACAGTCGTTACGCACATTCCTTTGTAGATATTTAGATACTCCTTTGTTAAATATAGCTGTAAATAATTTTATTTTCCTAAATCCAAAGATCGGTTAGTGATATAGTATGTCACATTGTATCTATTCTTTAAATTAGTTCGCTTCGTTGTTGGGCTATGCTTCTTCTTCACACGTTCTACGAGGCAGTTATAAGAAACGGCTGCAAAACGTCATTATTACAACTTACATTCATAAGTACAACCCTTTTAAATAGATACTTCGAGTTCGCCCTTGTATAGTTTCGTAGCATCACTACAGTCTACGGGTAAGTATTCGAGTTAAGAGTTAACATAGAAATTTTGACCTTCCAGTTTCAAATCATTTTAATCCCTTGGGCATTTTACTATAATCTGTGTAGAAAATATCTATATAACTTTACTTTAACATGAATTGAGCAGGTGAAAATCTTATTGTACAGTATTTACGCATTTATAGATTGAGGCTGTTTTGTCAATTTGTTTTGTAGTTTTAGATGCAACATAGTTAGTTATAAATACACGGTTTGTTTTGTTATTCCAATGTTATGCTTGTTTTTGTGAAGCAGTGATGAAATTTCCAAATAATGTAAATATTTTATTAATGTTACATAAGTTTTATTGTAAAACTGTGTCACTAGGCTCACATGAACAATTAAAGCATTTACCACTAGATAACGAAGATATTGGCTAAATGTTTATTCCATTCAATTATGTAAACGGAAGTTTAATTGAATATAATATGAAAAGATACTATGATTGTTTTATTTATTTGTAGTGTAAGTTGGGAGTCGTCTAAAGGTGGCACCAAATGCTAGATATATCTATATATATATAAAAAATCAATGCCACTTTTCGTTGTAATTTTATAGCTCAAGAACGGGCTCACCTATCCAAACCAAATGTTTAGGCTTTGTTCCGACTATTTAGTGGATGGTTTATGTGAAGTTTGCACAAAATCGGTCGAGTAGTTCTTCATTTATCACGAAAACGAAGTTGCGCGGGTCAGCTATTAAGTATATAAAAATCAATGCCACTTTTCGTTGTAATTTTATAACTCAAGAACGGGTACAGCTATCCACACCAAATGTTGAGGCTTCGTTCGGACTATTTAGTAGATGGTTTATGTGAAGTTTGCACAAAATCGGTCGAGCGGTTCTTAATTTTTTATCACGCAAACGAAGTTGCGCGGGTCAGTTAGTAACCTTTAAAAGTGGCCAAAACCATTATTACATTAGAAGGCATTATGATAAGTGATCTCTAGGCAACGTAATCAGAAGCTACGTATTGCGATAAATAAATAAATATTTGTGGACATTTTCGTTTAACATCACCTAGCTCAAATTAAGCTAATAAAAGCTTGAGCTATGGGATGTAGACGACTGATATACATACTTATATGTTTCTAAATACATACATATTATACATAGGAAACACAAACTTCGATGCAAACATTTGTAGTTCACACAAATATTTGGACCGACCCGGGAATCGAACACGGGACCTTACCGCGGCACCGAATGTACCACCGAGGCAGGCATTTTTATTCAGTAATAGGTCAGGAATGGATAAACCTTCATTTTCAGGACAAAAGACAAGCTCAAGGTGACGACAACTCATGAAATTGCTACCTAGTTACGTAAGTAGCAGTTTTTAACTTTGATCAAGGGTGGGTAATGTTGATGGAAGATCGACTCTTCCATCAACAGACGTGACCTTCTACTGGGTCTTCATCTTCTTCTCTGAAATGAATGACCCTCCGCTTCTCCTTCTAGGTCGCCGGCAAAGGATTATTGTAATCGGTAGATAAAGCTTCAATATGACGCAGGATTATAGAGTCACATGGGACTCTGCCGAGATTTTCGAGGTTTATTGAGCCTTACCTGTATAGGCGCATCTGCTGACAAACGATGGCCAAAAGTAGGAGAACTTGAAACGAAACCCTGTCCTACCTACTAACTCGTAAGACCAGCGTTGTAAAGTAACACCCCCCTTCAATTGAAACTGGTAGATAAAACATCCCTACTTAATATTATGAATGCGAAAGTAACTCTGCATGTCTGTCTGTTACGTTTTCACGCCTTAACCGCTGAACCGATTTTGAAGAAATTTGGTATAGTGAGTCTAAGGGAATGACATAGGCTACTTTTTAACTGACTGCACAAAAGGAGGGTAATGATTTTACGCGACAATGACTTCCACGCGGATGAAGCCGCAGGGAACAGCTAGTAGGCAATAAATGAAAGTGTTCGGTACTGACTTGACTGATTAGGTTGGTGATGTCGTGGAAATACCATTAAAGTGGTGATGATCATCAAAATTTAAATAGCATAGAACTATTTCAGTCACATTGTTTTGAACAAATCTAGTACCTAGTACAAAAACTTCTGCCACGAAGAAATTTATTTCACATAGGCATTTACAGATGCTGTTGTAAAACGTCCAGAATATAAATCAAAATCTACCACCAGTTCACAACGCGACCCACCTGAGAAGAACTGGCAAGAAACTCAGCAGGTTATTCTTTTTAGAGCTCTATTTACAAAATGAATCTGAAATGGTCAGGATGGCTTATTACACTCATTTTTCGAAACCTGTCAAGTGGCTAACGCTATTATCTTACGGACACCCAGGACCAATGACTTATTATGCGTCCTGAAGTACGGAAACGCTTCAAAACCAAAAGGCAAAAAAGTTCACTCTTCTAAGTTCAGACCTTTTTTTTTAACGTGAGGGAAAATCCGTCATGGATGCTATGCCGGACTCCTACCGGCTAAAAAACCTCACGTAACGCCCAACAGCCTATGGTTGGGAGCCCCGGGTAAGCCGTCGGAAGGATTTCCCAGGACTCCCAACAGACCCACGACTACCACTGCTGCCTCGCCTAGGGGGTAGTTCGGGTGCTATCCCGCGTCTTTGGGGGGTTTCGGGTGTGATCCAGCTTCTAAGGGGGGCGTGTGCGTCAATCCTTCACGTCACGCTGCCATCAGAGCCTGCGAGTTCAGATCATTACTCAAGATGATTAAAATGCAGTGATTGCTTCTAAGTTCATTCCACTATCCTATTTAATTCCATTATTCCGTCCATATCGTCTTATCATTACCCTCCTGCAGAAAAAGGCATCAGGTTTCTGTATCTATAGCCGTGTATAATCTAATCTTACACATCTATTTATAGGCAACATGTTATCAAGGTACTCATCATTCATAAACCGGGTACCCGCGCCCCAATAAAATGCATACGTTTAATAACAGTAGTTGGATTAATAGCTTAATCTATAAGTGATGCTTATCAATGATAACGTGAAATCGCTTCAATATGATAACATAATTAGATATCAAATGAATACACCTGTCATAGGTACGTTCTAGGTACGTACTTAGAATCCGTTATTTGAACTACTGGTCCACGCCGATTTCGTACGGAAACAATTTATACAAATGTGCCTACCTACCTCACTGAATTTATACGTCGTAATAGATAATTCTTTTTCTTTTACATATACCACCGCAGACAAGCATACGAGATACGTCTGTTGGGAGTCCTGGGACATCCTTCCGAGGGCTTACCCGGTGCTCACAGGCTGTTGGGCGTTACGTGAGGTTTTTTTAGTCGGTAGGAGTCTGGCATAACATTCATGAGGATTTTCCCTTACGTAAAAAAAAAGCATGCGAGATACGACCCACCTGATTGAAAGAGGTCACCCTTAGATTATTTTGTAATCTCTTAGTAAGAGAGTGTATGTTCTAAGAGGTCATCGTCAACCCATGGATGTTTCTACCCTGTAAAATGTAGTGTAAGCTCTTTCTGAGACCCTGGAACGTTAATCCGAAACTCGTTTGTTCGAATAATCTGTTGACAGAATCATTTTTGGCAGATATCTCCTTTCATAGAAAGCACGGTTGGCAGAAATCACTACTCGTAGAAAGCACTGTTCGCTGAAGAATCCTTTCATAGAAAGCACGGTTGGCAGAAATCACTATTCGTAGAAAGCACGGTTCGCCGAAGTATTGATTGATAGAATCATTGTTGGACAGATGTCATGGTTGTTCGAAAGCACTGTAGGCAGAAACCTCTATACATAGATAACACGGTTCGCCGAATTAATTGTTAATAGAATCATTATTCATAGAAGCCTTGGTTCATAGAAAGCACGGTTGGCAGAATCCTCTGTACATAGATAAAACTTCGTTCCGAAAGCTTTTTGATAGAAACCACTTTTTCCAGATACATCGAGTCACAGAAAGCTCGTTACAAAGAATAATCTAAAACTCGAGCTGAAACCATGGGATCGATTATAATAAATGTAAACAGATCAAATAAAGAAAACGAGCCACGGCAGACTGTCGGCGCAGAGGCGTTAGTCATTCCTTCCTTTACTGTTTCTTAATTTAGGCTAGATGATGTGTGAAAATGTCCACAAATATTGTCCTGGGACATCCTTCCGAGGGCTTACCCGGGGCTCACAACCATAGGCTGTTGGGCGTTAAGTGAAGTTTTTTAGTCCGTAGGAGTCCTCCTACACATTTAGAAAAACCTCACGCATAACATCCATGAGAATTTTCCGTCACGTAAAAAAATGTCCACAAATATTTAAAATAAATTAAATATTTGTGGACATTCACACACAACATCATCAAGCCAAATAAAGCTTTTGCTATGGGATCTAGAACGATGATGTACATACTTATATATTTCTAAATCCATACATATTTGGGGGCACGGCAGTGCCCCTAAGCCAAGGCGAGCGCGAAGCAAACACTGCCGTACCATCCTTTACTGGAACCATTTCGCCGCATTTTCAGGCCCCTATTTGAGAACCTCTGGATAAGACCAGAACGCAGAAATTTTCGTCATCCAGTAAGCTATAATCACATGTTTAAAATCCAAAATTTCAAGTCTGTAGGTTATTTAGTTCCGAAGTTAAGCGAAAGCAAAGTTTCGCATCTAGACACTCATTCACTCATGATCATCATAATAGAACTAGTACTTTCCATAAACTCAGAGAGCTGAAATTTGGTACAGAGTTAGGGTTTAATGACCACATAAAGGGAAAACTATAAAAAAATGGGATAATCGAAGATCTGGAGTACCTGGTGGCAAAGTGGGACACATCTTCTAATTTAAGCTAGCCTATAGCGTTCTTCTGCTGGGCGAATGCCACCCCTTCTGCTTTTAATACCCATATAAATAAAATTAAAGGAAAACTCTAGATAAGACTAGACTGGCTTTTATACTTATACTTACAAGTTTACAAGAAGAAATAGTCGAACGATTATCTTTATTCTACTCGATAATTAAATTAACAAATTACACTAAAATATTAATTTCGATCGCTCAAAATTTGGTCAAAATATAATGCATGAACGCGAATGGGCAATACAAAAAACTGTTGCTACCGTACAAGAATCAGAGCCGGAAAAAAAGAAAAGAAAGATTTGTAATAATTAAAAAACTACTCCTAAAAAGAAAAAAACTGCGTCAAATAAGAAAATCTAATAAAATAAATTTAATCAATATGCCCACGTTTCTACAAAAAGAAGTGAAATCCCACAAAAAAACATTCTGTAAAGAACTAGCCAAGTCTCGATGGCTTGTTTATCTCTAAAAAGTAATGAAATCTAGACAAAGTCGTGCCAAGTCTAAGGTTCCTTATTGTGATTTCTGTATTTTTATAGTTAATGTTGTGTGACTTGGCCGTTGAAGGGTACACAAAGGTACAACACCAGGTGCTCCATGACACCATTTTACCAATCTGTCGCCAGAACCGCTACCCATTGACGATGGAAAATTGCCACTTGGATAACGTTGAATTAATAACCAGTCAATTATAGGCTTGATAAAGCTGCGTATTTCAATAATACTTGTGTATGCCTTATTATGCCTGAAACAAACAGTATAAAAAGATATTTCTAATACAGACGGACTTCTAATAAATAATTGATAGAAGTCCGTCTGTACGTCTATTTTATGTTAGATCGGTGGTCGATTTGACACTCCAAAAAGAGGAGAGCAGAAGTCAGCATTGTCAATGCTGAATTCATGTGTTGCACAAAGAAAAACAGCCTAAAATGAGACACTAGCGTCAAATTACCAATACCAGTATGGGCTATTATCTCGCTTAACAAACATAGGTAGTTACAACAGATATAACATTACGTGTAAACAAAATTGACTTGTACACACTACCGCATAAAGAATGTTCAACGGCCAAGTCACACAACATTAACTATAAAAATAAAGAAATCACAGTAAGGAACCTTAGACTTGGCACGACTTTGTCTAGATTTCATTACTTTTTAGAGATAAACAAGCAGCTCCATCGAGACTTGGCTAGTTCTTTACAGAATGTTTTTTGTGGGATTATACATACAAAACACCCAAACATTTATGCATCACACAAATATTTGGACCGATCCGGGAATCGAACCCAGGACCTCCAACGCCGCAGGCGGTATCCTCAGCGACTACACCGCAGAGGCAGTCAAAAAAAAAAAGAATATCAAATCTTTCCTTGCATAATAATTATAAATTACTATTTATCTACTAGGTTATGTTATTAGCTATTTCGGAAGCGAACGAACTAAGCCCCTACCTATCGCCGTCTAGCGTCGAACGCTTGCCCTGAGTAACGAAGTTTATTTTCTTCTGAGACAAATACATATTATCTACGTTGTTATAATGACATCAAGCAAATCTGGTAAGTAATTGAGGACTTATTGAAAACGACACCTGTACTATTCCACAATATTTATTATTATAAACCTGCCGGTTTCGCTTCACAGAATTTTCAAAGGTCTAGATGTAAGGACAAGGTAGTACTCAATATGTGCAGCAAGTTCTACCAAGTGCCGTGAACCTACTAATAGAAGAGGCAACAAACGTTACACTAGTTCTGTACGCAGAACGTATTTTAATTTTACTGATATTTTGTGCACTCGCATGCTTACACTTGAGAAGTCATTGATACTTGCTTCGTATGTAGCCAAGTAAGCCAAGTTATTGTGTAGCTTAGTATAGTGCGATATCTCCATCTAAAGATTAATGAAAATTATATATATATATAAAATTCTCGTGTCACAGTTTTCGTTGCCATACTCCTCCGAAACGGCTTGACCGATTCTCATGAAATTTTGTGAGCATATTGAGTAGGTCTGAGAATCGGCCAACATCTATTTTTCATACCCCTAAGTGACCGGGAACAACATTCCACGCGGGCGGAGCCGCGGGCAGCAGCTAGTAGTCTATAAAGGGAAAAATGGTTCAAAGGTTTTTGCAAATATATTGTAGTTTCATGAAACAATTCAAAAATACGAGTAAAACTAAATATAACATAGTACCTACACAGTAGAACTTAACGTATAACAAACTAAACCTATGAAGCTATACAGGCTTATCTATGAAACGGAATCCTCATCACATAGTATCATCAACCGATCAATCGGGTAGTTCTCATTGTCACAATAACATGTGTCAATACTAATAGTTATCTGTTGGTTTGGCTGCGGAAGCGGTCGGCGCGGGGACCCAAATCACCTGTCAAACTTGCAAGTCTTCGTGTAATCGCCGGTGCTATCTGCAGACGTCTTTGTCGAGACTTCGATCTTTGGTGAATGACCGGCTGGCTCTGTTTCGGGTTTCGTACAACATCAGAACAGCGTTCTACGTCCCGAAGTTTGAGACGAATATTTTGTCTGTAGGCATTTCAGATTATGTTTATTTTTTTATCATCTTTGTCATAATATTCTTTCACTATCAATTACCTATACAAGTAAAAAATTAGTTTGATAATTTTTTTATTGGAATTCATCGAGTGTCACTCATATATTTAGTACTTTTCACTAGTCTAACTCGTAATTTCATTTTTCTGCCAATTCAAGAACTTAGTTCTTGAATATTTCATTTTTTTAAGGACACGGGCCCATTGAAACGTGAGACACAACCATATTTTCATTGCTAAAACAGATATTTTTCGACAGATAAGAGATATAGCTCGTTTTTTTTTAAATTAAAGTTCAGTGCCTTTAAATTTATCGATATGTCAATAAAATAGCATGCTATAACATTTTCATCAGGCACTTTATGAATCCCTTGGTACTTATTGGAAAAAAATCAAAGTTCTCTACTAACTGAAAACTACTGAAAACTTTGTACCTTTCAGTTAGTTTAAGAACAAATAAAATATTTTTTAAATAGGTAGGTATACTTAATAAGATTTTATTTGCTCTTAAATTATTTGGCTTATTAAGGTACCTACCAGATAAATAGAGTACGTCCCTACTAATATATTCGTGTTGATATGATCTCTGGAGTGCAAGAGGCAAGAGTGTAGGTACTAGACCGTTCAAACGTGGAACGAAACGGATTATACCAATTAGAGAGATTTGAGTTCATTCGCGGAATCGTTCTTTGATCGTAGTTACTCACTCTCCGCCATTCTTATCCATTCTTTAGAGAATTTTGCTTTTGAACACCATCTTAATTATTTGTATCTCATTATGAAAATATTTAACTTTCAAAGTACTTATTAATGGTAGGTATTTATCTTAAATTTTTTGATGAGCTTGTGTTACTTTTTAAATGACGGACTAAGTAAAATCTGTTTGATGCTTACGTGTAAATTGCTATGAATATTTTAACAGGCAGTTATTAATGTATCTCTTCTCTTCTCTACAATTATAAAATTGTAATTTCAATTTCAATTTATTTATTAATTGCTACGTAACGTAAAAATAGCAGTAACGGTATATTAAAGTATAATTTTAAAAAAAGGACTAATCGACTAATTTAGGACTTCTGAGTCCACATCTATATTTTTTTTTTCGTGTCTGTTTGTTTGTTTATTTGTTTTCCAAATGTAACTATGAGGATTTGGTGGACTTAAATATATTTGTTTCATCAAAATCGGTTGAGCGTGTATTGATCGTGAGTTGTTTTTATTAGATTTTAACATCCGCCCAACACTTGGCAAAACTATTGTAATTCTCCAACGATTGGATTTTTTTGTGACGCCTATAAAGTGCTGCCTTTAATCGTATACACCTAATTACGTCTACAGTGTACCAATCAGGGTAACTATACCTTTCGTTTTTTTTTTCTTTTTTTATATTTAGCTCGCCAAATTGACGTCGTCACCAGCCTGATGGAAAGCCGTGGCGCATCTAGCGATTGGGGACCACCTCTGACAGTGGTCCTCAAGTTGGCGGCCCTGTGATGTGCCTCTTCACGCTCCGCTTGAAGAACCCGGGAGTAAGATGAGGGAAACACATGTGTCGTTCCGCTTATCATATTTTTTTTGTGGTACACGGGCACTTAATATGCTGTCAAATATGGTATATTAAGCTGTTTAAGGCATCCTCTGGATCTTTTTAGTTAACAAAACTCTCCAATCAGCTGACGCTATCATTGAGTATAGGGAATAGAAATCTGATTTCGCATAGTTCCAATGTGGAGTGTATTCAAAACTGGCGCAGACGGCAGGAGCGGCAGCGGGTATCAATTAGAAATGATAATACAGCTTGACCTATGATTTACTAGAAGCCTTATGCATTGGACAGATCAAAGTCGTTTGGTTATTAGTTAAAATCATCTTGAAAACGAAGTCGCGGAAAAAATTTAGGTAGTACACCATAAAATCCAAATGATCCATTGTCTACAAAATACGCTTATAAACTTGAGCTATGGGATCAAAACAACTGATGAACTGATAAACATATGAATCTTCCGAAGAGTCGGTATTCGTTATGCTCATAATTTTACTCGTATTTTTAAATAAAACAGTAATTAAAAATTATATGTAACGTTCACGTTTATATTAACTGTACCTAATAAGGTTTAATCTAAACAAATTAGAGCACCAGGGTTCCGCATTTATGTTAGTTAACTAAATTTAATTATAAGATTATTTTTTATCATATTTCAGAATTTAAAAACTCGTTTTAAGGATAAGGTTTTGTAAGTATATTAAAATCCGAGGGCTTACCCGGGGCTCTGAACCGTAGGCTGTTAGGTAGGATACGTGTGATATCTTTTAGTCGGTAAGAGCCTCCATGTAGGATTTTTTTGGCTTGAATATTAACTCCCCTTAATCCTCCCCCCCCCCCCCCCAATTTCTTATGATTTTAGTATTTGTTGTCATAGCAATAACAGAAATACATCATCCGTAAAAAAACAGCTCTCAAGCTATCACCGTTTTTGAGATACAGCCTTATGACGGACAGACAGACAGAGAGACGGACCCTTTGGGTACGGAACCCTAATAACGTAAAGTAATTCATACATGTTGTTGTATTCCTGTATAAAAACACTGACCGCAGTATATGCATAAATTAGTACGTTGGTAACGATACCCAATAACATTTCCCCCTCTCCAAACATCATCCAACGAGCCTACAAAATTACCTGAAAATATTAAATAAGTACTCTTTGAAAAAACTCAACAAAACTGTATTTGTATTAATAATATTCCCTTTCTAAATTACAAGTAATGCTCAGATTACTCGATACAGTTATTAAGCTCGGTGCACACCGTCTGACATCTAAGCGGCGACCCGATACGAAACAATAAAACTCGTAAGCCCTGTAGCAGAAGATTTACTAGAGCTACGTAAGACACTGTAACAGCCTTGTCCGTACTCCACTGCAGCGATTAATTACAGGCTATTTTCTTTAGATTGTGTAAGTACAGAAAAGGGAGGGTCTAGACGAAAAAATGTGTAGATAAGTTAAGTTTAAGGGGTACAAGGGTCAAGATCTCAAAAGCATAAGTGAAGCTCACCTAAAACCTCCACACATTGGTGCACTTATATTAGTATATAAGTGCACCAATGTGTTACGTGAGGTTTTTTAGTCGGTAGGAGTCCGGCATAGCATCCATGAGGATTTTCCCTCACGTTAAAAAAAAGCACACAGCACTAGAACCTCGGAGCGTGTCCGGCCGTAGTCATTTCTCTCATCGGAGCGACCTATGGTCTCCAGAGAGAGCAAGTGGGGCGCCACAGCGTCTTTCGGAAGAGAAGTCTCTCACTCGAGTTACGCAACATTCGGCGTGGATACTGCAGACTTGTTTTAGCCCAAGACTTTTGACCTCGATGACTGGAGCTCTGAGTACGGCCGAGGAGTTGTTTGCCGTCCTTGTAGAATCTGGTCTAAGACGCTCTACACTCGCCTCACGCCCCAAGAAGCTGGATAACACTCGAACCCGAAAAAGCTGGATACCACCTGAAATGTCAGTAGGTAAGTGGATGTAGAGAGTAGTGGCAGTGCATGAGCGCAGTAAGAATGCAAATAAATGAATATTATACATTCACACACAACTTCATCTAGCCGACTATCTATCACTACCGACTACGCCACAGAGGCAGTTAAAATAGAATATGCTCTGAATAATATCTTATGAGGCTTTTATAAAGTTGTAGGTATAATAAAATAAAAACCAAAACTTGATTCGAGGGGATCCCTGTCCTGCGCCAGTCAGGCTTTAGTTATGATATAACAAGGAGACAGCTAAACCAGGGCTTATAGTAGATTTTATTAATTGACATGATATTTTTGCCCACAATGTTCACGAGAAATGTATAAGCGCAGAGTTGGATTTCAGGATTTAGTTGAATGTTGAACTGTTGTTATTTTACTAACGAAAATGGAAGTATTGCAGGTTTTTCATAAGTGATGTTACAACATCCACGACATATAAACGAAAGAGAGAGATTTTAGTATAATAGATAGCTTGAAAACAACTTTTTATCTCACTAAAGCATTAAGTGCCGGTTACGACGAAAAAAATTCACAGTCATCCTGATTGTAAGTATAATACTCGTATTTTGATGTGGCTACCTGCCTTTAGAGCAGGAAAATCCCATTCTGAAGCCAGCCAGCTTTGACAACCTTGTGGAGCCTTAAGACAGCCATTTAAAACAATTTGTTAAATAAAATAAACTAGCTGTTTCCCGCGGCTTCGACCGCATAGAACTCGTTATCGCGTAAGAGTCGTTATATCGTAAAATAATAACCCTCCTTATGCGCAGTCGGTTAAATAGTAGCCTATGTCCTTACCAGGGCCTCGAACTATCCTTTTTTTTTTTTTTTTTTTTTTTTTTTTTTTTTAACGTGAGGGAAAATCCTCCTAGGATGCTATGCCGGACTCTTACCGACTAAAAAACCTCACGTAACGCCCAACAGCCTATGGTTGAGAGCCCCGGGTAAGCCCTCAGGAAGGATGTCCCGTGACTCCCAACAGACCTACGGCCGCCAATGCGGCCTCGCCCAGGGGGTGGTTCGGGTGCAATCCCGCGTCTATGGGGGGGTTTCGGGTGTGACCCCGCTTCTAAGGGGGGGGGGCGTGCGTGAGTGCTCACGTCACGCTGCCGTCATGGGCCTGCTTCTGTAAGGACGGTGAGCGGCCCTCTCATCGTCCTCAGACCCCCGGTCATGGAGGCCGATAGTCCTCGGCGAAGACACGTCGGCGGCGCCCAGGGCGCCGACTGCGGAACTCGGGTGGGAGAGTTCTCTCCCGCACCCGGCCCGCCGCCTCCTTTGCGAGCATGACCTGCTCGCAGAAAGAGGCGGCGCAGTCCCACTTACTCCCGCTGGAGAGCATGGCTCGCACCATGGCCTCAAGCGAGAGAGTGTCCACGCCCAGACCCACTACGAGGACCTGTCGCTGTTGTGCCCACGCCGTGCACTCCACCAGCGTGTGGAGCGCCGTGTCATCGCTGCGGTCCTCGCAGTGCTGACACTCGGCCGTGGTTTCCCGGTGTTTTCGCCACAGATACCTACCGAAGCTACCGTGCCCGGCAAGCATCTGTGTCAACCGGTAGGAGAGAGCACCGTGTCTTCTCTCCAGCCACTCCCTCGAACTATCCTTATACCAAATTTCATCTCAATCGCTCTAGCTGTTTAGGCGTGAAAGCGTAATAGACAGACAGACAGACAGACAGAGTTACTTTCGCATTTATAATATTAGTAGAGATTAGTAGGGATAGTGGGGATGAATAATTACGAGTACATACAATCACAATCATTCGATTACTTCTTTACATATCTTGTCCAAAAGTAATTGTGTCATGTCAGTCTGATGACAACTAGCACTGTTTCTTTTCTAACCACTAGCCCAAACGACTTCCTTTAATATACTTCTATGCCTGTTGCCAAAAGCTGATATACAGAGAATGTATTAGATAATCGGATTACGTTGACAAACAACTTAAACTTACTGTCTTTATTAAAGCAAGTATGAGATTGCACGGCCATAACTCAGGTTAATCCTACATCTTAGGTTGAAGCCACCCCGGATATGTATCACTCATTTTCTCAACCTCTCGTACATATCTGTGTGTTCATATTTGAAGAACGTTTTCATGAAATAGACCATATTTTTATTATTCGACGAACATTTTAGTTACTCGGTACTTAATTTTTCGTAAATAAAATGCAAGTACACTATTATATTAAGTAGATATATATTAAATACAGGAAGCAGTAACTTTTTGTATTGATACAAAACAAAGTTCATTCCTACGCCTGTTTCTCCTTCTGAAGATGGTATAGTGCCTTAACTATATACCAGAAAATCTGTTGCATTTTAACAATCTTCGAGGGTGTACTGTCCTCGATTCCCCTGTCCATACCCATGAAGAGGCACGTGGGATGAGCAATAACGAGTACCTGCTGACCTATGAATGAGGTGATGACGCAGGTGCCTTGAGGATGGAAGGTCAGGTGGTATTTGCTCAAAACGGCACTGAAAGTAAAATACCAAACCATAAATGCTTCTAAAAGCTAATAAAAACTGACCTAGTCTTAAAATCCAGGTAGGGTTGGAAGCTGGGAATATTCCAAGATGAAGAGAGAGTCGTTAAAGGAGCTCCCCATGATAAACAAGTCGAGAAATCAGACATCCTTTTATTATTGTTCTTACCATTATACACAGAAAGAGCACAGGTGACTAAATAGTTACTACGTAACTACGTGCTAGTTACTACGTAACTAGTTACTACATAACTAGTTACTACGTAATACGTGGAAAGAGCTACAATTGAACCGACTTCAAACAAAGGAGGTTTCTCAATTCGACCGTATATAATTTCTTTTCTTAGAACCTTTCATTAGCAGCTTTTAGTATTAAATAGTTATTAACAGTTTTCAATGATTACAATTGGATTCTTGACACATAAAAAATATCGACATACAGACCAAATCACAAAACCTTTACCTATTGAAGAGATAAGTCTAATACAGAGAATGTCACAGAAATGCTACATCGTCTCAAACTCTGTACATGCCTCATTTTTCCAGCGGTGAAGCTCGGCCGTCGCGGTTGGTGTAATCTCAAATCTCCCGCCGCCAATTTATTTTCATTAGCGATCATCCTCGGTTAATTTTATTCCCTACTTACCCCGCCAAGGATCGGAGACTACGTTAAATAAGTATGGAGTTGGCTCTGGTATTTTATTTGGCTTTTGTGTTATTGAAATATCTGTTCATGTACTTCTATTGCAAATATCGATTTATATTCGTATATACTCTCACAGTGACTGCTTTACTTCTGAATAACTACTCTCAGAAATTATGCTCTCAGAGAGATATCGTGTCAGAGATTAACTATTTTGGTATCTGGCTTTATCATACTAAAATACTAAATGATATAAATATTTATATTATCCATACTTATTATAATAAATCTGTAGAAGTGAAAATTCTGTACATTCAAAATATCAAAAATATAAATAGCAGGGGGTGTTACTAGACCGACACCGAAACCAAATATGTGATTAAAAAATTTTTAAGCTATTGCATAGCTTCTATCGCGGGCCTTGCGTGGAGACCGAATCCAGAAATTGTGTCACGAAAACGAATCACACTCTCGGCTACCTTCGGCCACGTTCGTGTATCTCGTCATCTCGTCTCGCACTTCATAAATTTTTTGATTACGTCAGTTATGAACTCTGCAGTCGTTATAATATTATGTCAAATAATCCAAAAATTGATGCTTGTACCCAGAATCGATCTTGCGCCTTCTGCGTACCGATCCGCGTCTTAACCACTCGACCAAAGTTGAATTAAGAGTTCTGGTCGAATTTAGAGTTCTTAATGTGAAATGACAATTTCGATGCTGTCAATTACATAAGGTGCTGTCAATTTACTTCGTCTAAATAAAAATTCGACTATTGGTGTATTCATCATCTATGTACAACAGTGAACTGTACTCGTATAATTTGTGTAAAAAGTGTTTTAAATATGAATGAACAAAGTGCATTTATTAATGAAGAAAGTCACGAAAAATAGTGAAAGAAAATGAGTGAGTACCTACTCTATATACATACATTTTATTATTATTATCACCAATGCAGTAGGTATTATATTTTTGTTTTGTTAATTTATATATAATACTGCTATAAAGATAACCTAACGCGGGAGTACGTTCCCATGGGAAGCGGGAAGAAAATTTCACGCTGACGTAGCCGCGAGCGCCATCTATCCCATACCTATGTACTTTAAACGTGTCATAAAAGTCACAACAATACCATACATGCATATTTCAAAGAATGTCTATTATTACCATAGAATTTGTAAAAAATAGTTTTTAAGTAGATAAGAAGAAACCTATTGTTTTATCTTTTAACTAGCTGACCCTCGCAACTTTGTTTACGTCACACAAGGTCTATGAAATTAGAGGTATTTATTAATCATACTCATCAAGTAGCGTGTGAATCTGCCCTGTTTGCTTAATCAAAATAGAGCTTAATGGTTAAAGCTATTCCTCAGTATAGGATTTTCCTCAGTATAAACAATTTACATACAAACACCGGCGTGTTAGAATTTTATTACATGTATCAATGTAGTAGACGTAACGTGTATAAAATGACATCAATCAAATGTCATCAATATTCTGAAAAAGAAATTAAAAATAGAGTTCACAAACTCTTTTGAAAATACATACTGTACCTACCTTAGAGGATCGTTATGAAGATAACAGGATAGTTAACAACCATCCATAGAAAATAGATGGTATAATGCTGAATACCGCAAAGAACAATCGGCGCGGCATTGAATGGGGCCTATACTGATATCCTGGAGGATTTAAATGATGCCGATGTCCTGTGCCTGCTGAGGCACACACACGCCGTCATGCATGTCTGCAGGACAACGTGCAGGACAACGAGCAGGATGAGGCAGCAAATGGCTGGACTGAAATTAAAATCGACAGACGCAAGAGATGTGGTGGAGGCACTAATTCACGTACCTCGGGAGTGTCGTGTCAGAAACTGATGGGATAAAAGAGTACCCTACATCATTTCGAGTCTCGCCAAGGCCAGAACAACCTTTACACAGCTGCGCCCCGTAGGCAGTTGCGAAAATGGACACGAAGAGTGAAACTCAAAACAAAGTAAACGTTAAAACTGTACTGCTAACTGCTATACGGATGCGAGACATGGAAGGTCACTAAAGACATTTCGCACCAGCTACCAGCTATAAGTCTTCGTCAAACGCTGCCTCCAATGGATCCTCGGTACTTACGGGCCCGAGAACATCACGAAGACTATTGGAACGCTGCAGTGAGACCCCTATCCACCAACAGATCAAACGTCGGAAGTGTAGCTGCTGCGCTGGATTGGACACACGCTGCAAAGGGACCATGATCACATCATACCAAGGCAAGCCTTACTGAAACTACTGGTAGGGTTTCAAAAACTCTTTAACTGTTCGATAGTAAGTAGGTACATTTATTGATAGTGGCTATAGGCTACATAACATAATGCTAAGATTAATAGGAGCGGTGCAGCAATGAGGAATGTTTCGAAAACGGAAAACATTTCATCGTTATAAGAGTATCCGTTGCGCCTCTGCGTAAATGGTTGAAGTTACATAAAAATAATTTATTACAAAATAATTGTTCTTCTTAAAAAGTTCTAAAACAAAATACAGGACCTATTAAGCTATTGCATAGCTTCTATCGCGGGCCTTGCGTGGAGACCGAATCCAGAAATTGTGTAACGAAAATAAATCACACTCTCGGCTACCTTCGGCCACGTTCGTGTATCTCGCACTTCATATACCAACGTGTACACGTGAGCGTTTGCATAACGTGTACCTATGTATATGAAGTGAAGTAGGGTGAAGTGGGGTGGGCTGAGGTGTGTAGGGTGGGGTGAAGTGAAGTGGGGTGTGGTGAGGTGAATTGGCGTGAGGTGGGGTTGGGTGAGGTTAGGTGGAGTGGAATTTTGGCCTTTTGGACTTTGGCCCTTGGAACTTTTGGACTTTTGGCCTTTTGGACTTTAGGACTTTAGGACTTTTGGACTTTTGGGACTTTTGGGACTTTTGGGACTTTTGGGACTTCAAAAGTCCAAATGTCCACAGTCAAGTAGGTACTTGGTACTTTACTTTGTTGAACATAGGCCTTAAAATCTTACTTCTTACTAATATTATAAATGCGAAAGCTTGTGAGTGTCGATGTTTGTTACTATTTCACGCTCAAACCGCTGAACGGATCGGGCTGAAATTTGGTACAGAGATAAATTATAGTCTGAAATAACACATAGGCTACCTTTTATCCCGGGAATAACTTCCCGCGGTAACAAATTTTACGCGGGCGAAGCTGCGGGCATCAGCTAGTATTCTTATATAGAAATAATTATACTAGCATAGTTGGTAAAAAATGCTATGTAATAGCTTTACCGCGGCAGTCCCCGAGTGCCACACGTCTTTTTTTTTGTCTGTCTGTCTGTCTGTCTGTTTGTTCAGGCATCACGCAAAAACTACCGCTTCGATTACGATGAAACTTAGTATAATTATTCTTTAATAGCCTGGGCGCCACACTGGGTACTTTTTATCCCGGAAAAGTATATAGAATTCAAAGCAAACTTATTTTTGAGGTTCGATCCCTAGACCCAAAGTTATTATCAATTATTGCTTAAATGGTTAATGGTACGATGACGAAACTAAGCATGAGCGTTGTTTGTTAGAATTTGAAAAAAGTAATATTAACATTTTTGCAAATTCCACCTCCAAAGGTATAAAAAAGGAGGGTAAAGTTTGTATGGGACAACGTGATTCCTTGGTCCGATCTACTTAAAATTTGGCATATAGCATTATTAACATAATTGATGGAAGACGTGTTTCGTATTTTATTGGAATTAATACTATAACGAGCTAAAAAGGGAATGTAAATTATTTTGCAGCTGATTTTCTCCTCAATTTTATTAATTTATTTAAGATTTGATATCAATACTCCTTAAATACTCTTATTTTATGCTTAAATTACTTTTTATTTTGACACACCATTTGTGAAAGCGTTGTCATTTATGTTAATTATGGTTTTACTTCAGACTTCAAAGATATTATTTTACTACAAAGTCATTAAGTTAAATAAAAAGCGCTATTTTGGTATAATATTAACCAATTATGCATACGGAAGTATTATAGCAAATTTATTCAAATTTCGTGTGACAAAAATACATCGGTGAAAAGAAGAAGAAAATTCTAAGATGGCTAGCCAGAAAAAATGAACGACCACGCTTCAGGTAATATCCACTGGTCAATAAAATAACACCGCATGTTACCTACGCTCAATCCTTACGACAAAAATGGTAGTAGCAGACTGATCATGGAAGGCATGAACTTTATTCTACATATATAGTGCTGACTGCATTCTGTCAGGAAACAGACTCACTAAGTTTTGTAAAATACAGGAATGGCCTCTACGAAGACTACATTCGACAGGACTGAAAAGAGCCATTACAATGAACATGAACGCTCAGCTGATGAAATTTACATTGTTATTACGGTACCAGGTCTTGGTTGGACCATCTGTATTAGGAGGACAAATTATTAATTAATAATAGAATAGTGCCACGCGAAATCCCGTTTTGTATAAAAATATGTGTTCAACGCGTGTTAGTTTAAAACAAATGTTAGGAGGACAAAGCCTACAGTAGTTCGGTTTGTTTAAACGTCGTAGGCTGGGACTACCTGAAGAAGGAACTAAGTTACGATGTCAATTGCTTAGAAGAGAAGTTGTGTCAAGTAGTAGTTTAGCCGTTGAATTAAGAAATGTATTTAATAAATAAATTTATTAAGCTCAATATTATGCATAATGAATTTGTTATTTAGAAATCTATCTAACTAGGTATTATTATAAATGCGAATGTTTGTGAGTGTGGAGTGTGGATGTTTGTTACTCTTTCACGCTGTAACGGCTGAACGGATCTGGCTGAAATTTGGTCCCTACTGAGATATATTATAGTCTAGGAACAAAATTTCACGCAGGCGAAGCTGCGGGCATCAGCTAGTAGGTAATATTTGGATATTTTCTCATATATCTATTTTCCATTGGCAGCCAGTGGCAGAGCGTTTCCGTGCTTCGGAAGGCACGATAAGCCGTTGGTCCCGGTTGTCAGTAAAATGACAGTCGTTAAGCCAAGTTGAAGGCCTTATGGGCGGCTTGAGAAATTTCAACTGTGGGTCGTCACAACCTGCGCCCGGGTCGGCAGCGCGTGTGTAGCGCCTCTGGTGTTGCAAACGTCTATAGGCTACGGTTACCAACCTTCCGGTGGGCCGTAAGCTTGTCTGTCACCTAAGTAGTATAAAAAAAAAGTCGTATTTCAAACGTTTAATATTGATCACTATTATAATAATAAATAATAATAAAATCATTTATTCAAGTGTCCAGGACTCACATTGTTAATAAAATGTACTTAAAACTATGTTAGTAGGTACTTAACAAATCAAAATAGGTTACATCACATTATATAGAATCAAATTAAATTACTCATATCAGTTAAAATAAATTCAAATCACACCAAAATAAATTACATTATACTAATTACACAAAATCAAATCACATCATGACAAATCAAATTAGAAATTCACAAATTTAATTAACTGAAATCATGTCAAAATAAATTATATACTATTCCTCGTATAAGAACAATGGTTCTAATTAATTGTATTTTAGTTTGTAATCCGTGGCGTCAATGGGATACACATGCAAGCATTCATTTATGGTAATTCACTTTGATTTTAAAAGAAATCAAGAGAGGTTTGCCTTGAAATTGAGATATTAGATTATTTACCTACTATAAAATCAGCAAAGTATTACAAAGAATCCATCTCCACACTATCGCACAATCTGCTCGAGTTGGTATCCAGAGCCAGTATCTGCGAGTTGCTTAATTCATTTCCACAGGATAATATTATTTTTTTACTCTCCCGTTTTTTGTGATGAGCCGTAGCTTATTTTTTATTCATTGGGGTGGATATTCATCTCAATTCATTCGCTGCTGAGTTAGATTGAGGTGTAATCAGGTTGACAGTCGCTTTGTTGACGTTTACGGTTTTACGCTATCTCAATAACAAATGCATACATATAAACTTACCTACATGTTTTTTAGGTTTTCGTAGCCAAATGGCAAAAACGGAACCCTTATAGATTCGTCATGTCTGTCTGTCTGTCTGTCTGTCCGTCCGTGTGTCACAGCCATTTTTCTCCGAAACTATAAGGCCTATGCTATTGAAACTTAGTAACTAGATGTATTCTGTGAACCGCATTAAGATTCTTATATAAAACTAGAAAAAAAGTATTAAATTTTGGGGGTCCCCATACTCAGAACTGCAACTTTTTCTAAAACGAATAGTCTGCGCAAGAGACACTTCCAAAGTGGAAAAATGTCCCCCCCCCCCCCCCCTCTAACTTCTAAACTAAGAGAATGATAAATCTCAAAAAATTATATGATGTACATTGCTATAAAAACTACCAACGAAAATTGGTTTGAACGAGATAAGTAGAGCTGGTAGTTTTTTTTTAATACGTCATAAACCGCAATTTTCGGTTCGGAAAATCACTACCACTGCGAACGTGTTAAAACATCAATCAAAGTTAGAACGAACTTTAAGAACTTTTATATCATGTTACTTGCTGCTACGAAACCCTTCATGGGCGAGTCCAACTCGCACTTGGCCGGTTTTTTTGTGTGTTAGCAGAAGGTGGTGTCAAAAGCCGAAGGAACTGAATAGAAAATTGAAAGTTAAAGAAGCAAGTGAGGTTTGTATGGACCGTGCCGTGCGGCGCTGGGTTCTTTCTGCCTACCCCGCATTTGGCGTGAAGATAGTATAGTATATAGTATAGTATACATGTTATTTTTCTACTTGCTATCTATATTTTCTTGGTGTGTGATATTAAATGTATGGAAAGGAAAGCAAGTATATTGAAGCTGGAAAATACGATTTTATTGTCACGCGTTACATAAAATTGTACCCCTTAAGGGCAAAAAAATTGTTGTAATCCATTACATTAACCTTCAATATCAATATAATAATAATGACTCAATTTATAGTTATTTCTTAAATAGCTGGTATTAATCCATATAATAAAATAAAGTATTAATACAATTTATTAAAAGGTAATATTGTATGAAAAACAGGAAATAATTTAAGCATAAATTTAATATATCGATGTTTTTCATTTCTTTAAAATACTGTTTTGACTTCCTTTACTTTACAATCTAATTTGCTATTTCTGATGTGTTTGAGTGGCTAATATGTATATCCCTCATACAGCCTACTCAATAAGGATGTAACAAAAAGCTTTGCAAATTATGATGACTACGTATGTAAGAGTACCCCACTTTATCTCCAAATAATTAATCGGCTTATCTTCGTAACTTTGTAGGCTTAGCGGATGTCTTTCAAATATTATAAAATGCTATTTTTGGCCGAAGATCCTTGAATGAGTTTTGCTTATTATAAGAATCCTTATCATATGCGTGTAATTTTTAAAACAGACCATATTACTTTGAACTACGTTGTATAACTGATGTTACCAATGGAAATTTAGTTTTATTTATAAACGTTGACTTAATGTATACTTTTTAGAAATCGAAGTGGCAAAGATGCTGATTGTGTAGAAATAAAAATAATATATTGCTCTACGAGTACATGCTTTTTTTTACAACACTATTTCATAAACGGTACAACCCCCCTTCTACTGGGTCAATGCCCGTTATTGCTTCGATGATAATACGAGTACAATAAGGAGATTATTTACCTAAATTATTTATGCTGTTGATTGATGGCACTTGGTGGAACTTGCTGCACATATTGAAAAAACGACACTTGCACTGTTCCACAATACTTATTTATTACACCTGACCGGTTTCGCCATATGGCCTTCTCAAAAGTTTAGATGATAAACATTGTATCGAAATCACTTAAACAATTACATTTTAGATGACAAGATACTGTATCGAACTTACTCAAACAATAACATTTTTATAGTGTCGGTATACGAACATTCCAGTATTAACAGGTTTTAAATTTAGCCCAAAAATAAGGGAGAATACAAATTTTTATTTTTACTTTGAGAATGCCATAAGGCGAAACCGGTCAGGTGTAATAAATAAATATGGTGGAACAGTACAAGTGTCGTTTTTTCAATATTTACCTAAACTTGCGTAGTTGGGCGTAGCGATGTCAACGAGAGGTATACGATGCCTACGCCGTAGACATTCTACGAAATATTTTCATTCGCGGAATCTCAGTGTCCGAAAAAATAAATAATCATCTAAGCATTCTGTTTTGTATAGGTGAAAGTGTAAATCCATATTTTTCCAATAGTGTTGTTGGTCCCGCGTAATAGGGGTAAACTAAAACGTTCACCGGGAACCATAAATAAAAGAAAATCTATAACTATTCCAACCAAAATTCTAACCTTGCACATACTCAGAACGTTACAAATGTAAAAAAAAATTTTAACTCATATACTTAAGACTTTTTATACCGTTAAGGTATACAGGTACAGGCTGACGGTTCATCTGATGGTTGGTTAGTGTAGCATAATATCGTTAGGACATGAGGCACTACACCCGCCCAACCCAGGCGCTGGTTGTGACGACCTCCTGTTGGAATTTTTCAAGTCGCTCATAAGTGCCTTTTCACACGTACCGGTTGCCGAGTAGCCTTTGCCGGGTAGCCGGTGCCTGGTACCCGGCGGCGAATATAAGCGGTTGCCGGGTAAATCACGCCGGTATGTGTGAAAGCTAAGCTATAGTACATGGCCATACACTTCGGCTGCCGGGTACCCGGCACCGGCTACCCGGCATCCGGTACATGTGAAAAGGCACTAAGGCTTTCAACTAGTCTTTGGCCAATAGACGCGAAGGTAGCCACCGCCACAGCAATGAATATGAAGTACCTAATGTAATCATAATCGCACATATCACAAAGCATTTTGCTAACATTCTACGCAAATCTGTGCTCGAATTAATTTGTCGCGCAAAATTAACGCATGAGTAACGCCACCCTCCCTGACATCTAGTTAAATCGCACTTATGCACCGACATATGTATATCGTACAGAGTTGCGGACACCACCACTACCTGTACACTTTCTTTACGTAAAAATGTTACAAAAGTACATATTATGTATTTATATTATGTTATTTAATTAAAAACCATTACCTATTTATTCTCTTTTACAAATGATTGCATTATATTTTGCTTGGTGCGGTGCATACACCCTTCGATTACTACAATGTAATTAAAAATCTGTCCTACGTCCGTCGCCGAGACAATTGCACAATTAATATTTTTGCCACAAAATAAATTATTTGAAGTTACATTTACGTTGTCAGTTTGTATTTTTAGACACGAAAAGTACTGAATGAATTTTAATTTGATTTTTTTTATTTAAGAACATTTTTATTTTTAACCGACTTCCAAAAAACGAGGAGGTTCTCAATTCGTCTGTATTTTAAGCTATTGCATAGCTTCTATCGCGGGCCTTGCGTGGAGACCGAATCCAGAAATTCTGTCACGAAAACGAATCACACTCTCGGCTACCTTCGGCCACGTTCGTGTATCTTGCACTTCATATATAGTGGAATTCAACAGATTCAAACAATGTAGTAAACAAACAGATTGGATCTCGACTCTCCATAATTACTTACATTTAAATATAATATCAATCCTGATTATATTCGTTTTAAAGAACCATAGTTAGATTTATGCGGCCATTTCGACACTAATTTACCTTTAGATTATAGAATAATTTCATGAAAAATACCTTGATGATAAAAATTTAAACCTGTCATTCTTGCTTGTCATTAAATTATTTTTTCTCAGTCTTGTTTGTCTTTGGCATAGTGTTTTTAACGGTTGTACTCGCTTATTGATTATGAAAAGAGGTTTAATCATAATCAGTTTGACAACAATTAGTTTAATAGTATAATAAATTATTTAAAAATGAACTTTAACTTTAAATTTTTATAATCGGTAATCGTAAAACAGTACTGTGTGAGTGTGTATTGTTCTGAAGTTCTGCGAGGTTTTTCTATTATCTCTAATTAGGTATATCAACGACTTTGCTTCAAGTACTTTGGCTTTTGGACATTTTCTTTGCGATCTAATTAAAACTTTTTTATACATACTCATATAATTTCTAAGTATGCATACATACGGAGAATTTAAAACGGCAGTAACTGAGTGATTAAAACCAATGGAATATGAATCTGTGGAAGACCTTCTACAAGTTCTTTAAAATCAACTCACATAAACATACATGCAACAAACAAACACACACACACACCCACACACACACACACACACAAACACACACACACACACACACACACACACACACACACACACAGACACACACACACACACACACACACACACAGAGAGAGAGAGAGAGAGAGAGAGAGAGAGAGAGAGAGACATACACACACACATACGCACGCACACACACGAAAGCCTAAGCATGCTTTAAGATTTTGTATTGGTTTTGTTTCATATTTTATCGTTTTCTCTTTGTAAAATTATTATAAGTTAATAAGTTAGTAGGAAACAATTTTAATATTTTAATAGTTCTGTGTAAACATATTGTCAAGTGTCAATATTTTGGAGGAGAACACTGACTGCAACACAGTTTGTACTAGCGCAGGTATCAGGGAATTCCAATTTCATGTATGTACACAATTAATGGCAATAAAGAATTTATCTATTTATTTATACATATTATACTTAGAAAACATCAAATCTTCGAAACAAACATTGGTAGATCCCACGATTTTTTGGCCTGCCCGGGAATCGAACCCAGGACCCCAGCGCGACAGTCAGTTATATTACCGAATGCCACCGAGGCAGGCAAATAAGAATCTGGAGGGTACAGATATTTTTCTTCTCCTACATCCAAATTTCCTCCGATGAGGAGTTCGATTCGTCAATCCTATCCTGGTTATCCGTAACTGTTGTACGTTAGGATTGAAGAATCGAGGATGGGTACCTCTGAAGCAAGCCGATAACACCAGGATATTTTATAATTATTTAAAAGTTTTTAGGTATATTCAACAAAAAAAACAAGCCTTGCCGTGTACCTGCGATACGTCTCGATGGCGCAGTACTGAAAAGTGTTGCAGAATTTAAGCAAAGACTTTTGCGTCTTTTGGGACTTTTGGGAGTTTTTGGGACTTTTGGGAGTTTTGGGACTTTTGGGTCTTTTGGGACTTTTGGGTCTTTTGGGACTTTTGGGACTTTTGGGACTTTTGGACTTCCAGTCCAAAGTCCAAAAGTCCAAAAGTCCAAAAGTCCAATAGTCCAAAAGTAGAAAAGTCCAACAGTCCAACAGTCCAAAAGTCCAACAGTCCGACAGTCCAACAGTCCAAAAGTCCAAAAGCCCAAATGTCGACAGTCAAGTAGGTACTTGGTACTTTACTTTGTTGAACATGGCCTTAAAATCTTACTTATATATAATACTAGCTGACCCGCGCAACTTCGTTTGCGCCACAAGAGAGAGTATTACCTGTTTCCGTCGCATTTACTCCCGTCGCGTTGCGTTTACTCCCGTAGCGTCTTGTCGTTAATATTCAATACTACGTGAGAGAGAGAGAAAGGTTTCTCGTCGCGTGTATTCCCGTCGCATTATTTTTAAGAACCATTTCGTTTATGAAAGAGGTATCTCGTGGCATTATTGTAGAAAAAAATTGATTGCCATTAAAATAGTTATTGTGCACCAACCCAAAGATAGACACATGCTATCGCGCCATTTAATTAGTACTTTTTTAAGAGAAACAATTTTGTAGAACATATTTTTTCCATAACTATAAATATTTACGCAGCACACGCAACGAAGCTCTCAAAAGGAATAACTTTTCCCCCGTTTTTGAAACATTTATTATTACTGCTCCGCTTCTATTCGTTGTAGCGTGATGTTATATGCCACTCCACTATAGCCTATGACACTCCACAATAACGTAGCTTTCTATTGGTGAAAGAATTTTTTAAATCGGTTCAGTAGATCCCGAGATTACCCCTTACAATTTAACAAACACACAAACTTTACTTCTTTATAATACACTCGAGAGCAATGAATCCGGGTCACTTAAAGAATCCTAAAAATCTCGGAAACTAAAAATGCTAGGTTAATGCAATAAATTGTATTTAATAGACAATGTAATACTCCTTAAATGAAGGTATTAAAACTTCTTAGTTATTGTAAAGTTATATCATAAAAAAATCAAATTTGAAAAAGGGCCACTTTCGAAGATGGAACTACGAAATTACAGCATTTGGTGTTGCTTTTGTTTGTAATCTGTCATTTATGTGGGTACATAAACCATGTTGATAGTGCTCTATATTCATTAATCAAGCTGAAATTATGTCGCTTACGCCTGAAGAATGCACCAGAATACTTACAATGCTGGAAACCGGCCGGAGTCAGCGCGATACAGCCAGGACTGTCGGTGTGTCGCTGTCAACAGTACAAAGAGTTCTCCGACGTTACGAAGAAACTGGTTCTAACCTACGCAGACCAGGAACGGGCAGAACCAGGTGTACCACAGCACGAGAAGACCGATACTTGGTGAACACCATGCTTCGAAATCGCTTTCTCACAGGAACTGAACTCACCAATCAGTTTCGACGCCTCGGAGGAAGTAACCCAAGTGCATGGACAGTAAGACGTCGGCTTGCTGAATCTAACTTAAAACCCCTTAGACCTGCAAACGGCCCTAAACTGGAGCGTGGGCATCGTATTTCGAGACTAAGGTATGCCCAGAGCCACGTAAATTGGAGTATTGAAGATTGGTCAAAAGTTATGTTCTCCGACGAATCAAAATTTATGCTCTACAAGCACGATGGAAGACACAGAGTGTATCGAAGACCAGGGGAAAGATTCAAGCAAGCATGCATCGAAGAAAAAGTAGCCTACGGTGGTGGGTCTGTACTTGTGTGGGCCGGAATTTCTTCTGAAAGTCGCACAGAGCTGGTGATCATAGAAAACGGCTCTTTAACTAGCGTAAGATATGTGGAAGAAATCCTCAATGATCACGTTGGTCCATTTATGGTCAATTTAGGTGAGGATGCTATATTTATGCATGACAATGCCCGACCTCATACAGGTAGGATTGTGAATGACTACCTTCAAGAGATGAACATTACTCGTATGGAGTGGCCAGCGCGCAGCCCGGATATCAACCCGATCGAGCATGCTTGGGACGAGCTAGGCAGATGCGTAAAACAACAAAACCCTCCCCCAATCACGCTTCGTGAGCTCAAAATTGCTCTCACAGAGGAATGGGAGAATATTCCCCAAAATCGTATAAGGAACTTGGTGTACAGCATGCCAAACCGCGTAAACGCAGTAATGGAAGCACGAGAAGGCAATACGAAGTATTAAAATTCAAGAAAATCGTAATAAAGTTCAAAAATTTCATGTTTCCTATTTTTGTTTTAAGGAGAGATCAGCAGTTTTTTCTTTATGTAATTTTGTGTTAATAAAATGTATGGTGACTCATATTTTTTTTACTTTCATTTAAGGAGTATTACATTGTCTATTAAATACAATTTATTGCATTAACCTATCATTTTTAGTTTCCGAGATTTTTAACATTCTTTAAGTGACCCGGATTCATTGCTCTCGAGTGTATCTATATATATAAAAATGAATGCCACTTTTCGTTGTAATTTTATAACTCAAGAACGGGCTCACCTATCCAAACCAAATGTATAGGCTTTGTTCGGACTATTTAGTAGATGGTTTATGTGAAGTTTGCATAAAATCGGTCGAGCGGTTCTTCATTTATCACGCAAACGAAGTTGTGCGGGTCAGCTAGTTAGTATATCTTACTAATATTATAAATGCGAAAGTTTGTGAGTGTGGATGTTTGTTACTCTTTCACGCTCGAATGGCTGGACAGATTGCGCTGAAATCTGGTACAGGGATACATTATAGTCTGAAATAACACATAGGCTACTTTTCCCGGGAATAGGTTCCCACGGGAAACGGGAACGGAAACAAACTTTACGCGGGCGAAGCTGCGGGCATCAGCTAGTAGATTATAAATGCGAAAGTTTGTGAGTGTGGATGTTTGTTACTCTTTCACGCTCAAACCGCTGAACGGATCGGGCTGAAATTTGGTACAGAGATACATTATAGTCTGGAACAACACATAGGCTACCTTTTATCCCGGGAATAACTTCCCGCGGGAACAAATTTTACGCGGGCGAAGCTGCGGGCATCAGCTAGTATTCTTATATAGAAATAATTATACTAGCATAGTTGATAAATCTTTATCGCGGCAGTCCCCGAGTGCCACACGTCTTTTTTTTTTTCATAAGTGATGGAATGCGTTTTAACTTTTTATAAATATGACCGGTCAAGAGGGACCGGACACTAAACCAGCACTTTCATATCCATTAATATTAAAAAGCGAAAATGTTTGTTTGTTGGTCCTTGTTTAGTTGATGCACAAAAAAAAACCATAATTTTTAAACCTTTTTGAATGGAGATAGTATAAGCTCTAGAGTGAACCTACTTTTTAAAATAAAATCAAAAAGAAACAGAGTACCTACCTATTCCACCGAAGTGGTAAGACATTCTCAAGTAAAAATAAGAAATTAAAACTCACCTTAAGGTACTATTATCTCTAAAGAAATCCATTAAATTTCCCGTACACGATGGTTACCGCGAGCTCAGGTGAAAAGATCCCACGCTCGCCGTCTGCACGTCTGGCTTAACTGTTTACTGTTCTGCCGACCCCATCTTCACCTGTCGTACATACCATACCACAATACCAAGGATATATTGGCTGGAATTACGTGATAACCATTATCATACCTAAGAATATATAAATCTTAAATTAAAGGTACTCATGGTAATTAATTTCCAAATAAACCAGGATTATAATAGTATTTGATCGTCACTAATAGAGGAAAATATAAAAAAAATGTGTTGAAATATTTGACGGTATGCTTAGTAGGTATCTGCAGGTGAGTCCTGGGACATCCTTCCGAGAGCTTACCCGGGACTCCCAACCATAGGCTGTTGGGCGTAACGTGAGGTTTTTAGTCGGTAGGAGTCCGGCATAGCATCCATGAAGATATTCCCTCAGGTTAAAAAAAAAGAAAAGGTACCTGCAGGTTTTTATTTTATCAAATGCCAAAAGATTCCAGGTAATGCATTTTTGTATCACATAAAAATTGCAACTTTTTGGATAAAAATCATTAAAAACGCTTCATCGTTATAGGTGCTATACTGAAGTTTCAAATATCAACTTTCTAGACTTACCATTTTAGTCTATGCATTGATTTTCACTCGACATTTACCATTGTCCTAAGCCCAAACAAAAACTAAGCGATTACTTCAAAGAAACAAAGCAAGTTAATTTTTAACGAGCACTCATCAAAATTGTTTAATTACATCCCCCAGGGACAGCTAACCGTGGAACGGTCTAATCAACCGTTTAAGACGTACATTTACTGCAACAATAACGACAGTCCCCCATCAAAACGGTGGCATCAGGAAATTAGCTCTTAAAAATATAGAGTTTTCTTACTTACAGTGAGATCTCTGATCTATGCTTGTTTCAGTAATGGTTGAGTGGATTTTGTGAATTGTTTGAACATTGAAACAATTCATTGCATTTTAACTGAAAAGACGGACTCGGTTAGGTAATATAGTATGAGACTGTTCTTGCTAAGTTCCCATAGTATGAAATAATTTGTGTAGGTATAAAAGCAACTGTTTTGGAGTCTGAGGTTTTTTTTATATTTTTTTTTTTATTGCTCTTGAAGAAGGCTTACAGACTAATATAAAAACTAATAATACGAAATGGAATACAAGATTGCTATTGACAAGCCTCCATATTTAAATATAACTACATTATAAATATGACTACAATATAAAATATATATAACTACAATTTGGGCATACCATGAAATAGTTCTAAACCAAAAGAGAAAGAAAACAAATATAACACAATAATACATAAAACCTCTCATATGTAGACTCAGGAGACGGTCAAACGACCCGAGTCATTGTTATGTGTTGATACACTTCGATGCACAACACGTGCAAAGAAATCACGCGCACTGAAACCACTTTCATTCAAATTTCCATAGACTTATCAAGTGCATATTGACCGTCCTCGGGAGCCCACTAAAATGCTAATGCCTTATCTGCCAGCAAATGTCTCTGCATACAAACAAAAACATAGTTGGATTTGTTTACCGAATGCATTTCATCCTGTACATACTATACCCTTAGTTTATCCATATCAATCATGATTAAACAAGATAATTTCCCTTTGCTATGGCTCATCCATTGAGTATAAAGAATGCATACCTGTCGTTCCAGTAACCATGCCAAAAATAGCTAACGAAAAGAAAGAGAAAAAAAAACATAATCTCTGAAATAGCTATGGTTTGGCCAATGTCAATGTCACTCATCCTTTGTTTGTATGCCTAACTAAAATGTATTACAATACAATTATTTTTTAACAAATTCCAGCTACGATAATTAAACACTTATATATATCATAAACGGTTATATATTAAAATACCAGAAATCAAAATGCCTTTACTTAAAATGCATTAGACCAAAATACCCGAATTCGAAATACCTTAACATTCAAAATACCTTATTTCAGTTCACCTTACCTTATAATGTCTAAACTTAAAACACAAATAATTATTATATCAGAATTCAAAATACAAATTTTCAAATATCCTTAATTTAAAATACCGAAAATAGAATACAATGTGAATATAAAAAAAAACCATAACCTACCCAGTTTATCGCTATAATCTACTGGGTATTATTAGGTATATATTATGCTATACCAGTTCATTATAATAGCGCATAGTTAATAAATGAATGATTTAAGAAATAAAGATTTATTGCCACTCACACGTTTTGTTATTTGACTTTAACTTATTTTGCAGCCCCCCCCCCCCCACCCCCCACCTAAGTGAAGCCGCAGTTGTAGCCGTAGGTCTGTTGGTCCTTGGGTATCCGTCTGAGGGCTTACCCGGGGCTCCCAACTGTAGGCTGTAATGTAGGATACGTGTGGTTTTTAGTCGGTAGGAGTCCGGCATAGTATCCATGTAGGATTTACCTCATGTTAAAACACTTTGATTCAGAGTTACAAAAGTACTACAGTGGGCTAACGAAAAATAAAAAAAAAATAACCACGAAGGCTAAGGCGGGAGCTCCGCTTCGCTTCGCTCCCGCCTTAGTCTTCTAACCTAACCTATCCGAGTCGGGATACTCTGAGTCGGGGTGTTAACCATTCACAGATATATAGCATCCATGTAGGATTTAAATCATGTTAAAAAAAAGGTATTTTGTGTTTGAACATTTTAGGATAAGGTATTTGATAAATTTGTTTTTTGGGTTTCGGTTATTCGACCGTAAGGCATTTTAAATTATTTATATTATAAATATTTGCCTTTTGAATATTGATATTTTGATTTCGGGTATTTTGGGCTCAGGCATTTTAAGTAAAGGCATTATGATTTCTGGTATTATGACGGTATACCATCATAAACTAATGCAAAACAATTATACAGTGTTCAACCCTGGTAACTACCTACACACTGCGCACAACATAGGCATAATTACATTGTTTAAAACTACAATACAACTTTACAAGGTAAATAACATATTTGTAGCGTCCAAGTGATCAAAGAAAGATTAGTGTTTAAGTAAAAATCACTACATTAACTATTCGTGTCAGGTTTCAGACTGACGAGAAGCCTGTGACCCAACCGCGCAAGCATCGCGATCCACATCATTACCGAAAAAATCCATTGCCATGTTTCTTCTTATCGTACATGCCCGAGCACAGAACAAATCAAAGTGTAATGAAGTTGGAAGATCATTAAAATAAAATGCGCTCCTCAAAAAGAAAGAATTACACCTATAGTTACATCTAGCGAATGGTACATTAAGCAGAGGTCGCTGACGGAGTCCGCGTAGATTTGTTCGTAAACCTATATTACCCAAAAGCTCACCACTGTCCACTCTGCCACTGACAATATTCGCCAAATAACAAACATCACTGATGTGGCGCCTATGTTTCAGTGTCAGGAAATGGTACCTCCTGCAGCGATGTTCATAATCCAACGAAATCTGCCTTGTTCTATAATCCAAATATCTGAGGAATTTCCTTTGTACTTTCTCAATAGCAGACTTGTATATATCATATTGAGGATTCCATACCTGGGAAAAGTACTCCAAGTGACTGCGCACATAAGAGCAATACAGCACCTTGACAGGCTTTATATTTTGAAAGTTAGCTGTTGCTCTCAATATGAATCCCAAAGCCTTTGATGCTTTGGTCACTATTTCATCAATATGTTGGTCAAAAGTTAATTTTTCTGTCCTGTACAACACCCAAGTCTGTGATATTACTGACTTTATTTTGTTAAACCTCAGAAGAAAACACGGAGATGGCAGCACACTCGTTTATTCTCAACTATACAATTCATCAATTTAAAAACTAGGAAACCTAATACCGCGTGGCACAAGGAGGAACATTGTAACAGCGTCTGGGACTTGCAACCCAATCTGCAGGTTTGAAGCGGCCGCTTTTACTATGCGCATAAATGCTCACCTTCCACTGCTAACAATGCTCCCCATTGCCCGTATTATTATACTTTATCTACCGACGTCTAGTTTAAGACTGAGCCCCAAAATATGGCGTAACATTCCCCACCCGGTCATTATTTAGTGTTGCCACTGCAGAAAGTAGCCGGGCCTTACATATGCTAATAATTCTGTAACAGTCGGCCATCCTATGGGAACGAGTCCCTTCGTTCTAATTAACTATAATTTATATTTCTATTAAACATTGTTTTGTTAAATAATTGAACGTATCACTCGCATCACTCTTCTAATCATCTATATTAAGATTTTTACTGTACGTGTATAATTACATACACTTAAACTACTACAGATTCTTCGACTATGGTATAGCTGCGTGGCTTAAAGGTTACTTCTTTCACCAGTAAGTCACACAACTGCGATGTCTCTTACCAATCTTGGGCGGCGAGGTCGTTTACGCCAATCTTGCCCGGCTCGAGAACACCCGTCACTACTATGGTATAGCCGGCCGCAAAGGTTACTTCTTTCACCAGAACGACACACAACTGCGATGTCTCTTACCAATCGTGGGCGGCGAGGTCGTTTACGCCAATCTTGCCCGGCTCGAGAACACCCGTCACTACTATGGTATAGCTGCATGCCGCAAAGGTTACTTCTTTCACCAGAACGACACACAACTGCGATGTCTCTTACCAATCGTGGGCGGCGAGGTCGTTTACGCCAATCTTGCCCGGCTCGAGAACACCCGTCACTACTATGGTATAGCCGGCCGCAAAGGTTACTTCTTTCACCAGAACGACACACAACTGCGATGTCTCTTACCAATCGTGGGCGGCGAGGTCGTTTACGCCAATCTTGCCCGGCTCGAGAGCACCCTCACTATAACTATATTTCAATCACTCTAAAATTATGCGTTCACTCCGTTTTACAATCATTAATGTTTGTCGTCCTAAATCTGTAACTATTCAATCTCATATCATTAAATTACAATTACTCATTGACACTGTTTACAGTTGAAGAGCAAGTAGCAGTGTCTTCGCCGAAATTAGCTAATAGGTAGATACATTATTCAGGCTCAATTCAATTTTATGATTTAAATCCCTCATCAATCAGTAATACACACGCATACGTACCTATGTACTCAATAATTTACAATCATTTTTCACATCCTACCTAATACATCACTATACTTAAATCACTAAAAACTACGTTTTACAATCTTAAATGTTTGCCGTCCTAAATCTGTAACTATTCGATCAAACTATCTATCTGGACAGTGGCAAAACAAATTATATCTGAACAATGGCAAATCTTTTAAACAATTCGCTTAAACAATACCAAACTATTTAGGTATCTGACCAGTGGGAAATCTTAACTTTCGCTTGACTACGCGTGGTAACCAGGTATCAATCTTAACAACGGTAACCATTATGTATTTAACAACCAACAGTACTGCTGAACCACTCAACATTATAACACTTTAACACTGTCACACTAAACATCGACATAATAACCAGTAAATACACAAAACGATTATCATCTAGAAACCCGTCGACAGATTGCTCAAACTTAACCAATATCCATGGAATATATGCTTATTTAAACTCAACTAATGTATGTACTATAGAAGAACTGCAACTATTTAGTAACTCGCCAAACAGTTACGCAAATGTGTGAACGAAACCATATCGCGGTTCACAAAGCCGTACAACGCTATCTATCGACGTTGAGGAACATAATTTTAAAGCAACTTAACTAAACTGACTCTTTAACTAAAACTGCCTATTACTCGTATCTATCATCCAGGGATCTCATCCAATCCGTTTCCATTTCCGTCCAAAAAAAACCAATCCGTTTCTCAGGGTGGTTTAATGTCAACCAAGTCTTGTCAGGCGTGACACCGTTTCATGTAATGTCTTGACCTGAAATCAAAAGATAAACCAAAAGAGAAAACCATGTAAATTCGTGCAATAACAAAACATTGTTATCATTCATCAATTTGGATCTAGGTACTCGTCCAAAATTTACCGAATAACTCGATTATTAACTCGTAAAATGTTGCTTTATGTGTACGCTAACTTCGAGGGTATAATTTACAAGCAAAAACGAAATTTGTTTTTTTTTTTCTTTACCTTTATGAGGTGTGATAAATACTAATATCACAGACAAAAATACATCCGACACAATAGACAAATCCGATAAATAACCGACATGACACCTTTAGACCCAACCAGTTTACCTAACCGTCAAACTTCTGTTCAAACTAGCGAAAAATTCTAAATCTATGGTTAAAACTACTATCTCGCGATTCTACCAGAGTAAAAATTAGTAGGTATTTTTGAAACAAATGTAATGCAGCTTATTGGAGGTAGTACCATTTTAAACCATTTTCCACGAAGTAACCAATTTACAGCAAGTTTCTTTAATCCATTGAAGGTAAGACGCCACTGGACGCGATGAAATCCTTGAATTGCAGCAAAGTCAAATCAAATCTCGCATCCGTGTGAAATTTCAGTCTCCCTATCAAATTTTCAAGCATGAGAACAAGTTTTTCCACGAGGTTAGACCATGGTGTTAGGAATCTTGTTCCAAACACTCCGTTACTACTAACAGACTAACTCAGTAACAGAAAGCGAGCTACGCTCTACCCGCAACAATCATGTGTGATGAAATTGTTCACCCGAAAAGCTCCACAAAGTAATCCGTGATAGCGTTAGTCTATTCTTAAACGTTTGGACACAATAATCCGTCTAGTAGAAATCAAATTTGTTCCAAACTAATACAAATCTTTTGAAACTTAATAGCTGAGATGGTAAAGGGTCTAGGAACTTCATCATTTGAGTATCCTACTTAATGAAAAAAGACTACGTGACCTGTAATGTCCAATGTCCATCATCGTAGCACGTCGATTTTCATAACTACTCAGCAGCTCAATGACGCTACTCCTCTCGTAGCTCCGACACAACGCGTGACCACACCGGCGCCGCTTGTGCTCGCGCTGTGTGTCCACAGCGCCCGCGCAAGCCGCCGTCGACCCGCGCTCTGCTTCTCCGCTACGCCGGCGATGGAGTACCCACAGCGGCTACAGCACAACCGCTCACGGTGAAGGTTACCGAGGCCTCGGCACTCTCCAGATCATTTTCCGGAACTCGTCACATGAAAGTTTACAAAATTCAGAGTTAAAGTACACCGGTAGCCAGTTACTGTACATGTCTTTCACAAAAACGTTATGAGGAATGGCATGGCAGTGGCCACACCATTCCCTGAACAGATTAATCCCGTCCATGATATAAGCGACGGTGGCTCATACCTACATTTCCTATCTATACCCAACAACGTTACAACTCTAATCACTACTTAGTCTGATATCTTCTAACCTAATGAATTATATTATAATTTTCTAAGGGAATTACGATTAGATAACATCAGTCATTTGAGGATTGCCTTCTGGAGTCCATCCCAATCACGTTCGGTCAATAAAAATGTAACCACAATTAGAAAACTCTAGTTAACCTGATCAACCTCGTCTACATCAATAGACAACCTAAATACCGACTGCAGCACCATCCGCCGGGCTGAGACTGATTCAAACCATCGAAGGCCACCCAATGTTAACAAAAAAATAACATCACGCAGGTATCAACGAAGATTCCGTCGGTAGGTAAATTTGAAAAATTCACTTTTACTTCCAACTTAACTGAAATTCAACAATTCTCACAAAATATGATCACATTCACACAGACACACTCATCACAGCCGAGTTTAGTTATCGCATCGAATTACCTCCTGATCGTTTGAACCTGAAAACGTTTAAGCTGACACAACCAGAACCACTTTCATATCAGTGTAGTCCAGGGTAACTAACGGACCTTTTCATATCCCCAACCAACATACGTAGGTAGATATATATTCTTTTAACCAAAACCTTTAACCGAACCATAGATCTAGACCTCTGGCTGGATCTCTTAATCTGTTGCAAACCTATACTTAAAACCCGGACTTGGATGCACCCGTTCTAGAACACTCATCTACATTGTAGATCATACTAATTCTAACTGGTTTCGATTTAATATTATTATCACACCTATACAAAAACGTAGTTCTTCGTTAAACATCTGTAACTGAGATATTGAAAATTTTCACTGTGAAACATTTCAGGGGCTAACAGCATCGGAAACCCTCAAAAACTACACGGGATCCGTTTATTTAATATATATAAATAACCTGTAACTGAGCTTTCACTTTCCCATATAAGCATTCATACCAACTAAGCTAACCCTCTTTTCTTTTATATTACAAATCTTTCTAACGACTGCCATCAGTATCCCAATAGGTCTGACAAAGCTAAACTAGAAAAATCTCATTATCATTTCGAACAGTAGGTACTAGCGTTCAGAGCTATTTATTTTGCCATAGCCACAATCTTGTCAACCATCTACACCAACAGCTCCATGAAACACCACAGTGAGAAATATAAACACGTGGGTCACGGTCACGCTCACGCCTTAACAGTCACACCAAAAGCACAACTACAATAGAACCCAATATAACGAAGTAGGAAAACCTGGCACGCCGTTGTATTACTCACTATACGACCATTCAACGACATGGCGCTAGCTAACCAGGATCACCTATGAACCCTGTATCATACTGTACAAGAGGAGCCTCTCAATGTCGTCGTATAACACGGCTGGCTGGCCCCCTGAACCTTGGTTTCCAATACACACAACCTTAATAGGGCGGATGCCTACTTTTAACACGTTGAACGCCACGTGGCTCACCGTGTGAGCCGCGTGAGAAAACTTGTTTAGGCCAAAGTGAAAATGATATTTCTTTCAATTTTCATAATAGTGTTTTTTTCACGTAATCCGTAAAAAAGATGAAGTAATTTTATATCCATTTAGAAAAATCGATTTTTATGCCATAAATACTGGATTTAAGAGTTATGGCTCACTGGTGGGCCGCGTGGCCACATCAGAAGGAAACGCGATCTTACTACCGCGGGGGCCGCGGGGGTCACGCTGTGGCTCACCCACGCACCACCCACCCGCCTGCAAATTAGTCGACCGTTTGCAATACGAGTAAATCACGCGCAATTTCTTGTGATAAGTTTTTTTTATACCACTAAGGTGGCAGACAAGCATACGGCCCACCAGAAGGACCGGTGGTCACCGCAGCCTATGAACGTTTGCAACACCAGAGGTGCCACACTCGCGCTGCCGACCTTGTAAAAACCTTCTAAGACCCCTTTTGAAGGACCCCATACTGTAGGCGTTTGGGAAAACCGAGGCAGGGAAGTCATTCCACAACCTAAGCGTGCGCGGAAAAAAAAACCTATCGGATCTAACCGTGCTGGAACGCACCGGACGCAGAGTGTGAGGATGAACTCCCTGTCTGTGGCGAGCGGTGCGATGATAGAATGTAGCCGTGGGCATCATATCAAACAATTCCTCAGAGCACATACTATTGTACAGGCGGTAGAACACGCATAAGGAGGCAAAGTCGCTCCTGTCACGAAGAGGTTCCACACCAGCTGTAAGTACAGGATCGGTGACAACTCTTACAGCTCGTCTTTGCACCGAGTCAAATGGACGAAGCTGATATTCAGGTGCTCCCGCCGAGAGGTGACAGCAGTACTCCATATGCGACCGCACTTGCGACTTATAGAGAAGCAGTATTGTGAAGTACCGCCGCGCCCCGTTGAGCACACCTAGCTTCTTGGACGCCAGCTGAGCCTTGTCCTCCAAATGACTACGGAACTGAACGTCACTGGAGATGTCAACGCCAAGGATCCCTATACTTTTGGAGATGGAAAGAGATGTGCCCTAAAATTGCGGCGCTACAGTAATTGGGGTTTGCTTAGCGGTGAAAAAACACGCTTGCGTCTTGGAAGGGTTGAACTGGACAAGATTTTGTCCACCCCAATCGGACACTCTAGTAAGAGTAGCCTCGATTTCAGACACAAGCTGTTCACGATTTTCCTCCACTATATCCCGAGAGATACCGGGGCGGCCCGTGTAACAAGTGTCCACCGTACTGTCGTCCGCATAACAATGAATGCCGACAATAGACAACATGTCATTGATATGCAGCAGAAACAGAGTAGGGGACAACACTGAGCCTTGCGGTACTCCAGTACTCCAGCGTTTATGGCCATGCAGTCTGAACAGCTGCCGTCAACGACGGCCCTGATGCTTCTACCGGCCAAGAAGCTGGACACCCATCCGCATAATCTCTCAGGTAGTCCATATGAGGGCAATTTCGTAAGAAGACCACGGTGCCAGACCCGGTCAAATGCTTTAGAGATGTCGAGGCTCACTGCTAGAGCCTCACCCTTACTCTCGATAGCCGCCGCCCATCGGTGTGTTAGGTACATAAGAAGATCGCCCGTCGAGCGACCGTGACGGAAACCGTACTGCCGGTCACTGAGCAGGTCGTGTTCCTCAAGGTACCCCAGGAGCTGTGTATTAATTACACGCTCCATCACCTTGGATAAAAGGGAGGTGACGGCTATAGGCCTGTAATTGGCCGCGTCGGTCCTGTCACCCTTCTTGGGTACAGGATGTACATACGCGATCTTCCACGACGCCGGGACTTGTCGCATGGAAAATGAAAGTGTGAAAAGACGTGTAAGTACCGGACACAACTCTAGACCACAGTGCTTAAGTACCACTGCGGGAATGCCGTCTGGCCCACTCGACTTATGAACGTCGAGGGATTGAAGCTCCCATCGGACATTCCGCTGTGTAAATTTAACTTCCGGCATGGAAGTGCCACAACTCGGAATGCCCGGCGGTAAAGCACCCCCGTCGCTCATGGTCGAGTTAGAGGCAAAGAGATTACCCAAAAAGTCGGCTTTCTCCTTGGCACTCTGGGTCAAACTACCGTCGGGTTTAAGCAAGGGTGGTAAACCTGACTGACAGAAGTTTCTCTCAGCAGCTTTGGCAAGCGACCGAAATTCACGACTTTCTGAAGGGTAGCCTGCCGTTCGCCAATTCTGACGACGAAATCGAACTTGGCCCTGATAATTGTTCTTTTACTGGACCTCGAGGCGGCATTTAATTTGCGTTTCACCTCAGGGATGTTTGGATCTGAATTTGTACGAGCCGTGGTCCAAGCTCTGTAGGCAGATTCTTTCTGCATTAGAGCTTCTCTGCAGAGCCGATTGAACCACGGTCGCTTTTTTGCACCTACAGGGATCCAGCGGTTGGGAATGTAGCATTCCATACCTACCCTCCAAGATCCCCACAGCGACTGCTACAGCACAAGAATCCAGATCCTCTGAGGCTAAACAAAGCCGCCACCACGGGTACGACGCATAGAACTCTCGCAGTCCATCCCAGTCTGCTGACTTGTAGTGCCAAGTATTGTTTATTGAAGTAATTATATTGGCTATTGGTTAAAATGGATGTAGATATGTTTGACGATTTTATTTTTATACAAGAAGGCTAAGCAAAAATAGAAAATGTCGAGATAAATCTTTTAGACAAAAGTTTTACTTTAGCCGAAGATGATGACGACTTGAATATCATCTCGAAGAAGAAAACAAGCGAGAGAGAAAAATAAGACTTCCAGACACTTGTGCCATATTAAAAATTAATGTTAAGATTTTTGTAATTCCCTAATTTTAATTCATTTATTATTAAAGATATATTAAAACCTAATAAATAATTATTTTTTGTTGCAAAATACCCATGTTATTAACCCCTTTACACATTTTATTTGTTAGAGTTGAGAATCATCCCACAAAGTATAGAAAACTGTAAATAAATTCTAAGTCTTTTGCAAGATATTCAAACCAAGTTGAATGGTGTGTTGCAGGAGGCCACGCGGCTCACGCTTCGAACATTTATGTATGATATCAGCGCGTAGTGGCCTGCAAAACATGTTAAAGTTTAAGTCGTCGAGTGGCTCACCGGTGACCCGCGTGGCTCCAATGGTACAGTAGGGTTCGGCTCACCGGTGAGCCGCGTGGCCCCAATGAAAAGTAGTATATTTTAACGTGGCGTTCAACGTGTTAACCAGTCACATTATCAATAAGATACGTATTTGTTAGCCTCTCAACGCAGTAGGTACCACAAGTTGTTTTCACACTCCCTCCCGATACTATAACGCTTGACCTTCATACACCCAATACACTCTTAAACAACACTAACATTACAAAAAAAAATCGTGAAAGTGTGACCGAGTACTAGGCGACCAGCGCATGTTAACTGCGAAATCCATTGTAGAACCGAACTTTTACACCAAACACCCAACACAAACCAATTAAGGATCTGAATATTCACTTCATGATTCGATAACGTATTCAATTTCATTAGTACCGAATCTACACAATAAACCTAATCACTAAACTTACACTTTTTTTTTACCCACCTGTTCCTTTTTTTCTTTTATTAACAGGATCGCGACACTTTTTTTTTAAACTACTAGCATAAAACAACAATGTACAGAACGCAAACTCATGTATGTACCGTTTCTTACCTTTTCCAAACCTACCCTCGGCTACTCGCACTGGCGTACAAACCAGTATCGAAATTACTTTGCAAATTCTTTGACTTCATGTCTGTGAAATCTGTGCTACCATGTAGGTAAAACTTAACGGCCCATTTTCCCATCACTTGGCAAAACTCAGCATACTGTTAGATGAAAAGTACTAATTGAATTAAACATATGCTAATAATTCTGTAACAATTTATAGGTTGGTTAGCTAAGGTGTAGCCGTAGCCAATTGTATATTTTAGACGTGAAAATGTTAGTAGGTAGCATTTTGATATGTTAAGTTGGAGTTTATTGTCGTTGCAGTATAATTCAAATCTGTCAAGGTCAGTCTGTAAGTCCCGTGCATCTGATAATGTTTTTATTTTTTTATGTATTTTCATATCATCAGCATATAGTAATATATATGAATTTCTAAAACAGGTGCCTACGTCAGCTATAAACAATACAAAGAGGAGTGGACCTAAGATCGAGCCCTGGGGTACGCCTGAGGGAACAGATTTCCAGGCAGATGTATAACCCTGCAGAACCACAGCCTGTGTCCTGTTTTCCACATATGATGAAAACCATCTATACAAATCTTCGTGAATTCCTGCTGCCAATAATTTCTTTAATAGTAGCTGATGGTCTATTCGGTCAAAACACTTGCGATAATCAGTGTATATGACATCCACTTGTGCACCTTTTTCCATACCATCATTATTCATATGAACTCATTGGACAGAATTAAATTTGATGTGGTGGACTTATTCCTCACAAAACCATGCTGTTCCTCCCCAAGACCAAACCGTACCGCCGCATAGACATCTGTATATATTATACGCTCCAATATTTTAGAAAATAGACATACCTTTGAAATAGGGCGATAACTTTCAGCATCTGATTTATTTCATTTTTTGAATACAGGGGTGACGAATGCCGATTTCCAGATATTGGGAACTATACCTTCTGATACGGATCTTTTGTACAGAAGGCACAAAGGTGTTACAAGACTATCAGCACAGCGAACAATGAATATTGGGGGATACAGTCAGGGCCGCCAGACTTAGATAGGTCCAATTCTTTAAGTAATCGAAGTACTTATATATATTATTAGTATAGGTATAGAATAGTTTAATATGACATATAGATAATTACTCGTATAATTATCTATGCTAATATTATAAAGAGGAAAGATTTGGTTGTTAGTTTGCATCGATTAGGCTCCGACACCACAAAACTGATTTGAAAAATTCTTTCACTGTGAGGAAGCTACACTATCCCCGGTGAACATAGGCTATATTTTACTTTTGTATTCCCATGGGAACGGAAGCTACGCGTGTGAAACCGCGTGAAGTCTGCTAGTGAGATATAAAAATATGTTAATCAGTTATGTTTATCGTCGCTGTACAGGAAGGTTTCCACGTCACCACGCCCTCAACGACATTGTTCGGAGGGCTTTTGTCTCGGCGGGTGTGCCTTGCGTCCTCGAACCACCGGGTCTATGTAGATCTGACGGAAAGAGGCCGGACGGGCTGACCTTGGTTCCGTGGATGAACGGCAAGTGTCTGGTGTGGGATCCGACTTGTGTGAGTACAGTAGCCGCCAGTCATTTGGGTCGTACTGTCCATTCACCATCGGCGGCTGCGGAGGGTGCAGCCGAAAAGAAGAAGCGGAAGTACGCTGCGATGGAGCCACATTATCTATTCGTACCCATCGCCGTAGAAACTATGGGATGCTGGGGCTCCGAGGCCAAAAAAAATGTTACTCAAATGGGGCAGAGAATTAGGGAAAAAACGGGTGACTCCCGCTCCAAGTCGTTCCTGGTGCAAAGGCTGGCTATAGCCATTCAACGTGGTAATGCCGCTAGCGTTATGGGCACCTTTGCACCAGGAACGGTTAGGGGTGGTTTATTTGACTAGAGCTATTATTGATTGCTTATTATTGACATTTTATTTATTTTTTAATGTAATGTGACTTATGAATGTATTATTATTATTAAAAGTTATGTTTATAATAATTTAATTTAGAACAAAATAGAGTTGTGTAAAAATGTCAACTTATGACAATATCATTCCAGATGTTATTCTATAAACGAACTAGCTGATGCTCGCTGCTTCGCCCGCGTGAAATTTGGTTTCCGTTCCAGCTTCCCATGGGAACATATTCCCGGGATGAAATAGCCTATGTGTTATTCCAGCCTATAAGCCATCTCTGTACCAAATTTCAGCCAGATCCGTTCAGCTGTTAGAGCGTGAAAGAGTAACAAGCATTCACACTCACAAACTTTCGCATTTATAATATTAGTATACTTTATCACACAAATATGATTACAACTGTTTGCATTACATTTTGCTTGGTGCGGTGCATTCACCCCTCGGTAACCACAATGTATTTAAGAATCTGTCCTACGTCGCAGAGACAATTGCACAGATAATATTTTTGCCACAGCTTTTTTTCTTTAATTCGTTTTGTTCAAACGTAACGGAGCTGTGTTTCCGCTGAATCTCTGTTCCGAAAGATTGTATTGTTTTATGTCAGTCTAATTTTTATAATAATAGCGGGGATGTTAAAAAAATTAGCTTTGTTTTAGCAATATCTTTTGGAATTAATTACATTAAAATGCTTGATGAAAGAATCACTCATGCTTATAATATTTATAAAGGTACACCTTCTGTTAAGATTTTCGCCAGTGTTATTTTGGGATTATCCTTGCATGCGTGCAAAGTATAGGCATGGCTCTTTTTACTGATGGATGCTATGCCTGACTTCTACCGACTAAAATACCTCATGTATCATGCCTAACAACCTACGGTTGGATGCCCCGGGTAAGCCCTCGGAGGGATACCCCAGGACTCCCAACAGATTTACGGCTACCACTGCGGTCTCACCTAGAGGGGGAGTGGGTTAGGTCCCCGCGGGATAGCACCCGAAAAACCACCCACGCTTATACTTATAGAACTCGGAACTTCACGCGAAATACATTTACTTAAATTTTGACACCGACGACGTTTCGAGCACGTTGCAGCGCCCGTGGTCGCGGTTGGAAGGATAGGAGTCCAACCGCGACCACGGGCGCTGCAACGTGCTCGAAACGTCGGTGAGAAAATGTAAGTAAAGGTATTTCGCGTGAAGTCCCGAGTTCTATAAGTATGAGTGTTAATACCGCGATAGCTTAAAAATAACACCCACGCTTCTTTATGTGGGCTTGCGTGAATCCCTCACGTCACGCTGTCGTCTAGAGCCTGCTTCTGTAAGAACAGTGAGCAACCCGCTCACAGTCCTCAGGCCGCCGGTCATGGAGGTCGATAGTCTTGGGGAAATATAGGCATGGCTATGAGCTCAAAATGGGGGTTGCTTTTTTTATACGACTGAGGTCACTCATTATAAGGATGCCTAAAAAACGTGAAAACGAAAACCCAGTAAGTAGCAGACTCTGAGATTCGAAACTAGGGTCCTCGTTATCAACAGTCGCTTCAGCCTCTTTGCAATACCGACACGCTTCTGGGAAGTCCTGATTATTCCCAGGAGTTCCCAGGCGGTTCAGTAGTTATAAGTAAGGAATAATTAAGAATGCGCCTGCCTAAATTATTATACTAAATAGCCTGCATGCAATGTTACAATACTTACAGATTATTTTCATCGCCACTGTAGGTATATATACCTATATTAAGTATCAAATAATGTCACTTTTCCTTACCTAATCAGGCGTTACTACCACATCAACATTTCACAAAAATCATTCCATTATCTCCCTTCCAAGATGTTTCATGTGATTCAAAGAAACAGCGGAAACTTAACGAATAAAATGTTGAGATGCGTTAAGCGGAAATGTGCAGAGGTAGCTAATGCTTGGTTTATGCGAGAGATAAGGCTTGCACGCAAATGTATGCAGTATTTTTACGTTTCTACATCTAGACAAGAGATGGTGGAAGTTGATTATTTTGGTGCTGTTTTGGAAAAGAAAAAAAATGTGACTAGACATTGTCATGATTATGTACACTTTAAGAGCATATTTAGCATTTTAATATGCTGCTAAGTCACATTTCCAAAGTTGACAACTTTGAAAATGTGACTTAGCGACAGTGGTTGACAATGTGGACAATATCAATGCCCGAGTAGCAGTAACAGCTTCGCATTTTTTTTAAAATTATCTATATGTATAGTCTTTGTGAAAAGTAGTAAATTTTGACTGAAATGCATATACATAAAGTTTTAACGCTAACATACATCTGCAATTATGATGTCAGAATTTGTTTCTTTACTTGAGTGACTAATAGAAGTGGGATCACACCCGAAACTCCCCAAAGACGCGGGATAGCACCCGAACCACCCTCTAGGCGAGTCCACAGTGGCAGCCGTGGGACTGTTGGGAGTCCTGGGACATCCTTCCGAAGGCTTACCCGGGACTCCCAACCATAGGCTGTTGGGCGTAACGTGAGGTTTTTTAGTGGGGAGGAGTCCGGCATAGCATCCATAAGGATTTTCCCTCACGTTGAAAAAAAAAGATATCTCAAGTATTGAGATTGTATTGCATCCATTGGTTACGCAAACCAATAAATTAGGATCAGCAACTACGCGACAAATCAATTAAATAGATAGATCTGTAGACTCCTCTGACGTAATACGGCAATCAAGACAATTGTATCATTTGAAGTGTTATTGAGATTAAAGACTTGTTAACAAACAGTAAATACATTTGATTTTGCGAAGTTCCATCTAATAAAAAGAAATTTTAGTGACGAGTCACCAATTTTGTACGCCTGAATTTGATACTACTATCACAGCACGGCCTAAAGATTATAAAGTAGGTTTATTTTACTGTGCTACTATGAACATAAATTATATGAAATGTGTGCGTATCCTATCATGCCACTGCCTACCCCTTCGTAGATAACGGCATGACTATATGTGTGTATAAATGTATGTACTTATAATAGTTTGTAACATACACTGGACCTACTGACCTATTTTTATAAAAATATTCACCGTGCCGAGTTATGCATCAGTACCATTATGGCAGAAAGTCAAGGGAGGATGGACGGGGTGTAATAATGATTGTCACCAAATCAGAAAGAATTTCATACATTATTATAAATGCGGGAATTAGATCACATGGATAAAATCACCGTTCTTGCCTGTGGTAGGTACTAGTAGTACTACTGGTAGTACCGCGAGTAAAAAAGTTACCCGTTATAATAATAAGCGGTACCAGTAGTACCATTAGTAAAACAATTTTACCGTGGTACTGCTGGATCAAAAATACAATCGAGAGCAATGAATCCGGGTCACTTAAAGAATCCTAAAAATCTCGGAAACTAAAAATGCTAGGTTAATGCAATAAATTGTATTTAATAGACAATGTAATACTCCTTAAATGAAGGTATTAAAACTTCTTAGTTATTGTAAAGTTATATCATAAAAAAATCAAATTTGAAAAAGGGCCACTTTCGAAGATGGAACTACGAAATTACAGCATTTGGTGTTGCTTTTGTTTGTAATCTGTCATTTATGTGGGTACATAAACCATGTTGATAGTGCTCTATATTCATTAATCAAGCTGAAATTATGTCGCTTACGCCTGAAGAATGCACCAGAATACTTACAATGCTGGAAACCGGCCGGAGTCAGCGCGATACAGCCAGGACTGTCGGTGTGTCGCTGTCAACAGTACAAAGAGTTCTCCGACGTTACGAAGAAACTGGTTCTAACCTACGCAGACCAGGAACGGGCAGAACCAGGTGTACCACAGCACGAGAAGACCGATACTTGGTGAACACCATGCTTCGAAATCGCTTTCTCACAGGAACTGAACTCACCAATCAGTTTCGACGCCTCGGAGGAAGTAACCCAAGTGCATGGACAGTAAGACGTCGGCTTGCTGAATCTAACTTAAAACCCCTTAGACCTGCAAACGGCCCTAAACTGGAGCGTGGGCATCGTATTTCGAGACTAAGGTATGCCCAGAGCCACGTAAATTGGAGTATTGAAGATTGGTCAAAAGTTATGTTCTCCGACGAATCAAAATTTATGCTCTACAAGCACGATGGAAGACACAGAGTGTATCGAAGACCAGGGGAAAGATTCAAGCAAGCATGCATCGAAGAAAAAGTAGCCTACGGTGGTGGGTCTGTACTTGTGTGGGCCGGAATTTCTTCTGAAAGTCGCACAGAGCTGGTGATCATAGAAAACGGCTCTTTAACTAGCGTAAGATATGTGGAAGAAATCCTCAATGATCACGTTGGTCCATTTATGGTCAATTTAGGTGAGGATGCTATATTTATGCATGACAATGCCCGACCTCATACAGGTAGGATTGTGAATGACTACCTTCAAGAGATGAACATTACTCGTATGGAGTGGCCAGCGCGCAGCCCGGATATCAACCCGATCGAGCATGCTTGGGACGAGCTAGGCAGATGCGTAAAACAACGAAACCCTCCCCCAATCACGCTTCGTGAGCTCAAAATTGCTCTCACAGAGGAATGGGAGAATATTCCCCAAAATCGTATAAGGAACTTGGTGTACAGCATGCCAAACCGCGTAAACGCAGTAATGGAAGCACGAGGAGGCAATACGAAGTATTAAAATTCAAGAAAATCGTAATAAAGTTCAAAAATTTCATGTTTCCTATTTTTGTTTTAAGGAGAGATCAGCAGTTTTTTCTTTATGTAATTTTGTGTTAATAAAATGTATGGTGACTCATATTTTTTTTACTTTCATTTAAGGAGTATTACATTGTCTATTAAATACAATTTATTGCATTAACCTATCATTTTTAGTTTCCGAGATTTTTAACATTCTTTAAGTGACCCGGATTCATTGCTCTCGAGTGTAAATGAAGATCAGTGGAAATCAATGACAATCTTTAAATAGTTTGAAATGTAGTAAAGTGTTGATGAATGCCTTTACTAAGTGTATCAAAGTGATAAATTTCGAATAAACCCTATAAGATGTAAATTATAAATTGAATCCACCCTAGTTAGTCAGGTTCACTCTTTCTAATAAACTTATATCTGTAGATTGTTTATTACTTAAAAGTAACAACTTGTAAAGTGCTACGTTCAACATAGAAAATTCAATAAAAAGCTAAAAGCCAATCTTATCTCGGCGAGAGGAAATTAAGAAACAGCGGCGGGCATCTGACACTGTAGCTCTTTACAGATCCGTCACTAGTGATGGACTGGTGGTTAAAATTTTAACTCATCGATAAGTTACATATCTACTCGGATCCACGCCGCACCGCCCGGGTGTAGCCCTTGGGTGCTGATTCTCGACCACACGACGTGAATGAGGAAATTTAAGGGCAAACGTCATCTGAGGGGCAAGTGCGAGTTTCGGTGAACGCCAGTCGACATTTACGAACGAGCGCGTTATCACCGATTTGTATGGGATCGAGACAAGTTCCCGCGCTTACAGCTAGATGGCGGGGTCTCGATTCCAAACGAATTGGTGAGCTGTGAATGTCGACAAGCTCACGCAAAAACTCGCACTTGCCCCTCTGTATAATGTTTTGCCGTTTCAAAATACGAGACAAATGACGTCACCAAAATCCGTAACCCTAATCACCCGTAGGTTTGCGTCCGTTCATTCACGTCGCATGAACAGTTTTATTTGCTTTTCTAGGTCTAGCTCGTCATAAAAGCACGCTCACTTCATAGAAATCTAGCCATGGCGATATTTTGAGATCGAATCTCACAGTCTATTGGCCAGGACACTGATTCTGGCTTCAAGTTGCGGCAGTCAATTATCAAATCGTGAGTGGGCGGATGTCACCTGTGACGTCAAATGTTAGCCAGAGCCGGAGACTAAAACCATCATAGGCCTGTTTGTTCATTTGATGTTGGTGCGAGAACAAAGCTTACTAATATGTCAGTGTTGAATTCTACGATTTATCGACTAGAAAATCTAATTGACCGATACTGTATGTACAACACTAAACATTTTTAAAGATAGAGTGTTGAATGCGACAGCGACGCGACATCGGTTTTCGTCGAACCGCTAAAATAATTCCACCGCGGTCGCGCTGTAGACCAGGGGAGACGGAACGACGGAAACGCACCCTTATCTCGCACAGAATACCCGCTTTTTAAACAACTCACTTCTTTATTTGTATTTATTCCACATCCCCCTGCCCTCGCCGCTGACACTGCTCTGACACCCCCTTCCGCGCCCGTGTTACCACATGAATAGACGCGCTACTTAATGGGACTTTCAGTTCCTAAGTCATCATGTTTTTAACAATATACCAGCGATAAGTAAGGAGGTTGGACTCGGATAATAAACGGAGAAAATATACGTGTTTACTTCGGGGAAATTTGGAAGAAAATCTTGATGGTATGTTGTAAATAAGCTGTACGCTGGAACTGGAACTTTGATAAACTCTCTTTTATATTTTTTTCGGTACAAGGATGTTATGGCAAATTGACAAGAAAATTATAACTGGTAAATCTTTGGCATCTCTTTTATATTAATGCTTTTGACACTACTGAGTGGCAGGAAAACACACTGATTATATTAATGCAAGACCAGAGGTGTAACATTCGAATGCCGACGCCATTAAAACGAACAGGGTCTAGGCTACCTGCTGTTGCAAAGTTTTAAACCGTCTCGTCTATCCATAAGGTCTTGAACATAGCTTAACGTCTAGATTATCATTATATGGAAATAAAACAAACGATCACCCATCTGCGGACCACCTCCTCGATCTACCTTATTAATACATGATGGTCTACAGGGCTACGATCACTGCGGTAGTTCTTTGGCCGGCACTTCTGAAACAAAAGCTCATGGCATTTGAGTAAAACTTCAAATAAATTGAATGCAACCAAGACACGATTAAAACAGAAAATAGGGTGATGAATTTATGATTATTAACAAACATGATACAGATTTTTATTCATTGAAAAAAACTGTAACAGCAAAACCCTTTCTTTAGACTATATCAAAGCATGTACCTTTATTCCGCATAAAACTTCTTAACGCCAATCCTTATAGCCATTTCTAAGATAAAATCGTATAATGATAACTCAAAAGAGGGCAGTATTTTCGTCTACTGGGTACAGTTTATCCGTTATCGCGGCACAATGCATTACAGGCAGTAACAATATCATTACGGGGGCTATTCAACATTTTTATTATTGCGTTACTATTGTCTTATGGCGCGACGGTGCTAGATAACAAGGGTGACATACGGCCGGACAATTTGAACAACGCTGTACGAAAACTGTGAATCTTTTGAATCTTTTGATATTTTGTGTTTAAGAAACATCAAATCCATGGCCACTAGTTTCATGAATTACTAATGCACTTGGAGCTAAAACTGCCTATAGTTTATATGAGTATTGTAACAACTGTATTTACACATTTCTGTGTGGTTGGAGCCTATTTATCAAATTACTATCTAATGGCTTCGAGGTGAGGTTTTTATTACCGGTTTTTCCCAAGTCCTTGTTCCCGGATAAGCTTTGTGCGAAGCTGTCAATATACCAAATTTTAGCCAAATTAGTTCAGGAATTAAAGCGTGATTGGGTAACATAGTCCAATCTCAGTAAAGTGATAATTTCCACCTGCATTCCTATAAGCATAACACACGCGGGTTTCCCTCATCTTACAATCCCTGGTTCTTTAAGCGGAGCGTGAAGAGGCACAATACCCCTTCGTCTGTTGGCGTCTGCGTGCGTCGGTACCCGTGGCGGGCGTGTCTGTTACCCCGCGTCCCGCGGCGCGAGCGGCGTCGGTTGATGTTTTAAAATGGCGATTTCTCATAACTTTTCTATGGTAGCCATTTAAAATACTTACCTCACTGGAATCGTTATGAAACAAGCTAATGATAAAATGATAGATAAGACCAGTTCTGCCTTGTAATGTATTACAAATTTCTATTAGAAAAAAGAATTTGTAATTTTTCACCAGTTTTCTCTACAAAAATTGTAAAAAAAAAAAAAATTATGTAAAATTCCAAATTTTTTTTTTTTTAGTTTTTTAAATACATCCTATTTCACAATGTTCAACAGACACAATACAACTCGTCATACATTTTTTTTTATTTACAAGCTTTTCAAAATACGACTCATTTCGGCGACCCGACCGCCGACCGCCAAAAAAAGGTTAAGTTCATGCCATGATTCTGAGAAAACTGTGCTTCAAGTGGCTTTCATTCTTTTTTTATTCGTAAGTATGGTCCTTAAATTTTTTTTACACAGAGTTTTGTTTTACAAACGTGTTTAGTTTATTAGAAATTGAACAAAGAACCAAGCACTTAAAAAGGGGCCCAAAAGGGTGGTCGTAACTTTGTTTTTTTTTTTTGAATTTTTTTGATGTATTTTTTTTTCAAAAAAATTTACAATCTACAGCTACATGACTTTTCCTAATCGATAAACATAAAAAAAAGGTGTGCTGGCATACAAATATATTTCAGAAATGAATTATTTGAAATTTGAAAGTTTTGCAAAAAATGATCGAGAATTTCGACCAAATTTTACACAAAATTATTGAAATAGATTTTACATTCAATGCTTGAAAACAATAAAAGAATACATAAAAATACATAAAATAACGATAGATTGTCATCATTACAGTATTTATTCTTTGTATTTCATCCAAATGTATGGGCTTGGCGCCGCGCCGCCGTGACGCCGACGGCGCGTAAAAATACAATGAATGTTCGTTGAAAATACCAAAATCTTTATGAAATACACAATCTACGAATAAAAACTCTAACCTAGTCATGATTTTGTTAAGTTTTGAAAGTAAAAAACACCAAACACAAATGTAATTACACGCAACACAGTACCGGTCGTCGTCACTTAGCCGCGCGGAATGGTGCGCGATGGAGGGCACTTTTTAAACGAGAATCATGAGGTGCAGCTGTGACAGACAGACATACAATGTACTACATACTTGTCCCGTTTTTGTCTAAGAACACTCCATAAAAATTTGAACAGGATAGAGATAGTACTTTTTGCGCTACAAGACCGCAAACTGTCTGACGGCAAGGTATCGCTAGGAGATACTTACACAGACGCGAGACATAGCAAGGAATAGAGAATCATGAGGTGCAGCTGTGACAGACAGACATACAATGTACTACATACTTGTCCCGTTTCTGTCTAAGAACACTCCATAAAAATTTGAACAGGATAGAGATAGTACTTTTTGCGCTACAAGACCGCAAACTGTCTGACGGCAAGGTATCGCTAGGAGATACTTACACAGATGCGAGACATAGCAAGGAATAGAGAATCATGAGGTGCAGCTGTGACAAACAGACATACAATGTACTACATACTTGTCCCGTTTCTGTCTAAGAACACTCCATAAAAATTTGAGCAGGATCGGGATAGTACAGCCTGAGCTAGAAGAGCCCGAACTGTTTGAAGGAAAAGTGTTCAAATATTGAATTCAACAGATGCGGACATTTGGAAAATGTCTCATATTTTGAATCAACAGTTGAAGGGATACAGGGCCGCCGCCAACTTGAGGACCACTGTCAGAAGTGGCCCCCAATCGCTAAATGCGCTACGGCTTTCCATCAGGCTGGCGGCGACGTCAATTTGGCGAGCTAATTATATATATATTTATATATAAGGGTCCTCTTCACCTGTATTTACAAAGTAGTATTCACTTCAAATACACGAGTTAAAGCACAAAAGCTTTAATATTGAAAGCGTAAAATAAAATATTTATATTATCCTCTCTTTTCGACTTGTTAAAGAGGTTGTTGGTTATTCTATCACCCCGTATATCACGCTTATAATACTGTACCAAGATACGTTGCAGATTTATGTCTGTAATGTTTGTTGTTTCACCTTGCCGCGAATAATGCTCGCCGAGATTTATGAATAAGCCCCGTTTGTCTTTAGGCTGATTGGACCTGATAAAGGGATGGTAGGGAAATTCACGAACGGTTCACCAAATACTTATTCATAATACATACACAAGACATAAATACATGTGAACGAAGATTTAGTTTCAATGGTATTTGGTAGGTGTAATGTTGTGATTTATTCCTTCTTGTTGCTGATGAGGTTCTTCTTTAGAACATTATGTCAATTGAAGACTTTACGGTAGCTTTATTTTTTTTAATACAGCCTTAATCTATGCATCTAAATTTCTACATGGCAACAGGAGTGGCAGCATGAAGGCAACTACTGGTGTAGCAAACAGTCTTAGGAACCTAAATAAGACCACTTTCAATTAGAAGCGCTGTATGCGCATGGGCGATCATAAGTAATTGTTGTGATCACTAGCATTTACCAATAAGGGGTGCCAGGTTTGTATCAAGCACTCAATCTTTAGGCTCAGTTTAAAAATATTGGTTTTAATGAAAGATATAAACTTACAATTCAATGCAGAATCAAACGCTATTTAAAAGATCTAGTTTATTTGCATAAGAGACCGATATAAATATTAACTAACCAATACATTAACAATTATCATATTTATTACAGAATCTATTAATCAATAACCTAATCAAATCCATATCAAACAAAATTTACTAAACTACTTCTCTACCAAAATAGTTCATAATCAAAAACTAAACCCACCAATAAAACAACAATACAACTCAAACCGCAAGAGACCACAAAACTAAAACTACCCTCCGTTCTCAATTATGCAAATACCTTCCCAAGGGAATCCCCCATTAATCATTATCTAAATTAATTTCCAACGTTTAACAAAATCTCTAGTTTCTTAAAGTCACAATAAAGAGGATCGCGGTGGGCCATAACTCATCTGTACCTAAGATTACTGATCTTTAATCCCCTTCCAGCTTCACTTAAAGTTAAGATTTACGACCAGGAATTATATAGGTGCCCCCGCAAAATAAGCTTACTTCGGTGTCTATGAAAAAAGTTTGCATATACATGCGTCCTCTTCTAATATCGTTGTTGGGAAAGTTTGTTTTGTTTTCTGTATAGAAAATATGGTTTGATAAAAAAGTAATTTGAGCTATATTCGTTTTTGATAGCAAAATTTATTTGAGTCCTGCAATAAGTATAGGTATATCGTAGTAACTCTGGAAAGCGATTGTAAGAATATAAACCTTCAATTAAGATTATAGTTTGCAGCATTGAGTATCAATATATGGTCACTAACACAAATTCCTAAAGAACTTAAAATTTTCTAGCTCTAGTTTTCTCTAGAACAATCTAGCTCACATACATTACCCTACCCTTGATGCAGGACTACGTTCTAGAAGTTTTTTTTTTCACGGACATTTCACACAACGCTATCTGATCCCAAAGTAAGCTAGGAATAACCAGCTTGTGTTATGGGTATCAGACCACGGATATTAATACTTATATACTTTTTAAATACATACATATTATACATAGAAACACCCAGACTCTTGAGACAAACATTTATGGGTCACACAAATATTTGTCTCCTATGTGAATCGAACCCACGACCTCCAGCGCCCCAGGCGGTATCACTACCGACTGCGCCGCAGGGGCAGTCTTCATAATTTATTTTCTATTTCCTAGCCTACATGAATTCTAGTCTACATGAATTGGAGAGTCGATACTAAATTTCCAGAAAATCACATAACGGAAAATTGATATTGGACATAGACAGCAAGTGTGACCCAGTTCTGTAAGAAATACTGATGTTATTTTCAAAATTCAAGTTAAATACAGACGCAAGAATGAAATACTTGAAGTTTGAAGAGTATAAGTGTATTTGAAATTGCTTACGTTGCTTGCTTGTAACACTTTTATGCAACTCTGTGATTAGCCTAAATATACCTACCATGCTCACTAATAAGTGAGAAAGAGAAGTAATAACTTCTCTTCACCATAAAAAATATCGAAGTTCAGCGGCATCGCAGTTAGACTACCCCAACTGGGTTGAGAAAAGGTAACGTGGATGATAACTTCTCTTCGCCATGACCTCGTCCGTTTACCGGCAGGTGCTCACAGCCTTATTGTTCATGATCCCCCAAAAATCTACCCCGGTCTACGCTACACAGTAAAAGCAATCGCCCAGGTGAGTAGACAAAAGAGAATACAACTAATCTCCTTGATAAACTTGTGCCACTATGCGAAGGTAGGTATTTTTACCAACAGCAAAGACTTTGGCTAATACCTATTTCTTCCTAAACATAATTTAGAAGCACATCCAACTTCCTAATGATTAATGTAGGCTTACGGGGGCCATATTTAATAAATCCATCCAACGTAATACTTTTTACCTCGTTACGGTGTTAACTGAAGAAATATTTATGGCCTTAACTTTATTTAATATCTTGGTAACCCCGCGCTTCGCCCCTGCCAAGAAGTTTTAAGCTACATCAACTACTTGCATTATTGCTTACGTGTTATTTTTGAAAGGAACGTGTGTTGGGTCTAGTGTGAGTATACAGAGATGTCTATATTCATTTCTGGTGACCTATATAAATATTGTGTACTTCACTCAGGAGATGTCAATCGAAATATTTTTATTCTTAAATTTGTAAATTTAATTTTCATTCTACCATGCTGCTATGCTAAGTCACATTTCCAAAGTTGTCAACAGTTGTTGACAACTTTGGAAATGTGACTCAACAGTGGTTAACAACGTGGACAATATCAATGCCCGAGAAGCAGTGACAGCTTCGCCTTTTTTTAAATTATCTGTAATGTATTTATAGTATTTGTAGAAAAAGTAGTAAATTCTTAATTGAAATGCATAAACATAAAGTTTTAACGCGAAAATACATCTGCAATTATGTCAGAATTTGTTTCTTTACTTGACAGTAATATACTTTCCCTAATTGCCTTTTCTTTAAAATTCTTCACTCATACGCATAGGTTCTTATATTATGAATAAAATAATCTAGTCACAATACCTTTATAAAAAGCCCGTCAATTTCAGTATGCCTACATCTAAGTTTCAAAACATTGAAACTTCGCACAAAGGTGTAATTGAAAGATCGGAAATTCCCAAGCAAGCACATATTTCAAAAGCGCTTCCACGGATAATATAAGAAGATAGAGGACAGAGTTGGATATAAAATATGGCGTCCTTTCATGAATCTTATTAAGATATCCTCCGAAAATAGAAAGAGAAAGCACTATACAGAGTTCTGTAGTGTAAGAAAGAGACGTAGGGTTTACTTGGTTTACGTATATTAAAATAATACAGATACGGTTAAAGAGGTGTGCCAGCGTTGGCTGAAAATTTATCGCCTCTATGAATATGATTTTCTTTAAGAAGTGGATACAGTTCCCTTTGGAGGCATTTAGTGTCAACCAGCCATTATGATAAAGTAAGTTAGTACTTTTATTGAGTTAGACATTAATTTTGATGCTGTTTTTCTAGAAAATTGCAGAAAAAAATAGTGTGCTGAGAGAAAATTCATAGCTTAAGTATTCGTCGTTTTAAGGTCACCTCACGTCACGCCCTCCCATAGTGTCTGAGAGCATGAACAGATCATGACTTCTCAACAAACGAGGGGAGTTATTTTGACTAGCTAACTATTAAAAAAAAACAAATTATACTTTACAATGTCCAATAACCCATTACGCAGCTGAAATATTAGTTCCTGCAGCGGATTTGAATTAGGTAACGGAGTAGGCCTAGCTTCTGAAGGCCGTATTTTTTTAAATAATTTTTTGAAACTTGGCGGCACTCTTGGCATAAATGTACATAAGATGACAATGGATCTCTTTGCTTTTTTTACGAGCTAAAGGTTTGTTGTTGATACTAAAACTATAATAAGATTATTAATTTCAGTCAGTAAAATGACATTTCTTGAATGAAAATTCAGTACTAAATTCAGTATAAGTGACAGTTGCACTTGTTATTTTACTGACTGAGATTAATAATCGTACTTTTAGGTACGAAATCGAAAATAACAATCACCTTAATTCATCATCTTTATTTTGTCGCGTAGGTATGGCAAGTGTGGGCGAGATGTCCCATAATTCATAAGTTTCTTTAACAAGTGCAGCACACTCGCTATCTCGGCTAACATGCAAAATAAGTTTGGGATACATCGGTTAGCGGGAACCGATAATAAAGTTCCTGCCTCGACTGTTACGGGTTAAAATGTTGATCAATTGTTCCCTTTCGTAAAGATAAACATGTATAAAATTACACGTAGTTTGATTTTGAACAATATAACAATATTTACTCAATTTTAATAATATAACACACGAGTGATGAAGGCATAAAGTGAATGCCGAATAACTATTCTCTACTTGTAAAATACTCAAACTTCGAAACAAACATTGGTGGATTACACTATTATATTTTGTTCCAAACCCAAGACTCAGCATGACAATCGCTTGCACTTACCACTGCGCTTCTATGCTAGGCCATATTATTAGTTGAGATAAAATGGTGTCATAAAGTCTTAAGATTTTCGCGATATTTTTATATGTGATGATAAATTATGCATTTTGCAAAAACGAGATACACTTACACTAAATTACTTACTTACAATAAAACTTTATTTATATTTTTTTAAGGTTAACAAAACATAAAAACACGTAGGTAATTAGACACATGACATACATACTTTATTCCAAAGTTTCAATGTAATCATAACGTCTCCTCTCTAAAGATCATAATTTATCGTCACACACAAAAATACCGCGAATATCTCAAGACGTTATCATTCAATTTAGTCGCAATAGGGGGGCGATATGCAAAAATTCCTCACAGCCGTTTATCCCCACATAAATAACATTAGCAGTGGGTAAGATAGCGTATGAGAGTGTTTTTGTAATTACCTTATAAATAATAATTCTGTACGTCGTAGATTACGGTTACACGAGCATGATTCACGGCGTTCGTTGAGTGTATTGGGGGCGTGATTGAGCGCGTGAGATACTGTGATTACTTGAGATGAGCTAAATATTCACACGCCACTCTGTTTATGAACTTTACACGACATTATATTTACTTGGTTAATAGAGAGGCATATTATGTGATAATATAACATTTTGTTTTTTTAATCTAAATTTAGGTGGTATGCGCACACTATGTACGATTATTAATCTCAGTCAGTATATATATATATATATATATATATATATATATATATATATATATATATATATATATATATATATATATGTCGCAGAACCAAGATAATTAATGACTCTAAGTTTACTAAAACGCCATCTCTTATCAATTTTGGAAACGTCAAGCAGTTCGCTTGAGTGAGGTCGATACAGAAGGTGACGTTGTCAGCTTGACAGATGTCAGTTGTCTATGTGTGTGTTGTGTCATGTTGGAGAGGGGATGTACGCTGTGCGGAGCGCACAGACCAGACACTTTCGATTGAGACGTGGTAAAGAACAGTCGCTTTTGGAAAAGGGCTCGATGATGAACGGTCACCTTTCTGTATCGAACTTACTGCGTTTCCATCCATTTTAATCTACGTGGTTAACTGTGATTTTTAAGTTTATTGTTTGTAAGTGAATAAACTAGTACCAGTGCTAAAGGATTGTAATCTTATTTCGTGCCTACAACTTGCTGATAGCGGCTCCTGACAACGAATTAACCCACGCGGTCCGTCCTGACTCCGACATCAGAAGTGGGATGTAGCCCACGTGGCGACAACACCTGTGCGTTTTAAGGCGTTGCAAAAATGGAAAAATGGAGTTTTCTGTAGAAACAGCAGTACAATGGTTGTTTCTGTCACAGAAATAACAGTACACGCACTTTGTGGATGCCTACTTATCTTTGGTGAGCAGTTTCATGTTTATTTCTATTCTGGTGTCAAATAGTTGCTTGTTGAAGAATCTATTCCTTGTAAATGTAATAGTTAACGACTATCTAAGATACTGTGATATAAGACTGTGACTCTGACAGGCTACTATTTGCGATAAGAGATTATGATTTGCCGTGACAAAATTATCACTTGGCATTATACTTCATCATGCAAATTAGGACTTGGAAAATAGCGAATAATCGCGACTATTGACTGTGATTATGACCATAACTTGTGACAGAGGGATGTTTCCCTTCATTAAGGAAACTTTCATCAGAAACTGGAATTCCTTAAACTCACTTTTATTGTTAGTGTACCAACCTGATATCATAGAGGCCTATTCCCAGCAACGAACAGCCATATGCTGATTTGATTTATTGAATCGTATTGTATAACCAAAAAGGAAAGAGTGGTTGTAACGCGGTGCTAGTTCGCCGCTATTCTCAAGTTCTTGTGAAGGTCCGTAGTTATAAAAATTGAAAGACATTATGACTTGCTTCAGTTACATTTATTGCTAACAGATTGTGTACAAATTGTTTTGACGTGATTTGAACCCAATGCTACTAGTTACAGGTCGAGATGATAAGTAGCGCTGGCGTCCGCGACGACTGCTGGGAACCGCGGCGCATGCCGCTGCGCGCTACTCGCACCAGTCTACGCAACGCGTGCCGGTGGGCGCTACTCGCGCCTGTCTACGCGACGCGCACCACTGTGCGCTACTCGCGCCTGTCTGCGCGACGCGCGCCGCTGTGCACTGCTCGCGCCTGGCTACGCGACGCGCGCCGCGTCGAAATTATAAAGATGTGGTCAGGTAGGGCCGAGCTTATGAAAGGTAAAATTTTCACCTATTCTTTCAAAAGTCTTCTAGGTCCGATGATTTCTAGATCATATGGGATGCTTTCGTTGACATGTCCAGAGCCGTGCTATAAGGTTTGATTGAAAATGTGGTAGCGTTTATTTGGGGTCAACATCAATAGCAAATTATGCAAGGCTTGATACGATGTCTGACTAGTGAACCCATTTTTACCATTCTCAAACCAGAACCTGCCGCAGAGGTTCATCCGGATACATGTTACTCAGGTTAGCTGCACTATTCACCGATGCTGATGATGGGAAGCCTATGGTATCGTACTCCATTCAGCAACATCATCGTTAGTGGTCGTAAAGGATTATGAACTTTATTGCTTCGAGAACTTGACGAGGTTTGTAAGGAATTTCATTTGAATTCATAGACAGTAAGAGCGCCCGGAAGGAAGGTGACTTCTTGTGTTAATAGAAGCACTTGTAGCCCTGCGGGCTCTGCGTTCTGTAAACGCCCATTGCCGTAAGCAACGTTTGCTGTGGCTACTCCTTGAATGGGTGACCACTTTGTGACACTTTCATTTGGGAGCATTTCCGTGCTTTAGACGATAAGTTAATTAAGCTGTTGGTCCCGGTTACTGGTGTACTTTAACTCTAAATTTTGTTAATTTTCATGTGGCGAGTTCCTAAAAATGAACTGAAGAGCGCCGAGGCCTCGACAACCTTTACCGTTAGCGGTTGCGCTGTCGGTGTTCCATCGCCAGTACAGCGGAGAAGCAGAGCGCGGGTCGACAGTGGCTTGCGCGAGCGCCGCCGCATGCAGCGTGCGGCACGGGCGGGCGGTGCGGTCGCTATCAGATCGCCTTGTGCCTGAGCTACGAGGATGGATCTCGAAAATTACAGGTCACGTAGTCTTTTTCTTTTTTTCATTAAGTAGTTTGTTCAGATGATGAAGGGGTTAGACCTTCATGTGAGTGGATTTTTTAAAGACTGACTTGAAAAATGATGATGAAGGGGTAAGACCTTCATGTGAGTGAGTGAGTGTAGTATGCAAATTGCTCAGGTCGCGTACAAGTTTATGCTAGTCGTGGGTCTTTGTAGTGACCTACGTCTGGTATAGAGATGTAGGCCGTGATGCCGGGATGCCGAAGGGGGGCATCCCGAGGTTGTGGTCTGAAGTGGGTACCGGATAGAGGTCCCACACTGTGGTCAAGTTGGGTACCGGATGGAGGTCCCACTTGATGCCTTTGGAGGCACGGTGTTGTGTTAAGAGTATTGCGTAGTGGACTCACTCATTTCGATTGAAGGTTTTACCTACTGTAGTCAGATTTGATAAGCGTAGCGAACTATTTAGAATGAAACAATGCTGACTTAAGCTTTAGAGTTTATTTAACTGATGCCTGACTCCTCGGTCAGGAAGGCCGAGCGATAAATGCTGTACTTTGGGAAAATTTTGTTTCAGATGCTGTTACGTTGTGATGCTACACACTAGGACGTGTGAGTCGTCTTCATGCCAGTGTTGCCAGCTTGACAGATGTCAGTTGTCTATGTGTGTGTTGTGTCATGTTGGAGAGGGGATGTACGCTGTGCGGAGCGCACAGACCAGACACTTTCGATTGAGACGTGGTAAAGAACAGTCGCTTTTGGAAAAGGGCTCGATGATGAACGGTCACCTTTCTGTATCGAACTTACTGCGTTTCCATCCATTTTAATCTACGTGGTTAACTGTGATTTTTAAGTTTATTGTTTGTAAGTGAATAAACTAGTACCAGTGCTAAAGGATTGTAATCTTATTTCGTGCCTACAACTTGCTGATAGCGGCTCCTGACAACGAATTAACCCACGCGGTCCGTCCTGACTCCGACATATATATATATATATATATATATATATATATATATATATATATATATATATATACACTCAATTTAGTACTGAATTTTCATTCAAGAAATGTCAGTTTACTGACTGAAATTAAAATGATGCCGCTGCCTGATGGAAAGTCACAGCGACATCTAGCGATTGGGGGCCACTGTCACAGCCTGTAAGACTATAGACAGTGGTCCTGAAGTTGGCGGCCCTATGATGTGCCTCTTTACGCTCCGCTTGAAGAACCCAAGATTGTAAGAGGAGGAAAACACATGCGCTGGAAGGTCGTTCCAGATTTTTATGGTTCAACAGAAAAACTATATTTTCAATTGTTCAGTTGTTGAAAATTTTCAAGCCGCCCATAAAGGCCTTCAACTTGACTTAACGACTGCCATTTTACTGGCAACCGAGACCAACAGCTTAACGTGCCGGCACGGAAGATAAAAACTATAGTAAGTACCTATACTCACAATATGTCTTGATAGCTAAAGTTTCTATCCCCTATAAACTAAGTCGACTAAAATGCAAGGGTAATAAATATTCATTAAAATTAAAGCGATATCGCGAGACGATGTAAGCGAAGGTGGTGTCGCAAGCACAATGTCTATTCTTTATCCCCTGTGGCAATCACACTCGAGGAGATACGGCTAAATGTGGTAGTCATTATTCAACGGTGCTTTGTCAACATGCTTTTGATGTATTTATATTGCCCGGGTTATACCGCCTACCAATAATCATTTTTATAACGTTTGGGAGTGTAATGAAATGTTGCTATAAATAAAGATTCCGAGACATTTTTTACACGGCTCTTTAATCTAGTAAATCTAACATTTGGTTATGAGATTTAGCGAACTAATAAATATACAATACTTACATAAACTCACACACATTTTTTTTAACCCCAGGGTGCAAAACCTAGACGTCAGTCCTCCTCCTTCCTCGCGTTGAATTTGTTTATACTACTGATAGTTTGACTGATATTTTGTTGAATTTACTTAAAAAAATTAGCTGAAGAATTAAAAAAATAAATTAACTTAATTAAATTAAAAATTAAATTAAATTAAAATTAAATTAATTTAATAAAAAAAGTAAATTAACTTAAGAAAAATTAACTCTTACTCAAGAAATTAAAGAACGTCAATCAAATAAATTAATACAATAGCGCATACAATATCCTACGATCACTTCATCGACGATATTCTGACGTAGGCGCCCGTAGCTCCTCTACGCTCTACAGGCCAGTGTTACTGCTACAGACTACATTATTTATAAATTTTCATACAGCTCTGACTGGATTGGCTCATTCTTGAATTTCCCTTGAACATCGAACCACTATAGTGGCAGATAAGTATACGGCCCATCTCATGAAATGTGAGCACCGAAGCAGATGCACGTTTGTGGCATCAAGAGTGTTATAGACGCCCTGCTGCCCCTTTATAAAACAACTTTACATATTTCGTAACTATTCCAACAATACAAAAATCAACAGCAGCATATTAACACGTTCATCGCCGACAATTTTTTTGCAATATTTTCAAAAAAATACAATAGTTTAAATGATTGTTTTTAGTCCCATTTGGGTTTAAATACAAGTTTTATATCGATATTTCATAATCTTGGCTTTATTTTAGGTTTTTTTTAAGTGCCGGGCATTATCACCCGGCGTGGCCTAAACGGAATAATTATTTCATTTAAGCCATGCCGGTCAAAATGCCGGTCAGTCAACAAACAAACAAATCAACAAAACACTCTATCGGATTTTTAAAAAAAAATAACAAAAGAGGGATTGAAACAATAATTAAGCCAAAGATCGTTATCGATTATAATAAAGCCAACGCAGCAGTTGACTTATCGGACCAAATGAGTGTCTATTCGACTCCACTAAGAAAGACCCTAAAGTGGTACCTACAAAAAACTCGGTATCGAAATATTACTCAATACAGCAGTGGTAAATGCGAGGGTACTTTATCAGAGTACAACTAAAAAAAATCTCGGTCGTTGACTTTAGGCGACTGTTAGCTAAACAGATGATTCAGGACAGTCAAGAACATACTATATCCACCACATCACGACCTAGACGACAAAAGCATGAGCATGAGAAGGTTCAGCCTCAGACTAATGGTTCAGCAGTGTCAACAAGAAAATTTTGTCGTGATTGTTACAAAACGAATGTACAATTGTATAGAAGAAACGGGGCCAAAAACAAAACAAAAAAGGTTTCTTGGTTTTGTACTATTTGTCCCGGAAATCCCCATTTATGTGGTCAATGTTTTGATAAATGCCACTGAAATGGCTAAAAATAATGTTTTTATAACTTGATTCACTTATTATCTCACTCATTATCCCAAATTACTCATATGTATAAAACAAAATTAAAATTTTTGAATTGTAATTCTGTGTTTTTTTTTCGTCCAAAAAGTAGGTATGCCATAAAAAATCTAAAAAACCAAGTGGTTATAGGTGTTCGTTAGGGCCGCGCCGGTCATATTATATGGATGAATACGTAGAGTTTGCACGCTACGGCCTGAACGGGCTTCACAAATTAGGGTCTGCCGTGCCGGTCACTTTGACCCCCCGCGGCTCCAATGGATAGATGAGGTGCCGGTCATTTTGACCCACCATGGCGATGAACGTGTTAAGTTACATTGCCTAGAAAACTACTGAAAAGCCCTTAAATAAGCGCACGTACCATTAATAGAGCCATAAAGATGTTAAACCGTGCCCATAAACCATGGTTCACATTAATCACGATTTAATACTAGCAATAATTAAAAATCTCATAGGTGGCGTTCGCTGCAACTCACTTAATCGTTACCCCATTTGATAGATGGCGTTTTACCACCCACTCACATAGAACCTTTTCACAATATACCCTAGCATTTTCCGGAAACATTTGCGAACAAATTTCCTTATGAGTTACTAAGAAAAGGTTCTAAGACGTGCTCGTAGATAGGAGTATTAGGAAGCGTTTACACGGGCGGCACGTAGAGTAATAAATAATATAGTAATCAGTGCGATTCCTTACATCCTGCCTCTTATTAGGCGAGAACCTACATTCAACATTCGCTAATGCCACGGCTTACTAGCACATGTGGGTCGGAAAGATTCCACCAGAATTTATTGTACTCCGGCTTATGAATCATAAATAAGGCAGGTCTAATTAGAATTGCTGTACTACATAATACGAACGTAGTTAGCTTATAAGATGTTATTTGTAAACGCTGACAATACATTGTTTTGTCATATTTGTTTTATGAGTCTTACGTACATTTTGTTATTATTTTATAACTAAATTATACAGTCAGCGCGGATAATATAAAAACATCCATGCTGTTGAATATGGTCTACTGTACACTAAGGGAAAATATGAAAAAAAAAATACAAACTTTTTAGGAACTGTAACGCCGCCCTTAAATCACTATGACAGTTGACATAAGAAGTGACGTATTTTCCGAGTGTATCATAGACAGTGTGTGTATATAAGAGAGTGCGAGCATTTTGTCGGTCATTCTGTACTGTATACTAAGACTAGCCGAAGCTCTGCCCAATTTATTGTGTGTCTATATGGAGAATAAAGTAATTAGCAGAGTCCTGAAGTGTTTAATTGCCCCTTCTGTTACAATCAGAAGTGGGATACTTCAAGAAGAAACCATGAAGACTGTCAGTTTTGAAGAAAAAAAATCCACTTTGATGTAGGCCGAGGGTCCTATCGACAACAATAGTGCCCCTACTTCACAAACCTCAATTCCACGTGGACAATCGAAGCAAAAGTTACACGGCGCATATCCAAAAACAATGTGGGTATTTATGAAATGTTTTACAAGATGCCTCCAGAGAACACAACTATCGTATGAATATGAACTAGTTTTCTTCTTGAATAACCTGCTATCTACCCATGCATATACCTTCAGTAAGAGCCCACCTGTATAAAAGCCCCGATATCAAGAATCGTACTATCACATTGCAAAAACCGGACTACGCACGTCGCGGCGCCGGAACTTCAGTCCTGAAGATTTTCATCGTGGAACACTTAAACTACAGCGCGCGGTAGCAGCGTGCTGCGGCGCTCGACGGCTCTATGGAGACAGATGCTGCCCGAGATGGTCAGCTATGAACAAATTGGCCGAGATGCGCCAAAAGCTGCACAGAGAATTTGAGGTGGGTGCCACTAATTGCCTTTTTCCTATCTGTTTAGCCAGTCTGTGCCACTAATTCTAATTCGTGCAGCGAAATAGCCATTGCCAGTTACAACAACTACTGCAGACAACCAATTTACCGGTTGCCTATCGCCTATTCGAAATAGCCGCTCGTTGTCACTAAATCTGATTCATCTACGAACTGAGCTATAGTCATTTCTTGCCAGTAAGAACTACTGTTAGGCTGCATATTGCCCTTGCCAGTTGGTAAATAATTGCATTGCCTGTTAGGCTACTAATTGCCCTTTGCTTAGCCCAAATAGTCTTACTCCACACCTCTGAATTTCTCTAGTTTAACTGAATAAGTTCTAGTCATTGCCAGTAAAACAGCCGCCTAGCGTTAGGTTTTGCGTTATCATTATGAAGTCTTAAATCGAGGAAAGTCTATTAAAATTAATCGTTATTAGTGTTAGAATGCCGGTAAAATAAATAGAATAACTTTTATGCACTGGATGTCGTTGCAGTTCACGATCGATATCTGTTATTATAATTGCTAAAGCCCTTATCCAGTCAAATCTAGATTCATTAACATTCAGAACATTTTTGTAGATACAAGCACTTAGTAGGTAGTATCGGAACGCACAGTTAATTCCAAAAATTTACTACATATTCGAAAGAGGCGCAACAATATTGTATCTACGATCCTAAAACTGTAGATAGATAATCAAATCATACAGATATTTGCAGGCTATATGTACCTAATTAATTATTGGGTAGGCATACTGAAACAAATCCAACAGCCGGTAAGTTGTTTAGCCCGTTTATGTAGGTACTAGGTATTATGATAAATATCATGCTTGCTTTCGATGGTTTCGATAAGTCGTAGTTGGCGGTAGTGCTTTTATTCATTCGTTTGGAATCTAGATAAACGTGTGTATTGTTAGTAATCGGATATAAAATCTAGCTAGATGGAGTATTTTCGTAAAGAGGATTATACCTAGGTGTTTTAAGCTATTCAATATGGCTCTTTGATTACGTTTCTATGTAATTGTATAACGCGATTGATTATATCGGTCAAAATCTAAGAAGCTATTACGTGTGAACCGTATAATGGTATTTGGATTGATCCAGCAAAGTCGCGTTAAACAAAACTAGCTATAACGTGGGTGTAGTGAGAAATCTTTATGCATTTCTACTTAAAGTTATTAAAATAAGACTGGTATGGTGCTTTAGTTTGTAACGTGGCGTCACATTTTCCATTGAGCGTTGTTGAAAAGTTCGGTAGTGTAAAATGAACATAAGCCGTTCGGATATACATTGGAAAAGGGTCTCGATTTTATAGAATAGTATGTCCGCTCGGTATTGTAGTGTTTGGAACCGTGCTCAACGTATGATAAAGGTACCTATCGGAAGTGCTGAACACCTAAGTATAATGGTGTAGGTAGGTACTTGAACTAACAGAGTTATTATGCGGGTCCGTACTTATTCGCGAAAATTGATTGATTATAGTAGAAATTTCACACAGAATATTTGTCTCATTGCGATACCCGTAATTAAGCCTGAAACTTCATGATCTTTTCCATTTAAGCAGGTGGCATAAAATTATACACAATATCGCCTTGATTATTCTTTCCTAATAATAGGTTTTGAAACAAGAAGGATGTGATCTTATGCCGATTATCATACTAGGATGGATTGAGTGATGAGTAGCTTCAGACTATCCACAACTTGTTTACTACGATACAAATCCATCAACGGTACGCCTAGTCCCTTGAAACGTGAAAAAGTTAATCTGTTAACGCCCATGAGATTGGTTTTATTGAACGCTGCTATGCCTTACCACTCAGCCAGTGACGTACTGTAAACCCTGTAGGACACATGTTACAATTCGCCCGTGTTTACTGTGTTAATTGCAAGTACGCCGTATTCTTCGATCAACATATTTTTGATCAAAGGCCGTATTCCTTTAACAATATCTTATAACTATTTCGCTCTCTTTAGTAGCAACGCGATACCTGTTAATAGTCTAAGCCTGCATAGCTATGTTATTCGAGAATTACTTGGCAATCTAATGGCAAAGAAGTGGTAAAATCGTTTTACTAGCTTAGGAGTTTATACAAACCGTTCCTCTATGATACTAGTAGATATTTCTTTTTGAGAATGTGCCTAAATACAGTAGACATTAATTGTTTAAAGGTATACCTTTATAGCCACCGAGAAAGAGTTGAATTAAGTTTCTGTAGGTAAACTACTCATTTACGTGTAACGACAATGTCAGTAAGGAGATATAACCCTGCGTGCGCGATATTTCTATTCTTTACCAAAATAGGACAGACTGCCGAAAAAGCAAGCCCTTAACATAAATGTTATACAGTTAGGATATTCAGTTTATCAAGGCATACAGCAGCCAGCAACAGCATCTTTGTATTTCCGCTTCAGAATGTCGGTAGAATAGTGTTTACTACATTTAATACTTTTGTGCATACCACCATGGAGGTATCCGCTTGTTTATATTTTGTCATTTTGCAGAAAATAGTTAAGATTGTTATTGTGTATGTAGTTGACAAGATCGAAGTTAAGGCGAGACTAAGTTCAGAGAGTCCCTTGGGATACTAATGACATTTCGTTGTTTTATTTTACGGCATTGAGCCTTCAACGCCAGTAAATAGTCATTTGCATGAGATGTGAAAGTGTTAACAAAATCATATAAATTGATGAGTTCTAAGAGCGGTGTGTAAGCCCTGTTTTAGGTTATTTAACCAAGAATAATATGGCAAGTTATTTACGTTGCGTTATTTATATAACCATGCCGAGCGCTCGCTCCTAGTATCTGCTAAAACACAAAGTACATAAATGACCTGATACGCAATGACTTTAAGGTTTTATCGAAAAGTAGGTCCAGTATTAACGGATGCTTCTATTTGTCATGCAGTTTACCTAAGCTATTTATTTCAATGCCAGATATCTCACGCAGTAGATAGTGGCGCGTACATTCCACTCATGAATCTATCTTTGGACCAGCTAATATTAGTGCTATGTCTATTTCTTTGTGTTTATTTGGCGAGCCACTAACAAAGTCTCTTGTTCCCTATACGGGAGCGATTGTTACAGATGAGCCGGACAGAATGCAAGTCAGTCTACCGGGATGTAGATGTAGCCTGTTTGGGCCGGGCTGGGCAAAGCCAAGCCATGCCACGCCACGCCACGCCACGCCACGGCATGCCACGCCACGCCACGGTATGCCACGCCACGCCAAACCAGCCAGCGAGCTAGTCCTGCAAGCTTGTTCTGCGAACTAGTCCTGCGAGCTAGTCCTGCGAGCTAGTCCTGCGAGCTGGTCCTGCGAGTTAGTCCTGCGAGCTAGTAGCTAGTAGCAGGTCAGCGAGACAGGCCAGCGAGTCAGACCAGCGAGACAGGCCAGCGAGTCAGACCAGCGAGACAGGCCAGTGAGTCAGGCCAGCGAGTCAGGCCAGCGAGTCAGGCCAGCGAGTCAGGTCAGCGAGCCAGGCCAGCGAGCCAGGCCAGCGAGCCACGCCAGCGAGCCACGCCAGCGAGCCAGTCAGCCGCCCAGCCCAGACGCCCAGTTCCTATTGCAGGAGCAACTGCTTACAGGATGGCCGAGTGTAACGCCGCCCTTAAATCACTATGACAGTTGACATAAGAAGTGACGTATTTTCCGAGTGTATCATAGACAGTGTGTGTATATAAGAGAGTGCGAGCATTTTGTCGGTCATTCTGTACTGTATACTAAGACTAGCCGAAGCTCTGCCCAATTTATTGTGTGTCTATATGGAGAATAAAGTAATTAGCAGAGTCCTGAAGTGTTTAATTGCCCCTTCTGTTACAGAACACAGGGCTATGAGGAGGTGGTGGCGTTTTTATACATACGTATACACACATACACACATACGTACACACACACACACACACACACACACACACACACACACACACACACACACACACACACACACACACACACACACGCATGAACAAACACAACCCAATGAATACATTTTGCGCACACACTCTTGTTAGTAGAATTAATTATTAATAATTGAACCAAACAATGTAATTTGCATAGCTATGGAAGAGCAAAGTCACCTGTCACAGGCATATCAGCATCAAATGTTTCGATTAAAATCATAACAGAGGTATGGAATGCTATCGTTCCTATTGATTCACTCTAAAACAATACTTTTAAAAAAATCAAGGCAGTTCTTCAACCAAGCTACCTACCATCTTACTGACACCTAAGACCAAAACTGTTTAGCGCGAATTCCCAAGCACATATTATAATTTTAACCCTTCACACCATATGAAAAATATCATGTTAGGTGGTACTTTTCTTACTATAGAGATGCGAGTACCGTCTAATCAGCTCATAATAAATTATAAAGCTCAAATCAACTTACACAAACTCCCCAGAAATCTGCATTCAATAATTAAGAAGTTCTAAAAGAACAACACATGGGTACGCATCTGATAAAAGTGTCTTCCACACACTGTGTGCCGATAATACGAGCAAATTATGAAGTTCTAACAAGTTCGTGAAATAAATCTCGTGGCGCGGTTATCGTGGCGTAGGCCCTTCGTATCACACTTTGCCGGGTTACCAGATATTTATTAAAGTCATGATTTGGGGTAATTAATTTTGATATCACTGTTGATTATAGATTATAGAATGATATATAGCGCAATCTTACAAATATTTTGATTTACTTTGTTGCTAAGTCAAAGGAATAAAGTTCCATTAAATAAGAAATTAAATAGATATAGTTTTCCTAGAGCTTTATTTGATTTATTCGATAAATATTTTACCCATCAATAAAAAATATCATTCTATTTACTATAAACTCACAAATATCATAAAATAAACTCCTAATGATAGTGATAAACTAACTAAAGGGTTAAAGGGGCCTAAACTTTTCAGTAGTTTTTGACTATGAAACGAACAATGCGCATAAAACCTCTAAAGCAATAAGTAATAAATAGATTAAATAGTGACTTTCATACCTATTTAGCCAAATGTAATAGCGATAGCAAGAATACAATCGATATAACTATTTAAAATTACATTATGATAATGTATCTCACATCAAAAAAAGTTATTGTATCAGAAAGTCAATTTAAATTACGTTTACGCCATACCTCATATCTTTCAGTCTATTTTCTTGGAGAGTGCGAATAAATCACAATAAGCTGGCAACTCGCTAACCCTCCGCCGCAGATGTATAAGTGCTAAGGTAAAGAATGGTAAAGTAAAGTAATAAATTAATTGGCGACTAAGTTACGAGTAAGGCGCGCGTGCACAACCAAGTTTAGACTATTAATTTGGGTCTTAAAGGACGAACGCCGACAAATAAGCGACGAATATATGTGTACGTGTGAGTTGGCATTAATTTAAAGGTGAATAAAAATGACTATATGTTTGCATATGACTATAAATGATTGTTTGTCCATGATTGATTGGCGAGAAACTAGACTGTCAAGTTATACCAAGCTATTGAATAAAAAATATAGTTTTTACAATACTCTTGCAACCGCATATTTGTCGAATAGGTCAGTAGGTAAAATTGAAAGTACGTCGGTACCATTTCATAAAAATAAACATTCATGGTTAGCAGTAATGCTGAAATATGGACATAGAGACCTAATTAGAACCTACCTACTCATTTTCTACAGTAGCATCATTAGACAGAGGCAAGAAAATTTACTATCTATCTCTATCCCATTCAAATCGTGTAATCTATTCATAACAAATATTTCATTTTAGCCATAATAAAAATAAATTGACTGCCAACGAAGTCTCAAAAAGAGCCTTAACAACACTAGTGATTACCATAAATAAAGGGGGCGTCATACTAACAACCATTTCCCATCCCTAGCGTATTGAGTACGCCATTTTGCCCTGATTGATTCGACTATAATGACTTTTGGCCAAAGTTTTCGCACTCAAAACGACTGCTTTCGTCAATTTTACGCATTAAACACTAAAGTGGTTCAATAAATTGCGCTTCAGTGATTATTTCGGCTCAATATTAAACATTTCTAGATCTATTTAAATTGCGAATAGAAAATCCTTTTTTATTTATTGGGCCGTTTCAAGTTTATGATGAATGAACACAATCACTACTGATAGACTTTATTACTGTACTCATTTGCTGTCGCTTAATAACATTCGATGTCGTTTAAATCATACTATGAGTTGATGCGCAAAATTCATTTTGAATTTGGGGTTGCTGATATATTTAATTTTTTTTTAATTCTCTCGTTTATTCTAAATTTACATTATTTAATAATTTTTTTTCCTCGAGGTATCTAAATCCAAGAGTTTACTTTTAATGGTTCTTTTTGATAATCAGTTTTCGTGCTGACCTGGGTATAGTTAACATTGCCAATTGCCAGACAAATTCTGAATTACGTAAACATTCTCAGGGTCGCTGCTAAATGTGATATTGGAGAGTTTTCTTTTTACATGGATACTTTGTCTTTTTATCTCAAGTACCACTCATTTGTCAACAGATATAGTGACTTATCTTAAGATATGTAAAACATAACAGTCTTATTTTAATCACTCAGTTGATAGTCATTTGCTCTTTCACCATTTCCGATCTGATACTAAAATATGAATTGAAACCACATTATCTTGGTTAATGAAAATATGTTTTGGTTAATACTCCACTCATGAATACCACCTGACTTCTTACTCGTCTTACGATTTCTTTTGCAGTTATCCATGTAATAAGAAAAGTATTTTACTCCTTCTCGGTAAGTGTGCATAATATCCATCAAGTTTTGCTGTCACTGAGAGACTCAGACATCAATTTTTCCTTCTTTTCGCCATGATTTCCTCCGTCAAGCAGCAGATATACCCACCTGTACGTTTTGTTTTATTATTATTTCAGTTGCTAGAATTTGTAATCATTTTAAAAACTACATAATTATAGTACTTACAGGTTAAAACCACACCTACATGAAAATAATTTCAAACGCATTTGCAACCTAAACTTATTATTGTACCGCAGCGGATCAAAACAAACGTTCTAAAAATAAAATAAAGAGTAAAGTCCACGTGGTGTTGGTGGGCGGATACACCAGCGGCTCATCCCCTACCTGTTGCTGATCCGGCTGATCCGCCCCCGCGGATATGCGCGGATATAGCTGTGTGCACGGATATACGATCATCCGTCGCCACGCCTAGCGATGACGCCCAGTGGGTTAACTGGTTTACTGAAAAATCTTTCACAATGTCTATTTAGTTTATGCAAACCAAGGTTTGTAATAGATTTTTTTTATTTGACTGCTGTTTATTCACTTGATACTCGGGTCAAGTCTTGCAACTCAATTTAAAGCTTCTATCCTATAACATAAATCATAAAAACTCTTTATCTTTACCAGGAAATACATTTGAATTGACTTAATACTAAACTAATTGGTATGACATCTTCTTAATATATATAAATCTCTTGTCACGATGTTTGTCCGCGATGGACTCTTATACTATTGAACCGATTTTATTGAAATTTGCACACCGTGTGCAGTTTGATCCAACTTAGGAGATGGGATAGTTTTTTTTTATGAAAAGCCTAATCTACGATCGGAAGTAGCGGGTTACAAAAATCTTAGCCACAGCAACGCGTGGCCTGGCCCTCTAGTACTATAATGTAATTTTGTGAACTTGTGCCCGTAAAATACAATAAACTAATTGTGCCCTTCCTAAAGACAACTATTCCATGCTTACATTCTGGAATTTTCTACCAGTGTCGGTTTATTGAAACATCTGTAATAAGGAGTTATTTATAATGTGTTAAGAAAGTTTTTACTGGGTCAACAACGCCTACTTACTACCTACTTTTATCACCTGACCCACAAAATCATCTCTCAGAAGTTTTTTCTCCAGGTGCGCTTATGCTTGTTTGTCACTTTTGCTTTGTTGTATCAGAAAGTTCTAATCATACAAATTATGAATAGAAAAACCATATCTAGCCACATGCGAGCATTCACAGTCTGTAAGTTGTAATGAGACCTTTGTGTAGCCATATCCGGTATCTAGTAATAAATGTGGACTGGATATAGAAAAATCACAAACAAGACATTTCTATAGCTTGTAAATAAAATTGCGATGTCATCCATTCCAGGTGCGACCTCAGGCGCTGCAAAGTGCCCAAAACGGACGCGTGTACCAAAGTAAATAGTTTTTCGCGTGAAGTACCGAATTCTATAAGTATGGGTATCGAATCTAAAGTTTTTACCGTTAGGTACATTCACTTCCAACTCTGAGGAACTTACTAAGTTCATTCTACAAATTACATAAATGTAAAAGTTTGTAAAGATGTACTGTGACAGTCACTCAATGGCGTTGTAACTTCCCAAAAGTTTGGATGAAAGTTGCACAGATAGCAGACAACCTGGATTAACGCATGACTAACTTTCAAACCTGAAAAAACTTCCTTTTCGAACGAATGAAGTCCAGGAAATTAATTTCACTCACAATCTTCACAATTTTTAAGAAATTATTATTTTTGAATATTTTAATGTTATTCAAAACTAAACCAAGTACCAACACTACTTTAATATCAGAAACCTAAGCTTTTAATGAAATAATTTCCGAGCCCAACCCCGTCCAGACAACACTTAAATCTACAAAGGTCGGGTCAAATGGATGATACAACTCAATAACTAAATTCTCCATCTTACCTCTAAGATAGTTCGACGACAACTAAACTCCTAATTGGTACGAAATCGAATTACAAAACAGGAATCGAACCCCGATCCTGCACTTAGCACCGATCCTTTTAACGGTTTAGTGGAGACGATCCCCTTTGCGAACGATATTTGGCAATTAAGGGTAGCTAGTGCTTGATGCGCTGTCTCTGTTTCTGAATCAAGACGTATGCTTTGTCTTCGAGGAGGAAACGTAAGATTTAAGTGAACTGTATTGTAATTGTGTTGCATTGTAATGCAAATACATACTTGGTATATTGAATGACGGTCGTCGATTTTGTAAATTTGACTGTACTTTTTCATTTCTATTGGAAAATATATTTAGAAATCCGAAAAAGATGTTGGTCACTGATGTAGCGAAATCGCTCAGCATATGAAGCAGTATGAGGCTGACATTGCTCGTAGAACATACACTCTATCGCATATACTACCGTCGCGTAACACAATGCCTACGACGTAGCTGAAGTTTAAGCTGATGTGTACTTACTGAGATTGACAAATGATTACTAATTAGTTTTCAACGAAACAAATTCCTTTCACGGTCAACTACTGGATGCATACTTTTTCCTCCTCGTCTCTATCAATGCGCGTAACACAATGCCTACGCCGTAGCTGAAGTTAATGCTGATGTGTACCTACTGATATTGATACATGACTACTAGTTTTTAATGAAACAAATTCCTATCACGGTCAACTACTGGATGCATATTTTTTCCTCCTCGTCTCTATCAATGCGCGTAACACAATGCCTAAGCCGTAGCTGAAGTTTATGCTGATGTGTACCTACTGATATTGATACATGACTACTAGTTTTCAACGAAACAAATTCCTATCACGGTCAACTACTGGATGCATACTTTTTCCTCCTCGTCTCTATCAAGGACTTTTGCAGTCTCTTAATTCCTTTAAAAAAATTACGTCCTTCAGAGCTTGAACGAAGCACGGAAGCACACTAAATGTTACAAACGGTCACACAGTATAATCAGTAGAGATGTTTAGCGCAGTGAGCGAACTACTTAACTGAGCGTAGTGACCAAATTCATTCTGGACACAACTCTAAGATACTGTACCTAAACATAATAATTTTGCTGGACAATGTCTCTATCTTCCTTTATTTATACACCGACAAGGATGTAGATGAAGGGGACGATAAGATATTGTCACCCCTCACACATACTGATATCATGGTCAAAGTGGTGACCCGGAATAGTAAGGTACGACTATAATTATGTGCGAGTGGACAAGACGTTGCGGCCACTTTACTGTTTGATAGTTCTAAATTAGATCATGTTTGGTGGCACCATCAAGTTAAGCGGAACTTGACGGTAGTTTAATTTTACTTTTGCTTGCTTGTTTAAATAAAGTGAATTTATCGATATTGTGAAGTCATCAGTATTTAGAATAATCTGTGAATTTAGCTGACAGGATTAGTAATGTTAGAAATAATATAAGTTGTAATAAGAACTACGAATCTAAGAACGATAAACTAATGTAAGAAACAACTGTATATTTAGAGTTCTGCGATATAAAAATAATTAGTAAACAACAATTCTCTTTGAAAAAATACTGGTCTTCTCTACTGCTATGACGCTAAATTTAAAAAATAAAATTAGAAAAGTACACAAGAGACACAAGATACCGTAAAATTAGACGATAGCTCGTCGAAGTAAAAGTAAAAGCTTTCTACACTTCTTATCCATGTAAACTTTATCTGTGTTAAATTTTCTGAAAAAGGACACTAAGTTTTAGCTTACTCTATAATATATATAATATGTAATAGACGTTTCAAACACTAACCATTATTCAATTTTAAATTCTCCTCCAACTCGACTTGTAAAGTTTAGGTACTCGATTCTAAACTAAAGTTTAAGTAAATGTATGAACTAGCGCACTCCTCGGTCATCGTGCGCCAACCGTCTTTAGAAGCATTACTGGCAAATGCACTAATGCCTCTTCGATACCATGGAAAACTGTTAAGGGGCTGGTTAGGGGCTATCTAAGATATTGATATTATTAGTGCATTGTGCCTCTGACGTCCAATACTAAACGACAATATTACATTTTGTACCCATGATACTAACTGCCATACAATATTCAGCCGTATTACAGTAGCAGTAAGGTAAGCATTAGGTTTTTCTGAATGATTAAATAAGTTTGCTAAGGTATAGACAAGTTTGCTTGAGTTACTGGCCACATGCAAGAGGTCATTATCATCCAGAAAGCGGCCTGGAAGCTTTTGAATTTGGAAAGGCGGGCTTATTAATTCAATATGGCGGCACCATCTTGTACATTAGGCCTTCAAGATTTAACTGGTGTAAGTACTGAAATAGTATCTACCTACCTACTTTTAGGCAAACTATTGTTGTCAAGTTTATTAATTATCGGCAACATTATGAACAACGAGTAAATTGTAGTTTTCGTGAGAAATAATTGTGTTATGAGAAGAAAAAACTGTATTTTACAAAGTTCTAGAATTAGCCTGAGAACTCAGTTACAATGCCTGTGACACTAGGTACAGTCAACTATAACGAAATGTGCTAGTAAAATCTTACAAAATGATGTATGCCTGCGAGTGCCTTATTAAAGTAACCAAAGATAGAGGCTTACAAACATCACTATCTTTGGTTAGTTCATTATAGCTCTCACAGGGATACATCATTTTGTAAGACTAAACTAGTACATTTCATAGTAGTCGACTGTAGCACTAATGAAACAAAAAAGATAATAACTGAAATAATAAAATCAATACAAAGAAAGTGCCTATAACCAAAAAGTCACGATTTTACAAAGTTAAAAATCGATTAATAAAGTGTCAGAGACTTTTTCCTTTACTTAGGTACTCTAAAAAGATTTCATACCAAACCAAGGCTTTTTACACTTCAATTTATATCATAACCAGAGTAATCAACACAGTGCAAACCATTTACAGCACTAGATACAGCTTGGCGAATAAATATGAATCTTTTAAAACGTCGCGTCCTAATTGCCTGCAGATGGACCGGTGCCAATTACTGGAGACATTTAGCTGGAGTTCAAGCGGTCCGATAAATGGTACAGACTGATACTTTGCTCACTTAGCGCTGGTAGCCTGAATGACTAATGACGTCATAAGCCTCGTTACAGTATTCGTTATCTGAAGTCTTTCATTTTTTACAGTAATTTAAGTACTTATTTACTTTAAAAGTAGGTAGTCTACTACTCATTTCATTTATTTTGATTCTTTCTGTCTCAATCTGACAATAGGGTCGACTGCCTCGGTGGCTCAATGGTAGTGTAGGTCTGCGATTGCCTCGCTGAGGGTTCGATTTTTAGGTCGTATCAAATATTGTGTGCTCCATAGTTAAAGTTCAAGCGGTCCGATAAATGGCACAGACTGATACTTTGCTCACTTAGCGCTGGTAGCCTGAATGACTAATGACGTCATAAGCCTCGTTACAGTATTCGTTATCTGAAGTCTTTCATTTTTTACAGTAATTTAAGTACTTATTTACTTTAAAAGTAGGTAGTCTACTACTCATTTCATTTATTTTGATTCTTTCTGTCTCAATCTGACAATAGGGTCGACTGCCTCGGTGGCTCAATGGTAGTGTAGGTCTGCGATTGCCTCGCTGAGGGTTCGATTCTTAGGTCGTATCAAATATTGTGTGCTCCATAGTTAAAGTTCAAGCGGTCCGATAAATGGCACAGACTGATGCTTTGCTAACTTAGTGCTGGTAGCCTGAATGACTAATGACGTCATAAGCCTCGTTACAGTATTCGTTATCTGAAGGCTTTCATTTTTTATAGTATTTTAGGTACTTATTTACGTTAAAAGTAGGTAGTCTACTACTCATTTCATTTATTTTGATTCTTTCTGTCTCAATCTGACAATGGGGTCGACTGCCTCGGTGGCTCAATGGTAGTGTAGGTCTGCGATTGCCTCGCTGAGGGTTCGATTCTTAGATCGTATCAAGTATTGTGTACTCCATAATTAAAATTCAAGCGGTCCGATAAATGGTACAGACTGATACTTTGCTCACTTATCGCTGGTAGCCTAAATGACTAATGACGTCATAAGCTTCGTTACAGTATTCGTTATCTGAAGGCTTTCATTTTTTTATTCTGTTATAGTAATTTAAGTACTTATTTACTTTAAAAGTAGATAGTCTACTAATTATTTCATTTATTTTGATTCTTTCTGTCTCAATCTGACAAAAGGGTCGACTGCCTTGGTGTCGCAATGGTAGTGTTGGTCTGCGATTACTGCGCTGAGGGTTTGATTCTTAGGTTGGATCAAGTCAATCTGAGGGTTCGATTCTTAGGTCGTATCAAATATTGTGGGCTCTATAGTTAAAGTTCAAGCGGTCCGATAAATGGAACATACTGATACTTTGCTTACTGGTAGCCTGAATGACTAATTACGTCGTAAACCTCGTTATAGCATCTGAAGGCTTTCATTTTTTAAATTGGTAAGTACACAAATTTTGGTACTTATTTTACTTTGTATTTTATATTTGTGTAATGAGTACCTACCTAGTAAACTACCTACTGGTAGTTTACTAGGTAGGTACTCATTTAATTTCTTTTTGCCTTTCTGCGAATGGACTGACAGCGAGAGACTTCTGGTGTTTCAGTAAGATTAAATTTAGAGAATGGGAACGATAATGCATCTATTTTGTAAATTATGTGACTGTGAATAACCATTTTAATACCCACCAAACATTATTAAGTATCAGTCCAATTTTAAATATTATAACCTTGTTCTATCGGATTGTAACGACGGACAACTTATACGTAGAAAACAGTCACACTCCAAAACCTATCTCACAAATAGTTGCTTCGACCTGGGCTGAATTTGAGACCTCAACAACGGCAGTCGCATAAACTATCATTGCGCTACCGAGAGCATCATATTTTACCTAGGACTTAAAACAAACAACTCAGATTCTACTTCTAAGACTGCCGAAAATGACTATAGGTATTTTCTGAATAAGTGAGAAATGTAAGTGAAAGAATGCAGCAGAGCCTGTAAGTGATAATAATAACAGTGAAACAGCATTGAAAGTCGTAAGCTACGATCAGAGCACATTAGCTTTACGATACCGCACTCATGATGGTCTATTGATACTGACACACCGATGAAATGATCGTTTCACATTATTTAGAATCTAAATACTTAATGCAAAACGAATTATAATATGAAGAAGATATGCAAAACGATTATCTATACCGTTTTGCATGATTTAGAATTTAAATGCTGCAAAATCTTAAATTTAGATGAAATCATGAATGTTTTTCAGTTACACACCCAAACGGATGTTTAGAAAAGAGTAGGTACTGCTCGTTCGCTCTAACTTTGCCGCTCGGCTCTATACTAAAGTCGATTTTTTAATTAGACGAAGTAAATTGACAGCAACTAATGTCACTTCTTCTTGTAGTGTTGCGTATTTTCTATGAAGTGACATTACTGTCAATTTACTTCGTATAATTAACAATTCGGGTATACGCCTCTACGCCAGCGGCAAAGTTAGAGCGAACGGGTAGTAAGTATTTGTATTTAAAATTTCATGGTAAATATCCTGCTAACACTATTATAAGAGTTAACGGGATATTTACCCCAACAACGGTTAACGGGAGTTCCTCCGTGATCATGGCGCTTGCAGCAGCGAAAATATCGGAAATACTTAACAATACATGGTAAATATCCCGTTAATTCTAATAACAGAGTAAGTATTGCCATCATGCAAGCCTCGTAACAAACACAAACCTCTCCATATTATCCTCTAGGGCAGTCTAGGGAGATCAACTGGTGAAATGCGGGCTCTAAGAAAACCCATTGTTTGATTGAATTCGTCTCGAAAACTTACTCAGTTCATTCGGTCAGTATTTTCATGATTAGATATACTCGTGTAGCTCCATAAAGACGTTTGAAAAACCCACGAGCCCTGTTAGACTAACTTAGAGAGACTCAGATTATCCTGCAATGATGTTTTTTAGGGTTTCGTAGCCAAATGGCAAAAACGGAACCCTTATAGATTCGCCATGTCTGTCTATCTGTCTGTCTGTCCGTCTGTCTGTCCGTCCGTGGGTCACAGCCACTTTTCTCCGAAACTATAAGGCCTATGATATTGAAACTTGGTAACTAGATGTATTCTGTGAACCGCATTAAGATTCTTATGTAAAACTTGAAAAAAAGCAGTAAATTTTGGGGGTCCACATACTCAGAACTGAAACTCAAAATTATTTTTTATCAAAACCATACGTGTAGGGTATCTATAGATAGGTCTTCAAAAATGCTATTGAAGTATAACATATAATAACATCATATTTTTCAAAACTGAATAGTTTGCGCAAGAGACACTTCCAAAGTGGAAAAATGTGTGTCCCCCCCCCCCTCCCCCTCTAACTTCTAAACTAATAGAATGATAAATCTAAAAAGAAGATATGACGTACATTGCCATAAAAACTACCAACGAAAATTGGTTTAAACGAGATAGAGCTGGTATTTTTTTTTTAATACGTCATAAACCGTAATCTTCGGTTAGAAAAATCACTACCTCTACGAACGTGTTAAAACATTAATCAAAGTTACAACGAACTATAAGAACTTTTATATTATGTTACTTGCTGCTACGAAACCCTTCATGGGCGAGTCCAACTCGCACTTGGCCGGTTTATTTAGTTATTCCACATAAATTTCAACATTCTGAATCGTTCAGAAATTAGAGACGTTTCAACTTTCGCAAACCTACAATTCCCCCTGAATTGAATTTCTTTTGAATGAAAGGTTTACACTTTATAACTAAAAAAACATAATTAAAATCGGACAATGCGTTGAGAAATAAAGAGCGTTTTCGTAGTCATGGTCACTACTCAGGTTGGGACAGGCGCAGGTTGTGACTTCCTGCTGTTGAAATTACTCAAGCCGCCTAAAAAGGCTTTCAACTTGGCTTAACGACTGTCATTTTACTGACAACCGGGACCAACGGCTCCGAAGCACGGAAGTGCTCAAATAAATATCACAAATTGGTCACATGGATGGTCAACCATTCAAGGGCTGGCCATAGTGAAAGTTGCTTACTGCAGTATTCGCTTCCAGAACACGGAGTCCGCGGGGCCACGAGCGCTTCAAGCTTCCGGTTTTTTAGTAGCAAAAAAGAACAGAAGAATACAATCAAATAAAAAGTCATAGTCATTAATATAGTTGACGGTTCTTTCCATCACTGTGTCCCACTTCGGTAATGTGCGCTGTAGTTTATGTCTCGCGCGATAGTCGCTGCTACAGAGGTTATTCGTTGCGCTAATGTGCACTTGCATCTCGTTTACATTGCGCATTGCAAAACGCCCAATGTTTGCTTAAAATTCACGCCGACTGTACTTTATTTTTGACGTTGATGCATTTTGTACATGAATATTTAAAAGGATATGTTTCATAAACGTTTAAATAGCGGAATATACAAGATAGTAGTTCTTTGTTCTGAATTGCAAGTAACTGGGTACCAGCCAGCATAAAATTACAAATCTAAAGGTTTTGATTCTTTCAACACTATGATCTTAAAAACTGCGGACTGGAATTCAAAAATTATTTAAAAGCTTGATTGTCCACTTATAGACGAATTCTGTTGGCTAAGGGAGCTGATCAGCATTTAATCTTTCAAATCATCAACATTTACTTAAAAGACTAACAGACTTAATGCCAAAATTATTCTCTACCTGTCCTATTAGGTGGTGCAGAACTAAATATGAATTGGCTGCATGAATTGTGGTATCTGTGACAAGCTGGATCCATGTTACTACCAGTGGCAAGCTGGTTTAGGCGATGATGGGACGTAAGTAACCGGAGGTGTTGAAATCAATTCCTGCGGGATATGGGGTTTCTTGGTCGTAAACGGGATAGCGAGGGTCTGAGCTATCGTTACATTACTTTCCACCTGTCTATACCTCATTAGGTAGGTGTTTAATAGATTTCTGCACAGGCAGTTGATGTTAGGTGAGGTCGCAGTGGTAGCCATAGATCTGATGGGAGTCCTGGGGGCATCCTTCCGAGGGCATACTCTGTTACGTAGAATACGTGTGGTTTTTATTCGGTAAGAGTCCGTCATAGCATCACTGTAGAATATTTTTCACGTAAAAAAATTCAGTTGAAATAAATAAGTACCTGGTTGTTTTTTGCCTCTGCAGGCCTGCAATGCCATTAATATTTGATGTGGCAGCTAGAACCTGGGACGCAATCAGCTGAGAGGTGATCAAAGGATAGAAGCTAGGAAAAGTATTTATTGTTTTAAGTTTAATATTATGTTATCATTCATTACAATAATACTGTTCCTCTTATTTTTTACTTATTGTAAGAACTGAAATAGATTCATAAAGATAAAAAGCTCTAGTTGATAACAGTAACAAACTTTACCGTTACAAAATTCTTGACAAAAATAAGGTGAGAAGCTACACAAGGACGCGAGGCGTTGCCGGTGGGGTACCTCCCACCCGCACTATTTTCATTTCATGTAGTGCCACATTTAATTTTCTTGAAATTCTAACGTAGCTTTGCAAAAATGTCAACTTTATTCCGCCTCAGCCAGCGTCTACGTTTCACTCCGATGGTTGCTTCCACATTTTCCAGAATGTTCTACAGTTTCGAGACGGGCTTTGAGAAACTATAACTTTATGAAAACTTATACACGGGCTCGGAAGTAAGACGTGGTTTGTGGCAAAAATTTATCAAACCGTATTTAATTTTCGTTATGACTTTTCTCTTTTAGCTTTCTAGACGGACTAATTGGAATGATGCTGATATTGTAGATACGACTTTTGCTTGTAAAGGTAAACAAAATTTGATAGAAAAAACCGGCCAAGTGCGAGTTGAACTCGCCCATGAAGGGTTCCGTAGCAGTAAGTGCGGTTTATGACGTATTAAAAAAAACTACCAACTCGATTTCGTTCAAACCAATTTTTGTTGTTAGATTTTATGGCAATGTACATTATATATTTTTTTAGACTTATCATTCTCTTAGTTTAGAAGTTAGAGGGGGGGGGACACATTTTTCCACTTTGGAAGTGTCTCTTGTCCAAACTATTCACTTTAGAAATAATAATATTAGAAATTTCAATAGCATTTTTGAAGACCTATCTATAGATGGCCACACGTATGGTTTTAATGAAAAAAACATTTTTTGAGATTCAGTTCTGAGTATGGGGACCCCCAAAATTAACTGCTTTTTTTCTAGTTTTATATAAAAATCTTGATGCGGTTCACAGAATGCATCTACTTACCAAGTTTCAACAGCATAGGCCTTATAGTTTCGGAGAAAAGTGGCTGTGGCACACGGACGGACAGACAGACAGACATGACGAATCTATAAGGGTTCCGTTTTTGCCATTTGGCTACAGAACCCTAAAAAGGCCATTTGATAAGTTTACGGAGTTCCCAAATAAAATTTGTTAGATTTTTTTATGGTAGGTACCTACGCTCCCGATCAGAACACAGTTAGCCTTTGATGAGCAAAGGTTTCAAGTCTCAAAGTAAAAAGTTCAAGTCTCGTGCGGACCAAGTTTTCTTTGAAGATATTTTTTTCTATAAAAGTCAGGGATGAGCAGCTGTATCATAACGCGTTCCCAAGTCAACCACGCCTACAAGCTTAACTTACGAGTAAGTGTTTAGTACAGGAGCCAAAAAGGCATTGAGAAAGCAGACGGTATTTGCTTTCAAATCATGACAGAATATATTCAACAGCAGCCGCTGTGGCAGCAAGTCTACGTCGAGAGCGTACATTGTAAAAGAGAGCAAAATCCTATTGAAATGAGACAATAGCGTTCAAAATACAAGAATCAATAACCACTAAAGATTAGAGGCAACAAACTACGTCTTCACCAATACATCAAAAATGCGAACTCGGAATACCATTTATCAAATACGCTTGTAGTTACAGTACAAAGCGTACAATCTTATAAACCATCTGAAATTCATATTGAAAGTCGATCGCATAAAGCCGGTACACACTGTAAAAGGCTCAGCTCCCGCGGGAGGCGGGTCTAAAAGGCCAGGAGCGATAGCACTCATCGGACGAATAAGCCTGTTTCCCGACTGCCAGGTTTAGGGATGCGACATCGAGTCAGTGCTGTTTTATTCTGTTGCCTTCAATACTTAAAGCGGTTCTGAACAGTTTAGTGACTCTATTCTATCGATAGTTTTTAAGGCTAAAGATTTGGTATGGGTTCTTTTCTTTTTATCAAGGTTTTCTTGCAGGTACGACTTGGGCAAAGATAAATAGACAAACATTTTGCAGAGATATAAAATGCTTTTCGTTTAGTATATTATGAATGATTGCAACACCATACCAACGGTATCAGTTACCACTAGCCGACCATGTAAGAAGCGGCTAAGTAAAAGTTTCATACCCATAATTTGTTTAAATTAATTTAATAGGTGGTTAGAGTTAGGGTCTTTGAGATTCCCTTATACAAGACTACATTGTAAGGGAATTTCGAGAACCCTAACTACCTATAAAATTATTTTACAACACACTGAGTCTATGATTTAATGCGAACGGAAAATACTACACTAAACTATAAATATCATTTTTGTTGCATGAAAATAACAAACCTGAAAGTGGGAGTCCATAAGTTTTTATTTTAGAGAGTCCTAGACGATTTTTAAAGTATTAAACAAACATCGATATCGAAATGCGAAGAGATTTTCCCTTCCTTATATAAAAGGATTGACATTTGAGGCGGAGTACTAGCGAAGTAGCGGATTCAGTCGGAGACAAAGTTGACTTCCAATAGGTACTCCTTTAATAATGGCAAATATTCAGCAGATATTCAAATGCGGTCTCTAATTTCTTATTTGTAGGAGTTGTTTGAACACTGGAGTAAAGTCTTCAGGGTAGGTATTTATGTGTATGCAAGTCGTCTTTAGAATTCTTTATGATCAGTTTCAATTGGTTAAACTTATTTGATTTTGTACTCAAATTTTGATATCTACTCAAGTCCAATTTATTTATTAAAGTCTACATATATTATCGGGCCAGATTATTAGCGCTCAGTAAAAAGGAATCCGGTGATTGGTTGAAAGCTTTCCCTACAGCCAACACCGGAACTTTTTTGGAACCGGACATCCTAAGAATTTCAGTTGGTTTGAGACTTGGCGTCACGCTTTGCGCTCCACATCGATGCCCCTGCGGTTTTAACGTTGACACTTTGGGGCATCATGGTCTTTAATGTTTAAAGAGCGCAGGCCGCTTCTCACGCCACGCTGCGCTGAATGACATCATCCGCCGTGCTTTTGCCACCGCCAATGTGCCTGCGCTCTTAGAGCCAAACGGCGTTTTCAGGGACGATGGCAAGAGACCGGATGGTATAACTTTGATACCGTGGGAGATGGGTCGGGTCCTGGTGTGGGATGCAACTTGTGTTGACACTCTAGTCCCGTCCCATCTTCCTAAAACAAAATTAAAAGCCAGTGCAGCAGCGGAAGCGGCTGAAAATATTAAAATTAATAAATATAAGGGTCTCGACTCATCGTATCGTTTTTGTCCAGTCGGTGTCGAGACCCTAGGTCCATGGGGTCCCAATGCGCAAAAATTTTTCAAGAATTTGAAAAAGCGCCTTGTGGAGTCAACTGGTGACCCAAGGGCTGGCAGTTTTCTCGCTCAACGAATAGGCATTGCTATTCAAAGGGGGAATGCTGCTAGTCTTTTGGGCACAATGCCACGGGGGCCTTATTTAGGTTTAGTTTAGATAGTAATAATGTAAATATAGATATGTAATAATTATGTTTCTCTGTAATTTTTAACAATAAATGTATTTTTTTTCATCTACATATTTACCTGGAATACTACCTATTACCTAATAACATATTTTTCAGTTGGTCAACTGTTACTTTGAACTTTTTAACCGACTTCAAAAAAGGAGGAGGTTCTCAATTCGTCTGTATGTTTTTTTATGTATGTTAACCGATATTTCCGTCAATTATGGACGGATTTCCATTTTTTTCTTTTGTTCAATAGGGTTTACTTCTGAGGTGGTCCCATTTTCACCAGGTCAGGATCTGATGATGGTATCCAGGAGAAATCGAGGGCAACCACCGAAAATTGTAGGGACAACTAGTGCGTTTGTTAACTTTTTGATCAAGTGCTTTAATGTACTACAGTTTAATAAAGGTCTGGAGTAGATCTGATGATGGAAGTGGATGGATTTACAGCAGTTACCTTGTGTTTGGGCTTGATTGATTTGTATTGATGAGAACTTTACACCTAGATAGATATATTTTTGGCTCCACCCGTCACTTAAAATAAAGTGATTTTTAGTCGTTTTTTTATACAGAACCCTCTGTGCGCGAGTCCGACTCACACTAAGCCGGTTTTTATTTCCCATAATAACTTAGAATTTTAAAATGGCCATAATTAGTTGTAAGCTTATAAGTGGGTTAGAAACTATTCTAGGAAATTCTTCTAAGTCAATACTCGGGGCGCTCAGCGCTGCACGTATAGGTAGAGCTATGTGGTCTTAGTCAGTGAAAATCAGGCATGATAATCCGTGGAGTTGCCACACACCTTTAAAAACAAGAGGTTGGATACTAGATTTGGACAAATTTTAATATTAACGCTTTGAAACTTAAAATAGTTTTAGTACCCTACACTATTTTTGAAGGATCTAAACAACGATATTTCTCATCATAGCGTAGATAAGTAAAATTGCATCTCCACTTTTCGAACTCTAAAAAGGCATTTCAAGATTGGAAAACCACTGCATATGACTCAGAGATATGTGAGCAAGATTACTGGCGAAACAATAAAGGTTCCTTCCTGACTACAGATCCCTAAAAAACAAAGGCATCATTAAAATTTACAAAACAATATCTCACAGATCAACAAGTCAATAAACCAAATTGCCATCCCATTCCAAGTCAGGCGACTTATCGTTGAAGGGCAAATCCTTAGTGGGCACAAATAAATTCGGTACCTTACGACCTATCATATTTCCTTGATCCCCTCGCGTTATACGAAGGGTCAGCATTACGTTACCGGACCTTGTAATTCAACGGATTGATCCCCAATTGATATTAATGATGTTTTATTTGTTTCGGATCTGTATTTTTTATGTTTTCAGGTCTTATATTGTTTTTATAGATTGTTGGAATGGTATTTGATGGCTATTTCTACTCGTTGCTTAAATTTGATGGTCACACGCTTATGTTTTCTAAACCGTATGAGTTAGAAAGAAATGTTTTAAAATGGTGGATAAAACAGCTATTAAGCTATAAAATACATGAAATTTGTTGCAATAGAAGTAAATATTCATACCAAAAATCAACACGAAAGGTCAAAATCGGGGTCATTTTTCGCATTCTACTCGTGTCACACTTCCCGATTCAGTTAAACATTAGGTTACTGCTTCACCAAATTTCCATAGATTTTAAAGTTACATACACTAAATTCACCGTGATAACATACACTACACACACAGTATTACAAAAAAAATCTTGTAACTATTATTTAGAACTTAAAACACAATATACGTCGGTCACACGAATGTAGGTACTTTAGATTTGCGTAGTAAACGGTTGACTGTTGACCAAAACGACCGCCCCAATAACAAAACTCAACTTAACTGAACGTTATTGGTCGACCGGCATTGCAAGAGTGCAACGTGTTTCTTCTGGCTCCATGAGAAAAAAAATATCGGTAAGTTTCTACATTTGACACTTAATTCGAGTACTTTTCGTGGGTGACTTTTTGTACATTGTATAATAGCTATTGAAGTCAGAGTCAATTCATCGAAACCGCAAATAAATAGAGATATTTATGTAGTATTTGATTTAAACCGTAACGACTAAACTTTGTCGGAATTTGAAAAAAAGATATATTTTCGTTACCTTCGTGTCACATCCTTCGTGGCGTTTTACCCACGAAGGTGAGTTTATGCCACGAAAGTGATCTTTGACTAGTTTCAGTAAGAGTGGTGCTCGTTTAGATTCGTATTGTAGTATGTAGCGGAATGATAGCAGAACAAATAACTAGGTTTCTACAATCATGGCAAATGACAGAGCAATACCTATAACATTCCGTGTGATGCCCTTTTATAGGAGTAGAAATCCCACCGGACGTTATGCCAGATCCCACAGTCCATAACGTCTAAAACTCACACCGTACCTACTTACCCGTCTAGTGCTAGGCGCCGCCCCGGGTAACTCCTTAGAAAGATGTATCAGGGTACCTGACAGGCTTAGGCTATCACCGTGGCCTCGCCTACGGGTTTGGGTGTTATCTTGCGTCTTTTGGGTTAGTTCAGGTGCAATTCCGCTTCTTGAGGCGTGCAGCATGCTAAGAAATTTCACGTCATGCCAATGTTTTGGCTCTCGAGGCGTAGACCTGTGACCCTTCGCATCCAAGTCTCAAGGACAGATCCCGGGAAAGAGTCATGCCACTTAAAGCTTAATTAAGGCACTTAATACCTTATAATTATATCAACTAATATACATTAGGTAGTACTCGTCGAGTAAAACTCGTCGAGTTTTCCGGCGAAGCGGTTTGTTACTACTCTCGAGAACAACTCGTAAACATGTCTAAGGAGTGAGATGGGTCTGTATTTCTTCAGCAAGGTCTTGTCACCTTTTTTGAAAAAAACAGAGCCACCGCACTTCGCTCCACGCTTTAGGTGTTTGTACCTGTTGGAGGACGGAATGAAAGAGACTCGTCAGCTCTTTCAGAACTGGAGTCCCGCCAGCTTTAAGAAGCTCACTTGTAATTCCGTCCTCTCCAGGGAATTTATTGGTTTTTAGTTGTTTGCGAGCCGCCCTGACCTCGCCCTGGTCAATATCCGGAATGTCTTCCTCTTCGGTATAGTGGCGCGTGAGTGGGGCTCTGTGGTCACAGTCGCTAGGTCCCATCGGTTTTTTTTTCCGTGATGCATATAGGTCTCTATAGAAGCTCTTAACTTTTTCGAGAATCTCGAACCTCGAGGTCACGGTTTTGCCACCCGCTGTTTTCAATTTGTTGCGCAAAAACTTTAGTACCCCAATTTTGTTCGATCGCTGCCTCGACGATGTTGGTGTTATAACGTCTGAGGTCGCATCGTATCAGCTTTCGGATTTTGATGTTTAAAGCTCTCTGGTCTGACGAAGACGTATGCATAGATGGCGTTTGCCGTCTGATTCTCATGAGCTCGAGAGTCTCGGGCGAAAGCTTGGAACACCTATTTTTGCTTTTTCCAGACAGAAACCTTCGGGAGACTTGTTGTAGCGTCCTGACTACAGTGTCGGCCTTATCGTGATCCTTGCCAGTGGTTTCCAGCAGATCGAAACGATTTTGAAACTCCAATTGAAACTTCTCGGCACACAAAGTTATTTGGAGCGCAGTAGGTCGGAGAGTAGGCTTCATCATCCGGGCCCTTTCGGCGCGGAAGTCTAAATTCAGAGATGCTCGGACGGGGTTTTCGAAGCTGTTGCGCAAAAACTTTAGTACCCCAATTTTGTTCGATCGCTGCCTCGACGATGTTGGTGTTATAACGTCTGAGGTCGCATCGTATCAGCTTTCGGATTTTGATGTTTAAAGCTCTCTGGTCTGACGAAGACGTATGCATAGATGGCGTTTGCCGTCTGATTCTCATGAGCTCGAGAGTCTCGGGCGAAAGCTTGGAACACCTATTTTTGCTTTTTCCAGACAGAAACCTTCGGGAGACTTGTTGTAGCGTCCTGACTACAGTGTCGGCCTTATCGTGATCCTTGCCAGTGGTTTCCAGCAGATCGAAACGATTTTGAAACTCCAATTGAAACTTCTCGGCACACAAAGTTATTTGGAGCGCAGTAGGTCGGAGAGTAGGCTTCATCATCCGGGCCCTTTCGGCGCGGAAGTCTAAATTCAGAGATGCTCGGACGAGTTGGTGATCACTTCCGGTATTAAACCACTGAGACATCTTTAAATATACACCTATTGTCCGACATGACGAAGTCTATCTCGTTCCTTGTGACCTTGTAGAGGCTTCGCCAAGTCCACCTTCTAGGGAGCTTCTTCTTAAAGAATAAGTTCATCAAGAAGAGCCCCTGAGCCTCAAGAAAGTTGATAAGCATACGCCCCCGGTCATTTCTATGCCCCACACCAAAGGGTCCGATTTTCGTTTCACGGCGTTCTTATACTCCCACTTTGGCTTTGAAGTCTCCCATCACAACATTGTAGTGAGTCTTGGCAGTACATTGTAATGCTTTCACCACGTCCTCGTACACAGTCTCAACTGCCTCGTCAGTGCTTCTCGAAGTCGGGGCATAGGTACACCTGAATCACCTTCAGGGAGTACCTGTTGGTGAGTCTCAGTATTACGTATGCTACCCGAGACGAAACATTGCTGATCTCCACAATGCTGCTAACGAGGTCCTTTTGCACCATAAAGCCGTCACCGCCCTCGGAAGAATGTCTTCCATCACCTTCCCGAAAGTACAATAGGTCGCCCGACGCAAGGGTTAGCGTGTCCTCCCTCTTTCTTCGAACTCCGCACAACCCCAGTATGTGCTAGTTTATGCGACCCAGTTCTACCTCGAGTTCGGTGAGCCGATCGTCTAGGCGCAGAGTGCTTCCATTATAAGTAGCCAGGTACGGACAATCTCACACAAGATCATCTAGCTAGCCCAAATTAAGACAATATAAGGTTATGGGATCTAGATAACTGATAATTTGCTACTTTGTGCCAAAGAGATGTACTGTGTTATATGGTTCCAGAATAACTTTTACGTCAAAAGCATGTGTATAGGACCTGGTAATTGTTTTAGTTAACTAGCTGTTACCATATAACTGCCGAATGAACATATATTAACTTATAATTAGTATTTAAATAATGATTAATAATGTCTGTAAAGCTACTGCGTCACCTTCGTGGATCGTCGCGTCACCTACGTGGGATCTAATAATTCAAAACGTTATTCTTCCAAATCTGACTAACAATTTAACTTTTTGACTTATATATGTTACTTATCTTACCGAAAGCTTTGTGTTTGTTTACAAAAATAGTTGAAATAATCAGTATTTAAAATTTACCATGAAGGTGACGATGAGAATCGTAAAAAGTAGAAATAGCCTGATAATATATTTGACCGAGAAAGTAATAGCACGGAACGTACAATACAAACGAAGTAGGTATCTCAAAACGTGTAAAAATTTTGAACAATCTCACATGCTTTCGTACTTGAATACTACAGTATCCTCCTAATCCTATCGTCCTAATCTAAATATTGTCTTAATAAAATGTTAAGTTGTCCCTTTGCCGAGTTGCAGTGACCTCTTGGCTACTCAGCGATTCGTTACAAGCGAGACGGAATGCGGTGGTAGTCTTCTGGGTAGTCTGGCCTCTCTGAATGCATTTCTCCACACGTACAAAAAAAAATTGAGTCTTGTCAATACAATTGCATTTTGAAAAGTAAAATAGCTCCGGATTGATTTAACAGTATATTTTTTTGTTTGTTTGTTTGTAACGAATAGGCTCCTTGACTGCTTGACCAATTTGAAAAATTCTTTCACTGTTGGGAAGCTACACTCTTTGCGGTGAACATAGGCTATAATTTATTCCCGTATTCCCACGGGAACGGGAACTACGCGGGTAAAGCCGCGTGACGTCCGCTAGTATTTTATACAGATACAACTTATAAATACACCATCTTCATATGTTGCAAAATTAAAATACTATTTAAGCTTTTACTATGAGTCTGCCATGTAAGTAGGAAATAAAACGTGGTGTAGATCTTGAGGAGGAGAGAGAATAACAAGTCTCCCCATGGCTACAAATCCACAGACAAAATTACTTCAGTTCGTTGTTGCAAAATATATCTCAAAATGGACGTTGCAATCCCAAATCTTTAACAAAATAGCTCCCCGGAACACTTTAAGTCTAAGTAAGTGGCGTTCGGCGGTCGAAGATTTGCTGGACCGTCTCTAATGGGCTTTATCCTTATTTATTGAACTTGCCGCCGAAACGGAAACGCTACCAAATATCTTTAAAGTTTGATTATATTTTACACTTGCTCATTACAATTTCTTAGAAGAGTTTTGCTGAAATATTCTATTATACTTTTAAGTATCTGATTGGACTGTTTTATAGAAATAGGTAGTTTTAAGTGGTTTAAGAAAGCTGAGTTAGGGTGGCCTTAATATCAATCATCAATTACGCATACATGCTAGATGTTAACTATTTTAAAATGCAAGTGGTTCAACTGTTGACTAACGTACAAGATCATGGCCTAGAGGAAGAAATAAAAAAAAACTCAGTTCGGTAAGGCCGAAAAACGTTAAGTAGGAACTCCCTCGGTAGCGCCGTGGTAGCATAACATGCGACTGCCATTTCTAGAGTTCTCGGAACAGATCCCGGGTCAGATTCAGAACCTAATCATTTATCTGTCATTGTCTCTCGGAAAAGACTGACGATCTGCGAAAAGGCGCAATACTCAATATAGAAGACTCAGGACCATGTGTGGTGATGTAAATTGGGAGAGGTTTACATCCAGCAAGAGACTGCCAAGCTGATGTAATAGATTGATAACTGCCAATTTCACAATCACAACTCAAGACTGAAAACTTCAACCTTTTAAACCGATTTTCGCCTTAATTATATTTTCATAACTTTATATAAACGTATATGAGTTACTCAAGTATACTGCTCAGAGCTTTATTTCTTTGTTCTCAATAAATACCGTCTTGACTTAAAAATCATTTCAGAGAGAGCCAATCTCGACAGAGCTCTTGTATTCAGCGCAGAACATTCATTCTAATCGATGGGGCTTATCAGAACATCTCAACCTCCCTATTGAGAGCTATCTAAGTGGGCGGGGGAGGTAAACAGGTCACAAAGTGCAAACGAACTTAGACAAGCGTGATGAGTCGAACGCGACGCGTATTGCGAAACCCGAAGTCTCGACACCTGTTGGGATTAATGTAGAGGCACTTAAGATTTTGGGACATAGCTAGGTGATTATTTTAGAGGTAGGTGTTTGTCGATCATCAATGAGGTACTCTTTGGTTTGAAGGGATTATATTTTGAGGTTTGGATGAATGAAAGTTAAGTTATTTTCACAGGTTTCTTTGGGCTGTTTGCCTTTTTTCTATCATTTTCAGTTTCATTTTATTTATTTATTGAACACAAACGTTCTGATTTTGCTTATTTTCATCAGAGAATATAAATATTCCTAAGACAAAAGTGTGTTCAAAATTCCGTCTGCCATTAAATATCAATATCAGAACTTGGAACTTCATTTTTCTTTATGCTCAAGTTTAAAATGGATGGAATGTTGGAATGGCATGGAAGTTTAAAATCATTCGTTTTATCTTATCAGCATAACATCAATTGGTTTGCTTGACTAAAATGTACATCCATGTCAATTCATGTCCATAGATAGGTTCGGACGGTCAAGGCGAAACCAAAGATAATATAATAGTATTACATACATACAGATCGGCAACTCCCTGTCGCGCCACAGCGCTGTCAGTAGAGTAGACGTGCGCGTTGACGGACAATTTGCCTACATTTTATTGATCACACGCACACATTCAAAAGGAAAAAAAAATCGCGGGTAGTTAACAATAACACGTCTTTTTTTTGCTCTTATATTTATTAAGTAATTAAAAATAGTAAAAACACGTTTCAGCACATACAAGTATAAAGAAACATATGTATTTTTAATACACTTACTGGCTGTGTGAAATCTCCATTCAATTATTACTGGAACTTGTTTCACATCACTTCTTCGTGTCACAATTTTAAGATCACTTTGGTGTGGAGGATGGATACCTTCAGGGAAACTTTTTCAGCATCCATGGCAAGTCTTGATGAGCGCATGGCTAATTTTGAACTGGAGCTTCAAAATGCCGGGAAGGGTCCATCAAATATTTCTACACTGGCGGGCCTTGCAACTGATTACAATGCATTCAAAACGTTTGTGATGGGTACACTTTCTGCATTCCGCCAGCAGTTTGAGTTCCTGGCTCGTCAGGTGGACAATATGGAGCTAAGGAGTCGACGCAAGATGCTCATGTTGCATGGAGTTCAGGAGCCAAAGAACGAGGAAGCATCCCAAACAGTAGTGAAAATAGTCAAGGAACAACTGGGACTTCAAACTTTCACAGCGGATGATATCAGTAGATGCCATAGGATGGGCCGCCCTTCAAGTGCCAATAAGCCACGACCCATCTTGATGAAGTTTCGTCACTTGGATGTTCGTAATAAAGTGTGGTTTACGAAATCAAAGTTGAAGGGCACAGGGTTTACGCTTTCTGAGTTCGTGACACGGGCCCGGCACGAAGTATTCCTTGCGGCACGTGAGCGTTTCGGGATCAATAAATGTTGGACCAGAGAGGGCCATGTTTACGTCCTGGATGCGGACGGAACACGTCACCGTGTAGCAAATTTAAGTGACCTAAATCAGCTTGATAGTAATAGCCAAAAATCATCCGCTCCTGTAGTCAAGGTTTCAACCAAGTCCAGACGTGCCGTAGTCAAAAAGTAATGTTTACATTTGTTGATACTTCCATCACTTTTACTGTTGCGTAAGGTCAGGTACTTATTTATTGATATTCTTATTTACTCACTACCTTAATTCTTTAACTTCACTGTCCAAATATTACCCTAAATTGTATTTATTTTACTAACACCGCTGTAATTATTTTTCTTGTTTTGGTTTTGACTGTTAATGTCAACTGTCAAGTGTCAGCTGTCATAATACATTGACGCTTTTTTTTTTTTCTTTTTTCCGTTTTACCAACCTTGTGCAGCAAATAGACCATACAGCGTAGATAATGGTGTTAATGATACGTATAATTTGTTATCGTTAGCGAAAAATTCTAAATCTATGGTTATCGTTGTATTGGGTGGGTACCGACATGCGTGATTGTGGTGTCGTTTGTATTACTTCTATTATTTTTTTTTGGTTTTGTGATGTTAGTCTCCTCCAGTAATGAATAAAATAATAAAAACACGCGATGTAACACGCAGCTGGCGGGTGGAATTTGTTTATAATATAATCAGAATCAGTTTGTGTGTGGTACGTGTATTATATTTTATTATAGGTACATAGTGTATCACATTACACATTATATTAATTTGCGGTAGTAGGTGTATTATATATTTTATTTTATTTTTTATTTTTATTATATATATTATAATCTATTGTAATTTTATAATTTTGATGGCAAGCATAGATAGTGACAATGAAAGCTTTGTTACAGCGAGTAGTCTGAATGATAGTTTTTCTTATATGCCGTCATTAGGTGATGTTATTCATTCCCAGTTTGCTGATGTACCGAAGAATTTCAATGTAGTCCATATAAATGCACAGAGTGTTCACGCCCATTTCCCGAGTATGTTGACAACCTTTAACTGTAAAAATATTCATGCTATTCTTATCTCTGAAACTTTTCTTAAGCCTTGTCTACTTTCTAGGTCCTACTCTCTTCCCGAGTTCAATCTAATTAGAAATGATCGCACCGGCCCAAAGTGTGGCGGTGTTGCGATCTATCTACGTAATAACATACCATATAGTATTGTAGACTTATCCCCGCAACCACCGCCATCAAGCGCTGGTGAGCATCTCTTCTTGGAAATTGAGCTCGCCCATATTAAATTATTACTTGGAGTATATTATTGCCCCTCAATGCACATAAATTTTTTCTCTTCATTTGAAAATTTAGTTGAACGACTTTCACCAAATTATAGTCAGACTATTATTATGGGAGACTTTAATACTTGCCTGTTAAAGCAAGATTCCCGCTCTTCTACTTTTCTAAGCATAGTCGAAGCCTGTAATCTATCTGTCCTGCCTTCTAGTGCCACCCATCACGCTCCAGGTCATCCTCCAACTCTTCTTGATTTAATTCTTGTATCTTCCACCGACCTTGTTGCTAAACACGGTCAATATCCTGCAGACGCTTTTTCTTGTCATGACTTGATATTTCTTTCGTATAAAGTTCGTCCTCCTAAACCTAAGCCTAAACTCCTTATGCAGCGCAATTTTGGTGGCATGAATCTTGACAAACTGCGTGAGGATGCCAGTAACATCGACTGGGATCCGTTGTTTGAAGCTCAAACGATGGATGCCAAAGTTAAATACTTTAATGAAAAAATCATAGAGCTTTATGACTTGCATGCACCAGTACGAGCAGTAAAAGTTAAGCACTTTCCAGCTCCTTGGCTTACAGCTGACATAAAAAATCTCCTTTCAAAAAAAGCTGCTGCTAAATGCAGATACAATATACGGCCTACAGATTTCAACAAGGAGAAATACATTTTGTTACGAAATCTCTGCAGTAAGGTGTGTAGAAAAGCGCAACGCCAATACATTCATAATTCGGTCGAGAACGGAGACCCTGCCAAGGTCTGGAGATTTCTCAGAACATTAGGAGTTGGAAAGCAACGTCAAAATCTGATATCAAACTCACTTGATATTGATTTACTTAACAATCATTTCTCATCTTCGTCCACATTAGATCAGTCTAATAGGGACAATACATTGCATTTTCTTTCATCGCTTTCAACTCCTGATCACTCGCCGTTCAATTTTGATCAATTATCTGCGTGTGATGTTAAAAGGAGTATAATGTCGATAGGTTCCAATGCGATTGGTGGTGACAACATTAGCCGGAAGATGGTACTGCCTGTCATTGACGAAATACTGTCGATTATTTGTCACATTTTAAACCACTCACTCATCTACGCCGAGTTTCCGAAAGTCTGGAAAGACGCACATATCATTCCTTTGCCTAAAAAATCAAACCCAGCATCCTTCTCCGAATATCGTCCTATTTCCATATTACCGTTCCTCTCCAAAGTCCTAGAAAAACTTGTTCACTCCCAATTAAATACTTATTTAAACAGACACAACCTCCTAAATCCTTTTCTGATTGAAAAGGATTTAGGAGGTTGTGGCTTTCGGTCAGGGCACAGTACGACCAGCGCATTGATTAAGGTGACTGACGATATTCGTCTAGGCATGGAGATGGGAAATCTCACAGTACTCACATTATTGGATTTTACCAACGCCTTCAATACAGTAGATTTCCATATCCTGCTTAGTATGTTACGCTCCTTTAACATATCCCCACCAGTGATTGATTGGTTTCATAGTTACCTGTTTGGACGCCGGCAGCGAGTTTGCGTTGAAGAACTTTTTTCCACTTGGTGTAGTACTTCTGCCGGCGTTCCGCAGGGTGGCGTGCTGTCTCCTATGCTTTTCACTATTTTTATAAATTCGATCTCGAAATATCTATTTTCATCCTACCACCTTTATGCAGATGATCTTCAAATCTACAATCAAGCCACATGGTCTGAACTATCAACTGCATTTACAATACTTAATACTGACTTGGCGTACATCAGTCAATGGAGCAGAAAATATGGCTTAAAAGTAAACCCCTCTAAGACACAAGTAATTTTGGTCGGTAGCTTACAAATGATAAATAAAGTGCAATGGACAACCCTTCCGAATATCGAATTTGATGGTGTTACCCTGCAAGTTAGCAGTGAGGTTAAAGACTTGGGTATCTTGATTGACAGTACATTATCTTGGCGTCCCCAAATGAGAGAGGTTAGCCGAAAGCTTTTTGCTTCGGCAGGCTCACTGCGTAGATTACGCAACTTCCTGCCAACTGCCACTAAAAGAACGCTTGCAGAAACCCTTCTCCTTCCTTTACTCGACTATGCAGACGTCAGCTATCTCGATATCACTGAGGAGCAGTTAGACAAACTTGAGCGACTTCAAAATTTTTGTATTAGATTCATATTTGGGTTACGCAAATATGATCACGTATCTCAGTTTCGAAGACAGCTCGAGTGGCTCCCAATTCGTCTTCGTCGGAACGCTCATATTCTTTCTATGCTTTACAGCACTCTCTTTAACCCCTTTACTCCCGCTTATCTGAAAGAACGTTTTAAGTTTCTTAATGACACACGTTTGCGATCTCTTAGGTCATCAGTATCACTGGAACTAGAAATTCCTCGACATTCCACATCTTTTTATGATAAATCCTTTACGGTACAAGCTGTACGGTTGTGGAATGCTTTACCCATAAATATAAGGCGCGCGCAGTCTTTAAACGTTTTTAAAAGACTAGTTAAAGAACATTATTTATCATTATAGTATCTATGAATGTACTCGTACGTATTTGTATCTATATATTTATATATATTTAATATATATATATTTAATATGTATGTAATTGTGTATGTATATTATGTTTTATTTATTTATTATTGACAAGTATGTGTTGATGACGTGGAACGTTTAAACGTTCGATTTTATGACGTGTATTAGAAAATCACATCTGAAATCTTTTACACTAATGACCACCTATATCCTATGATTCTTAACAGTCTTTTCCATCCAAAGGTTGCCTGTAAGAGATTGCTTTTTAGCGATAAGGCCGCCCTCTGTACATTTATAAAAATTGTAATGTCTTTCTCTTCTGTATGTTTTTAATTGGTGTACAATAAAGTTTATTCTATTCTATTCTATTCAAACTATAAAAAGGTTCATTGTTGACTACGTAACCCTAAAACATCTACAGAACTAACCCGCTCGAGCTACAATGATCTTGTAGATATACCAATAAAGCTTATTAAAGGTATAATTACAATCCTACGTACAAGTATTACATAATTACATACATAGGTATAGTCACGCCTTTACTCCGAAGGGTTGAGCAGAGACATTAGTAAATACCCTCATTACACCTTAGATTTTTTTGTTCCACGTAATAGGTGGTGAGCCTATTGCAGTATTGAAATGGACAGGCGCAGGCTATTTATGACGACCTTCTTGAAAAATTTCAAGCCGCTACTTACGGCCTTCAACTGCAGGTACTTATCTGTACATTTTTCAAGTTTCTTTTTAAATTCGTACCACACAAATGTGTGCAGTGAATCATGTATTTGGAGGTGGAAATATGTATTTCTTTGCGTTAGTGATAAGTCGATAACTAATCAGTGATAAGACAGCGTCGATAACAGTGTGGACATACAGGCTGTTTGGTATTTTTGACTCGTGTAAAATATTTTGGGTAATATTCGCATAAATAGCTGGTCTGTCTTTCTGACGGCTAGCTCAGATATCTAACAGTACTAGAAAATCTAGCCTAAACATAATGCCCCCAAAATATTGTAATTGAAATTAGAGAAGAAAAAATACTTATTAGGTAATTATCTGAAAAAAGAATGAATGAAAGAAATGTGTGTAGGTATGTCACTTTTTGTGTAAAGACAGAAATTAAAGTTGACATTTTTTTTCTAGTCTTCTCCATGGTGTACATAGATAAGTCTTTAAAAATATTATATTTTGCTAAATTTGTGAAATATGCTTATTTTGCTGGCAGAACAAGTGTTTTAATGTAGCAGTGAGCTGGCCACAACTGCAGAAAACCCGATGGCCAATTTAGGAAACAAATTCTGGAGTGGAAACTGCGTCTTGGTAAACGTAAAGCCGTCCACCCGTCAGATGGACCGACGACCTGGTGAAGGCAGCAGGTAGAGTTTCGAAGAAAATATTTGTGGACAATCTCACACAGCATCATCTAACACAAATTAAGCTATTATAATGCTTGTGCTATGGGATCTAGACGACTGATAGACATTAAAATAGATAAATTATGAAATTTGTAAATTTATACATATTATACATAGAGAACACCCAAACTCCGAAACAAACATTTGTGGTTCCCACAAATATTTGGACCGACCCAGGAATCGAACCCAGGACCTCCAGCGCGGCAGGCGGTTACACTACCGACTGCGCCACAGAGGCTGTCAACAAAAGGGTGCAGGACCGTGTGTTTTGGCGAGAACAGGGCGAGGCCTACGTCCAGCGTTGGTTGATTTGATTGAAAAATGAATTACGAAATAAGAACACCATGTATTAGATACCTCACCGGCGCTCTTACGAATTCTAACCCACCTTGTAGCCTGCTATCTTTACCTTTACAAAAGCAATATCCACTATTGGTGTAACCCGTACCTATCTGCAAAAGTGACAGATTGAACGAACGCTCAACATGTTAGTGCGACAGTGTAATCGTTAGATAAGACCGTTTTGTGTGATGTGAAAGTGTTATTAAGTATGCGTATTAAAAATCATATTCAATGGGATCTAGTAAGTATTTGTTTTTATATAGTACTGTGAAAAATTATGCTTAGTTTTTCAAACTATAAACGGAATAAGCGGCAGCGGTAAGACGGCAGTCGTTCCCAACAGTGTTGAAAATAAAACCGTAGCTCTGCTGCCAGCTGACTGACTCAGAGGTACTACCCGTTCGCTCTAACTTTGCCGTTGGCATAGAGGCGTATACCCAAATTGTTAATTAGACGAAGTAAATTGACAGTAGCTAATGTCACTTGGTCAAAGAAAATAAGCAACATTGTATGAAGAAGTGACATTAGTTGCTGTCAATTTACTTCGTCTTATTAAAAATTCGACTTTAGTATGGAGCCGAGCGGCAAAGTTAGAGCGAACGGGCAGTAGTAGTGTGGATGTGCAACTGCCGCGATTCCGCGCTGAGGTCCTTGGTTCGATTCCCGAATGAGACGAAATATTTGTGTGATTCACAGATGCTTGTTTCGGAGTAAGTGTCTTTTCTATATATGATTATGTAGATCACTTATCTCAATATGAAAGTATGTTTATCAGTTGTTGAGATCGCATAGCACAATCCTAACTTAGCTTAGTTTGGGCTAAATGATGTGTAAAAATTACACAGTACCTATCATGTATTTAACGAAGTTAGATCCAGAGTGATCACATTGGCATAGAAAAATCATAATTCTTCTATGCCACACTGATATAGGGTCTCTTCACCGGTTAACTTACTAAAATGTCAGGTTTCAAATCCAGGTAGGTTTCCAAGCAACGAAGAATATGCTTGACGTAGAAGATGTATTTCTACTTATGTAGGTATACCTACTACTTGTGACAGGAGGCCTCGAGCCGTGAACTATTGCGCCCGTGACTACCTTCTACCGAATCTATCACGACAAGTGTTCTGAAGAGCTCTTAACCTTGATCCCACCCTCTCTTTTTTGATCCTGTACAATGCGCACCGGACAAAGGTTCCACTCGTAGAAAGTGGAGAGATTCTTCGCCAGAACTGAGCTATTCAAAAGATTGTTTCTATGTCGAACTATAAAACCCTGTAACGACCTGCCCCTGCACGTAGTTCCCTCACCTGTGAGAGTGCCCTTTAATCGTTAACTTGGCGATCTTAATATAAAAAAAAACTTATTGTTTAAAAATGCATTTTTCAGATGTAATACAATCAACACTATGGATATTGTTAGTGCCAGTCATAGTGTTCGCTGGAGTGGTACGGAGAGAGACGGAGTATAATGCGGATGACACAGAATCGCCACCCTGCCGGAGGTACACAGAAGCCGGAGGTCTTGTCGCTGTGGACTGTACGGGTCGGGAGCTGAGAGAGCTACCGGAAGGCATAGATACGGGTGTAAGTATTACAAAACTCTGTTCTAAGCTGTTTGTCACAATACAGTAGGTGATTTTAGGGTCCCGTACCCAATGGGTAAAATCGGGGCATTGTTACTGTACTCCACTATCTGTCTCCTAGCTGTATCTATCGAACCGCGATAGCTAGTTTATTAAATAGTTGAAATTTCCACATACTACCCGTTCGCTCTAAGTTTGCCGCTGGCGTAGAGGCGTATACCCGAATTGTTAATTAGACGAAGTAAGTTGACAGTAGCTAATGTCACTTCGTCATAGAAAATACGCAACATTGTATGAAGAAGTGACATTAGTTGCTGTCAACTTACCTTGTCTAATTAAAAATTCGACTTTAATATGGAGCCGAGCGGCAAAGTTAGAGCGAACGAGCAGTAATAATATGTTGGATTTTCTGTTGTCGCTATAAAACACACACACAACAAACACTAAAAATAGAAAAAAAAAACAACTAAGGGGGCTCCCATACAACAAACGTTAAGTATATTATTTTGCCATTTTTTGGCAGGGAACCCTACATTCTTGAAGTCAATTCTCGCTAACATTTTTTTACATAGATAGTAATTTTCAAAGCATTTTCTTTCATCACAAAAATAAATCTACGTACGTTATAAATGGCAAGAAGCTTGAGCTTATAAAGCTTAAAGCCAACATATTGAATATGGAGATATCGGCTTTAAGCTTATATCAGTGATTGTGAATTTTTTTAAGAAATATATTCATGATAGCAATAAAATATTAAGCAAGAGAATTAAGCAAGAAGAAGAAGAGAGATTAAGAAATGTTCACAGTTCCCTTTTTAAAGTGGGCTATCGATCTTTGCCTGGGGCTATCGACTTTTTTCTCGAAGGTGACCTAGGTCCTAAAATAAAGCAAAGCACTCAACGCCCCCACGTCTACAAGAAGGTTTTTTTTTAATAATATTTTTCGTACAAAGATGTAAAATACTTACGTGTAGAAAAATAAACTCTACTGACATTGAAAATTTTATTAAAATCTTTACAGCCGAATTATTCACATACTTCAGCATAAATACAAGATACCCACTTTTTCCTTCAGTTTTCAATGAATGAATTAATCATTGGTTTATGATACCATCATCCAGCATCCAAAAATTTACATTTTTTTTTTAATTTTTACACCTTATTAGATTCTGGTTATATTATGGTTCTTATCAAAACATATTTAATTTGATTTCAGGTTCAAATACTGCTCCTCTCGAATAACAACTTCAGGACCTTCCCTTCACTTGAAAATTTTCATCGAATTGAAAGGCTTGATCTATCGAACAATTACCTCAGTGACCCTTTGCCGGATTACTTTCGCACTTGGATCAACATTAAAACGCTCAGCTTATCGAACAATTTGTATGAAAGTTGGACCTCTCCGGGATATACGTCCTTAATAAACAATCTAGACTTATCCAGAAACAAGATCACCGCAATCGAAGACAAAGCTTTTGCCACAATGCCTCACTTACGGTTCGTAGATTTAAGTGAGAACAGATTGAACGATTTACAAGAGGATATTTTCTCAGAGACGAATAATATAGATACTCTTCATTTACGCAGAAATTACTTTTCTCATTTGCCACGTTTCAAGTCCTCATCTATACGCAGCCTACAAATAAGTAGCTGTCAAATTACAAACATTACTGCTGATTCTCTGACTGAATTGACATCACTACTGGAAATCGATTTATCAATGAACCAGATCGACGAAATTCCCGACAATATCACTTCGCAAACTTTACAGGAACTAAATTTGAGTTACAATTCTATAAATTCGCTAACGGATCGAACCTTTTCGTCATTACCGCATTTAGCTGTACTTGATCTGAGAGGGAATGATTTTCGAGAAGTATGGTCGACTTCACACTTTGCTTCAAATCCTTTTTTGAGACAAGTCCATGTGAAAGGAAACCGATGGAGCTGTGAAGGATTTAGTGTGAATCTGTTACTGACTTACGAGTTCTTGACCAAAGAGCCACCTAAGATTGCAGACAAGGAGTCTCTGATTTGCTACAGTCCGTCAAATGTGACACAGATGAGTTGGCAGCAGGCGTACATACAGACGTGGCATCCGTCAGAGTCAGCAGGCACTAATTACACAACGGTAGCAGTTATAGGGGGTATTATAATTGGTGTGTTATTAACTTCATGTGTGTGTCGCAGTTTAGTAGCTTATAGAAGTTCTGATGGATCGCAAACCCCGGCTACAGGCACGACAGTGCTGAGCCTCAATGGTGATACTCTTCAATCAAGAGCCGAATCCGTTGTGCTAAGAATACCTCTTACTGAGGATCTACCTCCAACGTACGACGAAGCATTACTGATGCCTCGTTTGAATACTTCTTTCCACTCATTGCCAGACTTTGTGGATGAAGATGAGACACCACCTAGAAGAACTAATTATAGAAGATCGAGATCTATCGGGGATCTCACTGAATTTAGACCACGCTTGGGTGACAGGCGTTCTATGAGACGCCCTGTTGATGTACACTGTAACGATAATGGTAGAATTGCTGAAAGAGACGAATAGTGAACCTGTATACTTAAATTCTATATTAAAAAAAATCGAAAGAAGGATGCTCAAGGGACTTCTATAAAAAAGGTTTGTGCAAAATGTACTTACATAGGTAGGTACCATTTTAATAGATAGATTTCCTTTTTTGGGTATTTGGTGACAATATTTTGAGTACCTGGGTATCTAATTGCTGTTTTTACATTATTATTTATTATGTTGAGAAAATAAATTTAAGGACTCAATAATGTTTGTAAGTACCTATGTGTTGTGAATATTTATGGTACATATTATTATAAGACTGTAATTTTAAGTAACAGCACTTAATATTTTAATTCGTTCTAAGAATAGTTAAATAATGTTAGTAAATTACTTAACTATATAGCTAACTACTTAAGTAGGTTCGAATGTGTAAATATTATTTTAAAGTTCTAAAAATTAATATATTGACTTATAACTATCTGTGTTATACTTATTTAAGTACATGCATTATCTTTCCTTTAAATATTATTATTACATATTATCACACAAGTACGGTGAGAGGGTCGCACACCGTCCTTACAGAAGCAGGCCCATGACGGCAGCGTGACGTGAGGAACTCACGCACGCCCCCCCCTTAGAAGCGGGATCACACCCGAAACCCCCCAAAGACGTGGGATAGCACCCGAACCACCCCCTGGGCGAGGCCGCAGTGGCGGCCGTAGGTCTGTTGGGAGTCCTGGGACATCCTTCCGAGGGCTTACCCGGGGCTCACAATCATAGGCTGTTGGGCGTTACGTGAGGTTTTTTAGTCGGTAGGAGTCCGGCATAACATATATGTGGATTTTCACAAACGTAAAAAAAAAATATTACATATCACACAAGTTAATAATATAACGAATGTACTGAATCATGCTATTCCTGCCATCTATTGGCAGTTTAAGGTATTAAAAGCATTGTACAAAGTTTGTAATGCAACGTACTACGTTACGTCAAAAGTTCACAGTCCAACGAACAGATGGCGCTTAGCCATAATTATGTGAGGTAAGAAGGACTATTTTGCTGTTCGTTTCACGAAAATTTATTTTATCTAGCTATCTATATACCTTTTATAATATGAATAATTTTTTTTTTATTATTTTATTTGAAAAACAACAGTTTTTAGTCTAATTGTAATGCTACTTACACAAGTTTTCACAATTAGATAGCAAGTACTCGATGATTTTATATAAAAGTAAAATCAAAAACACACATAAGGAAAAAAATAGAAACCCAGGCTTACTGAACAACTAGAGAACCACATTCAAACCAGCGACTACTAATAATACGTCTGTAATTAATTGATTTAGTAGAGAATAGATCCAATTCGGGATGTTCCGACAGACGACGCAAAAATGAGTTGCTTCTATAATTATTGGTAAGACTGCGAGGTATATGGAGAAGAACAGGTATTCTTACTGATCTGGTAGGTACCTTCAAATGTATCTGTGAGAGGAGATATGGGGAATCCACATTGGATTGAGCTATTTTTAGTAGCAAACCAACATCCGCGAATCTCCGTCTCATATGAAGGGGCAATATATGGTGTCTCCTGCAGCTTGAATTATTAGAAACTTGAAGTGCCCCGGCTTTGTTTGTGGTAGGTATAATTCGATGGTTACTGCTTCGCTTCCTTGGGTAGTAGCGAGATTCATACATACCTACCTACTACATACTTACCTAGTTATGCATTTATCCCCGATGAGTTAGGCAGAGGCTACATCACATTTTACCTTATTGTTTTTGTCCAGCGTAATAGGTGGTAACCTTATTGCAGTGTTAAAATGGACAGGCGCAGGTGGTGATAACCTAATGTTAAAAAATTTTAAAGCCGCCCTTATGTGTTCAACTTAGTTTAACAACTGTCATCTTACTGAAACCCGGACCAACAACGGCTTAACGTACCTTCCAAAGTACGGACAATGTCAGATAGTGGTCAGGTCGTGGTCAAACACGATCGTTTACAAATCTATACTAATACTAGCTGACTCGACAGACGTTGTACTGCCATAACTATGAATATGGAAATCGGTATCCTGAGTTCTGAGTTCTCGGTCCCATGTTTTCCCCGTTCCTGGTTTCTTAAACCCTGTTCCCGGTTTCGGATTCCGAGTTCTTGGTTTTCATTTCCCAGTCCGCCTTTCTGTTCCATTTTGGTGCTTCAAATTCTAAGACCCGATCCGAAATCGCAATAGGAACCATTTCTTTGAACAGTTCGAGAAAAAAATCATAATTGAAAGAAATTATAAAAATCTAGCGGACGTCACGCGGTTTCACCCGCGTAGTTCCCGTTCCCGTGGAAATACGGGAATAAAATATAGTCTATGTTCACCGCAAAGAGTGTAGCTTCCCAACAGTGAAAGAATTTTTCAAATCGGTCCAGTAGTTTCGGAGCCTATTCGTTACAAACAAACAAACAAACAAACAAAAAAAACAAATCTTTCCTCTTTATAATATTATATTATTATTAGTATATTAGTATTAGTATTAGTATAGATAAATCACGAAGGAAAAATCGGGGTTGATCGTAGAGGGTTGAAAATTCAGGGTTGTATGTATTTTCTAAAGCTGTGTCATAAAAAAATGTAGATATCTAAAAATTATAAAAAACTAGCTGATGCCCGCCCGCGATGGCGCTGTATGTGAAATTTTGCTGAATTTTCTTTGCTATAAACCTCACGGAGCCCGAGACCTTTCCAACGAATGCAAAACCGTGGAAATCGGTTCGTGCGTTCTGGAGTTATAGCGTCAGGAAGGAAAACCCGACTTATTTTTATATAATAGATTAGGGTGGACATCCCTTAACATTTAGGGGGATGAAAAATAGATGTTGTCCGATTCTCAGACCTACCCATTATGCACACAAAATTTCATGAGAATCGGTTAAGCCGTTTCGGAGGAGATTAACTACAAACACCGCGACACGATAATTTTATATTTTTTAGCTTATAAAGTGGACATTTTTGGAACGAAGTTCCTTATCGCGCGTTGTGAAAGGGGGCTAGACGGAAAAAATTCTCACGAAAAGTTGTAAGGACACTTTTGGTAGTGATAGTGGTAGTGACAGTGGTAGTGATAGTGGTAGTGATAGTGGTAGTGACAGTGGTAGTGATAGTGGTAGTGATAGTGGCAGTGATAGTGGTAGTGATAGTGGTAGTGATAGTGGTAGTGATAGTGGTAGTGATAGTGGTAGTGATAGTGGTAGTGATAGTGGTAGTGATAGTGGTAGTGATAGTGGTAGTGATAGTGGTAGTGATAGTGGTAGTGATAGTGGTAGTGGGATTGATAGTGGTAGTGATAGTGGTAGTAATAGTGGTAGTGATAGTGGTAGTGATAGTGAAAGTGATAGTAATAGTGGTAGTGATAGTGATAGTAATAGTGGTAGTGATAGTGGTAGTGATAGTGGTAGTGATAGTGGTAGTGATAGTGGTAGTGATAGTGGTAGTGATAGTGGTAGTGATAGTGGTAGTGATAGTGGTAGTGATAGTGGTAGTGATAGTGGTAGTAATAGTAGTAATGATAGTGGTAGTGGTAGTGATAGTGATAGTGATAGTGATAGTGATAGTGATAGTGATAGTGATAGTGATAGTGATAGTGATAGTGATAGTGATAGTGATAGTGATAGTGATAGTGATAGTGGTAGTGATAGTGGTAGTGCTAGTGCTAGCCAGGGGATGAACATGAACTCTACGAGCAACACCAAAGCAAATAGGAGTTTCGCTTTGTTCAGTTTCAGTCGCGCGTAAAGGTTACACGCACTCACTTTTTTTTATATTTGTTTTCTTTTTGTTTTTGTTTCTGTTTTTGTTTTTGCTTACAATAAAATTTTAAAATTAAAATAATATTTTATTAAGTACAATGCCTTCACTTTCATCGAAAGGAACTTCGTTCCATCCGGGTGTCCCTTGACACCTCTCAAGTTTTTATTGTATATTTTTTTATGTGTTTGTTTGCATTGAATAGGCTTCAAAACTACTGAACAGATTTCAAAAATTCTTTCTTAAGGAAGCTACACTATCCCCGGATGACATAGGCTATGTTTTTTTCCATATTCCTACAGGAACGATAACTACGGGCGTTAAGCCGTGTGACGTCTGCTAATAGATAATTACATGCGTATGAGCAGTGTATTACCTAAGTATAGAAAAATAATAAGAATCTGACTGCAGCTTCGGACTTTACGATGGGTAGTTCTGAAGTAATTCTCAGAACTTCTGGCTTTATAGTACACAGGTACCTACTAATGTAAAAACTTGCTACTACTTCCTAGTAAGTATATAACAAGTAAGCATTTAAGAACTTTTCCTCTCCGTCATTCTCGCGCACGTTTTGCACTGATTCATTTTGTCAAGAGGAACATAGAATAAAATATTGAAAGCAATTAGTATGCATGCTACCTTTTCCATAATCAATACATATAATAAAATCGTAACAGGTCGCTGTCTGTACATGGAAGATAAATAAGAAAAAATATTATAGGGGGGCTTTATGAACGCAATAGAACCCAAAACAATGATTTTTAGAATTTTTGTCTGTTTGTCTGTATGTCTGTATGTCTGTATATCTGTTTGTCTGTACGGTTGTGCACGCTAATCTCAGCAACCACTCAACCGATTGCAATGCGGTTTTTTTTATTGTGTTGAGGTTTGCTCCAGTTAACATTTAGCGTTTGTTTTATGTAAATCGGTTTAGAAATAAAAGAGTTATAACACTTTTAAGAATTAGATATTTTGAAAATTTTAATTGTAGGGGTTTCTTTGAATGTGATTGAACCTAAACTGGCGTGTTGGCTTAATCATAAAAGAGCTTAATGATTAAGACTATTTTTAAACAAAACAATTCAGTCCACCCCTTCGGCGCGGACTGAATTGTTTTAAAATAGACTTAATCATTAAGCTCTTTTATGATTAAGCAAACAGGGCAGTTTCAGACGCTGCTTGATGACTCTGATGAAGAAATACCTTTCCTTTCATACACCTTATGTGACGTAAACGAAGTTGCGGGCTCATATTTAATATAAAGTGAAAAAAGACAACTTGGCCCGTACGGGATTTAAACCCGCAACCTTTGCCTAAACCAGGGCACTGCTCTAACCAATTGAGCTAACGGGACCGTACTGACGTAACGGGTTCAAATCCCGTACGGGTCAAGTTGTCTTTTTTTCAGTTTTTATTAAATTAGGAACGTAGAATGTCTGGGCGTGCAGTTTGTGAATAATGCTTGTTAGAAATTCGACTTAAGAACATTTAGATTATGATCAATTTAAATATTGCCCAAAAAAGTTTTATACAAGAAAATAGATAAGGAGGTAAAGATAAACGATTTATCCATACATATAATAAAACTGTAGCGGGTCGAGAATTTGTACCTACATGAAAGATAATTTGAAAATTTTAATTGTAGGGCGTTCTATAATCGACACTGAAATCGAAAATAATTGTGTCTGTCTGTCTGTATTCCGAATAAGTATCACGCCGAAACTGCTGAATCATTTTGAATGATACTTGGCACAATCTGAGCTTATCCGATCGAATCTGATCCTATGAGGATACTTTTGATCCTAAAATTTGCCTTTGTGTCAGTTTTCACGGTTCCTTCAGGAGAGGGGATAAAAAATGAAATGGTTTTTCCGCTGTAATTTCTCACTGCGTGGTCCAATTTCAATTTATTTTTGTGTCAGAAAGGGAATACCTACTTGCAGCATTGTTCCTCACAAGTTTCTATATTTAGCGTTTTGTAGTTCAGATATTAGATATATCTCAACGTTCTCTAAACTAAGAATTCAAGGGTTTCTTTGAATGTGAGGGTAAATCTAAACTGGTGTGTTGGCTTAATCATAAAGGAGCGGAGCTTAATGATTAAGGCTATAATTTCGTCAACACCGACGACGTGTAACTAAAATGTTTTGGAATAGCTCTTTTATGATTAAGCAAATAGGGCAGTTTCACACGCTGCTTGATGAGCCTGATGAGAAATACCCTTTCATACACCTTCTCATCATGAACTAGTTGATCATGTTATTGAGGCACGTCCGCAAACCACAGTTAATATCAGAGACAAACAATGCGTCAAATTACATAATCTAGACACAAATCTTCAAGAGTCGTTTAAATCCAGATTACCGCACCCTACACACACTTTCGCAACTCTTATCAATGATAAAACGTCATTGTTTGACTCACACAATGATATCACATCGTAGGGACAACACGTCTCAATGAAAACGAAGGCCAATTATACATTTTTGTGATAGTGATGTTTTGTGACAGGTGAAAAAGAGGACCATGAGCCAAAAAACCCTTATTTGAAAACAATACGTTTCGTTCATTTGATTTGAACTTCGTTAGCAAGTGTGTTGGAACTGGAACTAAATTATTTCTAAGGTAAACAGGTATTGTACTGCTTTTCGTGAGTTTTACATAATTTTTTCTGTCTTTATGCGTTGTTTTCCTTAATGTTATCCCATTATCATCTATGTGTCAATTTCACTGTATTGCCAAGTTCGATAGTCATGTACCTACTTCATTACTCATCGCCTTTAATTTAGATATCTGTCTCAATAGCAATGTCAACATAAAGAATAGTGCCTACCGTTTATCGAGGATTTTCTACAATATTAAATTCATGAGACAACACCCATATAAGTACATATTGTACATAACATATTTCGTAATTATTTCGCTGTTACTGGCATCTGTGTGACCAATGCATTCTAATTTCAACGTTTTTAAATAAGAATGTGAATTTTATAATTTGCCCGCCTATTTTTTGTTGATAGCTATAGCTACCTGTAAAAAGGGATTCACATTTTTATTGCCATGCTTTAGAGTCTTACAAGTTTTCAGTACACAGTACTAAATAAAACACGACCCAAATTAGAGTATCTACTGTTTTATCAATAGCTGATAACAATAGATAACACTGTTGTATGTAAGTACCATTATAGTGCTGGGTTACTCATGGCTACGAATTATTCTTTTTAATCTGTGCTATTTAGTTCCTGCCGTTGTGGTTTTATTTGGTAAGTAAACGTGCGTGATGAGAAATTATAGTGACCAGGTGTGTGGCTGAATCAGTTTTCCTTCCTCGTATTTAGGTGACCTTTCAAGCACTTAGTTCTAGTTGGTCAGCGATTATTTTGTAATCCATGGGCGTTGTACCTTTGCAACGATATTTTTTTAATATTATTTTTTTACTTTCTAGGCCTATGATGATTATCCCTAGGATTATAGTCACTTAATTTTATCCCAACTCATATTCATTGAAAGTGTAGGACACCGTAGTCAAAAATTTCTTACAGTGACTTCTATAAACGAACAAATATTTATGTTGACATCACTATTAAAACTTTATGTGTTTTTTCTGTATTTAAAGTCTTCGAAGTGGGATTACCAATAGTTTAAAAAAAGGGACCTTCTAGGATCTTTTGGTTAATTCCATGTAATAAAATAGTTTTTCAAATCTACTTCTTTATTATCTTTCGAGTCTAAGAAAGCACGTTTCAATGTCTTAGTTTTTTATCAGCGATGGAATGGAGTTAGTAGTAGTGGTTGTGTGTCTAAGTCATGTTATCATTTTAATAGATTCAATTTACTATAGCTTCAATACGTTACCTTACGACGCGACGAGATTAAAGGACTAATAAACAAAGGCATGTATTTAAATCGATATCTGTACCTATATTCCCTTTTTCTGAACTAAATATTTCAAAGTTAAACCAAATATACTGACGTGCACACTAATTATGCACACTAAATAAATCAAATTCAATAAACTGATTAATGCTATTTGCATAACTGTTTTACTGAACGAATAACTATTATCAAAATAGTATATCTAACAATTCATTCGTTCAACAAAAATATTAAAACTTTTTTAAGGAAAACCATCACCTAATTTACTTTTAGGAATATCGTTTATTCTAAGTAAAACCCTAATTTAATCACCTTTACAAAATTAAATTTTATTGATCAAAAAAATAAAAGTCTAACCCTAACCTAACCTATTCCGTTGTGAGATTGTACAATTTAGAGTGCAAGTTAGTATTTTTGATATACAATTCGTATTTCTGTTTTACAAATCATATATTCGATGTACGAACCACATTTTTGGTGTGAATTCGATTAAAAAGAACATCTTGTTCAGGGTTATATTTAAGTTTTTTAAGTAGAACATGTTTAGTTTATCATTTGATTTTTTTGCACAGCATTTAATTTTCTGGTTTGCATACAGAAAATTAGTGGAGTTACCTAGTGTGCAGAAAAATTAAACAGATGTGCATTTAAAAATATCCCATAAACAAATTGACGTAGACTTTAATAATATTAGAATGGATGCACCTTTATGATTCATTCATCAATGTACGTTAAATACTCATAACATTAGTTGAACTAGTTAGAGTATCAACTATAATTATGAGTTTGACATCATTATTCAATCAATGCATTAGTAATGTTTGAAATTATGCGACACGAGCCATAACTTCACCTCACCTTTAGCCATCGGAAGAGACTATGCAGGTTCTCTTATCGGGGTTTGGTGGTAAAACAGTGGTCGCAACTGATAAGTCTGAAATTAAAAAGTCAAGTTATAGTTGCTCCTAGCCAAAGACATCTAGAAAGCCGTTACAAACTATAGTTAGGTACCTAAAACTGTACTGTTGTACCTTTGTTCTCATTATGTTTATCTCATTTGTTTTTCAAATTCTTTGCTTCCTTTTTCTTAACATCTTAAAAAACTTAGTTCATAATTTATCTGATCTTTAACAATTTAAAATTCAAGAAACGATCTACTGCTAACTTTTACGAAGCCTTTTATTGTTACTGTCTTTTAGTAATCTGATATTATTTTTTTAAATTATGTACCCTTTAACCGGTTTTCTGTGAAAGTTTGTAATATTTCAAAACATTTTGTTCATGAAACATAATCTTGCTAACTTACCCTTTGTTTCTTATTTTTCATAATTTTTTTTTCTTATTTTTCTTATATTTCCAGGCCGTAATGCGAGCGAGACGTGATGGTCTGCCTACTTATAGCAATATGTTTTTTATTAATGACCAGTTCAGCACACAGCGAAACTACAGATATTGATCAAAAAGAACTTGGCAACTTATGTTACGTATGTACCTGCAGTACAGATAAAACGATCATTAATTGTTCAGGAAGAGGGCTTACCGAGCTTCCAGATGGATTCAGTGATCAGGTAATTAAGAAACAGTTTAGTAATCTTGTCAAAAATATCATATTTTTTTGATTCTTTTAAAGAATCAAAGTCTATTGTAGTGTCTTTTGAGTATCTATGAAAGGTTCCACCAAAATCACTGGGATCCAAACTAGTTTCAACTACTAGTTATGTGCTAGTAGCGCACCTGCTAACTAACGGAGGTAGTTTCGATGTAGACGCCTTAGAAGGAGTCACACCGGGAAGTAAATCTCTTACAATGTAAAAAAAAGTTGGATCACAACAGCCTATCATAGCTAACTAAAGCAGATTCCTGATCAAAGTCGAGATTTTGAAAAGACTTCACTTAAATATTGAAATAGCATAGCTATACCTTCTCAATATTTAATTATTTTGCTAAATCTGCCGAAGTAATTATAAGATGTTTGACTACAGGTATTCATAAATACCTATTGATTATCACCTTCCAATTGAAACTTCTAACTTCTATTTTTATCATTGCAGGTGCAGAAGTTAAACATTTCGAATAATGAGATCTCCGTATTTCCCGAAAATTTACACAGATTTTACAATCTGGTTAACTTAGATATTAGTGGAAATCGAATAAGCGAATTACAAGAAAATGCACTTCAAAATCTGACTGCGCTTGAATCACTCAACTTATCGAAAAATTATATTGAAACATGGTTAAATTTAAATCCAAACAATGTCTTCAAACCAGCGACAAACTTAAAGGTCCTAGATTTATCCCACAATAAGTTTAAAACAATGGGAAACTTGGCCAATCAAGAATTAATTCTTAGCTCATCAATTGAAACATTAATACTTGACCATTGTGAAATCATATCGATACATGGCAGATCTCCTTTAGCTGGTCTAACCAACATTAAGATTCTAAAATTGAACTATAATCCTCTCATAAGATTCCAAAGTCTTATGTCATCCTCATTAAGAAGTCTTGAAGTTAGCAATTGTGCACTTAGTACTATAAATCATAATGAATTTATGTATCTACCATCGTTAATACATTTAAAAATGTCTCACAATTATCGTCTGGAACTATCTTCGTCAGCTCACAATTTATTTTCAGACTCACTCAAGTATTTAGACATATCATCTTGTAATGTTATGCAACCAAATCTACAAGGATTTCCTAGTCTTCGGAAGGCTTTACTCAATCATAACTTGATCAGATTTCTGCGAAGTAACGAGTTCATTAACAATTCCAAGTTGGAGTTCCTAGATTTATCTTACAATAGCATTGGGTCACTGAAAAGCGATACATTTCGAGGTTTGGTATTGCTTAAACATTTAGATTTATCTTGGAACGAAATTGCTAATATACCTGAAGACACTTTGTTGGAAATGCCGTCCTTAACACAGATAAAACTTGCTAGAAATTATTTAACAAGTGTTGGTCATTTGAGATCGATGTCAATAACTGTTCTTGACTTAAGTTATTGTGAAATAACTAATATTGGAAAAGATTCTCTGGAGGGATTACAAAGTCTAGTTGATTTAGATTTATCCCGAAACCTTTTATCGCACATCCCCGATAGTATATCGTCTAATACACTGAAATACCTAAATTTAAACTATAATAGAATAAATCTTGTGAATAATTACACATTCTTCATGTTACCACGGCTTATAGGCCTTGGAGTAATTGGAAACAGATTCACCACAATTTGGAGAAGATCCTTTTTTGAGTCAAACCGTTACTTAGAACGGATTGATCTAGCGGATAATATGTGGAGATGTGACTGTAGTGATGGAAACATGTTTGATTTTTATGAATTTGTCACATTAGAACCGAACAAAAAAGAGGAATCGTATAATCTAGTTTGCAATAGCCCCATGAATTTGTTTGGACAAACATGGCTAGAAGCCTGTTATTTTGTTTGGAATCCTGCTGAAAAAGTACCTAACACAGATAGTTTGATTGTGTTTATAATTATTATGATTACTGGATTAGCTTTGTGTTTACTATTAGTAAATTGTGTAAGAAGATCTATGCAACGTCGATTAGCAGCTATCCAGGCTGAAAGAGAGAGGCAAGTCGAAGAAGCAAGAGATAGACTAAGACAGTTGAGAATACAAGCAGAACAGGAAGCTTTAATTAATACACCAGATCCACGTGATCTTGTCCCACCGCCATCTTACGATGATGCTCTCTCAATGCCGAAGCTGACTTCATCTTGCCGCTCTTTAAATGAAGCGGGGTCAGGAAAAACGAAAAGAAGAAGAGGTCGCAGGAAAACTAAATCTAGTGGAGATTTGCTAGAGGAAACAGAAAGAAATGGAGATATACCTGTATTAGACGATATAGAACTTACTGAAACGTCAAATGGAATTCAACGTCAAAGGCCCCGAAGAGAATTAAGTAGATATGGTAGTCATGAAGTTAGGGAGTTAGAACATTCACCTGGTGCTCGACGAAGACGTATGTCTGAATATAATGCAGATTATTCGCCCCCAGCTGACGATAGTATTACTGTAGAAGTTGAAGCACAACTTGAAAGACCTTTACGTCTCGTAAATCGAAGGTATTCTACAGATGATAATGAACTTAGAGAAAGTGATTTTTGATAGAGATTATTTATAGCTTGTGTTAAGTTTAAATAATTGTAAACCACCTATGTAGTACATAATAATTTAAACTAGTAGTGCAAAGGTAATTTTGTAACATTATAATTCTCTGAAATATCCCATAACGAAACTGTATTACACGTTTAGTACCTACTGCCGTTTTAATAAGGTAAGAAATAATATGCCTTTGCACATTTTGTTGTAGGACTAAAATTAAAGCGTAAGAATAAAACACCTACTTAATTTATAGTATTTTGTTTGACTTGACGACGATTTACCCTATTACCCAAGATTTTGCTTGTTTGCAAAACATGGTTTCTTTGTTTTTAATTTCTGTTTCATGGTTTTGTCGGTATATGGCCTTCGCCTAACCGGACTATGGATCAGCTGACTATTCACCGAGCTACCCGCTATCCGTTCCAGCAGAGTAAACTCCCCTAATATAATGCTAGCGGTCTGATGCCCTAGACCGGCCAGATTCACTGCTGAATCCTTGAACCGTAGCTGGGGAGTTCTAACTATCTTGGACCGGAAGGTGACCGTTGCCAATGTTAATAGAAAGAGCGATGTGAAATATACTGTATTTATTGATCAAAATGTGCGTTATTATATTTACAAATTTAGCTTACAAATATAGGGTATTCCAACGAGCTAACAAAATGTTTATTTACAATTGTTCCCACTTGGCGCTGTTGTCGCACTATAAATAGTACCACATATAAAATGAAAGGTTTTCTTGCGACGTGTGTCATTCTTAGGAATCCGTTGCCGCGAGTAGACGTATGTCACTACAGTTTCTTTCAATCAATCAAATCTCCCAATTTACGCCACAACACACGGTCCTGCGCCTTCCGCATCCAGTCCCAGCCTGCGATTTTTTTCAGATAGTTGGTCCATCGGTGGGTGGGCGTCCTACGCTACGTTTGCCAAGTCGCAGTCTCCACTCCAGAACTCGCTTTCTCCAACGTCCGTTGGTTGTTCTGCTGATGTGGCCGGCCCACTGCCACAATAAAGTGCTTATTCTGCGAGCTATGTCGACCAATTTAGTTCTTTGCCGGATAACCTCATTCCAAAGTTTATCCCTCAAAGACACTCCAAGCATAGTTCGTTCCATAGCTTGCTGCGCTACCTTTAGGGCGAGGACCAACCCCACTGTAAGTGTCCACGTCTCGGCACCGTAAGTCAATATTGGGAGGGTTTTTGGCCTTACTGTACCACGCTGGCCAAACAGGCTGGTACAGGGTGTCTTTCGAGTTTCCCTTCTCTACGCCATGACCTCGTCCGTTAATCGGCAGGTGCATTACTGGCAGGTGAGGCTGGTTTGGGCCCCGAGGATGTTGGTGGGGCCCCATCGCACCCTTTTCTTTCAATAATAAAAATAAATAATAATGACATTTTTTTTAATTGTTAGAAGTGAGACTGCAATGAGACTGAATTGTGTCAGTAGAATCCGGGGGAGTTGTTGCTAGTTTTATCATACAGATACATATTAGACGGCATAAAGGCACGGCAATAGACTCACCACCTATTACGTGGGACATGAGACTGTAAGTTGAGGTGTGGGCGTAAACTATGCCTCTGTCTACCCCTTCATGGATGAAGGCGTGACTATATGTATGTAGGTATGTACATATTAGACTATAATTTTGAGTATAGTACATACTCAAAAGTCAGGATGTAGACAGATGCGCCTCACCGAGACTTCATAGCATCAGTCTGTTAACTTGTTAGCCGTCTTATTGCCATACGAGAATTATCAGGCGACAGTAAGAGGTTTAAAAGATCCAGTCGTTGTTTGCTTATTGCAAACAACTGCAGACTGGATCTTACAGAAGAACTGCAACCGGTCTTCTAAAATATCAATCGGTCTTCTAAATATAAATAAAAATACATTTATAGAAGACTACACCTTAATCAGAGAAGATTTTGAGCAAATGTCTCATCTAATATGTTACTTAATTTACCTACACTACAACAGACACCGAAATCTCAGTAATGGGGTCTCGTTTTTACCCTTTGGGTACAGAACCCTAAAACTAATCATTTATATAGACCACAGTATCATTTGCATTTGCATACTGTACAGGTAGGTATACATTGTCATTTACTTCTTAATCTTTAAGTAGGTACTTATAACTTTCTGTAGGTACTTACGCGTACATCTCCTGCTAACGCTTAGATTCTGAGGGAGTGACTGACTCCCAACTTCGACTTTCCCAAATGTCTACAGTAGGGATTCTTTATAAGATATCTTAACAGGGTCGACAGCGCGAGAGTAGCACCTCTGGTGATTGCCAGACTAGACCCGAAGATGGCAACTGCTATCAATAATCATAAAAAAGAGCCAAATAGAGACTGCCCGCAGTAATCGAAACTAACCCTAGGCTACGGACCTTATCGGTTTAGAGTTTACATGTACCTACACTAGGATGAGTTAAATCTATTTATATCTCATCCTTCGTTACCCCTACGAATGTGAACGAGATGATCATCCTAGTTCTATTGTCCAAAACCTAAGTTCATGATGTTCAGGTTAAAAAAAAATTGTGACAGCGCCATCTATCGCGTTTATTATTAACTAACAAAGGTCGTACTAAACTTCTTACTAGAAGAATAACTCTCAAAATATAATCTTGTTACGAGATAGCGACCAACCTCGTGGAAGCCCGTTTACGATAAAGTTAATCAACAAGAAATAATTGCCAACTTAAATAGGATTTCAAAAATCATACTATGGACCGGCTTACAGTGTACTTTTGCCAGTGTGTGATCACTTCGAAGTTTCCACAGGTACACACATGTAGATAGGTTTTCTTCTTGACATTGCTAAATTAAAAGCAGGTAGACATGTAAGCCACGAATTATGATTGGCTAAAAAAGACATGCCGAGATTAAACGCAAACTCAGATTTAAAATATTAGATGATGAAAATGTTTCTTAGCCTGGTGGATGTGTTGACATTGCTTGTGTTTAAGTTGCAAACCAAGAAAGTTGCAACCATGTCCAACATCAACCGTCATTCCAAAATTATTCCCGTTGCATCGGGCTATTCACTTCTTACGGTCGACAGAATCCTCAATTGTGAAACTACGACGGCAACGACAAAACATGTCTTTTTAGGTATGCCCTAACTAAGTGTTGCGCTCAAGATCAATGAGTTGTAGAAAACGGTTCTGCTAAGTGCACATGTTAGCCATCGTAATGAACGGGGCAACGAAGCAGGCCTGGTGAGGCTATATGGCAATCCCATCAAGTGGCTCAAGAACCAACAAGTCGACGATGGAAAGGTGAGAAATAAGGAAACAAGTAAAAGCTCGATTCAACCATTTATATCATAAAATAGTTCCAAATAAAAATACAATAAATTTATATTTGCTTACCGAACTATTTATTGTTCTGTTTTGTTCAATATTCATCTGGTTGTTATAAAAATGATAATATTAAAATATTCAACTATTGATAAATCATAATTCAATTGTCAGTAAAAGCATACAGATAGATTAATCAAATTAAAAGCTGGTATGTATTACAAAATAAAATAAATTTATATAATAAAGATCTACGTAATATACATCAAAGTATTTCATTCAATTATGTACATACAATGGAAGTTGTTCAAATTACTTAAAATAAATGGTATCACATTCTTAAAACTTATATTCAATAAAATTACTGAGGAACTTATGCTTAGCCAGACCATGAAATAATGAATCTCTTCACAGAAATTGAGAAAACAGTAGAAAACATAGCCAAGTTTAGGTTGGTATAGATAAATTGTTTCGATAAATATTCTCATGGTAGAGTAAGTACACAACCATCGTAAAACAATTCAAGAATTGTACCTATGCCTCTATACTATTCACATAACATAAGATAGACATACTAAACGGAGACAGAACGAACACACAATGTTTAAACAACAACATTTTAGTCGGTCGACGCAATTGTAGCTCTCCCATGATTTATATCATGTGTATACTAACAAGTTTTTACAACTATCATGAACATGGCAACACTTTTTACACATATAAAAATATTTTAATCACTTATTGTGCAATATATTTTTATAAATATATTAAACCACTAAAAAAGTTATATTAAAGGCACTGTCGACTACAAACACACTTTGGCAGCAAATGTTCTAGACTTACGTACACTCGTTCCAAACGCTTTCCAGACTTCATACTCAAGATTTATCCTAACTAAACACACAATATAATCACAGAATTTCGCCAATAGTGAAGTGTTTGTGGTTTGACACGGATTCACACAAAAAGTGTTATTGTCCTTTCAGTTAAAACCTTTTTTCAAGTGCTCGACTTAAGAGCATTTACGTCTGTCGGAGTTATAATGATGTCTCCAGCGTTAGACCGACTTCTGGTGACTAGAACTGGTGTTTTAGGCTTAGGTGTTTCTGTCATCTTTATACGTACTCTTCCCATGTCTGGAGAATATACAGGAACATACTCACGAGTTGGGGATAAGAAATCAGAACCTGTACTTTGGTCTCCATTTATTAGAGGCTGTGAAACGTCTGAATCGCGGTTACCATTCAATTTTGGAGTTTCGTCATCGTTAATAGGTACAAATATATCTTCACTTGATAGTGAATTTGTGTCTATTCTTGAATCTGGTGACGTAGGTTCAGTATCAAAAGAAGTTTCAAGTTGTTGTGGTGTGCTATCAACTAAATTGTTGTCTCTTGAGCTATTTTTATTTTGATTTGTATCTCTTGGACTATCAGTTCTCACTCCATTATTATTGCTGTGATTCATACTGTTACTAACATCACCATTTTCACTTTTCTTTTGAAGAGAGTCATGTGTAGGAACTAGTTCATACCGACCATTGATCTTTTTATCAGCAGGAGCCTCTAAGCCTCCAGCTGGTTTTCCAAGGAGGGATTTATTCATATCCACCATTTCTTTGGAGGCTTTCTCAACATCTCGTTTTTGCTGCCGAAGTAACCTCCGATCTCTCCGTTTTCGCATTTGACCTTTAACTATCGCAAACCCAATTAATCCCACCAATAACACGACAATAATAGCAATACAAACATATGTACCAGTTTTATGAGGTGCAGGGTTTTCATTTTCTGTTGCCATTTGTCCGTTAACTTCAGATGGTTGAGTAACTCGGATTTGTTGAGACACGGTTGTATCACGTGGTGTCGGAGATGGTGTTATTTCTGATTTTTGTGTAGTCTCTTCAGGAACTGATTCCACATTCCAGTTACGGCCACCTTGGTAGACAGCTGGAGGTTCAGGTATAGGAAATTCTGTGCTAGTATTATTATCATCAGGAAACAACCTATGAACTTCACCAGGTATAAATTCTTCGTAAACGGTGGTTGTTGTTTCTTCATGTTCATGGGAGTAGTCAATTGGAAAGAAACCAGATCCTTCTCCAGACCCTTCTATAGAATCTTCAGTAGTTGTTTCACCATCAGCAAATAACATCTGTTCTGATGCCAGCAACTCCGCATTTAATTTACGTTGCGTTCTTGGACCAGTTAAGATAACCATAGTTGTATACTCGTCATCGCCACTACCGGAGCCTTCTAATTCATTATTAGGAGAAGGTGATGTATTACGCCTAACGTTCAGAAATTGCAAATGGTCATCATCTTCTGCTACAGCACCACCTTGAATTACATTACCATCTGCCAAATCATTTTCACCCACTAGCGGAAGAGACTTAAGTGCATCTGTTTCTTTGCCTACTTCGATTGCATCTACTGGTTGATCGCCCATCATCATATCCATATAGTTTTCTGTTTTAGGATTCTTACAAATGTCTTTCGTTTTCAGTTCTAACCAAGATTTTCCTGTATATTTTTCAGGTGAAACACATTTAACATTATCTATGTATACGTTTGCATACAGCAAACGATCTCGTGCCAATATGTTTTCACATGAACAGTCAAACGGATTTCCTTCCATTTCTAAATGCTCCAATCCGACTAAAGCTGCATAATCCGAAGGTACATTTTTCAATAGATTGTTAGTCAAATCCAATGAACTAACGCTGGATGGTAAGTATGTAAAGGATAGTGTCTGTATTCTGTTATTAGCGAGATTCAGATGCACTAATTTTTTAGCATTATGGAAGAATTTGTTGATGGCCTGTATACCATTAGTTGAAAGATCTAAGGTGACCACTTCAGTAAGTCGATCGAGCTCGTGATGTAGTTTCGTTATGTTATTATGTGAGAGATCCAGGATATTGATATTATGATGTTTTTGACGAAGACTAAATTTGTATAATTCCGTTAGACTGCTGCAGGTAGCCCGATGAAGACCGTCTCGTGTAGTGCTGCAGACGCACCCATCAGGACAGATGGATGCTACAACTGGTGCCACCAGTAATATAAGTGCCAGGAAGCACGATGGTGCTCGTAACCACGTCATCTTGACTTTATATCAGCACCTGGAATGAATAAAATATAAATATTACTATAACACAATATTATGCCTTTGACTGCCTCTGTGGCGCAGTCGGTAGTAATACCGCCTGCGGCGCTGGAGGTCGTGGGTTCGATTCCCACCGGAGACAAATATTTGTGTGACCCATAAATGTTTGTCTCAAGAGTCTGGGTGTTTCTATGTATAATATGTATGTATTTATATATACGATATAAGTATGAATATCCGTTGTCTGATACCTATAACACCAGCAGGTTATTCCTAGCTTACTTTGGGATCAGATAGCATTGTGTGAAATGTCCGTAAATATTTATTTATTTATTTATGAGATGATTGGTACGAAGAATAAGGGAGAAATAAGTTTAAGGGCGAGGTCAGGCAAACATCTTCCGACAGTTAATATTATGTGCACCATTTGCAAATGAGACTAGCTTGGGTCATGGTCATGAGGATGTCGAAAATACTCAATTGCAAGGTATTTTTTGTTATTATATTGTCTTATTGAAGGTGTCGTCGTTTATATTTCGTTCACAACGAATATCATATTGTGCATGTATCAAGTGAGTGGATAGTCCGCGAGGCCGGTCATTTGGGACTATTATATAAATCACAATATCCCCGTTAGCAAACTACCTTCTAAATATAGGTTAGAATAGCGAAGCCGGTCCCCTGCGGTCTATTATAGCTTCTACCTCTTCAATTATTGCAAATGCTTTTAAACGACTATTTGAATCTCTGCACTTCCTGCTTATAAAGATGTCTATCTTTTAGTATTTGTAAGAGTTTTATTATAAATCTAAGCTACCTATACAATTAATTTTATTACATACTCGTACATGCTAATTAAAAGACGCATAGGTATTTAATAATTTCAAAGTGATTAACAGGATACTTAAATCTAAAGATTTGGTATCGGATTATTTGGATTGAATTAATGTAGGTTCTATTCGTTAAGAATAATTATAATCTTAATATAAATTCCTAGTAATAAGCAGTGTCGCATTTTCTCTGCGGGACTCAATATTTCAATACGGAAATGTGTTTTTTTACGTTTGCTAATTGGACAGTCGAAAAGAATTTTCATCAACAGATTACTTTATAATATCATAGCAATAAATTATATGTGATAAAATTTACATTAGGTACACAAATCTATTACGCATTTTAAGAGAAGTAAAAAATATAATCGACGAAAAGTGGGCGTTGATTCTTCGGACGGAAATGCGTTAAGTATATATGGAAATAGTACCCAGTACGAAATAGCTGTGTTTCGATTTGCAACACAATTCACCGGTCTACCATTACCTCATACCCACTATGTAATAAAGTTTATTCTATTTCAGTCCGCTTAATATCCCCATTGCACTTGGCCGGCGCGGCGGCGCTCGAAGTGGTTCAATGTTATCCAGCCAGGAAACGGACGGTTAACCATTTGTGCGAATATCTCTAACGACTGAACGGACTGCGGGGGCGCATTGTTTGGACCCAAGAGGAATAACATTGTGCAATACAAGAACAAATTTATCTTTCGCATTTCCGAAATTAAAGATTTTCTCGAAAAATGCTCATTTCGAAGGATTTTAGGTTATGGACAACCACTTCAATCAGATGAGCTATATATGCTTGTCTCTGCCACCTCAGCAGCATACAAAAAATGCTACAAAATGCTGTTTGAGCTTCTCTGAACCCTGAATAAAAAATACAACAAAAGTACAAAATAACCCCGAAGTGCTCGTGGCCCCGCGGACTCAGTGTTCTGTAAACGATCACTGCAGTAAGCAACTTTCACTATGGCCGGTCCATGGATGGGTGACCATCCATGTGATCACTTTGTGATATTTATTTGAGCGTTTCCGTGCTTCGGAAGGCACGTTAAGCCGTTGGTCCCGGTTGCCAGTAAAATGGCAGTCGTTAAGCCAAGTTGAAGGCTTTATTTCAACAGCAGGCAGTCACAACCTGCGCCTGTCCATTTCAACACGGCAATACGGCTCACAACGTATTACGTGGGACAAATTATAAAAAGGTGAAATGTGGGTATATAATATACCTCTGCCTACCCCTTCGGGGATAAAGGCGTGATGATGAACTACAAAATAACCCTTATATTTTAAGGAGCTCCAAACGTGCCAGCAATAAGTTACTCCACAAAAGATACCAAAAATCTTCTATGTGTTACGGGACTTTTGCTGTCTCATCAATCTCTGATTTGTCATTCGTCTCATATTAAGAAACAGTAAAATGTGTGACAGAATATATTTCACTACAAAATTAATGTCTACGATTGTCGAAAATTTGCGGCCCTGGTAATTTTTTACGTTTCTGGGACCACATGTGTGATCTGATTATTAGTTCTGTGAACTTCTGTGTAGATCCACGGATGAAATTTTTTGTATTGCTTTCTTTATCCTTGTGTCTTAAATGTCACAAACTTTTTACACAAAAACATTGCTTCAGTTCTTCGATCAAAAGTTTGTTAGCTATAATAGGTTTGTAAGTAACTAGGTAAGTTCAACAGGAACTCACTCATGCGAGTTCCAGTTGAAGTTAACATGGTAATGGTTGGATCATTCCAATCATAACTCTTCAAGTTTTACTCCAACACAACATGTATTATTCATTGCCTCATGCAAATGGTTCTTAAAAAGACGGAATCGTGTTAAATGCATATTACGAAAAGGATAGAAGGTTGTGTAACAGTGGAGAAAGACTGAGTCAGCACATCAAGGTTTACAATTTAAACGCTGAGTCGCAGTAGTTGACCGTGGCAGGTCGAAAGCCCACCTCCCACCACGAACTTAGTGAACACATTAATGCTCGCACAAGTAAACTGCGGTGGTTATTTTATTATATTCGGAAAACGAACAGTGTTTTATTACTTAAATCACAGAACGCCATTACTAAGTTTTCTCAATTTCGTATTTAGTGCTTGATTATTTCAAAGTACTACTAATTATGTAAACAAAAGTATGTAGGACAAGCATTGAACCGATTCAAACCATTAGTTTTGTATTATACAACTGTATTGAGATGAGCTTGTATTAAATAAGTCTAGACCAGGTAGGCCACCTAATTTATTATGCAGTTTACTGTTGTGAGCTAAGCGGATTCATTAATAGGCCCGTTCAGCTCGTGGTAGAAACCGGGCTTAAATATGACAATGCATCACTGAACGGAGAATATATGTGTGGTGTGATAAATGAAAGTGAATAGACAATGGACCTAGTGTATGTATATGAATTGACGTCCGGTGGCGATAACGGGCGGACACTGTTTGAGTATTTGCTACGATGACAGTCAGATGTCAAAAAGTACTTTCGAATAAAAAGTGAGACAAGAAACCATTACTGGCTTTGATATATTTATCTTATAAATATATCAAAACTGAAACTAGATTTTCACCTTTTGAATTTTGACAAAGCATTTATCATTTACATGATATTGTCAGAAATGATGAATGAATGACACAAGTGACAGTATTAAAGTCATGAGACAAAATCCTGTTCTAGGAAGTAAATGGACTTGTATTGCTAATAGCAAAGCTATGAGTCCAAGAAAGCTAGAAGTATTGTTACTGACTAAGCAATATTAGGTAAAATCAAAATTGAACATCATTTTTCTAATAATTTTGTAACTTTTTAATGAAACAAAACTTATGGCTACTCGACTAATTAACAATAGAGTATAATCGCTTTAGTTCTTTCGCGATAGAAGACATAATTTAGGATAGCGTTGTAAAACTGTTAATTCATTTAAATAATGTAAAGGAAAAAAACTGTTTTTGAAATTAATGGTCATCACCTTGGACAGTACCAAGATATTTATCTGAATATTTAATTTAAAGGCGAGAACTGTTTTTTGTTTAAACAAACCTTCAGACCCTTTTAAAGAATACATGAATCGATTTTCATTGACGTCCATTTAAGGTTCCATGACGGCGAATCTTAATACAATAATTTCTTGAATTCTATATACATGTATATTTTGAATTTAGTGTTTGACTATTATGACATTGATATAGTCAAACATTAAAATAGTCTTTAGTTTTCATTATTATGTCAACAGCAATGACAAAAACTTATAAGCACGAGTTTATACCAGTATTATATTTGAATTGTTATAATTTTATTTTTCTACTAAATTACTATCATTAGGTATAGTAGTGCAAGAAATTGTTATCTATACTTATAATAAAACTGTTGAGGGTCGAGAGTCTGTACATGGAAGATATTTTGAAAATTTTAATTGGAGGGCGTTCTCTAATCGATACTGAAGCCGAAAATGTTATTTAAACTTTTCATGTCTGTCTGTCTGTCTGTCTGTATCCCGAATAAGTATCAATTTTTTTCAGTGTTATAAAGTATCATTCAAATCCCTTTATAACACTGAAAAAAAATTTGGAATCGCATCACGCGTTGAGAAATTACAACTGAAAAACCATTTTATCTTTCATCCCCTCTCCCGCAGGAATCACGCAAAATATCGGGATCAAAAGTATCCTAGAACCTTCCTCGGACTATAAGCTCCAAGTGTACCAAGTATCATTCAAATCGGTTCAGTAGTTTCGGCGTGATACTTATTCGTGATACAGACAGACAGACAGACAGACTTTAAGATTTGTTTCACACAAGTTTCAATGTTGAGGGTTTTGTAGTTCAGGAATTAGAGGCATCTCAACTTTCGCAAAACCTAAAATTCAAGTTTTCCTTTGATTGTAAGGGTAATTCTAAACGGGCGTGTTGGCTTAATCAAACAGGGCCGTTTCCACAGACGTACAATAAGTAGCAGACGAAACATTAATTATGTTTGTGTGCGTTGGTCTTTCCATTCCGCTCGCTCTAAGGGGTTAGTGAATGCTGCTATCTCGTTTCTACACGTATAGCAACACTATACATGACAAGTTAAAAAAAATGACGTCCGCCTGGTTTTTGAAAGGTTTAAGCTGCCGATGCTGCAGTTTGACGTATTAGATACCTCTCATTAATGTAGGGGCCAAACTCAGGCACTTCTTTTCAAGATGAAATTTAATGCTAACATAAAAATAAGTGTGACAAACTGTGATTCAGCATTTAATTAGTTCAGAATTGCATTTAAATATAATGCCTGTAATCTTCGATGATATTGAGTATACAATATATAAAAATGAAGCCCGATTTCCGTGGTCACGGCATCACGCGTGAAATGCTGGACCGATTTCGCTAATTCTTTTTTGTTGTTTGTTTCTGTCAGGAGAAGGTTTTAAAAAAATTGGTGCAAATCTATTAGCAGAAATGGTTTTTATTGCGATTTTGAATCGGATCATAGAACTGGAAACTCCGTAATGGAAACCGGGAACAGAAAGACTAAGAGATAATTTTGCAATCCAATATGGCCGCCGCGTCGAAATCACAAAATTTCATGATGGGTATCGTTTAAGGGGGATTTTGGTACGCTGAGTACGAATCACATAATAATTTTGCAATCCAATTTGGCCGCCGAATTTTGCAATCCAATTTGGCCGCCACGCTGAAATCACAAAATTTCATGATGGGTATCGTTAAAGGGGGTTTTTGGTACGCTGAGTACGAATCACATGATAATTTTGCAATCAAATATGGCCGCCGCGCCGAAATCACAAAATTTCATGATGGGTATTGTTTAAGGGGAATTTTGGTACGCTGAGTACGAATCTCATGATAATTTAGCAATCCAATATGGCCGCCGCGCCGAAATCACAAAATTTCATGATGGGTATTGCTTAAGGGGTTTCTTGGTATGCTGAGTACGAATCACGTGATAATTTTGCAATCCAATATGGGCGCCGCGCCGAAATCACAAAATTTTCGTGATGGGTATCGTTTAAGGGGTTTTTTGGTATGCTGAGTACGATACACATGATAATTTTGCAATCCGATTTGGCCGCCGCGCCGAAATCACAAAATTCCATGATGGGTATCGTCTAAGGGGTTTTTTGGTATGCTGAGTACGAATCACATGATAATTTTGTAATCAATTATGGCCGCTGCGCCTAAATCACAAAATTTCATGATGGGTATTGTTTAAGGGGGATTTTGGTACGCTGAGTACGAATCTCATGATAATTTTGCAATCCAATATGGCCACCGCGCCACTGTTGCGAGATTTCTGTCAGTATGCTTAGATACCAAAAAACCCCTTTCACGATATCCAAAATGAAATTTTACAACGGTGGTTCGGCGGCCATCTTGGATTGCAAAATTGACCTAAAATTCGTATTCAGCATACCAAAAAACCCCTTCTACGATATGCAACATGAATTTTGCAACGCTGGCGCGACAGCCCTCTTGGATTGCTAAATTAACCCAAAGTTCGTACTCGGCATACCAAAAAACCCCTTATACGATATCCATCATGAAATTTTGTGATTTCGGCGTGGCGGCCATATTGGATTGCAAAATTATCATGAGATTCGTACTCAGCATACCAAAAAACCCCTTAGACGATACCCATCATGAAATTTTGTGATTTCGGCGCGGCGGCCATATTGGATTGCAAAATTATCATGTGATTCGTACTCAGCATACCAAAAAACCTCTTAGACGATACCCATCATGAAATTTTGTGAATTCGGCTCGGCGGCCATATTGGATTGCAAAATTAACCCAAAATTCGTACTCAGCATACCAAAAAACCTCCTATATGATATGCAACATGAAATTTTACAACGGTGGCGCGGTGGCCATATTGAATTGCAAAATTAACCTGAAATTCGTACTCAGCATACCAAAAAACCCCATAAACGATATCCAACATGAAATTTTACAATGGTGGCGCGGCGGCCATATTGGATTGCAAAATTAACCTGAAATTCGTACTCGTACTACTATTTTTTTCCCAAAAGCGTTTGACATCTTAGATCGTATGTCCACCTATTTATAATCCGGACCAGTGTGCGGCCGGCCAGCCGCAACAAAAAAAGCGCATCGATGTTACGAGTTGGATCAAAACGTTACACATTGTATCATTACAAGGCGCGCATTGCAATGCTCGGATCACCTGCCTCACTGCTGTAACCTCGTCTTGTATCATTACAAGGTGCGCATTGCAATGCTCGGTTCACCTCCCACACTGGCTGTAATTCTCGACTCGTAACATTACATTACGCGCGAATGCTCCCGGTGAGGGAGCACCTTTAGAAAAAAATGATGTTTTGTAACATCATTTTTTTCTAAAGGTGCTTTAGCCTCAAAAGCATTTTTGAAGACCTATCTATGGATACCCCACACGTATGGGTTTGATGAAAAAAAATCTTTCGTTTCAGTTCTGAGTATGGGGACCCCCAAAATTTACTGCTTTTTTCTAGTTATATTTAAAAATCTTAATGCGGTTCACAGAATACATCTACTTACCAAGTTTCAAGTGCATAGGTCGTATAGTTTCGGAGAAAAGTGGTTGTGACATTCGGACGGACAGACAGACAGACATGACGAATCTATAAGGGGTCCGTTTTTTGCCATTTGGCTACGGAACCTTAAAAAAGGTATTTTAAGATACTCTTATTTCATTAAAATAAATCTTATTGAACTAGGCGGCTAACTCCTTCCCTGTAGTTGCGTTAGTGTGTGTGGTTTTTATATGTGTTAGTTTTGGCGTACTTTTCAATCTCTAATGCTTTGTCTGCTACTTATTGTAAGTCTGTGGCCGTTTCACACGCTGCGTGATGAGTCGGATGAAGAAGTACCTCTCCTTTCGCAAACCTTATGTGACGTAAACGAAGTTGCGAGGGTCAGCTAGTACTACAATATAGTTGAATACTACAATGAATGGTCTGAAGTAGTCACTATTAAGGCCGCGTGGGTCAGATTTTGAGTTTTTTGAAACAATCCTACTCAAAAAGTAAAGGGTTTATAATTCTGATAAATATATATATAATAGTTAAGGATATAAGCTAAACATATTCCGAGCCCGTTACACGATCCAATAAATTTCACTAGATAGAAAAAAATCCCAAAGTTGACTCTCTCAGAAAATTTTTTTCAAAACTGTGGCTAAACTATTAATATTTTATATATTTTTTTTGCACTCAATTAAAGGTATTAAGGTTTTATACACATTTTCCGAGCGTTTTTCTATAAACAACTACTTACATAGTTATCATGTACGAATATCTACCAAACGCAATAGAATTGCGCCCCTGACGGCCGATCAGTCTCGCCCTGGCGCTTGTGGAGGCAGGACCTGTGTCAGTTTTTTTCGCAACTATTTCGTAATTATTATGCCAAATTACGTTGAAATCGCGCCACAGTATAAGAATATCAGTAATGGGCAAAATGTAATTAGATTAACCGTTACAAATGCGACTCATGGTAAAAATGTGGTGATCTTTTACTTTTTAAGTGTTTTCACGACATGGTAACCAGCTACCTAATGCATTAAAATGTCTACGAATTACATGATAATTTCGCAATCCAACATGGCGGCCACGCCGTAATCACAAAATTTCATGATGGGTATCGTTTAAGGGGTTTTTTGGTATGCTGAGTACGAAGTACGTAATAATTTTGCAATCCAATATGGCCGCCGCGCGGTAATCACAAAATTTCATGATGGGTATTGTTTAAGGGGTTTGTTCGTATGCTGAGTACGAATAACGTGATAATTTTGCAATCGAATATAGCCGCCGCGCCGTAATCACAAAATTTCATGATGGGTATCGTTTAAGGGGTTTTTTGGTATGCTGAGTACGAATCGCGTACTAATTTTGCAATACAAGATGGCCGCCGCGCCGTAATCACAAAATTTCATGATGGGTATCGTTTAAGGGGTTTTTTGCTATGCTGAGTACGAATCACGTGATAATTTTGCAATTCAAAATGGCCGCCACGCCGTAATCACAAAATTTCATGATGGGTATCGTTTAAGGGGTTTTTTCGTATGCTGAGTACGAATCTCGTGATAATTTTACAATCCAATATGGCCGCCGCGCCGTAATCACAAAATTTCATGATGGGTATCGTTTAAGGGGTTTTTTCGTATGCTGAGTACGAATCACGTGATAATTTTACAATCCAATATGGCCGCCGCGCCGTAATCCAAAAATTTCATGATGGGTATCGTTTAAGGGGTTTTTTGGTATGCTGAGTACGAATCACGTACTAATTTTGCAATACAAGATGGCCGCCGCTACGTAATCACAAATATTCATGATGGGTATCGTTTAAGGGGTTTTTTGCTATGCTGAGTACGAATCACGTGATAATTTTACAATCCAATATGGCCGCCGCGCCGTAATCACAAAATTTCATGATGGGTATCGTTTAAGGGGTTTTTTCGTATGCTGAGTACGAATCACGTACTAATATTGCAATACAAGATGGCCGCCGCTACGTAATCACAAATATTCATGATGGGTATCGTTTAAGGGGTTTTTTGCTATGCTGAGTACGAATCACGTGATAATTTTGCAATCCAATATGGCCGCCGCGCCGTAATCACAAAATTTCATGATGGGTATCGTTTAAGGGGTTTTTTAGTATGCTGAGTACGAATCACGTGATAATTTTGCAATCCAATATGGCCGCCGTGCCGTTATCACAAAATTCTATGATGGATATCGTTTAAGGGGTTTTTGGAATGCTGAGTACGAATCATGTGATAATTTTGCAATCCAATATGGCCACCGCGCCGTAATCACAAAATTTCATGATGGGTATCGATTAAGGGATTCTTTCGTATGCTAGGTAGCAATTTAATGTAATTGGCCTTAATTTTACAATAAAAACCTTTTGTCATAGTATTTTCGCATTGCTAGGCCTGAACTTAATAAGCAAATCTTTTTAGTTTACTACTGTTAATAGCTTAGGCGGCCAAATTGAATTCCAAAATTATCATGTTATTCGTACTCAGCATTCGAAAAAACCCATTAAACGATATCCATCACGAAATTATGTGATTACGGCGCGGTGGCCATTTTGGATTGCAAAATTATCACGTGATTCGTACTCAGCATACCAAAAAACCCCTTAAACGATAACCATCATGGATTTTTGCGATTAAGGCGCGATGGCCATATTGGATTGCAAAATTAGTACGTGATTCGTACTCAGCATACCAAAAAACCCTATAAACGATACACATCATGAAATTTTGTGATTACACCGTGGCGGCCATTTTGGATTGCAAAATTATCACGTGATTCATACTCAGCATACCAAGAAACCCCTTAAACGATACCCATCATGAAATTTTGTGATTACGGCGCGGCGCCCATATTGGATTGCAAAATTAGTACGTGATTCGTACTCAGCATACCAAAAAACCTCTTAAACGATACCCATCATGAAATTTTGTGATTACGGCGCGGCGGCCATATTGGATTGCAGAATTATCACGTAATTCGTACTCAGCATACCAAAAAACCCCTTAAACTATACCCATCATGAAATTTTGTAATTACGGCGCGGCGCCCATGTTGGATTGCAAAATTATTACGTGATTGGTACTCAGCATACCAAAAAACCCTTTAAATGATACCCATCATGAAATTTTGTGATTACACCGCGGCGGCCATTTTGGATTGCAAAATGATCACGTGATTCATACTGAGCATACCAACTTTAGAAAACTTTAGAATTTTTTATGACCAGTTATAATGTAATTTACATTTTTTACGCAACTGTAACCATCTAGCAAACTTACGCAACGGAAACTCTCAAAAGAAATGAAATATCCTAGTTTTCGAAAAATGTTTCGTTGCTGCTCAGCTCTTATTCGCCTTAGCGTGATGTTATATATTTTGGTATTTTTCAAAAATGGACATTCTGTTAAGAAACTTTTGAAATTCAACTAGCAGTCTCTTAGACTCTAGAGTTCAAACAACTAAACAAACAAACAAACTCTTTAGCTTAAAAATAATAGTATAATAAATATAATTAACTCATTTATTTAGGAAACTCGAATAAATCACTACACTTAATAAAGTTAGATGCATTTACTACGTCAAACAAAGTTAGCATGCTGTTTCTTTCTACTCTACTGTATACTGTGGCATGAGAGTTGACTGCCGCTGCCGGCGCGCGGTGTGTCTCGCGCCCGGGGCGAGGGGAGCGCCAAATGCCTACTTGTGCGCTATAACCGCCCCTTAATTACCTTTTCAGTAGTGGCTAAAGAAAGAAAGCCCTGGGACATCCTTCCTGGGCTTACCCGGGGCTCCCAACAATAGGCTGTTGAGCGTAACGTGAAGGTTTTTAGTCGGTAGGAGTCCGGCATAGCATCCATGAGGATGTTCCCTCACGTTAAAAAAAAAAAAAAATGTGGATAAAGAAAATGGATACATTTAAAAGTTTAGTCGCTGTAGTCTAATTGCTAATGTATACTGATATCTAATAGAAATTACCTTGACACTAAACCTAAACGACAAGTAACAGATAAGACATTGTATGCACTAGACTTAAATAATAAAATTCTAACCATGTTATTCAGTTTGATATTATTAACTAGCACAGGCATTTTTTGTTATAATTATGTACTCGACCCATATTATCTATTAGATAAATGTGTAAGTGTATTTATAAGTTTACCAAATTGTTGCTAATTTTTTAATTGTTATTCCAAAAATATTTTTAGAGGTAAGCTTTTTTTGTTTTGTTTTGTTTAAAATGCTAAAATTACTAAGTTAATCAGTTCTAAGAAGATGCTACTCGTTAGTACCTACCATCTGAAAATTACAAACAATAATTTCATTTTTTAGCTTACGACAGTTGTTGGTAGTCCTGGGACATCCTTCCGAGGGCATACCCGGGGCTTACTATAGTTACAGTGGTTTCGAGTAGGAAATCGCCACGTTACCCACGCCTAAGTAATGGTCTAGCCTGAATGATTTATGACAAGTACTAGGTCCTGTAAGAAATAACCATTGCTTATCTGAAATACCTAACGTCATAAATCTTATCTTTGGGAGATCCGAAGTGTGATATACATTTTGAACTGATTATTAACAAAATAGTACCTTTAACCGGCGAGCATGTGTGAAATCATTAATGAAAGTAGAAGTAGCATAAGTTGTATGCCAGAATCATAGCAAGTACTAAACCATAGTTTCTGCGTACCCCGATGGGAGATAGGCGTGATGATATAAATGTATGTAGTTAACAAAATTGGTTCTCTATGTGCTTTTGCACGACATAATATGAAATTTAGTGCTCATTGTATCAAATATATTTTCACTTCTCGAAAATTGTTGTCCATTTTCAAAATCTGCAAAAGTTTTATTCGTTGATCTACAATTGAATTAGCTTGTAAGTGAAGTACTTCGGTTTGAAAACAGTGTTTCGATTAAATTACATTAGATAGCTAAGTAGGACACTGCTTGAATAACCACGTAGGTGCCTTCTGCAAACATCGTTCATATGCACATATTGCTTACGTTACTGTCACAAGGCTGTTTGACTGCATATGTATGAAATTACTCATAAACGCATGTAAAGAGGCCGTTTCATAAATCAAGACAAACATTTACATGCTCCATAAATAACATATCTTTTCAGGAGCACTGAGACCTTATCGGCAAATAAGGCAAATGCTATATAAGGAATCAGCCTTCATCTTCCGATATGATGATTAATATATTCGTGAAATTGTCTGTTGTCCATCCATCTGCGCTGTATTTGGTAATACAGTATCAGTGACTGAATCGCGTGTCATCATGTATGTTATATGTCATGTTTATTGAATACTTTTTCTATAGGTCGCATATACATCATTCATTTCCAGGTGAACTGAATATGTATGAATGTTATACGGATATCCGACAGTATCTGACGGAAAACTATTATTGTAGACAGCAGCGATGTAGTAAATCATGTAATCAATGCAGTACTTTTGCAACCGATCAGCAAGTTGCAACGAAATTCTTAAGAATGATATTTTTATGTTGACAAAAAGGTCTACGCGAACAGAGAAAATCTCGTATGGATTACCTTTAAAAGGCATAGGCACCAAGTTCCATGACTATGCACAGCTAGGAGGAAGCATCGTGTGGTTTTAGTAAGTTTGTTTCCTAAATGCTATTTAACCATTATCTTCAGTGGCGATGATGCCCAAGGAAAGTTTCACAAAAAAAAGAAGTTTATATCCAACCAGTATCTAAGTCATAAACGTAAAGAAACTACGGATCGTTTCCATTAAAATTAGAGTACTTACCGGCCCCATACACGTACAATAATATTGATCAATATAGCAACAAATTTACCGTGTATGGGTAATATTGAGGTTTAAACAGACTATATTCGGACGGAAATAAATATTGATGCAATCAAAAAGAATAAAAATATTAATCTCAAAGTAAGCAGGTTATTCCTAGCTTACTTTGGGAGCAGATAGTGTTGTGTGAAATGTCCGTGAATATTTGAATATTATCGAGTCAATAATATTGTACAAGTATGGGGCCGGTAACTCATTATAGAAAAAAAATAAACAATAAATATTCACTCTCTAATTTACATAAAAATCAGACCAATATTTGTATAATCTTTGATTTCTTCATCAAAAGATAAGGCCCAGGTTCAAAACCATCAGTTCAAGGTCAGCAGTAACGGTGCAAGGTGAAGGTTGAAGCAATTTATCAATTTGTACCACCAACTCACTAAATTCAAATTGGCAATTTGTCATGAACCATGGGAACGCGTCGCGGATATACTCATTGAACTAAACACCCGTATAAATATTAACGAAGATGATAAACTGAAAAGCATAATACAAAATTCCTATTTCAACCCGTTAATTACTGAAATCCACAAATAAGGTCTACGTCAATCTTAACAAGAAAAAAAAAGCAAGATTTTCCCGCTTTTCTTAAATTTTTCCTAAATTTTCTTTGCTATAAACCTCACGGAGCCCGAGACCTATCCAACGAATGTAAAACCGTGGAAATCGGTTCGTGCGTTCTGGAGTTATAGCGTCAGGAAGGAAAACCCGACTTATTTTTATATAATAGATTTTAATTATGTCAAGAGTCGATTATGAGATGAGTTACTTATGGAAACTAATTATTATGATATATGTTATTATAGAAAGTCATTTTATGGCAAATAAAAGTTATGACTGTTGAGTTGTTAAGGCAAACGTTATTAGTATAAATGATAATAGTGCAAATAAATATTATGATCGGGGATGATTATGGCAAACAATATTAGTGCAAATGAATTTATGGAAAACGAGAGAAGACCCATACATAGAAGTATTACAAAATATTTAGGACGAAACTAATGTCATCCTAAATATTATAGAATGCTTCTAGGGCTACTCTTATTTCCCCAAGCGGTGCAATTGCACCGCGCATTTTTTCGCGCCATTCCGTCAACACCCAAGCGGTGCAATTACACCGCACCTCCCCAGGCGACTTTAAACTTATAAGTCATCGATTTACGTTCTACTTTTCTATGAACAAGTTTGATTGAATGTGTTCTATGGAACATTTGCTTGTCATTCGAATCAAAAGTTTACTTTTGTCTATGACCAAATTTTGTTTTTTCGGAGTTGACTGTCAGTTGACAGTATGGAATTTATTCTGCAGTCAGGCGTCAGTGTGCAAGTTGTGATTGTGCTATTTTTTTGGATTTATAACGTAAGTAATGTTTTATTGTTAGAAATATGATTATTCGGTGTATAATGATTGCATTTTGGTAATAGTTTGTAAGAAATACATCATACATCGTGAAATATGATCCTCAGAAAAGTACCGATTTCAGAGTGATTTTTACGATGTTTGTCAGTGATTACAGTGATAAGTATTGACTTGTTAACATAACCAAAATAATTGCTTGAGAATACCGACTACATGCGAAATACAAGTTTCAATAACGGTATCAAACGAATAGGAAACGAACGTGCTTTTCAACTCACGTTCTCCAATAAATATTTTGGTTTCTATGCACTTGAACTTGATGTATTTACGTTACAACTCAATCCATTAGATATTGCGTGGGCTAGATAGCCAATAAACTACATGATAAAATTGTAATAGCGATTGAGCTCGCCAATTTTCTAGCCATTACCGCACATAGGTGTTCGAGGAAATAGATTCTGTATTATCGTGATTTGTGGTTCGGGTTACGTAATTTGCTAACCATTGAAATAAACTACATTACTTGTGGCTAGTACATATAAATTTGTTTTTATAAATTCGCGACTTATAATCCCCAGATGCGCAACAGGAATTTTAGTTTCTCCACTTTCCACTAACTATTTTGAGAGATATTAGGTAAGTACTCTGTTTTAATAGCGATAAATGCCAGAATATAATAATAAAAATAAAATAATAAATAAAATGCAGCCTTGATCAATAACTTATAGACGTTCCTATGGACTTCATCCTACCACCGAAGCAACCGAATGTAAGGGGCGGAAATCGGACTCAACTCGAACCAACAATACTATTCAAGGTTCTTCTTTATGGCTAGTGGAACCACGAATTATAACCAGATTTAGCCAGTATCTCTGACTATCTCTATCCTTGCCTGTTCTACGAGGTTTCCTTTCCTCTTTGACATAAGTACGGAGAAGCGCGTCCAATAGCGAATAGTCGCGTTACGCATGTTGTTAGTGTGACAGCTTCTGCAAGATAACTAGATCAGATCATCACCCTCAGGCTCATGCTCATAGAAAATACAAATCTTTTTGGGAGCTGAAGTGCCCAGAACATCTCATGCATGGGTGACCACTTAGCCTTACTGCAAACTATTTTGCTTGGCAAATTTAAGTACCAAGTAAGTCGATTTTAAAAGAACCTGCAGGTAGCATATAGAAGCATATCATATAGATATATTATGTTTTTGTAATACGAGTGTGTATCACAATACGTAGGAACATTTTTCAGTGTCGTATTGACTTGTCATTGATCACATAGTTTGTAAATAACTTGCCTTTGAAACAATACTGTTTGATGTGTTCTGTGAATCGCGAAGTAATGCAGCCAACGTTATGAAAACAATTACGAGTAGGATAGAATTGAAAGTGATACCGGCGTCATAATCGATTCTTTTAATAACATTACGAATGAGCTGGTAAGTGGTTACAGCAATTAATTTAGAGGAAGAGTTTGTGTCTATGCTCGATGATTTAGAAGATCAAAAGCTTATGCTACTACTATGGAACCCTTTAAATTCGGGCTTGTTGACATTTTCCTACAGGCTGGCGTAAGACAGTTGTAAATAATTCCGTGGTGGATGATCTAAAGCAAACCGAAATCAGAATAAACCTAACACCGAGATTTCCAGAGCCGGTAAGGTTTTATGACGCTGTCTCTTGGTGAGCAATAATCCTTCTATAACCTAATAACATGGATGATAATTATTCCCTGGTAAGTGGTACTAAGTGCCCCGTGTGGCGACGGGATCCCATGTTGCGACGAGTAAGAGTACAAAATGTCGCCACCCCAATACATCCCGACGGTGTCGTAAGAGGCGACTAAGGGAACACTTTTTGTGAAAACTCGAAATGAAACCGGTTGTCAGTGAATTGACAATCGTTAAGCCATGTTGAAGGCCTTATGGGCAGCTTGAAAATTTTCAACTGCGTGTCGCGGCGATCTGCGCCTGTCCATTTCAAAAAACTATAAGGTGAAATGGGGGCGTACCTATACTATGCTTCTGCCTACCCCTTCGAGGATAAAGGCGTAACTATATGTATGTATGTAGGTACTACCCATAAGTAACGATGCATATCGTAACTCGCCCTACAGTTTGCGCGTAATAAACTAGTTCTGTTCGTCTTAAAAAACGGAATAATTACGATAGACACTACGTAGGTACGATACCTACATACACAAGTACAGAAAACCGTTCATAAGGGTGCAAGTCCAAGAGCAGGGTTATTAAACGCATATGGGAGAGTGCAATAATCCCGAGGATTTCTTTGAAGTAATAAAATAGCCAATCGGCTGGCTTTCCCCATGTTAATGTCAGACGTTTTATGCGTCCGCACTTGCAGTCGTAAAACGACTGTAGCTACGCCTAGGCTGATCGAACTGATGTCGCTAAAACCCCTTATAGAATCAAAGAGGATTTATTCAAAAGAGGAGGCCAGCATGTTATTAGCATCGCTGATACCGCTTAGCCCGTTTGGATTTTTTTTTGTAAGGTCGCCAAGTTGACGTTGCCCGCATCATGGAAATACAGGGCGATATCTAGCGATTGGGGGCCACTCTTACAGTTCGTAAGACTTCTGACAGAGTACTCAAATTGGCGGCCCTATGATGTGCCTCTTCGTCTTCTGCCTCTTTCCCATATTAGTTAAAGGCCTTCATACAACAATATTCAAAGTAAAAAGTTTACTGTGTGAATCCATGATTTGCCAAGGTTTTCGCGGTTTGTACCTTCAAGTTCTTTGAATAGCACCAAATAAGCAGAAAAGAATTTTATATCTACAGAAGTTAAATACAAGAAAAGTCCTCTGAAGGGTTTTTTACACTATTTTCTTTCGTAAGCAAAAACGCAATATTTATTTCAGATAACTAGTCATCTATCGCGCCCACTTCACGCCTTCACGGAGATGTCAATGCGAAAGCCCACGCGTTCAGTGCGCCAATTTAAAAAAAAAACTTTGTCATTGTGTAATGTCCTTCGTTAAATGTAGAACAACGATTTCCTCCTTATTTATAGTATTTTATCAAATAAATACAATTTTTTGACGGATATTGCTCGATTTTTCATTTGGTTTTCAGGCTAGATCCCTTCGGTCCGTTCGATCCCTCACTCAAATAGAATTCGGGACTCACGCAAAATACTAATGTAATCCTCTTTTTAGTAGCATTTCTTAGATTTTCATATTTTCCAGAATCATTTGAACAGAATGGTCACTTCTATTTTTGAAGCTGACTGCACCTACTTATTATGTTTTTAATGTTATACTGGTACTTATTTAAATTATCAGCATATACTTGTACTTTTAGTTATTGTTTTAAGTGTAATATTGTTAAGGAAGTTCTGCCATTTGACTAACCACTAATACGAGTAGATTCCATACCTTCCATAGTCTACGCCGGTTATGAAACTAAGAGGCAACGACTAGGGAATGCAATCCCGCAACAAGATTGTAATCCCGGTATTTGCGGGACTGAGAGATCTCAGTCCCGCGGGATCCCGGTATTTGCGGGATCCCGCATATTTCTGAAAGTCATTGAGAAAAGAATAGAATTCTGTATCATACATCCATCTAAAACTGAAAAATAGTCACCCATTAATCCCCGAAGGGGTAGGCAGGACGAGGCATATGGTCTCATCTCATAAAGTCCTTCCTCATAATGTCCTCTTCTCGAAATGTCCTTTCTCAAAATGTCCTTTTCCGAAAATGTCCTTTTCTCGAAATTACCTTTTCTCAAAATGTCATTTTCGCGAAATGTCCTTTTCTCAAAATGTCCCTTTCGCGATAGTACTTTTCTCAAAATGTAACTTTCTTAAAATATGTGCACTACAGGATTAACCCCGCTCAATCCGACTTGGATTATTTTTTTATAACCTGACCTAACCTATCAAATTGGATTGAGCAGGGTTAATCCTGTAGTGCACTTATTTGGAGAAAGGGACATTTTGAGAAAAGGACATTTCGCAAAAAGGACATTTCGAGAAAAGGACATTATGAGATGAGACGAGCCGGGCCTTCAACTTGACTTAACTGCCATTTTACCGGCAAACGGGACCAACACCTTAACGTGCCATCCGAAGCACGGCAACGCTCAAATAAATGTCACAAAGTGGTCACCCATCTAAGGACCAGCCATAGTAAATGTAACTTACTGCAGTGATCTTTTATAGAACACTGAGTCCGCTGGGCCACAAGGAAAAAGATATTTTTTTAATATTACTTTTGTATTGAGATTATTAAACGGATATACATAAATAGGTAAACAAAATACCTACTGCAAATTATTAGAAGCGCAAAAAACATAGCATGTCAAACAAAATTCTTGTCTGCCAAACGACTCCTAACTTTACATGTCAGATAGCCAGCAAGCAATGTACGAGATAATTGAATACTTTTATAGTACAAGTAAAGTCAAATCTCCCTCATTAAATCACTAAAATCAAATAAGTACGTTATTAGGTTATATATTACGTCACAATTGCAAAAAACTTTCTCAAACCGAATCAGTTTGCGCGCTTCCGCTTACAGAATAACACACGGCGTTTACCTTTGCACAATCCCGCTAATCCCGCGGGATCCCGCACGATTTACGTGCGGGACTGGTCCCGCAAAAATACTGCGGGATCCCGGTATTTCGGGATCCCGGTATCCCGGTATTGCATTCCCTAGCAACGACTAATGACTGAACGATGGAGTAAATATAGACTGAACTAAAGCACTGGCCTATGTGTAGTGTACCAGCACAAATTAATTAAGGCACTAGCCGGTATACACATTTTACATTGTATCGTTCCTAGAAAGACTATCAGGTATTGCATAATATGATCAGTCTCAATAAATGCACTCCAATAGTCTCTATAAATGCACTCTACTATTCACTTTAACGTATTTTCTCTATACCCACGCAACTATATAAATTGATCTTACCTCTATAACAGCGGCATGTTTACGTTCAGTATAAATATTTTGTTAAACACAGTTCCTATTCTGAGGCACTCAAAATGAACAAATTTACGTAAACTGATCAACATGCACATTTTCCACAAACAAAATGGTTGTTTCAAAGAATACGTGTAAGTGTTCAAAGTTTGAAATTTTCACTGCATTTGAGTAAAAAGTTGTGTTTTATTTGCTTGTGCTGCCAAGGTGAGAGCGACAATATTGTTACTGGCCGTTCTGGCCAATGTCCAACTGCAGCTTCGAAATTTAAATATTCTAGTGACTTTTTGTCTAGAGTGTACTCCTCACCCTACGTATTTGATTAAATTTATCAATTGGTAAACGTTTTAATTATTATATCAATTGGTATACGCTACGTAACAATATCGACGAATTTAACTTTTATTTGTTAACTGATGGTGCCCTCAGCTTCGCCTGCATGCAATTCTGATTCCTTTCCAAGTAATACAAGTGTGTCGTATTCCTGTTCAATTTTAAGCAGATCCGTTCATCAGTGGTGAGAGCATGATCGAATTACAAACATCCAAAGAAATATGAAAAAAAAAGACTACCTATTTATGAAATATCTCTATCCCAACGTAACCCTGCTTCAGGGTAGGCGAGAAAAAATTGCATAGCCACTTTACATAATTTAAAACAGACGCACGGACATTACAAACTAATCATAAGTGAATTATTTACTACGGAACTGTAAAAATGTGAGTAAACCTGCATTGTCAACACCTCAGAGTGACCGATGACCGACCTCTTTACATACATACCTACCTACCGAAATTCGAATTATGAACACAACTTCAGTGCAGCTACTTTAGTTTTTTTTTAATTCCCTGGAGAGACCAGTGAATTAAAATTCTTCCTACTAAGTAGGTAATCTGTGAATTCTCAGCGGAATAAGCCGCTGCTGTTGTTTTCAAACACTTATGTCTTAAAATGAACTCATCGTTTGTATTTTTAATTAAAGAACTGTAGTCACATCACCAAATACGACACCGAGTCTCATCAATGACTAAAATAAACATCGTTACCATAATTTTCACTGAAAACGTGTTCACTAATGGCTACAGACTGTGACAACAATCGTAAAATAAATGCATAAAGGAGATTTGTTTTCAGTAATCCCCTTAGAAGCATTTAAAAGAGTGCACAACAACACAACACCACAGAATGTTCTAGGCTTTTAAAAATAAAAACTCGAAACTTACTTATAATTATTATTATAAACCACACAAAATTATGTAAACCAGCTAGTTTGAGGAATTATATGCAGGTCCCTTTTGGGTCCTCTGACTTAAATCACAGCCTACAGATAATAGTAGGTTTTCGCTTTATACTGTGCCAAAATATTGCTAAATAATATCTCATACTACGGTCGCACATTTCACTAATAATGATCCCACTTTGTCGAAGGGACTCAACAGTTTTTCTTTTAATTTTGGTAGTTATGAGAATACAATGTCAGCTATTATTTTTCTTCCTCCTACCCTCCATTTTTTAAATCACGATTTTATTATTTGATAACAACCATATCTAAATAATATTGAAGCCCTCATTCAGACACTACTTAATTCCTATCAATGCAACTCGTGTTAACATTCAACTTGAACTTGAAATGTCTACTTAGCAATTACATCTAAACAGAGATATAAATCTGTTCACAAATCTACCCAAATACACACCTAATACATATTCTATCAGCTTAGAGCTTTTATTTGTATTTAGTTGGATTTTAGAATAATTCATTTGAATTATTCTAAAATGGAAGACAGCCGGATGTATGATCGAAATTAGAATATCATTTACAACTTTAAGGTCACATTTACATGCTTAAAAACACGTGTAAGTTGAACCGCACCAATGTGGCAACTGATACGTTACGGCGTCGCATAAAACAATGTCCCTTTCATGAATATTATTCCTATGTACTCCCCGAATATGAAAATTGCATTACATTGGAGATATCTAATAAAGAGGAAATATTTGGATTTTTTAGTGTGCGTGTGTATGTTTGTAATTAAACTCAAAAACTACTGTGCCTATTTCAAAAATTATTGGACCATTAGAAAGCTACATTCACCTTGAGTAACATAGGCTATATTTTATTCCCATATTCCCACGGGAACAGGCGCTACGTCGGTATAACTGCGTGACGTGCGCTAGTCAATCAATCAATCAATATCAATACATTTAATAAAATCGTAACAGGTCGCTGTCTGTACATGGAAGATAAATAAGAAAAAATATTATAGGGGGGCTTTATGAACGCAACAGAACCCAAAACAATGATTTTTAGAATTTTTGTCTGTTTGTCTGTACGTTTGTGCACGCTAATCTCTGCAACCGCTCAACCGATTGCGATGCAGCTTTCTTTATTGGGTTGCGACTTGCTTCACTTAACATTTAGTGTTTGTTTTATGTCAATCGGTTCATAAATAAAAAGGTGATATCAATCTAAACAAAATGCAGCGTACGAAGTCGCGGGCAACAGCTAGTTTAAAATAAAATCCTTGGTTGTGTTACATTTATTATAGTTAAGTATTAAGTATCATGTTAATTCATCCCTGTCTTGTCGTTGCTAAAAAGCAACCTGTAAACTTTGACTAATATATTTTTGAGTCCAATACTTATAAAGTTCTTTAACTTATATCTACATTGTAATATAATTCACCATAAGTTGAGAAAAATATAATTAAATAATTATGTAATATTATAACAATAATAACACCAATCTTGTTTCAATAGAACTTATTAGCATGATTGCATACTGTCTTAGATTAGACCATTTAACTAGGAAAGCATACCTACTGTCAACACCTAACTAGCATAAGAATTACCTATATATATTTTGTTATCTGTGCAACTTATATGTATAGTCCGTTCACAGTTAATTTACCTCTGACAGATCGTTTTCTGTAAGTTGGTATTGCAGTAAAGTCCCCCTATGAGTGCCAGCTTCAGACATTTTACCGCAAGGGAGATTTTAGGTTAAGACTAAGAGTTTTTTTTAATGTAAATATTCATTAGTCAGTATAATTAACATCACTAAAGACGTAGTTCAGTTACTATAAGATTTTTCTTAAGTTTCATTTTTATTTACATAAAATGGATATGTAATTCATAAAAGACACTCATCACCATCACCAAGGAGGGCAAAGGTGCTGCTTCCACATCCCAAATAATTTCCACGCCCGAAAAAAAGGCAGCAAAAGAAGAAAGAAAATAAGTTTCGACTTAAGGTTGGAACATGGCCATGCATGGGAGAAAAAAATCTTAATTTGGTAACACGAAAATCAGGGAAGCCGATCTCACAGCTAGAGGTAAATTAACTATGAACGGACTATAGGTAATATCAGAAGTAATTTTCTGTGTAAAAAAAGGTGGCGCCGGCGCCGTGTGAGTATCTTTTAACTGTAAATAGGTGGGATCTGGCTGAAATTTGGTTTTATTGTAGACTAAAAGACTATTTAGTAATCTGTGCTAAAAGCTAGCTTTTAGTCTAGAAAAAAAGCTAAGTAGGTCGTACATAGACTACTTTGATCTCTGCAATGAGTAGGTATTCTAAAAATTCACAAAAACTAAAAAAACTAAGAAAAGAATTCAACGTAGGGTGAGCTGGGGGATCCAACTAGTAACTCGAAAACTGTTACATGAACATATTTATAAATATTCTCGTTGTTCATCGTTATTAAATATTAGGCACGTCTGCAATTTGTAACGCAAACCTTGGTTTTTGCTGACAAATTACAGGTTACGTGGTACTGTAAATAGTTAGTATTGCAAAAACAACATCGTACGACTGCGCAAACGAAAACAGCAATCACAGTCATTAACTGGTGATAATTTGAACTTTAACGTACTGAGGAAAAAATACTGGCGCCAATAAAAAAAAAGATTTGCTTACATAGTACTTTAAAAATTCTTAACCATATTTGGAAAAAAATAACGTAAAGAACAGGGGACAGGATACAAAGAACCGGGAGCCGAGAATCGTGAACCCACATTCTACCGCTTTCAGTTTTGATTAGTTCTAGCTGATGCGCGCGGCTTCGCCCGCGTGAAATTTGGTTCCCGTTCCCGCTTCTCGTGGAACATTTTCCCGTGATAAAAAGTAGCGTATGTGTTGTTCCAGACTATATTCTATCCCTGTACCAAATTTCAGCCAGATCCATTCAGCCGTTAGAGCGTGATTGAGTAACAAACATCCAAACATCCAAACATCTTCACAAACTTTCACATTTATAATATTAGTAGGATAGGATAGTAGGAAGTAGGATAATATTATGACGTAAAATTTTGTATATACGAGTATGGATTGTTCTAGGATACTTTTGATCCCGATATTTTGCGCGGTTCCTTCAAGAGAGGGGATGGAAGGCAAAATTAGTTTTCAGCTGTAACTTCTCACCGCGTGGCAGTTGCTCTTTCAAGCTCTAAAGGCTTAACAGATCGGGCTGAAATTTGGTACAGGGATGGATCTACAACTTAGGAAAACACGTCTAATGCGGGTAAGGTAACAGAATACCATGCGGGTGGAACCGCGGTCTCAATATATAGCTTTAAGAAATACTTCGTTTGCAATATTCCTATCCATTTCATTTGTGAAATGGAACGCTTACGTCACATATATTAAGTAAGACGATAAGGTCATCAGTCGTCACATATAACTTAATATATTACACTTATTATGTTGATGGACACGCAAACTTGTTATTGAGATTGAAATTGAAATTGGAGCTATCTTTACCGGTCTGAATTTAGTTGCTAACCCGGTAAAGTTTACTTTTCAATTTGAATAACAGGTTTAGTTAGATAGGTACCTCAGTATTAAAATGAAAGGCTAATTTTCTTTTTTAGTGTTTGGTATCAAAAAGTAAATGGTATGTATTAATCAATAAATCAATCAGATCAACCTATGGCAGTCCTCTGCTGGACGTAGACACAAATTAGAGAGAGAACAGATGGAAATCTCATGTATGTACTTTTTTTCACACCTAACCTCTGCTACACACTCGCGCACAAATCAGTATCAAAAATTCGGTTGAGAGTGGAGACCTCGTCTGTGAATGAATTGTCTATGTGTACCTCGTGTCTGTGATTGAGTTGTCTATGTGTGCGTAGCCTCAGCGAATTTAGTATGTAGGTTTCCATTTGTACTATCTCTAATTTGTGACGTAGACCTTTCGCAAATTACGTCAAAAAACACGGTCCTGCGCCTTACGCATCCAGTTACATAATCATACAGAGACCTTTTTCTGGTTGTCGGTCCATCTAACGGGGGTCATCTTACCCCACGTGTACCAAGTCGCGTTCTCCACTCTAGAACTCGTTTACAGGTTTTTTATAATATGGAAAAATATTTAAAGTAGGTAGGTACCTACTCACATTATAATTTTAATTTTTTTTAAAATTACTATATAAGTATAAAGGTACGACGTAAGGACAAGTATACCTATGGCCTACCCAAAAGTGGTCACCATATCCTATGAATGTTTGCAATACCTGTTGTTGGACAAACTGTTCAAGGTACCTGTCTAGTGTAAACTTGGCTTAATGAGTGTGATGTTCCTGGTACCCGAGACTAACGGCTTAACGTGTTTCGAAAACACGGAAACGATCGAGAATGGAAAACTTCTCAAACGGTCACCTAAGTCAGGGCTGACGGCATTTTTGGTTGTTTAGCAGCGATCTTTCTAGTCTAGCTATATATTTTATACATCAACATCACACTAATATCATAAACGCAAAAGTTTGTATGAATGTGTGGCTGTATGGATGTTTGGTACTCTTTCAAGCGAAAATTACTGAACGGAAAACTTTGCGATAATACCTATATTATTTTACTACGAAAAATTCCTGTTGAAAACGAGTAAGATAAAAAAGTCATCGCGCGGGCGTTGCCACGGGCATAAACTAGTATGTAATATAACACACGACTAGGTCACTGTCACGGGGTCAAGTATAGAACAACTATTATTTTGCGGCCAACTTCACGACTAACCAATTTACTGGCATCACGCCAGAATATTGTATGATAATGAGAGGACAGTCTGGTAAACTAGCCTGACTGGTATTTGACAATGATCTAATTTTATTTTAAAAAAAAGAAAACATAATCCTGCTAGTTAGAAAGGTTTCACCTATTGAAGTAGAACTTATGAAATTAAAACGAAAAGCGTATCTATGAAAAAGAGACAACCTTCTTTAAACTACAAAAAAACTGTATTTTTTAACACCCTTTGATGCCTTTTTCAGGCAGATGGTGCGACGATTCAATAGAGTTATATTAAATGAAATTCATTGTCCATATCAATTGTTTACATGCACTCCGAGGATCATTGAATTTGATGATAACCTCCGCTTGATACAGAAAGGCCATGTCAAGAATACCCATTTTAGTTCATAAATATCTACGTACTTATTTCAAACGATGGCAAATAGTAACGCTGTATTTTTTACTTACTAAAAAAAATCAACTAGATTTTTTTTACCACAACTCGCATTTAAATTCGGTATTATAGGCATCTAATTCATTGGTCATTGATAGTAGTAGTATACCAAAAAATCTATTAATATTTAGTAGACCTTGTACATTACTATAAATAGGTAACGTAATACCTACTCTCCATAGAAAATACATACATACATATGGTCACGCCTTTATCCCCGAAGGGGTAGGCAGAGGCATATTATATGCCCACATTTCACCTTTGTATAATTTGTCCCACGTAATAGGTGGTGAGCCGTATTGCCGTGTTTAAATGGACAGGCGCAGGTTGTGACTGCCTGCTGTTAAATATGAAGATGAAATAAAGCCTTCAACTTAGCTTCACGACTGCCATTTTACTGGCCACCGGGACCAACAGCTTAACGTGCCTTCCGAAGCACGGAAACGCTCAAATAAATGTCATAAAGTGATCACATGGATGGTCACCCATCCATGGACCGGTCATAGTGAAAGTTGCTTACTGCAGTGATCTTTTACAGAACACTGAGTCCACGGGGCAAAGAGCGCTTCAGATTCCATAGAAAATAAATACCTTTAAAATTACCTTTTTTTAAACAAACATGCCAAAACTCATATGAATTAAATAATTAAACTGCAATAGTCTAGAACATAAAGTGTTATACTATTTAGGGTGTGTATTTTTTCAAAAACAAAGGCACAAGAATCTACTCAAGTAAGACAAAAATAGTGCCATTTCCGTCTTCTATTCCCGGTGAACCTAACTACTTATTTGATTGTCTTCAGTTAGTATTGCTGAATCATCGGCCGATTTCTATAATTAATTCACCGAATTCTAGACTTCTAATTTAAAATTTGAATTCAATTGAAATTCGAACATACCAAACAAATTTTACTCACAGATGACTTTGACACAGAAAACAGAGATTTGTTTTCTGTGACTGACATTTTATTAAAAAGGTAGGGAAAACGGCCGTATATTTCTCAACTATTTTTCTGCAATCGCTCTTCTGCCGCATGTTTACTGTCTGATAGTCATCAAAGATCTCGTTACTCCTTCCAAGTAATGCCCAATTCATTTTCCTCTTTAGCAATCGTTTCGCTGAAGCCTGTATTTGTGTATTTCTTTTACGATTGCTTTCACACTAAGAAAGGTATATAGGTACTAGTCTTTTGAAGTAAAAAAGTAAAATAGAACACGTCAACTACGCATTTTTTTGAAGTGAAACTTCTTTATCGGCGTTGGCAAAAATTTGCGTCACGTCACGTCACGATTTTTGGTTACGCGCCATCTTTGTTCTGTTCCCCACCACGGTGGATTCGAATTAAGAGTACTTTATCCAGGGATAGCATGTCATTTAAGGGTTTTTGGACTTTTGGGCTTTTGGACTTTTGGACTTTTGGATGGGACATTGGTACTTTGGGTCTTTGGGACTTTGGGACTTTGGGACTTTGGGACTTTGGGACTTTGGGACTTTGGGACTTTTGGACTTTTGGACTTTTGGACTTTTGGACTTTTGGACTTTTGGCCTTTGGGACTTTTGGACTTTTGGATGGGATCTTGGTACTTTGGGTCTTTGGGACTTTGGAACTTTGGGACTTTGGGACTTTTGGGCTTTTGGACTTTTGGATGGGACCTTGGTACTTTGGGTCTTTGGGACTTTTGGACTTTTGGACTTTTGGAGTTTTGGACTTTTAGACTTTTAGACTTTTAGACTTTTAGACTTTTAGACTTTGGGACTTTGGGACTTTGGGACTTTGGGACTTTGGGACTTTGGGACTTTGGGACTTTGGGACTTTGGGACTTTGGGACTTTGGGACTTTGGGACTTTGGGACTTTGGGACATTGGGACTTTTGGACTTTTGGCCTTTTGGACTTTTGGACTTTTGGACTTTTGGACTTTTGGACTTTTGGACTTTTGGACTTTTGGACTTTTGGACTTTTGGACTTTTGGACTTTTGGACTTTTGGACTTTTGGACTTTTGGACTTTTGGACTTTTGGACTTTTGGACTTTTGGACTTTTGGACTTTTGGACTTTTGGACTTTTGGACTTTTTGAACTTTTACACTTTTGACTTTGGGACTTTGGGACTTTGGGACTTTGGGACTTTGGGACTTTGGGACTTTGGGACTTTGGGACTTTGGGACTTTTGGACTTTTGGACTTTTGGACTTTTGGACTTTTGGCCTTTGGGACTTTGGGACTTTTGGACTTTTGGATGGGATCTTGGTACTTTGGGTCTTTGGGACTTTGGGACTTTGGGACTTTTGTGCTTTTGGACTTTTGGATGGGACCTTGGTACTTTGGGTCTTTGGGACTTTTGGACTTTTGGAGTTTTGGACTTTTAGACTTTTAGACTTTGGGACTTTGGGACTTTGGGACTTTGGGACTTTGGGACTTTGGGACTTTGGGACTTTGGGACTTTGGGACTTTGGGACTTTGGGACTTTGGGACTTTGGGACTTTGGGACTTTGGGACTTTTGGACTTTTGGCCTTTGGAACTTTTGGACTTTTAGATGGGACCTTGGTACTTTGGGTCTTTGGGACTTTGGAACTTTGGGACTTTGGGACTTTGGGACTTTGGGAGTTTGGGAGTTTGGGAGTTTGGGACTTTTGGACTTTTGGCCTTTGGGACTTTGGGACTTTGGGACTTTGGGACTTTGGGACTTTGGGACTTTGGGACTTTGGGACTTTGGGACTTTGGGACTTTGGGACTTTGGGACTTTGGGACTCTGGGACTTTGGGACTTTGGGACTTTGGGACCTTGGGACTTTGGGACTTTGGGACTTTGGGACCTTGAGACCTTGGGACTTTGGGACTTTGGGACTTTTCGACTTTTGGCCTTTTGGACTTTTGGACTTTGGACTTTGGACTTTGGACTTTTGGACTTTTGGACTTTGGACTTTTGGACTTTTGGGCTTTTGGACTTTTGGACTTTTGGACTTTTGGACTTTTGGACTTTTGGACTTTTGGACTTTTGGACTTTTGGACTTTTGTACTTTTTGACTTAATTTAAGGTGAGGTGAAAATTAAGTTTATGAAGAAGTTTCACTTCTTACGTGTGTACACTAAGTACACGCAATTTTTTTTAATGAAGATAATGTACCTATATCAAGATTTTTATTTTGAACGGATATACCAGTTATTGAAAAAAGTAAGTCATAACCATATTATTATTGCATGCTTTAACCGGACAAGCAATAGTTGCAATAACAAAATATAAGGGTAATAACTTAAGTGGGAATCCTGGCACATCGTTCCGTAAAGTTCAGGTAACTTTACGGAACGATGTTCCAGTGCTCTGGAGTTATTTTGGTAAATGTCACAGGTCCCAAAACACCTCCCTCAGGACAGAATAGTGCTAAGGAGTTTTAGTGAGTATTGGCAATGCCAACATATTCAGGTGCTGGGCAACACTTACACTGTTCCACGTCTAGCCAGCGTTTGCGTGAAAGCGGGACACTCCTTAATAAAAATAAGTCACCCGGCGTACCCGGCCCTAGACGGATAGGTCGGGACTGTGTGATTTTTGGTTCGATTTTGGCATAACATCCGTAGGGGGTTTCCGCACGTAAAGAAACCTTGACTTGTGTTTTACAAATCATCAATCAATTATATAATAGGCTCGAGTTGAAAAAGAACACGAAGCGGTTAATACTCCTGCATTTCTGTCGTTAGCGGATGTTTAACAATGTCACAACCATGTCTTCATCACAAGGATCCTCTCAACTGTTTGGGAGTTATAGTGGTGCGACCAAATGCAAACTTGATTAGCCCTTTTCTTATCAGAAGTTTTGTATCAAAAGGTTGCTAGCCCAGAAACCTCCGCTCTGAATTCATAACTAGGCATTCCATATAAAGTTTCATAATGATGCAAAATACGTAAACTAAGATACTATAAATGATAATAAAAATTAATCAAGATAGTTCCATTCCACGTTGTCACCATCCGTTAGTTATCGTATTTATGTCAAAATCACGCTGCTTCAGATAGGTAATATCACACATAATGTAATTGTCCTTTATTTTATGAAGCCATTCAAAACGTCACAATAGTAAATAGTTCTAGTTATTATTGACGTATTAGTGACTTAGATATTGTATGTAATGAAAAAATGTGACTTTATAGTTAACTAGATGAAGCTCGCGGCTTCGCCAGCGTGAAATTCGGCACCCGTTCCCGCTTCCCGCAGGAACATAGTCCCGGGATGAAAAGTAGCCTACGTGTTATTCCAGACTATAAGCTATCTCTGTACCAAATTTTAACCCGACCCGTTCAGCCGCTACAGCGTGATTAAGTAACAAACATCCAAACATCTTCACACACTTGCATATTTATAATGATTAGTAAGATTCAAAAACGTCACAATAGTAATTAATCATTTTATTTTATCACTTTCAATTAAGTAGATACATTTTATTTGTAAAATTTCTCTCAACAATGTTTATTTTTGACAAGATAAAAATTAATTTGCGCGCATTATCATCTGACTGCAGTTCTTATGCAATGTTAGTTTTGAGCCGTGTGCACAATATTCACGCTTTTTGTCTGAAAGGGTAGGTACCTATAAGTATTGGTACACGTACACTTCATTAGTTGAATTTGGTCCAACATAATAGATGGTAAGTGTGTTATCGCGATATGAATCGTCAAGATATTAAAACTATTTGGGTTACTTTTATCTGTTGGAATTACATGTAGATCACCACTATCAGGGATACTGAAGATGAGTAGAGTAACACAAGGTGGATTTCGGATTCCATATCAAGGACTTTAATGGCAATCTTATAAATATTGCTAGAAGATGAAGTTTAAGGGTGCCCTGCCACCAGAGATGTGCTGCCTATGTGAATGCATTTGAAATCCACCGAGCACATTCGTCGGTCGCACAATTTGACAAAATAAACGGTCAACGTTTCTTTTGGATCGACGAATGTGATTGGTGGATATCAAATGCATCCACATAGCACATCTCTGATGTAAAGGTACCCTTATAGGCACTAGTACCAAAGATAATATAATAGTATTATATACAGATCGGCAACTCCCTGTCGCGCCACAGCTGTCAATAGAGTTGACGGTCGTGTTGACGTACAATTTGCTTACATTTATTGATCACACGCACACATTCAAGCTGGAGTTTCCGCCCTGTGCTAGTACCTATATCTATTAAGTACTACGTTCCTAGTCCCATATATTCAATGTCGACGACTCCAGCTAACATACAACAACAAGCTTTGATCAAGAAAACCAGTACCGTGTTAATAAGATATTACGAACATTATTCTTGACATAAATCTCTGTAAATGTTGCCACATGTCATTACCTTGTCGATATCATAGTAATTGAACCCAATAACCTCTTCTGATAAACTATCTCTGTAGGATTTATATCGAAAAACCCAGATGAAAAATCGCCTGTTATATTATTGATATATCGTTTTACCTACAGAATGATACTGATTATATTATTACCTAAGTGATTTATATTCAAGGTTCATGGTCATTTCGATACTATAGCCAATAACGTATGCAAATTCAAACTATGTACTTACCTACCTATTTGATTGTCTTGTGTTTTTTTTAATAATTACATTTGCAAATGAAAGTAGCAGTTTATCGCATTCGTAATTGACGTAGGTACCTGACTGACTCATATCACTCTCGGTTTACTTACATGTAGTACTATTCAAGAGTGCTACGCCTGTAACACTCTTGGCAACTGCTTGTGCTATGGGATTTAGATGACTGATAGACAAACGGTCAACGTTACTAGTGTAGTGAACCGACTGGCTTTAACCACACGTTGCCAAGCAAATGTCTACAACCGGGAGTCCTGGGTAAGCCCTCGGAAGTATGTCCCTCTAGACTCCTTGCTATTAAGTCTCGTCTGCATCTAAGGTAAACAATCTAAATACCTTCCATCTATTCCTTTATACCTCTAATGTTTTCAATTACCTTGTACTGTGTACTGTATTATTTCCTGTTTAATTCCCTAAGTAAACTTCATACGTCGCCGACCTTTGGATCAAACCGCGCCTTCATCAACTATTAATAAAGCTAGATCAACATCTCTATTTAACACGGCATTAAACACCTAACTTAGCAGTAAACACCTATCAATCCAAATAGTTATGCAAAATGTTATAAGAAACTTCAATTAATATTAATCACATGACACCGGTAGTTCGCGCCATAAACTTCTAGGAAAATAACCAATAAATAAAGTAGATACTTTAACAGACTCGTTAAAAACTGAAAGCTACTCAGAAACTAAGTACTACTTGTAGATATCTACAAATACTTTTTTCACTTTTCACAAAGAACGTAACAACTTTAAAGAAGACTAAATGAATGACAAATGAGCAACTTACAAAAATAAGTTTCAACGGTCACATTTTGTGAAGCACTTTTTGCGTGACTAGCGATCGCGTTACACAAAATTTGAGAATACCCGCATATATTTCGACGTTTATAGAAATATTTTTTGTGCGCACATTCCACGAATACGGTACGAAAGCACGGTTATCTGCGTTAGATAAGAATCGTTAATCTGTGTGACGGCATTAGAATACTTCGCACGGTATCCTGTTAAGTATAAACAAGCAGAAAAACTACAACGTGTAGTAGAACTGCGTCATATTTTTTTGGTTTATTACATCAAAAATTAATTGGAACTGATCGCGACCATTTAATTCTCAATTTCTGGCAGTTACTGGCAATACTAGTATAAGTTTAAAATACACATTTAAAGCCCGTTCGCTTTAAGTTTGCCGCTGGCGTAGAGGCGAAGTAGGGATGCGACCGGCAAACTTGTAGTAACTTCAAGTTTGGTAAATACTTCCCATTCTCTACTGATGTTTACGCTTCATTCTTTGGTAATGTAATGGGTACGTTCTACAGATAAAATCTACGTCATGATATTTTGAATACCCTGGAATGTCCTTCTGAGGGCAATGAGGGCATTCTGCCCTATCCTACCTACAGACAATTAGATAGGAACCATATGATTTTAGTCGGTTCGATGGCATGACATCCATGGGGATTTCCATCAAAATATTACCATATTTTTCTACTTTTTTCTTATGTAAGTATCTATTATTATGTCGCTTTTCAAAGTTATTTCTAAGTATGAAAAATGTCTTACGGTATCTTATGATATTATTTCTTACAAATATTAATATTTTATGGCTTAGTATTATTTTATGGTCAATCGTACTCAAGAACAATCTGATTGAAATAATAAATTAATCAATTAGTCACTGGGATATCTGTGCCATTTACTAATAGATAGTCCTTGAGTTACTATTATGTTAGTAGCTAACACTATGATAGTACTATTATATTATCTGTAGCTATACTTCAGTGCTGATAACATTACGAAGAAGTAGCGCGGTGACCTACATGGTTGCTTACTATTATCTCGAAAGGAATACAAGCATTATCGAAGTTACGATTGAAATAGCGACAAAATAGTAGACAAACAGACATAGAGAACTTTGCTTCTTCGGATATCAATAAGTCATCACATATCATCACCTCAAACTGCTAAACAGATTTGTGTCAAATTTCGCATATAAATCTTCATTTATTCTGATACATAGAGCAACGCGACCAGTACAAGGGGAGAAGATATAGCATGTTTGACCTATAGATATCTGTCGGTCATATTTTGCGGGGGGAATCCATATTCATATACACCACTACAAAAGCAATCGGCTGTCACTTTGGAACTTAAACAAAACAATTAAGCTTAACTTAAACTAAACTTAAACTAAATATGTGTATGTCTGAAATTATGAGTGTATTGACTCATAATTTCAGACATACACATATATATTTCTTAGATATGTACATATATTATATATCTATACTAATATTATAAAGAGGAAAGATTTGTTTCTTTGTTTTTTGTTTGTTTGTTTGTTTGTAACGAAAGGCTCCGGAACTACTGGACGGATTTGAAAAATTCTTTCACTGTTGGAAAGCTACACTCTTTGCGGTGAACATAGGCTATATTTTATTCCCGTATTCCCACGGGAACAGGAACTACGCGGGTGAAACCGCGTGACGTCCGCTAGTTTCTTATATTTGTGTGAGTATAAGCGTGCACTTTTTGGGAGACTGGTATGACAGAAGGGGAATTCTCAGTATGGCGCCTCCTCTCCCAGTGAACGTCATAGATCGTCTTGCTCTATGATTCTGACAAAATCAACCACTCACAACTTTTTAAGGACTGGTTTATAATTATTTTAGTTAGTTTATGTTTAGTTAATGGTCGTAATTTTGTCGTTTGTCTTTACGGGACGATGTAATCGCTCAGCGATATAGTCCTTTTTCAATAAAGTAAAAAAAAACTTTTTAAGGACGGAGTCGTAAGGTAGTTCTCATTCTCAATTGCTCATTATAAGGAATTCCGATTTCAACCAGGTCTTGATACAAGTTGCAATACTCGCCCAGTTTCAAGTTCGGTGGCTTTATGGTCCACTTGTTGCTGTTGAAACTACATTTGACATTTGTACATTACCTGACTGTGATTGCCAATTCGCAATTTACAAAAAGTTGTATAAAATGTTTAATTTTAAATTTCTTTTTCTATACTCTATCTATATTAATATTACAAAGATTTGTTATCTTGAATTTTTGTATGTGTTTTTTGCCATTATAAAGCTAGTAACATAAGCTATATTTTAATTCTGTATTCCCACGGGTACGGGAAGTACGCGAGTAAAACCGCGTGTGGTGATAATTTTGTTAGATGGTAGAAAAAAATTTACCGGTATTGAATATTTTGCCCCACATATTTGTGGTTTACACTATAGTAGATAATATATAGGGTGAAAAGGACGAAATGGTTGTAACAATAACAGCTTAAACTCATTCAATTCAGTTTAATAGTCATCAATTGAAGATCGATTATGACCGTACACTTTAATTAAAACCAATTGTCCTATCTTTACAACTGAATCCCGATCAACATAAGTAATAAAATATAGCATAATATCAATAAATAACTTTTCTATAATGAAGTTGCAAATTAAAACAGCTGTTATAATTTATCAAAGTGTTGTACTAACAGGGGTAATGAAATCGATGAAAACTACGTTTAGTTCGTTCGTGAGTGCGACACTACTTCTTTTATTTAGATAATTAGAACTGTTGTTTAATGTACTAACAAAATACTATTAACTTATCCAAATCATACAGCATTTTAGTATATTCTTTAAAATGTTATCTATACTTTGAATTTCTTTTTCCTTTACCATGCATAATAATAATTATCTTGACTGACTCGATAACTACTGAGAAACACTACCAAAAAAACTCAGAAGCAATCCATCTGTACTGTAACACAAAATTCATCGATTACATTATCGGTAAGTAGGTACCTATTGCTTAAAATTTTACTTGTGTTTCAAGTTAGATTTTCTTAATATATTTTTATGTAAGATGTAACGTCTAAAACATTCAACAAATGCCGTAACAAAATGTACTTTGTACATTGACCTCACTAACAGACCGTATAGGTACTGTTGAAGTTAGCGAGACATTCTGTCAACATTATACGCTATTGTGTTCTATTTAGCTCTTTATTATTTTGTATGTATGAAATATAGATATAGAATAGCAACAGTAAATTTATACATAGCCATACTAATATATCAGACCATGGATATTAATAAGTACCTACTTTTAAATACACACATATTATACATAGAAACACCCAGACTTTTGAGAAAAACATTTATGGGTCACACAAATATTTGTTTCCTGTGAGAATCGAACCCACGACCTCCAGCGCCGCAGGCGGTATCAGTACCGACTGCGCCACAGAGGCAGTCGGTATATTAATCGTTTGATCTTTAAGTGAAATAAGTTCCAAAATATTTGCTAAAATTTTTCAATACGAGGAAAGTAGAGTGCAATGAAATGTACAAGTCATTAAAAAAGAGATTGCAATCAATGTAAGTAGTCCAGTTTAATATTTAACAGCTGTTACCATTTACAAAAGTTTAACGCCCGAAGTAAACGCATTTTTTTCATGGAACTGATAGTAATCTTAAACTTCTTTGCACAGTACTTCAGCTATCAAGACCAGTTTATTTTTTTATTCTTATTTTCTTAGTGCTTTCTCGATTGCTTCCAAGACCGAAATGAATTTGGAGTCGGTAGGCGGTTTTCATTGGCTGCTAGGAGTAGTACTCCTATGTCAGTTACATAGTTAATGAAAATGGACTATAAATAAATATTCACGGACATCTCACACAACGTTATCTGATCCCAAAGTAAGCTAGGAATAACCTGCTTGTGTTATGGGTATCAGACCACGGATATTAATACTTATATACTTTTAAATATGCACATACATAGAAACACCCAGACTCTTGAGACAAACATTTTTGGGTCGCACAAATATTTGTCTCCGGTGGGAATCGAACCCACGACCTCCAGCGCCGCAGGCGGTATCACTACCGACTGCGCCACAGAGGCAGTCCATATACACTATAGCAGGTATGTTAGAGATTAGAATGAATGTGCTACTTATTTTCAGCACCTTTGGAAGCGACCATTATCTGACCTCCATATATGCCGTAATGACGCCTAAGCTACGTGCCGTCGCCTCGCCCTTTAGTTACCAGGTGCACATAGCACGGTTACAATAGCACGAGAGGTCGTTTGGGACCAGGAAACCTCGGTGGAGTCCCTTACACCCATAAATAGGAGTCTACTGAACTTTCCAACATATTAGAACTTTTTTTTGTAACTAATAAACGGAAAACAAATTATGATGATGCTTACCTCTATGAAAAAGACGTCATCAGTGTTGAAATATTCCACGTCCTTGCACTTCTGCAACAAACAAAAAAGCTCATAAAATTGTTATCCATGGAAAAAAGAGATATCACCAATGTATAATAGTGATAAAACGCCCGAGTTATTTGCAAACGAGGGGTTGATAATAATAAACACAGCTGTAACCCGGTGAACCAATAAGAGTATTCGTTGGAATTATTTCAAAGACACCGAATTAAAGTAGCGCTCAATTCACTATTCCACAATGGCGTGCCCCAAGCAGATGTTCCGTAGCCTGGAGCCAACTATTATTAAAAAGTTATGCAGGTAAAATATCGTACGTTCTTTGGTCTCATACTTAGATCAACGGTCTTATAAATTGCATTAAAGCACGATTCTATTTAAAAATTTGATTTGTTCTTCCTTACCATGATTTTAGAGAGATATTACCAAAATATTTTTAATAAAATAATAAAATGATAGAAAAGTCAAAACTGTACATTGGAAATATTAAAAAAAAAATACTTGCTGGGTGTTCAACATAAGATACCGAAGCCGAAAATATATATAGTTAGATTTTTTTTTGTCTGTTTGTCTGTTTATCTGGTTGTCTGTTTGTCTGTTTGCTTTGCTTTGTCCGGAAGGATCTCGAAAAGTACTCAATAGATTTGATTAAAATTTTGCACAAATATTACCTAGGGGTAGGGTGTTAAAATAGGCTATATATTATAACGCTTCATATCCTAGGGGCTTAGCAGAGAGCAATCAAATTGGCATTGTAACAATTTTCACACGTACGAAGTCGCGGGCTACAGCTAGTTTTTAATAAAATTAATAAGTTTGTTTTCTTACTTTTTGCCATTAATCCCTCTGAGTTATTTTATTTAATGTGAGGGTAACTTCGGAACTGTTCTGTTAGTATGTTTAGTTCGCGCTTTTATGACTATATATTTTCTGAACATGTCATTGTCATGTAGCCTCCAAGTATAGGTGTTGACCGTTGCAACTTTGACTGATGAATGAACATTTGAGTATGTACATTGGAAGGTTTACAATAGCTTGCGTCATCATTACTACTTCCAGAATCTTATCTATTCCTTTTAAACTAATATCCTCTTTATTTTTCTAAATAACCAAATATTTTTACTTAGTAAATGGTATATCTAATAGTATGAATCACAGGATTCCAAAAAGAAGCGAAATCTGAGGTATGGTTTCTTTACTCTGTGATAATTCTACGTAAATCCCACTTACGTTGACATCACTTGCTAAAAAAGAATTTGCACGTTACTCGATGACGCAAATCAATAAGGTAAAGTTCACGTCATAAAATATTCTTGACAAGGCTATCGATATGATATAGCTCCACTTTGATTTGAGTCAAAGTGACACACAGATAAGTTGTACTTTATTACTGTCGTAAATATAATATTTGCTAAAAACATAAATAGCTCTAAGTGTTCACGAACATTAAACAAGACTAAAATTTCAGATAGAAATGTATTCCTATACTTTGAGATTTATAAATTGACTGCAGTGTCCTTTGGAGTCACTGTTTTATCATTATAATCACTTACACAAACAACATCGTCACCATTGTCATTTACAAGTTTACCGAGTTCTTTATCGTTAGTAGGTAACCATCTATTAATGGAACTGACTTCACCAACATTAACTGACACACTAGGTCTTCTATAGCATTTAGTATCATATTGTATCTACATTTTAAGTCAGGTGACTTCCGACACCTTTCATATTTATCTTTTAATTGAATGCTAAACGAAGATTTTAATTGAAAACTGCACGATAGCAAATTACCTTATTTGCCACCTGGAAGATATAATAACTCTTAAATGCTGATAGTTAATATAACGGCATGCATAAACCGCTGCAAATACCGTACGATGCGGGACATAACTCAAAAGTTGCTGTATCAAACTTCTATGGCAAATTCATATATCGACAATCGTTCACTACGTATAGTTTATAACAATTGTTCCAACATCTGTGTTCTCAATACCTAGATGTCTATTGAATATAGTCAACATTTTACTACTATTGCCATCAAATCGACTGACAGCAGAACAAAATGACAATAGCAAAGACGCTACTATCCATTTCGTGACCACAGCTATTTCTCGTTTTACGATACCGTTATAATGCAAGTCTGTATCTAATTGGCAAACTAGACTCTGTGCAACTTTAAACAAGAAGTATGTCTAACAAGCACGATAAATGTAATTCTTATTAAATAAAACACCTGATGGTGTAGTAACTTCCAAGATGATAATAAATTTGTTACCAGTTTCAAGAGTAACCGGTTTGTTATGCAAGTAAAAAGGGTTAAAGAATGACCTTTTTATATAAAAAAAACTCGCTTCTGATGCAATACTGTATACAACGTCAAAAGTAAAATAAATAAACTGAAAATAGCCTTCAATGAAGAAATACTGGTTTGGAACCGGCGAGATCTGTAGAGGTACAGATCCATTCAGATTAATAAATAATGATTGTGGTTTTAAAAGTTTTTATTTTACTAGTAAATTGCCGCGATCTGTTCAAGATGAGTTGGTTACAATTTTATAGTAGTTATTTTTGATATTTTTCATGTTATGTTGGTTTCAAGTTTAGATACTTGTATCACTATATTATTGGCAGGATCTATGTGATTGAATAATAAATGGGTCTCATTTGGTTATTGAGACTCAATTTCTTGCCGAAATTTAAGTGCTGCAAAACTTCTACCTATATTTGCGGTTTCCAGTGGGCACGCATTACTGCATAAATTGCACTGGTGTACGAGTAATCACATCGGTTACTCATTAACCGGCTCATAGCTTGCTCCACGCACTCGCGTGGGAATTTCTACATAACAACATCAACTATTGAGTACTGGAACTAAATCCTGAATCGTCTCTTTTATAAAATAAAATGCTGCTAATAGTAATAATCTTCACAAGAGCTACTTACAGTTTTATGGTAACACTTGTTACTGCTTTTGGATCATGAATATTCTAGCTGTTAAAGCTAATTAATGTTTTTTTTTTTTTTTTTTTTTTTTTATACCACTAAGGTGGCAGACAAGCATACGGCCCACCAGAAGGACCGGTGGTCACCGCAGCCTATGAACGTTTGCAACACCAGAGGTGCCACACTCGCGCTGCCGACCCTGTAAAAACCTTCTAAGACCCCTTTTGAAGAACCCCATACTGTAGGCGTTTGGGAAAACCGAGGCAGGGAGGTCATTCCACAACCTAAGCGTGCGCGGAAGAAAACACCTATCGGATCTAACCGTGCTGGAACGCACCGGACGCAGAGTGTGAGGATGAACTCCCTGTCTGTGGCGAGCGGTGCGATGATAGAACGTAGCCGTGGGCATCATATCAAACAATTCCTCAGAGCACATACCATTGTACAGGCGGTAGAACACGCATAAGGAGGCAAAGTCTCTCCTGTCGCGAAGAGGTTCCACACCAGCTGTAAGTACAGGATCGTTGACAATTCTTACAGCTCGTCTTTGCACCGAGCCAAATGGACGAAGCTGATATTCAGGTGCTCCCGCCCAGAGGTGACAGCAGTACTCCATATGCGGCCGCACTTGCGACTTATAGAGAAGCAGTGTTTGCGCCGCAGTGAAGTACCGCCGCGCCCTGTTGAGCACACCTAGCTTCTTGGACGCCAGCTTAGCCTTGTCCTCCAAATGACTACGGAACTGAACGTCACTGGAGATGTCAACGCCAAGGATCCCTATACTTTTGGAGATGGAAAGAGATGTGCCCTGAAATTGCGGCGCTACAGTAATTGGGGTTTGCTTAGCGGTGAAAAAACACGCTTGTGTCTTGGAAGGGTTGAACTGGACAAGATTTTGTCCACCCCAATCGGACACTCTAGTAAGAGTAGCCTCGATTTCAGATACAAGCTGTTCACGATTTTCCTCTACTGTGTCCCGAGAGATACCGGGGCGGCCCGTGTAACAAGTGTCCCCCGTACTGTCGTCCGCATAACAATGAATGCCATCAATAGACAACATGTCATTGATATGCAGCAGAAACAGAGTAGGGGACAACACTGAGCCTTGCGGGACTCCAGCGTTTATGGCCATGCAGTCTGAACAGCTGCCGTCAACGACGGCCCTGATGCTTCTACCGGCCAAGAAGCTGGACACCCATCCGCATAATCTCTCAGGTAGTCCATATGAGGGCAATTTCGTAAGAGGACCACGGTGCCAGACCCGGTCAAAGGCTTTAGAGATGTCGAGGCTCACTGCTAGAGCCTCACCCTTACTCTCGATAGCCGCCGCCCATCGGTGTGTTAGGTACACAAGAAGATCGCCCGTCGAGCGACCGTGACGGAAACCGTACTGCCGGTCGCTGAGCAGGTCTTGTTCCTCAAGGTACCCCAGGAGCTGTGTATTAATTACACGCTCCATCACCTTGGATAAAAGGGAGGTGACGGCTATAGGCCTGTAATTGGCCGGGTCGGTCCTGTCACCCTTCTTGGGTACAGGATGTACATACGCGATCTTCCACGACGCCGGGACTTGTTGCATGGAATAGGAAAGTGCGAAAAGACGTGTAAGTACCGGACACAACTCTGGACCACAATGCTTTAGTACCACCGCGGGAATGCCGTCTGGCCCACTCGACTTATGAACGTCCAGGGATTGAAGCTCCCGCCGGACATTCCGCTGTGTAAATTTAACTTCCGGCATGGAAGTGCCACAACTCGGAATGCACGGCGGTAAAGCACCCCCGTCGCTCATGGTCGAGTTAGAGGCAAAGAGATTACCCAAAAGGTCGGCTTTCTCCTTGGCACTCTGGGCCAAACTACCGTCGGGTTTAATCAAGGGTGGTAATCCTGACCGACAGAAGTTTCCCTCGGCAGCTTTGGCAAGCGACCAAAATTCACGACTTCCTGAAGGGTAGCCTGCTAGCCGTTCGCCAATTCTGCCGACGAAATCGAACTTGGCCTTGACAATTGCTCTTTTACTGGACCTCGAGGCGGCATTTAATTTGCGTTTTACCTCAGAGATGTTTGGATCCGAATTTGCACGAGCCGTGGTCCAAGCTCTGTAGGCAGATTCTTTCTGCATTAGAGCTTCGCTGCAGAGCCGATTGAACCACGGTCGCTTTTTTGCACCTACAGGGATCCAGCGGTTGGGAATGTAGCATTCCATACCCTCCAAGATCCCCTCAGCGACTGCTATAGCACAAGAATCCAGAGGCAAAACAAAGCCGCCACCACGGGTACGACGCATAGAACTCTCGCAGTCCATCCCAGTCTGCTGACTTGTAGTGCCACACATGTCGCCACTCCTTGGGCCGAGGTGGTTCAGGCCTTGCGAGAGGCACATGCGTCCGAACGACACAGTGGTCCGACGATCCTAGCGGAGCATCCACTGAAACATTGTATCCGTCCGGACGCGTTGTCAGCAGGAGGTCCAGCAATGCACTATGCTCGTTCTCCCTGTCTGGTATCCTTGTATGGGATTTAACCAGCTGGGAGAACCCATAGGTCAAGGCAAATTCGTGAGCAGCTTTTCCCGCAAAGTCGGCGGTCCGGGAGCCCAACCAGTCAACATGATGACCGTTGAAATCTCCCAAAATCACTATCTCCGCGGAGGGACACTGCTCAATCACCCTGTCAGTCGACTGCTGCAGGTGGTCATAAAGGCGAACTGTGTCCGTGTTACCGCTGTGTGACCTGTACACGCACGCGTAGATCCGGGTGTGGCCCCCGTGATCCACGCGCGCCCATAACGTAGACAGGTCCCTGTCTTCGAGGCTTGTAAGACGGCGACAGCAGACATCATCCCGGACGTACATACACACCCCGGTTTTCCGCCTAAAGTGGTACTCCAGCTTGTAGCCAGGGTACATTAAGTCAGATGCATCTTCCGGGCATGAGATCTGCGTCTCCGTCAAGAAAAAAAGGGTCGGCTTCGCAGTTTCAAGATGGTGGTGGACTACGTTGCAAAAGTCCACTTGAAGTGTGGTGCCATGGTTGTTTTTTTTTAAAAGGGGAATTAAGAAGGTTGAGGGGGCGCCTGTGTGCCGCTGGCGCAGGAGACTAAGCGAGGCTCCAACTCACCAAAGGCAGACAAAGGTAATGCGGAAGATTGGCACGGCGTACGGAAGGGCCCCCGGTCCCCCCCCCAATGCAGTGGCCGCGTCCACTCCGGTATCCTCCTCCGGCACGACCACAGCACCAGGGACTTTACACAGGCTGCTGGTTCAGCCTCCTGGGGCGGAGATTAAGTGATCCCCAGGTTCGGGTTCCGTACAGCCTGCGGGCGGTCAGCGGTCAACCGTTTCACCGGGTCTCCCTGACCGCCGTACCAATACTCCGCGTCTCTATCCGCCAATGGAGCCAGGTAAGCCTCTGGTCTCACCGTCACCGGCACAAAGTCGCCCCAATGAGCTCTGGATCCCTGCTAACCGACGGAGAACATAACCCAACCGGAGTCAGGTTACTATTACCGCGGTCTTCTGCAGGGCGGAGGTACTGCCCCAAGCGGGCTGCTCAACGAACGGAGTACCGTTATGCCCTTCCTCCTATGTGACTATGTCTCTTTAGTCTTAACTGTTTATTTATTATGTTTATGTATTATTATAGCATTTCTCTGTAATGCTATAAATTTGTGTGGTACTATTTGGTCACGCTACTGTAACTCCCAAACTGCTTGGTGGATCCTTGCGATGAAGATATATTCGTATCTGAGAGAGGTCCTTAGTCACTTAGTTAGGTGGACCTAGGACGACTTAGGTCAACCGGAACAGATTTTGTTAAAAAACAATACTACTAAACTACATAAATTGTAAACTTAATAGATATCCTAGTTCGTAATTTGATATCTTCTAAACTTTTCATATTACATTTCTTGTTGATTTTGACAGTCAATGATGATACAGAGATAAAGCAAATACGACAGATCTCAAGGTGATATTTTTTGTGTCCGATAATCGTTCACGAACCGTTTAGTCAGTGTGAGATATGAGTATTAAAAGTAAATACACGATAACAGTTAATGGAGAACTATTGGCATATTTGCCGTTTAGTGCGATGGTAACCGATACCAATGTTGAACGAAATGCTCAAGCAATTCAAATTTTACATAAATTTGCCCAGACTTACACAATAGTCAAGTATTTTTCCCCTGAAGAGATAGAATAAGGTTTTCTAGATAGTTAGATACGCCGCCCTTATTTATACCCTACTGTGCTACGCAAAGGAAGAGTAATGTGTTTATATTAGTTGTATTTTGTCTATTAACGGACCTACCAGCTTATCTTTTTTTCATAATTTCTCCATAACTTGGTAGGTAAAGTGATAAAATATCATAACATCATACGGTAGATATGTCTAACAGATTATCCATATTAACAAAATCCGACTATCAATCTCAAATCCGCCTCGAGAATATGTAAATTATTCAAGATACTATTTTATTAATGACACATTATCGTAAATACGTCATCGATACACGATTTTATCGGTTACTGATAATTATTAACTCCGGTATGTTCGTTAGATCTTCTTGGAACACTTTGATTATAATTCTTGCTCGTGACCGTGAGCAATCTATCCACTAAGAAAGATTGAGAATTTTGAAAGACGTTGTAGTTTACCAAGGTCACGAGACCATCAGGTCATTATTATTATGTACCTATCTCACTTCAAATGGAAAAAGAAATGGAGAAAGTAGGGTTGACACAGTATTATCAATTTACGAAACAAATGTTGAAATTTAGATTAGTTATACTGCTGCAAAGGTCAACTCAAGGAAAAATATCAATCACTTTAGAAAAGAATATCCAATTAATGAAAGTGCAATCTGGGTTCTAAGCAGCATACCTGAGCAGAAGCAATAATAATAATATAACTTTAATAATTGCTCATAGCCCCTCATGCTCAGTATTTTGTAAAAGATCTCTGCGTTCAAAATCCTAGGATAAGGTCATTGCGAAGATTGGTTGTCATTTGTGGCGATTGCATTTCCAGGCGTTATTGATAATCAAAAAGTCTGTTTAACCAGTACTCTCGACAAGACGTAGCCGTTCAGTTAGTTATGAGACATTACTGGCAGGATAGGAAATTTTAACGTCCCAGTAACAACCTGAACTTCAACACGTCAACATGGACTAAATACGGAGACAATGAGGTGATACAATGTATGTTAATAATTATTCTTTCTTGTATCTACACCAAGGATAATTTCAAAGAAGCCTTCTCTTCCGGGAAACCTTCAGACGGACAATTATTAGGTATGATAATATCAAAGATTTAATGACGGGTTTGTAAATAGGTGACAATTGCAATACTTTGTAAGTTAATGTGTTGAAATTGCTGTACATAATCCATTTCTTATAACAAAAGTAGGTAGTCTAAGTTATGATATCTGACCCTTGCCAAGTAAAGCATATCTAATACTTTTTTAACATATTCCGTAGAAAAGTGGCACAGCACAATGATGTCAACTATGCAAATGTTCTGTGAGTCACTTTCGATTATATAATAATCGCGTCAATGACACACATGTCATATATTTTGTGGTCCGTGTAGACCATTGTTTTATTATTCTTGTTTACATCATGTTATGACAAAATTTATTGTTATCTTTCATTGAGGAATTTCGTCTTCTATACTGTTCGTAAAATCATTATTTTGTTTGTACTTTCATATTAATTACGCATAAAGAACAAGTAATTCGTCTTCTATACTGTGTTATAAATCATTCTCTTATTTGTACATATTAATTACGATTAAGAGCAAGATATAATTAAGATATCAATATTTTTGGAAAAATAATATACTTAACATAGCCAGAAATGGCCTTGCATCGCATCTGCTTTGACTTAGGTTATGGAAATCTTGTTGAAAACTCCTTTAGCTATAATTGTATTCTATTCTAAGCAATTTCTTTATCATTACGATCAATTTCTTTTCAAGAATTGAAAATACGTATCTTCATTATCATCGATTCATCATGTTAAAATATGCACTGCCTAAATCTATTTCACTTGACCTATAAAGCAATTGAAATAATATAGTATAATACATAAAATAATCGCACAGAATAAAACGGTTATTGCTTCAAATATTTCCAACCAAATGTGCCCTAATCTCGCAGACTCACAATAATTGTGACCGAGCATGTGTACAAAAAAGGGTCGCAGTCACGAGGCAGCCACAAAGGGACCTCAGTGTCGGAGGTCTTGTAAACAGAATGTAAAGGAAACGGTTTTTTGTCCGGGATTCAAAATCGGGCGTCGGCGAGTCCAGTTCAGGTAGAAATTTTCGAATGTCTCTAACAATGCTCCGTCGTTGGATTTTATCTTGCTTACATAAAAGTACAAACTTTGCTATCTCTAAGCCAACTGTTTGCACAAATATGGATGACCTTCCCGTTGGCATACGTGACCACATTACGTGTACACGAAACGGTATTACATTTTCATGTTCTTCATCCTCTTATCTTGAGTCATCGTTCTTTGAGTATTTTTTTCATTTCTGAGATTTTTTCTTACAGGAACAAGATCAACATCTCAACATTACTAACGGTTGGTTTAATAACCTACCAAAATTGAAGTATTTCGAGTGATCATGTTTATACATACCTATACATAAGTACGTAGTATAATATACTTATGTCAAAATATAATACATGTGATGTTTACTTGATCTTGACTATTATCAAAGTTTTTCCCCGTTATTGGTCCCCGTCGTATGATAAAATATAATTCATAAAGCTTATTTCAATGCAAGACTCTAATCTTCAATTTATATTTTCCATGTAAGTAATTATAGGTCTATCAAACGTTATCCAAGCACTATTTCCGTTTGCATTCCTACATCATCTTTCCTTCTACATAGATTTCCACCTCTAACGGTTTTATTACTCCCGTTAATGAGAAAATTGGTACCTACGTATTACAAGACATTTTAGAGCTGCTCCTATTGCTGTCATCAAGCCAGACTCTTTATACTCCACATATGTAACAAGTCAACACCAATATGTTGACTACCAGTCAGCTTAGTCTCTAAAAAGTTAAAGTTCCTTGCTGTATAATTACATTACGAGAGATGTTCTTGTTTCCACGTTAAAATTTTGTGCTTAAATAAATTACGTTTCAGGCAGCTCTAAACAGGTTAACGAAATGAGTAGTATCTCATCATTTCAACTGTGACCAGTCGTCCTTGGTCGGAGGTCAGCGGACATACAAATTCGCTGTAGCTCAATTTAAGACTCAAGCGGGTTGAAATGTTGTACAGTACGTATACTTAAAATCCCGCTTATGAATCTAAATAAGTAAGATCGCCTCTTACTTATTTAGATTCATAAGCGGGATTTTAAGTATACTGTGGTGGGGAACTTTATTCATGTGTACCCTGATTAGCATTTAAAATGTTACAACACACGCTCTTCCGTTCGGTTTGTGTTAAAGATTCAACATTGTTTGTCGTCATCTTTTTACTGTCACTTTTTGTATGCTGCATTTCATTGTCAATGATTAAGGCGAAGTGCAATTGTGCCTCAAGCGATTCGGAGGGGGTGAAGCAGACGCAAGATGTTCGGGACGCTCCGTGCGTCGGAAACGTTTTCGCGCGTTTACCCGTTCACTACGCAATTGAAATCATTGACAGAAGTACAAGTTTACATAACAATTTTTTTCGCCCTGTTTAGATAAACCTCTTTAGATCTTCTACTCGTGAGCAACTACGTAATTGATTTTGATGCAATTTTTATCACTAACATGTAATGAAATTCATTTTCATAATAAGAATAGAACATATATAATATATTTAAGAAGTACTTCAATTTCTTTTTTTACCTGTGACGATTTTTGCCAGGTTTATTGAAAAAGTAAGAATCTGCTGCCCCTATCTTTGTTTATATTTTTTGGTACTTCCTTAAAAGGAAAAAGGAGGGTTCTGTACAAAAAAAGACTGAAAAATATACCTGTATGGGAGCCCTCCTTAATTTATTTTTCTGTTTTTAGGATTCGTAAATTTCAAATGCCTAGCTATTGCAGTGGTGCATAAGATGACAGATAGATAGTCTCAGTAATAGGGTCGCGTTATTACAGATCATTTATACTGTTGGCACTTGGTGGAACCTGCAGCGCATATTGAATAACCACCACTTGTACTGTTTTACAGCATTTACATATTTACTCTACACCTGACTGCTTTTGCCTCTTAGCATTTTCAAAAGGCAATACTTTCTCCTCGTTCCATTTTTACCCTTTGGATACGGAACTGTAAAAACGGCCGAGGTTCAAGTTGGACTGGCACACTGATGAGGATTTCGTAACAAAATAAAAGCCAGAAGATTACGTTGTATGAGAGTAACCTTAATTTTTTCTTTATCTAGTGTTATTATAGTTGTTACAGTGGTAGCAGAAACACATCTTTGAAATGTATAACTGCCTAGTTCATGAGATACAGATGAACAAACGGACTTCGAAGTCTCAGTAATAGGGTCCCGTTTGGCTAAGAAAACGAAGAATATACAAAAACGAATATTGCTATTTGCATAATATGCAAGGGTGTAAAGGAATAAATTTCGATACTAGTTATTTATACTAGACTAGGCTTTAGTCCTGTCCAAATGATTACCATTTCCAAAATAAACATTCTACGTTTCACTTCGCATAGCTATTGCCCGCAGCTTCAGCTATGTAAAATTCTATTCGCGTTCCCTACTACCATTGGGTCATATCCAGGAATAAAATAGCCTTTATGCTATTTTCTAAATTATCTTACATTACTTCCTACTAATATTATAAATGTGAAAGTTTGTGAAGATGTTTGGATGTTTGGATGTTTGTTACTCAATCACGGTCTAACGGCTGAATGGATCTGGCTGAAATTTGGTACAGGGATAGAGTATAATCTGGAATAACACATAGGCTACTTTTTATCCCGTGAAAACGTTCCCACGGGAAGCGGGAACGGGAACCAAATTTCACGCGGGCGAAGCCGCGCGCATCAGCTAGTAATATTATAAATGCGAAAGTGTAGATGTTTGTTACTCTTTCACGCTCTAACGGCTAAACGGATCTAGCTGAAATTTAGTACAGGGGTAGATATAGGCCTGGAATAACACATAGGCCACTTTTTATCCCGGAAATCAGTTCCCACGGAAAGCGGAAACGGGAACAAAACTAGACGCGGGCAGAGCTGCGGGCGTCAGCTAGTGTATAATATGTCCAAGAATACATTGCAGTCTGGAAAAGCATAAAATAATTATAATAGGCCACCAATTACAGCCAGATCTGCTCAACCGTTGGAACGTGATTTTGTCACTAACATCTTCACAGACTTTCATCTACACTATCTATACTAATACACTCATTTGCAAAAAAAACGGGCGGTTTTGATTTTCATTCATCTCTAAAAAGATACAATACCAAAAAGGTTTCAATCGTTTGTACACGTTACTGGCCGGTTTTGAAAATGCCGTGGTATTTAAAAAAGTACGTTCTAAATTCAAATTTTCATTTGATGCTCATTTTTACAGAAAACCCCTTTTTATCCTACATTTTTGGCGCGAAGTTCCAGAAGTTAACATCGACTTTCACAACTTTTATTCAATTTTTATCGATTAATTTCATATTCTTGACTGTCAAAGCCTTATTTATTGCTGTTTGGCTGTATCAAAAATGGTAGATAAAGTGGTAAAAGCTACCAAAATTATCGCGCTGCTTGAAGAGGGTTGCAGCCAATGTTTCGTGGCTAGGAGGCTAAATGTTAGTCGCTCGACGGTCCAAAGGACCTGGCAGCGATATCTGGAGACTGGTTCCGTCGAGAGAAGGCCTGGTTCTGGAAGAAAACCATGTACCTAACCACGGGATGATCGTTTTCTTTTGAGTCGCGCATTGAGAAATCGCAAATCTTCGTATGTGGATCTTAAGAACAACCTCCAAGAAGTAAGAAATGTGCAATTTAGTCTATGGACGGTCAGGAGGAGGCTTCTCGCTGCCAATATACGCAGTTACCGCCCGGCCCGCGGCCCCAAATTACTCCGTGAGCACAGAGTTCACAGGCTTAGGTTCGCTAGAAATTGTGAATCATGGACTCAAGAAGATTGGAATAGGGTTTTGTTCTCTGATGAAGCCAGGATATCTCTGTTCGGTGAAGATCGACGTCGGCGAGTGCTAAGAAGACAAGGAGAGCGCTTTGCAGATGCATGTTTCGAAGAAATCACACCTTATGGTGGGGGCTCTGTTATGTTTTGGGCAGGAATAAATTCAATGGAACGTACAGAGTTAGTCTTCATTGAAAACGGCTCACTGACTGGGCATCGATACATAACGGAAGTTCTAATTCCTCATGCACAACCCGCATTGGCCGCTCTAGGTCAATACTCGATTTTTATGGACGACAATGCTCGCGCCCACCGATCCCGCGATGTTAATGCATATGTGCAAGAGGTCGGCATTCGTCGTTTGGATTGGCCAGCTCGAAGTCCCGACCTCAATCCCATAGAACATATCTGGGACGTTCTAAAACGACGTGTGAGATCAGTACACCCGGCTCGGCAGACCATCAGAGAGCTGAAGAATGTGATTACTGCGGATGGGAACGTATTCCGCAAGCAAGTATCCGGGATATACTCGCTAGCATGCCCAGACGAATTCAAGCTGTGATTTTAGCTAGAGGGGGTCACACTCGATACTAAACATTTATATGCTTTTACTTTATTAAAGAAAAACAAACAAAAAAACTTTTTTATTTTTACTTCATGAGCATATGCAATTCTAGCGAACATACACTACTAGCGAGGTTTAGCATTATTTCCCATAAATTGTAACAAAATTTTATGAAATACTGATGAAAACGATTATTTCCTTATTAATTTACCAAATTGTGAGGATAAAACTACCTATAATTATCAAACAAAGCAATATTAACATTTGAAATGGTTCATTGCTTAGGTGCCCGTTTTTTTTGCAAATGAGTGTATTATAAAGAAGTAAAGTTTGTGTGTTTGTTAAATTGTAAGGGGTAATCTCGGGATCTACTGAACCGATTTTAAAAATTCTTTCACCAATAGAAAGCTACGTTATTGTGAAGTGTCATAGGCTATATAGCATCACGCTACAATGAATAGGTTTGAAGCAGTAATAGTAAATGTTTCAAAAACGGGGGAAAGTTATTCCTTTTGAGAGCTTCGTTGCGTGTGCTGCGTAAATATTTATAGTTATGTAAAAAATATGTACTACAAAATTGTTTCTCTTAAAAAAATTCTAAAAAATTTGCGCGATAGCATGTGTCTATCTTTGGGTTGGTGCACAATAACCATTTTAATGGCAATCATTTTTTTTCTACAATAATGCCACGGGATACCTCTTTCATAAACGAAATTGTTCTTAAAAATAATGCCACGGGAATACACGCGACGAGAAACCTTTCTCTCTCTCTCTCTCTCTCTCTCTCTCTCACGTAGTATTGAATATTAACGACGAGACGCTACGGGAGTAAACGCAACGCGACGGGAGTAAATGCGACGGGAACAGGTAATACGTTCTCTTATGTGTATCATAATTAAATAATTCGTAAGTCATATTAAATCATCAGGCCTTTTCAGTAACATATATTCACAAAATCATCTTCTAGCGCTTAACATATAGGTACCACTATCCATTGAACATTGTATTACTATTTTACATTATGGCTTAAAAACAAAGTTAGGGTTGTATTGACTGTATCGGGTTGTATGTAAGCTGTTTATTTTCAGTTCACTGTTGGTTAAAATTCAAACTGAGGTGACAGGAGGCCTCGAACCGTTTTGGCGCAGCGAAGAACCATAGCGTCCTTGGCTGCCTTCTATCGAATGTATCACGGCGAATGTTCTGAAGAGCTCTTCAACCTGATCCCACCCTCTTCTTTCCGATCCCGAACAACACGTGCCGGGCAAAGATGACACTCACACACAGTGGAGAGAATCTTCGCCAGAACTGAACGTTTCAAAAGATCGTTCCTCTGTCGAACTATAAAAACATGGAACGACCTGCCCGCACTCGTGTTTCCCTCATCTTACAATCCCGGGTTCTTCAAGAGGAGCGTGAAGAGGCACATCACAGGGCCGCCAACTTGAGGACCACTGTCAGAAGTGGCCCCCAATCGCTAGATGCGCCACGGCTTTCCATCAGGCTGGTGGCGACGTCAATTTGGCGAGCTAAATATAAAAGATAAAAGAATTCATACTTACAACTTCAAATTCAATACCTACCTACATCAACTATGACGTACGAGTAGTAAAGTAAGACTACGAGAATATCAACAATACGCAATACGTGTCTTGAAAGCTGTAATTTTGGATAGAAGAATACCAATTTTTTGAGTTTAATTTATTATATACTCAATTAAGGTTTATTCCTACTGTTATATTGTAAATTTAGGAGAATTGGCCCACTGATTTATCAGTCATTAGTATTATACTCGTTATGACATTGATTTTACTCAAATATTAATTTAAATAATGTACATGTTATACGCTCGGTCAGGGCGTCACATACATGAGCGCATTTATAGGTGAATCTTCTGGACTTATCTATTATGTGGCATCAGGCAAACTTTGTATTGGAAAGTATGAAAACGTTACTATAACTTATATAATACACCAAAGAAACTTCCCCAAACAGATGCGATATTATTACGCTCTTGAGCTTAAGCCTTGAATACTTCCTTTTTTCGTTTTTTTTTATTACCTATTTTCGTTACTACGGCAGCGAATTACGTCAGCGGGCGTGATAAAGTTGTATACGGGTGTCCTCAACGAAGCCTGTCGGCTGACTGAGCGGGCTCTGTGAGGTGGCTGATAGCGGCAAAATGCACTCCCGCTCAACAAAACGTTTTTTTTTATTAAAACAATATGTTTCTAATTAATAAATAACTGCATAGGACCTAGAGGTAACTTATTAGGGACACGGAAATAAAAAAATAGTGTGGTACATTATATAACTACTGAATGAAATTGATTATAGTCAAGGCGGTCACAGGTAAATTTACAGATTCGAGGGAACTTTGGGATTATTTTCTATCGAGCCGAATTTACTCAATCGTGTTTTGGAGAACTGACATCCCTAGTCAATATACTTAATAATAATTATCCATTTAAAAAATTGTGAAATCTTTGTTAACCCCGTTGCAAAATTGGTTCGAAATATGTCAAAATTATGTATTTTGAGTCCCACTTCACCTTAAGTGGAGCTCGAGCTACCCTCTTGACGAGGGTGTTTGAATAAATTGGGTACCAGACACATTGTTATATTAATTGCATTCGATTTGGTGTGTGTCAAGGATGAAATGTTATGTACACTTTAGCCTTCTTAGATCAACTGACACAATACACTGTGTGACCCTTATTGTTCTCATAGAGCACTTTCATCTTTGTCATGTGTTAATGTGGGTTCGTTGGTAAGATTATTAACATATGGTCGTGAAAGTAAAATGTCTATTTGTACGGTGCATACTACATCATGTATTCGTATATAGCCATTGTCGCATTATTCAGAATTGTTGGTGACACTGGGTAAGCTCATTTCCTCAAGTTTAACTTTTATATTGTTTTCTAAGAACAACGGGTGATTTAATTCATAATTATTCTTATTAGTATTTTAACATTCGTAACATTTTCGTGTATTTGATGTGACTAGCCCACTCCATAGGCCCCAAGATTGCAACTTAATTATTTTTTCGGGAAAGTTTTGACCTTAGGTACTACACCACGCTAGCCAAACGAATTAATTTTGGGTTTCGGACTATGATGATGACATTTGTACTCAAGTCATCAACACTGTTAGTCACCAAGTAAGTACTCAAAAAGGTACACAAATTCAAATCAAGCTATTCAGTAGTACGTACATTACTCATCAATACTTAAACATTCCTCTACATACACATTACAATTAGACGAAGTCATAAATGTGTTTATACTAAGACAATTGAATGCATAAGACTTATAATTATGCCAATCACGTATCGATTTTCCGAACGATACTATGCAATGGGAACAATACAACTTGAAACGTAATGCAGTGACAAAGTATTCAGATGGGTTCAGTAATTATTTTGTATAATAGGCGGATATGCATACACTTAACATACAAATATCTCTTATTTTAATGCACCACAGTTAAGGACGCTGAGTCAAAATATTAGGTCACTCAGTTGACTTTAAACTAGATGAACATTATTATGAGACAATGAATACACCATGGACCATAAGCTGAATGTCCAATCGACAAATTTCCAGAAATGTCATCAAGTGACACCTTTGTGCTTTGTGCGGCTCTTCTTCTGAAGAAAATACTCGGTGTAAATCCGTTAATGAATTAGTTTCTATAGTTTTATCTCATTTTAGAGTGTCCACCAAGAAATGTACACCGGTCAAATTTTGAAAAGTGATATTAGTAATATATCCAAGTAAGTCTTTTTAAACAATGCCACAGTTGTATTAAAGTATATTGAAAGATTCACTCAACCTACTGACATATTTTCATTCAATGCCAAGAGTCGTAAAGATTATCATTATGATTACCGATAGTGGACTCGGATTTAATTACAGATTTATGATTTTATTGAGAAATAAACTATTATCCGTTTCATTCTTAACTAGAACTACGAAGAGATTATATTTGTCATTAATTTTATTCTTGTCCTTGTCAATACTGACTGGTTCAAATTAAAGATTTCTTTTTAGACTGAATGAACGTTCGTGTTTTTTTTAATTTGGTTCTGAGTCTTTTAAAAGACACTTGGTATTGACAGTCAAGTTCAATATCAACCAATAATATGACCGTTATAAAGCTCATACTACAGCTTATTCAGTAAAATAATTTTATTTCTCTTATTTCAAATAAGCAGAAAGCAGTTAGAGTACTCGTTCAAGTAATCTATATGATACAAAACCCCATGCAGTCAATGTTCCCATATCGAATGAAACACGTTTTGCTAAAGTTTGGTCTAAGGTCTATGAACTGAAAGTTATCCGCGACTGGAATTCACATTTGTATATCTTGCAGTACGTATCTTGTATAAGAGGAACTGAAGCGGTCAGAAAAGTTATTTAAGAGTTGTCAAAGAATTGTATTTCAGCAATTATCGTCGTTTTTTTAGCCAGAATTGCATGCTTTTAAGAATCAGTGGATTCGAAATTGTTTTGAAATGCAAATTCGTATGGTGACTAAACGAGAAAAGACATTTATTTTCATTACTGATGATTTTTTGTATTATTCTTAACATAAGGGTACTACAATATATTCGACTCCTATTATAATCTGACAATTTGGAAAATGCCCTTGTTCACTTTGTATTTTCAGCAAGCTACTGTTTAAAAATTATCACGGAGATACTAAAAACAAAATATCTGAGATAAAAAAAAATCTGCCGAATGCTGCAGAGATCACCATTTTGAAACGACAGTCTTACAGAAAGTTTTATTAGTTGACTGGTAGCAACAACAAAGATCAGGTACTGTTAATGAGCCACATACGACAGTACAAGTAATGGTCCGTATCGCTCAGTCGCGCGGTCCTTTTTAACTGCCTAATTAGTCGAAAGAAAAAAACGGTCGCATTTTTTACTCAAGAAATATCTTCGAAACTCAGTGGAATTTGCACCATACCTTTTTAAAGCTCATGAGAGGGACAAAAAGTTTTAGTGGTTGTTAATAATTCATTTAGTTGACAGAGGATTTAGTTTCCTAATTCCCGATGCACGAAAGAGGTGTTATGTTTGACCTATGCTGTGTTTAGGCGGATTTTGTATATTCATCATAGTGTTATCCTAAAAAAGCTAGTTACGATATCATTCTGTAAGTACAATTCAATAAGAGAGAAAACGTACCAAAACCCTAAGATAAATACATTAAAAAAAATTTAGGGTCGGCAGCGCGAGTGTGTTGCCACTGGTGTTGCAAACGTTCATAGGCTGCGGTGACCACCGGTACATCGGGTGGGCCATATACTTGTCTGCCACCTTAGTGGTATAAAAACTTTTTAGAACTATAGAAGGTTGTAAGTAGTCTGTTAAGTAGCTACTTCAGTCAGTAAAAGAAAATTAATTCTGAAAAGACTACCAATCTCCCAATCCTGAAAAGAAGAATACCGTTTTAGCTTGTAGGGCTTGGCCTCTTATGATCATAAATTACATAATTGTATTAATCATAACACAATTTACTATAATCAAATCAGTGCTTGCAGTCGTAAAAAGAAGCCATGAGATCGTTCTCATCCGACTGCCCCTCTCTAACACGTTTATTGTGAAAGTTCAATCCGATTGACATTGTCATTTTTGTTTTATTTCAAACTTTAAACAGATGATCCACGTAACCTAGTGACGTAGTATAATGCAATAGAGTCACAGACTACAGACAAAAGTCTCGCCATAAGCTCCTCTGCAATCTATTTTATAGACAGGGGCTAAAAGGTGTATCAAAAACCTTATTACACTTTCTATAAGGTTCGCCTTTATCATAAGTAGGTATAACAGTAATTGGGTTAATAAGTAACAGTTTGTTCATGGCATCGTCAACTGTAACGAATTCAGTCCAAATCAAATCGCGAGTATGAATAAGAATGTTTTTAATGTAGTTTCCTGCGAAACTTTAGGTAAATATTCCATGCATTGACATACCTACATTCTATCGTAGTACTGCCTACATACTTATAATAAGATCGTTGATAATGTAAGTTCTTTGACACTTATATGTAAAAAGTGCTTTCTATTTTTGTGTTTCATTATTAGTCTTATCTTATTGCTACTGTTTATTGTCGACGCAGTTCATCTTACAAACTCTCCTTACTTGAAGACGAAGGTCTTCTTTTATTAGGTTCTCGGAGTAGATAATGATGTTTTCAATCTTGGCTAGGGCCCCAAAGATATTGATGGGGGCCATTACATTGTAAGGGAAATTAGCATAATTCTATTACTTTTAGTAGCTGTTTCAAAAATGAAACTCTGTATCAAACAGAAACTAATCCCAATCCTATTCATTAATTCTTAGCTTTCAACGATGTATATGAGTTCCAAATTAAAATATCCTTTCACAGCTTACAGTAATACCTCAAACTAAGTGTCGTACCGCCATTAAATCTCTCGATACCTAATCGAATAGCCGCACTTTAATCGATTCCTGTTTATTGCAGTTTCTCAATTCATACAAGTTGATAGCAAGAATCAGTATGATTGGAGAGCTTTAGACGTGGGTGTTGAGACCTGTATTGTCGTACCCAGGTTCTAGGGCTTGAAAACTACTTAAATGGGGTCGATGACCGTTCTAAGTATACATAGAAAGTCAATGACTTGATAAATGTGCATGTACAGATATGAAAATATTTTTGCTTGAATCTGGGACACTGCGTAACGTAAACATACCTATTTATTACTTATCATACAACTTTAAAAAAAAGGTTTGAATAGGTCTCATTAGTGCCACAACAGTAAGTTACCTATTTAAATATATAGAATCTCTATCTTTATCCTTTTCATTTTTATAAAAACTCCCTCGGTTTGATTCACAGGTACCTACTTAACTATTTTATGGAAATAGATAGACGTCTTTAAAATCTACATTATGCGTTGTAATTAGTTATTTTGGATTATAATATTCCAAAATTAAGTTGGGTTTTTTATCATTAGTTTTTTTTTAAAGATTGTGTACCTAAAATTCTAATGTTAAAAAAAATGACTGGCGCTGTAGTAGAAATCTGCGACAATCATTTTAATCAAAAAATTTCAAAATACTGAATAATAAAAATTATAAAGTTGGTTTATGCATTTTGAAACAAGAGTACTAAAATATTGTTTGCCTCTCTGCCATTTATATTTATTTAGTACGAGTGTTTAGCTCTCGTAGCAAAATATTTTACAACGTTAGTAGTTACTGTTATAGTAAAGTTAGCCAATACCCATATTTACCCGTTGTTATTAAAGGTGTTAATGTTACAAGTATTAATGTTACAAAATTTCGGCAACGTTTACAAAGAGGAAGCGTTCGTTAGCACGCGCGACAAGTCCTTGACAATAACCTAAATTTGTTTGCTGCGTGAATTATATTTTCGAGGCGACACGAACGGCACTTTAGACGTGCAAATATGGATGAAAAATTCAAGAAATTTGAATAAAACAATGGATTTAACCTGCCAGCAATTAAGACTTTAATTTTTTTCGTGTTTCTTTTTTAAATTCTGTCACCAGTACATGCCCCATTCGATAAAGACTTAACAGAAATAAACCAAAATCCTACCTATAATGAGCTCCGAGATTATGTAGTAGGGAATATCAAATACCAAAAGAGGAGAAAACTTTACAAGAAAGGGTTTTCATGGTAATGCTTTTAGATTTAACCTGATATAAAGCAGACACATTGAATTCTTTCAAAGCTAACACATTGGTTTTCTTTCTGGCATATTACTTTGGTTTCGTCAGAAACCATGTAGGTACTTACTTTTAGAAGCCTACCTTCTACGCATTTAGAAGCCTGCCTGATCAGAAAAGAAGATACCTATTTGAAATATTTACTAATAGGTCCATAAACAATTCAAATACAACAAAAGTAGACCCTTGGTTATTTAATGGAACCACTAGCAGTATGAAGCGAGCATTGCCACCAAGATGTTCATTAGAAGCTACAAAATGCAAATGCATTGCACACAAAGTAACTACCTTGGCCGTTAGTGTTTCCATAGAAGCCTTAATTTCTTATTCATAGAAATGAGTTGCACACACATGAGCTGCGGTAAGTACACAAGAAAAACATACAAAATGAATATTTATATGTACATTATCATTTCGAGGTACATCTTTCTAGGCACTAGTCATTCTCTATTTTAATATCAAGTAAATTTTAATTTCAAGGCACTAGTCACTCTCTATTTTAATATCAATATTATGAAATATTTTTTTATCTTATAAACGATGGAGCACAAAAAATTTACTTCCAATTTTATGGTCACACAGGCGACAAACAAAATATCGTAGTTGATACCCTTACAACCCTTCCCAGAATCGAATTGTGTCGTATAGAGGACGCATAAATCGTCCCCATTAGTGATATTGTTTTTATGTACTTGTGTTACAAGTCCCTAAGGGTTCACCATAATAATAGTATCTACTTTATAAGTGATAAAGTTCTTTGTGGGTTAAGTGAGTGCTGTCGAATGCGGAATATTAAACAAATACAGTTCATAATACAAAAAATGTATATTATTAAAATGTCAGACGCCGTTTTGAAGTCTCAAGTCATCCAGTATATTTAACCCCTAACTCAATAGCCCATTAATAGTTAGCATATTTTAAAGTTTAACTACCGTTGCAGGTGGTCCATTAATGTTTTTTACACAAGGCGGGCTTGGATCATCTGCAGTGGGGGTCCCATTTCCTATGTTATTAAAATTGTCAAAGTACCACTGCCTGTTAGATCAGATACACAAACAATAAATAGTCACAACATAACAGAACTCCCTATCCTACTTATCTACAAAAAGCCGTGTTACTTCATAAGAAAACATTAAATTTGGATCTAGAATCAGTTTTCGATGTGTAACGGTCACGTTTATCAATTTAAATGAAGAACATTTTAAATTTAAAGTACCAAAATGATCGTCATTCTGGATCACTTAAATTTCAAATTTGCCAACCCTCATCTAACAAAACCGTCTAACGGTTTCTTAGACTGCTTTAAAAGAGGTTTAATAACAAGACAGAATATATTGGTATATCAGTTTTATTAGTTCATTAAAACGACAGTTTGATCAGTAACGCATGACAGTATCTGTTATTAACGAGCAACCCTATCCAGCTTGCTCTCGAATGTGTTTTTATACATTATCAGTACCGTAGTTTATGATCCGTAGTTGGTTTAATTGGTGTGTAAAGCTGTTAGTTTTAGTACAATATGACACACTTCTAGTTGTTTTGTAAAATCTTCATAATGTTTTAGGCCATAGTCAACATGGCATGTGTATGGATACGTTTACAAGTTACTCAATTAATCTGACATCACTAAAATGTAAGTTACCTTATCTTTTTTTATGTTTCGGATGTATGTATATTTCTTTTAATATGTTTAGTGCAAATATATTTTATTAAATGAAACGATAAAATACAACTGTCTGCTCTTGAGTATTGGTACATCCTGCGTTTGTACTTCCACTTAAGGTTCTATCGTCAAAAATAGATTTCAGCATCCCTTTCTTTTTCTTGGTGAAGTCAAAGATAATATAATAGTATTACATACAGATCGGCAACTCTCTGCCTCCCACCTGAGTAAGCTTCCCCATCCCCCCACCAAAATTTAAGTGTCTAATGTCGTGTCAGTACTTGAGAGAGTGTCACTGCGTTGTATTACGTATTACTACCTACGTACTTTGTGCTATTGCTTTGGCTTAATTTGTACATAACCGAGGGTAGATTTGAAAAAAAAGTACCTACGTACATGAGATTCCGTTCTATTCCTTATTATTTTGTTTCCATAGCTAGTGATCTTATTATATTCACACACACGTTCAAGCCTGATTCAAGCATTCACATTACGTGTATATTTGTGTGGGTGAAAACGAACATTTTTGTATGGAGTTTCCGCCCTGTGGTGAAGTTACCAGTTTACAATTTGGATGACCAGTAAAGAGCAACACCAATTACGATTTATCTAATCTGTGCAACAAGTGCCAGTGTATATAGTGTAGGTCACCTTATGCATTAGCAACAAATATTTTAACAGCTTAGATAAGATAAAAATCGTACATAACTTTCAAGTTATAGTGAAAGTGAGTAAAATTGTAGCTTCTTTTTCACTCTTATCAAACTTTTGTTTTTAGACAGAGACGATATAGTAAGAGACCATTGCACTTATTTTATTTTTCCATTGTTCTTTTAGATCAATGTTAAAAATATAACCGTACATTTAAGGACCAGTTTAAGCATTTAAAATCTCTGATATGCAAGAAACTGGTATTGCTTTATGATTCCTAGATAAATTGATAGGGTCTACTTACATCCAAATATAAGTGTATGAACCAAATTCAAAATGTATTTCTGCAACTCAGAATTCCACATTATATTATTTCTCTAATCCATCTCGAACGTCAACCGAGAAACTTCCATGTTGTATTTTGATATCAATATTATGCTATTTGACACTGAAATCTACATATTAAAACATTTTGTCTCTACGTCACTACTGTTGTTTCAGTGATTTATAAATTTAAATTATTTTCTATTAGCTATTGAAATTAGGGCGTACGACATTGATCAAAAACAGAATTCGTTCTTAAAGAGCTCAATTTGGTGTGTCTGTACCCAGCGATTGACCATTGCCTGCGTGGTAACGAATTCATTAAATAATTAGATCTATATTAGTTCTATCGAGATATGTATAACACGCAATTTGTTCCGTTTTAGTTTTTACACAAAATTATTTCTTCTATAACAGTTACTCAGCGATTTACTTTTAAATTACGCACTTTAAAAAAACAAAATCTAGACAGGCGATTAGATCTACATTAAATCTAACTACTTATGTACTTTTTACTTATAAAATTCTTTACATTAAGTTAAAAAAGACAATTGAAAAAAGTAAACCTAGCGATGTGAATGTGAAAAATTACTTCTATAACAGGTACCTAATATTCAATACTACCCTCAAATTATTTCTTACGACCTTATTTTATTTATAAGCACGCTTATTTAAAACTCACATGGCAGTAGAAGCTACTTACGTTTCGAAAGATTATGATTTTCAAAACGATATATCTATATTAGATACAAATATAAAATGAAAAATATTAATAATTCCTAATTTGAATTGTAATGGAGACAAAACTGTTGCATTATAAGCGCACGAAATTGATTAACCACATCGCTAGGTTTACTTTTTTCAATTGTCTTTTTTAACTTAATGTAAAGGATTTTATACGTAAAAAGTACATAAGTCTTACTACTTATGTACTTTTTACGTATAAACTTATAAAATTCTTATAAAATTATATATTTTTTTTTTTGCCATTTATTACATAGGCGATTAGATCTACATTAACTCTTACGAGTTAATGTAGATCTAATCGCCTATCTAGATTTTGTTTTTTTAAAGTGCGTAATTTAAAAGTACATCGCTGAGTACCTGTTATAGAAGAAGTAATTTTTCAAATTCACATCGCTAGGTTTACTTTTTTCAATTGTCTTTTTTAACTTAATGCAAAGAATTTTATAAGTAAAAAGTACATAAGTAGTTAGATTTAATGTAGATCTAATCGCCTGTCTAGATTTTGTTTTTTTAAAGTGCGTAATTTAAAAGTACATCGCTGAGTAACTGTTATAGAAGAAGTAATTTTGTGTAAAAACTAAAACGGAACAAATTGCGTGTTATACATATCTCGATAGAACTAATATAGATCTAATTATTTAATGAATTCGTTACCACGCAGGCAATGGTCAATCGCTGGGTACAGACACACCTCAATTTGTTCAATTTCATACGTGATAGAATGGTGAGTGTGGTAGCGAGTAGTAAGTGGATGTATTTTTAAGTGAGGAAATTGTTATGAATGCTGTGCCGGACTTCTACTGACTAAAATGTCATTGTGTCCAAAAAATCTCCAGCTGGACAGGAATCCCTGGTAAGCCCTCGGAAGAACATAATTATGCAAAATGGGAAAGTCTGGAACAGAGTAGTGCGTGGCGAGTATACTTTATATATTTTATTAAAAATACGACCTATTTTTTATTATTTTAACGTGAGATATATGACCTATCTGAGGCATTCAGTTTATGTTCAGTTTCAATATTTTTCTACATGTGTCTCAATCCAAAGATATTGTGGAAGCTTCAATAGGACAGTGGAGCTATGTACAGGGCGAAAGCTATGAACTAAACATCCTGGTCCAATGTTCTATTAAAACACGTATTATCATTGTGTTATCTATCACAAACGATATTCTATAATAAATAATTCAAATGCATGAGAAATACAAAATACTTACAGATTAAGTATAGATATAAATGAAATCGCATATCTTCCTTTTGGGGTCGTTGCCTTCTTTACTGATTACATATTAGGATTACACTTACGTATTCAAATTATATAGAAATTCTTCTGGTTTTTTTTGCCATTTATTACATAACTGATAAAATATATGGAACTATTTGTGCATCCTGGATATTAATGTCTTCGATCACATTTAGATTCATTAATTCTATCAAGAACTGCTTTTTATATTTACTTACATCCGGGCTAGCTTGTTTGTGGTTTTGCAGACAAACTGCATTACAGTCATCTTTGTTAGTAGGGTCACGTTTTCAAAGTATTTTTTTAAGGTTTTGGGAGCATGTATCTCTGCATCTCTGGTCATGCCGTCTTTTTCGGTTTGCAGGAGAAGATGTGGAGTGAGACCCAAATTGGTCATGGCTCTGCGCTGTAGAGCCTGACATGCGCACTCTTAGACTCATAGTGCGAAGTGTAAAGAGAACAGTAGGTAATCCGCTTACCCACACTTCTGGTTTAGAAGTGACGATTTTGGATATAACCTGGACTAGCTTATAATACCTATAACAGAAATGGCAGCAGACGCAGAGGACGAGTTTATTTATAATACTTATAAAAGAAATGGCAGTGTTTATTTATTTTGGTCCACCAACAACTATTTACATTGTTACGAGTTCATTACAGTGATTCATATAACATGTCATAATGCAACAGTTACTTATTTACAGTATTTGATGAATACGGTTGCCCACTCGGGACTCTCAGTGTAGGTAGGGCAACGCGTGGTTTTTGTCGGTAGGAATGGGCATGACGAAAAAAGCGTAGCAACAGACAGACAAATAGTAAATTCAGTGAGCATTATAATTTACATGCAAAATTGCTTAGTTTTTTAATAGGTGCAAAGCATACAAATCATAAAAGTTAAGACTTCCATTAAAATCTAGTGGTAATTATGCAAAGAGATAAAATGATATGATGTTGTATAGTTTATTTGACTAAGGTTTTTGCCTGAATTCTTAGTTGTTAGGTATTTACGTTTGATAGCATTAGTCTTATAAAATGTCATAATATTTTGACAAAGAACACCATTAGGCCACCGCCCGATGTTATTTTTAAACTATCGCGGTTTTTACCACTCATACTTATAGAAACTGGGACTACACGCAAAATACTATTTAGGTACTTACATTCACCGACGTTTCGAGCACGTTGCATCGCCCGTGGTCGCGGTTGGACTGAGTTGAGGATCGACAAAAACCACGAAGTTATTTCTTGTCGAGCTACCCTCCGTTGGTATTACAACGAACGATAAGTCTCAGTCCAACGGCGACCACGGGAGCTGCAACGTGTTCGAAACGTCGGTGAATGTAAGTACATAAATTGTTATTCGGGTGAAGTCCCGGATTCTATAAGTATGAATTTATGAATGTGTATATTTCTGTCCTGTTGGTTTACCAAATGGTTGTAGAGTTTCTCTATTATAGTGTCCGGTGACGACTATAAAATATAAGGTCGCCTTCTACTTAGGACCAACAAACCGACTGGTAAAGTATGAAAGTGTAAAAAGGGGCGGTATGTCAAGGTGAATAATCTTAGCTAACATCCTTCCACAAAATAATCTCCTGAGAGATATTCGTATAAATAAATAAATATTGTTGGACATTCTCACACAACATCATCTAGCCCAAACTAAGCTAAAGCTTGTGCTATGGGATCTAGACGACTGATAGACATCTAGATCCCAAACTACAGGCTTGCCTATATTGGGAACTTGATAATACCTAAAGCTTGGGTACCGTTTCCAACACCATCGGGTTGCAGGTACGGGGACGGGGCCATCTTCCTGCTACCGTAACACAGGTTAAGTCCTAGCACGGGGCTGGGGATTGGTCCACGGTCCGCCCTGTAACTCGATACCTATACAATTATTTGTAATACCTTAGGTCACTTAAGCCATACGTGTAATGTTTTATTTTGCTCAATAAAGATATATTATTATTATTATTACTTATATATTTCTAAATACATACATATTATACATAGAAAACACCCAAACTCCGAAACAAACATTTGTGGATCACACAAATATTTGGACCGACCCAGGAATCGAACCCAGGACCTCAAAGGCAGTATGATTGTATCTATCAATATACAAATATTGAATTATTGACTAATAGTATCTATGTATGTAATACTATCATATAATCTTTGATAATAGTACAGTTAGATCAAAACATACAAAAATACTAGGATACTGAAAACTGGTCAGTTTACTACTTGCTCGGTCTACACACTACCTTATCTGATGCAGAAGACGTTATTCCCTATATGGCTACACCTGGTATACATAACAGTTGTGAAACAAGTCCCTAGGCACGATAATAGCGTTCCTAATAAGCTAAAATAGCTAGTGCGTGTCAGATAACATTAGGAGGTCTAAGAGGAATCTTCCGCGGCACTAAATCTACTCATTATGTGCTAAAAAATGACACTTGTAAAAACTATACTTGATTACAGATCAAAATGCATTAAAGAATCCCTACTTATATTAAGTGGCGAAGTAACCCTTGTTTGTCTATTACGCTTCCTTCATGCCTAAACCACAAAATTGATTGTAATGAAATTTGGAACAGACAGATATAGATAGAATTCAGCTTGGAATAGCAATAAAATCCGCGGACACCGTTGAACTGCTGTAAATATCAACTTCATCCGTCCTACGAAATGCGATTTATTTTAGGTTCATCAATGCTCTCGGTGTGCAGACTGTACTTATTAAAAAAAATACACCAAACTTACACACACACACACACACAACAAGAATCGTGTCTCTACAGTAAACTACATAGTACATAGTTAAATATTGAATACTCTCTTGGTTATCCTAAGAAGCAACAAATTGTTCAAGTGACGTGCATCAAAAACAAGTTATAAGTCACGTGTAGGGTTAGGGTCAAGTTTGATCCATCTAATCGGCTGCCATAAAACTAATGACGTCACAAGGCAACACCGATTTGAATACATTTCAAATACAAAGACTAGTTCGAGTATGACGTACATATTCAGGTTTTTTATTCGTAATTTACGACTGTGCGAATTGAAACAAATAGTCAAAATCTGTTTACATTTAGTTCGGTCTGTTTCTTTATTAGTAATGCAACAAACAAGCATATATATAATATACTAGATGATGCTCGCGACTTCAACTGCGTAGAAGTCGTTATCGCGTAAAATCATAATCTTCCTTTTGCGCAGTCGGTTAAAAAGTAGCCTATGTCCTTCCCAGAGTCTCGAAATATCCCTGTACCAAATTTCATCTCAATCGCTCCAGCCGTATAGGCGTGAAAGCGTAACAGACAGACAGACAGAGTTACTTTCGCATTTATAATATTAGTAGGGATAATTCCCCACACTTTTAAAAAAACGGTTAGGTATCCTGGATTATCTACGTTTGCAACATCAAAGATGCCATGGCTACTCTCGCGCTACGAGGTCTCTTTTAAAGAACCCCATAATGTGGACGTTAAGTGTCGAGGCGTTAAAAAATGAATAAATTATGGCTAATGAGAAGTTTATCTTACAGATAAATAGATATCGTTTAACTTTTGAAAAATTTGGTTTGAAAGGAGGGTGGTAGACGTCTGGCAACCAAGTGGCATTTGGTCAAACGTTTTTTGTGAGTACTCAAGTGTCGAACTATGAAAGAAAGCCTCTGTTATGTGTCCTGGGAATGTTTATGAATTTTTATGAGTGGCTTTGGCTATTGATGGTAGATATCACATACTGTCTCCATCAGTGCAGTGATATCTTGTCCAGGAACTTAGTTTACAACTAGTCGAGATTAACCCTGGAACCCTACATGGGGTGCTGGTGAACCCCAGACCGATTTGTTTTGTGAATATCTTAGTTACCTTACTAACCACAGATTTGCGCGTTACAGTACTTTAGTTTGGTGATTAGTGCTTGCGATTAATCAACGCCGCGACGACAGTCGTATAGTATGGTCGCCTGTACAAGTGCTGTGGGGTGCGTCCGCACCCCAGTGTAGGAAAATAGGCAATAAGTGTAGGTAGAATTTTTATTCACTACTTGTTTTGGTTTTGTAGAAGTTTTTGTATACACGCATGTATATATATTGTATGTATGTATACAAGTGCAATTGACAGCAATAATTCATTTTTACATTAAAACTAAAGGTGATTTAGATGTTTTTCATGCTTTGGCAAAAAAATGTTCCGTCGAAAGAGAAAACAGACATTGGCCACTGTGTTTATTTTACCAGTTACTAAATATGTTGCTGGAATTAACTCGTGGGTTTTCATTAAGCACTCAACAGTTTTGCAACAGGAAATACAAAGTTCAGACGTACATTTCTAAAACAATTAGGCTCAATATTGTGAACATTTGCGAAAGCGTTACCGGGTACCATCTTTGAGGCGGGATCTGAAAAAGTCTATTGGAGCTATCCTCAAAAAATCTCAAGAATCTTCAGATCCTACTACTGCACCTTCAAGCCAAGGACATTATGCCCTTTGTCCAAGCTTCAAGGACACAAAAATCAGGACTTTGTGCCTTAAGTGCAAAATACTAATTTTCTTAGAGCATCACATCAAAGTTTCCACAAAGTGCTCAAATTAAGACTGATTTCATATATTAAGACTAATTTGATATCTTATGTTCCTAATTAATATTATTAAAACATACTATTTAATAATTGATGCATTTTTCAATAATTACAGAAATTTCAATTTGGGGTACTCCAGCACCCCCTGACGGAAAATCGGTTGGCAAAATAGGTGTAGGGCTTAAGGGTTAAATAAAGGCGAAAGAAAAATGTGAAAAGAAAAGAATAAGGAGGTTCTATCTAAATCTCTTCTAGAACAGAATCACGCAGATTATCTGTGGGGGAAACAGAAAATATCTCAGCACGATGATTAGTTACTAGAGAATACGCAGGAATTTGCTGTCCTTAAAGTGTAAGTTCTTTTAGTCGTGTTAAGTAGTTTTTGGTAGGAAAAAATCGTGTGAATTTACACATTTTTTTTACTTACTACAATCACTGCAGTTATCTGTTTTCACGTCTGTGGACTATACCTATCACTGCATATTTTTTTAATTTGCAGGAAAATGACAGAGCAACGAGATCGATAAGGTTCTTATCAACGAACTGTCAATACCAACGCCACTTATCTGTCTGAGTTTACAGTTTGTAATTAATTAGTTTGACGTTCTCATGGACTCCATGCCTTCATTAAATGCATCTATCAATTATTTATTTATCAGTGTCAGGATGTTTGTAAATACAGAAGCTTAGTTTATCGATACAATGTAAGTTGTGATAAGGTTGTGACCTTATCACAACTTACATTGTATAAATATCTGTGATACTTTTACTAGGAAACCTTATTAGCAGATGTACACACTCCTCTATTATTTTACTTGCTCAGATTCCTGATGACGTAAACACATAACGCAATTGATTTATAAATCGAAACTATGTACATGATATGATTAGATTACGATCGCTACGAAAACTGCTCCTCTCTAGCGTGAGCAACTCATATACAAATAATGGAATTCACTTTAAGGTACCTTTATATAAAATGTTAACATAATATGCATACGAGAGTTAAAATATTACGAAGGTAGGTACATCAAGAAAACATTAATCATTAGATGCTTTACAAAAGAAACGAAATAATAATGTGCTTTTCCGTTTACCTGGTACATATTCAGAAAACCTTGTCTATGCGAAAATCTAACTATAAGTGCACGCAAATTTATGCCACATGAGGCTAAATGTCAATTCACGCGAAACATGACATTACCTTTAATTTCTATGCATGACAACCGTATTTTGGGAAATAAATCAATAGGTACTCAAATCATATAATCAATCACATTATTTCTTGGGTTACAGGTATTTCAGGAAAGGTTTTGGTAATAGCATTTTAGTAAATCTTCATACACAAAATCGACGATGTCCTTGAAAAAGTATGATAGTATTTAGTTCACACTTAATTACAAGAAACTTTAACTAGTTTGGTAATTAAAATGCTTGTACCTATGGCGACTAATGACAATATCTTAAATTTCTATTCAAGACAACCGTATTTTGGGAAATAAATCAATAGGTACTCAAATGATATAATCAACTCAATTCTAGGTTTTCAGGTATTTCAGGAAAGATTTTGGTAATAGCATATCAGTAAATTTTCATACACAAAATTGACGATGTCCTTGAAAAAGTATGATAGTATTTAGTTCTCTCGCCTCAATCCAGTGACCGCTCATTTGTGTTTGGTTCACACTTAATGACAAGAAACTTTAACTAGTTTGGTAATTAAAATGCTTGTACCTATTCCGACTAATGACAATATCTTAAATTTCTATTCATGACAACCGTATTTTTTGTTAATAAATCAATAGGTACTGAAATCAAATAATCAGTAATATTAATTCTTTGGTTTCAGGTATTTCAGGAAAGGTTTTGGTAATAGCATATCAGTAAATCTTCATACACAAAATTGACGATGTCCTTTAAAAGTTTGATAGTGTTTTAGTTCTCGCACCTTAATCCAGTGACCGGTCATTTGAGTTTGGTTCACACTTAATGACAAGAAACTGTAACTAGTTTGGGAATCTTTAATTTATATTCGTGACAACCGTATTTTTGGTTAATAAATCAATAGGTACTGAAATCAAACCAATAATAGTAATTCTAGGTTTTCAGGTATTTCAGGAAAGATTTTGGTAATAGCATATCATTAAATCTTCCTAAAAAAATACGCAAATTCGACGATGTCCTTTAAAAGTTTGACAGTGTTTTAGTTATTTCGCCTCAATCTAGTGACCGTTCATTTAAGTTTGGTTCACACTTAATGACAAGAAACTTTAACTAGTTTGGTAATTAAAATGCTTGTACCTATGCCAACTAATAGTCGCAATTACGAAGTTTGTGACCCATTACAGGGCGCGCCTTCACTAGATATGTCCTATTTACGCACCTTCCATGAATAAGCCCGTATGAAGTCACTCACGCGTTGCGTATACATGATATCAGTATAGGGTTACCACCATTTGACGATAAAGGAGGCTGTATGTTGTTTTGTATGTTTGATGTCGTTGCTGGTGAACAGATTTTGATGATTCTTTTTTATGTTTGGTAGGTCTTGCTCCAGAGGTGGTGTAGCGATTTTTGAGACATTCGACAAAAATATTATATTAAACACCGTTGAGAACCTAGCTTCTCGGATTCACGCAACGAATACAAATTCTTTCACGTGATAAACATTTATGGTTTTCTTTTACAAAAAATCAAATTCTTTGTGTACATTAAAAACACTAATCGTTCCCAAAATTATTTTAATTTCTGGTTGATTGAAAATATATCAACCAGGAAGCTGATAGCATACAATATAATTAGTATAATTACATATATTATAGTAGAAGTATTATGTGTATGTTAAGTTCTTAAGTTCAGAGTTACTTATATAATTATAGTAAACTTGTCATGTTGACTGTGTGATTATGTGTAATAAATGGCAATTATCCCAAATTACAAGGAAGACGCGGTTTAGTAATTTTGGTAGTTTTTGTATGACCGATTCGTTTTTGTCATCTAAGTGCAGCTTCAGAATTGTTAGCCATTAGATACAGTTCTAAACACAATAGGTTATGCCGATGACGTAGATTTATCACAACCAGAATTGGCAAGATCTCTAGGTGACAATGCTGTTGTATTGGCCAACTAATCTGGGTCACTGGAACTGGACATACGTACCCCTCAATATAAATAATAGCAATATTATGAAAAGATTGCCTTAAAGATATTTGGGTGACTATTCTCTAGCAATGGTATAGGTACTTATTTGGAAGATAAATTACATACCCCATACAATCATGTGAGTAAATTCACCAATGGTTAACAAACGAGTTCGATAGCGAAGTGACCCTAAAGCGAGGCATATTGTGGGTATTTTGACAGTGCAGCAGCTGTCGCGTTCAATAATTGGGAACGTTAAAATTGCAAGGGCGAGAGAGAGCGACTGGCCTCATGGTCCAGTGGTTAGTGTGCGTGACTACGGATTCGGAGGTCGTGGGTTCGATTCCCACCCAGGACAAATCTCTTTGTGTGATGAGCACATTGATTTGTTCTATGTCTGGGTGTAATTTATCTATAGTATGTGTGTATTTAGAACTAAATAAGTATGTCTATCAGTCGTCTAGATCCCATAGCACAAGCTTATATTAGCTTAATTTGGGCTAGATGATGTTGTGTGAGAATGTCCACAAATATTTATTATTTATTTATTGTGAGATTGACCACCGAATCGTACTCACTTACTTCGTTCAACTGGTATTTGTGTATGTATGAGTACTTAGTGCCAGATACTTGGTGGATTGCATCCTGAAGCATTTCGATTAAACTTTTGTATGAATGTTCTCCTATGCATATCAAATTTCATGTAAACTTATTGAACTTGGCAGAAACCATAAAAGTCTTTGCTTGATGATAATTATTTATTTTATTTGCAATAATCTAAGGCAAACTACAAAATACCTAAGTTATCTATTAAAATACGGATCAATACCCTTAAAACAGGTCTATGAACTACAAATAGTAAAAAAGAGCGCAAATAATAGTAATGTTTTAAGACTAAGTTGTCGTTTTGTAACCGTCAGTGAGACAAAAGTTACGCCAATTATTATAAGTTGCAACAAATCTTGGTAAATTTTTAAACACTTTACTACAATTTTTGTTAACTTTCCAGAGTGTGTGTGTTCCAAGTGTTTTTTAAATAAATAACACTTTTGTGTCAAATTCTCACTTTATTTATTTGTTATAATTTTTTTAATATCTTAGTTGTGGTTAACCAACCAAAACGTAATGTCCCTGATAATAATAAGAGTACCGTTACATTCTGTAGGTAACTATGAACAATTTTACTTACTAGCTTAATTAATATTTTTACTCTTGATTCCAAACATATTCGCTTGTGTACCAAAGATGTAAATTTAAATAATTAAAACATAGGTATTTTTTAAAGTCCGGTTGATTCGCGATACCGATAAATTCATCATGGAAATAGATATCTCCTCACTTTAACTAATATTCAAGTGATGACTTTCGGCTTATTTCACTATCAAATCACTCAATCACTAAATACCTAAAGCTACACATTACCATACACTTAATAACACTTTTATTGACGTAACGAATCAAATTAACATTAATGCGATGTTTAATGAACCGCCATTAGAAACATTTACACATAAACCTGTAGTTACCGGATCTAGTTGTACAATTCGTACGTTGATATGAAAACTTGTCGAAACAAACTTTGTACCGATAACGCGATAGACAAAAAGAATGATTTCCTTATAAATCGATAACCTTGACTTACGTATGCTGACGTATTAGTAGATGAAAGAGAAATCAATTGATTGTTACATAAAATGTTCTTGATACACCTATCTATATTCTTTATTGAGCATAGCTGGTAAGCACGCGCACGCTTTTCACGCTCAAACGGCTGAACGGATCGGGCTGAAATTTGGTACAGGGATACATTAAAGTCTGGAATAACACATAGGCTACTTTTTATCCCGGGAATAAGTTCCCGCGGGAACAAATTTTGCGCGGGTGAAGCTGCGGGCATCGGCTAGTATTCTATATATCTCTCCGGTTTTACCCAAACGACTACCTACAGTATGCGGTTCTTAAAAGGTTTCTATAGGGTCGGCAGCGCGGGTGTGGCACCCCTGGTGTTGCAACCGTTAATAGGCTGCGGTGACCATCAGTCCTTCTGGTGGGCCGTATGCTTGTCTCGCTCATTAGTGGTGTATAAAAAAAGGAAGTAAAAGATGTAGTTAGCAAAGATGATCCTACAAAATTGGATACCAAATATAATAAACTATCTAATAATAAGAAAATTTTGATAAACCCAGCAGTTTAAAATAAATCTTGCTTTTTTCTCCAGTAAATAGACTAGATACGACGGATCTTGAGAAAACAAAAGATTAAAAGTGAGATTGAAACTCATAAAAAGCAAAATTTTACAAACACAACAGAGAGACGTAAATCGTTTCGTTAATTGGAGTATAAAGAAGTCATTAAGTACACATCTAATAATTTCACAAGGAAATACATATAAACGAGTACAAGCAAATAACATTAAGTAATCACACTAATCACAGAATAATAGTTATCAGTTCTCCATTCATCATAATCAATCACAAAACATTTAAAACTGTACCAATTTGCAGTCACTGAATCAACCGATAAATCGCCATTAAGTAATATGTAAGTCAATAAAAACTCTTTCACTTATGTAACACAGCTCAATACATCAGTCAATTCATTAACTGTATGAAGATGTCTAAAATGTATAGTATATAGATGTCATGTCACAAAAGGTTCACAGTCCAATTCACTGTTGTATGACCAATGGGCCACGAAGATAACAATACTAGTCGACAATGTACTTATGTTACTATTACTAGCTGACGTCACACGGTTTCACACGCGTAGCTCCTGTTCCCGTAGGAATATGGGAATAAAATATAGCCTTTGTTACTCTAGGTGAATGTAGCTTTCCAATGGTGAAAGAATTTTTGAAATCGGGACAGTAGTTTTTGAGTTAATTCATTACAAACATACCACAAAAATACAATTTTTTCCTTTTTATAATATTAGTGTAGATTTAAACTAGTGCATTTTATTACTCATCATCAAAATGACGCGATAAAATAAGAAGGTCACATTCCAAATCAATTTCAGTATAGTAATAACAAAAACTATAAGCAGATTGCAAAATCTTCATTACTTGACATTATTCAGCCGATGTGACCTAATGATCCAATTTTTATACTGAACAAGCGCAACCGTTGATACAGATTTGCGAACTAAATTATATTATCGTGTTAGGGGTGAAAGTATGACTTTCACTGCATTGACCATTCAGATAAAGGCAATATCCGTTATACGATATTTTGCCGTAAACAAAGAGACCTTATTGCTACGTTTAAGTTCAATTTGATATTTCACATTCAATTATTTGCTAAACAATATTCACAGGTAAATGATATTGCTAAGGTAGAAAGTTATTACTGATTTGACATTTAAGTAATATTCAAATGATTTTCATTAGATTTCGCGTGCAGCAATAAAAATAGCAACGTAATATGTAAATACTGTGGTGTTTGTTGAAGTTATTGGAAAATTAAATATTATAAAACTCGGTTGCCTCTATTCGTAAACCAAACACCGGCAGTGCATATTATTATAGGGAATAATTGTATTTATCAAGCAACAGTCACGATTTAACAACAAACGTCATACCTTTTACGTGAATAAATATAAATAGGTTGTATTAAAAATTCAAAGACATCTGTTACCGTATTATCACGTGTTGCAAATTTAATTTCTAAACAAACTTTTGTCGTTACTTTTAATAATATACATTAGAAAATAATCATAGTAAGAAATGAGTTTATAGAAGTACAGTGCTTAGTAAGTTCTATAATAAAAGAAATATATAGTTCTCATATTTTAAAAGTGTTTGAGAGTCCTGGGACATCCTTCCGAGGGCTTACCCGGGGCTCCCAACCGTAGGCTGTTGGGCGTTACGTGAGGTTTTTTAGTCGGTAGGTGTCCGGCATAGCATCAATGAAGGATTTTACCTCAGATTAAAAAAAGAAACCTGTTACCCGTCCAATAAAATTGTTTATATTCCTAATACTACATTTGATACCCAAATATCCAAAATCTTCAGTGTTAATTTTGCAATGCTACATGATAAAATGCTATCTCTGGAAAGAAGTTTGAAGAATTTTCAAGATAATTTTTTAATCAGCAATATTTAGTTCGCTAATAATGTGTTAAGACTTCTACGAACGTCCTACTGCTTTTATACAGCTCGTGTCTACAATTTATTGGAAAGCAATGAATGCCGCTCATCTTTACACGACGACTCCTTCGTTTCCTATACGCGGTTAATTTAACTGTGGTTAAAGGTTAAATGAAAATCTGTATGCAATTGCTATTTCAGCACTTTATTGTGAATCCACATTTGATGGAAACAGTAGGTACAATTTGCTTATGGTTTTAACCTCTAATTGTTTATTTCTACACTGTTACTACGAGTTTATTATTTTACATACATATACACAAACGTCGGTATACTAAAGAAACGTTAATCTTCTATTTATATTTTGTATCAATTCTTAAATTTTATAAACTTTATTTGATTAAATTGAATTTTATACTCAGTCATATTTTTTATTACAAAAATATTTTCTTAAATGTATAATTAAAACTGTAGTTAAACAATAAGTATTTTTATAAAACAAAAAATACACTAACAGCCGATACGGCAAACATAATAATCATACACACGAATCATCGTCTAGCAATCATGGCAATTCAAAATTTTATTACCAGTAATTTGACTTTCCGTTCTGAAATGGCTTGAAAATATTTTTTATCGTGCATACATTGATTAGATAGGCTATTCTGTGACTAATAAATCTTAGGAGGTCAATTGAATTTTAAGTTTTTAATAGCTTAAGGATTAGTTCCATGTAGATCAAATCACGAAGCCGACGACACAAACGGTAACGGCGAAAATTGAGTACCTACTTCACATTGAATTCAGATGCTAACATTCAACTTGCAGATTTTCTAAAGATATTATAAAGAAAACCAAACATATGGTTCACCAATAAAAAATCAACCTCGACTACATTTAGGTATATACCTGCCTATAAGTAATTAAAATCAGTTTTAGGAATATCCAAAGCTTAGGAACATAAGGCAAGAGTCGCACAGATGTTCGGAAGGATGTTTTATGCCATATCAAATGGCAACATTTACTCGAGAACAATAATATTTGCTTGCATTGTAACCCTATAATCAAAATGTTTATTACCTCCATCGAAAAACGGTTGACATCAATACGTGCAGAGGTCAATGTCATAGTGACCAATATCAATATAGGAAAGATTGGTGTTTTCTTTATTAAGAACTTCTCAATAGCAAGAAGTAATGAAAATTTGCTCGATTGCAGTAGTCATTTTCGAATTCGGCAAAAGTAAAACGGAAGAGACAGAATGTCATAGGCTTATGTTATGTTATGTAAGTGTACTACCTAACATGACTGATTTATTTAATGTTAATAGCACTGGGTACCCTGGTGTAGATAACAGCCCTGTCCATACCAGTTTTTTTATTGAAACATCAATATCAACTTCGGAATCAATTTCAATCCTATAGAATATAAATTTTATTGATGACCTCCAGAAATTAGTATCATTCTACATTGAAGTGAATATCCAAAAAACCATACACAATGACTTTTTAATGTCGGAATTCATAAGTTGCAATGTTCTAATTTCTGCTAATCAAATTTTACTAAACACCAGCGATAAAGTGATCATTACAAATATTGTAATAGATAATTACGACATAACACAGAATACCTGTTTGAGAGATATTGGTAACGGATGTCATAATATGAACTTGACTTCTATAAATATTGACGTCAATTGGAGCAATGCTTTCGTATCGATACAATATTGGTATGTGACAGTGATTTGTTATTGAATTGAAGTTGCTATTTAAATTTTTGGAAATACACAACAACAATCTTACTAATATTATAAATGAGGAAGTTGGTGAGGATTGATGTTTGGATGTTTGTTACTAAATCACTAATGTAGTTGAACGCATAGAGTTATAAGTCTATGGCTGAACGGATCTGACTGAAATTTGGTGCAAGGATAATAGATGATAAAGCAGTCTGGACCAACCATATTGTTTTTATCCCGGAAACAGTGCCCGTAGGAAGACGGAATGGTAACAAGACTCAGGCGCCATCTTTTAATTACTGTATTAATAATTAAAATATAAAACCAATGAGTATGATTATTTGTAATTTGCTGCAATTTATAATTCATGCCGTAAAATAAAAAAGATACTAAAGTGGGTATTTGCAAAATATGAAAAACTAAATTTGAGATCCTTGAACTAGTAGCCATTAGATATAGCAAAATGACCGTAGATTATTTTGATATTGATCTAATATCTAATCTATAATGAAGTCAGCTTGAATACAGACACACACATCTACTAATTTTAAAATGCTAATAATTTCTTTCCTACTCTAAGGTATTTCTCACGTAAAGGTCATCAAGTTCAATGTCGTCTCATTATTTGTAAATTATTCAAATAACCTTGAACAATTAAAATTTTATAAAAACGCGAACGTAGATTGCGATAGTTTTAATTACCAAATGTTTTTATGGTTGGGGTTTATTTGGTTTTTGAAAAGAGTAAAATTAAGAAAAAAAAATCATTTTAGTGAAATTGATTTTAAATAAATTCTGGTTTAAATTTAAAAAAAAGAGCTTTAAAAAACTGTGGTATTGAGAGTTCATTGGAACTTACGATTTAATGTACCTATAATAATGTAACGTGTTCCTACAGATCACGTTTATCGATTTAAATACTCTGCGGGATTTATTTTAATACCTAAAAATACCGTTGACTTTCTTGATAGTTAATTTCAGGTTACCTACTATTCAAAAAATCCAAAATCCACTGTTCACTAACATATTCTCATTTTTATTAACTATGCTACCTTTTCTATCGTTTAGAGTTCATAGACTTTTTACAGCTTCATACATAGATGTTACAAACTGAAAATCTGATCATAAATCACTTGGTATTCGACATGAAAAAGCTTTGAGTATCTTGGCAGATATTAAAGTAAATTGACGTGAATAAAAATTGGTTCCGGCAGTAAAACTTCACAGTTTACTTGGCATGAGCATAGTATTTGAAGTGGGTACAGTTAGATTCTAGCGCGAGAAGGTGGCTGAACTCAAATTGAGGAAATCATAAAATTGATATAATAAGAGAAAAAACGTTTATGGTAGGCTCTGAATCCTGTAAAGAAGTCTTTCTGATGATAACTAGACATAAGCAATAAGCCCTAGTCACCACACAGTTAACCACAGTGCACAAATATTTTAGTTCTACCTCTCGACTAATTATTTTTTAAATTTGAAAGAATCTAATAATTTGAACTTTTAATATTAAAGCAAATTACTCAAATTACAAATCAATTAACTTATTTTTCCTAATATTTGGTTCAGCAAAGAAACCCCAATTTTAAAATACATAAATATAAAATATGAATGAACCGGTGTTCTTACATCTCATTATAACTAACAAGATATAATGTCTTGTTGAAATTATAATAAAAAAAATTAACCTTCAATTACGGAGAATACCTTTACAAAAGTAATAACTTCACAAAATAATAGAATAGTGATGTACACGTAGTTGCATTCAATAGAACATAAATCTGGTAAGTGGGTAGGGTATTGAATGAACCGCTGGTATATGTTGTACCGAGTAATAAAATTTACCAGTGAATATTCATGATTTCAACAAGTTCACGATTAGGATACAGAAATTCCAAAATACTTACCAATGATATAGTGCAATTTTTCACAAAATATTCGTATCGTAGTTACTTCGCTGTCGTATGCACGTGCAGTTCAAGTCCTCCGCAATTTTTTTTCTCGGATCACTCAATTCCGCTCACTGTCGCACTATCACTTTTAAGCACGACCGGCTTTTCTGAAGTTAACACGCTAAAGTGTCTGTGCGTCCGTGGGACTGGTGCGTGGTGTCGAGTCGGCAGATCGGTACGGACTGGCCGCCTGTTGATTGCTGTAGTTCAGTGGCGCCGCACACACCGACGACGTGTGTTCACTAAACACAGCATAGAATGGCTGCATTGGATATTGCGATAGATAAAATTCTTTTATTTATTTTTTCAAATCTAAAGCAAATATGCCAAAAATGTCAGATAAAAGTATGATATTCCAAGAATATTTATCATTCTTAGGGTAACTATGATATTCTCTGAATAAATTATCATTCTTAGAACATTATATTTTGGTCATTTGAATTTTATATAGGTATAGGTCCAATTTTAAAATATACAGTGCCAGCGTCTTGATAAAATTTAGTTATAAAGCAACTTAAAAATTTTAAAAATATTGAATTCACGCAAAATTTTCTGGTATAATAGTTTGAGGCGGATTAAGCACTGTGTCTAATTGGAAAACGTTTCGGTGCACGGCACACGATCGTACGACAATCGCGCCACCTCCGCACCGTTCACACCCCACCGCCTTTAAACATGTTGCATTTTACTCTTAACCAACTAAACTGACTTTAAGACTTTAGAGACGAGTGCTATGAACAACTTGATAGTTTTAAATAATATTGACATCGGCTGCATCGGTCACATTGAAGTGTAGCAGAATACTATCAATAATTATCAATTTGTCATGTTACATGTCGGAGTAAACATGTTGTAATCAATGTCTTTCGTGATAACGACAAATGTGATACGTTTATCTACGCACAATGTGTGTCATCCATTTCCATTTAAAATGAACGTTACTTTTGAAGACTGCAAAGTCAATAGTAGGGGAGCCCAAGAAGGGATTTCGGGATTTACTAAAGCGCGACAGATTAATATACACGGGGATACCTTGTACCCGGTTAAGTACCTCCACAAAACATGAGGCCCATATATAAGGCCGCCCGTGAAGGATACAGGATCAGATTAGTAAAAAAAAATTGACCATCAGAAATTCTCGAGCGCGTCAGATTAAGGTAGGGTGAGTTAATTACATCCTAAAAAGTGTATATTCCACTAATCTGACAATTTGAGAGTGACGTAAAAAAAGGGGAGGGCAACAAAGTTGTAAAAAAAAACGTCATCTCGTCATTCTCGACCGTAGCAATTTTTTTTTATTTTGAAGGAAATAATTCAAGAATAATGAAAAATATATAATCTGACGATTTCCGCAAGCCAAAATAACAAAAATTCGTCGATAAAGTTACACTATGCGCCAAATATCTTTGCGTCTACGGACTTCGTTCGTACTACTACTACTACTTACTTTTAATAATAGTATAGAATAAATATTGACCTATTCAACCTGACATCTATGTCCTGGAAATTACGCAACAGCATCGATAAAATGAATTTTTAGACTTAGTACTTTTGTTTGCGATTGTACCTGCGCAACCTTGATTTTTTAACCAACTTCATAGGCGCAAAGATATTTGGCGCGTAGTGTAAATGTTTTTTTTGGAATAACTTTTAACCGGCTTTATCGATTTACTTCAAAAACTAATCCGCCTTTGAGCTTGAAAAACCACGTCGATCGCCACCAAGCTGGTCAAAAGCGGTTGATTCGTTCGAGAGATATCGTGAACGAAAGAAACCCGAAAAAGTGTTTTTTCGGGATAACTCCGAAATTTGTGGTTCGATCAATTAAAATTGCAAAATTACTTATGAGGATGATAAAACTGCGTCGAATGCCGCCAAGCGCGTGAAAATCGGTTGATCCATTCAAAAGTTATTTCAGTTTGAAAATTCCAAAAATAGTGTTCTATGAAACTTCTATCAGACTTTCGAGCTGAGAGAGCTCAAATGCATAGAAATTCTTTGAACTCAGCGAGCTCAAAATATCACATAAATTCTATTTTGAGCTCAAAAATGTCATAAGTACAATTTTAAGAGCCCAAGAATGGAATTAGCGGGAAGTTGCAGGGATGGCCTTTAAGGTGAACCGTTTTTCTAATTTTTTTTTTGTCAGATCAGGCCAATCCCTCTAGATAATCGTCAGATTATGAGACTACGTTTAGAACACAAAGATGAACCATATATATCTTAATCTGACGCGCTTGAGTATTTCAAAATGGCGAATTTTTTTGCACATTATGAAAATTGCCACGAGTTTGCGTCCCATCGAAATCGTCAGATTAGTGAATGAGAGCTTTTTTTTGGTGCACTTAATACTCCCTTAGAAAATCTGACGCGCTCGATTATTTTTTTTTTTTTTACATTCTCAACCCTTAAATACAACCACCCGCATCATGCTAACGATCAGATTAACATACGTATATTATTAAAAATACGTAGGGCATTGATGCTATCAATATCTGACGCGCTCGAGGATGTCCATGCAACAGTTTTTTTTACATATTTAAAAATCTATAGCCGCTTCCCCCACCGATGTAAAGGTATATATCATTAAACATTTTTTTCTTCATACCATCTAAGCTTTGCATCCCAGTAGGTCTCTACGACGCTCGAGTAAATCCTCATTTAGCCTCGTCGGCTCCCCTATGATAACAGTTTTTTCAAAATTATTGCAGAAACGTAAACTCAAAACAGAAAAATTGCAGTTAATATACTTATGTACATATTCTATATTTATTAAGTACTTACATACCTGTTTGGACACAGGCGAATTTTCATGTACAAATCTCATACGTTTTGTCCTTCCAAAGGAATAAGCAGGAAATGAAAATTAATTATCTGTTTTACACGATAACTTGTTACGGAAAAAAATATTAAGTACAGGAAATATATTTTCATTGGCTTATATTAAATAGGAGAATTTCTGTGTATGGTGTAATGCAATCAGACATGCATTTTGTTTTCAAAACCAAAATGGTCAGTTCCCATCGTAACATTTTCTGTTGCCCATTTCCGAAAGGAACTTGTTAACGTGCTCTTTTGTATCTCTGTATAAATTTTATCAGAAACGTTTCAGCGGTTCAAGATTGAACCGCAGAAACAATTCTGGTTAAGGCACACATAGTTACTTTCGCTTTGTGTGCCTTAACCAGAGCTTTTATAATAAAAAAATTAGTAGTAGGTAATCAAAAATTCAATTCATACAATGCTATAATTTTGTATTTTGGTGTTTGAAAGGAAATTCATTTTTCATTTCATTTTTGTGTGAAATGTCCGTAAATATTTATTATTTATTTTATTATTGTCATATCCTCTCAATAGAACATTTAACGAAAAAAATCTGTACACAGGTAGGTACATCACTAATCTGCTCATAAATTACATAACACAAAACGCCAGAATCTTGTCACGGTTGTGATCATAAATTCTGAGTTAACACTAATTGAACCCGATATGGAGATAATCGATAAAGTCGAACTTGAACGTAATTTCTAAATGCAGTATTTACCAGTTAATTATAAAGATTTACGGTCGCTCGTGCCGTAATACAGGTAAAATCCACAAATTGGAGTCACTGGTTCTATATCCAGGTAGTGAATATTGCTGGATAGACGCATTCAATACCTACTGTAATTTTGTGATACAAAATAAAACATTTTTTGTTTTTTTTTTTGATTTAAAACATTTAAGCAGTATCAGTGTTTCCTTCTAGCTCCCACTGCGATTTTTTATGTAACTCTAAATTCAACTGATTCAAAGAAATCTTTTATGTATCAACAAATGAATTCTTTTTCCGTTAAACATTTTACTTATTGAAGCAATGTCAGTGTTTCCTTCTAGCTCCCACTGCGATTTTTTATGTAACTCTAAATTCAACTGATTCAAAGAAATCTTTTATGTGAAACAACAAATGAATTATTTTTCCGTTAAACATTTTACTTTATTTTGAACAAGATGGTATAAGTCAGTAGTATCAAACACAATATACTAGTACCTACTACGTTATCATGGTGTTCTCAAGGATAAATAGCTATAATTAAATAAGAAAAAATATAGCTATTTATCCTTGAGAACACCATGATAACATAGTACTAGTATATTGTGTTTCATACTACGGACTTATACCATCTTGTTCAAAATAAAGTAAAATGTTTAACGGAAAAATAATTCATTTGTTGTTTTTCTTATTTAATTTTGCTCGCCGAAATGACCCGTCTCGTCTAATAAAAAGCCAGCATTTTTAGTGTATCGAGGGCCACACTCACAATACACATGACCCCATTGACAGTGGCTTTCAATTTGGTGGCCCAATGATGTGACTCTTCACCAGAGTAGATCTTCACGCTCTGCTTAAAGAACCCGAGTATTTAGAGGAGAGAGACATGTGTTGTAGCGTTCTAAGTTCCTACGATTTGACATAGAAACGATGTTTCATATCGTAAATAGGGCTGGCGAAGATTATTCACACTGCATGGAAGCAACGTCGCTGCCTAGCCCTCGTTTGAATAACAATTGATTGTAGTACCTAACACAGCAAATGCGAGAAGGTATCAATTAGGAAGTGGTGCCGACAACCAAGAACTCGATAAGAATGTGACGTTTTATAATACCAACTTGTTAACTCCAATTTCGTATATTCGATATTATTTGAATGAAAACTCGGTTGTGTAGACAGGGAAAAGAGTCACTAAAATAATTTTAAGACTATTTGTGCACGTAGGAATTACACCGGCTTATATTATAATTATTTGAGTTGTGTTGTGCACAGAGCAGTCGTTGAAGAGTCGCGGCAAAACTACCCATCTGACCCACCTGAAGTCATTTATTTTAAACATTTTCTTCTGGAAATGGATGTACTGCACCTGGTGTTGCAGACGTCCATAGACTACTATGACCTCTTTTCATTAAGTAAACATAAGCTTGTTGTCCAACTTATTAAAAAAATCAAGATAATGTATGTTTTGAATATCAAAATTTCACAGATCAGTGGCGCTACAAATCCCTGCTGATCTCAACAATATGCTGTAAGTTTTCAACCACTAAACCATTTCTGATAAAATTTGGTAGGTAAGTATATAAATAGATAGTAGGCTTGCTATTTCCTATGGAAAACAGGTCTGAAAAACCTCACCACGCGGGCGTAGCCGTGGTCACCAGCTTGTTCTTTAGAACCCCAATCGTAAAGGATGGTTGCTACTAATAGCTGTTAGTGAAATGATGTACCTATTACCAGACAAATTACCTCATTAAGAAATTGTTGGACAACATACGTTTGTTTAAACACATTCAAGCCGTTGAACGAGAACGTGACAATTGTGGCATTTACTAACTAATGGCTAGGTGGATAATTTGTCCCAGTATGTGAAGGAACCACGTGGCTGGTACGGACGACTGGCCTACTTCGTACAAGTAGATATCTGAACTAGGTACTGAATGGCTACTGCATACTGAGTTGAACTATTTTTTTTTTGTTTAACGTGAGGGAAAATCCTCATGGATGTTATGCCGGACTCCTACCGACTAAAAAACCTCACGTAACGCCCAACAGCCTATGGTTGGCAGCCCCGGAGAAGCCCTCGGAAGGATGTCCCAGGACTCCCAACAGACCTTAGACCGCCATTGCGGCCTCGCCCAGGGGGTGGTTTGGGTGCTATCCCGCGTCTTTGGGGGCTTTCGGGTGTGGTCCCGCTTCTAAGGTGGGGGGGCGTGCGTGGGTCGCTCACGTCACGCTGTCGTCATAGTGAGTTGAACTATTACATGTATTTTACGAACCTTGAGAAGATTACCTGGTTAGTTTTACAGAAATAATTGAAGGTCAATCATCAACTACCGCTCACATTGAGCTATGTAACTAAATTCGCTTCTCAGTTACAAAAGAGAATATTTTAGGATATTAAATCAGCCTTATGGCTGTCGACTGCTAGACGGATCATTCAAATCAGTCTATTGTAGTTTATCATGCTCTGTTTGGATATTTGCTCCATGGTTTGAACATAGCATTAAACTGCAATAGGCTGCAATAGACATAGGCTTAGAATGTTTTTTTTTAAATTATTGGTTTTATCTATAGGCTAAGAAGTGTAATTTCTACCCAAAGATATCAGAAAGAGTTTTGTGTTTTTTTTTTCTAAAATAATCCACGCCCTTTGCCAAAATGTAAAGTAACGTATTCACATAAAGTAACGTATTAAGAAAATTGATAGTTTTCATAATTTTCATAAAGCAAATTAAATTTGACTATTTTCAGTGATCAAATTTGTTAAATCTAGTTACAGATTTTTAATAAGAAAAGGCGCGCTGCACTCACGTGGATCTCACCTCCACAAATTAATGTAATAGATACTAATGGGTTCAAGGAGGCTCAAATATTTCCTTTAGGCGCTATTAATCCAATGTTCAAAACTAACCAACAACGTTTGACACTCTGACAAACAGACCAAATGAAATCAGAACCACCGTTCCAGTTTCAACCTTAAAATGTATCGGAACCTTGGCTCTTTCATGAAAGTTCGGTAACCAACCTGCATATTTACTTCGCTAATCTCACTTAAATTTAAGAATTAATGGAATAGACATTATGATGAGTCCCAGGAGCTAAGTTATTTGTGTTGGCCAACTAAAGGAAGAAGCTCTGGCAAATCAGCCAATGAAATGGAATACCGGCGGGGTTCCCGTTTTAACCTTTGAACGCATCAGATACTTAGCAGTTTTATATGATGAACAGTACTGTAACCTAACTGTACATTTATGGATTAACGTCTTTAATCTCACATCAAGAAAAGCGACATTTCCTGTATTAGATAACTAGTATTTCTGCAGTTCACAAGATCTTGGATGCTGTTTGTTATGAAGATGATAACCGTGATGACATTTTACTCACGATATTGTGATAAAAACTGAACTATCAGTATTCGCAGTATATTATTTAACATTGTGAGGCAGTTTAATGAAATTGGATCAGTCAACTCGTTTATCAGGCCGTTTCTGCAGTGTCAAAGAGCTGGCTTCAAAATTAAGTTTAAATATTTATATTTAATTGGTATTATTTATTTTGGTTCGGGCATGTGGAACGAATGGGAGATGAAAGAATGACAAAACAGAGATACCTACAACGCGAAAGTGGATGGACGTAGGAGTCGGGGAAGGCCACGACACACCTACCACGACCAAATTAATCGTGTGTTAGTTGAAGGTGGTTTCAAGAGCCGTAGGAACCGACGTGCATGCATGAAAAGAAAAATGAAAGTTGAAGAAGCAAGTGAGGTGTGTATGGACCGTGCCGTGTGGCGCTCGGTTCTTTCTGCCTACCCCGCAAGGGATTTGGCGTGAAGATAGTATATTATTTATGACATTTACCTCCCTGTTATTATTTTTGTATAGTATTCAGCGCCAACTCTCATTAATACATACGTTACAAAAAAATCGAACCTCTGTAAGCTTCTTCCTACCTATAATAAAAGATATTATGTATAGTAAGTATTCTACAAAATTGTGACTATCTTACTAACATGACTATTACTCGTAACCTACGAATAACAATCCTGTTATTTGTATCTCTTAGTTCACCTACTTTGAAAATACAAATAATCTAATTTAAGTGTTGTAGCTCGACTTCTTATACCTAAACAACCTACATTTTCCAATTACAAATATTTGAGTTCAGACCAGTGCAGATAGCTCTGAAAATGATAAAAAATTTAAAAAATTAGTAGTAGAATGAAACCTATTGCAAAAGAAAGAGAATGTGACAAAAATAACAGGAATAATACTTTACGGGCGATCTGAGGTCGGTAAGTGAAAAAAATAGGGGTTTTAAGGGGGGAAAAGGAGTTTTCTCGATTTCCGACAAAACTACAAGTCCTATGGAAAATTGTTTAATGGCAAAGTTGTAGGAAATAAAAAAATCTACAACTTTTGGAAATACACCTTTGTGACATAACCTCAAAAAGTATGTCAAAAACTCAAAAAACCCAGATTTTGAGTTTTTGATTTTTTTTCTTTTACAAAAATGTTCGTTTTGTCATGAAAATTGGCAGAAACCTTTCTTTTTATGTTCCTAATGCACTGTAATTTTTATGATCCAAAATTTTTATTTTTTCTATTTTTGTTGACTTAATATCGCAAAAGTATTTAAATTTTCAATCGAAAAATCAACTGTCAAAATATCAGATATTCTTTGAAAATTGGTGGGCTTTTTGTTACTTAAAATCTCTACTTTCTGATGATGTAAAAATAAATATACAGCACAATGGTAAATTTTCTCAGAAAATGCAAAAGAACTACAATCATATTTTTCTATTTTAATCATTCAAGTAGAATTTTGAGCTATATAAATGAGAATGAGAAATATAAATAAATAGCTCAAAATTGTACATGAATAATTAAAATAGAAAAATATGATTGGAGTTCTTTTCTTTCTGATGATGTATATATATTTTTACATCATCAGAAAGAAAAGATTTTAAGTAACAAAAAGCCCACCAATTTTTAAATAATATCTGATATTTTGACAGGTGATTTTTCGATTGAAAATTTCAATGCTTTTGCGATATTAAGTCAATAAAAAGAGAAAAAATAAACATTTTGGATCAAAAAAATTACAGTGCATTAGGAACATAAAAAGAAAGGTTTCTGCCGAATTTCATGACAAAACGAACATTTTTGTAAAAGAAAAAAATCAAAACTCAAAATCTGGGTTTTCTGAGTTTTTAACATACTTTTTGAGGTTATGTCACAAAAGTGTATATCCAAAAGTTGTAGATTTTTTTATTTCCTACAACTTTGCCATTAAACAATTTTTCATAGGACTTGTAGTTTTGTCGGAAATCGAGAAAACCCCTTTTCCCCCCTTAAAACCCCTATTTTTTTCACTTCCCGACCTCAGATCGCCCGTAAATTATTTTTCCTGTTATTTGTGTCACATTCTCTTCCTTTTGCAATAGGTTTCATTTTACTACTAATTTTTTATATTTTAAAAGCTATCTGCACTGGTCTATTGTAATATTTACGGTAGCGCCTCCGCTTTACGGACGTAAGCCGTCTTTAGGATTCAGTGACTTAAATACCACCATAAAATCATTGTAAATCAACTTTCATGAATACTTAACTTAAATTGAAAAGCCATTGCTTAGTGACACTGAGGCGACGCGACACGTATGAAAACATAGAGACTGTAGTTACGAACAATTAGGCAGCCTTTAAAATTACCTACCGAAAGTCAGGTGCTGCAAATGTAACAATAATGCCAGTAGACATAAAAATTGTTTGTTCAGACAACCTTGTACGCTACGTCAATTTCATCTGCTTATACTAGACAAAATTAATAGGTTATTCGAGTGTGCAGATTGCAAAATAAGTGCTACCTTAGCAGACCACACAGCATAGAAACTAGTACATGTAGATTTGTTTCTTAATCACAAATTGTGGACACTAAGTAGGCCAGTGTATTCGAATGAAAACCGCAGACAGGGTGACGCGTAATATTCTCTATTAGGGTCTCTCCATATTGCTTACATGGAAAACTATCTGGCTTCGACGTTTTCTTGCAATTACGCACAAATTATACCTACATTTCTATTATGATTTCACTAGATGACACTTGTGGTTTTGCCGGTGTGAAATTCGGTTCCTGCTTTCCATAAGAACATATTCATGGGGTAAAAGGGGCCCTTATTTGATTCCAGAATTCTTGTATCAAATTTTAGCCAGATCCGTTAGAGCATGATTTAGTAACAAACATCCATACATGAACATAACTGAGCGTTTCAAAAGATCGTTCCTCTGTCGAACTATAAAAACATGGCACGAACTGCCCGCCCGCACACGTGTTTCCCTCATTTTACAATTCCGGGTTCTTTAAGAGGAACGTGAAGAGGCACATCACAGGGCCGCCAACTTGAGGACCACTGTCAGAAGTGGCCCCCAATCGCTAGATGCGCCACGGCTTTCCATCAGGCTGATGGCGACGTCAATTTGGCGAGCTGAAAAAAAAAACATCATCACAAACCTTCACATCTTACTTATCTTACTTATCTTATGCGAAAGTTTGTGAGTGTGGATGTTTGTTACTCTTTCATGTTCTAATGGTTAACGGATCTATCTGAAATTAGGTACAGTACAGTGGTATAGTCTGGAATTACACAGAAGTTACAAAAACCTCCACAAACCTCTACAAACGAGATAACTAATGTAGGTTTTCTCTTTATACTGTGCTATTGGTAAGATTAGTTAGATTTATCAGTGTTGGTATTTTTGTAAAGGCCTACAAATAAAATATGGTACCCATTACACATACCAGAGCAGGCTTTGACACTATTCTATTAAGTTTTCTAAGTTAAACGAACTCCAAAATCAAAAGAATTTACATATCACTTAATCCTTTTTGTTACCAGTCTAGTTGTCATAAAAAAATACCAGAAACTCAACGAGCCATGGTCTTCTAAACTTGCACGACTCTTTCATGAATGTGATAGCCGTGATAGGTATCTTTCCTCTGTCATAATCTTTGAGAATAGCACTCTGAGCTTCTGCTGGGACGATATCTCTTTACCCATCACCCATAATCTGGTTAAATAGGTACTTTATAAACTTGTTACATGGTTAACACAGCAAAATGAACTACATACTGACATAGCTGTGCATATTGTGTACCTTCTTGAAAAGTATCTAACGTAATATATGGTTGTGCCTTTAGATTTGTGAGCAATTTTATTCGCTGAGCTATCAAGATAATTGCATAATCCACTCCTGTCTATCCACCTGAAAATTGAGCTTGCGTTGAGTAAGACATAATGTACTTGACGCTCGGTAACAAATGTGAAATAATGTGACGGCGATCACTTCCATTTTTAGTCTCAACAATGGAAGTGGTTGCCGTTTGACGTTCCAATTGACCTATCGCTGGTTTTGGCAATTTTTAACCGACTTCCAAAAAAGGAGGAGGTTCTCCATTCATCTGTATTTTTTTTTTGTGTTTGTTACCGGCAAAAAGAGTTAACCGATTTTGATGATTCTTTTTTTATTTGAAAGCTGGTGCTTCCCATGTGGTCTCATATACAGGAAGTCAGAATCTGATGCTGGGATCCTGGAGAAATCTACCTGTCACTAAAAATAATGAAAAAACCGACTTCAAACAAAAACTAAAAATTGAAAAATAAAATTAACTTAGCACAAAGTGATAGGTAGTAAATTTAGATTTATCAGATCTTATTATCATTCATAGGGTGTTTGTTAGACCGGCGTCATTACGAGGTTTTCTGGAAGACTGAATGCAATTGCACTTAGCAATAAAACCGCCCGATAAATAATTGAATAGCCCCTTATCCCTTATCCCGTCCCTGCCTTCCTAATTTACGTAGGTGTAGCTCCCAAACGGTCACTAGGTAGTATTTATGTTTCAAAATTAATAATTAATCATCTTTTCATCGTGATTGTCGCAGACTTTCGTTAGCTAAGGGCCTCAAAACTGAATATTTTATGGCATCACAATACTACGAGGATACCACAAGAGTTCTGGCCAATAATATTAGTTCCCTTTTCCCCACAATTAAGTTCCATTAAAACAATTTCCAAATTAGATAAATAGTGGTTGACACGTCCAATAAATCGTAGTTCCCTACGCATTGAGCCGTGAGCCGCGAACATGTTAAATAAATAAAAGTGTCTAATGGCTTGAATTTAATTTAGTTTTAGGGTGCTTATAAATTGTGATATTTATGAACACCACAATGCTTACAAATTCTAATATTTATGCCACTCTCAATATTGATGATTAACAGGTTTAGGCGTACAATGTCAGAAACGTAAAATGACAGATTAGCGAATTGACAGAAACGCATAATGCCAGGTGTCGCAAAATGACAGATTCGCTTTATGACAGATTCGCAGATTGACAGATTCGCAGAATGACAGATTCGCAGAATGACAGATTCGCAAAATGACAGATTCGTAGAATGACAGATTCGCAGAATGACAGATAAATCTCGAATAAAAAAACATCGAGTTATATTAATCAAATTCTTTATTTGTTAGTATAAATCAACATAAATTTCCAAAACTTAAATCCTTAAATGTCCTTTCGCGAAATGTCCTTTTCTCAAAATGTCCCTTTCTAAAAATATGTACACTACAGAATTAACCCTGGTCCTTTTTATTAACCGACTTCAAAAAAGGAGGAGGTTCTCAATTCGTACGCTATGTTTTTTTTTTTTTTTTTTTTTTTGTACGTATGTTACGCTATAGCAGCGCCAATTATGGATGGATTTTGAAAATTTTTTTTTTGTTTGAAAGAGGTTACTCCTGAGGTGGTCCCATATCCAGGGTATCAGGATCTGATGCTGGGATCCAGGAGAAATCGAGGGCAACCACCGAAAATTGTAGGGACAACTAGTGCGTTTGTTAACTTTTTGATTAAGTACTTTAGTGTTCTAAAATTTAATGAAGGTCTGGACTCGATCTGATGATGGAACCGAAAGACAGTCGAGGGAATTCCTTAACGATTTACAGCAGCTATCTTGTGTTTTGGCTTGATAAGTTTGTGTTTATGAGAACTTTACACCTAGATAGATATACTTTTCGGTCCACCCGTCACTTAAAATAAAAAAATAAAAATTTTAAATAAAAAAATAGAACCGACTTCATACAAATCTTTAAATATAAAACTTACCTAGCACATAGTAATATGTATTTTGATTTATCAGATTTTATTCAATATAATATTGAAGTTGGTGCCATTAATAATACCTACCTAAGCCTTTACCTTTTGGTTTACTTGGCGCCAACTTCAATATGATATTGAATAAAATCTGATAAATCAAAATACATATTACTATGTGCTAGGTAAATTTTATATTTAAAGATTTGTATGAAGTCGGTTCTATTTTTTTAAATTTTTTTTTATAACCATCCAAGTTACCACCACTCACTTGGTAAATTTGATGTTATTTTTAATAGCCACCTAAACAAAACTTAGGTGTTATAAAAAAAATAACCACGAAGGCTAATGTGGAAGCTCCGCTGCGCTCTGCTTCCGCCTTAGCCGTCTAACCTAACGTATCCAAGTCAGATTGAGCGGGGTTAATCCTGCAGTGCACATATTTTGAGAAAGGGACATTTCGAGAAAAGGACATTATTAGATGAATTGACCGGGGTTAATCCTGTACGTCTCATCTCATAATGTCCTTTTCTCGGAATGTCCTTTCTCATAATGTCCTTTTCTCGAAATGTCCTTTCTCAAACTGTTCTTTTCCCAAAATGTCCTTTTCTCAAAAACTCCTTTTCGCGAAATGTCCTTTACTCAAAATGTCCCTTTCTCAAAATATGTGCACTACAAGATTAACCCCGCTCAATCTGACTTGGATACGTTAGGTTATTTTTTTTATAACCACCTAAGTTTTGTTAAGGTGACTAGTTGTGTATAAAAGTTAAACCAAATAAAAAGATAAATAATGGTTAAATCGGAATCACTCGCAAAACTAAGATCAGGCATTTTGCGAATCTGTCATAATGCGATTCTGTCATTTAGCGAATCTGTCATATTACGATTCTGTCATTTTGTGAATCTGTCTTTTTGCGTTTCTGACCATTTGCGAAAAAATGCCAACATTTGGCATTCTGCGAATCTGTCATTTTGCGTTTCTGACATTGTACGCCTAAACCATTTAACGGTTTAGGCGTACAATGTCAGAAACGTAAAATGACAGATTAGCGAATTGACAGAAACGCATAATGCCAGGTGTCGCAAAATGACAGATTCGCTTTATGACAGATTCGCAGATTGACAGATTCGCAGAATGACAGATTCGCAGAATGACAGATTCGCAAAATGACAGATTCGTAGAATGACAGATTCGCAGAATGACAGATAAATCTCGAATAAAAAAACATCGAGTTATATTAATCAAATTCTTTATTTGTTAGTATAAATCAACATAAATTTCCAAAACTTAAATCCTTAAATGTCCTTTCGCGAAATGTCCTTTTCTCAAAATGTCCCTTTCTAAAAATATGTACACTACAGAATTAACCCTGGTCCTTTTTATTAACCGACTTCAAAAAAGGAGGAGGTTCTCAATTCGTACGCTATGTTTTTTTTTTTTTTTTTTTTTTGTACGTATGTTACGCTATAGCAGCGCCAATTATGGATGGATTTTGAAAATTTTTTTTTTGTTTGAAAGAGGTTACTCCTGAGGTGGTCCCATATCCAGGGTATCAGGATCTGATGCTGGGATCCAGGAGAAATCGAGGGCAACCACCGAAAATTGTAGGGACAACTAGTGCGTTTGTTAACTTTTTGATTAAGTACTTTAGTGTTCTAAAATTTAATGAAGGTCTGGACTCGATCTGATGATGGAACCGAAAGACAGTCGAGGGAATTCCTTAACGATTTACAGCAGCTATCTTGTGTTTTGGCTTGATAAGTTTGTGTTTATGAGAACTTTACACCTAGATAGATATACTTTTCGGTCCACCCGTCACTTAAAATAAAAAAATAAAAATTTTAAATAAAAAAATAGAACCGACTTCATACAAATCTTTAAATATAAAACTTACCTAGCACATAGTAATATGTATTTTGATTTATCAGATTTTATTCAATATAATATTGAAGTTGGTGCCATTAATAATACCTACCTAAGCCTTTACCTTTTGGTTTACTTGGCGCCAACTTCAATATGATATTGAATAAAATCTGATAAATCAAAATACATATTACTATGTGCTAGGTAAATTTTATATTTAAAGATTTGTATGAAGTCGGTTCTATTTTTTTAAATTTTTTTTTATAACCATCCAAGTTACCACCACTCACTTGGTAAATTTGATGTTATTTTTAATAGCCACCTAAACAAAACTTAGGTGTTATAAAAAAAATAACCACGAAGGCTAATGTGGAAGCTCCGCTGCGCTCTGCTTCCGCCTTAGCCGTCTAACCTAACGTATCCAAGTCAGATTGAGCGGGGTTAATCCTGCAGTGCACATATTTTGAGAAAGGGACATTTCGAGAAAAGGACATTATTAGATGAATTGACCGGGGTTAATCCTGTACGTCTCATCTCATAATGTCCTTTTCTCGGAATGTCCTTTCTCATAATGTCCTTTTCTCGAAATGTCCTTTCTCAAACTGTTCTTTTCCCAAAATGTCCTTTTCTCAAAAACTCCTTTTCGCGAAATGTCCTTTACTCAAAATGTCCCTTTCTCAAAATATGTGCACTACAAGATTAACCCCGCTCAATCTGACTTGGATACGTTAGGTTATTTTTTTTATAACCACCTAAGTTTTGTTAAGGTGACTAGTTGTGTATAAAAGTTAAACCAAATAAAAAGATAAATAATGGTTAAATCGGAATCACTCGCAAAACTAAGATCAGGCATTTTGCGAATCTGTCATAATGCGATTCTGTCATTTAGCGAATCTGTCATATTACGATTCTGTCATTTTGTGAATCTGTCTTTTTGCGTTTCTGACCATTTGCGAAAAAATGCCAACATTTGGCATTCTGCGAATCTGTCATTTTGCGTTTCTGACATTGTACGCCTAAACCATTTAACAGAGCATAATATTATAGTTATGTAATTTAATATTATTTTGATTTTAATACAAATATTACTAACTCTTTAGGCTTCAATACCGCCGGAAACCCGTGAATATCCTTCCCAGAGTATTCCCGGCCGTACAGTTGTAAGGCATCGTGTGGTTCTAGTCGGTAGGAGTCAGGCATAGCATTCATGTAGGATTCTTTGATATTTATTTAATATGTTTTAAGGTAAAGCAGATAATATCTACCTATTTATTATGTAGGTACCAATTTAGCTAATTAGTTTTCTGTATTTAGTTTTACCCCTTCTATGTGTACTATTATATCACCACCCTGTATATTATTATATCACACGCATGCAACATACTGCTTACCTTCACCAAATTAATCACGAACATAATAGTCTCTAGGGTGAACGTTTTGGTGGGGTGTTGTAAGTTTAACAATTTTATTTAGCTTTAATTTAATCCCATACTTTTTGTGCATTTACAATTTTTGTGTTGTAAACTATGGGTGTCCAGGTAAATCTTCCTATAAATAGTTGGAAATATTTTCTTAAACCTTGAGACTCCTGAAGAGTGTACACTAGGATACCGACCAGGAGCGAAGTAACGGTACGCCGCTTTAGAAGGAAATCTTTTGCTGGAGGCAGGAGGCTTACCCATCTGAAATGCTAAAGATGGTATCAGTTTAGCCTATCCTTAGGTCGAGTTAAAATGACTTTATCTCGGGCCCATGCCATCCCTGGGACTCGGTATAGGCGAGACAAAACAATGCTAAGGTTTGGTGAGAAGGGTTTTTTTTAACGTGAGGATTTCCATGGATGCTATGCCTGACTCTTACCGACTAAAAACCACAGGTTCCCTACCTAATGCATGCATGTTTCGAGCTCCGGATAATCCATCGGAAGGATATCGCCAGGATTGATGAGCTACCTTGTACCGTGACCTTTAGAGCCAGTCGCAAATTATAGTAGTCACCTTAAAATCATAGTAGAATCAGATCTACTCTTTTAAAATGCCGTAGAAAATAGTAAATCAAAACTGGCTGGACACTAGATTCTAATGTTAAAATGTAGGATGCACCCAGATATTAATGCATTAACTCCTAAAGCATGAACTGCCACAGGTTAGGTTTATCAAACCTCCTTTGAAAAGTCTCGTTTACATTCCATAGACATTAAAATATAATTACAACATAAAATAATTCTCTGTACTACAACCAATATTTCCTGCTATATACATGTAAATTTAATTGTTAGTGTTAATTACTCCTCATCGAGTACTCACAAGCACTAAAGGTAAAGAAAAAGTAATCTGATATTGAAGTACCTAATTACAAATAGAAAGTTTATTTAAATATTTAAAGCTCAATATGATTACTGATTACTAATAACTCCAATGAGTAAAGCAATTAATATGCCTGATTACATGTAAGTTCATGTAACCTCTCAAAGAATGTGTGTTAAACCATGGCTAAACATCAATCGCTTCAAATGTAGCGGCGACATTAAAACTTTATAAACACATTCTTTCTTCTATTCGCTTGTAGTCTTTAAAGAAGAGGTAACTTCTGTCAAGCGGTTCAATGCTTTGTGTAGCAGCAGTTATTAACTACACATTTCACGATTCGTACTTTGTGGCAGTAACAAGTGATGAGCTTTTTGTCGTGTTTGAAATGAACGGGACCAACGGCAGCGGCTTATCGTGTCATCTGAAGTACGGAAAAACTCGTAAATTTAAAATTTCTACGGTGCCATATTCAATTTGCGCTATTAAAACCTTTTATACAAAACTAACGAACCAACCCGGTTTCGCACGGGATTAATAAGGATTGAACAGTGATGTTACGCCTACCGACTGCCAATTATTAGGAGTCAGTCTTCCTAGTACGCTGCGTAAGATATTTTTTACCAAATTCTATGAGATGTTAAACATTAATATTGATATAATATATAGATCTATAAAAACCTACCTCTTGATTCACTCTAAAGATCGAAGCGTACAAACCCCGGGAGGTACTTTAAAATATTTTATTTAGTCACACCCTGTATACATTTCGGCGTCATGCAAAGATGTCTTATTGCTTACACCACAAGCATGGCTTGGTCACTGTGGAGAAAGCACCGTTATCCATAAAGAATTAGTTAATTTTAGTGTTTTGAGAGTAATCCTAGTTTAGAGAAAGTCTATAAACTATAATTGGTACAACCAACTCGTTAATAGTCATTGACTAGTCAGTACTTATTTTGTTCTACGAGTTATTTTAATAGCCTAAGTCTTAAAAGTGGGTTTGGTTAGTATATAATCAACTACAGTTTTAGGCACCATTTATATTCAGTACAATGGCTATTTTGAATACTAAGATGTTATTAATGTCTGTATTAAATTTGAACATTTTGAATATAATCACCATGGTCATGTAGGTGAACTGGTCTCATATTGGGGTGCATGAGAGGCTTTTCAAATGACGTCGATCTCGAGGGCAACCAGGATAATTTGTGTATTTTTTAAAATTATGCGGAAATTCGCACGAATACCATGCCGAACTCCTGCCGGCTCAATCCATACGGCGTCTTACCATCTGCCTATGTTGCCACAGGTTAAATATAGTTATTACATTCCGGTACGCTATCAGAAGGATAAGAGTAGACTCATTGATTCGGGATTTGTTCTGCTGTGAGGGGAGGTTGATTATAGTTGGCTGGCTTGCTACTTTAAGACCTGGGAGTATCATCCTGGACCCCTGACGCGCAATGCCAAATACCAATAGTACTGTTAGTGTAATCTTTTGTCATCATGAAAGGGTTGGTTTCTTGATAAGAAACCCGAATAAGTGTAAATGATAAACGCTATGATAGAACTACGAGTAAAATACAGAAGCGTTCCTGTATGTAAAATACATGAGCGTTCGTGTGCTTCGTAAGACACTTTAAGCCGATGCATTGTCAAAAGTGCTTGTAAAATGGTTGATCTTAAGCAAAGTTGATGGCCTTATCAGCTAGATAAATTTCAACTACAGCTTGTTACAAACAGCAATAAGATCTCCGGTGAAAGTCTGGAGTTGTAAGCTTCCTTCAGTAATATAAAATTGCTTTTTATTTATCAGGATCGTCGAGATGTCATCACCAAACTTTCCTCCAACAAGTACCTTCTACTAATAATGATCAAACTAATAATATTATCGGCAGCTAGTAACTAAAACACCATAAACGACAGGAGTTAGGAAGGAAAATAAATGCTAAAACATTACAAAACCTATACATTTTCTATGATTTTCCTTTCAAGTTTCCAATTAACTTGCAGCTGTTAGAATCCGATAATCCATATAATCATTGATTATCTGATATTCATATCGGACACAGTCTAACTAGCGTTATCTAGAAGTAGGTAGATTAATTAGTGATTGCTATCATACTTAGTTGGATTCCGTGAGACTTGCGGCTGCACATGAAGTACTGCTGTCACCTTTGGGCGGGGGCACCTGAATATCAGCTTCATCCGTTCGACTCGGTGCAAAGGAGAGCCATGAGTTTTCAACGATTCTGTACTTGCAGGTAGTGTGGAACCTCTTAGCGACAGGATAGACATTGCCTCCTTGTGCTAATTCTACCGCCTGTATAATGGTTTGTGCTCTGAGGAATTGTACGATATGATGCCCACGGCTACTTTCTATCGCTCGCCACAGACAGGGTGTTCATCCTAACACTTTGCGTTCGAGTACCGTTGATGATGACCATGATTGTGGAATGATCTCCCTGCCTCGGTTTTCCCAAACGCCTGCAGTAGATATAGGGTTCCTCAAAATTGGTCTTAGAAGGTTTTTAAAGGGTCGGCACCGCAAGTGTAGCTCCTCTGGTGTTGCAAACGTCCGTAGGCTACGGTGATCACGAGTACAACTGGTGGGCCGTATCCTTGTCTGCCACTTTAGTGGTATAAAAAAACACTATCAGGTCACTTATAAAATTTTGGTGGATGGTCTACTAGATTTCTTCAGTAACTTAATCTTTTTGGTCTTCAGAGGCATATCAGATCAATAGAAACAAGAAAGCCGTGAGATCGTTCACACCAGTGAAAGTTCAATCCGATTGACGTTGTCATTTTTGTTTTATTTGATACTTTGAACAGATGATCCACGTGACCTAGTGACGTAGTTTAATGCGACAGAGTCACAGCTACAGACAAAGTCTCGACATAAGCCCCTCTGCACTCTATTTTATAGAGAGGGGCTAAAAGTAATGAACAAAAAATACAATTGCTAAACGGAACAGTGACAGAGTGACTCAACTTAAATTAGAACCCATTTATCTTTAAAGTAATAAAAACACTTAAAACGATTAGTCAAAAAGTGTGACCTCATTTTGTCATGGTACTCCTGTCACAAAGACAGATCCTAATGCTTCCTCCACATTACTCGTGAAGTTGAACGAAGTTCGTCGGCGAAGTCGCCCGAGTCAAAGAAAATTTTTAACGAAGTAGGCCGAGGAGCCCCTCCACACTATCGTACTCGTCCAACTTCGTTCAACTTCACGAGTAATGTGGAGGAAGCATAATACTATTGTTTCGTAACATTCACGTTCAACAATTAACCTATTATTGACAATAGTAGGTACAGTTTAGAATATTCTTATCGCTAAAAGGTTGAGACAATAAGTAGGGTAGCTGAAAGGCGCCTTATCGAAAGCTGGATAGAAGAAATCCTGACTATGCAATGATGTCATCATTCTGGTGAAAAGTGTGTGTTGTATCTAAGATCTTACTTCAGCACGCAATTCCATTTCAATGTTTGTAAAAGTTCAACTTCTTCGATTGGGGGAAGTAACTGGCGTTTAACACGTTGTTGGCGCTTGTAGACGAAATGAACATTTCTGGTCCATAACACGTAAAGCGAAACGTTTTCATCCCTTTATGAATGGATGAACTTTGACACAGTTTAATGGAAAAAATGTATAAAATATTTTAATGAATTACTGTCATCACTACTTCCCCGCAATAAATTCTCAAAATAATATCAACGAAGATAAATATTAATGTAATTTTCACCGTTAGAATCACTAAAGCAAAGGTCATCCGATTCTGGAATAATAATTCCATAACTACCAGTTGGCTCCACGAGTACTGCCATGCAGGAATTAGAAAGCAGTTTACTTTATTGTCGCATCGTGTATCGCGAGATAAAGGTCATGACTTCATGTATTATAAACTTACTAACATGCATAATACCTAACCTGTTTTAAGAAGAAGTCAAATGCCAGGAGGCTTATGTGCAACAAAGTAGCTCCACGACATATGTGAAGCTTTGAAGAACTATAATTACTTAATTAGAAACAAACCTACAAAGTGTGTAGTGGGGCCCTACCAACACCTCCGGGCCCAAGTCAACCTCACGTGCAAGCTCGTGCACCTGCTGAACAACGGACGAGGCTCTGACGTCGGCGGTCCACTTCAACACGGCGATGGGCTCACCACCTGTTACGTGGGACCGAATTGTACACGGTGAAATGTGGGCCGGTATAGGCCTCTGCCTACCCCTTCGGGGATGAAGGCGTGAGTATATGTATGTATGTAGAAACAAACCAACTCATTATAGCAAGAATTATGTAAATGACATTCTGTGACTTTCAGTTGTCCTATGGCCATCCGGAAGTAGCGTTGCACCTCTTCTAATTGACCTGAATAATATTCCATATTCAGTTCCTGAAGCGATCGGTGAAAACGTTTGGGCACATATATTTTATATAGATACTATGATTATGTTTAGGAGCTATTAAGAAGAACCGGAACCACTCACGTAATACAAGAAGGCTTAGAAGGGTAGACATTCATTAAGGTAAATAAAACAGGTGATTTTTTCCAGTGATTTAGTCACGTTAGTTATAAAGAACAATACGAATGAAAATCGCACTTGATTTAAAAATAGTAATGCACGGCAAAATTATGATCTCAAAGAGTGTACTAAAATCACAATTTAATGATATTCCTAGATTAATATTCCTTATATCATGTTAGTAGGAAACAGGATAGGATGCGTTTATACTGAGCAGTAATTTAGCGGATGTCGGAGACAACAAATGCGTTGTATACGCTGACTAGTGCGGAGTGGGCGTAAGCCTTGTCACGACGTTTGAAGTATACTAGCGTGAGAAACTATTAGACTATTACAGCATCGTATAGTTCGCATTCGTCAACTAGCTAATTCGATGATCCTCGCAATGCCTCAGAATCAAATTTTGATTGCTTAAACAAAACCTCTAAAGGCTTCCCTGGCCTACTCGCATATTTCAAAACCTAAAGGAGAGGAGATATTTACTGCCGGATTCAGAAGGCAATAATATAGAGCCTGCCTAAAAATAACAAGGCAAGTCTTTTTTAATCGCCAGTAATTACATTAGTTTTTAATTACAGTACTATTGCGAAATGAAAAATACGTCAGTACTTTTGTAAACAAGTTATTCTGAAAAATATGTATTTAATCCTTATATTTAATTACTAGCGGACCCGTGGGTATACGGGAATAAAATATACCCTATGTGTGTGAGTGTAGCTTCCCGTCAGTGAAATAATTTTACAAATCGGTGCAGTGGTTCCGGAGCCTATTTGATGCAAACAAACAAACAAACAATCAAATCTTTCCTCTTTTTAATATTAGTATAGAGTATAGATTATTTTTAATGGGAATAAAAATATTACCCCGGCTATTGCTATTTGTGATAGTTGAAATCATAACGAATTATGCAAATCGTGTGAATTTAAAGGCATTATATATACAATGTGTCCATAAAATGTATGTAATTATGTGTGAAAAAAAGCATGAACATCGAGCTCATATTCTAAATTATTTCCCTCTTTCCTCATTTTTGTATAAATATTTAATTCGTAATTTATAACTCTAATATTTAATACTAGCTGACCCGCGCAACTTCGTATGCGTCACATAAGAGAGTAAATCACCCGTTCCCGTCGCATTTACTCCCGTCAGAATAATTTCGTTAACGATAGATGTGTCCCGTCGCAGTATTGTAGAAATTGCGCATATTCATGCATAGGACGTGGACTACTGGTGTACGTCGCCAGCAGAATAGTGAATCGACCAAAAAAAGCGAAAAAAAAAAGCGAGGTCAAACGGGATAAAAGTATCCTATTTCCGTTTCCTGGTTCTAAGCTACCTTCCCACCAATTTTCAGCCAAATCGGTACGGCCGTTCTTGAGTTATAAATGTTGTAACAAACCCGTCTTTGTTTTATACATATATCTAAGCGCACGGCAGTGCGCAGGCCAAGTTCCAGCAACAGGCCGAGCGCATGCCGTACTCTATTTACACGAACCGCTTCGACCCACTTTTGACCCCCCTGTAGCTCAGTGCCTATTGCAAGTACAGAAATAAAATTATTCGTACGTAATCATATACTAGTAGTAAGGCAGTGTACCAAATTTCATATATGTAGCTTTAGTAGATCCTGAAATATGACCCTGTGAATATAGCTAATTTTGGCACTGACTGACTCACTCACTGACCGGTCATCAAAACCTCTAGGCCACTTCCAATTGTCCTAGTGTTATGGAATTTGGCAGACAGATCGGGTGTTATATGTAGATTAACGAAAAATTGAGAAATTTAAGAAATCGGTCAAGCGTGAGTTGGAAAAGGGTTACAAAGTTTGTATGGGACCACAGGATTCCTTGGTCGGATCTTCTTCAAATTTTGCATAAATCATCTCTAACATAATTGATGGAAGATGTGTTTCGTATTTTATTGAAATTCATTCGAAAACATGGCTAAAAGGGGGTGACAATTGTTTTCTTCGGGGGGTTTTGATTCGAATTTGTATCAATACTTCTTAGTGATGAGAGGACTCTTTTGATTTAATTTACTTTTTATTTTCACACATGTCATGTTTTAAAACTCAATCAGATTTGAGAAAGATGTTGTCAATGTTTTGATTAATGTCAATCAAATGCTCTATACATACAAATTATGGAAAAGTCAATACTGCACATTGAATATTGTAATTCATATTTGTGAAATATTTGGATCAAATCTGTCCAGTAGTTTAGAGATCAGCAAGCATTCTAAAGGATGACTCACGCTAGACCGTGCCGGGTCCGAGCCGAGTGTCGGCCGTAGCACGGTCACCGAGCCGGTTGCATTCACGACTGCTCGGGCGAAGCTCGGCGGCACTGTATTCATGCAACGGGCCGTGGCCGAGCCGAGGCGGGACCGAGTTGTTTCCGAGCGCTTTCCGTAGTTCGGCTGTCACTCAGTTGCCACTCGGTTTAACGCATAAATTTAGCGCGAAAAAATCTAAATCTATGGTTTAACGTGAGTTTGTTCACACAAAATATCTATATATATAAAAATCAATGCCACTTTTCGTTGTAATTTTATAACTCAAGAACGGGCTCACCTATCCAAACCAAATGTTTAGCTTTGTTCGGACTATTTAGTAGATGGTTTATGTGAAGTTTGCACAAAATCGGTCGAGTGGTTCTTCATTTATCACGCAAAACAAAGTTGCGCGGGTCAGCTAGTAATATATAATATTGACCTTGCTGCGGCCGGCACTCGGCTCGGACCCGGCACGGCGTAGCGTGAGTCATCCTTTTTAGGGTTCCGTACCCAAAGGGTAAAGAACGGGACCCTATTCATGAGACTTCGCTGTCCGTCTGTCTGTCTGTCTGCCTGTCTGTCTGTCCATCAGGAGGTTGTATCTCATGAACGGTGATAGCTAGAGAGTTGAAATTTTCACAGATTATGTGTTTTTGTTGCCGCTATAACAACAAATACTGAAAACAAAAACATAATAATATTTAAGGGGGGCTTCCATACAACAAACGTGTTTTTTAGCGATTTTGTCTTATATATTCGGTAATAAGGTATCCTTCACAATTTAAAAACGTTAGTTAATTTGAACATTTCATCAAGATCATTCACTCCCTTTACACCATGCAAATTAAATGAATAGTTTAGGAGGTATAGAACAATCAAATGTTGCTCAATGAAATTAATTGACAGTGTCCAAGTCTAATTTAGAAGTAACATTATTTTAGATATTTTTAACCAAGTAGGTACCTACGTATTTTCACAACTACACCATATTTTAAGTTGGGTGTATGGTAAAGTGAATTTCAGCCAGATGGACCGTTGACGTGAATGCGGTGGTGGGTAATGGCTATGGATTCGAAAGGTGGAGGTCTGAGTGTGGTGGCGAGTCTTGGGAATGGCAAATGTTTACCAGTGGATAACTGTTGATGAAGATGATTATGATCGATTTTAAAGTACATCTAAACTTGGCATTGGATTGGATTTCAACCCTTTTTTAGGCGAACAATTAGCCCATAGGAACTTGGCCTCCTTTTCAAAAGGGATGTTTTTGGTGGGATTAAGATTAAGTATAAGTATTTAAATAAGTAATATAGTTAGAACTGGCTGACCCCGCAACTTCGTTTACGTCACATAAGGTGTATGAAAGGAGAGGTATTTCTTCATCAGACTCATCAAGCAGCATGTGAAACTGCCCTGTTTGCTTAATCATAAAAGAGCTTAAAGATTAAGTCTATTTTAAAACAGAGAGATTTATTTAAAAGTAGTCTTAATCATTAAGCTCTTTTTTGATTAAGCCAACACGCCAGTTTAGATTTACCCCGAATTCAAAGAAACCCCTACAATTAAAATGTTCAGAACATCTGATTCTTAAAAGTGTCATTCATAACTTTTTAGGGTTTCGTAGCCAAATGGCAAAAACGGAACCCTTATAGATTCGTCATGTCTGTCTGTCTGTCTGTCCGTCTGTCTGTCCGTCCGTGTGTCACAGCCACTTTTCTCTGAAACTAAAAGGCCTATGCTATTGAAACTTGGTAACTAGATGTATTCTGTGAACCGCATTAAGATTCTTATATAAAACTAGAAAAAAAAAACAGTATATTTTGGGGGTCCCCATACTCAGAACTGAAACTCAACATTTTTTTTTTCATCTAACCCATACATGTGGGGTATCTATAGAATAGGTCTTCAAAAATGTTATTGAGGTTTCTAACATATTTTTTTGCTAAAGTGAATAGTTTGCGCAAGAGACACTTCCATAGTGGAAAAATGAGTGTCCACCCCCCCCTCTAACTTTTAAACTAAGAGAATGATATATCTAAAAAGAATATATGATGTACATTGCCATAAAAACTACCAATTTTTAATACGTCATAAACCGCAATTTTCGGTTAGAAAAATCACTGCGAACGTGTTAACACATTAATCAAAGTTATAACGAACTATAAGAACTTTTATATTATGTTACTTGCTGCTACGAAACCCTTCATGGGCGAGTCCAACTCGCACTTGGCCGGTTTTTTTTTATTTAGGAACCGATTGACATGAAATAAACGCTGAATGTTAAGGAGAGCAAACCTCAACACAATTAAAATATCCGCATTGCAATCGGTTAAGCAGTTACTGAGATTAGCGTGCACAAACGTACAGACAAACAGATATACAGACAAACAGACAAAAATTCTAAAAATCATTGTTTCGGGTTCTATTGCGTTCATAAAGCCCCCCTATAATATTTTTTCTTATTTATCTTCCATGTATAGGTAGACAGCGACCTGTTACGATTTTATTATATGTATTAATATTAATTAATTATTTAATTAATGAGCTTATATTTTGCAGTTCTTTCTAGATTTTGTAATGCACCTAATAGGTCAAAAGATACTGAGACGGAATACAGACATCATGGCCCATGATTGATACTTGTGGTTAACAAAAATCCGTCTTCAAAATAAAATAAATTATTAAATTTAAATAACAATCAAATCTTATCAAGTTTATTATTTTTGCTGGTTAAACTGTAGTAAATTTAGAATATTACAGAAAACCTCAGACAATATAATTAGAGGGCTACTTTTGGTATCAATGACAGTGTCTGCCATATTGTAAGTCGTAATAAAACCCGATTTTGTGGGCCAAGCTGTTCAACCTGTAAGCCCATTAAATTAAATTGGACTCTACACTCTTGTATAGAACCTATAGACAAAGTGAATTCAAAAACTAGATACGTAAGTCATTTATAACAATTTTAATTTGTATAAAAGTGATTATCTTCATAACCACAGCGACAGCGTTTCAAATTCTGATGCGAATAATGCCTATGAACTTATGATCTGAAGTACCTAGGTATACTCGTATCATTCATATTTGGAACTTTCGAATACAGGTCATTTGGTTTCACCTCAGACGTTGGCAACATTTTAATTATGTTATCAACCAGACTGCAAACATATTAAGTTCTATTCTATGAAAACATTGCGGTATTTCTGACGAAAAAGTGTAAAGTGCTCAAGAAAGTAACAAAAATGCAAATCTTCATGTCAAATCAGTAAAATCACTGTGTATACGTAGACTAAGTCTATTTGTCCAACACAATGAACTCACATACCCTGCAATTCCATTTGAATGCCCTTCACAGTTACTTAACTCGTTCCGTCCTTGGGCGAGTGTTCAGAGGTGCTAATGAACTAAGGGCCTAATGACTTCCATTGCTGTTTCAGTCTAATAGACTTTGCAAAAGATAGATAGCGTGACCTGTTTCTAACCCTGGATGCAAAAAGAAGTATGTTATAGTTTAACCCAAGTATCAGCGCTGCCCTAGACGACAGTGTCACGTGAGGGATTCACCCGAATGCACCCGAAAAGGTGCCGTAGGTCTGTTGGGAGTCCTGGGGTATCTTTCCGAGAGGACTTACTCGGGGCTTCCAACCGTAGGCTGTTAGGTAGGATACGTGAGTTTTTTAGTCGGTAAAAGACCGGCATAGCATACATAAATAAATAAATAAATAAATTCTTTATTCGGCACGCACAAATATAAAAAGCAAACAGATAACAACAAAAAAATTGCATGAGTATAATGTGCGTGAGGGTTTTCCCTCACGTGGGAAAACAAAATAAAGTATCAGTGCTTCATGGCATTAAAGTCGAAAGGCAATGCACTGAAAATGATAATAGCTATAATATAAGAATACCTTTTCAGTCGCTTAAAGATCTCGCATCTCATTTGGATAAAGGAATATAATTTCCAAAAATGGATTTCATTTCAATTCTATTAAATTATCTTAAAAACTAAAACTGCAATAAAAAAAAATACATTAAAGTAACCAAAAACCTACATGCCACAGTCCACAGAAGACTAGCAGCATTGCCACGTTGTACGACAGGCGAAATATTTCTACAAAAAAAGAAACCAGCCTTCTGATCACAAGTAGTTAAAAGTAATTTAATCATATGCTTCTCGTCTTCTAAATACAGTGATATAAAAGGCGTCCAAATATTAACAAACTCAATTTGAAATAACATGGGTAGTTAAATAATCAAAATCAAATGTTTGCATTTCCCTATTGTGAATGACTAATAATTCGTCATCTTCGACAATCAGTAGTGTACAAACAATACCAAATAACCAATAAGAACGTAAAAGTGTACCAAGTCTAAATTGCAAAATTTTACATACATACATACATATGATCACGCCTTTATCCCCGAAGGGGTAGGCAGAGGCATATTATATGCCCACATTTCACCTTTGTATAATTTGTCCCACGTAATAGGTGGTGAGCCATATTGCCGTGTTTAAATGGACAGGCGCAGGTTGTGACTGCCTGCTGTTGAAATAAAGCCTTCAACGTAGCTTAACGACTGCCATTTTACTGGCAACCGGGACCAACGGCTTAACGTGCCTTCCGAAGCACGGAAACGCTCAAAATAAATGTCACAAAGTGATCACATGTCATAATTATTATGAACTACGTATTATCTTATTTAAATAAATTCGTATAAAACTTTTCAATTTTACTATCACCACGACGACGGCGACGCCGTGAAATGCTTTTCGAAGGGAAAAGTAACAAGACGTATAAAGAAAAGTCCGATTAATTTCAACTCGCAACAATGGAACTAAAAAGTTCACATAGGTAGTCCGATCGATCGCACAAACCCATTGCATTTAAAATGCAGTATCTGTTATTCTCCTTTTACGTTTCTATTATGCAAGATCGTTGGTCACAATCTTGTATGAATAATTGGAACAGTTAAAACTGTGTCAGCGAACAACTACCTAGCGTCATTTTCACACTTCGTTACGTCATCAGTCCAAATTCAAGGACAAACACTTCCTGTGTGTTTAAGGATAATTTTGGCATTATTTCGCATATCAGTAGCAGACGAAGTGTTCGCAGCGCCATAAGCTAGGTGTTCTTAAGTTAAGCCGAGTAAGATAATATAGAACCTAAAGTATAAGTAGTACCTGGGAAGATTCTAAGATTCAGAAAAAGCTTATATTTACAAATGCCACAGGGCGGAAACTCCATACAAGTGATTCGTTTGCAACTCTCTCACCTGCACTAATAAACATTTTATGGATAATTTTGAAAAGCAATTAGTATGCTGACTCAGATTATTTATACTGTTGGTTGATGGCATAGTAGTGGTCATCAAGTTAGATTATTTGTACCTTTGAGAATGCCGAGAGGCGAAACCGGTCAACTGTAACGTGAATAAATGTTGTGGAACAGTACAGTATTCAATGTATGCTGACTCAATCACGAATTTCCGCCGGCAAACCAGAAGACGCAGGTTCGAGTCCTGCTCGAGACCAACATTTTTTCACATTAAAACACGTTTTCACTCACGGTTAAACAGCACTGTCCCCTCAAAAACCACCCAAGCTGTGGCTGGGGTGGGGAAGCGTGCTCAGTGGGAGGCAGCGAGTTGCCTATCTGTATGTAACTACTATATTATATTTGCTTCAATGAAGTACATGGGGCAGGTGTGTCATCTTACATTTCATTTACCGAGTCGCAATGCCTACTCCGGAACATGTCTAATTCACACCAAAGTGACATTAACCTGCTTACTATGTGATGACCTTACAAACGGTTCCGTCGGTTTGCAAGGTGCTGCCAATAAACCCTGATGTGCTGAACTTTAAATTCCTTAAAAGTACATACATAGTTAGGCGTTGTTGGAAAATACAGCCATCTGACGTATCGAGCCATTTGCGTGTTTGTGCCAGCACAGTGTCCAGAAAATGTCAGACCTGTCAGGAAGGGTTGGGTTCAGTTCTGAATGACTTGGTCCGACTCTTTGCATTACCCATCCTATCCAATATACCTCAAGTTGTTAAGTAGTCGTTGACATTGTATTTTGTCAACTTGTTTGACTTTTTAATCACGTCGCGTCGTGCAGTTCGGCGGAAATCCGTTCGATTAGCATTTTTGTTTGAGGGTGATCACATCCAATGCTATCTAGCAATCTACATCGGTTCTCAAGAGAATTGGGTACTGTTTTAGGTGTCCCAAGGACATCTAAAAAACGAGGTTATAGTACCCATTAACATAGCAAAATAGTAATGATATAGCAAGAAATATCGACGGCAGCAAAGAGCAAACGGACATCTGCAAAATCACTAGTTTTCAGGAGAGCGTTTATAACTTTTACAATTACAAAGCTAGCTCCTAGAAATTTGGAATACTTAATTAAAATAGCATTTCAAAGAAAGTAATGGCGGTCAGTCAACTGTAATATTTATATTTTAAAAAATACGGTAGATGTCTTTTTATACTTCGTACAACATAAATTACTAAATGAGTCAACTGCCATATGTTTACTTCTACTTCGAACTTTCTAAATCATTATCCCTAATTAATTTCATTAAAAAAAATCAATAATTGTTTTCCTTTTTGTAATCTATATCCAACTATGACAACAAATAAAGGACACATATGATTGATAGCAAAATAATGTAGTTGTCTTATTAATTTACTGCGTATCATAAAGGTCCTGTTACTGATTTTGCAGTTGTCTTTTTAATTATGATGAGCTTTTTCAGTACAATAAAAGAGTCCAGTGCAAGCTTCCGAAGTTTGGTGCCAAAATTGAGGGAAGCATGAGCCGCACTCGCGCGGCTGATGCTCCTGTACTGTACCTGGGGATCCAGCAAAGCATAGCCCTATACGGTGCCCCCGTATGGGCGGAGACCCTGACGACCAGCAATGTGGCTAGATTGCCCCGCAGAGAGCGATGGCCGTCAGGGTGATAAGAGGATACCGCACGATCTCCGGTGAGGCGGCATGTCTCCTAGCCGAGACCCCTCCATGCGACCCGAAGCGAGAGGCCTTGCGTCACTGTTCAGATGGCGCAAGGAGGCGCTGGAGTGGGGCCAAAGGCTTGCGTCTCAAAAAATCAAAGCCCAGCGGTCCCGGCTCCACCAGAAAACCGTGGAGACACGGAAGGTGCGACTTGAGCAACCAAAGGGGGATTCGCCACATACGCGGCCGTCAGACCGGTCATGGACGGGTGGCTGGAGAGAAGACACGGTGCTCTCTCCTACTGGTTGAAGTACCCCCTGGGCGAGGTCGCAGTGGCGGCCGTAGGCCTGTAGGGAATCCTGGGACATCCTTTCGAGGGCTTACCCGGGGCTCCCAACCATAGGTTGCTTAGTTACGTGAGGTTTTTTAGTCGGCAGGAGTCCGGCATAACATCCTTGAGGATTTTCCCTCACGTTAAAAAAAAAAGATCCCTCATGGGATTGTTCCATGATTCTATTTTCCATCAAATTTGTGAGATCTTCGCTGTTGTAAACATCAGTTTGTTTTCTATTTTGTGCCAAATTTAACAATAATTTATTCCTTCTGCTATACATGTTATTATAATTACAGTGTATTATGAAATGTAGTTGAATAAATCACAGATTTTAGAATAATAATATTTAGTACGCAAGCTTAAATATGTCAACCTCCCGTGAGGAAACGGTCAAGTAACTGATACCTTTGTTTATATAAAGCGAGACGCGCCAAATTGCCCGACGCACACACGGACAAGTGTATATGCCCGTGTGTACTTCGTTGCACTCTAAAAAAAGGGTGTAGGTGTCTTTTTATACGCTGCAAAATACCACTAAATATTTGATTTAAAAAAAATAAAAAAATATGTCCAAATGGAAGACAAAATTCTTAATTCAATTATGTAAAAAAACGATTTTCGCAAAAATGCAGATGTCCGTTTGCTCTTTGCTGCCGTCGATATGAAGTTATGCTAAATTAATTAAAGCGTATACTCTAGTCTTAGCGAACTTGGAGCTTCGTACCATCTCGAAATCACGTTCCGACGTCAAATGACGTTGGATTCCTATTTTCCAGTAACTTGTAGGTCTAGTCCAAGTTTAACCCCCACAATTTTAAACCGTATTTAAACCCCATAAACAAAAAAAGACGTGTGGCACTCGGGGACTGCCGCGGTAAAGCTATTACATAGCATTTTTTACCAACTATGCTAGTATAATTATTTCTATATAAGAATACTAGCTGATGCCCGCAGCTTCGCCTGCGTAAAATTTGTTACCGCGGGAAGTTATTCCCGGGATAAAAGGTAGCCTATGTGTTATTCCAGACTATAATGTATCTCCGTACCAAATTTCAGCCCGATCCGTTCAGCGGTTTGAGCTGAAAGTGTAACAAACATCCACACTCACAAACTTTCGCATTTACAATATTAGTAAGAAGTAAGATTTTAAGGCCTATGTTCAACAAAGTAAAGTACCAAGTGCCTACTTGACTGTGGACATTTGGGCTTTTGGAATTTTGTTTTAGAACTTTTTAAGAAGAACAATTATTTTGTAATAAATTATTTTTATGTAACTTCAACCATTTACGCAGAGGCGCAACGGATACTCTTATAACGATTAAATGTTTTCCGTTTTCGAAACATTCCTCATTGCTGCACCACTCCTATTAATCTTCGCATTATGTTATGTAGCCTATAGCCACTATCAATAAATGTACCTACTTACTATCGAACAGTTTTTGAAAGCCTACCAGTAGTTTCAGTAAGGCTTGCCTTGGTATGATGTGATTCATGGTCCCTTTGCAGCGTGTGTCCAATCCAGCGCAGCAGCTACACTTCCGACGTTTGATCTGTTGGGGTCTCACTGCAGCGTTCCAATAGTCTTACGTTCGTGATGTTCTCGGGCCCATATGTACCGAGGATCCATTGGAGGCAGCGTTTGACGAAGACTTATAGCTGGTAGCTGGTGCGAAATGTCTTTACTTTAGTGACCTTCCATGTCTCGCATCCGTATAGCAGTTAGCAGTACAGTTTTAACGTTTACTTTGTTTTGAGTTTCACTCTTCGTGTCTATTTTCGCAACTGCCTACGGGGCGCAGCTGTGTAAAGGTTATTCTGGCCTTGGCGAGACTCGAAATGATGTAGGGTACTCTTCTATTCCATCAGTTTCTGACACGACACTCCCGAGGTACGTGAATTAGTGCCTCCACCACATCTCTTGCGTCTGTCGATTTTAATTTCAGTCCAGCCATTCGCTGCCTCATCCTGCTCGTTGTCCTGCACGTTGTCCTGCAGACATGCATGTCCGCAGGACATCACATCCTGCACGTCCTGCAGACATGATGCAGACATGATGTCCTGTGCCTCAGCAGGCACAGGACATCGGCATCATTAATATCCTCCAGGATATTAGTATAGGCCCCATTCTATGCCGCGCCGATTGTTCTTTGCGGTATTCAGCATTATACCATCTATTTTCTATGGATGGTTGTTAACTATCCTGTTATCTTCATAACGATCCTCTAAGGTAGGTACAGTATGTATTTTCAAAAGAGTTTGTGAACTCTATTTTTAATTTCTTTTTCAGAATATTGATGACATTTAATTGATGTCATTTTATACACGTTACGTCTACTACATTGATACATGTAATAAAATTCTAACACGCCGGTGTTTGTACGTAAATTGTTTATACTGAGGAAAATTCTATACTGAGGAATAGTTTTAACCATTAAGCTCTATTTTGATATAGCATACAGGGCAGATTTACACGCTACTTGATGAGTATGATTAATAAATACCTCTAATTTCATAGACCTTGTGTGACGTAAACAAAGTTGCGAGGGTCAGCTAGTTAAAAGATAAAACAATAGGTTTCTTCTTTCTACTTAAAAACTATTTTTACAAATTTTATGGTAATAATAGACATTCTTTGAAATATGCATTTATGGTATTGTTGTGACTTTTATGACACGTTTAAAGTACATAGGTATGGGATAGATGGCGCTCGCGGCTACGTCAGCGTGAAATTTTCTTCCCGCTTCCCATGGGAACGTACTCCCGGGTTTGGTTATCTTTATAGCAGTATTATATATAAATTAACAAAACAAAAAATGATACTGCATTGGTGATAATAATAATAAAATGTATGTATATAGAGTACTCACTCATTTTCTTTCACTATTTTTCGTGACTTTCTACATTAATAAATGCACTTTGTTTATTTATATTTAAAACACTTTTTACACAAATTATACGAGTACAGTTCACTGTTGTACATAGATGATGAATACCTATACACCTATAGTCGAATTTTTATTTAGACGAAGTAAATTGACAGCAACTAATGTAATTGACAGCATCGAAATTGTCATTTCACATTAAGAACTCTAAATTCGACCAACACTCTTAATTCAACTTTGGTCGAGTGGTTAAGACGCGGATCGGTACGCAGAAGGCGCAAGATCGATTCTGGGTACAAGCATCAATTTTTGGATTATTTGACATAATAATAATAATATATAACGACTGCAGAGTTCATAATTGACGTAAACAAAAAAATTATGAATTGCTAGACTAGACTAGATACACGAACGTGGCCGAAGGTAGCCGAGAGTGTGACTCGTTTTCGTGACACAATTTCTGGATTCGGTCTCCACGCAAGGCCCGCGATAGAAGCTATGCAATAGCTTAAAAAAAATTGAGGCGTTTTTACTAGCGTCTAGGTAGTCAGGGTTCCTGACATTTCCTTACAAGGGTATAGCCGGTTTCCTAGCCACATACAATCATGAAGAAGTACCGTTTTTATTATTTTAACCGGTCCATATTAGGAAGTATCATACAACTCTAATTTCTTTAGTATTGAATATACTCGTATTTATATTGAGAACGCAGACAATGAAGTCCGCGGAGATACATCGAAATACGCTTAAAAAGAAAACGGCATCTATTATTATCTTATTCATTAGAAATTAAAATCAAAATACCATTCAGACCATTAAAACTATTTAACCCAGTTTATGACTAGTTTGTTGCTAACAGTTATCCTATTTATGCCTGCTTACCAAATAAAATATTCACGACCACACAACAATGTTGATGATCTCGTGATATTTATCTTAATACGAGTATAATGACCTGCGAAATACCTACCGTCGATTAATAATTATACAGAGGATAGACTACTTCTTAAAAACATCGTTTAAATTGCGAGATTTCTCATGACCTCGTCCTTGATACATTGTTGATCAATAGCTGTGCCACTTGCAGGTGAGCTTGTCTAGGGCCCCGAAGATCTAGATCAATATGGACAACACACGTCTTTAATTTCACACTCTGAACCAAGATATTTATCAAATTATCTACAATACCATAAGCTATTGAATAAAATATCCAGTGTCAATTTCATTCTTAGGTATTGTGTGTAACACGAGACATGTCAGAGAGTATTACCAGAACACCAACTTCTATTTGCGCGGTATCGTTGCTCATTTTTTGGAGTTCCGTACCCATAGGGTAAAACGGGACCCTATTATTGTGACACCGCGGTCCGTCTGTCACCAGGCTGTTTCTCATGACTCGTAGTAGGCTGGCCCGGGTACAGCCCTCAACCAGCTTCAACAAGGTTTGCGAGAAAATTAAAAATTAAGGGGTTACAGCGTGATCGAGTACCGTTTGGAGTTGGAGACGATGGGGGTTCGGTCGGGTTTCGGTATGTATAGGTAGACTTGGGACGTGTGAGTCCTAAGACCAATGTTTTATTTTTGCGAAATGTCGTCCAGTAATTACAAGTACTGGGCGACATTTTACCCACCTACTATTTAAGTAATTCGCATAAAACGAAGTTATTTATTTTTTTAAAAACAAGTAGTCGTGAGACGGTCTCACCCGACTGCCCCTCTCTAAAACGTTTATTGTGAAAGTGAAAGTTCAATTCGATTGTCGTTGTCATTTTTGTTTTATTTCAAACGTTGAACAGATGATCCACGTGACCTAGTGACGTAGTTTAATGCAACAGAGTTACAGACTACAGACACAAGTCTCGTCATAAGCCCCTCTGCAATCAATTTTATAGAGAGGGGCTAAAAATGACTTATTGTAGGTAGCGTATTTTGTTTCACTGTTTGCACTATTGAATTTCAGCTTTTTATGGGAAAATTTATAAATGTAACGGAACACGTTGTTTGATAGAGGGTCTACTAGAACCTAGAGTACCGGAGTTTAATAATTATTTGAAGGTGCAAACTGTAAAATGAGGTTGGACCTCATTATACAGTTTGACTTCCACTTGGACTTGGACACTTTGAGGTCCAACAGGTCCGTCGCCAAACTTTCAGACTTTTTGGATAAATAATAGAATTTTACTGTAAATCATCATAAACCTGTATTATTCAAATTGTAAAGACGAAAGCCGAAATTTTAATTATCGATATACGGCCGGGGAAGTCATTAAGTCCTCAGGTGACGAAAGGTTGCCCACACCTGATCTAGATAAAGCCTTGCTGCTTTAGAAGTGTGGACATAACGGATAATTCACAAAACTGTACCTTAACGACGCGACATCCTTCTATTATGATACCGCTTAATAACAACTTTCTTAAGTGCTTTCGTCTAGTGGAATGCCAAATTACCTATTTATTTAACATGCAAATATATCCAAGAAATATCGTTAATTTAAATTCAATAACAACCCTTTCATGAACATAAATCACGGCAATCGACGCTATGAATTTCAATGACCATTATCGTGTCATTACTCCTGATTACTTTTGCTTGGAACTTGAGCGGAACATCGAAGATGTGGAGGTTAAGAATAAAATACCACTTTTTGCTATTGCTAGGCCTAGGAATCGTAAGTTGGTGACGATCACTATAAGACCAGTAATGGTTACAACCTGATTAAAAGATACTTCATCATACCATTAATGCGGTGCAATTTGGATATTCATACTCTAGGGCCACTTGCAGAGATCAGAGTTAACGTGTTTAACTCTAAGTTAACTGCTAACCCGAGTAAGATAAATCTCTGAAACGAAGTTGTCCATCAGCAAATTGAAATGGTCCTCATAGCGCGTAGATTTGAGACATTATAGTGGAAATTAGTAGCATCTATCTAAGTACCAGCCGATGAAGTAGACAAGTTCGGGGAGTATAGACTGCGGCCGGACGAACTGCTGTCATAAGCTAAGACAACGCCCTGTAGATTAACCAATGCATAGGATGAAAAAAACGGTAACAAGGACTCAGAGAGAAGATAGAGTAAACAAAAAGTTTAAAAAATGATGAAAGACCTTCGTCCGGCATTGCACTGATAGCATTTGTTTATAAACTAATACGCATTGAACTCATATTTTTGTATGTATAACGCTATTTTGGGAACGGGACGATAGGTGTAACCCTATCGAAACGTCAGGGAACAAGAAGGTACCGAATACCTTTATTTAATAGTAAAATAGTGCCGGGTGAAATCCCGTTTTACATACAAAATGGCACTGATAGGTTGACTACGTTTATTTATACAACTAACTCTAAAACAACGGGGAATGCTTGCTAAAAGCTCTAAAATGACATAATCCCAGTAATCTTTTCCGGGATTAAATATGGTCTTAATCTCCATTAAAATAAGTAAAAATGATAGAATGTAGACACTTATAAGCGCCACGTAATGAAGAATAATATAAAAGTCTTGCATGAGATGTTGTTTCTTTGCAAATTGGCACGATAATGAGGACGTCCTGAAGACATTGGGTGCAACGTCACCTCAGACAGAACCGTTTGTTGTGTAGACAAAATAATCTCAGGGTGGCCGCAATCAATCTTCATACGTGTAGCCAAATTAAACGTTAACATCGCATTGCCTCGTTGTGTACCGATAGCAAAAAAAAATTGCATACCCTTTTTAATCTCAGATTATTTTTGTACACATTAATTTTAAGTATCAAAACATCTTTCTAAATGTTATTCAAAGTGTTCTATTAAGATACATAATAAATAACAGGAACTTTATAGGCTTAGTAAAATCTCTGTTATTCTAATGAAGTAACTGTAATGCGGATTCCTAACATTAACATGTATATTAAAATTGCAAAGTTTTATAGACATTCAAATGAAGATATTTATTCATAATCTATATATATAAAAATCAATGCCACTTTTCGTTGTAATTTTATAACTCGAGATCGGGCTCACCTATCCAAACCAAATGTTTAGGCTTTGTTCGGACTATTTAGTAAATGGTTTATGTGAAGTTTGCACAAAATCGGTCGAGCGGTTCTTGATTTGTCACGCAAACGAAGTTGCGCGGGTCAGCTAGTAGGTTATATATTTTAAATGTGGGAAATGTATGTTACTCGTATATTTAATACAAGGCCTATATTTTAGAGGGAATAATTAGTTCAGCGTAAAAATAATTCTTCACTTTAAATTTTACCGAATGATATAATCCTGTCGTGGTATAAGTTATCTAAATAAGTTTGCACTGCTAATTATTTTAAGTAATAACTCTTAATTGATTTTTCTTGTTATTTAATTTAGCAGCTAGACTTACCCAATAAACTTAATTGCAATTCAAATACGATATTCACGGTAGATAGAACCTATACCTAAAGTGGAATGTAAAAGTATTTACATAATAATCTATTCATCGGTCATATTATTTAATGGCATAAGTGTAGACTGCAAAGGATGTGACTTAATATTATGTCTATTCTCGAAATAAACTTTAGGAGCTCATAAAAATGTAACTTTATTTTTATCAACGGCTAGATCAAATCAGGTAGTCTCAATAAACATTTACAAATTGATATCCAAAAAGATTTTCCCATTAGCTACTACTTATTGCTAATTTAAACCGGTTCATGCCTAGACAAAATCAAAAAAAGCAAGTGAATTATAAAACCATACAATTTTCTGAGCAAACAGAAAAGATATCTTAAACTCAATATAGTCTACTTCTATGTAGAAAGATGTGATATATATATCGACTATATAAATTGCTTTCTGCACGAATGATATCTGCACGGATTTTCTGTGACAATGAAAGCTGACAGTGAGAAGGCTTTTGTCATAATAACAAAGTAACGGAACAAATTCGTCAACAAGGGTAACTTTTTATTGCCACAATATCTGCGAGAATAGAGTATGCGAGAAATGGGTCATTATAAACTGACGTAGGTACTTGCTCCTGGTGTGACAATTTATTGACATTTTAATATTAAACAGGATATCATAGTCTCTCAATCACTACAATACAAAACAATCTGCTCATATTTTAAGATTACGTAATAGACATAATGTAACACATTTACAAATAAATTGTGAATGTGTAACCTTATGTCCTGATGGTTGGAGTTTCGGATTGTATAATGGTTATAGAATTTCTCCTATAGTGCCCGGTGAAGGCTTGCCACGTTTTATGTAGAACCAACAGAACTACTGGCAAAGTGTATTTGTATAGTTCACCTCCGCCTGCCTCCGAGGGGATATAGACGTTAAAAAATTTGTTATTGCTCATATTTTTTCATAAAATGCAAGTATCTTTTTTGCGCTCAGTACGTAATGGGCACCCGCATTTCAACAGCAATCTTCATATTGATATAGTTAACGGTCGTCTGCGGCGACCTTGCCTCCAGGACACAATTAGAAGTGTTCCGTCAGTGCAGGAATACTGAACACGTGCCCAACTGCGAAGCGACATCCTTGGCTGCATCCTTATCAACAGGAGTATTCCGTTTCGTATGCGACGTTTTTATTTAGCGTGTAAGTGCAACTTTGGAATTGTATGATTAGTTTGTCCTAACAGTATGCACCCAAGATGCTTTATGAAGTAATACAAGCGGTATCGCTCCAATGCGAATTCTGCTAAAGATACTTTATCTACATCTTATTTATACACTAGCGACCCGCTCCGGCTTCGCACGGGTGCAATGCTGATACTAAATACACTAAGTACAGAAAAACTGTGAACTTTAAAGCATAGTGGATCCCAAACCCGCAGGGATACGCGGAAAATTTTTATGTTGTCGTGTTAAAGACCATAGTTGCTTATCAAAATATAAGGTGAGACCTTTATACTTTGATACTGAACTGAGAAATTGAACCAAATAAATTTTTCCCATACATTTTTTATTTTCATTTTTACTAAATGTTAATTAGCACTATATTTCCTATCCAAAACAAATTTGATATCTTAGATTGTATGTCCGCCTATTTTAAAATCCGGACCAGTGTGCGGCCGGCCGGTACAGCCGCAAACGCTACGTCCCGCAATTTTATATCTGTAATATCTTAGAAAATATTCATTTAAATCATATGCTGTAAAGGGCCATATAGATCTATATTAAATAAACAATGTATTTAAGGTATTTAATTGGATAAGGATTGATGCTGTATTTGTTAAAACCGCTTCGATAATAAGCCATTATTTGTCGTAAAAAGTAAATGACATAAAAATGTCGTTGTGGGATATCCATAAAAGATAGAGATATGCCATCGCGGAATTTTCTGTAGACCTTTACAATGTGTACAATACTTTAGTACATTATATTGATAAATCTCGTAGGATTCAGCCTGCGTTTGCAATGTAAATGGATAAAATAAAATTATTTACGACATCACATCAGAAACCTTAAAAATAACAGTATTTCTCCACTATTTAATGGATGTTATTATACATATAAACCTTCTTCTTTAATCACTCTATCTATAAAAAAAATCGCATCAAAATCCGTTGCGTAGTTTCGAAGATTTAAGCATACAAAAGGACATAGGGACAGAAAAAGCGACTTTGTTTTATAATATGTAGTGATAGTGATTTAACATTTTTGGAACATTTTGGTACAGCTAAAATCTTTTAGAGAAAGTAAGGGGAAGTCCAGAAGGGCTTTCATTAAAACTTGTAATTCATGACGATATTCGTCAAGTACCTACCTCTTTATCAGGCGTTGAAGAAATCTGAATGATTATTTTATAAACTTCTAAAGCCTGCAAATCACGAAACGGCGTTATTTCATACCAAATAAAATAGAGACCCACTATAACTTTATTCAATCAACATTAGACCTCTCTCATCTAGGTCTTGACTATCATTGATTGAATAAGTTCCAGGAAAAATTCTAACATTTATTGGGACATTCTGTAGGTTCGTTATTTTGGAGGTAAAACAAATTGGGCTAAAAGTCATGTGTGAAAGCTTTGCACAAGGCAATAAAACTATTTCAAAGTAAATAGTGATTGTGATAATTTCGTTTATCCATCACCAGTAGCCCGATTTGCAAAGTGTGCCTTGAGAATAAAGCAGTGTTCATTGCAAGCATTGAGAAACGCCAGCAGTAGTTCAAACATAAGGTACATGAATAGTTTTCAAAATCAACATCGCTACACAGAGGAAGTTATACTTTATTATGGGACCTGGAAGCGCGGGTCCTTGTGTCATTGTTTAAATAGCGCAAGGAGGTAGGCGTTGGCATCGAGACTCGGCGGTCCCAGCACCGCCAGGAAACCTGGAAGGTGTGACTTGAGCAACCAAGGGGGGTAATCGCCACAGTCGGACGGTCATAAACAATTAGAAGAGACTGACTGGAAAGGAGCCTCGGTGCTCTCTCATACTGGTTGGCACAAATGCTTACCGGCCACAAGAGCTTCGGTAAGTATCTGTGCTCGCGGTCCTTACAGAAGCAGGCTCAAGATGACAGCGTGACGTGATAGTTTCACGCCCGCCACAAGCCCCAAGAAGCGGATGACACCCGAAGATTCCCCAAAGACGCCGGATAGCATCCCAACCCCCTAGGTGAGATCGCAGCAGTAGCCAAGGTCTGTTGGGAATCCTGGGGTCATCCTTCGGAGAGCTTACCCGGGGCCCCCAACCGTAGGCATTAGGTACGGAACGTGTGCTTTTTTAACCGACTTCAAAAAAGGAGGAGGTTCTCAATTCGTCTGTATGTATTTTTTTTTATGTATGTCAAGCGATATTTCCGTCAATTATAGAAGGATTTCAAAATTTATTTTTTTGTTCAATAGGGTTTACTTCTGAGGTGGTCCCATTTTCACCAGGTCAGGATCCGATGATGGGATCCAGGAGAAAACGAGGGCAACCACCGAAAATTGTAGGGACAACTAGTGCACTTGTTAACTTTTTAATTAAGTGCTTTAATGCTCTACACTTTAATGAAGGTCTGGAGTCGACCTGATGATAGAGTCGAAAGACGGTCGAGGGCATTCCTTAACAATTTACAGCAGTTACCTTGTGTTTGGGCTTGATTGATTTGTATTGATGAGAACTTTGGACCTAGATTAATAGATCCGCCTTCAAAAAAAAAAGGAAGTTCTCAATGTTTTATGTATGTTCACCGATATTTCCGTCAATTATAAACGGATTTCAATTGTTTTCTTTCTTGAATAGGGTTTACTTCTGAGGTGGTCCTATTTTAATCAGATCAGGATCTGATGATGGGCTCCAGGAGAAATCGAGGGCAACCACCGAAAATTGTAGGAACAACCAGTTCATTTGTTAACTTTTTAATTCAGTGCTTTAATGTACTACAATTTAATGAATATCTGGAGTCGATCTGATTATGGAACCGAAAGACAGTCGAGGGAAATCCTTAACGATTTACAGCAGTTACCTTGTGTTTGGGCTTGATTGATTTGTATTGATGAGAACTTTGGACCTAGATTAATAGATCCGCCTTCAAAAAAAAAAGGAAGTTCTCAATGTTTTATGTATGTTCACCGATATTTCCGTCAATTATAAACGGATTTCAATTGTTTTCTTTCTTGAATAGGGTTTACTTCTGAGGTGGTCCTATTTTAATCAGATCAGGATCTGATGATGGGCTCCAGGAGAAATCGAGGGCAACCACCGAAAATTGTAGGAACAACCAGTTCATTTGTTAACTTTTTAATTCAGTGCTTTAATGTACTACAATTTAATGAATATCTGGAGTCGATCTGATTATGGAACCGAAAGACAGTCGAGGGAAATCCTTAACGATTTACAGCAGCTACCTTGTGTTTGGGCTTGATTGATCTGTATTGATGAAAACTTTTACCTAGATAGATATATTTTTCGGTTCACCCGTCACTTAAAATAATGAAAAAAAAATTTTCAATAAAAAATAAAACCGACTTCCAACAAATCCTGAAAAATAAAATTTACTTAGCACAAAGTAAAATGTATTTTGATTTATCAGATTTCAGATGAAAATCAGATAAATCAAAATACATATTACTTTGTGCTAAGTAAATTTTATTTTTGAGGATTTGTTGGAAGTCGGTTTTATTTTTTATTGAAAAATTTTTTAGTCGGTAAGTGTCCGGCATAGCATCCCTGTAGGATTTTTTTGCGTTAAAAAAGCGTATTCTGTGGTCATAGTTCATAAGTAGGCTATTTGCCCTCTAGCTATTAACGGGACACTTACTGCCAATCTTCTATACAAATTTACTATGCTAATTTAAACCACTCGATAACATTGAGTCAAAATTTCGAGAGTCATTGATTTATTTGAGGACGGCTGGTGGACTGCTCACCGTCTTCAGAGAATGCATGTAGATGCAGTCTTCTCGAAATGGGATTACACCTAACTCTTTGGCAATACCGCGGTGACGAAAAATTCCCCGAAGGGTTAGGCAAAGGTATACGCCCACATTTCACCTTATAGTTTTATGTCCGACGTAATAACATTATAGTGGTTTAATCATCTTAGTATGTTTGTTTGGAAGAATGGTGGCTAGTCCAGCTAGCTATGATTTTATTTTTTTATGATTAGGCTCTCTTAAAGTAATAGGTAAGTATATTATAAAGATTGCAAGAATTCTAAACTCGAAATCCTCGCTATACTTTTTAAAAGGCTTAATAGCTGCTTAACATTTTAAGTACCGTCGAGACCCCTTATTTCGCCTGGGTTTTGACACTTTTTTCATCATATCTTTTTATTTTGAAAGTATTTTAAATTGACTTGAGTAAAAAACGATTTTACTTAACACAGGCTATTACTTTAGACGATGTAAGTATCGAATATCATTATAATTAGGCTACAAATTGACTCTAAAGGTCATAGGCGAAGTTTCGGTCTTTTTCCTAACTTCGCCTACGGTATATTACGGGGTCTTATGAAGCTTATGTTTGTTGTCAACTAGGCTATTAAATTTAGAATCCGAAAAAAGAAATATTAACCTTACCCAGGACGCAATAAAGACACAATTTCTTTAAAAAATGTATAGTAGGCGAAATTTGGAAGCGATTTGAAGATGTTCCATACAATTGATCTAACTTTGATAGGGTTGTCACAATTCTTGGTAACTTGCCTTACTGTGAAAAAGGTGATTAATGAATTAAGAAAATAATTGTTATAAAAAATAATCATCTACAATAAAAAATGAAGTCACTTAGTCAATAGTACCCACAATTTGCTCATCAGATAACCAAGTTGAGAATCCTGTATCTCTCAGAAAAGGTGTTTCCCATTGAATTTTACGAAAAATTCATCGGAGATGGTTGGTTTTTCAAAGTCCCCAACCTAAGAAATTCTCACTGCGTCATTTGCATTCATAGCACAACAGAATTCACAATACCTATATGATTTTAAACTAATATGGTCATTACTATACATTTTATTACTAATAACGTGATTTTAGAATTGACAACCCTACGGGTAGGCGAAGATTGGTAACAATGTGACCGTCACTACCACCTCGGCAGCATTTTATGCCATTTTGAGCTCAAATTGTACGCTAGATAAAAAATATTTACGTTATATTACAGCCAAATAAATGTATGTTGTAGTCAAATAAAATGTTTAACATTCCACTGCCTACAACACTGCTTAAATACTAAATTTTCTACACCGACCAAAAAACGTAGTACATTTTCCAACACAAAAAAGGCTTTTGTAATGAACATAGGTAAGTTAGTCGCAATTTAGCTGAAGAATCTTGCTATGGATAAAATATACTTGCTCATGAGCAGTTTTATGCGAGGTTTAATCAATAGGTTTCTTGGTAATTTTGAATTTTGTGAAATCAGGCGAAATTTGGTAACCTAGGCGACATTAGGGGTCTCGACGGTACTTCGATATCACAGTGTTGATACTAAGTACTGTATAAGAACGTAACTGCCTACTGATTATTTTGTTCTGACCCGATGACCGTAAACCCAACGGAGTCATTGCACTCAACAGTACTATTGTATTGATATCGTTTGATTTCAATTAACATGTTCCATACGAATGAAATTCGGCTATTACTCAGTTGTTCTTAAATGCTTATAAAGTCTATGTAACTCTATGTAGGCTGTATAAGCGATAATCTTCTCTAGAAAGTCATAATACTAGTCTAGTATAATTTTAGGTCTATGTGGCAAAGCCGCGAAAGAAATATCAGCAAGTAATGCTTGGTCTCTTTTTTTGTAAGGTGCCAATACAAAACTGTTCATCAAGCGATAAATTTAGCTGAGTTGCGCTAAATGTTGTAGGAATAACCGCTAGAACAGTAAATAAAGTGTAGAAAGTAATTTCATTTAAGATCGCGGCAAGATAATATCATTTACAAACAGTACAATTATTCGGTGTGTGCCGCGTCATGCTTATTACCACGACCAGTTAAGAGAACATTTGCCTATTTGCATTTTACAAAAAATTGACCACTCCTCGTGTAAAATGGGCAAGCCAATTTTTCCTTAATCGATTTTAATTCAAACCTATATTATATTATTATTACCTAACAGTGCCGATAGAGCAAACGAGTTCTGGAGTGGAGACCGCGCCTTGGCTCACGTAGGGTACGACGTCTACCTGCCAGATGGACCGATGATCTAGAAAAGGTAGCAGGCAGGAACTGGATGCGGAAGGCAAAGGACCGTGTGTTGTGACGTAAATTGGGAGAAGCCTACGTCCAGGAGTAGACTGCCATAGCACAGATGGAAACAGTCAGGCGGTCTCAACCGAATTTTCGATACTGATTTGTGCGCGAGTGTGTGTAGCCGAGGGTAGGTGTGAAAAAATAGTACAAACATGAGTTGTCCATCTGTACTATCTCTAATTTGTGGCCATAGGCTGACTTGATTGATTTAATGACTTAACAATAAAAATTCTAACACTAGCTACTTAACTGAAGTTAATACTCTAGTTAAGTTGCTTGTGCTAGGAGATGTTTCAGGTCGATACGAGTAGTATAATATATCTAAATAGCAGGGGCATGAAACAGCAACTTCTTAACCAGTACCTAAAGTGACTGACAAGCAGACAGACATTTCGTTCGAAAGTGGTTACTGTAACCCATAGAACAACGTGACCTATTTGAGGAGGTCGTGTTGATCTATGTCGTAACCCATCTCTATCTTTTATGTCAATGATCTGTTATGTTGATCAATGTCTGATTATAGAGAAAACAATACTGTTTGATTATTACTATTTATTCCGATCAATATTTTATTCCAAACCTTGAAACTTTAATCTTTTTAAATTCGTATCATCAGATTAGATTATATTGTTGATTACTGCTTGTAAAACTGCATCCTACACATTTCCTAAAAATGTTTTCTAGTACTAAGGAAGTGATAATGTGTTGTTTATCGATTGTTGGATTGATAACATTGACAGTGAGGGGTTCTTGGTCAAGCCATTTGATGGAAAAATACTAACAAGATATTTTACTCGTAGACTGATATTTCCTTTATCGCCTTTTCACATTAATTAAAAGCCCAAGTTGCTTCCCTTTTCTGTAGACTGTTTTTATTCTCTTTACTTTTAGACCAGTGCAGATAGCTCTGAAAATGATAAAAATGTAAAAAATTAGTAGTAGAATGAAACCTATTGCAAAAGAAAGAAAATGTGACAAAAACAACAGGAAAAATAATTTACGGGCGATCTGAGGTCGGGAAGTGAAAAAAATGGGGGTTTTAAGGGGGGAAAAGGGGGTTTTCTTGATTTCCGACAAAACTACAAGTCCTATGGAAAAATGTTCAAAAGCAAAGTTGTAGGAAATAAAAAAATCTACAACTTTTGGATTTACACTTTTGTGACATAACCTCAAAAAGTATATCAAAAACTCAAAAAACACAGATCTTGAGCTTTAGATTTTTTTCTTTTACAAAAATGTTCGTTTTGTCATGAAATTTGGCAGAAACCTTTCTTTTTATGTTCCTAATGCACTGTAATTTTTTTGATCCAAAATGTTTATTTTTTCTCCTTTAAAACCCCCATTTTTTCACTTCCCGACCTCAGATCGCCCGGTAAATTATTTTTCCTATTATTTTTGACACTTTCTTTTCCTTTCCAAAAGGTTTCATTCTACTACTTGACTGCCTCTGTGGCGTAGTCGGTAGTGATACCGCCTGCGGCGCTGGAGGTCGTGGGTTTGATTCCCGGGTCGGTCCAAATATTTGTGTGATCCACAAATGTTTGTTTCGGAGTTTGGGTGTTTTCTATGTATAATATGTATGTATTTAGAAATATATAAGTATCTCTATCAGTTGTCTAGATCCTATAGCACAAGCTTATAGCTTAGTGTGGGCTAGACGATGTTGTGTGAGAATGTCCAACAATATTTATTTACAATATTTACTACTATTTTTTTATATTTTAAAAGCTATCTGCACTTGTCTATTTTCTTGTTTATATCTTTGCAAAAATGACAAATGCCTTCATTTAACTTTCATTTCATGCTAAGGAATTTTGGACTCGATGATACAGTAGGTATTAAATATTACTGGTAATGTAGAATAATGTCAATAAATAACATTTATCATGTCATCCCTCGATGACTGTCGCTGTGCTGTCAAAACTATAAGTCCAATACTCATGGGCGCTCAACATTCTAGCGAGAACGCGAGAAAAACACGAGAAACAAGAATGTGGATGTGATTCTCGCCGTGTTCTCGCCTTGTTCTCTAAATGCGGATCCAATAGAAGTACTCGGCAAAATTTTCGTGTAAATTTGAAGGACCTATTATAGTTTTGACAGCATAGTGACAGTAACACATAACTCGTCAGAGTAATATGAAACAGTTTTCACAGTACGGCCAAACACGTAATTGCTGTATTATTTCTGAATGCACAGCAGAGTAGTATTCCACAACAAGTAAGAAAGATTAGGTGATAATATTGTAATAAAATATAAAGTAAACTCATTACCGGTTACCGGTTTAAAACAATTCAAGGTTAAACTTCTGTTACTCTCACCGTGAGAACTCGGTGTATTTAAATTAAAATTGCTGCACATAAGAAACTAGAGCAGATATTAATTCTTTACTAGCCCGAGTTCTTCAGTTAATAATTGTAGTGTCCATTCTATAATAATAACAATCACTCGGTTACCGTAACGGCTAAAATGACATGGCATAAAACGTACGCGAAAGTAGGGCTGCCATTGACTTCGAGGGCAACCACCGAAAATTGTAGGGACAACTAGTGCACTTGTTAACTTTTTAATTAAGTGCTTTAATGCTCTACACTTTAATGAAGGTCTGGAGTCGACCTGATGATAGAGTCGAAAGACGGTCGAGGGCATTCCTTAACAATTTACAGCAGTTACCTTGTGTTTGGGCTTGATTGATTTGTATTGATGAGAACTTTGGACCTAGATTAATAGATCCGCCTTCAAAAAAAAAAGGAAGTTCTCAATGTTTTATGTATGTTCACCGATATTTCCGTCAATTATAAACGGATTTCAATTGTTTTCTTTCTTGAATAGGGTTTACTTCTGAGGTGGTCCTATTTTAATCAGATCAGGATCTGATGATGGGCTCCAGGAGAAATCGAGGGCAACCACCGAAAATTGTAGGAACAACCAGTTCATTTGTTAACTTTTTAATTCAGTGCTTTAATGTACTACAATTTAATGAATATCTGGAGTCGATCTGATTATGGAACCGAAAGACAGTCGAGGGAAATCCTTAACGATTTACAGCAGTTACCTTGTGTTTGGGCTTGATTGATTTGTATTGATGAGAACTTTGGACCTAGATTAATAGATCCGCCTTCAAAAAAAAAAGGAAGTTCTCAATGTTTTATGTATGTTCACCGATATTTCCGTCAATTATAAACGGATTTCAATTGTTTTCTTTCTTGAATAGGGTTTACTTCTGAGGTGGTCCTATTTTAATCAGATCAGGATCTGATGATGGGCTCCAGGAGAAATCGAGGGCAACCACCGAAAATTGTAGGAACAACCAGTTCATTTGTTAACTTTTTAATTCAGTGCTTTAATGTACTACAATTTAATGAATATCTGGAGTCGATCTGATTATGGAACCGAAAGACAGTCGAGGGAAATCCTTAACGATTTACAGCAGCTACCTTGTGTTTGGGCTTGATTGATCTGTATTGATGAAAACTTTTACCTAGATAGATATATTTTTCGGTTCACCCGTCACTTAAAATAATGAAAAAAAAATTTTCAATAAAAAATAAAACCGACTTCCAACAAATCCTGAAAAATAAAATTTACTTAGCACAAAGTAAAATGTATTTTGATTTATCAGATTTCAGATGAAAATCAGATAAATCAAAATACATATTACTTTGTGCTAAGTAAATTTTATTTTTGAGGATTTGTTGGAAGTCGGTTTTATTTTTTATTGAAAAATTTTTTAGTCGGTAAGTGTCCGGCATAGCATCCCTGTAGGATTTTTTTGCGTTAAAAAAGCGTATTCTGTGGTCATAGTTCATAAGTAGGCTATTTGCCCTCTAGCTATTAACGGGACACTTACTGCCAATCTTCTATACAAATTTACTATGCTAATTTAAACCACTCGATAACATTGAGTCAAAATTTCGAGAGTCATTGATTTATTTGAGGACGGCTGGTGGACTGCTCACCGTCTTCAGAGAATGCATGTAGATGCAGTCTTCTCGAAATGGGATTACACCTAACTCTTTGGCAATACCGCGGTGACGAAAAATTCCCCGAAGGGTTAGGCAAAGGTATACGCCCACATTTCACCTTATAGTTTTATGTCCGACGTAATAACATTATAGTGGTTTAATCATCTTAGTATGTTTGTTTGGAAGAATGGTGGCTAGTCCAGCTAGCTATGATTTTATTTTTTTATGATTAGGCTCTCTTAAAGTAATAGGTAAGTATATTATAAAGATTGCAAGAATTCTAAACTCGAAATCCTCGCTATACTTTTTAAAAGGCTTAATAGCTGCTTAACATTTTAAGTACCGTCGAGACCCCTTATTTCGCCTGGGTTTTGACACTTTTTTCATCATATCTTTTTATTTTGAAAGTATTTTAAATTGACTTGAGTAAAAAACGATTTTACTTAACACAGGCTATTACTTTAGACGATGTAAGTATCGAATATCATTATAATTAGGCTACAAATTGACTCTAAAGGTCATAGGCGAAGTTTCGGTCTTTTTCCTAACTTCGCCTACGGTATATTACGGGGTCTTATGAAGCTTATGTTTGTTGTCAACTAGGCTATTAAATTTAGAATCCGAAAAAAGAAATATTAACCTTACCCAGGACGCAATAAAGACACAATTTCTTTAAAAAATGTATAGTAGGCGAAATTTGGAAGCGATTTGAAGATGTTCCATACAATTGATCTAACTTTGATAGGGTTGTCACAATTCTTGGTAACTTGCCTTACTGTGAAAAAGGTGATTAATGAATTAAGAAAATAATTGTTATAAAAAATAATCATCTACAATAAAAAATGAAGTCACTTAGTCAATAGTACCCACAATTTGCTCATCAGATAACCAAGTTGAGAATCCTGTATCTCTCAGAAAAGGTGTTTCCCATTGAATTTTACGAAAAATTCATCGGAGATGGTTGGTTTTTCAAAGTCCCCAACCTAAGAAATTCTCACTGCGTCATTTGCATTCATAGCACAACAGAATTCACAATACCTATATGATTTTAAACTAATATGGTCATTACTATACATTTTATTACTAATAACGTGATTTTAGAATTGACAACCCTACGGGTAGGCGAAGATTGGTAACAATGTGACCGTCACTACCACCTCGGCAGCATTTTATGCCATTTTGAGCTCAAATTGTACGCTAGATAAAAAATTTTTTTATTAAATTTTTTAATTAGGGGTCTCGACGGTACTTCGATATCACAGTGTTGATACTAAGTACTGTATAAGAACGTAACTGCCTACTGATTATTTTGTTCTGACCCGATGACCGTAAACCCAACGGAGTCATTGCACTCAACAGTACTATTGTATTGATATCGTTTGATTTCAATTAACATGTTCCATACGAATGAAATTCGGCTATTACTCAGTTGTTCTTAAATGCTTATAAAGTCTATGTAACTCTATGTAGGCTGTATAAGCGATAATCTTCTCTAGAAAGTCATAATACTAGTCTAGTATAATTTTAGGTCTATGTGGCAAAGCCGCGAAAGAAATATCAGCAAGTAATGCTTGGTCTCTTTTTTTGTAAGGTGCCAATACAAAACTGTTCATCAAGCGATAAATTTAGCTGAGTTGCGCTAAATGTTGTAGGAATAACCGCTAGAACAGTAAATAAAGTGTAGAAAGTAATTTCATTTAAGATCGCGGCAAGATAATATCATTTACAAACAGTACAATTATTCGGTGTGTGCCGCGTCATGCTTATTACCACGACCAGTTAAGAGAACATTTGCCTATTTGCATTTTACAAAAAATTGACCACTCCTCGTGTAAAATGGGCAAGCCAATTTTTCCTTAATCGATTTTAATTCAAACCTATATTATATTATTATTACCTAACAGTGCCGATAGAGCAAACGAGTTCTGGAGTGGAGACCGCGCCTTGGCTCACGTAGGGTACGACGTCTACCTGCCAGATGGACCGATGATCTAGAAAAGGTAGCAGGCAGGAACTGGATGCGGAAGGCAAAGGACCGTGTGTTGTGACGTAAATTGGGAGAAGCCTACGTCCAGGAGTAGACTGCCATAGCACAGATGGAAACAGTCAGGCGGTCTCAACCGAATTTTCGATACTGATTTGTGCGCGAGTGTGTGTGAAAAAATAGTACAAACATGAGTTGTCCATCTGTACTATCTCTAATTTGTGGCCATAGGCTGACTTGATTGATTTAATGACTTAACAATAAAAATTCTAACACTAGCTACTTAACTGAAGTTAATACTCTAGTTAAGTTGCTTGTGCTAGGAGATGTTTCAGGTCGATACGAGTAGTATAATATATCTAAATAGCAGGGGCATGAAACAGCAACTTCTTAACCAGTACCTAAAGTGACTGACAAGCAGACAGACATTTCGTTCGAAAGTGGTTACTGTAACCCATAGAACAACGTGACCTATTTGAGGAGGTCGTGTTGATCTATGTCGTAACCCATCTCTATCTTTTATGTCAATGATCTGTTATGTTGATCAATGTCTGATTATAGAGAAAACAATACTGTTTGATTATTACTATTTATTCCGATCAATATTTTATTCCAAACCTTGAAACTTTAATCTTTTTAAATTCGTATCATCAGATTAGATTATATTGTTGATTACTGCTTGTAAAACTGCATCCTACACATTTCCTAAAAATGTTTTCTAGTACTAAGGAAGTGATAATGTGTTGTTTATCGATTGTTGGATTGATAACATTGACAGTGAGGGGTTCTTGGTCAAGCCATTTGATGGAAAAATACTAACAAGATATTTTACTCGTAGACTGATATTTCCTTTATCGCCTTTTCACATTAATTAAAAGCCCAAGTTGCTTCCCTTTTCTGTAGACTGTTTTTATTCTCTTTACTTTTAGACCAGTGCAGATAGCTCTGAAAATGATAAAAATGTAAAAAATTAGTAGTAGAATGAAACCTATTGCAAAAGAAAGAAAATGTGACAAAAACAACAGGAAAAATAATTTACGGGCGATCTGAGGTCGGGAAGTGAAAAAAATGGGGGTTTTAAGGGGGGAAAAGGGGGTTTTCTTGATTTCCGACAAAACTACAAGTCCTATGGAAAAATGTTCAAAAGCAAAGTTGTAGGAAATAAAAAAATCTACAACTTTTGGATTTACACTTTTGTGACATAACCTCAAAAAGTATATCAAAAACTCAAAAAACACAGATCTTGAGCTTTAGATTTTTTTCTTTTACAAAAATGTTCGTTTTGTCATGAAATTTGGCAGAAACCTTTCTTTTTATGTTCCTAATGCACTGTAATTTTTTTGATCCAAAATGTTTATTTTTTCTCCTTTAAAACCCCCATTTTTTCACTTCCCGACCTCAGATCGCCCGGTAAATTATTTTTCCTATTATTTTTGACACTTTCTTTTCCTTTCCAAAAGGTTTCATTCTACTACTTGACTGCCTCTGTGGCGTAGTCGGTAGTGATACCGCCTGCGGCGCTGGAGGTCGTGGGTTTGATTCCCGGGTCGGTCCAAATATTTGTGTGATCCACAAATGTTTGTTTCGGAGTTTGGGTGTTTTCTATGTATAATATGTATGTATTTAGAAATATATAAGTATCTCTATCAGTTGTCTAGATCCTATAGCACAAGCTTATAGCTTAGTTTGGGCTAGACGATGTTGTGTGAGAATGTCCAACAATATTTATTTACAATATTTACTACTATTTTTTTATATTTTAAAAGCTATCTGCACTTGTCTATTTTCTTGTTTATATCTTTGCAAAAATGACAAATGCCTTCATTTAACTTTCATTTCATGCTAAGGAATTTTGGACTCGATGATACAGTAGGTATTAAATATTACTGGTAATGTAGAATAATGTCAATAAATAACATTTATCATGTCATCCCTCGATGACTGTCGCTGTGCTGTCAAAACTATAAGTCCAATACTCATGGGCGCTCAACATTCTAGCGAGAACGCGAGAAAAACACGAGAAACAAGAATGTGGATGTGATTCTCGCCGTGTTCTCGCCTTGTTCTCTAAATGCGGATCCAATAGAAGTACTCGGCAAAATTTTCGTGTAAATTTGAAGGACCTATTATAGTTTTGACAGCATAGTGACAGTAACACATAACTCGTCAGAGTAATATGAAACAGTTTTCACAGTACGGCCAAACACGTAATTGCTGTATTATTTCTGAATGCACAGCAGAGTAGTATTCCACAACAAGTAAGAAAGATTAGGTGATAATATTGTAATAAAATATAAAGTAAACTCATTACCGGTTACCGGTTTAAAACAATTCAAGGTTAAACTTCTGTTACTCTCACCGTGAGAACTCGGTGTATTTAAATTAAAATTGCTGCACATAAGAAACTAGAGCAGATATTAATTCTTTACTAGCCCGAGTTCTTCAGTTAATAATTGTAGTGTCCATTCTATAATAATAACAATCACTCGGTTACCGTAACGGCTAAAATGACATGGCATAAAACGTACGCGAAAGTAGGGCTGCCATTGACTTCGAGTTGACTAGACTGCGGGCAGACAGCGCTTACGTGACCAAAAACATGACTCAGACGCTACAATACCATCACCTTTCAATTCCATTACTGTTTTAGTACAATCCTTAGTTGATTTATCTCTCGATAAAGCAGTAATGTATAGCAGACGTACCAGCAGTTGGCGGAGTAGTTTACAAAAGTGGTAGAAGTCGTTTTTGTTCAAATGCAAAAAGTTATATCGTACGATCCGCTTTGTGCTTTGTGTTACAAAACTTTGTAATGTGTATTTTAATTTCCTATCTACTTGATGACTTGAAACTGACATGAATGGTGCTCAAATTAAGTTCATAGATGCCGTACATATTTACTATGCTAGTAAAGTGTTTTAAAAATCTCATGTAACATTCCCGACGTTTGCATCAGCGAAGATAAAACAAAAACAAATCCCAGTCCTCCTATACTTAAGTTTTGTTTTCTCCTTTTGTAGTCATTATTTATGAGAAGTCTGAGTCATATCACAACTATCCTAATGTTTCCGGCTACATCCAAACCATAAAAAAATTACCTTTGAGAATTAAATGCTTACTAAAATGATAGTCTGCAACGGATATTTGCAGATCACTTGAACAACGTCGTCAAACTTTTAACCTAGAATGTACCTAAAACGTACCTATCACAAATTATTGACAAGTACACATTTTCAACTAATGAAACTGATAGCATTCGTAAGTACCTAGACGTTATGTACGATAAGCATTGACGGTCGTGCGCGCAGCATTTATCAAGTTAGTTCATGTGAAATGGGGCGGGCGCTTACTCAACGCACGACTTTTGATTGCTTTACAGTATAAGCGTAGCTATAGGAAGATATATTTTTTTAAAATTCAAACCATTATATTAATCACCCAAGCTGGTAATGATAAGTGAGATAAAGAAACCGCGCTAAGTGTTAAGGGACATGAATACTTAATATCTATAATATTAATAGGTAAAGCTGGAAATTTGTTAGGTCTGACTGAGTTAATTTTAAAAAGAGAAGAAATGCATAAAGCAGTTTTTTTAGGAATATCTATCAAATTTCGACTGCTAACATGTCTCAATAAAACCACTATGTATAGGTATTCTGATCAAATACCTAGTAACTTATTATATTATTTGTTCTGAAGAAAATTATGCCTTAAATACATGACCTAATGATATCATTGGTAGTTAAAGGCGTCATTTTTTCTAGACTCGACAGATGACACTGTATCAATAGTCTACACTACATCATGATGTAGACTAGTGATACAGTGTCATCTGATGAGTATCACTTAAAGTTCTACTTAGTTAGACACTAACATTTCATAGTGGTTGACATGTAATATTGATCAACACGTAACGCCGTCTAGCCTCAAACTAAGCAAGCAATAGATCGTGGAAAATAGATATCTAATTTCCAAACTAGGTACATAATTGTCTAAAATTACACAAAGGCATGTTTTTCACGAGTTTTCTTTACTAACAGAATATAAAACACTAATAGTAGAACTTTCGCTTGGCGTACAGTCGCGACATTGGTAGGTCCGTACTAAACAGTTCAGTCAGGTAAATACCTTCTTTTCGTCTCACTAGGTTTTTTATAAATAAATTATTATACTACACTGAAAACACCCAAATACCAAAGCATAATTACTAATACAATTAACTTACAAAATAACTAGCATAGTTAACACTATTTATAAACGATCAATTAATTAATCTAGCTATCTATATAATTAAACTGATCATTACGAAAATACATTATGTATGAATTAAGAGGCGCCACAGATCCGTGTATCTAAATATACAATAACTCAAAGGCGAGGCGACTATCTGATTGACATATTGACCTATCAACGCACAGCCCAAACCACTGGACGGATCGGGCTGAAATTTGGCATGCAGGTAGATGTTATGACGTAGGCATCCGCTTAGAAATGATTTTGATAAATTCTACTCCCAAGGGAATAAAATACGGGAAGCGGGATCGGGAACAAATTTTACGCGGGTGAAGCTGCGGGCATCAGTTAGTTGTGGCATAAATTGTTAGAGGGCCAAGTTCAGCGCGGACTGCCTTAGGCTGATTTGATTTATTGAGTTCTTGTACTTCTGGACGGTGGCACACACAAAATCACCTGGGGGTTCCAGATTTAACACGTACCTACCTATTTTATACAGATTAAATATAGACGTAGTTATGGCCCTGCCTGTACTTCTGTAAATGGTTTATGATGTTAGTATAACATTACTTATCTTATTCTATATCAACAAATGAATGATCATCGCTAATACAAATAAATCTGACATCAATAATGAATCAAAAATAAATCTGAAATCATTCTGCATTTGACAGCCGAGTGGCATAGTCGAGTTTATACATACTTACTGTGTTAGTCTAATTATTTTATAAATACCTACGTAAAATGGTGCTGAAAAAGTGTACGAACTGTAATAAAAATATCACCCAAAAATCGCCGGGTCTGGAGTGCAGCCGATGCAACAAATGTGTCCACGCGACTTCAACTTGTGCCAAACTAACAAACAAACAGTTAACTGCTCTCCGTAACTCAGATGGGCTCGAATGGAGCTGCGAGGAATGTTTGCGAAATATGACCAAACGTTCATCATTCTTTCTTCCTGAAGACTCTGAAAACGAGGATGACAGAGAGAATGTAAGCTGCTCTGGTTTTGATCCGAAAAAACTACTAAAGGACATCAGTAGAGAGATAAGGAAGGCCGTGAAGGAGGAGCTCGAAGAGTTGACTTCATCAATTAATTTCATGAATAGTCAAATATCAGATCTTGAAGACATTGTTAAGGAACAAGGTACTACTATAAAATTGTTAATAAATAAAAATACTGACCTCCTTAACAAAAATAAAAACCAAGACCTACGTATTGCTGTACTAGAACAACGTACAAACGAATTTGAACAAAAACTATTAGCTTCTACCCTGGAGATAGCTGGTGTGCCAGAGACTGCTAATCAAAATGTCGCGGAAATCACCAAATCAATTGCCACCAAACTAATGGTAGACCCTCAGCGGATAGTTCGTGCTCACCGAGTAATTTCACGTCGTAAGGAGCAGCTGGGACACATCACTGTTGAGTTACAAGCTACAAGTGACCGTGAACAGTGGATATCCTCTGCGAAAAATAGGGAGATCCTAGCAGGTAATATCGTTTCTAATTTGGCAGCAGACCAAGCCAGAAGTCGTATATATGTACGTGCAGCCCTCACCCCACTAACAAAGACACTACTATTCAAGTCAAAGCAACAACTAAGTGGATCATTCAAGTACGTATGGTGTAAGGAAGGAAAAATATATGCTAGGAAAAATGATGAATCTCAGCGGTCGTTGATAATTCGTTCTGAGCAAGATATAGAACGTCTGTTAAAATCATAAATTCCTTACCTACTTATTTTGTATTATATAAGATTACATTTAACAATTCATAATTCTCAGTGGGTATGGCAAGTATAACTAACGAAATTTGTAACTGTATATCGATTAATAATTTTATAAAAAAGATTCCCCCTGTCAGCTATAATCTGTTCTGTATGCACGTAAATATTCGTTCTCTAATCAGAAATTTTGATAAACTACTCTGTGTTATGGATTCTTCAGTGGTCGCTCTCGACCTAGTTATAGTTACCGAAGTAGGTATATCTACGGCAATTTGCGATCTGTACCAAATACCGGGCTATAGAATGTACACACAGTTGCGTCAAAATCGAAAAGGCGGTGGGATAATTATTTATGTTCGGAACTGCTTTAAATTCACTGTTAAGACACTCAGAACTCACACTTTTGAAAGCATAACTGGCACTTTAATTACGACAAACAACAAAACGTTAACTGTGTGTGCAATTTATAGACCGCCATCGAATAACAGAACTATGTTTGTCTCCGAACTAAACAAACTCATAACGAAGTGTAATATCACTGACATGATTATACTTGGTGACACAAACATTGACCTAAAAACACATTCCTCACACAAAAACTTGTATTTGAATTTACTATCCAAGCACGGATTTGTTAGTGGCATATCAGATTATACCCGAATTGACATACGAGCGAATCACGTCACAAGGTCATGCATAGATCATATTTTCCCACGGCTAGCTAAGAGCAATGTGTATACGACGGCTGCCGATACGACTCTGGCGGACCATCGCATTTTAGTACTTGCATGCGCTTCCACTGATTTGCAAACGCATATACAGGCTGCTCCGAATAAAAATAAATTTTATTGCTATGACCGTCGTATTCTGCACAATGAACTTGATTCAGTCGACTGGTGTCTGACTAGAGGCATGAGCTGTCCTGACCAAATATATACGTTTATAGAAAGTAGTTTTCAAAATGCATGTAGGAAAGCTCAAGTTAGTAAAACTTCTCCCAAATTCAATCGTTTCAAACAACCATGGATTAATCAGAATATTCTTAACATGTGTGAAATGAGAGACAAGTTGTTTGCTGCATGGAAATCAGATCCCACTAATAAATATCTAAAACTACAGTTTAACAAATTACGCAACAAAGTTCATAAAACAATTGAATATTATAGGAACAACTATTATAAAAATATTATTAAAAAGAACTACGGCAATGCCAAGAAACTTTGGCATTTAATTAATTCTATCTGTGGAAGGGTCACTCCGACAATAGATGATTTTATTACAAAAGCGTTTAGCGACCAAAATATTTCCTCATATGAAATAGCTAATAATTTTGCAGAAAAATTTCAAAGCTCTGTTAATGAGTTATTGCCCAAGTGTAGCATACCTCTTCTTGAAACTAAAAATTACTTTCAAAACGTGGAACTCAGCATGTTAGTTAAAAAAGCAACCCCAGGCAAAATAAAAAATATTATAAACAAGCTTATTTCTTTTAAAGCACCTGGTAAAGATAAAATTAAAGTTATGGATATTAAGAAAATCAGTCAAAAAATTTGTGTATCTATTACTAATCTTATTAACACTAGTCTTAAAACTGGGAAGTATCCCCAAGGATTGAAATGTGGTTGCGTACGTCCGGTACATAAAAAAGGCCGGCACAATGACATGTCTAATTATCGCCCTATCACACTGTTGTCAAGCATTAATAAAATAGTCGAGAAATTTTTTAGTGAACAAATTCATACTTTTTATCAAAACAACAACATTATCTACAAAAATCAATTCGGCTTTCAACCAAAAAAAAGTAGCACTAATTTGTTATCTAAATTTACAGATGATATAAATACATTTTTAAATACAAAAAAACATGTGATAGCTCTCTTTATTGATTTTTCACGCGCCTTTGATACATTGAATCACCACAGGCTTGTAAAAAAGCTCGAAAACTCCGGTGTTCGTGGACCTTTGCTCAAATGGTGTGAGAACTATCTCTATGATAGGTCCTACTGTGTCAAAATTAATGATAAATTAAGTAAGACTATTAAGGTGAACAGGCTCAGGGATCAGTTCTTGGACCACTTCACTTCATTACCTACGTCAATGATATGAACAACGTTGTCCGCAACTGCGCCTCTTATCAGTATGCTGACGACACCTGTTTAGTTATTGCCGATCATGACATCTCAACAGCGCTCTCAAAGATGCAGCAAGACCTTGACAACATTAACAAATGGTGCCATGATAATGGACTGGTCCTAAACGCAGCCAAAACTAAATTACTTCACATCCACTCCAGCCATAAAAGAGTCCCTACTGATTTTCGAGGAGTATTAGTAGCCCATGATCATGCGTGTTTGCATAAGGCAAATAATGCTTGTTGTACCTGTCCGAAGATTGGTTGTGTTGAGCAACATATGTACTTAGGTCTAATAATTGACAAAAAATTCAATTGGCTGCCTCATATTCAGTACATATGTGCTAAACTTAGAGCATTTCTGGCAAATCTGTATATCATTAAAGATAGAATACCGTATAAAGTGAAACTCATGCTATATAACGCACTAGCTGACTCAATAATCGGATACGGTATAACAAGCTATGGAAGAACATATAAGTCCTATCTCGATCAAATTCTAGAACTCCAGTTACGACTTCTGAAAAAAATTGTACCAAATAATATAAAACAAATGCATAGAAATAATGAAAAAGAATTATATAAATTTTGTAAAGTTTTTCCCGTACACACAAAGGTTACGTATAGTCTCCTAAAAGAACAGTTTTTCAATCAAAGCATCTTACAAGAAATATCGCATAACATTCAAACGCGACAGAAAACTAATAGAAAATTGGTCACGATTGGAGCAGTAAATGTTTATGGTGAGAGAACTACTGCATACCTCATCCCGCGCATTAGAAACAGCCTAAGTTCATCTTTTGTGCAGAGTATTACACAAAACAATATCAAAAATAAATTGAAACTTCATTTTCTGAACAGCCTGTAGAAACCTTGCACAAACTGGTTCCGTTCTTTTTCTTTTTTTTTTTTTTATTAGTGTGTCACACAATAAGTATCGCTTTGATGCTTGTTCTGTAAGTGGGTAGATTTGATTTTATTTCATTAATTTAGAAACTTTAGACTTGTGTTGGTTTGGTTGGAATGAATATGCCATTTCGGTAAAATATTGTATGGGTAGGTATGTAACTTTTGAACTGTATTTGCAGAATGTACGGCACTCCGCATAAACCCTTTGTGGTTTTTTGGTTTGCCATTGCTGTTATTTTTTGTATTTTAAGGAAATAAATAAATAAATAAAAAAAAAAAAAAAAAAAAAAATCTCTACAAAAACTATAGCTTTCAAATAGCTTGGTAGTATAGTTTAAGTTGTGTGCACAAGTCTAAATATATCGTGCATTATTGCGTCATATAGGAAAAGTGAATGTTCTCGAAACTCGCAGTACCGATATTGATAATTGATTTTATAAATACGAGTACCAAATTACCAAAAACGAAGTCGCTTCAAATCTAACTAAAGTTCTTAGAATTGTGATAATTAACAGTAGTATTGTACCTACTACTAAACTATCCCTTTTCATTACAAAAGAAGAGGAAGTCGTAATTTAGGAAAGCGGAGCTTGCTCTTCAAAGTGAGAAATTCAAATAATGTTGAGACATATGAAATATATAATAATCTAATTAACAGTATGCTATGCATTCCTTTTTATGGATGACGAATGACGAAAACGTTAGGTTTATATAAAGAAGTATAAGAAGTATTATATTATTATAGTACTCCCACAGATTTTTTCACACAAACGCAAGCTTATCAAGATTAAAATATTAGAAGAAAGAAAATTACTCTAGTACTGGTTAATATATGTATACCTAACACGGAACCTAGTTTCAATAAAGGCTGATTATCTCATCCGAATAAAACTTTCTCTATCTGATATAACAAAAGCAATGCTAAACACACATCGCAGAATAAATATAATTAATTATCAAATAAAGAAAAAATCAACAATCGTCGGTGACGGATGAATCTGATGGTGATTTAATTTAAAACAAGATCGCGGCCATTTCTAAACTATTTTTAATCTAATCACTTTCACGGTAAAAATAAATTATGCAATTTAATGTCTAGTAATCTGCATTCTGTTTGAATATTGAGGGACAGAGAGCAAGAGGAATGCCAAAGAAATGATGGATGATTTGTGTTAAGAATGATATGAATGTGAAATGAGTGAATAATGAGACGACGAGTAATAGGGAGGAATGGAAGACGAAGGCAGCTTTGACTTCTAATCAATTGGCGAAAGAGTAAGAGAATATACATGTGAAACACAATGTACATTCTGTTTCACTGACGTCCAGCAGGTGGACTACGTAACCTTTGATTTGATTGATTGAATCTACACAATGGCTGCTGGATAGAACTGTTCATTTTCTGGGCCATATTAGGGTTCAACAATAATAAGTCAAGCACGAACCTAGTTTCGTGATTTACTCACACTGAAACGGCAGTCGAATATGGGCCCTTCTAGCTGTTGCAACGTGACGAATGGAATTATTATTATAAACTAGCTGACCCTCGCAACTTTGTTTACGTCACACATGGTGTATGAAAGGAGGTGTATTTTTTCATCAGACTCATCAAGCAGCGTATGAAACTGCCCTGTTTGCTTAATCATAAAAGAGCTTAAAGATTAAGTCTATTCTAAAACAATTCAGCCCACGCCTCCGGTGTGGACTGAATCATTCTACAATAACCTTAATCATTAAGCTCTTTTATGATTAAGCCAACTGCCAATTTAGATTTACCCACAAATTCGAAGGAACCGTTGAATTCTAGGTTTTGCGATAGTTGAGGTTTCTCTAATTCCTGAACTACGAAACCCTCAACATTGAAACTCGTGTGAAACAATCCTTAAAGTACGCCCTTTACGACAAAGAATTTCTTTTTGGAATCGGACCACGCATTTGGAACTTACGATGAAAAAACCATTTATCCTATCATCCCCTCTCCCAAAGGAATCGCGCAAAATATCGGGATCAAAAGTATCCTAGAACCTTCCTCGGATCATAAGCTCGGATTGTACCAAGTTTCATTCGAATCGATTCAGTAGTTTTGGCGTGATACTTATTCGGGATACAGACAGACAGACAGACATGAAAAATTAAAATTACATTTTCGGCTTTCGTATCGATTAGAGAACGCCCTACAATTAAAATTTTCAGAATATCTTCCATGTACAGACTCTCGACCCTCAACAGTTTTATTATAAGTATAGAAAAGTATTGGAAGTAGGTATATTTTAAAAAAATGTCTGATATAATCAGTCAGTAAACGTTATGATTGCAGCTCAAAACGTATAGGTATGTCTGTCCTGTGAGTAATATCTTGTTTATTCTTACATACAACATAGTTTCGTTACGATATGTTTACAATCTTAATCAAATTTTCATCAACCTAGAATCAAAGTTCAACTCAATGTCCGCGTTTCACTTAATCTATATATTTAAAAATCAATACCACTTTTCGTTGTAATTTTATAACTCAAGAACGGGCTCACCTATCCAAACTAAATGTTTAGGCTTTGTTCGGACTATTTAGTAGATGGTTTATGTGAAGTTTGCACAAAATCGGCCGAGCGGTTCTTCATTTATCACGCAAACGAAGTTGCGCGGGTCAGCTAGTACAATATATAAGTAATGATAGTTGCGTTAAAGCCAGCATTTCCTAGAGCCTTATGGACGGTAACTAATGTAATCAGGCGTCAATACAGCGGAAATCCATCATAGAACGATCATAAATCCCGTCCTGTATTATCGTTTCTTATAGACGACTTTTTTTTTTGTTTAACGTGAGGGAAAATCCTCATGGATGTTATGCCGGACTCCTACCGACTAAAAAACCTCACGTAGCGCCCAACAGCCTATGGTTGTGAGCCCCGTGTAAGCCCTCGGAAGGATGTCCCAGGACTCTTTTGGACGACTAGAAAATTTTCAACAATAAATAGCAAACCGACCGCTCCTGTCTGCACCGATGACGTTTTAGCGAGAGTTACTTCATAGTCCATAGACTATGGGATCACCTAATTACTTTCGATGCTGTAGGTCTTAGTCTTGCCTGCCACCTTATAAAAACCGACCAAGTGCATGTCTGACTCGCGCACAGAAGGTTCCGTACCAAAAAACGGCAGCCCGTTCGTTGTATGAAAGCCCCCCTTAATCCCCAAGCTTTCCTGATTTTAGTATTTGTTGTTATAGCGGCAACAGAAATACATCATCTGTGTAAATTTCAGCTCTCTAATTATGACGTTTCCTGAGATACAGCCTCGTGACGGACAGACGTACAGCGAAGTCTCATGAATAGCTTAGGGTCCTGTTTTTACCCTTTGGGTAAGAAACCCTAAAAATTACCTTCAATAAATCAGGATGTAATATCACTCTAGTTTCCATTGTCATAAAGATCATTATTTTGGTTCAAACACTCGTAAGTTGACCGGATCGATTGTCAAGTGACAAATAACCCTAGTCTCTCGCGGGTGGTCTGTATTTTCATATAAGGTATTGCCATTCATCATACCAAGTTCACTTTATATAGAAACGGCGTCTTTTCTAAATCGTGACTTTGTCTATTCACATACATGTTCTGTTGATTGAATGTAGATATATTAACCTTTCTCTCGTGATTTCCACAAGTTTGAAATGTAACGTTGATGAACTTGTTTTATCTTTGACTAGCGGACGTCACGCGGTTTCACCCGCGTAGTTCCCGTTCCCGTGGGAATACGAGAATAAAATGTAGCCTATGTTCACCGCAAAGAGTGTAGCTTTCCAACAGTGAAAGAATTTTTTAAATCGGTCGTCTCGGCGCCTATTTGTTACAAACAAAAAAACAAATCTTTCCTCTTTATAATATTAGTATAGATTTAGTCACGAAAGTCTTGTGATAACATTTATGCAAAATATTTGTATACTTGCTTAGTTCTAAAAATTTCACCATATAGACTTGTTTTTTTAAATGACCGGTTGTTGCCTAAGATTCCGCAAAAGAGCCTACTCTCCTTGAACAATGCTTCTTTTGAAAGTCATCTGTTTGCTCTAGAAATGTAGAAGCTAATTGACAAAGCATGTAAAAACATTTGTTTGTCTATTTCTAAATTCTCAAACATTTTATCTGAATGAAAGCTCATTCAGATAAGTAAGACAATCTCTTTCTCTATGATGATGAGGGACTCATTTTATTTGTTGATATCAAAGGAATATAGAATTTCACTAAAAGCACTAAATATAAATAATTAAAAACCCGAAGACTAGTTTCAAATTAAGCAATTTGAAACTAGTCTTCGGGTTTTTAATTATTTATATTTAGTGCTTTTAGTGAAATTCTATATTCCTTTGATATCAACAAATAAAATGAGTCCCTCATCATCATAGAGAAAGAGATTCTCAAATCGATTTTGATCTTTCCTCTCACAGTTTAGATCACACTTGTAAATTGTATTTGAATTTCCAATGGGATAACATTCCATAGACAAACTGGTTTCTGATGCACTACGAGTCCCCAAGACTGTTTACGTGTTTTTTTAAGGAGTCCAGAGACCCAGTTGTACGGGATAGAAACGGAACACAACCGCTATTTCATCTATTTTAATTATTCAATGTCCATCTTCATGTTTGTTATTTAATTTGTTCAAAGACAAAAACATGCTCAAAATAAACAAACCTGCCTGGAGTCAATTATATTACTAAGTAGTTGAGAAAATCTAATAATATAGATATCTACTATTGCTCTACTAGATATTTCGGTCTGATTGCCTTTGTACACGCAAATTATGCTGATATTCCAAGGAGACTACGAGAAAGTTATTTATTGATATAGTTAAGAAACAGCAAGCAGCAATACCGTCTCTAGCTACGTGCTACCAGTAACATAGAAATCTTCATTATTTCTTTGCAGAAATATCGCAACATTCAGACTACACTTCGACTGACTAGGACTTAAGAGGTATTCTGAAAGCTGAAAGACACAAGACAAATATTCATCTTTCACTTCGGCTGACTAGGACTTAAGAGGTATTCTGAAAGCTGAAAGATACAAGACGATATTCATCTATCAAGACAAGACATCACTGGCGCTATAGTCCGTTCATGTTAAGAATGCAGTGAGTATACGTGACATACATCAGAACATGATGACTACAATTTCATTGTAGAATCAAATATGGTGACTGAATGTACTGCTCGTTCGCTCTAACTTTGCCGCTCGGCTCCATACTAAAGTCGAATTTTTAATTAGACGAAGTAATTGACAGCAACTAATGTCTCTTCTTCATACAATGTTGCTTATTTTCTATGACGAAGTGACATTAGCTACTGTCAATTTACTTCGTGTAATTAACAATTCGGGTAAACGCCTCTACGCCAACGACAAAGTTAGAGCGAACGGGTAGTAGAGCATTCTATTCTAATAATACGCTCGGATCATGTTATTTGTTACAAATTAATCCAGTTGCGGTAATGTAGTGGAATTTAGTGGTTGCGAATATGTGTCCAAATAGATCAGTCAAAGCCACAAAATTTCTTTTTAAACACAATTGGAAATGTAAAAATGAATCCTACTATCTTAGACGGGGATTAGGATAATATGATGTTTTGGATAATCGTATAATATTTAATTCTAACTCTATGTGTGTTTCAAAATAATTTGATCGATAATTAATTAATTTAATACATACACAAAGTTCTCATCCCAGTCGATTAATATCCTCTCCTGAGCATAGGCCCCCGTGTGATATCAAAAAATTAAACATCCCATGATGGCTATTTTCGGCCTTGTTGGCTAGATGGGTTTATTTAGGCAATTTTGTTTTAAGTTTTCCTTCCCTAATATTTTTGCGAGTGTCTCTCACGAAATTAACTGGGGTGACCTGGTACTCACTTACACACTTTGAATTCGGGGCATGCGGTATACAGTTTCACAGTTGTATCTTACAAAAGAAAAGATTTAGCACATTTGGTAAGTCAGCCAGAATCTATCTAACTTCCGGACTGCTATTTACATCGCTGTCCAAGAAATCGTTATACAAAATATTACAAACCAGAAAATGTAGTACAATAATCGTAGGCAGGCACTGACATTAATTATCTACTATCGACAACACTTCAGATTATCTAGGCAAAATAGTTCTTGCGCGACGCCAACACTACCTTCTAATCTGCAAACCTAGGTCTTAAACCAATGACTTGTAAATTTACCTTTACGGCGCTAGTAATAGAGGTGATTGCTAAAATTTTGTTCATTATTGAAGTGTATAGTTATGTTGGTTATTGGTAACCCGATGACGGCGCAATCAACTACCGTATCAAGTAACGTTCCGGTTGGGTGAGCCTTCGTCTCGACCTGACTGTGCGCTGTGAACGAAACCCGCATGTCCTGGTTATACATTTTATATTTCAGTAGCTTTCAATAAACTCTAACTACACTTCGCACAAAATAGAGGTCCCCTGGGTAACGTTAGCCCAACTAAAATTCTATTGGGATGGGATTCTTGGAACGGCGTCTTAGAAGGATTTGCAGACTCACCAGTGCGAGTGTAGTACTACTCTGGTCCATTTCAACATTGCATTGAATGCGTTCATACGAACTTTCCTTCAGGTGGGCTGTATACCTGTCTGCTTTCTTAATTGTAAAAAATAGTTATGTATAGATAACACCATACACATAAAAAGAGTTTTTCAATTTCTATGGATTTTACTCAAAATTTATGTATGACCTGTGACCACTTATGATACAGGTCTTACGTGATATCTCTTCGGCATTATTTATTTGAGAGTACAACTGACAAACCAAATCCTATTTGATACTGTGTTAAGTCATATCCTACGTCCCCAAAGGTCAATAATTACGCCGTAGGTACTAGTCTAGAAGGGGTTTTTAACGTGAGGAAAAATCCTCATGGATGCTATGCCGGACTCCTACCGACTAAAAACCTCACGTAACGCCCAACAGCCTATAGTTGGGAGCCCCGGGCAAGTCCTCGGAAGGATGTTTAAACTCCCAACAGACCCACGGCCGCCACTGCGGCATCGCCTAGGGGATGGTTCGGGTGCTATCCCGCGTCTTTAGGGGGTTTCGGGTGTGATCCCGCTTCAAAGGGGGGGCCTGCTTGAATCCCTCACGTCACGCTGCCGTCCTGGGCCTGCTTCTGTAAGGACGGTGAGCCGCCCTCTCACCGTCCTCAGGCCCCCGGTCATGGAGGCCGATAGTCTTCGGCGAAGATACGTCGGCGGCGCCCAAGCCGCTGACTGCGGAACTCGGTTGGGAGAGTTCTCAACCGTTCCCGCCCCGCCGCCTCTTTCACGAGCATGACCTGCTCGCAGAAAGAGGCGGCGCAGTCCCACTTACTCCTGCTGGAGATCATGGCTCGCACCATGGTCTCGAGCGAGAGAGTGTCCACGTCCAGACCCACTACGAGGACCTGGCGCTGTTCCGCCCACGTCGTGCACTCCACCAGCGTGTGAAGCGCTGTGTCATCGCTGCGGTCCGCGCAGTGCTGATATTCGGCCGTGGTTTCCCGGTGTCTTCGCCACAGATATCTACCGAAGCTACCGTGCCCGGTAAGTATCTGTGACAACCGGTAGGATAGAGCACCGTGTCTCTACGTTTTTTTTTTTTTTTTTTTTTTACGATATTTTATTTTTTATTTTTATTGTTATTTTAATATAAGGTATTTTAAATATAGGTTTTTGGCTTAAACATAAGGGATAAGATTTCTCACAAGTCGTTTTTTTTAATTTTACTTTCCTTTTCATATAATAATAAATTATAATAAATAAATTTATTTCAGAAAAATACTTTTGTACATAGTTGTAAAATATAGACCTTACGTTTACAATGGTATTAAAAATTTGATTGTACGCATAGTTAATACATATTAAGCATAAATATAAAAAAAAAGAAATACAATACAATTCAAAATTTAAAGGTCTAACTAATAATAACATTATGTTTTAATTTAGTACAAAGGGGCATGTTTAAATAAGTACTGCAAAAGAGTTTCATATATTACCGAGATTGTAAGTTACCTTGTCTGAACTAGGAACTAACCTGTGTTTCAGACTATCACTTAACTAGCCGATTTAATCTATTGTATCACATTACGTTGTTCTTATAATTAAAATGAAGTATTATTGCAAACAAAAATAAATTAGAAAAATTAGAAAAATAAAATTACCTTTTGGTATTACATAATTACAATAAAGTTACTTAATTACAATTAAGATAAAAATAAAATTACGTATTACTAAAATATATGTTAGCTCAATATTTGTAGAATACTTTCTGTGTCCTCATAGTCAAGTTTACCCAGATATTCCGCTACTGCAATTTTGCAGAATTTATGGTTAGTTGTGTATATATCCAATAATCTGTTAAATCTATTATAAAGAAAGGGACCCAAAAATATGTAAAATCTATGTACAAATGCATGCCTGAACGTTGTTCTGCTACAAACTATGTCCTTTCTTCTTCTGTCTGCTGGTATTGTGCTGAAGGGAAGTTCAGAGTGTTGTTTTAGTATTATGTGAAGTATGAATAATTGACGTACCGTAAGGACATTACATGCTGTATAGAGTTGATGTGTAGGGAATAAAAAGGGTCGAAAGGTTGCCACCTTCAGGACTGCTCTTTGCGCACGTTCGAGAGGAAGTAAGACTGTTTTACCAGTACCCCCCCAGGACGTTATGCAATATGTTAGGATGGACTGACACAAAGCCAAGTACACCCTTTTTATAAGTGTATATTCGGCTATATTCCGTAAATTTTTGAATATATAAATTAACTTACGTACTCTACTGCATAAGAAATGAATGTGTTTGCTGAAATTTAGATTAGAATCAAAATTAATACCTAAATATTTTATATCGTCAGTCACGCTTAAAGTAGAGCAAGTGCATGCAGTGTCATCAGAATTTCTACAGCTGTGTGCGTAAAGGCTGGGGTCAGCGGGTTGGTCTTTAATATGTCTCATTCTAAATACTATGTACTTGGTCTTATCAATGTTTAAGGTTAGTGAATTCTCTTGGAGCCACTTGGACACAATATTGAAACCACTCTGCGCAAAACTAAAAGCGTCTTCGCGCGATTGTGCCGAGAAAAGCAACGTGGTGTCATCGGCATATGATATTATGGCTCCATTTTGGAGTGTTAGGTTACAAAGGTCGTTTATGTAGATTAAAAACAGAGTAGGTGATAATATGCTTCCTTGAGGACAACCAAAGCCGGTGCTTTTTGTTTCATCACTTGTCCACTCCCCGATTTTCACACACTGATACCGATCCCTAAGGAATTCAGAAAAAAGTTTTAGTTGCGTCCCCCTTATTCCAAGCACCTCAAGCTTACGCAATAGAGCAGTACAGGAAATAGTATCAAAAGCTTTTGCGAGGTCTAAAAAAATTCCAATGGTGTGCATGCCCTTGTCCAGAGTGCTTGTTATATAGTTAGTCACTTGATGTACCGCTTGGTCAGTCGATCTTTTAAAAAAACGTAATAAGTTTTCTAAATGAACCTGTAATATGTGTGTGTATTTATTATTATTGCATTTACGCCAAAAAATAAAGTCAGTCATAAAACTCGTACATCTGTGGAGTCGTAAGCTTTCCAAAGATTTTCTTCTACTATTATATTGATGCATTTATATTTGTCGAAAGTTTATGACCATTGCCAAGGTTTTTCTATTTTGAATTTAGAATAGACTAGTCTATAGCTAGACTATTGGCTAGTAGACAACGTGACGTAATCTATCTACTAAATGATTCTACTCCGTAGAGAATAAGCTGCTCATCCGGTACCTATGACATAGGGAAATATATAACCCTTCCAGACCAACACACCCCTGCTGCAGTGGTAACCAAGGTCTGTTGGGAATCTTGCGGTCATCCTACCGAGGGCTTACTCTAGGTTCCCAACCATAGGCAGTAAGTAAGGAACATGTGAATTTTAGTCGCTAGAAGTATATAGATATACATAGCATCCTTATAGGTTTCTTCTAACGTTAAAAAAAATCTATACCTACACATTTAAAATCATCTCAATTCAACACTCAGAATAGCGCTATATTTACACTAAAACTTGTCTACTTCAATTATATCACAGTTTCTAAGATTAAAATTGTTATGACTCTATCAATCCATTTCATTCTAGGTTAGTATCTGAGGTCAAGCATAATGAACTGCCGAGGGGCGTAAACTGACCGAGACAAGTCGATCGGTGCTATTACTCATAGCCGGTTTACTGTTAGATGAGAGCTATATTATGCAGATAAAGTGCACAGTTTAACCGCAAAATTGTAAATATGCACAAGTTTTTAGACAGATCAGAAGAACTCTGTATCAGATGTCATTAATAGAGAGCTATGTTATGCAGATATAGTGCACAGTTTAATCGCAAAATTGTAAATTTGCACAAGTTTTTAGACAGATCAAAAGAATAATTCTGTATCAGATGTCATTAATAGAGAGCTATGTTATGCAAATATTACGCACCGTTTAATTGCGAAATTGTAAATATGCACAAGTGTTTAGACAGATCAAAAGAACTCTGTATCAGATGTCATTAATAGAGAGCTATGTTATGCAGATATAGTGCACAGTTTAATCGCAAAATTGTAAATTTGCACAAGTTTTTAGACAGATCAAAAGAATTCTGTATCAGATGTCATTAATAGAGAGCTATGTTATGCAAATATTACGCACAGTTTAATTGCGAAATTGTAAATATGCACAAGTTTTTAGACAGATCAAAAGAACTCTGTATCAGATGTCATTAATAGAGAGCTATGTTATGCAGATATTAAATATTATGCACAAGTTTTTAGATAGATCAAAATAATTCTGTATTTAGAGGTCATAAATATTGGGCGTGTAGAAAAATATGGTAAGGGCCACTGCCGAGATCTTCGAAATCCAAGTAAAACTATTCAATCTCCACAACAAGTGATCTAGTTGCTAACAAACGAGATCTTGGCGAAGAGCAGACAATCTCGAAAGAAAAGCCTGTACCAACTTGTCTGGCTATAACGGCAAACCGTATTACTCTTCTAAAATGATCCGAAATGCTAATAAATTAGTTACTATCAACTATGTTATATAGTCCACTGCTAGAAGTAGGTAGCAGGAAATCAACGTAAGCTGATTTGATGAATTGATTGTGAAATAATCCGCTGTCAATTGCGTTTAAACTGGTAAATTACTTCATATCAGTTAATAACTCTGTCAACACTAGCACAGAGTTTATAAATTATAGTCCCTTTGAGATTCATTTAACTTAGCTTAACGGCTGCCGTGTTACATGACCAACAGCATGTCTTCCGAAGAACGGAAACGCTCGTATACAAAAATGCGAGACATCACACTCACTCATTTCAAGAGTGACTGTAACAGCACTTCTAACACTTCGGGGTTTAAGTTTTTAGCGATTTGATTGATTGATTTTGAAAAATCCTCTGTTAATTACGTTTAAACTGGAAAATTACTTTATATCACTAGCACAGAGTACATATACATAGCCATACCTTAGAGAGTAATTTAACTTAGCTTAACGGCTACCATGTTACATGACCAACAGCATGCCTCCCGAAGAACGGAAACGCACGTAAACGAAAATGCGAGATATTACACTCACTCATTTCAAGAGCGACTGTAGCGGTCTGCTATGATCGAATACAGAATAAGTTTTTAGCTTTGCAAAAAGACAATACTTGGACATGTCTGAAGGTAAACTGTGAATCTGCATTCTTAGAATAAGATAACATTTATAAGCGTTTCATATTTATTAATGTTAAGAAAATACATTAACATAATTTTATGTAAAAATAATACGACAATAATTTATTTCTTATTTAAAAACAACCGCCAAGTGCGAGTCGAACTCGCATACGGAGGGTTTCGTACCAAAATACTGAAAATAATCACGTTTGTTGTAGGGGGGGGTTTGTTTAGTATTTGTTGCTATAGCGGCAACAGAAATATATACCATAGACCTAGAATATAAATATAGAACGCTATAGCATCATCCGTAAAAATTTCAGCTCTCTAGCTATCACGGTTTCTGTGTTACAGCCTCGTGATGGACAGACCAGACAGACGGACGGCGAAGTCTCATGTATAGATCCCCGTTTTTTACCCATCGGGTACGGTACAAAATAAAGGTGGTTCTAAAGCATTATACGCCGATATTATTGATATAAATAAAACATTGGCAATGATATTTCCTAGGCCTCTACAAATCTCACGAATATAGCATAGCACAAAGGGTAGAGGGCGTTTAAAACAAACAATTGAATCATCTGCACATGACATGTGTTTTTACTTTGAAACACGTGCGTCACATATTATTTAGAAACAACACAAAAAGTAATGTAAGTATGGTGCAAAACGTACAGGAAAAAAATTGTTAGCTGCGACAAGTGCATTAAGGGTCGGTTATAGCGCACAAGTAGGCATTTGGCGCTCCCCTCGCCCCGGACGCGAGACACACCGCGCGCCGGCAGCGGCAGTGAACTCTCATGCCACAGTATACAGTAGAGTAGAAAGAAACAGCATGCTAACTTTGTTTGACGTAGTAAATGCATGTAACTTTAATATGTGTAGTGATTTATTAGAGTTTCGTAAATAAATAAGTTAATTATATTTTCAACACCCTTGCTCATAAATTGGTTTTTATCACATGGCTTTTACACTCATAAACCATGGTATTAAACACTTGTGCTTTATTTCGCTTTATCGCACTAGTGTTTTATTTTATATTCCATCAAATTAAGTTTGTACCTCGCTGAAAGACATTATTTATGCATTCTAGTTGCTCTTAACTTAACTGGGTTATAGTTTTATTTTTAAATCTCGGAATAAAGTATTGACTTAGATACGTTTCGTTACTAAAAATAACACAATTTTTGTAAAAAATAAGAAGTGTACCACCTTGAATATAATAAATTTTCAACAACTTATTTACTTTAATTAATAATTTAACGTGAAACTAATTTATAAATACATAAAAATGGGATTTTTTACATTTTGCGTTTTGGCTGTTTAGCGTAATTGTTCGTGGCTACGATCCAACAGCTGACTGACATCCCGCGCCCAGAAAAAAAAATATCAGCGCGGAGCGCGCCTTTTTGACAAACTTTTTCCGTATGTGATATGAGCATTGTTTTTTGAGTATGAATAATTATAAAATTAGTTTTTTTACTCGTAAGTGTGTTGAAAAACGTCGTATGACACACGTGAGGTTTGGTCATTACACTCTCGGTTTTCTTGCAGCCCTCGCCTTTGGCTCGGACTGTGTAATATCACCTCGAGTGTAATGACCAACATACCACACTTATATCATAAATAACTATTATTATACTATTATTTTTAAGCTAAAGAGTTTGTTTGTTTGTTTAGTTGTTTGAACAATAGAGTCTAAGAGACTGCTAGTTGAATTTCAAAAGTTCCTTAACAGAATGTCTATTTTTCAAAAATATCAAAATATATTTATTTATTTATTATTTATTATATACTTTATTGTACACCAAGAACATAATATACAAAATGAGTGAAAATATGTTACAAATAAAGCAATACAATGGGCGGCCTTATTGCTCAAAGCAATTTCTACCAGGCAACCTTTGGATGGAAAAACATGTTATAATGAATGATTCGTAGTTGTTGGCGTTTAAATTTTAATACAAAAGTAGAATTTGCACTACCATATAAATAAAATATGGAATCATAAACATATACTAATAAATACCTATATACATACCAAATATACATACAAAATATACATATAAACCTATACATACATAAATAAAGTTGCAAAGGAGTGGTTTAAATTCATGTTAAATAAAAGTTTTTTACCATATGTTTAAACTTATTCAAAGTCTCAGCCCGCCTGATCTCCACAGGTAATTTATTCCACAGCTGTATTGCAGTTACAGTAAAAGAGCGGCCAAAGAAATTTGTAGAATGCTGTGGCATACTTAATTCTCGATTTTCCGATGACCTCAAACATCTGTCATGCGAATCACAAAGGAACTGGAAACGTCCTTTTAAATAGGAAGGTGTTGATGGGTTAAATAAAATGTTATACAGGAGCGATAGTATATGAGTATTCCGGCGAAGTCGTATAGGTAACCACTTGAGCTGTGTACGATACTGTGAAACATGATCATATTTGCGCAAGCCAAATATGAATCGTATGCATACATTTTGGAGACGCTCAAGTTTATCTAATTGGTTTTCGGCGAGATCTGAAAAGCTGGCATCGGCATAATCAAGGATAGGAAGGAGTAAAGAGTTAGCCAGCGCAATTTTTGTAGATGTAGGGAGGAAATGTTGTAACCTCCTCATCGAACCTGCTGAAGCGAACACCCTCCTACTCACCTCTTGGAGATGTACGCTCCAGGATAAGTTTGTGTCCATCATTAATCCCAAATTTTTTACATTATTACTAACGGGAATTGTAGTGCCATCAAATGTAATTTTCTGTAACTGGGACCAGTTTATTCTTGAAGTTTTCTTAGGACTTCCTATAATAACTACTTGTGTTTTTGATGGGTTTACTCTAAGTCCATAAGATTTGCTCCAAGAAGCTATTCGAGCCAAATCCTCATTGATGACATTCACGGCCTCCGATAATTGAACAAGAGGTGACTGAGTATAAATCTGGAGATCGTCTGCGTAAAGGTGATAGGAAGAAGTAAGTTCATTTGAGATAGAATTTATAAAAATTGTGAAGAGTAAAGGAGAGAGAACGCCACCCTGGGGCACCCCGACGCACGTGTTACACCAATTAGAAACAAGATCTTTTACACGAATACGCTGTCGGCGGCCACCCAGATAACTACGAAACCAATCCATTACCGCTGGAGATATGTTAAGAGAACGTAGTATACAAAGTAAAATATCAGGATCTACCGTATTGAAGGCGTTACTGAAATCTAATAAGCAGAGGACAGTTAACCTTCCCTTCTCCATACCAGCCCTGATATCCTCAGTAATATTTACTAATGCCGTGGTTGTACTATGACCAGGGCGGAAACCTGACTGGAATGGATTGAGGAGTTTATTTTTGGATACGAAGGAACTTAGTTGATTTTTGACAAGGCGTTCAAGGACTTTGGACAGGAATGGCAATATGGATATTGGACGGTAGTCGGTTAATGACAAGGGATTTCGTTTTTTCGGTAAAGGCGTGATTAGGGCATCTTTCCATGACGATGGAAAAATGCCACTAGTTAAGGAAAAGTTAAGGATATAACAAATGATTGGCAGGATTTCATCTAGGATAGGAAGTATCATGTTCCGCCCTACACAGTCACTTCCAACAGCTTTGGATGTAATTGCCATTATGCTTCTCTTAACATCACAGGCGGCAAGTAGATTAAAATCAAAAGGTGAATGGTTAGGGGTTGGGATAGATGAAAAATAATCAATAGTCTGTGCCTTTAAAGTCCTATCAAAGTTGGACATGGCAGTAAAATGCTGGTTCAGAGCATCGACGTTCATATCTTTTGGAATTTCTTCTTGTCGAGTTTTGCCAACCCCCAATGTTTTTAGGAAATTCCAAACCTTAGATGGTTCGCTATTTTGTACTGAATTATGGATATACTGGCGTTGTGCTTTCCTACACGCCTTGCCGCAGCGATTCCGAGCTGACACGTATTTCTGCAAATTTAAGTCATTTGGATTAATTTTGTACCGAAACTTTGCAGCAGCTTTTCTGGAAATTAATATTTTAATCTCTTCAGTCAACCATGGAGACGGTGGATGCTTTATTTTAACTGCCCGAACAGGAGCATGTTTGTCATACAATTTGACTATGTTCGTTGTAAAAATGGAAACCTGTTCGTCTACCGATTCCGAGGTAACCAGCGGCGTCCAGTCAATATTGCCGGCGTCTTCTCTCAGGTTATTAAGATTCATTCTACAAAAATTACGCTGTAAGAGGACTTTAGGCTTTGCCTTAGGAGGACGGATTTTATAAGATAGGAATAGCAGGTCGTGATAAGAGAACTGTTCCGCTGGGTACTGCCCATGATCAGCAACTTGTTCTGAAGAAGAGACTATAGTAAGATCTATGAGTGTAGGTTTACAGTTCGGTAAATGGTGAGTAACATTCGAAGGCAGAATGTGTAGGTTACAGGATTTAATGATATTTAGAAGATAGGAGGAGCGAGAATCGTTTTTAAGTAAGCACGTATTGAAATCTCCCATGATTATGCAATGACTGTAAGATGGTAATAAATTCACTAGAAGTGTTTCGAAGGAGGAAAAGTAATTAATGATTTGTGAAGGAGAATAATAAACACCGAGCAGGAGTTTGGTATTACTGAGCTCAACCTCCAGAAACAAATGTTCACCGGCATTAGTCGGAGGCGGTTGTTGTGACACACTTATAATGGTATATGGTATGTATGATCGGAGATATATGGCAACACCCGCACCCCGACAACCCGTACGATCATTTCTAACAAGTTGAAACCCGGGAAGGGAATATGCACTGGATGTGTGGCGCTCTTTTAGCCATGACTCTGAAACAAGGATGGCATGAATATTCCTACAGTCAAACGTGGCCAGCATTTCGGTGAAATGTGCCGGAATACTTTGGGCATTGATATGAACGACATTGAAATGCTTAGGCACATCAAAAAACCGAGCTTTGAGACTTTCAGACAAGGAGGGGATACTACTGAAACTTTCTTCAGAACTACTTAACGATTTAAAACTTTCAGAATCGCTTTCATTTTCAGCGTCCGTCATTCAAATCGTTTTCTTATTTAGCAAATATAATACCTATATAAAAAGTAATATTTAAATATATTATGTAATAAATATAATATGTGTGTTCAAATATAATAGATGACAGTGTATAATAACACAAAAATAAATACCCAGGTGAATACTACCAGGCTTGCTTTCCACCCGCCAGTTGCGTCTCACTAATAAACATGATACCAGTATGTTCCAATCAACCAAGTGCCTATGTGGTATAACTATACTATAACTATAGGTACTATTTGCAAGGATTGTACTACACAGTATTTTTAAAGTAATAAAATTTATCTACAATACCAAAATAACAATAAAATTACTTAAAGGAACTCAAAAACGAACCTCTAGTTGTATTTATCAATATAATTGACAATATTATTGTTCGAACAAGTGACAATGGCCAAAAGACCCGTTCCAAATTCATTTTGACACATCTAAAGTATAACATCACGCTAAGGCGAATGAGAGCTGAGCAGCAACGAAACATTTTTCGAAAACTAGGATATTTCATTTTTTTGAGAGTTTCCGTTGCGTACGTTTGCTAGATGGCTACAGTTGCGTAAAAAATAAAAATTACATAATAGCTGGTCATAAAAATTTCTAAAGTTTTCTAAAGTTGGTATGCTAAGTATGAATCACGTGATCATTTTGCAATTCAATATGGGCGCCGCGCCATAATCACAAAATTTCATGATGGGTATCGTTTAAGCTCGGCGCTCGTGGCCCCGCGGACTCAGTGTTCTGTAAACGATCACTGCAGTAAGCAACTTTCACTATGGCCAGTCCATGGATGGGTGACCATCCATGTGATCACTTCGTGATATTTATTTGAGTGTTTCCGTGCTTCGGAAGGCGCGTTAAGTCGTTGGTCCCGGTTGCCAGTAAAATGGCAGTCGTTAAGCTTAATTAAAGGCTTTATTTCAACTGCAGGCAGTCACAACCTGCGCCTGTCCATTTAAACACGGCAATACGGCTCACCATCTATTACGTGGGACAAACTATACAAAGGTAAAATGTGGGCATATAATATGCCTCTGCCTACCCCTTCGGGGATAAAGGCGTGACCATATGTATCGTTTAAGGGGTTTCTTGGTGTGCTGAGTACAAGTCACGTGATAATTTCGCAATCCAAAAAGGCCACCGCTGTGTAATCACAAAATTTCATGATGGGTATCGTTTAAAGGAGTTTTTGGTATGCTGAGTACGAATTACGTGATAATTTTGCAATCCAATATGGTCGCCTCGCCGTAATCACAAAATTTTATGATGGGTATCGTTTAAGGGGTGTTTGGTATGCTGAGTACGAATCACGTGATAATTTTACAATTTAATATGGTCGCCGCGCCTAAATCGCAAAATTACATGATGGGTATCGTTTAAGTGGTTCTTCGGTATGCTGAGTACGAATCACGGGATAATTTTTCAATCCAATATGGCCGCCGCGCCGTAATCGCAAAACTCCATGATGGGTATCGTTTAAGTGGTTTTTTGGTATGCTGAGTACGAATCACGGGATAATTTTGCAATCCAAAATGGCCACCGCGCCGTAATCATATAATTTCGTGATGGATATCTTTTAATGGGTTTTTTCGAATGCTGAGTACAAATAACATGATAATTTTGGAATTCAATTTGGCCGCCTAAGCTATTTACAGTAGTAAATTAAAAAGATTTGCTTATTAAGTTTAGGCCTAGCAATGCGAAAATACTATGACAACAGGATTTTTGTAAAATTAAGGCCAATGACATTAAATTGGTACCTAGCATACGAAAGAATCCCTTAATCGGTACCCATCATGAAATTTTGTGATTACGCCGCGGCGGCCATATTGGATTGGAAAATTATCACGTGATTCGTACTCAGCATTCCAAAAAAACCCCTTAAACGATACCCATCATGAAATTTTGTGATTACGGCGCAGCGGGCATATTGGATTGCAAAATTATCACGTGATTCGTACTCAGCATGCCAAAAAACCCCTTAATCGATACCCAAACTAATATTTTATGATTGTGGCGCAGCAGCCATATTGTATTGCAAAATTATCATGTGATTCGTACTAAGCATAACAAAAAACCCCTTAATCGATACCCAACATGAAATTTTATGATTATGGCGCAGCAGCCATATTGGATTGCAAAATTATCACGTGATTCGTACTCAGCATACCAAAAAACCCCTTAAACGATACCCATCATGAAATTTTGTGATAACGGCGCGGCGGCCATCTTGGATTGCAAAATTATCGCGTGATTCGTACTCAGCATACCAAAAAACCGCTTAAACGATACCCATCATGATTTTTTGAGTTACGGCGCGGCGGTCATATTGGATTGCAAAATTAACACGTAATTCGTACTCAGCATACCAAAAAACCCCTTAAACGATACCCATCATGAAATTTTGTAATAACGGCGCGGCGGCCATCTTGTATTGCAAGATTAGTACGTGATTCGTACTCAGCATACCAAAAAACCGCTTAAACGATACCCATCATGATTTTTTGAGATTACGGCGCGGCGGTCATAATATATAAAATGTTAATAGTTTAGCCACAGTTTTGAAAAAACTTTTCTGAGAGAGTCAACTTTGGGATTTTTTTCTATCTAGTGAAATTTATTGGATCGTGTAACGGGCTCGGAATATGTTTAGTTTATATCCTTAACTATTATATATATATTTTTCAGATTTAAAAACCCTTTACTTTTTGACTAGGATTGTTTCAAAAAACTCAAAATCTGACCCACGCGGCCTTAAATGAAAATGCTTTATAGTATTTTTTTGTGGAGTTTTTACAGTAGACAAATTTGAACAGGGTTGTCACACTGGTTGTGCTTATTATTCGTGGGGATCGAGTTTGGTTACCATTACAGGATTGCCAATTATAGACTCTGACAATTCTATAAATCTTCATAATTACGCACATTTTCCTAAAATCATTGTAATCAAATAGCTTTAAAAATACAAAATGTCAACAGTATTTAATAATATAATTTTATGCATTTTACGAATCATATAATAATGCATTTTACGTATCAAACAAATAACCCGCACCCAAAAGGGAGGTGGGGTAGGTGGAATAGCCGGGTTAATTTTCTTATTGCATCAATGTCTGATGTTACAAAATTTTTTAATTAAATAAAAACATTTTTGAAAAGTTACGCTGTTTTCATAGATTTATCATATATAGTATACGGTATAGCTGAATACCACTTGTATATTCCTCAGTATTTACCTTGTTAACCGGACAGGTTTCGCATTAACGCGGACATTCTTAAAGGTTAACCCACAGCTATGTCATTCTGCCGAACCTCTAAAATTATAAACAAGCAAAATAATGTACAAACTTACTCACCCATTAACGCACTGTCGAAACGCTTACACCTAATTTCTTGAAATTTTAAGGGTCAATTTGCAATTTTGAAAATCTGTCCCTATAACATTGACACCCAAAAAATAGTTTTGCAACATTCCACCGCTAAGGCAGTGAAATAGGAGAGCTGATTATAACGCGGTCGTAGCCGCAGGCTTTCACTAGTTTCAGTGAGGCCAGCGAGATAACAATCTTCTAAGAGTTCTGCCGTTTACAAAGGATATGGATTCTACAACACGAGCGTAATATTAATAAAATCACTTTCGTCGCCTTTCTCTACTGACGGCCTCATGCTACCTAACGGGTCCTCGCATCAATCAATATCTTGCTATGAAAAAGCAGTCATCATTAAAATGGACAACTTTCGCGTTCAGTTCACAATCGTTTGTTGTATAGTACTAGCATAGAACTAATCACCACTCTGTAGTGCCTCTGGGTATGTCTTCTTAGGTTTATGTAGGGCTGTCAAAAGTTACATTCTAGTCTTTCACACTTCTACTTAGTATTTCTAAGTACCTATTATTTCTTGCTACAATACAATACAATCAAAGTTCGAGAAGTACCACGTTACTAAAATCTAACATAGCAATTCAGTCTATTGTGTATTTCACTGCTAGACGTAAGCTTCTCCGAACACTAGCCTTTCAAATTAAGATAGCGATTGGACATACTGCACGGCGCCACAGATTAAATAATAGTGTTAATACATAACCGAGCTGGCTAGACGGGTTGGTACAGGGTCTTTGTTGGATTTGACAAAATGTAAACTTGCAATGCAGTCTATTACAGCCCATTGGCAGACGTAAGCTTTTCCGAATTCTCGCCTTTCATATTAGAATTGCGATCAATCATACTGCACTAAACTGGCTAGGCGGGTTGGTACAGGATCTGGTTTGAGATTTCCTTCCAGTTGCACCACTTGCCTTGTGAAGCCGACCAGGGCCCAGTTAATCTCGGTTAGCTCCCATTCCCCTCAAATTTGTATATTTGGGAAACCACACAGATTTGGGAAAGACACAGAAGAACAGAAGAAAGTACAAACCATTTTGAGAAACCACATTGAGATTCTCGACCACAAAATTTAGTTCGATTTGCGCCCATAAAGTAGTAATAAGAGTGCAGAATAAATGATAACAAGATTTTACTTCTGTGTCAAATCATTTTATTCACCATTAAAACTCTAAATATATATGAGAAATGTCGATTTGAATATAAACTGTAAAATGTTAAGAAGGATACTATCAATTAGTTGTGTTAAGTATATTGTAATTAACATACCCATATATGTGCAAATTTAGTTTTCTTTATAAATAATGTATTTCCGCAAAGTATAAATTGAAATAGCATCGTATCTTTTTTGTTTATATGCAATTTGTATGGTAATTTTGTTACTCAATTTTTATTTCTTGCCATTTACTATTTCTTAGACCAGCGTAGCTTGTAAAAAATCATTTGTAAATATCCGTAGTATGTATGTATATAGGTGAACATTGTAGTCTATTTTTCTATCGAAAAAAACAACTTTCTCCAGAATAAAATTTAAAACTCTAAGCTACCTGTTTGATAATTTGGTTGCTGACAACCCTATGTATATTCAATACCGTTTAAAGAGCCACACCCACAATTGATACGTGATAATTTTTATTGAACGAAAGTTATAGTCTATCAATCTGGACGTAATTGTATGATGTAAATATAAATTTAAGTTAGTTATTATTTTTATTGATGACTTTTGCGTGTGGTTAATATATTTTTTATGGCTTTATATCAGTAAGATCAAATTGACGCGCTTATTTTTTCTTTGATGCTATTTACTGTGTACTCAGACTGACATTATAGTTGCTTTCCGCGAACTATCTACGGGAAATTATAAAGTGATTGTTTCTGAATAAACCAAGTAAAACTTTCTAGGATTACTTAGCAAGCAAGGTCCACATTATAAATAGTTTCGTCCGTCTTCTGTCTGCCCGCAGTGTTGAACCTTTTAAGTTTTCTTAAGTCATTTCTCGACTAAGGGACTTATTTGTGAAGTATTAAGTTATACAATGCTAAATTTTAAATGAGTCCAGAGGCCATCTTCATAACCCTTTCAGCACAAATAATATTTTACTTTAGGTGCGATTGCTCCAATTCCAATTCGCGATTAATCCACGTGGAGTGAAGCTGCGGACTTTAGCTAGTAATCTAAAAATTCCAAGTATCTATTGCTTTATCAAATACTTAACTGATTATTTGTAAGATAACGTCAGATTTCCAAAATTTCGTCTAATTTTACTACCTCATCAATTCAAAGTCTATAAAATTAATTCTAGTGTCACATAACCGAGATTTGATGAGATCTTAAATCATTAAGAGATAATAATCCGACGGATATATTATACTCGATATTGATTTAATAAAAAAAATCGATAAACAGAGATGTCAATAAACGGTCAATTATTTTGACCAAAGTCAGAGATGTAATTACGTGTTAATTTGATAGTAGCAATAATTTAAGAATGTCTTATTTATTAAACTAGTTTTGTTAATAAACCGAGTATAAAAATTAGCCATTCTACTGATAAGCCGAACCTGTTAGTAGATTTAGCTTAGAGTTTAATAGCTTATGACTGCGGTACTACCTGCACAAAGTGACTCTTCTTCATTTTACGGTATTCTATTCCCAGCTAGTTCCCCAACTTAGGTACAGAACCTAGTGTCAGATTTTTATGATTATAGTAGCTTTAGATTTGAATTTTCCTTTTATTTCTACGTCGTTCATTCTCCGATCCCGTAAGGGTGTTCGCCAGTAATTCTTCCATTGATTCGTCGATCTGCAGGTGAATATTTTTGGGAGATTGATTTGGTCCACGTACATCTAAGTGTAACAAAAACAACCTAATTTAATTTCCTGCAATATAAAGCTTAAACAGTCCATGCTCTCTAGATTCTGTTTATTTCTCTCTTCCGACGTGAATCAAACAAATAAATACAGTAAGTACACACGATCAGCTGCAAGCCTCTTAGAAATATGTCCTTTACATCGAGAATCTGATGGTATGTGTGCCAAGCTTGCTTTACCTCTTAGCTAACCCAAACAGATAATGGATGGTCCGGTTCCTCTATTGTAATCCGGTCCTGCGACAACCGAGGTAATGATTAGTGACTGTATAGTAACAGTATACGCTTGCTCGTTGATTGGTAATGATGATTTAAATTTTTATACATACATAGTACATAGGCACATATTATAGTCACGCTTTTAACCCCAACGGGATAGGCATAATGATAGTAATCGCCCACATTTCAGCCAAATAGTATTCTTTTTTCTTTCTCAATCACACTTAGTCTTAACCAATTTGACTAAAATTTGTTTTTGTGATAGCGGTTCTTTCTTTTCTTTACACACAGGATTAACACAGGTTTCTGTGTGAAAAACAGAGTACCTAATTCGGACTAGGCCCACGTTCAGGAGTGCACTACCATGGGCTGATTTTATTGATATACATACATACACACATCATCACGCCTAACTCCCAACGCGGTAGGCAGAGACTATGGCTTTCCACTTGCTACGATCTTGGCATACCACTATCGTAAGTGCTTCTTCTCCTTTCACAAGTGCTTTCATACACACTCGCCGGTTAAGGGTACTCTTGACCTGGCCTTCGAGTACGCCGAGGTTGACCCCTACCAGTTTGCCCATTCTTACTCGCCTTAAAAATCTGTTTGGTCACTCTATTTTTATCCATCCTCTCCACATGTCCGAACCATTTATATGCATCCCTTTTTCTATCTTCGTCACTACATCTTCAGTTATACCACATTGTTTTCTTATCACGCTTTTCCTTTTTTTGTCCATGAATTTCACTCCAGCTATACTTTGCAGACTTCTCATTTCCACTGCAATAATATTAATTTCATGCTTCTTCTGCCACACCCAACTTTCACTACCATACATAAGTGTAGGGATGAGCACACCTCTATGCATAGCCACTCTTGCCTTCTTAGACACGTTTTGACTGCTCATGAAGGTGTACATCGCCTCATTTACTTCATTTCCTGCCAAAACTCTTCTCTCAATATCATAGTCACACTTACCATCTCTCGCAAATTTTGAAGCCAAGTATACAAAATTTTTCCACCTGTTCCACTCTTTGCCCTTCGATAATAATGGGGCAATTCGTCATACATTCCTCTCTTTCAAAAACCATTACTAAGTCTTGTTTACGTTCACTTTCATTCCACCATTTATTGATATACACTCGAGAGCAATGAATCCGGGTCACTTAAAGAATGTTAAAAATCTCGGAAACTAAAAATGATAGGTTAATGCAATAAACTGTATTTAATAGACAATGTAATACTCCTTAAATGAAAGTAAAAAAAATATGAGTCACCATACATTTTATTAACACAAAATTACATAAAGAAAAAACTGCTGATCTCTCCTTAAAACAAAAATAGGAAACATGAAATTTTTGAACTTTATTACGATTTTCTTGAATTTTAATACTTCGTATTGCCTCCTCGTGCTTCCATTACTGCGTTTACGCGGTTTGGCATGCTGTACACCAAGTTCCTTATACGATTTTGGGGAATATTCTCCCATTCCTCTGTGAGAGCAATTTTGAGCTCACGAAGCGTGATTGGGGAGGGTTTCGTTGTTTTACGCATCTGCCTAGCTCGTCCCAAGCATGCTCGATCGGGTTGATATCCGGGCTGCGCGCTGGCCACTCCATACGAGTAATGTTCATCTCTTGAAGGTAGTCATTCACAATCCTACCTGTATGAGGTCGGGCATTGTCATGCATAAATATAGCATCCTCACCTAAATTGACCATAAATGGACCAACGTGATCATTGAGGATTTCTTCCACATATCTTACGCTAGTTAAAGAGCCGTTTTCTATGATCACCAGCTCTGTGCGACTTTCAGAAGAAATTCCGGCCCACACAAGTACAGACCCACCACCGTAGGCTACTTTTTCTTCGATGCATGCTTGCTTGAATCTTTCCCCTGGTCTTCGATACACTCTGTGTCTTCCATCGTGCTTGTAGAGCATAAATTTTGATTCGTCGGAGAACATAACTTTTGACCAATCTTCAATACTCCAATTTACGTGGCTCTGGGCATACCTTAGTCTCGAAATACGATGCCCACGCTCCAGTTTAGGGCCGTTTGCAGGTCTAAGGGGTTTTAAGTTAGATTCAGCAAGCCGACGTCTTACTGTCCATGCACTTGGGTTACTTCCTCCGAGGCGTCGAAACTGATTGGTGAGTTCAGTTCCTGTGAGAAAGCGATTTCGAAGCATGGTGTTCACCAAGTATCGGTCTTCTCGTGCTGTGGTACACCTGGTTCTGCCCGTTCCTGGTCTGCGTAGGTTAGAACCAGTTTCTTCGTAACGTCGGAGAACTCTTTGTACTGTTGACAGCGACACACCGACAGTCCTGGCTGTATCGCGCTGACTCCGGCCGGTTTCCAGCATTGTAAGTATTCTGGTGCATTCTTCAGGCGTAAGCGACATAATTTCAGCTTGATTAATGAATATAGAGCACTATCAACATGGTTTATGTACCCACATAAATGACAGATTACAAACAAAAGCAACACCAAATGCTGTAATTTCGTAGTTCCATCTTCGAAAGTGGCCCTTTTTCAAATTTGATTTTTTTATGATATAACTTTACAATAACTAAGAAGTTTTAATACCTTCATTTAAGGAGTATTACATTGTCTATTAAATACAATTTATTGCATTAACCTAGCATTTTTAGTTTCCGAGATTTTTAGGATTCTTTAAGTGACCCGGATTCATTGCTCTCGAGTGTATATACAAAATTATCAGTGTTTCAACAGTACGTTGTATTGACGAACTGGAAAGCTTCACGAAAATAAGAGATAAAACCAAAAATGTGAAGAATTTAGTACCACTACCTGTGAGATATAATCTTAGTTCGGTGGGCGGTAGCTAAAACATTGACGATACGACTATTAATGTCATATTAGCATAATATATACTTCGTTAAAATGCTTTCGTTAAAATGCTCCAATGTAGACCTTTTATGATTAAAACTTGTTAATTTGGAATATAAATTAATACCGAGAGATGTAACAAGGTCCGAGGCTGACCCGGAGATAGTTTGAGTAACTAATATTTTAATGAGCTGATCTTTTCTATAACTTTCAATCATAATGGAGGTAAAATAATAATTTGGGAAATTTTGTAGTTAGAACTACGTTAGAGCCTTTTTGCGTTTCTGCTAAATGCTACAAATTTGTGTAGCGCTCACTCCGCGCCACCATGACCCCCCAAGCGGCTTGGAGTATCCTTGCGATCTAGATTATTATTATTGTTGGGACATGTTTGAAGATGGTTTTCAGCCAATAGCCTAAATTAACCAGAAGTGGGTGTAAACTGCTATACATCGGCTTATAGCAGAAATGCAGGAGTGTGAATGGCTTCATGCCGTTCCACGACCCGTGTTTTACTGTTATACTTGCAATTACAATATCACAGGCAGTCGTTAAGCCAAGTTGAATGGCTATGATATGGGAGGCTTAAAAAATTTCAACAACAGGCAGTCACAACCTGTGCTTGTTCATATCTAAAAGGTGAAATGTGGGCATATAATATGCCTCTGCCCACCCCTTCGGGGATAAAAAGCGTGGTCATATGTATGTTTGTACAACATCACTAGCTTGAACTCCGAAAATTTCACTACCTCAGAAGTGGTAGCACGGGATAACACTGAGATAACACGATTGAAATGGATTTTGGACAAGTTTAATATCTGAAACTGTACGAAATAAACCGGCCAAGTGCGAGTTGGACTCGCCCATGAAGGGTTTCGTAGCAGCAAGTAACATAGTATAAAAGTTCTTATAGTTCGTTGTAACTTTGACTGACGTTTTAACACGTTCGCAGTGGTAGTGATTTGACTAACCGGAAATTGCGGTTTATGACGTATTAAAAAAAACTACCAGCTCTATCTCGTTTAAACTAATTTTCGTTGGTAGTTTTTATGGCAATGTACATCATATATATTTTTTAGATTTATCATTCTCTTAGTTTAGAAGTTAGAGGGAGGGGGGGGGGGGGGGGTCACATATACAGGGTTACAGGAAAAGTCGTGCTAGATCCGTTAAGGGTGTGGAGTACCCATTATTTCTGACTAATTTCACTACGAAACACCCTACCCTAAACTTAACCCTGTTCGAGATATTCGACTTTTAATATTTTTATTGAAAATTGCCGATTTTTAGGTTACAAAATTTTTATTTTTTATTTTGGACGCCTTATTTATTTATTTTTGTTGCATTTTGACATGTATAATAAGATGCTCCAGAACGTCAATCATTGAAATAGTGCATAAATTAATTGAACATGTCGTAGAAGACAAGTGAAAGTTAAGAAAATAAAAAAAATAGTAACAAGTTTATTTTTCTCTAAGGGATATGTAAAAAAAATATTACGGCAGTCGTTCGGCAGATGTTTTTTAAAATATCTACATTTCATCAGCTATCTAACGACGTATAGCAATGTAGGGTTGTATTTAAATTCATTGAAAAAAACTTAGTTTCAAAAGCGACAGTGGAGAATAAAATTAATACTTAGCCCTAAAAAGTAAAATAAAACAATAGGAAAAGATGAAATGTCATTTATTAAACAAGGTTTTTACACAACTTTTTCATACTCTACAGTTCATGTTCAACATGGCCGCATCGGTTATGAATACATTTTCGCATCCTTCTGCGGAGACCAGTCTTTACTACTCCAGTGACCAATGTTGTCCTCATTTGATTGGCTGCGTCCACAATCCTTTCTCTTTATTCTTCCACAGACGAAACTGGATTTGGCTCGCTGTACACAAGACTTTTCATAACCCCCCACACAAGAAAATCCATGGGGGTTAAGTCCGGACTTCTTGCTGGCCATGGCAACGGCCCACCTCGTCCTATCCATTTATTTGGGTAAGTTGTGTCCAGCCAGTCTCGGACACTTCTTCTGAAATGGGCAGGGCAGCCATCATGATGGAACCACATGTCCCTGATTAAGTTTAGTAGCAGATTATCCAGCAGATCATTTAAGTCTCCTCTTAAAAAGTTTTCGTATGTTTCCCCATTTAAAGTGTCCGGGAGAAAGTAAGGTCCAATTAAATAATTGGAGATAACGCCCATCCACACATTCACGCTGAATCGACGCTGGGACCCCGTCACTCTTTTCTTATTGGGATTCTTCAGTGCTTTTGGGGCCCAGTAATGTGCGCTGTGATAATTTGTTATTCCATCTTTATCAAATTTGGATTCATCTGTCCACAATTTGTTTTTTAAAAAATTTGGGTCTTCTATGTCGGCATTCAGCATAAATCTGCAGAAATCTATCCTCCTCGCCGGGTCTCCCTCTTCAACAACGTGTAATGGTACGGGTATAGGCCAGCAGTATGCACTGTAAACCACACTCTCCATTGCGAAAGTCCCAGATCACGGGCAACAATATTAGTGGAAGTAGTTGGATCCGCTCGAAAGCGTTGCACTATCTCATTGTCCAGTTCTTCGTCGCTATTAATTCGTGGTCTTCCCAAATCCGTACTTCGTCTCGAAATAGAGCCAGTTTCTCGAAGTCTTCGATAAACTCTGTCAAAAACGGCCACATTTGGCACTCGACGACCGGGGTAGCGAATTATGTATTCGTTGCGAGCTTGCGCAGACACACAATCACAGTATCCGTAACAAATAAGCATATCCGCATATTCCTCAGGTGTATAGGACGTCATCTTCAACACTTCCGTATCACAAGTACAAATCAGAGTCCGGTTAACAAGCACAGTAGTCACAAATAAGAAGAAATGGTCCAGAATCACAGCCAAGTCCAGAAAAAGAGCAAAACGATATCACATCTACTATGTACGAAGCACAAAAGCAGACTAACAACCAAAACAATATCACGTGTTGTATTCCCAACCCCAACCGGTCACTATGTTCTTTCATTCACACTTGCATAAATTGTCACTTGTCTCGCTCGCACGGTGCGTCTTAACTTGTAGGACAATAGGCGCGGGACCAATAGAACTGCTACCTGAAGCGTCCCAACTACTTTTTTTTCTACGAATTGTAATACAAACCCTTTTTTTTTCTAAGCGTGTGAAAAATCCTACATGGATGCTATGTCGGACTCCTACCGACTAAAAAACACACGTGTGACACTAAAACCGCCAAATCCAGTTTCGTCTGTGGAAGAATTAAGAGAAAGGATTGTGGACGCAGCCAATCAAATGAGGACAACATTGACCACTGGAGTAGTAAAGACTGGTCTCCGTAGAAGGATGCGAAAATGTATTCATAACCGAGGCGGCCATGTTGAACATGAACTGTAGAGTATGAAAAAGTTGTGTAAAAACCTTGTTTAATAAATGACATTTCATCTTTTCCTATTGTTTTATTAGGGTTCCGTACCCAAAGGGTAAAGAACGGGACCCTATTCATGAGACTTCGCTGTCCGTCTGTCTGTCTGTCTGTCTGTCTGTCTGTCTGTCCGTCAGGAGGCTGTATCTCATGAACGGTGATAGCTAGAGAGTTGAAATTTTCACAGATTATGTGTTTTTGTTGCCACTATAACAACAAATACTGAAAACAAAAACATAATTATATTTAAGGGGGGCTTCCATACAACAAACGTGTTTTTAGCGAGTTTGTCTTATATATTGTGTAATAAGGTATCCTTCTCAATTTAAATACGTTAGCTAATTTGAACATTTCATCAAAATCATTCATTCCCTTTACACCATGCAAATTAAATGAATACTTTAGGAGGTATAGCACAATCAAATGTTGCTCAATGAAATTAATTTCGTGTCGCCATGATTGAACATTATACGGGTCACATACTAACTTATTTTTCGACTTTCATCGTAAATATTTTTTCTTTAAAAAGTGAACAACGCTATCAACAGATTATTTTAGGTAGGTGTAATATTTCAATGTTAGCTATTTCATATGAAATAGTAAACAAATAGTCCATATTTTAGATTTTTCTCCGGTATAAACAATTTACGTACAAACACACAATTTATGTTGTAGACGTATAGTTATCGTGTTTATAATGTCATAATTCAAATGTCATCAATATTCTGAAAAAAAAAATTAAACATAGAGTTCACAAACTCTTTTTGAAATAAATACTGTACCTACCGTAGAGGATCTACACAAAGATAGTTAACACTATAGAGCAACGCGAACTGTCTAAAGACGCGCGTTGTATAACACTATAGAGCAACGCGAACTGTCTAAAGACGCGGGTTGTATAACACTATAGAGCAACGCGAACTGTCTAAAGACGCGGGTTGTATAACACTATAGAGCAACGCGAACTGTCTAAGGTGCGCGTTGCTCTGTGTTAATAGGTAATAAGGGCAACCAGTAGACGCTTGAAATATACAGAATATCGAGCTGTGTATTTTCATAAAAAAATAATTATTAAAACAAAATGGACCTGTACTGGGACATCCTTTCGAGAGCTTACCCGGGGCTCCCAACCGTACGAAGTTGGCCGTTACTTGGGGTTTTTCAGACGGTAGGAGTCCGGCATATCATCCATTAAGTATTTTCAATCTCGTTAAATAAAAAGAAAAAAGGGGGGCTCCATGCAACAAATAGGTATGACTTTTTGTTGTTTTTTGGTACGGAACCCTCCGTGCGGGAGTCCGACTCGCGCTTGGCCGGTTATTTTACTTTTTAGGGCTAAGTATTAATTTTCTTCTCCACTGTCGCTTTTGAAACTAAGTTTTTTTCAATGAATTTAAATACAACCCTACATTGCTATACGTCGTTAGATAGCTGATGAAATGTAGATATTTTAAAAAACATCTGCCGAACGACTGCCGTAATATTTTTTTTACATATCCCTTAGAGAAAAATAAACTTGTTACTATTTTTTTTATTTTCTTAACTTTCACTTGTCTTCTACGACATGTTCAATTAATTTATGCACTATTTCAATGATTGACGTTTTGGAGCATCTTATTGTACATGTCAAAATGCAACAAAAATAATAAATAAGGCGCCCAAAATAAAAATGAAAAATTTTGTAACCTAAAAATCGGCAATTTTCAATAAAAATATTAAAAGTCGAATATCTCGAACAGGGTTAAGTTTAGGGTAGGGTGTTTCATAGTAAAATTAGTCAGAAATAATGGGTACTCCACGCCCTTAACGGATCTAGCACGACTTTTCCTGTAATCCTGTATTTCCAGTTTGGAAGTGTCTCTTGCGCAAACTATTCACTTTAGAAAAAAATGATGTTAGAAACCTCCATAGCATTTTTGAAGACCTATCTATAGATACCCCACACGTATGGGTTTGATGAAAAAAAAATGTAGAGTTTCAGTTCTGAGTATGGGGACCCCCAAAATTTTCTGCTTTTTTTCTAGTTTTATATAAGAATCTTAATGCGGTTCACAGAATACATCTAGCTACCAAGTTTCAATAGCATAGACCGTATAGTTTCGGAGAAAAGTGGCTGTGACACACGGACGGACAGACAGACAGACAGACAGACATGACGAATCTATAAGGGTTCCGTTTTTGCCATTTGGCTACGAAACACTAAAAACGACCTTTTAAAGACGCGAAATTAACATACAAGTATAAGGTAAACAAAACGTAAAGAACAGCTAAGACATCGTATATGCCATGTAAATCTAACATGAGCTATACTGCTGAGCCCGCAGAGAGTGATAGCCGTCAGGGTGATAAGAGGATACCGCACGATCTCCGGTGAGGCGGCAGGTCTCCTAGCCGGGACCCCTCCATGGGACCTGGAAGCGAGAGCCCTTGCGTCACTGTTCAGATGGCGCAAGGAGGCGCTGGGGCGGGGCCAAAGGCCTGCGTCTCGAGAAATCGAGGCTCAGCGGTCCCTGCTCCACCAGGAAACCCTAGAGACATGGAAGGTGCGACTTGAGCAACCAAAGGGGGGATTCGCCACAATCGCGGCCGTCAGACCGGACATGGACGAGTTTCTGGAGAGGAGACACGGTGCTCTCTCCTACCGGTTGACACAGATGCTTGCCGGGCACGGTAGCTTCGGTAGGTATCTGTTGCGAAAACACCGGGAAACCACGGCCGAGTGTCAGCACTGCGAGGACCGCAGCGATGACACGGCGCTCCACACGCTGGTCGAGTGCACGGCGTGGGCGCAACAGCGCCAGGTCCTCGTAGTGGGTCTGGACGTGGACACTCTCTCGCTCGAGACCATGGTGCGAGCCATGCTCTCCAGCGGGAGTAAGTGGGACTGCGCCGCCTCTTTCTGCGAGCAGGTCATGCTCGTGAAGGAGGCGGCGGGCCGGGTGCGAGAGAGAGCTCTCCCACCCGAGTTCCGCAGTCGGCGGCCTGGACGCCGCCGACGTGTCTTCGCCGAGGACTATCGGCCTCCATGACCGGGGGTCTGAGGACGGTGAGAGGGTAGCTCACCGTCCTTACAGAAGCAGGCCCATGACGGCAGCGTGACGTGAGCAACTCACGCACGCCCCCTCCCTTAGAAGCGGGATCACACCCGAAACCCCCCAAAGACGCGGGATAGCACCCGAACCACCCCCTGGGCGAGGCCGCGGTGGCGGCCGTAGGTCTGTTGGGAGTCCTGGGACATCCTTACGAGGGCTTCCCCGGGGCTCCCAACCATAGGCTGTTGGGCGTAACGTGAGGTTTTTTAGTCGGTAAGAGTCCGGCATAACATCCTATGAGGATTTTCATTCACGTTAAATAAAAAAAAAAAATCTAACATGAATGTCCATACAGTTTAGATACATAACATTTAATAACAATATTAATAATTTTTCAATATCGTTACTTTAATGAATTTATGGTCTACAACTAGATAAACATGACCCATGCTGCGCCGATAACATCGAAATAGATTGGTTCAAATTATAAACTATTTGGTTTAACGACATTTTGATGTATTTTGTTTACAACGTTTAATTAAATAAATTAACGTCGGGATTACGTTTTTTATCTTAATTATAAATCTATCAACATTTGTTATTGTTTTATTGTCCCAGAGTTAATTGTGTAATTGATGTGAGAGTTAATTATTCTTAGAATAAACATTAAAAACTATAAAATTATACACTTTTAATAATATTCATAATAATATTCACGGATAATATTCACGGACATTTCACACAACGCTATCTGATCCCAAAGTAAGCTAGGAATAACCTGCTTGTGTTATGGGTATCAGACCACGGATATTAATACTTATATACTTTTAAATACATACATATTATACATAGAAACACCCAGACTCTTGAGACAAACATTTATGGGTCACACAAATATTTGTCTCCGGTGGGAATCGAACCCACGACCTCCAGCGCCGCAGGCGGTATCACTACCGACTGCGCCACAGAGGCAGTCCAATTTTTTTTTTTTTTGCACCATCTCATTTCCCAGTGCTGCTGGTTTGACACGTGCTGCCGCTTCTGTGAAGACCTATAAACGGTTTAAACTAAACTCACTGGAAATTATAAGCCTGAGCTCTTTAGAGTCATGGGGAAGAGAGGCCTTGGTGTCATGTGGGGTCCGACTGGTCCAATCGATTCAGAGATTACAAAGCAGTTGATCGAAGCTTCTCGTGACCAGAAAGAAGGCTGCATTCTTTTTTGCACAAAGTTTATGTATTGCCATTTGACACCTTCACACAAGTTACCTCAAGCCTGCTTTGTATTTACAATTTATTCTATTTCTAAAAATTCTCCAAGAAATCATCTCAGAGAAAGCGTACTATGATGGATACTGCATACAAAAATATAGCCATAGACGTATGAGTCTGTATTTCAATCTTAGACCATTTAACAACGTTGTTAAATAGTCTAATATTTCAATAAGTAAACAGTTGAAAATCGCTTTCGTTGCTGTACGAAATTTCACACGATTCGAATCTTCCTCTGAATACGAGTATGTAAAGCAAGCCTCTTTGATGACGGGAAATCTATACTAATATTATAAAGAGGAAAGATTTGTTTTTGTTTTTTTGTTTTATTTTTGTAACGAATAGGCTCCGGAACTACTGAAAGCTACACTCTTTGCGGTGAACATAGGCTATATTTTATTCCCGTATTCCCACGGGAACGGGAACTACGCGGCTGAAACCACGTGACGTCCGCTAGTAAAAAATAAAACAAATATGCCTTGTCAACTCCTCTTTCTTTCACGCTTGTTAGATAAACCGTCAATTAAGTTTTTTATTCGTAAATCACCTCTCCTAAATTGTAACTACTAATCCTATAAGATGACAGATACCATCCTCTAACTTCTGGAATGTTAATGGTATATTTATCAAAGTCTTATTGGCTGGTACTATAAAGAGAGCATTGCGTCTCACTCATCCATTTTAGAATTAATGCCCCATAGAGATTTAAAAGTCTGTGAGCGTAAGAGACAGAACATAAGCAGGTAAGTGGATATACGGAAAGTAAAATCTATACCTATAAATTTTAATATATTTGCTTACAATAAAACTAAAACACATCAAAATCTGTACTTTGAAGAAATTTCTAAAATAAAAATGTTGGAGGGCATCCTATAATCACAGCCGACATATCAGTTCTCTTTATACTGTGCTATAATCGACAATGAAAGTAATGAAAACGAACTACATAGTAATGTTTATTAGGGTTCCGTACCTAAAAGGAAAAAAAGGAACCCTTATAGGATCACTTTGTTGTCCGTCCGTCTGTCTGTCTGTAAAGACCCTTAATTTTTTTATATGTCTGTCTTGCAGATTTGAAATGAAACTTTGCGAAGCTAGGGCAGGCTGTAAGTTTTCAATTACTAAGGGATTGTTGCTGTCAAATTTTTATATATTTTCATTAATTTCTAAGCTAATACAAAATTCCAAAAGATTTTATGAGTTTATCAACATCATTATTTTATAGTTAGCCACAGCACCGTTAATTCTTAAAGTCTCTTATCTATCGTCTAATAGTGTAAAGATCGTCCTCTATTTAAGGATTTATCACATTTCATTTCTATCTTTATTTACTACCACTAATTCGTGTTTTAGTCGTATAAATACCTGATTACCCGGTCAAAGTGTTTTAATTTCCATACTTACGCATATTGCCGACAAAAGAAAGTAGATCCGTTTTCCAATAGGTACTTTGTGACCGTCATCGAATATTAACTTAAATCTATTAAATAAATAATAATAGGCACGGAAATTTTATATACAACGCTATCTGATCCCAATGTCGAGGACGACCGGCTGCCAACTGGCTATAGTACCAACCAGAAGCACCTAAATGCGATGAGAGTGAAGACGCAGACAACAGAATAGAACACTGTGGCGTAGAAGTACGAGGAGGGCTGACGCCAATTGAAATGGATTAAGACCAGAAGAAGAAGCTATCTGATCCCAATGTCGAGGACGACCGGCTGCCACCTGGCTATAGTACCATCCAGAAGCACCTAAATGCGATGAGAGTGAAGATGCAGACAACACAGAACAGGACACTGTGGCGTAGACGTACGAGGAGGGCTGACCCCAATTGAAATGGATTAAGACCAGAAGAAGAAGCTATCTGTTCCCAATGTCGAGGACGACCGGCTGCCACCTGGCTATAGTACCATCCAGAAGCACCTAAATGCGATGAGAGTGAAGATGCAGACAACACAGAACAGGACACTGTGGCGTAGACGTACGAGGAGGGCTGACCCCAATTGAAATGGATTTAGACCAAAAGAAGAAGCTATCTAACCCAATGTCAAGGACGACCGGCTGCCGCCTGGCTATAGTGCAATCCAGAAGCACCTAAATGCCATGAGACTGAAGACGCAGACAACACAGAATAGGACACTGTGGCGTAGACATACGAGGAAGGCTGACCCTAATTGAAATGGATTAAGACCAGAAGAAGAAGCTATCTGATCCCAATGTCAAGGACGACCGGCAGCCACCTGACTATAGTACCATCCAGAAGCACCTAAATGCGATGAGAGTGAAGACGCAGAAACACACAGAATAGGACACTGTGGCGTAGACGTACGAGGAGGGCTAACCCCAACTGAAATGGATTTAGACCAAAAGAAGAAGCTATCTAACCCAATGTCAAGGACGACCGGCTGCCACCTGGCTATAGTACAATCCAGAAACACCTAAATGCCATGAGAGTGAAGACGCAGACAACACAGAACAGGACACTGTGGCGTAGACGTACGAGGAAGGCTGACCCTAATTGAAATGGATTAAGACCAGGAAGAAGAAGAAGAAGCTATCTGGTTCCAATGTAAGCTAGGAATAACCTGCTTGTGTTATGATTCAAACCACGGATATTAATTAAAACTTTTAAATACGTACTTATCATACGTAGAAGCACCTAGACTCTCGAGACTAACATTTATGGATCACACAATTTTGTCTCTGGCGGGAGTCGAACACATGACCTCGTGATCCGCTGTCACAAATTTCGACCTCAAGACGAGACCAACAAGGCTTACCCGGGGCTCCCAACAGTAGGCTGTTAGATAGGATACGTTTGGTTTTTTAGTTGAGTGTTTTTTTTTAGTCCGGTATAGCATCCCTGTTGGATTTTCCAAACAAAAAAGCAGCCCCACTTAAATAATATATTTTATTTTAATTTGACTATTTATATTTAACTGGTTGGTGGTTTCACCTGCGTAATTCCTGTTCCCGTGGGAATACGGGAATAAAATATAGCTTATGTCCACCGCAAAGAGTGTAGCTTCCCAACAGTGAAAGAATTTTTCAATTCGGTCCAGCAGTTTTGGAGCCTATTCGACGCAAACAAACAAACATTCAAATCTTTCCTCTTTATAATATTATAGTATAGATGAAAATACACAGCTCGATATTCTGTGAGTATTTCAAGCGTACGGAACCCTAAAAAGACCAACAAGACAGTCTTATTTTAATTAAATTATAGTAATAGTGCTATACCTGACCAGGTAACTCAAGGGCCTTCAATTTTACTATCCATTACATCGTTTATAGGTAACATTTTACGTCTGTATGACGTTTAAGTAGAAAGTGGCGGTGCGTCGACGTTTAGTGCTCGAGAGTTTCTCAAATCAAGTATTTTCTTTTCTGTTTCATTAGCATTTTATGATTGTTTTAGGACTCAATAAATAATGCCGGCCGCTGTGTGTTATACTGTAATTACACTTTCTTGAGGTTCAAATGTATTACCATTAAAGCATTTAAGTATTTTTAAGTTTAAGTAACCTTTGGTAATATCTGAAGCAACTTACCTTTACGTTAATCTTGTTTTACTTTTTTTAATAGGTACTATGACTACTACCGACGTAGCCTACGAGGAATATGACAGCCTTTACCGTAAGAATATTTTTAATTTTGTATGATTTTTAGGGTTTCGTAGCCAAATGGCAAAAACGGAACCCTTATAGATTTGTCATGTCTGTCTGTCTGTCCGTCCGTGTGTCACAGCCACTTTTCTCCGAAACTATAAGGCCTATACTATTGAAACTTGGTAACTAGATGTATTCTGTGAACCGCATTAAGATTTTTATATAAAACTAGAAAAAAACAGTAAATTTTGGGGGTCCCCATACTTAGAACTGAAACTCAAAATTTTTTTTTTCATCAAACCCATACGTGTATGATATTTATAGATAGGTCTTCAAAAATGCTATTGAGGTTCCTAAAATCATTTTTTCCTTAAGTGAATAGTTTGCGCAAGAGACACTTCCAAAGTGGAAAAATGTGTGTCCCCCCCCCCTTCCCTCTAACTTCTAAACTAAGAGACTGATAAATCTAATAAAAATATATATGATGTACATTGCCATAAAAACTACCAACAAAAATTGAATTGAACGAGATAGAGCTGGTAGTTTTTTTTTAATACGTCATAAACCGCAACTTTCGGTTAGAAAAATCACTACCACTACGAACGTATTAAAACATCAATCAAAGTTACAACGAACTATAAGAACTTTTATATTATGTTACTTGCTGCTACGAAACCCTTCATGGGCAAGTCCAACTCGCTTTGGCCGGTTTTTACACATCATCTAGCCAAAATAAGATGAAAATATAAACTTCTGCTGTAAGATATTGATCCCAATCCAGACCGGATGAACATACTTACATTTATTTTTAAATGCAAAAATTATACTTATCTATATTAGTTAAACCCAGACGCAGAATCAGATCACAATAAGAGATTAGTCTTTCGTTGGAATCAAACTCGAATCGAACCTACGGTTTTGCATTAAATTACTCTTACTACAGAGTAAGAGGTCAGTCTACCAAAACATACAAACATTTAGTTTTGTACATATATTACTAAAATTTAATAAGAGTTCTTCCTAGACATCATAGATTTCCAGAAAATTTGTATACTAAAAATGTAGGCATCACATAGTCCAGCATCAACGCGAAAACTATGATATTAAAAAATACTAAGATATTGTTCAGTTATCCACATACGCTACCGTTCAAGGATTCCCCTGATAGCTTCAGAGTTGGAAAGCTTCAATAACAGTATCATATTTACGTTCCAGCGCTTCCACGTGCCGCTATTGGACACGGCTATTAGTCGATATCAGTAAATGATACTTCTATACCCTGAACAAAGTTCATAATAGGTAATGTCAGTAAATAACATGGAAACGGTAATGGTTCGGACACCGGAGACCAGGTATCATCATGTTAAGGCTGGCACACGGTAAGTATGAACACAGTGATTAAATACATAGCAATGTACTCAAGTGTATGCGGAGTCTGCATACACTTGTATCGGTCTTGTTTGTCGCCACTTCGTCTGTCAGACGATGTGGCGACAAGACTGATTTGATAGTGGTACGAGTCATGAGATAAATTAAGTTAAGGTTTTCTTTGGTTAACGTTTAAGTAGACGAAGGATTTAGACCAAAACTTATATTCGAACTTTTTTCTCTAATTCTGGATTAGAAAATAACATAGGTACCTATATTTAGTAGCTGTATTTTTTCATGGCTACCTTAGTAAAGTATCTATATACTCTTATGTACAATATTTAATTCGGTAACCATTTATTCCGTAAATACTTATTCATTTTAAGAGAAGTAAATACTCTTACCAATTTTGGTAAATTAGCCTTAACGAAAATAGGAAAATGACATGAAAATGAAATTGCCAGATTCGCAAGGCAATAGTTTGAGTCTGTGAGAAAGAACCTACCAAGAAAACTCACAGTCACTCTTACCTACCTCAGTAAACAAATTGGATAAAATTGTTGAACTACATGTCATAACAAGTTAAAAACAGTTATTTCTGTATTCCAATTGTCATAGACAGGTGGACTTAATTTCCTATAATTGGATATACCAGTTGCATATAAGAAAGGGGAATACGTTTACAATTGAGATTGATAAAAATTACCCAATGTTGTATTACCTACTCCAGACTATCTATCCCTGTATGGAATTTCAGCCAAATCTGTTCAACCGATAATGTGTGAAAACGATACTTACATCCATTCATTCTTACAATTTTTTGCATTGAGAATACACAAGTAAGTAGCTTTTGATGCTTAAAATCCAAACTTTAATCATTTTAAAAATCATAAGTCGCATTTCAAATCCCCTAAAGCTTGTTGATAGGTTTGAGAGTGAGCTTTTAATTCCATTAAAGCTTTTAATACTTGGGATCTGATGTTTATATACACCAACATTCTTGCCTTGTGGGAGGTCAGCTCTCCCGCGTATAGGGCTTAAGGCAGATGGTAGGACACCGTGTATTTGTAGCCGGTAGGAGTCCAGCATAGCATCCATGACAATTAATAATTTTGTCATTTTGTGGAATCCGGCTTAGCATTCATGAAGATGTCACGTAAAGAAAAGGGATTTTCTATCTATAATGTTAGATTCTATAGTACAAGCATAAAACCTTAATTTTTACTAGACCGCGTTGTGTGAAAAAGTTCAAAAAATATTACTTGTATGGTAGACTCGCTAGATTATTTCTTTCTGCATAAAGGATTATTAAGAATGAATCATAAAGAAAGATATATTAATTGGTCAACATTCAACAAGCCGTTTGACCATGACATGGCCTTAACTTTAGAATAAGTTTATGTTTTCAAGTTATTATCATTTTATGTGACATTTGTTCGGATATAAAAGCTGGAAGTGATTTGGTCTTTTACAAGGATTTTATCCATAACTTGAAAAGGTCGGCTTCCTTTTGAAGTCAGTTTCAAAATAGTACTTATTTGCCTTCCAAAATGCATTGATCCGAATTAAATCAGCTGAATCATGTACTGAATTGTTTCGTAAGATTAAAAAGGTATCGCAATATCAGATTAACACAACAGGCCATAAGTACTTACCTACTTATTTCGCAAAGGTCTAGATCAGCTGTTCGTAAAGTGGGCTGGTGAAAGTTGTTAGGGTATATTAATACATTCGGTTCTACCAATCCGTTTATTGTTTTGAAGCTACTTTATAATCAATCTTGTATGTTTTAACTGCTGCTGGTTGAAACTAACTTACAAATTTGTTAATGATGGGAAAAACCAGGAAAAACGAAAAACATCTTGTACTTACTTAAATACTTAGTATCATATCCTACCTATGTATAAAAATTTACAGATTTATGTTAAGTATATTGGTAACTACGTCAAGCAAGTAATGTACCTACCTAACGTTGCTGATCTCGGACAGTTTTTCATATTGTAAGTACCTACTATTTATAAGCAACAACTGTTACACGCATGAATGCAATAAAGAGTTGAATTGAATTAAACTTTAATTCGGTTAAACTAAACTGCAGCATTTTTGGAACTATTTACATGTTATTAATTTCAACCAGCAGCAGTTTTAGGGGAGGAAAATCCATCGTGTAGCCTCCATGACGGATTTTCTTAACTTCTGGTTGAAATTTATAACACGCAAAATCTAGCCGAAATGTATATTTTGGGATACATGCTTATAAGCTGATTTACTGATCACACCAAATAGTTGTTCCAACCCTGGATCCAGACCGAGATCTAAACTACGGCAGCCGCTATATGCCACTACCACAGCCAACAGATCAGGTTTTCTCTTTGTATTGTGCCACTACCAAAGAAGTCATAACTGGAGAATGTTTAGAGCTTTTATTATAGAACTAAATTTTAGCCAAGCTATGTTTTGGTTCAAAATTAGTAGATTTTAAACAAAATGCTACACAAAATTTAAATAAGTGTTCATTTTAAGGTATTGCACACAAACGTCGCTAACCACATCAGACGGACCGCAGCGATGACACGGCGCTCCACACGCTGGTGGAGTGCATGGCGTGGGCGCAAAAGCACCAGGTCCTCGTGGTAGGTCTGGACGTGGACACTCTCTCTCTCGAGACCATGGTGCGAGCCATGATCTCCAGCGTGTGGAGAGGGAGTAAGTGGGACTGCGCCGCCTCTTTCTGCGAGCAGGTTATGCTCGTGAAGGAGGCTGCGGGGCGGGGGTTAAAAAAAACCACGTCAGACGGTCGTTGACTTTATACTTTGTAAACGTAGGGCACTCGTAATGGTCCTAAACTTGCTCTCTGTTATTGGAATATCCATTCTGCAGATAAATAAAACAATACTTCTGAATTCTTCCCCAATTACATCCATTAGAAGTTGGGAAATTCCTAGAAGTGGTAAGTATGCCAATTTCACCTCAAAGTTTATTGCTGTGAGTAATAGCACAGATAACGCAATAAACCTATATTATATTCTATGTAATAGTATTTAGTATTACTCACAATAATTAACTTTGAGTCGAACCCGATGTAAATAAAAGTGATATCTGCCCTAATTGAACAGATGTTCTTGAAATATCTACAATACTGAGATATAACGTAGGTACTACCTGCTGGCCGCAGTCTAGAGTAGACACCCTTGGAACGTACTAGACCAAAGCTCTATGAAATTAGCCATCCTTGTTTACTAAGAAAACACGCAGACAGAAGCCACTATATGAACTGAATGACTTGAACTTAAAAACGATCAACTTCAGACCGGATATTACTCATGCGATAATGTTATCGTCCTCTTCCCTAACGATAATGTCGAATGCTTTTATGGATTATGTAGTTTTTTGTTACATAAAAGCAGCAACATTTATGCAACAGTGACTAAATAGAGGTAGATGCACAGTTTTTTCTCTCATAAGAGTTTAAATATTTTTTGTCCATTTTGCCCATAAGTTTCGTTTAATATGACCTACGGTGCCGAGACGTGGACACTCACAGTGAAGCTAGTCCATGCCCTCAAAGTTGCGCAGCGAGCAATGGGACGAGCTATGCTTCGGGTGTCTCTGAGGAATAAAATCCGGAACGATGTTATCCGTCAGAGAATCCGTCAAAGTGGCAATATAGCTCGCAGAGTAATATGTACTCTGAAGTGGCAGTGGATTGACCACATCTGTAGGAGAACCGATGGTCGATGGAGCAAACGAGTTCTGGAGTGGAAACCGCGACTTGGTACAGGTGGGATAGAATGACCCTCTGCCAGATGGACCGACTGCCGGAGTGACTGGATGCGGAAGGCGCAGGACCGTGTATTGTGCCGCAATTTTGGAGAGGCCTACGTCCAGCAGTGGACTGCTATAGGCTGATTTGATTGATTGATGCTTTTTGTTTCTCTGGGACTCTTTACAAATTCTGCCTACTTAATATTATTCCTGCTAATATTGTACTCAACCATGGTTCTTTAATTTAGAAAATTAAAATATGCGGAACGTCGGGACGTCAAAAAACTTAACATCATCTCCCGACATCATACTTATGACTTGAGTAAATACCTTTGAAAATCTTTGAAGTGGAGGAAGGGGTTCAGATATTTGTCCAACACAAATGAACCTTCGACCAGGCCTGGATTATTATGTATCATCCGTCCATCCTTATTAGCTATTCTCCGAGTAACTTATAGTAACGAGTAGAAAATGGTATAGCATAGACCTACCCCGTGCCTTTATCTATTTAATTTTATACAGATACACAAGATAATTACACAGGAGACAAGACATATTAATTAATAAAGACACAATTTTCATTAGGTACACATTATGCATAATGTGTCATATCGGTCTTTTAGCGAAGACTCATCGTTTATCAACTAACCAACTGTTTATTTAGGTCTGCAGATGACGATAAAGCACAATAATGCTGTTCCTTTGTTCATTTTATTCAATTAGATAAATTTAACAGAGCAAAATGGTTGAAAAAGAACTATTAACGTTTGGACAAATAGTGGCATGAGCTAACCATGCGTAACTGGAATTTGTTGGGCCACGAAAACCGATGGTTTTGTCCTACATTACTATATAGCGCAAAATCGACTTATACTTGTATTTATATCGTGACACAAAGCACCATATAACTTATGTAGGTACTATAACTAGTGACTCTAGTTATAGTAGGGGAAACTGTTCACCATTCGTACGTGGGGCACATTCATACATTGAGTATAACAAAAATACAAACGCGCCTTTGCATGTGTACATAGACATACCGACTGCCATGTTGCTAGCAAAGTATCGTGCCAATCGCGCCACTCTGTGTGAGGCAATAAGACATAACGTGTTTTCGCACTAGGAAAGTAAAATTTTTACTGAAGTTTAAATCGTACTGGCAAGTAAATTTATTACGTTTTTTTTTAAATAGTCAGGATTCATTAATGTTCACATTGTTTAATTTCAAGTTTTCATTGTTATATTTCTTTTACTAACATTGATTTTGTATACAACTGTAATTTATATTTAGTCAAGGCCTGGGGCACATTCGGACATTTCTACAGGGGGCGCATTCGTACGCGTTCGAATGCTCCCCTTTAGGTCTTTTTAACCACAAACACTCACATAAATTTTATTTTTTAATAAATTTAATCCTTCGGCCAGATTGGAAACCAACGTGTATTTTTTTAAAATTATGATACGTTACAATAATTACGAATTTTTTAATTTATAACGATCAGCAATATACTTTTTATTTAGTAAATGTTATAATTGATATCAAATCGCAGGTTCATGGTACAGATAATAAGAAAAGATAAGCGTAGCTATTAAATGGATGAGAACGAATAAAAAATGATTTAAATTTACATATATTCCATATTCCTTAAAAACAGAAAAATCAAAAGAGGAAGAAAATCGGCATGGAAAAATGAATTATAAAACAAAAATCGAATCTTCTAATTGATAAAATATATAAAAAAAATATGAATAATATAGTAAAGAAAGAAGTAATTAAGTAGTTTGCAGGAACTTAATTACCAACCAATAATTAAAGAAAATAAAATTAAGGTACTGGATATGTTATGCACAATTAATTTAAATGTGATATCAGGAAATGAAAGATAATCGTTATGTTTTGGTAAAATTTGAAACACCTTAGGCCGCTGTTATTTATTGTCGAGTAAAGTACACTCAGTTGTAAATATGACCGAAAGTGTTTTATCTTCGGAAGAAATCGGGTTCATCATAATAATTCCTTTTTCATTACATAGAATGAAACTACAAACACAAAAAGAGACATGTGTACGCTATACACTTGGTTTATTAGACTATGTCCCCAGGTTCTCCCTAACCACTCGGCACATCTAGAACGACTAGACTTTATGATCCTTTCAATTAATTTAAATAATTTAATTTGCCTTAAGCTCGAAAGTGACAACCAAAATGTGTAATTACTTACTTACAGTTTAAACCGATTTTTTTTTGTTATTTTTCTAAAGAACATATTTTGATCAGGAGCCAAGTTAAATGTCATTAAGATAGTTCTGTGATAAACAAATTTTCTTATCAATTTAATATATTTTTGGGACATTAATGGGCTTTTTATTTACCATGTATGAATCTACCCCACGCGTATGAAAGTACCCCACCTACTGTACGGAAGTACCCCACCCATGGGGCGCGTTCGTACAAATATCTTATCGTCGAAAAATGGCTATAGTGCCTTAACCGTTTGACATAATAGTTTCAGAAAATTTTGTAACTAACTACAATATATTTTCTACATTTAGGAATATAAACGAGGCAATTCTGACTTATAGTCGTGGAGAAAAAAAATGAAAACAAAAATCCGTACGAATGGTGAACAGCTTCCCCTACATAAGCTATAATATAAGAGAATAGTAGATCTCGTGAGCATTTAGTATTTAGCAACAAAAAATCAATTTGAAATTTTAGAAGTCAAGTTGTATTTACAGCAACGCGCGCCATCTATACAATTTGTGGAGAACGGATTAGTTACTTAGATTCCACCAAACATAATCCAGTAATATTAATCTATGTTTCTACAAACTTAAGCGTTATTGCACTTTTAAGCTATTGCATAGCTTCTATCGCGGGCCTTGCGTGGAGACCGAATCCAGAAATTGTGTCACGAAAATAAATCACACTCTCGGCTACCTTCGGCCACGCTCGGCCACGTTCGTGTATCTCGCACTTCATAATTTTTTTGTTTACGTCAATTATGTACTCTGCAGTCGTTATATATTATGTCAAATAATCCAAAAATTGATGCTTGTACCCAGAATCGATCTTGCGCCTTCTGCGTACCGATCGGCGTCTTAACCACTCGACCAAAGTTGAATTAAGATTGCCGGTCGAATTTAGAGTTCTTAATGTGAAATGACAATTTCGATGCTGTCAATTACATTAGTTGCTGTCAATTTACTTCGTCTAAATAAAAATTCGACTATAGGTGTATAGGTATTCATCATCTATGTACAACAGTGAACTGTACTCGTATAATTTGTGTAAAAAGTGTTTTAAATATGAATAATCAAAGTGCATTTATTAATGAAGAAAGTCACGAAAAAATAGTGAAACAAAAAGAGTGAGTACTCTATGTACATACATTTTATTATTATTATCACCAATGCAGTATTATTTTTTGTTTTGTTAATTTATATATAATACTGCTATAAAGATAACTAAAATTTTTGTTATTAAAATGAGCGATATTAAAAGTAGCCCTCTTTTATACACACACACACACACACACACAGTTTAAATTCTCAATTTAGATTCTCAACATGTATGTATATATGTATCTGTAAATTTCATTCTTCATCTATTATATAAAAATAAGTCGGGTTTTCCTTCCTGACGCTATAACTCCAGAACGCACGAACCGATTTCCACGGTTTTGCATTCGTTGGAAAGGTCTCGGGCTCCGTGAGGTTTATAGCAAAGAAAATTCAGGAAAAAATTCAATAGAAAAGCGGGAAAATCATTTTTTACATACAGCTTCATCGCGGGCGAAGCTGCGGGCATCAGCTAGTTATGTAAATAACAGAATTCATTAAACCAAGCACGTGTACTATATTTAAGTACCTTTATTTTTTATGTATAGGTAATACATAAAAAAGGACAATTTATGTAAATAAATAAGTAAATAAAAATAAATACACATTAATGCCGCGCAGAGAAAGTATATATTATCTTACTTCTTACTTTTAATATTATAAATGCGAAAGTTTGTGAGTGTGGATGTTTGTTACTCTTTCACGCTCAAACGGCTGAACGGATGGGGCTGAAATTTGGTACAGAGATACATTATACTCTGGAATAACACATAGGCTACTTTTTATCCCGGGAGTACGTTCCCATGGGAAGCGGGAAGAAAATTGCACGCTGACGTAGCCGCGAGCGCCATCTATCCCATACCTATGTACTTTAAGCATGTCATAAAAGTCACAACAATACCATAAATGCACATTTCAAAGAATGTCTATTATTATCATAAAATTTGTAAAAATAGTTTTTAAGTAGATAAGAAGAAACCTATTGTTTTATCTTTTAACTAGCTGACCCTCGCAACTTTGTTTACGTCACACAAGGTGTATGAAATTAGAGGTATTTATTAATCATACTCATCAAGTAGCGTGTGAATCTGCCCTGTTTGCCTAATCAAAATAGAGCTTAATGGTTAAAGCTATTCATCAGTATAGAATTTTCCTCAGTATAAACAATTTACATACAAACACCGGCGTGTTAGAATTTTATTACATGTATCAATGTAGTAGACGTAACGTGTATAAAATGACATCAATCAAATGTCATCAATATTCTGAAATAGTAGTTTTCGATACAAGTGTGGGATTTCTGTTATTACAACGAGTTACGACAGGTGTGGACCCGAGCCGAAGGCGAGGGTAGACAGTCGGAACGAGTTTAAATAACAGTCCCACACGTGTATTGAACAACTATTTTTAATACAGTTGCGAAAAAATTAGGCAGTTTTGTAAAATAATAAAAACACAATAAACCTGAATATCCAAAATGGCGCCAACCCTAAAAGAATATATACCTAGCTTCCTAAGCAGAGACTATGGCAGTGCACTTCATACAGCCAACTTTTTTTATATTTATAAATTTAATTTGGCCGATACTTATATTAATTTATGCTTAAATTTTAATAAAAAATACTTTTAATCTGATTTTGAAACAAGTTAGTATCTTTTTTTAGAAATATTTGCATGAATCACAGACATTATTTAGACAATTGGGAAAGAAAACGCACGAGTGCGGGAATGGTAAAGAAAAAGCACGAGTGTGTAATAGCCCACATCCCGAACGCTATACGTCCCTGTAATACGCCACTTTTTGAGCAACTGTATTAAAATAGTAGATTGTATAACAAGGGGGCAAAATAGTATTTTTACGGCGAGGGCGCTACTTTGAATCACGAGCGAAGCGAAGGATTCTAGAATAGAATCCCGAGCATGGTGAGGGATTCTAACGTAGAATCCTGAGCGCAGTAAGGGATTCAAAGTACACCGCCCAAGGGGAAAAATAATTTGCCCTCGAGTAATATACTCTACTTTTCATTCCCTTTCTATGAGAAAAGCGTATACTAAGTTTTGTACGACGTAGATACCTTCTATAGTTATTGTTCCAGGAGTTCATGGATTGTCACTTTCATAACTTGACTTATTATATTTGCAGAATACAATAAAATGTGTTTAATGATTACAAGAACATTAATAATGACGAATACGAACAGATAAATGGCGCTATTTAGTTTTTTTTAGTGAGCTCAGGATACCGCGCTGTGCAGCCAAGCCAACACTTACCAGCCAGTAATTCATACAATTTGCGTTCGATTTCTATGAAATTTACAAGTTCCAAATTCAAATCACTTTGTCGCCCGCTAAAAAGCTCTTAACAGAAAATAGCTATTTTGCGCTCCGTTATCGTGGTGCAAAGTGATACTTTTCGAATAGAAGGAATGAAATAGTAGATTGTATAACAAGGGGGCAAAATAGTATTTTTACGGCGAGGGCGCTTCTTTGAATCACGAGCGAAGCGAAGGATTCTAGAATAGAATCCCGAGCATAGCGAGGGATTCTAACATAGAATCCTAAGCGCAGTGAGGGATTCAAAGTACACCGCCCGAGGGAAAAATAATTTGCCCCCGAGTAATATACTCTACTTTTCATTCCCTTTCTATGAGAAAAAATAAGTTTTGAACAACGTAGTTACCTTCTATAGTTATTGTTCCAGGAGTTCATGGATTGTCACTTTCATAACTTGACGTAGAACTTATTATATTTGCAGAATACAATAAAATATGTTTACCTACTGATTACAAGGACATTAATAATGACGAACACGAACAGATAAATGGCGCTCTTTAGTTTTTTTTTAGTTAGCTCAGGACACCGCGCTGTGCAGCCAACACTTACCAGCCAGTAATTCATACAATTTGCGTTCGATTTCTATGAAATTTTCAAGTTCCAAATTCAAATCACTTTGCCGCCCGCTAAAAAGCTCTTAACAGAAAAGAGCTATTTTGCGCCCCGATATCGTGGTGCAAAGTGATTCTTTTCGAATAGAAGGAATGAAAAAGAAATTAAAAATAGAGTTCACAAACTCTTTTGAAAATACATACTGTACCTACCTTTTTTGTTTGTTTGTTTGTTTGTAACGAATAGGCTCCGGAACTACTGGACCGATTTGAAAAATTCTTTCACTTTTGGAAAGCTACACTCTTTGCGGTGAACATAGGCTATATTTTATTACCGTATTCTTACGGGAACGGGAACTACGCGGGTGAAACCGCATGACGTCCGCTAGTTTATTTAATAAAAGAAAAAAAATTGTTTTCTTATTGGTCACCACGCTCAAAAAGTGTAACTTGAATTAATATCAAAAAAAAAATACTGCATAAATAAAGTAAATAAATAATTATAATTGCATAACTTGATAAAAAATGCTATGCAATAGCTTTACCGCGGCAGTCCCCGAGTGCCACACGTCTTTTTTTTTTGTTTAACGTGAGGGAATATCCTCATGGATGTTATGCCGGACTCCTACCGACTAAAAAATCTCACGTAACGCCCAACAGCCTATGGTTGGAAGCCCCGGGGAAGCCCTCGGAAGGATGTCCCAGGACTCCTAACAGACCTACGGCCGCCACTGCGGCCTCGCCCAGGGGGTGGTTCGGGTGCTATCCCGCGTCTTTGGGGGGTTTCGGGTGTGATCCCGCTTCTAAGGTGGGGGCGTGCGTAAATTCCTCACGTCACGCTGCCGTCATGGGCCTGCTTCTGTAAGGACGGTGAGCCGCCCTCTCACCGTCCTCAGGCCCCCGGTCATGGAGGCCGGTAGTTCTTGGCGAAGCGTTATTGCACTTACATAAATTTACCCCTTTTCTTCTCCGAAAAAGGTAGGATTTTTTTTACCTAATCCAATCGCTATCTGAGTGGCCCCTTACTATAGTAGCCACAAGTTAAAAGATAAACAATAATTTAACTGTCAAAAACTTGAGCGTCCGACTCTCAGCGGATGTCGCGCGACAAAGGGAAGGTTGTAAATGAATAATAAAGGGACGGAAGCACGTCAACCTTTCTCATTGTTCAATTCGTACACAATACTGTTTAATGTCTCCATTTTTGTCTATCGTCATCCGAACAACAAACATTTTTTATACATAATTTATTATTTGATTACTGTAACATTGTATTTTTTACCTCTGTATCTAAATCAATCAATCAATTCAACCTGTCACTGTCATCTGCTGGGTGTAGCTCTCCCAATTTCAGCTATAATTGGAGGGTGATTTCTCTTACTATACGTCACTGGTCTGATGATTTTTCTCTTCACTGGACCAGTCACTAGTGGTGAAACGTCTACGTGTCAAAATTTCACTATCATTCAGAGCACAGTGACGCCCCAACTCTCGTCTACTCTTTTGCCAATCTGTAAATACTACCACAGGGCGGAAACTCCAGCTTGAATGTGTGCGTGTGATCAATAAAATGTAAGTAAATTGTCCGCCAACGCGCACGTCGACTCTACTGACAGCTGTGGCGCGACAGGGAGTTGCCGATCTGTATGTCTTTGATACTCTTAGACCATATATCACGGGACTAGCCTTTTATGAACCACCGCATACAAAAATATTCTGCTAGTCATAGCGGGTGGAGGGGGAAACACAAACACATATAAAATTTCATTATATAAATTAAAAATGTATTAATCGACAAACGCGTAATGGCTGTTGTATGTTAATTTTTATTGTACAGTCAACTACAATGAAATGTACTAGTTTAATCATATAAAATGATGTACTGTACAGTGCTTTTTATAAAGCCAATAGACCAAATGGTCTATTGGCTTGGCAGAAAGGAATGCTTAAGTAAGGCGCATCCTGTGGTTAGATGATCTAAGTTGATACTACTTAATAATCTGCATAGATAACCTGTGGTTCTGTGGCTTCAGTTCAATACACGAATTTACCTTAATTGGTTTCTGAGAACTGTAAAACTCAGCAACATTGTTACAGGGTATTTACCCAGGTTGACCTTATCAATCTCTTGTGTAACAAATCCAGTGTCTGACTCTTTTTACTTACAACAAATAACTTCTCTGCTGAATTCAAAGGAAATCTGCGCCTGTTAATGGACGAACGAGGCTTTAATATTATTTGTAGGAAGATCTCACAGCCTTGGCTTAAATAAAACAGTTGACGGCCTTGCCTAAAAAAAAATATTGTAGGCCTTCTCGTTTCAACGCGGCGATAGGCTGACGACCTAGTATACAAATTATTCAAGGATTCAACAGGTAGGTGCTTATTATGCTTCTGTCTATCACCTATAAGACTACTCAGAAAACGTCTGAATTCCAACGTGGGCCTGAAACCTTATTATTACGCCTATCCCTACACCACCAAAGCCATTCATCAGGATGAGTTGAGCAAAATATCTCCAGCCTTTATGAATTTTTAGAGATCCGTACCCAAAGGGTAAAATCCCCATTCATGAGACTTCGACTTCACCGTCCGTCTGTTTGTCTGTCTGTCTGTTCATCACGAGGCTGTATTTTAGGAACCATGAAGGCTAGAGAGCTGACATTTTCACAGATGATGTATTTCCATTGCCGCTATAAAAACAAATACTAAAATCAGAAAAAAAGGTGGAATTAAGGATTATTTGTAGCGTTTTTTGTTACAGAATCCTCTGCGCGCGAGTCTGGCTCATACTTGGCTGCTTTTTACTAAATTATAATAATCACGCGTGATGTTGTCATGTCAGCTTGTTGTCATGTCGTACATAGTCAATTTACAAGGTATATTGCCAAGAATGCCAGTAAGTAACCCGATCGGCGCGTTTCCTCCGAACTGCCATCGAAACCACCGCATTCTCTGTACTGATGTAATGTTTTCTTGAAACCAATATTTGTATTCTATAGCGTTCCTGTATACAATGATGTTATGGATATAGAGCAATATCTAATGACGTAGTTGCGCCGATACCTAACTAGGAAGATTCTTCTGCTTTTTCTGGAGTCTAAATAATTACAAGAGATTTGTAGAGACTGACTTATTTTTTCACGAGGACTATTTAGGGCATTATAGTACGTGTTTATGTTCGTGGTAGGTCTGGGTGTAGACGCGCTGTCGCTCGAGAACATGGTGCGAGCCTTGGTCTCCAGCGGGAGTAAGTGGGACTGCGCCGCCTCTTTCTGCGAGCAGGTCATGCTCGTGACAGAGGCGGCGGAGTGGGAGCGGTAGAGAACTCTCCCACCCGAGTTCCGCAGTCGGCGGTTTGGGCGCCGCGCGCCGCCGACGTGTTTCGCCGAAGACTATCGGCCTCCATGACCGGGGGCCTGAGGACGGCGAGTGGGCTGCTTACCGTCCGTACAAAAGCAGGCCCATGACGGCAGCGTGACGTGAGGGATTCACGCTCGCCCCCCATTAGAGGCGGGATGACACCTAAAAACCCCTCATAGACGCGGGATAGCACCCGAACCACCCCCTAGGCGAGGCCGCAGTGGTAGCCGTAGGTCTGTTGGGAGTCCTGAGACACCCTACGAGGGCTTACCCAGGGCTCCCAACAGTAGGCTGTTGGGCGTTACGTGAGGTTTTTTAGTCGGTAGGAGTCCGGCATAGTATCCATGAAGGATTTTCCCTCACGTTAAACAAAAAAAAAGTGTGATTATGTTAGATATATTAAATTTTCTCGCTTACTCTTAATTAGGTACTTAGCGTATTTGTATTAGTCAATAATTTATCTATATACATTATTTTCAATATCAGAAAGCCTTTTACTACCATTTTAATAATAACATTCTTTCTCTTCATTCCAGGATTGTCAAGATCAAGTCTGCAACATAAAACTTGACTTTTTAATTATGAACAAATTTGATCATTGTCTATCGTAAAATCCTCTCGACCTATCAATATCACATTTTCTAGATCTACGAAAAAAAATCTCATAAATGTATTTTCGCTCTACAAAAGCATTCTGTATCCATACTAATATTATAAAGCTGAAGAGTTTGTTTGTTTGTTTGTTTGAACGCTAGGATCTCAGGAACTACTGGTTGGATTTCAAAAATTCTTTTACAGTTTGATAGTCCATTTATTGAGGATGGCTATAGGCTATATAACATCACGCTAAGTCGAATAGGAGCGGAGCAGCCATGAATAATGTTTCAAAAACGGGGAATTATTTTTACCGTCTGAGACCTTCCGTGGCGTACGCTGCGTAAATAGTTAAAGTTACGTAAAAATTGTGTACTACAAAATTGTTCCTCTTAAAAAGTTCTAAAAAAAAGTCCGCGACGGCACATGTCTATCTTTCAAGGTTCGCTCACAATTACCAAATTTGTCTATCTTATAAGGTTTGCTCACAATATTATAAAACTGAACAGTTTGTTTGTATTAGGATCTCAGAAAATACTGGTTGCATTTCAAAAATTATTTTACAGTTTCAAAGTCCATTTATTGAGAGTGGATTCCGAGTCTGGCAACACTATCGAACTGTCAAAAATTTTAGCTCTCTGAAAATATTTTTAAATTAATTTTAAAAATAGATTAGTTATTTAGTATTTAAACAATTTTAAACCAATTAAAACCATTATCATCGCATTAATAGTGTCCTAAAATAGTCAGATTAATATAATAAAAGTGTTCTGTCCGTGTATTTTGGTGTGGGAAGTGACGAGTCAGGTACCCGTTTTTTTCGAATGTTAAATCTTTTCTTTTTCACGTAAATACATAATAAATCGACTGTTTTTCGTGAGTAGAATTATTATACTTGTATAAGCGTTTACTCGACGTTGACGACGGTTGGTGTATTTGCGTAAGTACATAACAATATTAAGTATAATTTATTGCCGGTACATAACCTTGTTACTTCTTACCATAAACTGTACAAGGAGCTCTATCATTTAATTCGCGTTTAATTGCACTTACTTATTAATAATATGAATACCCGTAGTCGCAGAGCTCTCGGCCGCCAGCAGGAAGAGCCCAAACTTCAGTTGGTGTTGCTGGAGCTTAAATCTAAAACGGAGCTCTGTGTACAGTTGGAAAAGGAAAGAGAGGAAAATGAAAATCTATTGATAAACGCTCTGAATGACACAAAAAAATTAAAATGCGAATTATCAAGACTTCATGTTAGTTATGATGACATTGTTGCGGAGCGGGACCACCTTCAGTCAATTGTAGATAGGTTCCAAGAGTGCAGTGACGAGTATGAGAAAACCTTGAGGAGGACTACCTTTCTGGAACAGGAGCTAAGGGATGCCCAGGGACAGATCTCACACCTGGAAGAAGCTGCTGAGAAAGTTACTGCCCAACAAACCGATAATCTTTTTAGTGAGTTAATGAGTGGTATCCCGCAGTTTATTCCTTCTGCAAATTCTCAAAACCTGGACTTGACTACTATAGATCTTACAGGTGACAGTCCATATCAACAGGACAAGTCGGTTTTGTTTTGCAGCAGAAATAAACTAAAAAAATATCTAAAAATTAAAAAGTTCATACAAAAATCAAAAAAGCAATTAAAATTCCATAAAATGTTAATCAAGAAGTGTAAAAATATAGGTTCTTGTTTAAAATTTAGAGAACAAGCTAAATTGTCAATGTTAGAACTAGAACAAAGCCATTTAAAATATTGCACTGACACACAAAAATTAGAGTCAAAAATACAAAGTTTGCAATTTGAGCTACAATATATGACTAAAAAATATGAATGGTCCCTTAAGGACTTTACTAAATGTTCTTTAACAATAGACAAGGTACTCAAAACATCAAATGATAACACTGAGCGCCTTAATTGTTTCCTAAATGACCACTTATGCAATATTAACTGCCCTAAAGCAATTGAGCCGGTGGAGGCCCAGGGCGAACCGGTTACCTCTGAGCCCCTAGCTCCCATTATCACATGCTCGCCCAGTACATCAGTGGATATATTGTGTGACAGTGTAAATAATAGTAATAGTTGTACTAAATTAATTGTATTTAGTGATGATATTGGTACCAATCTAAGTTCATTTTTAAAACAAAACTCAAATTCAAGTTATTACTCGGTTATTAATAATTGCTATCCGGGTGCTTCATTAAGTGGTATTATGCAAAAGATATTAGAATATAAATTTGAAGCTAACAGTAAAATAATAATTTTCTGTGCAAACAGGGGGAAAATTAGCAATGATGATTTGTCCCTATACATGAATTACATCTTAAACTTAAATGTCATACAAGTTGTAATGTTCACACTTCCATTTATAAAAGGTGTGCCAGATTCGGAAAATTCATTTAGATATAAGATGAATTTACGTTTAAATTTAATAAGTCAGTATAATAATAAATTTAATATAATTGACTTTAATTCTGTATTTAACACAAATTTGTCACATAGCAAGTTTATAGTCTATAATAATCACAAGGGTAGGTATTGTCTACCCAAATATTATAAAAGACAAGTAGCAAGTTTGCTATTTAATTATTTTTATTCTGTAGCCAAAAACTTGGCTGACAAAACTGCTTTATTTGAGCAGAGTAGTTTTAGGACTTTGGAATCTGTTCCAAGTAATTTAAATTAACTGCTGGGACAACAGAGGAATTACCCTCTAGCCAAAATTGTAAATTAATAGAGTTAAATTTAATTGCAAACCATAATTTTATCGGAAACTGTCCTCCGAACAAAACTAAATTAAAAAATGTAAATTACATCAGCCTGGTGCATTATAATATTGCAACATTAACACAGGTCAAAGAGTTTGAATTGGAGCTGTTCATGAGCTCAGATAATATTGAAATTGTTTGTCTTACAGAACATATGCGTAAGGAGTATGAGCTCATGTTCAGTTTCAGTAGTCACCGGGTTGGTAGTGCGTTCTGCAGGGTCAACACAACACGGGGGGGTTCGATGATTTTATTAAATAAGAAATTAAAATATAAGGAACGGAAAGATGTTGTGTCCCTCTCTGTAGAGTGTACAGTTGAAATATCGTGCGTAGAATTGGAGCAATTCATAGTAGTATGCGTATATAAACCTGGAGTCTCACCCTTTTGTGAGTTTGAGGAAGTAATGGATAAAGTGCTATTTAAACTTGGAAAAACTAATAAACACCTAATAGTGTGCGGTGATTTTAATGTTAATATACTTATAAATACGCGTCAGACCAATGATATCTTAAATTTATTTAAATCACACAATCTCACTAACTTATTTTTAGAGCCTACTAGATATTGTGATACAACAGCTACTTGTCTGGACAATATATACAGTGATATGTTGCCAGAAAGTAAGAGTATTATAAATAAGATAAAATCAGATCATACTGGGCAAATAGCATCTTTCAAGATCACAAGAGAAAAAGTTAAAAGACGTAAAATATTATGTAGACCAGTAACTAGTGACCGCTTGGAACGTATGCGAGTTGGACTTTGCAATAAACTTCCATTTTTAGACACTGGCTTAGATCCAAATGTAATGTATAAGTTATTTTTTGATTCCTTTTACAATGAGTTCAACTCCGTATTCAAGTCTAAGGAAGTCACAATCGGTGATAGGCCAGCCTTCAGTGAATGGGCCACTGAGGATATACATAAAAGTAGACAAAAACTGTATGAACTATACTCAGAAAGACAGCTTAATAGAACAGATGAATTTCTAAATTATGTTAAAACTTATTCAAAAAAGTTTAAAGCAGACTGCTTAGCAGCCAAAAGAAAGTATATAAGTAATAAAATTCTCAATAGTGTAGACAAAGTTAAATCTACTTGGAAAATAATTAACGCAGAAAGAGGCCAAGCAAAATCGAATGATAATAATTTTAAACTTAAAGTAAATGGTAACATAATTACAACAGATGCCGAAGTCGCTAACGAATTTGAACAATTTTTTTCTCGAATTCCAGTAGATTTGACCAGAGCCCTAGGTTCTTCTACCCCAATAGCAGAATCCTTGTTAAAAGCAAATGTTCCTTGCTGTAATGAAATATTTAAATTCAGTAAAATTAGTATACACACTGACATAAAAACTTTTAAATCTTTAAATATTAAGAAAACTGCTGACCTCTGGGGAATTTCTGTACATTTAGTTAATTCGTTAATTGAAATGGTTGCCCCTGAATTATCAATAATATTTAATAATTGTGTTGATAGTGGTGTGTTTCCTGACTTAATGAAGTTTAGTAAAATAACTCCTCTGTTTAAATCGGGTAGCACCTCAGATCCGTCCAATTTTCGTCCTATTTCTGTACTACCCACGTTTAGTAAAATCTTTGAAAAGGTAATGCTTAATCAAATGCAAAATCATTTTAATACAAATAAACTATTCCATACTAAACAATTCGGTTTTACGCGAGGTCGGTCTACCACGGATGCTGGCATCAAATTGTTAGAGTGTATATATGAGGCCTGGGAGGAGTCGTATGATGCTTATGGTGTATTCTGCGACTTATCTAAGGCCTTCGATTGTGTCCAGCATCAGACTTTAATTCAAAAACTTGATCATTATGGAATCCGGGGGACGGCCTTGGATTTAATTAGTTCTTACCTTAGAGATAGAGTACAGAGAGTAGTTATAAATGGTAAACAGTCAAATGGTTCTGCTGTAACAATGGGGGTGCCTCAGGGTTCAATTCTGGGACCTTTTCTATTTTTAGTGTACATAAATGATCTCCCTCACCTTATAAGAGACGATCACGAGGTAGTTTTGTTTGCTGATGACACATCTTTAATATTTAAAGTTGAACGTGGACAACGCGATCTTGACGAAGTAAACAATGCCCTCTCTAGGGTAGTCCACTGGTTTAACGCTAATAATTTATTGTTAAACGAAACTAAAACAAAATGTATAAGATTCACCTTGCCAAATGTTAGGCTCGTTAACACCAGTATTAGGATTAGGGATGATCAAGTAGAATTGGTCGATGAAACTGTCTTTCTGGGCATAAAGTTAGACTCCAACTTGCAGTGGGGGCCTCATATCGAGAAAGTCTCGGGCAGACTGAGCTCTGCAGCCTATGCCGTTAAAAAGATCCGACAACTGACAGACATTAGAACAGCGCGTCTTGTCTACTTTAGCTACTTCCACAGTGTCATGACCTATGGCATACTATTATGGGGTAACGCTGCCGACATCGAATGTATCTTTGTGTTGCAGAAAAGGGCTGTCCGGGCTATCTATGGTATGGGGTTTCGGGAGTCATTAAGAGAAAAGTTTAAGGATATCAACATCCTTACTGTGTATTCACAGTACATATATGAAAACTTATTATATACTCATAAAAATAACAGTAAATTTATTAAAAATAGTGATATCCATAACCTAAACTTAAGAAATAAGAATAAATTGGCTGTACCTAGATTTAGGCTTAATAAAATAAGCAATTCTTTTGCGGGTAATTGTATTCGAATGTACAATACATTGCCGACAGCCATAACAGGTTTGTCAGTTAATAAATTTAAAAAACTAGTAAAGCTTAAATTGTGCCAGAAAGCTTATTATAGCATTAAAGACTTTCTAGAAGACAAGACTGCCTGGCAGTGACACGAATTGCTCCTTTCTACATTTAAAAAAAAAAACTGTATTAGATACTAAGATGAATAAGAGGGACCGGACTGAGTTTCTTGGGGTGTTCTTCTCAGTCTGTAGCATTTCCGAACCCCCGGTAGAGTCACAAAAATTTTGACAAACCTAAATAATTTTTTAAAAATTTCAAAGGGAATAAATTTTATTTTATTTTATTTTTATTTTGGCTAATGGCTATATAACATTACGCTAAGGCGAATAGGAGCGGAGCAGTAATGAATAAAGTTTCGAGAACGGGGAAAATTTATTTCTTTTGAGAGCTTATGTTATGTACGCTGCGTAAATGGTTAAAGTTACGTAAAAATTGTTGTGCAGGTCAGCTCTAATGAATATAAGCGACGCGACGGGAGTAAATGCGACGAGAAACATTATATTACTTAAAATAATAATACCATGCCTCTCTCTTTCGCACTCTCATGTGACGCAAACGAAGTTGCGCGGGTCAGCTAGTATTTAATATTTGTGGACATTCACACACAACATCATCAAGCCCAAATTAGACTAATATAAGCTTGTGCTATGGGATCAAGACGACTGATATACATACTTATATATTTCTAAATACATACATATTATACATAGAAAACACCCAAACTCCGAAACAAACATTTGCGGTTCACACAAATAATTGGACCGACCCAGGAATCAAACCCATGACCTCCAAAGAAAAAGCAGGATGTGAAGTTTTATCTGACCACTAAGCCGATTCTGGGGTGATAAATGTGAGAGCTTAATCGGGAGAACATGAGACTGCAGTCGACTACATTATGGAATAAGTTCCCATAAACTGACAAATCAGCAACGACGTATTATAATTAGATACGTGATCCACAAACATCACGGCTTTCAAAAACAGCAGATCTTTTATACATATAAAAAAAATATTTCTATGAAATTATCTATGGTAGCATGTATGAAAAGTAAGGCAATTGCCTGACTTTTTTGTTGCCATTTTTCAGTGTTGGTAACGGTATACCGTCACAATACCAGAAATTATAATGCCTTAACTCAAAATATCGTAGCCCAAAATACCCGAAATCGAAATATCAATATTCAAAAGGCAAATATTTATAATATAAATAATTTAAAATGCCTTACGGTCGAATAACCGAAACCCAAAATATAAATTTATCAAATACCTTATCCTAAAATGTTCAAACACAAAATACCTTTTTTTTAACATGATTTAAATCCTACATGGATGCTATATATCTGTGAATGGTTAACACCCCGACTCAGAGTATTTTTTTTTTATTTTTCGTTAGCCCACTGTAGTACTTTTGTAACTCTGAATCAAAGTGTTTTAACATGAGGTAAATCCTACATGGATACTATGCCGGACTCCTACCGACTAAAAACCACACGTATCCTACATAACAGCCTACAGTTGGGAGCCCCGGGTAAGCTCTCAGAAGGATACCCAAGGACCAACAGACCTAGGGCTACAACTGCGACTTCACTTAGGTGGGGGGGGGGGGGGGGTGTAAATAAGTTAAAGCCAAATAACAAAACGTGTGAGTGACAGTGACACATTGTATTCTATTTTCGGTATTTTAAGATAAGGATATTTGAAAATTTGTATTTTGAATTCTGATATTATAATTATTTGTATTTTAAATTTAGACATTTTACGGTAAGGTGTACTGAAATAAGGTATTTTGAATGTTAAGGTATTTCGAATTCGGGTATTTTGGTCTAATGCATTTTAAGTAAAGGCATTTTGATTTCTGGTATTTTAATATATTACCGTTGGTAACGTATCTATAGTTTTTATATATCATTGCAAATCAGTCCCAATTCTTCCCTTGCAAAGATTTGGAATCCGAAAGTCCTTTTTAAACGTGGTCTAATCATAATGTGACACATTTATGTATATTTATTACAGCATAAACAAAAGCTCGTGTGGTGGTGGCGACGGGTAAGAGTACAAAATGTCGCCACCTCATTTCATCCCGAGGGTTAAGTAAGAGGAGACTGGGTACATTTTCGCAAAAGGAACACTTGCTTAGAGTAGGAAAACTCGAAATGAAACCCGGTTGTCAGTAAAATGACAATCGTGAAGCCAAGTGGAAGGTCTTATGGGCGGCTTGAAAATTTTCAAAGTCAACGGGTTGTCGCGATCTCCGCCTGTCCATTCAACATGGCATGGCGATTAATAGGCTCACCACCTATTACGTGGGACATAAAACTATAAAGTGAAATGTGGGCGTATACTATGCCTATGCCTACCCCTTCAGGGATAAAGGCGTGACTATAATGTATGTATGTAAACAAAACCATAAAGATTATAACCTCTCAAATTTAACCAGCAAAAAACAAGTAGTCATAGTTCATTTTATTGTTAAAATGAATGGTCAATAAACTATTGTTTATCTGCTACCCACTAAGGAAGGTAACAAAATTATCCCGGTGGTCCACCCATTACTAAGGCGACGTTCTTACGACGACACACACTAATCTGATTAACAATAAACAGTAAAAAAAAGCATAACCATTTCTTCGGTGACATAAAAAAGCGTTCTACGTGCGTGAGCATACAATAAAGTCATTTATGAAGCATTTGAAGCACCAAGGAGTTTTAGAGTAATTTATCATTTTTAAACAGTTTAAAAATAGAATGATTTATACATATGATATAAACAGGAATATTACCTAACCAGACTACCACGACTTCACGGCATTTAACCCATACATGACCATGAACTGGTCTAAAAAGGCAAGGATGGCTGTACATAAAGGAGTGTTGGCCCTACACTTTTGCATGGTAGTGAAAGTTGGGTGTGGCAGGAGAAGCAAGAAAGTAAAATTAATGCAGTGGAAATGGGAAGTTTGCGAAGTATAGCTGGAGTGATATTGAAAGATAAAGTAAAGAATAGTGTGATAAGGCAACATTGCGGCATGACAGAAGATGTGAGATAGTGACTAAGATAGAGAAAGGGATGCTCAGATGGTTTGGACATGTGGAGAGAATGAATGAAAATAGGCTGACGAAACAGATTTATGAGGCGAGAGTGAATGCGCAAACTGGTAGGGGTCGACCTCGGCATATTTACTCATGTCGATCAAATCGATAATATTCTGAGAAAAGGCCAGGTCAAGAGTACCCTTAACCGAAGAGCATGTATGAAGACACTTATGAAAGTTGAAGAAGCGAAAGTTGTCTGCCAGGATCGTAGCACGTGGAAAGTCATGGTCTCTGCCTATCCCGTTGGGAGACAGGCGTGATGTTATGTATGTATGTATGACCATGACCATAGTCTGTTATTTACAATAGCCGATAGCTTATGGAAAATGCCTTATTTTTAATACAGCTCCGCTCATTTGACATGTTGATTATTAGGTTTTGTTACTTCAGAACAATTTGACTTTCGATGGGCGAAATAATTAAATATGCGAAATCGGTAAGTATGTATACTTTCCGAGTAAATTGATCGCAAACAAACAAATCTATCATCGTTATAATATTAGTTTCTAATAGATTTGTTGTGGTTTCTTTCTCCAGAATATGAACTATTAACACGATTCATGTAATGAGGGTGAATAGAAATCCCATACTGGAGGAATGGAGACACTGGTCAGGAAGTCAAATGATTTGAACTTATCACTATATACACATCTGTTGGTATATATTTTGTACAAATATTCATTCGTCAATAAATAGATCATTTCAAGACCTTAATGTAGATTCACCGTTTCTAAAAAAGAGAGACTATTTAGATTCAAAAACACGTGTGATGATAAAAAAATTAACATAAACGTGATTACATATCGCCAACGTATCGCACAGGTGTATAATTTAGGATATTTAAATGGGCGGTAATAGATCAGGCTTTGCTAACGAAAATGTACCTACTTACGAGTATTATTATGAAGTGGTTAACTGTGAAAGATATTAGAGACTACAAGCTCGTTAAGTTTTTGCAATAGCATAAACACAGTTTTGTTCCTTGGTCCGTAAGAAATTATTATATTTGTAAAGGATCTTCTAAGTCTCCTGAATGAAATGGGGTAGCAATTATTGGCCCACGCGAATTTAATAGAAAAGACTTCGAATTGTGAAAACGGCCCGTTGAAACTAACACCAATATTTCTCTCGTATTTATACTCAAACTAAGGTCATCTTAGTATTTATCAGCTGACCGACAGAGATGTTCCTGGCTTATGCTACCGTTGAGGCGTAAATAAAGCATAAAAGCAAATCGCGGGATTGAAAGTAAAAGTAGATACTTTTACTTTAAATCCCGCAATATGTATGTATGATATACATAAACTATAATGTCCTTGTACTTCAATATAATTGTATTATTTAAGCCAGTAACTTTTTTGAAACGACTTATCGATTTAGAGGTCTCAAATCTCACTGGCATCAACTCACCGATCTGTTTAATTTAAAATATAAAGTTTTGCATGATAAATGTGATAAACCTATGTTTAACACATAATCAAATTTCGATTTTGCTTCTGAATTGACGAAATTAAAATGCAATACCTACCTAGTTTAAAAAACTCATGATCTCGCCACGAAATTTCATGATAACAAATAAAATAACTTCTAACGATTACAGCAAGATCCAGATACCGTAAAGGCTAATGAGCTTTTGATGAAAGTTATGTAAAAAGACTGCTTGTATTGAATTTTATTTTGCAAGGATTGACTCAATGATTTTTACATTAGAATGTTGTGTCCTAATAACTGTTAATGTTTTGTTGTAAAAAGAAACGATCATTGAAACGTTACCGAAGATGTCGTTGCAAGTGTTGCAACTACTGCAATACTAACAATTTTTAGGTGTTTAGTCATGCCTTATTCCCCGAAGAGGTATGCACAAATACAAAAGCTTACATATCACATATCAAAAGTTTCTTGCCCACATAGGACAGGAACAGATAGTGACTGTTAATTGGAAGTCGTCTATAAGGTCTTGGCGAGGCCGCAGTGGTAGCCGTAGGTCTGTTGGGAGTCCTGGGACATCCTTCAGAGGGCTTACCCAGGGCTCACAACCGTAGGCTGTTGGGCGTTACGTGAGATTTTTAGTCGGTAGGAGTCCGGTATAGCATCCATGAAGGATTATCCATCACTTTAAAAAAAAGGCCTTCGATTTGACTTAAAGATTATCATGTTATTGGCAGCCAATGCCAATGGCTTAACTTACTTGCAACCTGGTCACCAATAATATGCCGTCTTTAATAACCTGGTTTTGTTTAAACATCCAGGACCCAAACATACAACATCACCTTTAAACTTATAGCGCGGCTCACAGTAAGAAGTCTGTATACTTTTGCGAAGACTGCAGTAAACAAATACAATACAAAGATAACAGTAACTACACGTTAATATGCTCTGTGCAGTACACGTGGGGCTGTGCTAGGGTCACGGAGTTCACATGATATTTACCAAACATGACGGCAGGATGCGCGCGTGCCTAGCTCTCGAACTATCGCGAACAAAGGTGCTATCTAGGTTTTTTTTTACTCCAAATGCTATGTCATTTTGACACCTGCGACCACCTCACGAGTATTCTGTGTAAATGGAAGAACAAAAATGAGATGTTAATCACTTACCTTACCTTTACTCCTACCTACACCTTGCCTTACCCTTTGAAAATTTATTTCCCGTTTAAACCACATAAGCACCATAAATCTTTCGATAGATCGACAAATTCAATATGCACGTTATTGGATTTTAACTAAAAATGACAAGTACCTAGCTGACCCATTGTGTTTTTCATGATTTCCTGGATCAAATTGCTCCCAAGCTTTGTCCTCCGCCCAAGGTTTCCCAAGTTGGCTAGTGCCCCAAAGACCTTGGTCGGACATCACATTTTACTATAATTTGAGTTCGTAATAAGTATAGAGACATAGAAGCCGGCTGTTAGTACCTCTGTACTTATTATACATACCTATGCTACTGCTAATTGAAAGGAAAAAGAAGCTATAGTACAAAATAATAAACAGAATAGCAAACCAAAATTGACTAAAAATTTTTAAAACACTACAACAGTATTTCGTTATCGAGTGTACTCGCATCGCACCATCCATTGTACTCTGTACTGATTAGCATCCACGCTCTACCGGCTGCGGTGCATTTAGCTCTTGATATTAAACCATATTATGCCATTACACATTATGAGTGCATACACACAGTAACCAACCATAAAATAGCAGGTATGCCACAATAATAATACTTAGATATAATAAACGTTGTATTTTCTATGGTATTTCACGTTATAGAAAGAGTTATATTGCGAAATTGTGGCATATAGGTTGAACATGGACTACATTTGGGGGTTGAACGCGGACTAAATCCATATGGCACGATAAGCCGTTGGTCCCGGTTGTCAGTAAAATGACAGTCGTTAAGCCAAGTTGAAGGCCTTACGGGCGGCTTGAAAAATTTCAACTGTGGGTCGTCACAACCTGCGCCCGGGTCGGCAGCGCGTGTGTAGCGCCTCTGGTGTTGCAACACGTCTATAGGCTACGGTTACCAACCTTCCGGTGGGCGGTAAGCTTGTCTGCCACCTAAGTAGTATAAAAAAATATATATATATAAAATAGTAAGGCCCAAGAAATATATATACGCCTGATGTAATGGACTTAATGGGGTCCTATCGACATTTTTACAGCCCAAGGCATCACCTGCAAGTAGTGCACCTGCCAAGCCAACTAACGGACGAGCCTACGGACGGCGAAGAGAGGAAAAGCTCGATACAAAACCGTGTGTCAAGCCAAATACCGGGCTATATACAGGACAAAATTAGAAGAAGCCTCCGACCAGATGAGTACGTACCTAATTCAAATTACATTTATCGTACTGATCCAGTTCGATTCAATATCACAATGGATATAATTATGTAACGCGATTTGGTTCATGAAATTGTCTCTGCTATCAAATTATCTCTGTCTGCATTTGTCGATTTCTATTCTATTTAGCTATTTCTTATGCCAACAGTGTAATAAGGATCCTACTTGCGAAATAATAACAATACTAAGTTACGAAATAATTATAATAAGTACTCAGTAAGGAGAATTAGGTACATAATTCACTACTGCTTCGTACCTCAAGGTTGAGCATGAATGTATGCAAGTATGTACGTATTCTACGTTGTAACGACACCTGTCTTAAATAAACATAGTATTATTTGTATTTATACTATCGGTGCAGACGCGTTGGAGCATACAGTCACAGCATAAAGAGTACTAACCAGTATTGTAACTCCCTACAAACGGACGAAGCGCAAACTATACCTACGAGTCTCGTTTTCGGCAGGCCTTTCAGCACGCAAGCAGGCGCCGCAGTCGCGATTGTGCCGAGTAGACGAATGGACGGTGTGTCGTTTTTAAGATAGTAACCGCGCGAGGTTTATTTACCAAAAATATTTAATATGAGAACTAGAGTCTATTCTGCTTGTTTTGGTTGCATGAATTCGTCAATAACGCACCCAGAGATACGTTTTTTAGATTATCTGGAAACTCCGAAAGGTAAGACTATAAATTGATTTTACTTAAGTACTAATTGGTACTATACTACTAGTTGACTAAAGTTAAACAAAGTGATTGACACGAGTGAACTAGGTAGTTACATGAAGTAGGTATGTTTGTGTTTAAAACTAGACTCGTGCTTGCTCAGTCAGTGAACGGTGCGATCCAATTTAGTACAATATCCAAAAAAAAACTAGTTCAGAACTCTAGTACGTGTAGATATATTAACATTTAGTTCCGTTGTCAGTTTGTAGTTATTTAATTGAGAGCAATGATTTAGGTATGTTTCAAGATTATTCATTTCTTTGTGGATGACCGATGTTACAGTACGCGCTAAGTGTACTGTAACATCGGTCATCCACAAAGGAACAAACCGTATGACTTTGATTGACATCATTTTTGTTACCTTTAATTTTTATTACACGCATAGAGACAAATATGAACTTCCAAAATTTAACACAACTTGACAATGTACGAAAAGTACTAGTGTACTAGAGACTGACTAGTACTTTCAAATCGAAAAATAGTTTTAATGTTGTAAATCAAAAATTTAACGCAATGATTATAAAGACTAGAATTCCGTGATTCTATCACTGACGAAACATGTGATGAGCCGATTATTATTGTCTACGCCGCTTACTCATTTTCAAATTTCTATACCCGTCTCACTCAATTGTTAGTAGATAACGGGCGCTGCGCCGCCACGCCGCCGCCCCGCGCCGCCAGCCGTTGCGGGGATATTATATTATTACTCACAAAGTATTTTTTTGTTTAAATAAAAAAGGTACATATTTACTCGAAATGAAAGCCGGTTGTCAGTAAAACGACAATCCTTAATACAAATTGAAGGCCTTGTGGGCGGATTGAAAAATTTCAACTGCATTACGCTCACTATCTATACGCGTACGTAAAACTATAAGGTAAAATGTGGGCGTATACTATGCCTCTGCCTACACCTTCAGGGATAAAGGCGTGACTATATGAATGTATGTATGTACATATTTACAATCGCAATACTAAATAGAAAGTCAAAGTAGGCACATATTATTAAAATGCTGTAGGTGGGCAGCCTTATCGCATGCTTACGTACCGCGCGGCTGTAGGCATTTATTTCTAAAATCCAGCCGAGTCAAACTACAGTATACAGTGATACAGTCGTGTAGGAAAAGCAAAAAGTGAACTTTAGTTTTTCCAGCCCGTCAACTAGTCCTGGGAATTTGTGTAGGTATAAAGTAAAAGTAACCTGATGTGTTATGATTCCTAGCTACCTTTTTTTTAATGTGTGGAAAATCCATCATGGATGCCAAGCCTCACAGGTTCCTTATCTACAGACTACGGTTGGGAGCCCCGGGTTAGCCCTCTGAAGGATGACACCACGATTCCGAATAGACCTTGGCTAACACTGCGGCCTCACCTAGGGGGCTTAGGTGCTATCCCGCGTCTTTGGGGGTTATTCGGGTGTTATCCCGCTTCTTGAGGCGTGTGGCGTGCGTGAAATTATCACGTTACACTATTGTCTTGGGATCCTGGCTACCTGTATTTCAAATTTCAGCCAAATAGGTTCTGAAGTTAGAGCGTGATTAAGTAACAAACATCTTCATGTACTTTCACATTTTTCATAACATTAAGCTTATTGAATCAGATGTAAGTATTCAATTACTTTTATCGATATTACAAACTGACTATATTTCAAATTCTATCAGACAGTTGGCGATTTTATTCATTCATCTTGAAATTATGAGTACTATTCAATTTCGATTTTAATTTTCAATCTATATTAAAATGCGTAATAAAATATAAATTATGTAGGCATATTGTGTTATATAACCAGGCATTTCAAAACCTTCAGAGACTTGAAGCACCCACAGTCCCGGTAAGCTAAGAGTATGTCAGCGTTCTGTAAACGACCCCTGCTTAAAGCAACTTACGTTACAACTAGTCCCATGAACGATGAACGTTTGTGGTATTTTCGTTTACGTACGTTTCTGCGATTTAGATGGCATGCTAAGACGCTGATCCCAAAATTTCTGTGAGACTTGAAAATTTCCGATAGAAGATAACCATCCTGTCTGTTCCTATCCGTTTTCACAGGAATAAGGTCATCAAGTTCAGGAGGGTAACACCGCTGATATAGAGTACGAATATCATATTATCTGTTTTTTTTAAAGGTTATTACCCTACCTTAACCCTAAACCTTTTTTTTTTTTTTTTTTTTTTATTGAAGGGCTTTGTCGCTTTGCGACCACATCGCCCCGTAAAGGCATACATAACTTTACATAATATCTATTCTAAACCTAAGTCTACTAATTTATATAGTGTCTGGGCTTCAACCGACGCAGGGTTGGCCAGGAGACTATTACAAAGGCCAATATTCTTATCTCTCGCGACACCAAAATGCATAACTCTGTAAGTTCTGTTGCGTACACACTCCCATAGAATGTGTAAAACGTCTTCGGTCACGCCGCAGTCCTCACAGTTAGGAGATAAAACTTTTCCCATTAAATAGGCAAATTTCTTGGAAGGTATATGACCTGTTCGTAGTCTGAGGGCCGTCACTAAAGATCTTCTATTTAAGTCTATGTTTTCTATCCATGGATATTCCGATATTTGCGGCTGTATAGTACGGTACCATATACCTTTCTCCCTCGATCTTTCGTCGAAATATTCCTGCCAACACATCCTACACTGTTCCTCCACTCCTCCGATATGGTCCTGATATAGAGGCGATACATTTAATTGTATACCATCAGAGCACGCTTCCTTTGCTAGATGATCAGCAATGTCATTCTCCGCAATATTGATATGTGAAGGAATCCATTGCAGCACTATCTTTTGACCCCTTGTTTGAAAATTGAGAATTGATTCCAATATTTTGTAGGCTATCGGATTACCTCGCCTGTGCGAGGTACATCGAGCCAGATGTTGCAACGAACTTTTAGAGTCAGTCAGAATGACGAACCTATCATAGTTAATTGAGTCAACGTATGATAGGGCTTCAGCTATAGCAATTAACTCAATGTGCATTATGGAGATATTGGAATCAATTCTCAGTTTGACGCTACAGTTGTGGAACGGGTCCAAAAACGCAGCACCACCGGTTTGTCCACTTTTCGATCCATCTGTGTAAATTTTTTGAAAACTGTCATATTGTCGTTGCACAAAATTCATACACTTATTTCGCAGTTCGAGGGTATCATACCGGTGTTTGCCCCTGTCCACTGAAGGTATGGAATCACAAATAAGCTGTGACAAATCAATATTGCTAACCCATGTTCGCAATGAATACATCTCTAGTTGGTTGCAGGAATGTAATGAGACTGAGTCCAGAGATTGGTGAATGGATGTTAGTATAGGGAGTCTTTTTAACCGACTTCAAAAAAGGAGGAGGTTCTCAATTCGTACGCTATGTTTTTTTTTTTTTTTTTTTTGTATGTATGTTACGCTATAGCAGCGCCAATTATGGATGGATTTTGAAATTTTTTTTTTTGTTTGAAAGAGGTTACTCCTGAGGTGGTCCCATATCCAGGGTATCAGGATCTGATGCTGGGATCCAGGAGAAATCGAGGGCAACCACCGAAAATTGTAGGGACAACTAGTGCGTTTGTTAACTTTTTGATTAAGTACTTTAGTGTACTAAAATTTAATGAAGGTCTGGACTCGATCTGATGATGGAACCGAAGACAGTCGAGAGAATTCCTTAACGATTTACAGCAGCTATCTTGTGTTTTGGCTTGATAAGTTTGTGTTTATGAGAACTTTACACCTAGATAGATATACTTTTCGGCAGTGGCGGCTGTACCTTAAGTGCGCTCGTGCGGTGAACCACCAGTTCAAAAGATATAAAAATTACAAAATTTTACGACACCTTTATTATTTAATTACCTACCATTAGGTATGTAGGTAAGTAACATCTATTCTTACAAAAACTTAAAACAAATAACATATCTTATTGTGACGAAACAAATTAAGCTCTTTGCAACACTACTAAAGCCTAAATTCCCTGTAAAAAACATCGGCGTGCGCTTTCCCGAACGCACGAGAACGGCCCATACAACTTGTACTGTAACCGAGCTAAAACGCCTGGCGCGTGAGACAAAGCATAGATAGTTCATAGAAAATGTACCGAGCGATGAGTCTGATTTCGTGCGCCGCACGCGTTTGGGAAAACCGAACATTACCCGAGAGCACCCGATGTTTTGTTTGACGAAATTCAAATTCTCCCGGTATTGTTTCGCTGTATGTATTATCTGATATTTATTGCTTGATTTTTAAATTGTTAGTTTTTCATTTATTGTGATCTTAGTTCTATTCTATATTTCTTTTCTTTAATAAACAAATATTTATTTATTTATTAAAGAAAAGAAAATATTGCTTGTAAAGTGTCTGAGGTGTGTTTACAAAACTTTTCAAAATACACATACTGCATAGGTACATATGAATGCATTTATCTCCGAAGGGGTAGGCAGAGGCATAGTATACGCCCACGTTTGTCCTTATAGTTTTATCTCAGATTAAAATAATAACATTTTATGTCCCACGTAATAGGTCAGCCTAATGCCGGGTTTCAAAATAAAGTTGATATAAAATTGGCGGGACCACCAAGGCTCTTATTCTTAAAACTAAAGTGCACCACCAGTTTGAGTACCCACCAGCCGCCACTGCTTTTCGGTCCACCCGTCACTTAAAATAAAAAAATAAAAATTTTAAATAAAAAAATAGAACCGACTTCATACAAATCTTTAAATATAAAATTTACCTAGCACATAGTAATATGTATTTTGATTTATCAGATTTTATTCAATATAATATTGAAGTTGGTGCCATTAATAATACCTACCTAAGCCTTTACCTTTTGGTTTACTTGGCGCCAACTTCAATATGATATTGAATAAAATCTGATAAATCAAAATACATATTACTATGTGCTAGGTAAATTTTATATTTAAAGATTTGTATGAAGTCGGTTCTATTTTTTTATTTAAAATTTTTTGTTACTCCAATACGAAGCATTTGTCTCCGTAGATAATTCACGTAACATAGAAATAGTTTTATTATTATTAAAGAATTTAGCTTTTAGATAAAATTAGCTGGCTAGGTATCGCCGACGGAACTGCAGGGGTGGTAGATGTAATTCGTTCTCCATGGCATGTATCGGAGTACTACGAATAAAACCACCTATCACTCGCAGCGCTTGGTTTTGAATTTTATCTAGTTTCTGCAGGTTCGTTTTACAACTGTTGTCATACAGGAAACTAGCATAGTCCATTCTGCTCCGTATAAGAGATATGTACAGACGTCTAATATGTTTTTGATGGAGGCCCCATCCCCGTCCACCAAGTACCTTTAGGATATTCAACAACTTAGATACCTTATGTGTTGTCTCATTGATGTGCTTACGCCATCTTAATGAGCTGTCCAGCCACAGACCCAGATATTTTACATGGTGGACCGCAGGAAGCGAAATATTATTAATTTTAATTTCGGCAGTGTTCCGACGATAACCTTTCATAAATACACAAAATTTACTTTTCGTTGGAGACATCACTAAGCCTAAGTTTGTCAACAATGAATTTAAACCACAGCAAGCATGTTCTAGTTGAGCCACAGCATCCGTCAAGTTTTGATCTGATTTATATAAAACAAAATCATCTGCATATTGTGAGATTTCAACGTTTTGAATTTGTTTACAAATGTTTAAACCCTAAACCTTATTTTAAGGTTTAAAATTTATCATACTATCTATTGTTGTCTACAGATCAGAATCGTCTCTATCAGAATTGAAATTTCGTCAATTTAAGTGAAAATATTCTTGACCAGAAATCTTGTGAACATCAGAATGACGGGTGTACCTCAATAAACAGAGATTCTTAATCGTCAATCTGTGGAAATTGCACCGTTGGATAGTGAGAATCATATTTTTTACTGATACTAGACACACTGCAAGTTCACTACAGAAGTATACGAATATCCAACGGTCTATCCGCATACTTCCTTCAGTTCGGTTTCAGAACATACAATATAAAAAAGAATGTGCATAGTTTTGAAGACTACTTCAGACTTAGTTGGCCCGCCCGATGGTTTATGACCGAAATCTAGACAATTATAGCCAGTTACCGTCAAGCACTTTCGATCATATATATCAGTCATAAATCCAAAGAGCAAATTATTTTGACTTTCATTCAACTTAAATTCCTGCGTAAAGCTATAAGCTAGCAATCTGTGTAATTAAACCTTTACATAATTTGACTTTCACTTAATGAAATCGAGTATAAATTCCGAGTTGTATATACTAAATTATACGTCTGTGAAACTGTCTCGTTGTTTGTGGTTCTGAAATTTTATTTGTACTAAGAGTCAGAAATGAAATATGACAGGCAATCAGGCCAATCGCTGCAGGCTGCTTATAACAACATGAGAGATGTAGGTGGTATTCCTTATAGCCTTATGACTATACAGGCAATGAGATGTCAACTGATATTTACAATCACAAAATTGCTAGCGGTCTGATAGTTAAGGTCGAGCGGGAATACTCCCAAGTTCATCACAATTTCTTGGAGTGATTTTTTGGAGGTTCATAAATGTTTTATAGTTTGAAATACTGTAACCTACTTACATCCTCGAATCCTCAAAGCCGCCATTGTGTCCATATAAAAGTCTCATAGGTATTTGGTGGTCCTCACGACCACTTGGCGACATCAAGACATCATGTCAATGATGAGTTCTATGTTCGGACATAGACTTATTTGGTCTATGTTCGGAAACTCCTTTTTACACTCTCTGTGAATGTGGTTGTCGGGATGTTGGTATGGATCCGTTAATGTAGGCGTATGGTTTTGTTTATCCTGTTATTACAACATTTGAATTTTGAGATATCGGTATCACGAATTTGACTCAATAAAATACTAAGAATAGTTATCATTCGGACGCGCGCTGCAGCTGCCCGATATTACAGTTCACGAAATGGAAGTCAGGGTTGTTAAAACATGTTTTATGATTGTTTTGTTATCATTACGTTAGCCAAGTTTTACCTCAAACTTTCCTCAATCTCAGTTTCTTCTATCATGCAGTCCAGAAACCTTTTAAAGAAAACTATATTTTTTATGAACTTTACATAACAAGAGATCCCATTTAAATCGAATCAGCAGTTATCGAAAAAATGAAGAAATGACAAACAAGAAACATAAATTTTTTTTTTAAATTAGTTCATAACAAACCATTAAAATGTAGTAACCTTCCAAGAACATTTTTTTTAATTACATAACCTCTATCGGCGAGCACTTGAAATATCACAATCGTGAAAAAATCGTTAAAAAAACAGTGTTGCGACGGGGTCCTGTGTTGCGACGGGTAAGAGTACAAAATGTCGCCACCCCAATACATCGTAAAAGTAAGTCGTAAGAGGTGAAACACTTTCGCAAAAAGATCCATTGCGTAGAGAAGGAAAACTCGAAATGAAACCCGGCCTTATGGGCTTGAAAATTTTCAACTTCGGGTCGCGGCGACCTGCGCATGTCCATTTCAACACGGCAATAGGCTCACCACCTGTTACGTGGGACATAAGGCTGTAAGGTGAAATGTGGGCGTATACTATGCCTCTGCCTACCTCTTCGGGGATAAAGGCGTGACTATATGGATGTATGTGAAAAACAAACATGAAGGAAAGGAAGGTTCTATGTTCTCACCAAAAATACCATCAAATACGACTAGCTAGATTCACACAACATCACAGGTCAAGTAGTTCTCAAGATTGCATGATTAGTCTATTCGGTGACTGTGAATGATAGCTACATATTTAGCTTTCACATTAGCAAATAAAAAGTGCTAGACAAAGAGGCTCGTTACTGTATATAGATACTGACCTAAGTTAAAAATGATTAGACTATTAGTTAATCTGTTATTTGGAGAAAAATTGGTCACCGACTCACTGTAACCTACATATTGGTCAAATCGCCGTCCGTCTTTCTATTTTAAAAGTTGGAAGAAAGTAGGTGCAACCGTGGCTTTCATGGTAGGGTAATACTAAGATCATACTAATTTGTATTTCATGAAACCCTTAAAAATAGTTTTAATTCATCCATTATTAAAATGGGATATAATAAACCTAGCCTCAAAAGTTTTTATCGGCCACGGCATTTAGCTTCTGATTTAATAACTAAGCCACGCGAAAATGAATTAGCCTCTAATATACTAATTCGTCCTCTTTACAACGTCACCTAAACATTCCATTATAAGCATCAAATAAAGATCAACAATTATTTTAACTTGTCCTGCGTATTTATATATTAACACCTAATTTACTAATTCAGCCACAAATTTTACATGTAATCACTATTTTATATTTCACAGCTTCAAATCGAGCCTTAAGAAATTATAATTTAAGCCTCCACAGACAACATCAGTTTTTATAACTTAGCGTGTAAAATAAATATATCACATTCTTTTTTCGTGAAAATAGCCACTGCAAGGTTTGAGGCAAGTGCAAAGAACGACAGCGACCGGCCATTTGCATCAATTAGAGACCGCCATTTGATATCACTTTGTAACTAAAGACAGATTACGCTTACCGAACAAGAAAGTGAGGTCAAGAAAGAAAATTCTAAACTCAAAAGTGTATTAAACACTAAACTTTCGAGTTAAGAGGGTTTATCACCCAGCGCGGACAAAATTGAAAAAGTATCAAGTGGCGTTGAGCACACTCAGAGTATTCGAATATTGCGATAATACCTGACTGGGAACGCGGGAAATAAAGTGATACCTCCTCTCTCTGGAAGGCCTCGGCCGGTACTAATTTCTCGCGGCCCGTGCATCGAGTTTGAGGACTCTTTTTATTACGTTATTATAGATATGTTTAAAGAGGTTTCTAGAATATTACTGATGTATTCAATTGGTGATATCATGATCAGTCTGTAAATGTAAAAAGATCACCATTTTGTGAACTAGAAGTGTACCAAAAATCGTGATGAAGTTCATCAAAGTACGACGTTTTTTGGAAACTTTATTTGTCATGAATAGAATAGAATAGAATAGAATAAAACTTTATTTGCACACCATGTTAAAATTTTACATAAATAAATAATTGCAGATATTGTACAAAGGGCGGCCTTATCGCTAAAAAGCAATTTCTGCCAGGCAACCTTGGGATGGTCATGTTTTGGTGATAAGAAATATATTTCGGTATAATTTTCTTAGGCGGCTTTAAAGAAGACAATACGAAGATACTTATAGCAGCTTTAATTTCTGTGTACATCAATTAATTTTATACCACCCGATTGGCAAAGATGCCTTGTTTCGTACAATTTCTTCAAACGAGGTGTGTAAACACTGTTTTTAATAAAAACCTAGTTATGCCACGTTTATTTTGATTAGAACAATTTTTAGACAAGGAAATATATTACTCTTACACATTAATCATACTTACTAAACATTGGTAGTTTCTTTAGAAACAAACGTTTCAAACGCGTGAAATCATGTATTTGTGCGTTAACCCTCCTAAGTATAATATACATTAAGTGAATACGTGGATAATGTCGTAGAAAATACTCGTTACGTGTGAACACTGTTTAGCACTGCCACGTTATAGTACTCACTTATGGGTTAAATATTTGCTTTATTGGTTTTACTTTTTTGTTTGGTAAGCGGTATCAGTCTTTAGTTCTATAATCTGTATTATATGCATACAAAATGTCACCGACCGAAATCTGTATAATGTCTAGGCATTCTATAGGATACCTGAAACTTGCAGGCAAGGCAATCTATTTAAACATATAATAAAACTGTAGAGGGTCGAGAGTCTGTACATGGAAGATATTTTCAAAATTTTAATCGTGGGGCGTTCTATGATCGATACTGAAGCCGAAAATGTAACTTAAATTTTCATGTCTGTCTGTCTGTCTGTCTTTCTGTCTGTCTGTCTGTCTGTATCCCGAATAAGTATCACGCCAAAACTACTGAATCCATTTGAATGAAACTTGGTACAATCTGAGCTTATAACCCGAGGAAGGTTTTAGGATACTTTTGGTCCCGATATTTTGCGCGGTTCCTTCAGGAGAGGGGATGAAATGCAAAATAGATTTTTAGTTATAATTTCTCACTACGTAGTCCAATTTCAAATGTTTTTGTGGTATCTGAAAGAGAGTACTTTAGGCATTATTTCACACAATTTTCAATATTGGGGGTTAGAAATAAAAAAAATTAGGTAGGTTCAGAAATTACGGGCATCTCAACTTTCGATAAACCTATAATTCAAGGGTCCTTTTGAATGTGAGGGTAAATCTAAATTCAGGCTATTGTAAAACAATTCAGTCGCGCCGAAGGCGTGGACTGAATTGTTTTAGAATAGACTTAATCTTTAAGCTCTTTTATGATTAAGCAAACAGGGCCGTTTCACAGCTGCTTGATGAGTCTCATGAACAAGTACCCCTACTTTCGTACACCTTATGTGACGTAAACGAAGTTGCGAGGGTCAGCTAGTACTTATAGGGTCGGGAGTCTGTACATGGAAGATATTTTGAAAATTTTAAGTGTAGGGCATTCTCTAATCGATACTGAAGTCGAAAATGTAATTTAAAATTTTCATGTCTGTCTGTCTGTCTGTATCCCGAATAAGTATCACGCCGAAACTACTAAACCGATTTAAATGATGCTTTGTACGATCTAAGCCTATAGTCCGAGGAAGGTTCTTAGATACTTTTGATCCCGATATTTTGCGCGGTTCCTTCAGGAGAGGGGATGAAAGTCAAAATAGTTTTTTAGCTATAATTTCTCACTGCGTGGTTCGACTTCAAATATTTTTTTGGTGTCTGAAAGAGAGTACTTTAAGCATTATTCACACATAATTTTCAAAATTAAGGGTTATGTAGTTCAGAAATCAGGGGCATCTCAACTTTCGGTAAATCTAGAATTCATTCTTTTGAAAGTGAGGCTAAACGGGCGTGATGGCTTAATAGCTAGAACCACTTGTAGCCACTGACTCAGTCTTTTGTAAACGATCACTGCAGTAAGCAACTACCGCTATTGCTGGTGCTCGGATGGGTGACCACTTTGTAACATTTGATTTGCGAGTATTTTCTTGCTTTGCAAGGTACGTTAAGCCGACTGTGTGGGGTGTCACAATTTGGTGGAAACGGACAAGCGAGTTCGTTTCAACATGGGAGCGTTGGACAGACCTTCGGGCATAAATGCTTTTATTTATTATTATGTGTTACCTGCAGTCTTTATAATTCAGATATTCTAATACAATACCTATGCATTCTAAGGAATACCTGCCCCAGACTCCAGACGCCCTGGGGTGCTAGGTCGGGAAACCTCCTAGTGAGCTTGGACCGGTTTCCTATCCCTGCGGGCTATCTGCCCGGGGGGAGTGGCAACTGGACTAAGACGGTGCACCCTGGAACATCGGCTATTGGGTGCGGCGTGCTGCCCCCATTAGTCGATGTACTGATATCCCGGCAAGCTGACCCCATGGCGAGGGGGTCGCAGTTCGGTGGGCCTGCTAGGCCCGCGGTGTTGCGTTGCATCTGCATCGCAACACACCGTGGCGGACGCCCCAATTCTCCCGGCCTTCCAGCGGGTAGAAGCATTGGGAACGTTAAACAGCCGTCTTTTGACGGAGTTGACCCCATTGCACGAGGGGGTCGTGGTATGGCGGGCCTTTAAGGCCCGCGGTGTAGTGAGGTTTGCTCCCGGCTGCGGCCGGTTGGAGCAAGTTTGCTGTGCGGCAGCGGCTGCTTGTGCGGCAGTTCCGCCTGTACGGCAGTCCACCTGTGCGGCAGTTTCGTAGCGCGGCAGTTTGCCAGAGACTGCTGCGTGTGTGCGGGCTGCCGCATGTACGGTGGCTCCGTATGTGCGGCCGTTCCGTCCGTGCGGCCGCTCCGTACAGCACGGTAGGGGCCTGTCACTGCTGGTCATGGTGCAAGCCATGGTCGGTAGTCCGGCGTGCTGAGTCGCCATCGCTTCGATGGCGGCAAAGCGGGAGGCGCACTGCGTGGGGGAGTGGGAGCAACTCTACAATTGGTCCCACTCCGCCGTGCAGTTCGGGGCGCCGTCGCAAGAAGCTTGCGCACGCCCCCGAATATTTATTGACCGTGGGCGTAAGGTCGGGGGACCCCGCCCGCCAACGGTCACACGGCGATGGGCACCTTCCTTGTGTTCCGGGGGTGCCCATTAGCGCACGCCTGCGCCAGCCGCTCTCTGTTTCCTCTATTACAGAGGGGCAATCGAGAGCGGTGCAGGCGTGGTTTCAAGCTCCTTAGAGAGCTTTGGGGAGTCGCCCATCTGGCTCCCCCGAGGAGAGCCCCGAATTCACGGGGCGCCCCTAGCCGGGTCGACGTGAATAATCTTTTGATATCCCTCGGCCCGGCTATAGGGTGAGGAGGAACACCGCGGGGTCTAGTGGGTAGGACGGCCCATTCCGGACCGGGCCGGGAGTCCCACACACCATCCCAGCTGCCCCCGCAGTTGGGATGAAGGCGCGTAAATGCGTTCCCCGCGTCAACAAAAAAAAAAAAAAAAAAAGACTCCAGACGCCCTGTCCAAGCAATGTATGAAATGTTTTGAATAAGTATAATTATTATTCTTCATACTTTGTCAAGTATGTATAAAATGCTTAAGAATTGCATATAATAACTGCTGATCTCTGGCAATGTGTGAAATAAATAGGTCTTGTGTCACCATAAAATTGTAAATAGTATGATCGCGAAATTATAAATTGTAACATAACGCAAAATATTAAATTCATATTACATCTGGCGCTCGGCGACCGTTGCGACGGCATGCTCGCTTCGCTCGCTCGCCTTCGTGCGATAGTGGTCACTGTTCCAACCTAACCTAACCTTCGCAAACAGCGAACAAACCTTCCTTCCTCTTGTATATTTCATACACTAGCTGACCCTCGCAACTTCGTTTACGTCACATAAGGTGTACGAATGGAGGGGTACTTCTTCATGAGACTCATCAAGCAGCGTGTGAAACGACCCTGTTTGCTTAATCATAAAAGAGCTTAATGATTAAGGCTATTGTAAAATAATTCATTAATTTTATTTTAGAATAGATTTTTTGAAGAGAGATTAATTGTTAGAGTTAGAGAATAGAAATTAATTGTTTTAGAATAGACTCAAGTGGCCATAATTTTACTTAACTTGCTTTTTGATGGCAATTTTACTTAACTTTGATGATCCATTAATGTGGGACGAGTTACATTTTAAACATGCTGAATTAGGAAATTAGAAGCTACAATATTAATAAATAATGTCAATTTTGATGCCATTTTTTAGTAATTTAGATGTTAATTGTTTGAATACATGTTACAAAATTAGATGCTAAAAAATAATCAAGATGCTGAATAATATCAACAGTGGCCAATAAAGATATTAAGTGGTGGCTATAATCTATAAATTCTGATGCTCATTAACTGTGGCTGACTTATAAATTTGGGAGGCAAAGTATTTTTTCGGAGGCCAATAATGCTATTAAAAAGAAGATCGTTTAATTAGCACCCTATTAAAATTAGTACTCAAAAGCAATAAGGACTCATCATGTGAAGTTTTTCTCTAAGCTAATGACCCGTCTCTCAACCTAGCATTTACCACAATGGTTGTTAATACTTCTAAATTGCGATATCAAAATATTGACTTTGGATATAATGTTTGTAGTTTATGCGATTCTCTTTTTTGAAGCACCTATTCAATCAAAAATAATAATGTGATAAGTGCCTGCAATTTTGCTTTAATACCTAACCTAAGAGGCATACATCTTTAGAAATGTAAATAGTTATTTAAAGTTATTTTCGTGCAAGATATAAAATGGTTACCTATTATAATAACTAAAGTTGTTTCAACTATTTTCAAAACAACTACGGTCAAAATAACTACTGATTAAAACACCTAAAGATCGTTTCACCTATTTTTGTTATAACTACTGGTCGAAACAAATAATGGACGATTCACCTACGATTTATTCAACTACAATTAACTGTGCTAAGATTGATTGAACTATGTATGAAATACATAATAATCAATTCGCCTACGAATTTATTGTACGATTACGAGTCTCAGTACTCAGGGGTACGTATCATAATGCATAAGTTTAAAATCTATAAAACAAAAAAAATAAACACGAAGGCTAAGGCGGGAGCTCCGCTCCGCTTCGCTCCCGCCTTAGCCTTCTAACCTAACCTATCCGAGTCGAGGTGTTAACCATTATAAGTGAATGGTTAACACCCTGACTCAGAGTACCCCGACTCGGATAGGTTAGGTTAGAAGGCTAAGGCGGGAGCGAAGCGGAGCGGAGCTCTCGCCTTAGCCTTCGTGGTTATTTTTTTTGTTTTGTAGTTTGCCTTCCACTCACTTGGAAATAATATTTTCGGTAGTTAGACTTGATTATACTTTATTAAAAAAACCGGTGGAATCGGGAACATAAATAATCGTCTTTAGCATTAGGTATTTCAAACGTAGTCAACATGTCCAATATCTTAAATGAACATTATATTAATCGTCCATTAGTTCAAATAATTATAGTTTATTCGAAATTATGTGAATTAACGAATAGTCGAGTCGACCAATATGCGAAATGAACATAGGCGAATCAACCGTAGTTGTTTTGAAAATAGTTGAAACAACTTTAGTTATTATGATAGGTAACCTATAAAATATTATTTATCTTTCACCTCACTAACCTTAGTATTATTAACTCTAATACTAAGGTTAGTGACTATAAAAGATCATATAGGTCAACATAAAACGGTCAACTGTTTTGCAATTAAATTGTATATTACTCACACAGATTCGAAACCACGATTATCTGGAAGGTTCAAAGTATATTGCAGGCTAAACCACGTCTTGGAAAGTTATCATCAAGATTTTTTAATATAGTTCTAAGAACAAAATAGTAAAGTAGGTAATAAAACAAAATGCCAAAGAAGGTTGTCTAATTAAAGCGTTAGCGGCACAATAATCGTGACAGCAATAGCTGTAGAAGACAGGTAAAGTAATAAGCACCAACGATGGCCGGTGAAAGCTAGTGGAGACTCGGCCGAGTCATCATGCTGCCCAAGCCCGGGAAAAACATACTGAAGCCCGAAAGCTATAGGCCTATAACGCTGCTGTCGACAATCTCGAAAGTGTTCGAGAAACTTCTACTGCTGCACCTGGCGCCTCACATCCAGCCATGCGACGAACAGTTCGGCTTCCGTGCCGAGCACTCCACGACACACCAGCTCGTGAGAGTACTGCACCATGTGACTGTCGCCCTCAACAAGAGGGAGAGTGCAGTCGCGGTGCTTCTCGACATGGAGAAGGCCTTCGATCGCGTGTGGCACTCCGGCCTGACATACAAGCTGTCCACGTCTACTACTCCTCGCCGAGTAGTCAAGACTGTGGCCACCTTCCTCCAGGATCGACGCTTCCACGTGACAGTGGACGGTGCTCTGTCCTCGGAGCGCCCTGTCAAGGCCGGCGTGCCTCAGGGAAGCTGTCTGTCGCCAATCTGCTACAGCAGATACACAGACGACATCCCTGTAGCTGGAGGCGCCATGTTGGCGCTGTACGCTGACGACGCCGCCTATATAACCACCTCTCTAAACGCCAAGCACGCGGCGGTGAAAATGCAGCGTGCACTGGATGCACTCCCGCCATGGCTGGCAGACTGGAGACTGACGGTCAACGTGGCGAAGACTCAGGCGATCTCCTTGGGTGGAAGGATACTACCGCCGCCTCTTACTATGTTCGGACACCACGTCGACTGGTCCCCTACGGCGAAGTACCTAGGTGTGACTATAGACCGTCGTCTCACAATGGCCCCTCATGTGAAGAACATTGTGGGCCAAGTACGAGCCGCTCGAGCTCTCTTGCGTCCCGTCCTGTCGTCCCGCCTCCCCTTACGTGCGAAGCTGGGCGTCTACAAAACATACATCCGACCGCGTATTACATATGCCTCTCCAGGCTGGTATGCGCTGGTCGCGGAAACCTATCGCAAAAGGTTGCGTGCACAGCAGTCGCTGGCCTTACGCACCATTGTAGACGCCCCTCGCTACGTGAGGAACAGTACCATCTCCAGGGACCTACGCATTGAGAGCCTCGACGACTTCATCGGCCGTCTGAGCCCCAACTTGTTCACCCGCACTGAGGGGTCCACATTCCGCCACCTGCGGGAGCTTGCACCCTACCACCGTCGCCCATCGGACCGACCACTGCCGCGGGATTTAATTCCCGCAGCAGCTACACGAAACTGTCTTCCTCACTGACATCAGCTGACGGGCACCTGACGAGAACTTCTCCACAGGTTCGACCTCGCTGATGTCAACTGCCATCCCCTGCCAAGTCGCCGCTGGCTCGCAGATCGCTCACCGGCCTTCCCCTCCAGAGGGGATACCCCCGGTGGAGGCAGGTCTCGCTAGCGGCGCCATTACCTTCCCGGACTTGACAACCGGAAATGACACCACGGTGACCACCAGGCCACCCACCCAGTGACCCGCCTGTATTCGCAGGCGGCGATGATACCACTGTAATAGGCATTGCCTAGGGACAGTTACACCCCGATTTCCTTAGGGAAATTGTGAGAAGACCGGTAGAGAGCAGTCCGTACGGTACGGTAGGTATGAATAGAGAATGTATGGAACACGCTAGCTATAGCTACTAACCCTTGGGGTTTGCTGGAGACAAGTAGGTACCTAAATATGAAAGGGGATCTTTGACTTTCGATGCTACCTGTAATACTAGAAACGTGACGCTGAAGCAATGATGTAACAAGAAATCAAATCAAAATTTAAAAGATGATTCAATAGTCTATATCCATTCTAATATCAATTTAAATCATAGAAACGATTTATTATCGTCAGTTCGACTTTAGTACGTATAATTGGTATTAAACTTAACTATGTAACATTACTCAAAGATCTACTGTTACGAAGGCAGGTTACTCTACCGTGAAATTGCTATTACCATAATGATAAAATATTCACAGTTTGATCAAATGATTTTGTAGGTCAATGTCTTTTTTAGTTGAATAGGCACCGTCACTTCCGATTGGCTAATGCTAGCCGGAAGCGATTTAGTTTTGCAAAGGAGACAGAATGGTAGGCATACTAGTACAGAATTTATAAGGCCGATCTTTGGTGCCTAAATCAGCCTCAACTGCAAATGGTGCACCTACAGATAACATACAAACATACATATGGTCACGCCTTTATCCCCGAAGGGGTAGGCAGAGGCATATTATATGCCCACATTTCACCTTTGTATAATTTGTCCCACGTAATAGGTGGTGAGCCGTATTGCCGTGTTTAAATGAACCGGCGCAGGTTGTGACTGCCTACTGTCGAAATAAAGCCTTCAACTTAGCTTAACGACTGCCATTTTACTGGCAACCGGGACCAACGGCGTAACGTGCCTTTCGAAGCACGGAAACGCTCAAATAAATGTCACAAAGTGATCACATGGATGGTCACCCATCCATGGACCAGCCATAGTGAAAGTTGCTTACTGCAGTGATCGTTTACAGAACACTGAGTCCGCGGGGCCTTGAGCGCTTCAGATAACGATAGAGGTCTTAGCAAAGTGAAGGAAAACTCGCAACAAAATTCTGTACCGACCAGTACGGCCTGCGAATTAAAGTAAGAATAAAACCCCGTCCTAAAATGAAAAAGAAATAGCCCTGCGTTGAACAGTGGACTTTAATAGGTAGTTTCTGACAGTCAGGTTCTTGTTGCGACTTTTATTGCTAAGATCTCTGGTTCTTATAATTGTCTTTCGTTAAAATAGACATAATTGTTTATCTGGAGAACGCCATAGGTTACATTTTGTCCAGGAAAATCCTCCTGGAAAAGCTTTAACCAATCTAACACATACAGACGTTTGTGGGACAACTAGGGTACAGCTAGGAGTCACTATGATTTATCTTTTAAATTATCAACGTTGTTGAGAGCCACTGCCGTCGGACTCTCAACCCTGGGAGTTGGTGCCCCTTCCGTTGGTCAGCCGGAGCATCTTGGCGAGGCTCCAGTACACTCTAAGTGAGGGTAAGTAACATTAAGATATTCTTTTTATTATTATTACTTAGAAGTACTCATGTATTTCTTAAATCGATGTAGTCATAAGTCTTCAAAGCTCGCCGCTAGCTTTCACCGGCCATCGTTGGTGCTTATTACTTTACCTGTCTTCTACAGCTATTGCTGTCACGATTATTGTGCCGCTAACGCTTTAATTAGACAACCTTCTTTGGCATTTTGTTTTATTACCTACTTTACTATTTTGTTCTTAGAACTATATTAAAAAATCTTGATGATAACTTTCCAAGACGTGGTTTAGCCTGCAATATACTTTGAACCTTCCAGATAATCGTGGTTTCGAATCTGTGTGAGTAATATACAATTTAATTGCAAAACAGTTGACCGTTTTATGTTGACCTATATGATCTTTTATAGTCACTAACCTTAGTATTAGAGTTAATAATACTAAGGTTAGTGAGGTGAAAGATAAATAATATTTTATAGGTTACCTATCATAATAACTAAAGTTGTTTCAACTATTTTCAAAACAACTACGGTTGATTCGCCTATGTTCATTTCGCATATTGGTCGACTCGACTATTCGTTAATTCACATAATTTCGAATAAACTATAATTATTTGAACTAATGGACGATTAATATAATGTTCATTTAAGATATTGGACATGTTGACTACGTTTGAAATACCTAATGCTAAAGACGATTATTTATGTTCCCGATTCCACCGGTTTTTTTAATAAAGTATAATCAAGTCTAACTACCGAAAATATTATTTCCAAGTGAGTGGAAGGCAAACTACAAAACAAAAAAAATAACCACGAAGGCTAAGGCGAGAGCTCCGCTCCGCTTCGCTCCCGCCTTAGCCTTCTAACCTAACCTATCCGAGTCGGGGTACTCTGAGTCAGGGTGTTAACCATTCACTTATAATGGTTAACACCTCGACTCGGATAGGTTAGGTTAGAAGGCTAAGGCGGGAGCGAAGCGGAGCGGAGCTCCCGCCTTAGCCTTCTAACTAAGAGTAAGTCTAACTTCTTTTCGGTAGTTAGACTTGATTATACTTTATTAAAAAAACCGGTGGAATCGGGAACATAAATAATCGTCTTTAGCATTAGGTATTTCAAACGTAGTCAACATGTCCAATATCTTAAATGAACATTATATTAATCGTCCATTAGTTCAAATAATTATAGTTTATTCGAAATTATGTGAATTAACGAATAGTCGAGTCGACCAATATGCGAAATGAACATAGGCGAATCAACCGTAGTTGTTTTGAAAATAGTTGAAACAACTTTAGTTATTATGATAGGTAACCTATAAAATATTATTTATCTTTCACCTCACTAACCTTAGTATTATTAACTCTAATACTAAGGTTAGTGACTATAAAAGATCATATAGGTCAACATAAAACGGTCAACTGTTTTGCAATTAAATTGTATATTACTCACACAGATTCGAAACCACGATTATCTGGAAGGTTCAAAGTATATTGCAGGCTAAACCACGTCTTGGAAAGTTATCATCAAGATTTTTTAATATAGTTCTAAGAACAAAATAGTAAAGTAGGTAATAAAACAAAATGCCAAAGAAGGTTGTCTAATTAAAGCGTTAGCGGCACAATAATCGTGACAGCAATAGCTGTAGAAGACAGGTAAAGTAATAAGCACCAACGATGGCCGGTGAAAGCTAGCGGCGAGCTTTGAAGACTTATGACTACATCGATTTAAGAAATACATGAGTACTTCTAAGTAATAATAATAAAAAGAATATCTTAATGTTACTTACCCTCACTTAGAGTGTACTGGAGCCTCGCCAAGATGCTCCGGCTGACCAACGGAAGGGGCACCAACTCCCAGGGTTGAGAGTCCGACGGCAGTGGCTCTCAACAACGTTGATAATTTAAAAGATAAATCATAGTGACTCCTAGCTGTACCCTAGTTGTCCCACAAACGTCTGTATGTGTTAGATTGGTTAAAGCTTTTCCAGGAGGATTTTCCTGGACAAAATGTAACCTATGGCGTTCTCCAGATAAACAATTATGTCTATTTTAACGAAAGACAATTATAAGAACCAGAGATCTTAGCAATAAAAGTCGCAACAAGAACCTGACTGTCAGAAACTACCTATTAAAGTCCACTGTTCAACGCAGGGCTATTTCTTTTTCATTTTAGGACGGGGTTTTATTCTTACTTTAATTCGCAGGCCGTACTGGTCGGTACAGAATTTTGTTGCGAGTTTTCCTTCACTTTGCTAAGACCTCTATCGTTATCTGAAGCGCTCAAGGCCCCGCGGACTCAGTGTTCTGTAAACGATCACTGCAGTAAGCAACTTTCACTATGGCTGGTCCATGGATGGGTGACCATCCATGTGATCACTTTGTGACATTTATTTGAGCGTTTCCGTGCTTCGAAAGGCACGTTACGCCGTTGGTCCCGGTTGCCAGTAAAATGGCAGTCGTTAAGCTAAGTTGAAGGCTTTATTTCGACAGTAGGCAGTCACAACCTGCGCCGGTTCATTTAAACACGGCAATACGGCTCACCACCTATTACGTGGGACAAATTATACAAAGGTGAAATGTGGGCATATAATATGCCTCTGCCTACCCCTTCGGGGATAAAGGCGTGACCATATGTATGTTTGTATGTTATCTGTAGGTGCACCATTTGCAGTTGAGGCTGATTTAGGCACCAAAGATCGGCCTTATAAATTCTGTACTAGTATGCCTACCATTCTGTCTCCTTTGCAAAACTAAATCGCTTCCGGCTAGCATTAGCCAATCGGAAGTGACGGTGCCTATTCAACTAAAAAAGACATTGACCTACAAAATCATTTGATCAAACTGTGAATATTTTATCATTATGGTAATAGCAATTTCACGGTAGAGTAACCTGCCTTCGTAACAGTAGATCTTTGAGTAATGTTACATAGTTAAGTTTAATACCAATTATACGTACTAAAGTCGAACTGACGATAATAAATCGTTTCTATGATTTAAATTGATATTAGAATGGATATAGACTATTGAATCATCTTTTAAATTTTGATTTGATTTCTTGTTACATCATTGCTTCAGCGTCACGTTTCTAGTATTACAGGTAGCATCGAAAGTCAAAGATCCCCTTTCATATTTAGGTACCTACTTGTCTCCAGCAAACCCCAAGGGTTAGTAGCTATAGCTAGCGTGTTCCATACATTCTCTATTCATACCTACCGTACCGTACGGACTGCTCTCTACCGGTCTTCTCACAATTTCCCTAAGGAAATCGGGGTGTAACTGTCCCTAGGCAATGCCTATTACAGTGGTATCATCGCCGCCTGCGAATACAGGCGGGTCACTGGGTGGGTGGCCTGGTGGTCACCGTGGTGTCATTTCCGGTTGTCAAGTCCGGGAAGGTAATGGCGCCGCTAGCGAGACCTGCCTCCACCGGGGGTATCCCCTCTGGAGGGGAAGGCCGGTGAGCGATCTGCGAGCCAGCGGCGACTTGGCAGGGGATGGCAGTTGACATCAGCGAGGTCGAACCTGTGGAGAAGTTCTCGTCAGGTGCCCGTCAGCTGATGTCAGTGAGGAAGACAGTTTCGTGTAGCTGCTGCGGGAATTAAATCCCGCGGCAGTGGTCGGTCCGATGGGCGACGGTGGTAGGGTGCAAGCTCCCGCAGGTGGCGGAATGTGGACCCCTCAGTGCGGGTGAACAAGTTGGGGCTCAGACGGCCGATGAAGTCGTCGAGGCTCTCAATGCGTAGGTCCCTGGAGATGGTACTGTTCCTCACGTAGCGAGGGGCGTCTACAATGGTGCGTAAGGCCAGCGACTGCTGTGCACGCAACCTTTTGCGATAGGTTTCCGCGACCAGCGCATACCAGCCTGGAGAGGCATATGTAATACGCGGTCGGATGTATGTTTTGTAGACGCCCAGCTTCGCACGTAAGGGGAGGCGGGACGACAGGACGGGACGCAAGAGAGCTCGAGCGGCTCGTACTTGGCCCACAATGTTCTTCACATGAGGGGCCATTGTGAGACGACGGTCTATAGTCACACCTAGGTACTTCGCCGTAGGGGACCAGTCGACGTGGTGTCCGAACATAGTAAGAGGCGGCGGTAGTATCCTTCCACCCAAGGAGATCGCCTGAGTCTTCGCCACGTTGACCGTCAGTCTCCAGTCTGCCAGCCATGGCGGGAGTGCATCCAGTGCACGCTGCATTTTCACCGCCGCGTGCTTGGCGTTTAGAGAGGTGGTTATATAGGCGGCGTCGTCAGCGTACAGCGCCAACATGGCGCCTCCAGCTACAGGGATGTCGTCTGTGTATCTGCTGTAGCAGATTGGCGACAGACAGCTTCCCTGAGGCACGCCGGCCTTGACAGGGCGCTCCGAGGACAGAGCACCGTCCACTGTCACGTGGAAGCGTCGATCCTGGAGGAAGGTGGCCACAGTCTTGACTACTCGGCGAGGAGTAGTAGACGTGGACAGCTTGTATGTCAGGCCGGAGTGCCACACGCGATCGAAGGCCTTCTCCATGTCGAGAAGCACCGCGACTGCACTCTCCCTCTTGTTGAGGGCGACAGTCACATGGTGCAGTACTCTCACGAGCTGGTGTGTCGTGGAGTGCTCGGCACGGAAGCCGAACTGTTCGTCGCATGGCTGGATGTGAGGCGCCAGGTGCAGCAGTAGAAGTTTCTCGAACACTTTCGAGATTGTCGACAGCAGCGTTATAGGCCTATAGCTTTCGGGCTTCAGTATGTTTTTCCCGGGCTTGGGCAGCATGATGACTCGGCCGAGTCTCCACGGCACAGGAAAGTGGCTTGTTCGGAGGATACCATTGAAAAGCTGCGTCAGCGTGGCGATTGTTCGCGGGGGTAGGTGACGCAAGGCTTCGTTTGGGATACCGTCGGGGCCAGGAGCTTTCCGTAGTGGGGTGCGGCGAATCATTCGCTGCACTTGACCCGGGGAAAAGACTACTGGGTCTTCCGTGGTTGCTATAGGCACTTTGAAGTATGACTCCAGATGCTGCTGGACAGCTTCTACTTGCTGCACGTTGGAAGCTGGGTTTGGTTGGAAATGACTCTCCAGGTGGTTCGCAAAAATCTCCGCTCGGTCCTCGGCGCGATAACGTGGGGTTCCGTCAGCGGCCAAGAGGGGCCTAGTCGGAGATGGCTTCCCAGAGAGTTGGCGACAAAGGCGGTGGATACCGGACCAATCGTCTCCAGCTCGCTCTAAGGTGCGTTGCCACGACTCGGTTGCAGCCGTCTCCAGCGCAGCCGGGATCTTCGCTGCCAGAGCATTGAGCTGGGTTTTCATGGTCGGGCATCGGTTTCGCTGCCATTTGCATCTCAGCTTCCTCTTCCTCTCGATCATCGCCAGGATATTTGCAGGGATTTGGGGTGGCCTCCGAGTCGACGCTGCGTCTAGCCTCGACTCTCCAAGCGCTGTGTTGATAACAGCGCTGAGATCTGCTGCGAGCGTATCGACGTCTGTATGGGACTCAATCCGGCGGTAAGGCGAGTTCTGTGCCATGTAGTCGGCAAAGGCTCGCCAGTCCTGGCGGTATCGAGGGGGCTTCAGATTGGTTCGGGCTGGTACATTTGACAGCGATAGAAGGACCGCTTGGTGGTCCGAGAGGAGGTGATCATCCAGGACGTCAATCGACGGCGCGGTCTGTAATCCGCGGATGATCGACAGGTCGATGACGTCCGGTGAATAGGCTGTGCAGTACGGGTAGTGCGTCGGGACCTCTGGTCCAAGCACCTCATATCCGTTGCGGTCTGCATCATCCAATAGGCGGCGGCCACTTGGACAAATGATGTTGGAATTCCACGCCGTGTGCTTCGCATTAAAGTCGCCGGCGATTATGGTTGCGGTCGGCGAGTCCAGCAGAGTGTGGACATCAGCTACCGCGAACCGAACAGCCGGCGGCCTATAAAAGGCGTACACACAGATGGGCTGGCTCTCGATGCAGACCTCCACGCCGAGGGCGTACGACGACTGCAGATTAGGTACTGGCAGCGGTTGGTGGATGATCCTTCTCTTCACTAGAACTGCTATTCCCCTGTACCAGTGATGGGTGTAATTAATTACAAAAGTAATTCAATTAATAATTGAATTACAATGTAATTAAGTTACAATGTAATCTAATTACTCAGTAATTAATTACTTTGTAATTTAAATACTTTGGATGTTCCGGTTAATTAGTTACTAAGTAACTAGTTGCAAAGTAATTAGATTACTTTATAACTAGTTACTTTGTAATTCATTACTTTGTAATTATCATACATTCAAGCAAATCAATACCACAGCCGGCAATCCAATATGGCCGCCGTTGTAAAAGTTCATGTTGGGTATCGTATAAGGGGTATTTTGGTATGCTGAGTACGAATTTCGGGTTAATTTAGCAATCCAATATGGCCGCCGCGCCATCGTTGTAAAAGTTCATGTTGGGTATCGTATAAGGGGTATTTTGGTATGCTGAGTACGAATTTCGGGTTAATTTTGCAATCCAATATGGTCACCGCGCCGCCGTTATAAAATTTCAAGTTGGGTATCGTATATGGGGTATTTTGGTACGCTGAGTACGAATTTCGCGTTAATTTAGCAATCCAATATGGCCGCCGCGCCACTGTTGTAAAAGTTCATGTTGGGTATCGTATAAGGGGTATTTTGGTATGCTGAGTACGAATTTCGGGTTAATTTAGCAATCCAATATGGCCGCCGCGCCGCCGTTGTAAAAGTTCATGTTGGGTATCGTATAAGGGGTATTTTGGTATGCTGAGTACGAATTTCGGGTTAATTTAGCAATCCAATATTGCCGCCGCGCCACCGTTGTAAAAGTTCATGTTGGGTATCGTATAAGGGATATTTTGGTATGCTGAGTACGAATTTCGGGTTAATTTAGCAATCCAATATGGCCGCCGCGCCATCGTTGTAAAAGTTCATGTTGGGTATCGTATAAGGGGTATTTTGGTATGCTGAGTACGAATTTCGGGTTAATTTTGCAATCCAATATGGTCACCACGCCGCCGTTATAAAATTTCAAGTTGGATATCGTATATGGGGTATTTTGGTACGCTGAGTACGAATTTCGCGTTAATTTAGCAATCCAATATGGCCGCCGCGCCACTGTTGTAAAAGTTCATGTTGGGTATCGTATAAGGGTATTTTGGTATGCTGAGTACGAATTTCGGGTTAATTTAGCAATCCAATATGGCCGCCGCGCCGCCGTTGTAAAAGTTCATGTTGGGTATCGTATAAGGGGTATTTTAGTATGCTGAGTACGAATTTCGGGTTAATTTAGCAATCCAATATGGCCGCCGCGCCACCGTTGTAAAAGTTCATGTTGGGTATCGTATAAGGGATATTTTGGTATGCTGAGTACGAATTTCGGGTTAATTTAGCAATCCAATATGGCCGCCGCGCCATCGTTGTAAAAGTTCATGTTGGGTATCGTATAAGGGGTATTTTGGTATGCTGAGTACGAATTTCGGGTTAATTTTGCAATCCAATATGGTCACCGCGCCGCCGTTATAAAATTTCATGTTGGATATCGTATAAGGGGTATTTTGGTATGCTGAGTACGAATTTCGGGTTAATTTAGCAATCCAATATGGCCGCCACGCCACCGTTGTAAAAGTTCATGTTGGGTATCGTATAAGGGGTATTTTGGTATGCTGAGTACGAATTTCGGGTTAATTTGGCAATCCAATATAATCACCGCACCATCGTTGTAAAAGTTCATGTTGGGTTTCGTATAAGGGGTATTTTGGTATGCTGAGTACGAATTTCGGGTTAATTTAGCAATCCAATATGGCCGCCGCGCCATCGTTGTAAAAGTTCATGTTGGGTATCGTATAAGGGGTATTTTGGTATGCTGAGTACGAATTTCGGGTTAATTTTGCAATCCAATATGGTCACCGCGCCGCCGTTATAAAATTTCATGTTGGATATCGTATAAGGGGTATTTTGGTATGCTGAGTACGAATTTCGGGTTAATTTAGCAATCCAATATGGCCGCCGCGCCACCGTTGTAAAAGTTCATGTTGGGTATCGTATAAGGGGTATTTTCATGAATCTCACATGGGAATTTTAAAAGCCCTTGATCACTCAGGAATTAAGCCGAAGGTCTTCAAAATTTATAGCTAAGTACATCCTGGACACATTAATCAAAATCGGTCAATACCTTGGGCTTGGACCGCAATGCATCCACTATACCGATCAAGAAATTTTGTGATTATGACGCGGCTGCCATTTTGGATTGCAAATTTATCATGTGATTCGTACTCAGTATATCAAAAAACCCCTTAAACGATACCCATCATGAAATTCTGTAATTACGGCGCAGCGGCCATATTGGATTGCAAAATTATCATGTGATTCGTACTCAGCACATCGAAAAACCCCTTAAACGATACCCATCATGAAATTTTGTGACTACGTCGCGGCGGCCATATTGGATTGCAAAATTATCATGTGATTCGCACTCAGCATACCAAAAAACCCCTTAAACGATACCCATCATGAAATTTTGTGACTACGGCGCGGCGGCCATATTGGATTGCAAAATTATCATGTGATTCGTACTCAGCATACCAAAAAAACCCTTAAACGATACCCATCATGAAATTTTGTGACTACGGCGCGGCGGCCATATTGGATTGCTAAATTATCATGTGATTCGTACTCAGCATACCAAAAACCCCTTAAACGATACCCATCATGAAATTCTGTAATTACGTCGCGGCGGCCATATTGGATTGCAAAATTATCATGTTATTCGTACTCAGCACATCGAAATACCCCTTAAACGATACCCATCATGAAATTTTGTGACTACGGCGCGGCGGCCATATTGGATTGCAAAATTATCATGTGATTCGCACTCAGCATACCAAAAAACCCCTTAAACGATACCCATCATGAAATTTTGTGACTACGGCGCGGCGGCCATATTGGATTGCAAAATTATCATGTGATTCGTACTCAGCACATCGAAAAACCCCTTAAACGATACCCATCATGAAATTCTGTAATTACGGCGCGGCGGCCATATTGGATTGCAAAATTATCATGTGATTCGTACTCAGCACATCGAAAAACCCCTTAAACGATACCCATCATGAAATTTTGTGACTACGGCGCGGCGGCCATATTGGATTGCAAAATTATCATGTGATTCGCACTCAGCATACCAAAAAACCCCTTAAACGATACCCATCATGAAATTTTGTGACTACGGCGCGGCGGCCATATTGGATTGCAAAATTATCATGTGATTCGCACTCAGCATACCAAAAAACCCCTTAAACGATACCCATCATGAAATTTTGTGACTACGGCGCGGCGGCCATATTGGATTGCAAAATTATCATGTGATTCGCACTCAGCATACCATAAAACCCCTTAAACGATACCCATCATCAAATTTTGTGACTACGGCGCGGCGGCCATATTGGATTGCAAAATTATCATGTGATTCGCACTCAGCATACCAAAAAACCCCTTAAACGATACCCATCATGAAATTTTGTGATTAGCGTATGGGAATTTCAGTGAAATTCCTTCGTCACTCAGGAATTGAGCTGATGGTCTTCAAATTTTATAGCTGAGTACCAACCTGGACACATTGACTTACATCAAAAAACCGCATCAATATCGATTCACCCCTTGGTTGGGCCGCGACGAATCCACAGCACAGGACAGAGTTGGTAATTATGAGTGTTGGTTAATTGAATTAATGAGTAACTAGTTGCAATGTAATTAGATAACCGTGTAATTCCATTACTCAGTAATTAGTTACTGCTAGTACTCATTGTAATTAATTACTCAAGTAATCTGTTACAGAGTAATTGAATTAAGCATTGCAAAGTAATTATAATTTGTAACGGTTAATCTAATTACATTTTGCCCATCACTGCCCTGTACGCAGTTCCAGTCGGAGAGACTTGATCCTCTCGGTACACGTGATACCCTGGCATCTTGAACTTTGTGCTGGGCTTGAGGTGCGTCTCGTTGATGAGGGCAACATCGACTTGTCGCTGTGTGATAAGTGACCTCAAAAGCCTGGCCTTCACGGGAGACAGTCCGTCGGCGTTCCAGTAGACAATGCGTAGGGGACTACCGTCCATACGAACAAAGATCCCCTACGCATTTAAGGATGAGAGGAACTGGATCCCGCCCCTCCTGTAAGGCCACGAGCACTTGGTTCAGCACTCCAATAGCCAGGGTAACAGTTGGGTCTACTTTTGCCATTGCCAGCGTGATAGCCCGCTTCGCCTTCGTCCCCCCTGCGGGGGCAGCGACCACGGGTGCAGTAGACGGTCCCGGTTTGCCGTCCGGTTGCGCTGTCGCCGCAACCCTTTTGCTCCGGGGTTTTCTGCTTCTTTTCTTTTTCTTGCCGCTTATCCCCACCTGGGCTGGGTTGGCGGCAGCCATCAAAGAGCCAGGAGCATTTGCTTCGGTGTCATTTGTGGCGGCTACAGGTTTTGGGGTAATATTAGCAGTGGTGCGGGCAACTGTGCCAGCCTTCTTGTTCCGCGCTTCCTTGCGGAACACTGGACAAGTGGCGTTGTTTGCCGTGTGAGGCCCTCCGCAATTGGCGCAAGTCGGTGGGGCTTCAAGAGACCGGGTGCAATCCTTCGCACTGTGCTCCTCGCCACAACGAACGCAGGCTGGCGGCCTGTGGCAATTATGGGAGGAGTGCCGGAATTGCTGACAACGGTGGCATTGTGCCGGTCCCCTTTTACCGCGCCATGCTTCGATTTTCACACCGGGCATACAGAGCAACTCTGTCACATCGTATATGCCCGGTGTGAGATCCGGGGTGCGCTGGAGTTGCGCGTGGAAAAGGCACCCGGGGCGTCCTGGTCTCGCCCGGATCGCGCGGACGTACTCGGGCTCGAATCCCAGCTCCTTCAGCTCTCGCTGGATGTCATCAGGGTCCGTGTTTGCGGGCAGCCCACGAATGGCCACTTTAAGGCTTCGCTCCGCAGGTAAGGAGTAGGAGAACCAGGATAACCGGGTCTCCTTTTCCAACTTGGTAAGGTATTTTTGGATGGTACTGTACTCATCCTCCGTTTTTGGTATAAAACGGACACCTTTCCCAAATGGTCGTCCGTTGGGTGCATGACCTAGAAGAATTTTGAGCTTCTTGAAATGCACCGGCCATTCCGGCAGCACCTCCACCACTAGCGGCGGGTATTTGGTAATGGTTTTTAGAGTTGGGGCAGCCAGAGTAGCTGCCTTGGGGAGCTCGTCTGCAGCTTGGGACGTTATGTCACTGTTGACTGCTGCGAGCGGCGTCACAGATCTATGTGCCGCTGTGTGCGACGACGATGTTGACGGCGACGGTGGCCGTGGTGGCGATCGAGTCATTGCAGCGTAGGTACTGCCCTCCGATACCACGGGGGGCGTTTCCTTTCGGAATGGCTCTGCGTGTTTTCTTTCCAGGGAAGGTGGAGAGAGGAACCTCTCGGGGGCAACGAACGGCGTTGGAGCCGCAAACCGGGGTGCCGGCATAGGCCCAGAAAAGGCGGTGAATAGAGGAGGCCGAGGTTGGCCCACGGCACTTTCCGTGGCATCCCTTTTCGCAGGTTTCGGCAGGGTAAGGCCGGTAGTTCGCCCTGGCGCCTGCCCAATTGGCGGCATCGGCAGCACCTCGGATTCGTCCATCGGAACCGTCGGTGTCGGAGTGCGAGGCAGCGGACTTGCGGAGAAGTATTCTTCCTCGCCCCCCTCCACCGGCGTTGCCTCGAGAGGGGAAGAAGTGGAAGTGCTAGCAATAGCACGGGCAGCGGGGTGGCGGATTTCGCGAACTTCGTCTGCAGCGACCAAGCGGGCAAGTGCCGCTTCCGCGGCGCCGCGCGAGCGCCAAAACGTCCGCTTGCCTACGCCCGTGGTGTACGGTAGGCTAGGACGTGTCGCCTTCCGAACCGGTGGGATTTGTTGAGGCGGTGGCGGCATATTCGCTGGTTGTCGTCTAAGCGCGACCTATGTTGGACCCCTTAGCAGCTTGTAGACCGGTCCCCGGGACTTTGCCGTTTCCGGCACTCCGGGGACGAACCGTTTTCTGTACAAGACTACTTATTACGGCCAACAGAATACAATTTAACACCAAACAAAATAACAGCAATGAATGCTCAGTGAACAAAAGTAGGCCCGAGCGCACTGCAGCGGACGGAGCTCGTACGGACTGCGTCTGTGGCGCAGTCGGTAGTGATACCGCCTGCGGCGCTGGAGGTCGTGGGTTCGATTCCCACCGGAGACAAATATTTGTGTGACCCATAAATGTTTGTTTCAAGAGTCTGCGTGTTTTTATGTATAATATCTATATATGTATTTGAAAAGTATATAAGTATTAATATCCGTTGTCTGATACCCATAACACAAGCAGGCCTAGCTTACTTTGGGATCAGATAGCGTTGTGTGAAATGTCCGTGAATTTTTATTTATATTTATTTATTCATTCATATGCTACGGGGACCACTTTAGATCAGATTGGACATTTTCTTTTCTGCCACCTTAGTTGTACACAAAACTACCACAGTCAAGCATGTCATCTTATAAGAAACTAGCTGACCCGCGCAACTTCGTTTGCGTTACATGAGAGTAAGAAAGAGAGAGGTATTGTATTAATATTTCGAGTATTTTTTTTTTTTTTTGTTTAACATGAGGGAAAATCCTCATAGGATGTTATGCCGGACTCTTACCGACTAAAAAAACCTCACGCCACGCCTAACAGCCTATGGTTGAGAGCCCCGGGTAAGCCCTCAGGAAGGATGTCCCGTGACTATAATGTTTCCCGTCGCATTTATTTCCCGTCGCACTTACTCCCTTCGCGTCGCTTATATTCATTAGAGCTGACCCGCACAACTTAGTTTGTGTCACATGAGAGTGAGAAGGAGGGGTATTAATATGTAAAGCGATATAATGTTTCCCGTCGCATTTACTTCCGCCCATCCGTTTTTTGGTATGGAACTCATCGTGTCGCTCCATACTTTAATCTATACTAATATTATAAAGAGGAAAGATTTGTTTTTTTGTTTGTTTGTTTGTTTGTTTGTTTGTTTGTTTGTAACGAATAGGCTCCGGAACTACTGGTCCGATTTGAAAAATTCTTTCACTGTTGGGAAGCTACACTCTTTGCGGGTAACATAGGCTATATTTTATTCCCGTATTCCCACGGGAACGGGAACTACGCGGGTGAAACCGCGTGACGTCCGCTAGTACTTAATAAGAGGGTTATTGTAAGTGAATTTAAAAGATAGGTATATGCAGTTGAGGACTTTTTTTTATAACTTTTTAAGAGGAACAATTTTGTTATACCATTTTTTAACGTAACTTAAACCATTTGCGTAGCGGACGCAATGGAAGCCCTAAAAAGAAAGAAACTTTCCCCGTTCTCAAAACATTATTCATGGCTGCTCCGCTCCTATTCGTCTTCGCGTGTTGTTATAACGTCATTAGCCATCCTCAATAAATGTAATATTAAACTGTAAAATAATTTTTGAAATGCAACCAGTAGTTTCTGAGATCCTAGCACAATCAAACTATTTAGTTTTATAATATTGTGAGCGAACCTTAAGAGATAGACAAATTAGGTTATTGTGAGCGAACCTTAAAAGATAAACATATGCTGTCGCGGACTTTTTTTTAGAACTTTTTAAGAGAAACAATTTTGTAATACATAATTTTTACGTAACTTTAACCATTTACGCAGCGTTCGCCTCGGAAGCTCTCAGACGGTAAAAAATATTTCCCGTTTTCAAAACATTCTTGATTGCTGCTCCGCTCCTATTCGTCGTAGCGTGATGTTATATAGCCTATAGCCATCCTCGATAAATGGTCTATCAAACTGTACAAGAATTTCCGAAATCCAACCAGTAGTTCCTGAGATCCTAGCGTTCAAACAAACAAACAAACAAACAAACTCTTCAGCTTTATAATATTAGTATGGATTTTGGATCTGCTTGTAATTCTGCAGTAAATACACCGAGCGCCATCTATTCATTAAATCATGATTTCAAGAGGGACTGTCTGTCTGGGTTAGCTGGGATTTCCGAGATTGTTAAACATAATCCAATATAAAAATATAATTATTGCTCGTTAAAATATTTTTCTTTCTGAGCGTAAGAAGATTACTAACTTAGAAGTAAGAACTTAACTCACTAAGAAGAAACTTAACTTTTGTTTAGCTAAAATGTCACAATGTGTTGTGATAGTTCTTTAACTGGTGAAGACTTCGCATAAGTAGGTACACTAATTAGAATCATACTCTAGAATCTCTAGATTTCAGTGGATATAAAGAACACGTCATCGAAAACTTCACATGTAAATAAAGCCAAGCCGCGTAAGTCAGTTCTTTTAACGTAAAAAGTTGTGAGATCCATCTAATACTCCATCTATCCATCCATTTATTAATCGCCCCGACTTAAGTTATTACGTAATCAACTGACTTTAGGCCGCGTGGGTCAGATTTTGAGGTTTTTGAAACAATCCTACTCAAAAAGTAAAGGGTTTATAATTCTGATAAATATATATATAATAGTTAAGGATATAAGCTAAACATATTCCGAGCCCGTTACACGATCCAATAAATTTCACTAGATAGAAAAAAATCCCAAAGTTGACTCTCTCAGAAAAGTTTTTTCAAAACTGTGGCTAAACTATTAATATTTTATATATTTTTTTTTTCACTCAATTAAAGGTATTAAGGTTTTATACACATTTTCCGAGCGTTTTTCTATAAACAACTACTTACATAGTTATCATGTACGAATATCTACCAAACGCAATAGAATTGCGCCGCTGACGGCCGATCAGTCTCGCCCTGGCGCTTGTGGAGGCAGGACCTGTGTCAGTTTTTTTCGCAACTATTTCGTAATTATTATGCCAAATTACGTTGAAATCGCGCCACAGTATAAGAATATCAGTAATGGGCAAAATGTAATTAGATTAACCGTTACAAATGCGACTCATGGTAAAAATGTAGTGATCTTTTACTTTTTAAGTGTTTTCACGACATGGTAACCAGCTACCCAATGCATTAAAATGTCTACGAATTACATGATAATTTCGCAATCCAACATGGCGGCCACGCCGTAATCACAAAATTTCATGATGGGTATCGTTTAAGGGGTTTTTTGGTATGCTGAGTACGAAGTACGTAATAATTTTGCAATCCAATATGGCCGCCGCGAGGTAATCACAAAATTTTATGATGGGTATTGTTTAAGGGGTTTGTTCGTATGCTGAGTACGAATAACGTGATAATTTTGCAATCGAATATAGCCGCCGCGCCGTAATCACAAAATTTCATGATGGGTATCGTTTAAGGGGTTTTTTGGTATGCTGAGTACGAATCGCGTACTAATTTTGCAATACAAGATGGCCGCCGCGCCGTAATCACAAAATTTCATGATGGGTATCGTTTAAGGGGTTTTTTGCTATGCTGAGTACGAATCACGTGATAATTTTGCAATTCAAAATGGCCGCCACGCCGTAATCACAAAATTTCATGATGGGTATCGTTTAAGGGGCTTTTTCGTATGCTGAGTACGAATCTCGTGATAATTTTACAATCCAATATGGCCGCCGCGCCGTAATCACAAAATGTCATGATGGGTATCGTTTAAGGGGTTTTTTCGTATGCTGAGTACGAATCACGTGATAATTTTACAATCCAATATGGCCGCCGCGCCGTAATCAAAAAATTTCATGATGGGTATCGTTTAAGGGGTTTTTTGGTATGCTGAGTACGAATCACGTACTAATTTTGCAATACAAGATGGCCGCCGCTACGTAATCACAAATATTCATGATGGGTATCGTTTAAGGGGTTTTTTGCTATGCTGAGTACGAATCACGTGATAATTTTACAATCCAATATGGCCGCCGCGCCGTAATCACAAAATTTCATGATGGGTATCGTTTAAGGGGTTTTTTCGTATGCTGAGTACGAATCACGTACTAATTTTGCAATACAAGATGGCCGCCGCTACGTAATCACAAATATTCATGATGGGTATCGTTTAAGGGGTTTTTTGCTATGCTGAGTACGAATCACGTAATAATTTTGCAATCCAATATGGCCGCCGCGCCGTAATCACAAAATTTCATGATGGGTATCGTTTAAGGGGTTTTTTAGTATGCTGAGTACGAATCACGTGATAATTTTGCAATCCAATATGGCCGCCATGCCGTTATCACAAAATTCTATGATGGATATCGTTTAAGGGGTTTTTGGAATGCTGAGTACGAATCATGTGATAATTTTGCAATCCAATATGGCCACCGCGCCGTAATCACAAAATTTCATGATGGGTATCGATTAAGGGATTCTTTCGTATGCTAGGTAGCAATTTAATGTAATTGGCCTTAATTTTACAATAAAAACCTTTTGTCATAGTATTTTCGCATTGCTAGGCCTGAACTTAATAAGCAAATCTTTTTAGTTTACTACTGTTAATAGCTTAGGCGGCCAAATTGAATTCCAAAATTATCATGTTATTCGTAGGTACTCAGCATTCGAAAAAACCCATTAAACGATATCCATCACGAAATTATGTGATTACGGCGCAGTGGCCATTTTGGATTGCAAAATTATCATGTGATTCGTACTCAGCATACCAAAAAACCCCTTAAACGATAACCGTCATGGATTTTTGCGATTAAGGCGCGATGGCCATATTGGATTGCAAAATTAGTACGTGTTTCGTACTCAGCATACCAAAAAACCCCATAAACGATACACATCATGAAATTTTGTGATTACACCGTGGCGGCAATTTTGGATTGCAAAATTAGTACGTGATTCGTACTCAGCATACCAAAAAACCTCTTAAACGATACCCATCATGAAATTTTGTGATTACGGCGCGGCGGCGATATTGGATTGCAGAATTATCACGTAATTCGTACTCAGCATACCAAAAAACCCCTTAAACTATACCCATCATGAAATTTTGTAATTACGGCGCGGCGCCCATGTTGGATTGCAAAATTATTACGTGATTGGTACTCAGCATACCAAAAAACCTTTTAAATGATACCCATCATGAAATTTTGTGATTACACCGCGGCGGCCATTTTGGATTGCAAAATGATCACGTGATTCATACTTAGCATACCAACTTTAGAAAACTTTAGAATTTTTTATGACCAGTTATAATGTAATTTACATTTTTTACGCAACTGTAACCATCTAGCAAACTTACGCAACGGAAACTCTCAAAAGAAATGAAATATCCTAGTTTTCGAAAAATGTTTCGTTGCTGCTCAGCTCTTATTCGCCTTAGCGTGATGTTATATATTTTGGTATTTTTCAAAAATGGACATTCTGTTAAGAAACTTTTGAAATTCAACTAGCAGTCTCTTAGACTCTAGAGTTCAAACAACTAAACAAACAAACAAACTCTTTAGCTTAAAAATAATAGTATAATAAATATAATTAACTCATTTATTTAGGAAACTCGAATAAATCACTACACTTAATAAAGTTATATGCATTTACTACGTCAAACAAAGTTAGCATGCTGTTTCTTTCTACTCTACTGTATACTGTGGCATGAGAGTTGACTGCCGCTGCCGGCGCGCGGTGTGTCTCGCGCCCGGGGCGAGGGGAGCGCCAAATGCCTACTTGTGCGCTATAACCGCCCCTTAAAAACATCTTCTAGAGACCATAATCAATATTATAAATCCTTACAATTGAAAACGATACCCTTTCCTAACACTTTAGTGGCTTAGAAAGCTAACATTAAACACCACCTCCTAGGGCTTTTGTGATCTATGGAGTCCCTCATTTTCTTCCAATTTATCACAATCTAATTTAATAACATAAAAGCTAGTGTACCTATATTCGAAAGTTGGCATTCAGCTCGGATTTATCACTGCCATTCGTCCACTGTCAAAGCGTTCTTAGGGTCCATTAGAAAAGCTAGCGAAAGTTGTTCGGCGATGTCAATTGAAACGATAAGTGTGTGGAGATATTATTTATTTATTTATTTATTTATTTATTTATTCATTTATGTACACACTAGGAAAGTAAAATAACAATAATAAAAGGATAAATAGGTACAATGGTACTGCTTATTTCTGTAAGAAATATCTACCAGCAGACCGGCGAGAGGAGAACGTGAAGAAAAAGGAAAGATCAAGAAAAAGTGTGTTTACAAAACAGGATAGAACTAACATAACACACAAAATAAAAGATAAATATTATTAACTGTATATATTACATATATAAATAAGTAAATATAATAATATATATTTAAATAAAAATTACATATATAAATAAATAGGATTACACTGTAGAGAAATAGTGTCCACGGACTTTCTTTTTAAAAGTGCTGATAGTTTTACTGTCTCTGATACCAGGCGGAAGTGAGTTCCATAGTCTGACTGCATGCACGGTGAAAGAGTTTGAATAAAAACCGGTTTTGTGAGAAGGAAATTTAAGATTTGAGCGTAGGTGAGATCTGCAGAGAGCATCAGGAGAACGAACAAAAGAGAACCTTTCCTTTAGATAGGGAGGTGAAGATGGATTATAAAGGATATTGTAAAGGAGGCAGAGGATTCGAGTGTTACGGCGAAGGCGGATTGGGAGCCACTTGAGTTCTTTGCGAAAGTGAGAAACATGATCGAACTTTCTAAGATTGAATATAAAGCGTATACACAAATTTTGCAACCTCTCAAGTTTATCCAGAAGCTCCTCAGTGGCGTCTAAGTAGCAGGCGTCGGCGTAGTCAATAATGGGTTGAATTATAGTTAGAGCAAGACTAATTTTCGTCCTCAAGGGCAAGAGGCTCTGGAGGCACTTCAACGAATGAAAGGAGAAGTGCACTTTCTTGCTGACGTCACTAATATGGGCACTCCAGGATAGCGTGGTGTCCATGATCACTCCAAGGTTCTTCACAGTGTCTGCGTAAGGTATCTGAATACCGGCCAAAAGAACTGGATCCAGTTCAGACACCGGCAGATTGTCAGTTTGATACTTACTGCCAATGACGATGGCTTGCGACTTCAGAGGGTTGATGCGCAATCCGACCGAATTAGCCCAGTCGCTTAGTCTATCTAAGTCGCGGTTGATGCACGAAATGCCAGATGGGGCGTCAGTGGCCGAAAAATGTCGGTACAGCTGCAGGTCGTCAGCGTAGAGATGGAAGTTACTGGAAATAAGACTCGTAGCCGAGTTGATGAAGATACAGAATAAAAGAGGAGATAGAACGCCACCCTGAGGAACGCCTGCAGATAGCTCGCACCAGTCAGAGTTCGTCTGATCGATACGGACACACTGGGAACGCCCTCGAAGGTATGAGTCAAACCAGAGTATAGCAGGAGGAGAGACGTTTATAGACTTCAATGTACCAAGTAGCACATCGAAGTCAACGGAGTTAAAAGCACTGCTAAAATCAAGCAAGACCAAGAGAGTTAACTCCTTCCGCTCCATAGCCCAACGGATGTCATCCGTAACTTTAACCAGCGCTGAGACAGTACTATGCCCAGCGCGAAATCCCGACTGGAAAGAGCTAAGGGAGTCAGAAGTCGACAAAAAGATGGAGAGCTGACGATGAACAATATGCTCCAGAACTTTAGAAAGAAAAGGGAGAATAGAAATAGGTCGGTAGTCAGTCAGCGAGGAAGGTTTCGTTTTTTTAGGTAGCGGTATAACATAGGCTGACTTCCAAACCGCAGGAAAGGAACCAGAGTATAACGAGAAATTAAAGATATGAGAGATAACAGGGAGTATGATAGGTAGAATGGGAAGGATCATCCTAGAGCAAATGTTATCATAGCCCGAAGCAGATGAAGAAATGGACAATAGAGATCTCTTAACGTCGGCCTCCGAAACCGAGTGAAACTGAAAGGAAGAGGTCTGCGGCACAGGCCCGTCCCCCAATCTAAGTAGTGTGGCGCTTTTCACAGTTGCATCCAATAAGACCGGTGGCCGTGAAAAATGTGTGTTCAACGCATTGACATCGATGTCCTTGGTGTCAGATTTAGGTGATTTGCCTATGCCAACAGACCTAAGAAACCTCCAGGTTTCAGCAGAACTCCGACCGTTAAGAGATTCATAGAAGTGGCGTCTTCTTGCATCTCTACACATCCGACTGCAGCGATTCCGCAGGGACTTAAACACTAACAAATTTTGTTCAGATGGACAATTCCTGAGTCGCTTTTTAGCTTTATCTCTGCGTGCCATCAAGTTTTTGATAGTAGCATTCAACCAGGGAGCCGGGTAATGTTTAATGCGGACTCGTTTAACCGGGGCATGTCGATCGAGCAACGCTACAACCGTTGAATTAAAAATATTAATCATGTCATCAACATTAGCAGAATTGAATACTAGCGACCAGTCAGCAGAGACGGCATCCAATTGTAATGCCTCCAGATCCATACCCTTGAAATTACGAAGAAAACATATTTGAGGCTTACGTTTAGGAGGACGAAGACGAAGAGAAAGGTAAAGTAAGTCGTGATGGGAGAAAGGAGCGGACAACTGCCCATGACTACACACGTCATTCGGCGAGGAGACTAAAATAAGGTCAAGTAAGGAATCGTGATTAGGGAGATGGTGAGTTGTAGAAAGAGGCAAAACGTGTAAGTTATAGTCAGATAACAAAGACAACAATGTACGAGAGCGGGAATCGTTTTTTAGCAGACAAGTATTAAAGTCACCCATTATGACTACGTGACTGTAGGATGGAGTAAGGTCATGTAAGAGGTCATCGAAAGAGTTGAAGTAGTTGATATGCAAGCTGGGGCTATAGAAAACTCCAAGGAGAAGTTTAGTGTGAGGTAAGGAAATTTCCAGGAAAAGGTGTTCAGCTGACTCAGTGTAGGCAGAAGGTGATGCACTAATAATCTTGTAGGAGATGTCTGCACGCAGGTAAATACCCACACCACCACAGCGTATACCAGTTCTGTCGTTACGTAAAAGCACATAGCCTGGAAGTGAGCATTGTGTAGAAGGTATGGATGGTTTAAGGAACGTTTCTGAAATAAGTATAGCATCCAGAGAGGAGTTGCTAAAAGACGCCAGAAGATCGGAATAATGGCCGTAAACACTTTGGGCATTAATATGGGCAATATTGAGATTTTTAGGATACTGGGAAGAGAAAGAGGTGAGATGATCGTGCAGAATCAGACTAGCGGAAGAGTCGTCATCCACGCTGTGAAAACTGTCAGAGGCAGAAGAGCACGATAAAAAGCTACTATCTGAGTCACTAAGGACGTCCATGTTTTCCAAGATACAAAATTTCAATATAATATTATATAATTATGTATACTATAATATACTTATAAGAATATAAAAAAAAAATTAAGAATACAAATATTTAGCATCTCACTGACTCGCTAATATAGTGGTAGAAATTTTAACATCATCAGTCGCATTATGACGAGATAAAAAAAAAAAAAATCCGATATACAGCTAAGAAGGTCTTTGATTAAGAACAACGTAAAAAAAAAAAAAAAAAAAATTACTTGAGACTAATTATCCCACACGCAATCCGGATACAAAACTACTGGAATTAAATCTAAAAAATTTGAAAACAAAACACTACAACGTTTTCTACTATTCGGTCGGACGTGTGGAGCCGGCATTAACATGAAGTGTCAAAATGTCAGTGTCATGACTGACGTAGACATTATTCCGTCAAACTAAACTTGTAAACAATAAATACTGTACAAACATTATTTTAAAATACTTTATCAGTGGGTACTTGTTTGTTATATGGAGAAACAAAATGGTTACAGTGTACTTAGTATGTTTACCTAAGATAATGAAACAAAGGACAATGTTATGGTATCGAGCAAGTAACCAAATAACAAAAATAGACCGGTAGTGTGGAGCAAAGTGCGACTGACAATAATAAATATTAAAAGCCTTAACTGTATTAGACGCGACGGCGACTAGACTTGCCTGCCTTCACTAGCTTCGGTGCCTCGCTAGTCTTCGAAGATCCTGCAGCCACAGGCTGTGAAGATTTGACGTTTTCATTCACGGGACTCGGATATTGATGGATGATACTGTCGAGCTCAGACCTGGATTCAATCTTCCTGCGGGTTTTGTCAGGAGTCAAGATGACTATCTTGCCCTCGGCAGACCAACAGCTCCTTACTCCAAAGTGGTGTCTAGCGGCTGTGAAGACACGGTGCCGCGCCTTGGTCAGGAATTCCGAGACAGCAATGGAAGTGCCCTTAAGTGCAGTTTTACTGTCCCACACCATATGACGCTGTTGCAGACCATGAAATCGAACCAGTACGGGGCGTATCTTCCCTTTTGCACTGCCCAGTCTGTGACAGATGTTAAGGTGCTGCAGACCAACCTCGGAAAGCTTCATCTCTGCAGATATGATTTTGTGTACAGACTCGTGCAAATTTTCATTTGGGCACTCAGGAACACCGTGGAATAACAGAACCTTACGCCTCATGGTGGTCTCATGTCGGTCCAGCCCCAGTGTTAGAAGTTCAACCTGTGCCTTTATGCTGGAAAGTGTCTGCCAAACTAAATTCTTAAACTGGCTAAAGTCCTTAGCCAGATTTACTACCTCTGGTGAAGCTGCAGTGGTTCCAGACGTGATCTGTTGGAGCTTTTCATCATAATCTTCCATTCTTGAAGCAAACCTCTTTTCCAGCTCAGCAAGTTCAACAAGACCATTAGCAAGTTTTAGGTCCATATTGTTAGTGAGATATCTATGGCTTGATTAAGTGACACAGCAATAATAACACTGGACAGCGAGCACTAGTGAGTATTAAGTATCCTTAAAGTACATATGTTCACTAAATGTAGATAATAATTAATTTAATGATTATTAAAAGAGAGCAAAAAAATTTGTGTGTTTATCGGTCGACTACCCACTTTTTTTATTATATTATATGGTTAATATTCAAGTAATTCACGATAAACTGATAGTCCGAGAAGTTTATCGGTAGGAATAGTAAAGTGGTCCATCCATACGTAAGAACGTTCTGAAGTAATTAGATAAACGTAGGCCAATTTAGGCAACATTATATCAACTTATTTTCAAATTCATACTTAGCTTCTTTAGTAGACAATAATATATTAGCAGTTGAATAATTGTTCTTGGAAACGAGCCCTCTAAGATGGGGGTTATTATTTTCCAATTATTAAACGGCGAGAGTTCTGGTAAGATTTAGTTTCCAGGGGGAGGTGCTAGTTTTATACAATGGAGAGAATCTTCGGCAGAATCTTTCAAAAGCTCTGCTTGCTCACCGTTTCTTTTCTATTACAGTCCCGGTTTCTTCAACATAGTATAAAGAAGCACTTCATTCGGTTCCAGGTCATTAATTCTATTAGTTTTGTGAACTGTGGGAGTGGTCGCTTTATATAGCTACGATTTTCTTTTAGTCAGGTGCCATAATTTTGACGACCTAAATATAAAAAGAGCTCATTTCTGAGTCTCCTACTTTTGATAGATAAGCAAGATATTCTATGAAGTATGTGCTTCGAGTCAACCAGAACATTTAAGATGAAATCATTCTAATGATGAATAAGCTATAATTGAGCACATCGAATAAATTTGCACGCATTAAAAAGTGCTATCTTCAAAAGCACTTGTGCTAATACAACACTTTCTATTTGCTAAACATTCAATCAAGGCACTACTAAACGATCTTGACTTTCACGATTCTATCTGCCATACTTGTCAATAGATATTTTCTAGCTAATCTATAAATCGTGGCTACAGGTCGAATACCACGGCAGAGATCAAAGAAATTCCATATTACGTTCTGAATACATTTTAATACCATTACTAGTAAGTTTATTCTACTTAGAAGTCGCAAGAAAATTTTCTTTATTTTAGTCGTTCTTATACCTTGATTTTATAATTAGGACTTCATCGATTACATCATCATTCACTGAGCCTTTTCTCAACGCATTCGGGGCCAGCGATTCAGTCTGGATTGATCGAATTTCTGGGACATGAAATGAAAATGATAGATTCGTGTGCTTACGACGTCAATAGGTAACGTTCTGGAATTACTGAAAGATCCTGCAACAAAGAAGTGAAAGTGCGCAACATTGTAGAGTCGTTTGCTTGACAATGATATTAGGGGTTAAAGTATGAAATTGCCGATTAGTACCGAAAATCTAAATTGTTTATTTTTTAATTTTTAACAAACTTATTTATTCAAAATAGTTACCATTATTATCTATACATTGCTGCCATCTAATAGGAAGGTCATTTATGCCTTTGCGATAGAACTGTAAGGATCTAGACTGCACAAACTCTGTGAAAGTATTTTGTACTGCCTCCTGGGAAGAAAACTTCTTGTCACGTAGATAATTGTCCAAATCACGAAAAAATTGGTAGTCCGTTAGAGCAAGGTCTGGCGAATACGGAGGATGACGAATAGTTTCTAAGCGCAGTTCCTGTAGGGTTAAAATGGTTTCTCGTGCTGTATGAGGTCTCGCGTTGTCATGGAGCAATAATGGTGAAGATCGATTCATGAGTCGGGGCTGTTTTACTGCTAGTTTTACCAACATTGTACGGAGTTCGGCACAATAGGCATCTGCCGTTATTGCTTGACCAGATCGGAGAAAACTATAGTGAATAACACCATGCTGAGACCACCGAACAGTTACCATTACCTTTTTATTGGTAAGTTTCGCTTTAGGACACTGTTGTGGCGTTTGACCTGGGGTCAGCCATTGCATTTTTCTTTTACGGTTATCATAAAGAATCCACTTTTCATCACATGTCACAATTCGATCCAATATTCCTTCATTTCTGTACCGATTCAACAAGGCAACACAAGTTTCAACACGCGTTTCTTTCTGCAGATCGGTCTAATCGTGAGGCACCCATTTTTCGTATTTTTTATTTTATTGATTTGATGCAAATGAGTCAATATTGTGTGTAAGGTAACGTTAAACCATGCCGCTAATTCCTGGGTAGTTTGACTAGCATCGGCTTCCACCATCTCTCTTAATTCATTGTTATTCACCTGTGTGGGCAGTCTTCCTCGTGGCTCGTTCTTCAAGTCGAAGTTTCCTTCACGAAAGCGTTTAAACCAAAATCGCACGGTGCGTTCATTAGTAGACCCCTCTCCAAACGCATCATTGATATTGCGGGCTGTTTCTGCCGCGTTACTTCCGCGTCGGAACTCGTATTCAAAAATTACTCGAATTTTCGCAGTATCCATCGTTCTTGTCTAAGTTGAATATCAAAAACAATTGAAAGTCGATATTCAAATGTTTTACATTTTTTAAAAGAAGAACATCATAGAAACTATGTTAAAAAAGTTTCATTCGAAAACCTCAAACCACGAAGATTCCATGTCAATTCAAAGAACCTATTGCAATAAAACGGCAATTTCATACTTTAATCCCTATTATTAACAGGTTAAGTAATAGAGTCACCAGAGGATCTGTCACACAAGGAGTGAAAATGTGAAAATAGGTAGAGTCGTGAATTTATCAGCATCAATAGGTTAAGTTGTTTGCAGTCATGGCAGCATATCTGACACAAAGAGGCAAATTGTAAAAACTGGTAGGAATGCCACTTCGCAGCATTATTAGGTTACGTTCAACCTGATTCAGGGCTTATACTTTTAGGGTTCCGTACGCAAAGGATAAAAACGAGACCGTAGTCGCCGTCTGTCTGTCTGGAACCGCTGATAGCTAGAGAGCTAAAATTTTCACGGATGATGTATTTCTGTTGCCGCTAGAATAACAAATACTAAACATTTACTTTAAAGTAACAAGCGTTGAAACAAATACTAAAATCAGAAAAATAGGGGGTTAAGGTCCCAGGATCCCATACAACCAATAACGTGGTGTTTTTGCCATTGTGCATTGGCACGAATCCGTATGTGCGCGAATTTGAATCGCAAAATCAGGTGATTTGAATAAAACAAGCCCTTTAAAAAAACAAACCCTGAATCAGTACAGTAACCTATTGATACTGTTAAGTGCACGACTGGTAGAGTGTACTTAGCAGTAACTATCGGTTACGTTAGGTTCTGAATTTTCACTTCTTGTGTCCTTGTATAATTTGACCTATTAATACTACCAAGTGCACGTCTCTACTGTTTCTCGTTTTACTAATTTGTCGCAGATTCTTCAGTGACTCCAGATCTTAACCTTTCAATGCTACTAAATGCGCGACTGTACCAGTTTCTGCATTTTCATTTCTTGTGTCACTGATTCTGCTAGAAATACTTTAGTTATTAAAAGTAATTGAAAAAAATACCCAATTCAAACAAGAGTTAGCTGAGCTACATACACAGGTAATGGAGCTCACACGTCAGCGGGATCATCTTCAGGAAACTGTAGTAGGTCTGGAGGAGTGCAGCAACACCAACGAGAGAGCCTTAAAACGTATCAGCATTCTGGAGTGTGAACTAAGTGATGTGCACAACTCCATCACTCACAAAGAGACTCTCAAGTCGGCTGAACAGGTTGCTCTCTCCCACAGTCTGTATGATGAGCTGATGAGCGGAAAGTCAGATTGTATCTATCTTGACCAGCCCACGACCTCAGATGTGATAGATCTCTCGACACCTGATACTTCTAGTGATAATACTTTAGCATCTAACAACACCATTAGATTAGTTAGTAGTAGCAGGAATAAATTTAAAAAATATATAAAGCTCAATAAATTTATTGCTAAATCACAGAAACAAATAAAAAGGCTTAAAATAAGTGCGAATAAATATCTCAGAACTTGTAAATCAAATGTTCAGCTACAACAAGTAATAGAAACTAGTAGAAAACAATTGACCATTCAAACAGAGCAGTATGAGACTTCAATTGCAGTCAGAAATCATACATTTAAATAAGTCTTTAGAGTCAATAACATTAAAGTACAAAATTTCACAAAAAGAAATTGGAGAGTATATTGAGGCACTGAATAGCTTGGTTGAGTCTTGTCACAGCAATGAACAAAGGTTCCATTCACTTGAGAAATTATATAATCAATCACCAGCCTGTGATGAATCTCTGCCACACTCTTCCTTGCCCACACCATCACAGACTGAGACAATGTTTCCAATGATTGACTCTGTGGGCAGTACGGAGGAACATACTATACAATCAAACTTAACTTCCTCTGCTGACCCTGTAACAAAAGTTTCACAAATTTTAAATACTGGAAAGACAGTTGTTTATTGTGATGAAATCGGCCAGAACTTAGGTTACCACTTAGTTCAACGTATGGGTAGTTCGGTCATAATCAATTCATTTCCTGGGGCCACCTACTCTCAAATAGTTAGTAAAGTATTGACTAGTACACACTGCCCACAATCAACAATAGTAATACTTATTGGCAGGAGAGATTGTGTAAATATCAAAAATATTATTAAGTTTCATGAACAGTTCTCAAAATTGTCAGTGAAACAGGTAATACTTTCTACATTGCCATATAGTAAATCTTTCACACGTAATGAAAACAATATTCGGTACAAAATAAACCGAAAATTATACTATTTTACTACAAGTAGTAGGAATAGTGAATTATTTGACTGTAATCTTGTATTACGTTATTCTTTTATGACCTTAGATAGATACTTACTTTCAAAGTTTTTAAGACGACAGGTAGCGATAACGCTATCAAAATTTTTATTGAATCAAGCCGATCTTTTGGCTTATAATAAAACTGCTTGTATTGTTTATAATTATAACAATAATATTGACATTTTATGTTGGGAAGGATGCATCATCCCAAAAAACTAGGTTGTAAGACAACAGATAAAAAATCTGGCCATGGCTTTAGGGCTTTTGAGCCAATTGATACATCTAATAATGTTAGTGTAAGAAATAATTTCGAGTTGAACAACAATATATTAACTAGTAGTCTAAACTTAGTACACCAAAATATTGAAGGCATATCCAAAAAACTACTGCAAATAGACCTTTATATCAAGGAACACAATATTCATGTCTTTTGTATTACAGAGCATTGGTTGGAAAGTCATGAATTAATGTTTAACAGTGAATTTTACTCACTGAACAGTGCGTTCACAAGAAAATATGCTATTCGGGGTGGCTCGCTAATATTTGTTTCTAATAATATAAACTGTAAAGAACGTAAAGATATTGTGGCCCTTTCTATTGAGCGCCCTGCGGAATTATCATGTGTTGAGTTTGAGCAACTCATTGTCCTTTGTGTCTATAGCCCGCCAGATAGCGATTGTAATTTGTTTGAAGAAGTAATGGAAAATGTATTGAAGCACTTGTGCACTAGTAAGAAACGTATTGTGGTGTGTGGTGATTTTAATGTTGACATACTTGTAAATTCGACGAAACGTACTAGTTTTATTAATTTATTTAGTTCCTTTGGCTTACAAAACTTATTTTGTGAGCCAACTAGAATCACCTCACATTCTGCGAAATGTATCGATAATATGTTTAGCAACTGTGAACCACTGGCAAAAGAAATATTAAGTAACTTTCCATCAGATCACCTTGGGCAGAAAGCTGCGTTTCCCATTAATATAACGGCTAAATTAAACAAAATTTCTTGCAGGCCAATGAGTACATGTCGCCTAGCACAATTTAGTGAAAAAGTTTCTGCAAAGGTTGCCAATCTTAACGTTAATGAGGAAGATCCAAACGGCCTATACGACTCCTTATTTAATACCATTCAGTTTGAGTACTATAACATTTTCAAATCAAAAACCTTTTATAAAAATAAAGGCATGCAATTTTGTGATTGGGCAACTACTGGTATATACAAGAGTAGGGCGAAGTTATATGAGTTATATGGTATGAAGCAATTTAATTTTGATCCTGCTTTTATTCAGTATGTTAAACTTTATTCAAAAACCTTTAAAAAGGCATGTGCTGCTGCCAAGTCATTACATTTAAGTCGGAAGATTAAACAGTCGAACAATAAGGTAAAAATGACATGGAATATAATTAATTCTGAAACCGGACGGCACAAAACTCGTGACCATGACATTGAATTGATTGTTAATAATAGAGTGATTAATAATAGTTTAGATGTAGCACAAACCTTTAATATTTTTTTTATAGACATACCCGCGACTACAACGAGCTCCTTAAATTCTTGCCCAGTTAAAGCTCAACGAATGCTTAGGGGCAGCGTGGACCACTGTAGAGTCTCATTTAGATTTAAATATGTGAATCCCAACGATATCGTTAAAGTATTTAAGTCGCTTAACTCAAAAAATACAGCAGACTTGTGGGGTTTTTCTGTGAAATTAATGCAGTCAATTATTTTAATTATATCTCCTCATCTAGCTGCAATATTTAATATATGTGTTGATAAAGGCGTGTTTCCAGATTTAATGAAACACAGTAAAGTGATACCTCTTTTTAAAGCCGGATCCAAAACAGACCCTGGTAACTTTAGACCTATCTCAATACTGCCTGCCATTAGCAAAATTTTTGAGAAAATTATACTGCAGCAATTACAATCACATTTTAGTTCAAATATGTTACTACACAACAAGCAGTATGGGTTTACAAGAGGTCGTTCTACTACTGACGCAGGTGTGACACTTATAAAACATATATTCAGCGCTTGGGAAAATCGACAGGATGCCATCGGGGTATTCTGCGATCTGTCCAAGGCTTTCGACTGCGTTGATCATAACACTTTATTAAGAAAAATAGATCATTATGGTATAAGGGACTCTGCAATGGATCTTGTTGCCTCCTATCTTAAAGATCTAATGCAATATGTTGACATTAATGGAAGTCGGTCCTCTGGAGCTTCTGTAGCTATGGGTGTGCCGCAAGGATCAATTCTAGGACCTTTTTTATTTTTAATTTACATCAACGATTTACCTTTCTATGTACAGAACTTGTGCGATGTTGTTCTATTTGCTGATGATACATCACTTATTTTTAAAGTTGATCGCAATCCAAGTACTTTTGACAACGTAAATAGTGCACTAGCCCAAGTTGTAGATTGGTTCACAACCAATAATTTGCTATTGAACGCTAAAAAGACAAAATGTATTAGATTTACCATGCCCAATGTCAAAAATTATGAAACAAATATAACATTGAACAGTGACACCCTTCATCTTGTAGAATCAACCGTATTCTTGGGGATCACTTTAGATAGTAAATTACAGTGGACTGCCCAAATATCGTGTCTAGCAGCAAAACTCAGTTCGGCGGCTTTTGCCGTTACCAAGATCAGACAGCTCACTGATGTCCAAACAGCCAGGCTGGTTTATTTTAGTTATTTTCATAGCGTCATGTCTTACGGCATTTTGCTGTGGGGCAAGGCAGCAGATATACAAATAATTTTTGTACTTCAGAAAAGAGCTATACGTGCAATTTATAAATTAAATGCTCGAGAATCGCTTAAAGAGAAATTTAAATAAATAGGAATTTTAACGGTTGCATCGCAATACATATTTGAGAACATCATGTCTGTTAAAAAGAACATACATCTATATCTTAAGAACAGTGACGTACATTCAATAAATACTAGAAATAAGCATAAATTGATTCGAAAGGTTTTTCGATTACATAAGGTACACGACTCATTCGAAGGACTTGGTGTACGCCTATTCAATAAAATCCCTTTAAATATTATGAACCTTCCTTTATATAGATTCAAAAGGGAAATCAAGACACATCTTTTAAAAAGGGCATACTATACTATTGATGACTATTTTAATGATACAGAGACATGGACATGAGTTGCTTGCTCCTCACTTAATTAGGCGCGATTGTAAATGTCGCTTGTGTAGACAAAATTGTTGATCTTTATTGCATGACAAACGAATGTACTAAGACTATTTGAAAAGAGTGGCCGTGAGTTTTCTTGCCAGGTTCTTCCTCACAGGCTCTACCTATTGCATTGCGAATCTGGCAGTAAATGTAAATGTAGAAGCAAAAATTTTGACGTTCATAAGTGTTACTTTGTAACCTAAATGAATAAAGATATTTTCATTTTCATTTTCATTTTCAGTAAGTTAAAACAATTTAACCTATTAATGCAGCTGAGTACTCGACTCTATGATTTTCTCCACTCTGCACTTCTTGTGTTAGACATACTCCCGTAACTTCAGAACTTAACCCATTAATGCTGCTAAGTGCACGACTCTACCAGTATACGCATTTTTATACTATTTCAGACTGACTCTACCATCGTTTATAGTAAACTATAAAATAGAGAAAGACGCCCTCTGCCGGTTTTTAATATAATTTGAAGGAGAGCTACTATCTAGTGTAGTGTAGAACTCGAGTTGTATTTGAAAGTCATGTAGAATCTACTAGATGGCAGCACTAAGAATTTTTTACGATAAAAGTTTTGTCAAGTTAGTTTTTGTGAAATGGTGTTTGTTGTTACCATTCAATTATTTTCAATGTGTAATTTATATTTTTGAAAATTGTCTCAATAGTTGTGAAGACTATTTACTGCGACAGTCTGACTGGCGCACCCTTTCCGAACCTCTTGCTCATTGGACTTGAAGGTTTTGTCAGAAATTCAAGAAACAGTAATCAGAAAACAACTTTTTAGATGAGATGCTCATAATACTCTGTTAATATTTTGCATAATTTTTCAAGACGAACAAACAAGCAAAGTCAGACTTGACATTGTTCAGCTTATTCGACGCGCCGTCGGTGATGTAGGTTGCTGCACCTCAGGTATAAAGGACAGCCTTGACTTCTCTATCGTTGTCTCTCTCCGGCGACGGTGAAAGGTGCGAGACAGAAGACAATATGTCAGTTTCCGAGTCACATCGCTGTTCAAACAAGGCTTGTCTTCCTAGTCTGTGTGCGAGTGACTCTACAAACGAACGAACCGGCGGCTCGGCGCCATTGCCTCTCGACGTATCCGCACGGACGTGACTGTGTCTGCTTTTCGCTTGTTTTCTTCATCGATCGTGTTAGAACATCATTACTGCGCAGTGGATAAGGTAAGGAAGTTACTTTTAAGTTTATTTGGAAGCAGTGAATTGTATATAAGTGAGTGTTATAGAAACGTTAGTTTTATGAACAGATGAGAGCTTTCTCGATTATTTATGCAAAGAATTTACCGAGGGCGGTACGTGCATACAGGCGAGTCGGAGGCTCGGGGGCGAGGCGCGGTGAGCGGCGCTGCCTCCGCCGCCTGCGCACCCTGTCCTCATCACACTACTAAATGTGTCAATTTTAGTTAATCACGTGTTAGTTTCGTACCGTGTTCAGTGTTTTTATGTGACTTTGCGTTAGTAACTTGTGTCGTGGTTCGTGAACAACTGTCACCTGAGTACAACAAGGTTACAGTTTCTTTGTGTTGTGAAACTAGTGAGTACTTACTCGTCTTCTTAGCGCTGCGCTGACGCATCGAATTAAAACTTAAGTAACTCTCCTTGAGCTAAGCGCCTTATCTTGTACTGTGGTGTATTACGATGTTCCACTTTGTTGCTTCTGGGCTTATAAATATTTATAAGGATGACAACTGAGACACAAAATATGTAAAGTTACGTACAGTATTCATTGATATCGATATAGTCGAACACGAACTACTTTATAGAAGTTACCAAAGCTTATGTTGAGCACAACATTTTATAAAAACAGGTTATCATTCTCCATCAACTAACGATACTTACCTACCTACTACAAAATGACATTATGTAGGTACTTATTAAAAAACTGCATGATACTCGTGACAATGAGTCACTATAAAGTACCTACCTATATAGGAAGTAAGCTTACAATACTCTACACTTTACAGACCAGATGAAATTCGACTGCAGATTGCACTGTATAGGTATTTGCAGATCAAACTTTCACTTTGAACAGTTTCTATGCATTGCACGTTTCGTCATTTTGTTAAACAATTTTGATCTTGACTGTACCATGTTGACTGACGTAATGGAAGTACAGATGTAGTCGATTTAAACAACGATACTTTAAAACCTTGCATATAAAGTAGGTACTTTGCAGTACAAGATTGCAATAAAGCTGTTAAACTGCAATAGACTGATGCAATGCAATACATCTCTGAAGTTATATCGATGACATGTGACGTCACACCAAATATGACAGGTGCCAACATAATAAAACGAATACTTCACTAATGTGAGTACCTGACGCTTGTCCAAACTCACGACCACTACCAAGAGATTACAGAGTTCTTTTATCAAGCGTTCGTGATTGATGGTGTGAAACACCTTATTTGAAGAGAACTCCTAATTAAATGGGTTCTTTTTCATGACCGCACGTTGGCCCAGATGATTCATAGCTACACGTTTTGTAGATGAAATAAACTGGTGTATTGAGAAGAGATTTATATTTCGTACGTATTTGGTTAGGCAGCTGTAACGGTTCTAGACACCCAACAGTAATTCTTTGATATAAGATATCAATAATATTATTGGTGGGTACTTACCAATTTTAGCTCTGCGATTTGTCAAACATAATGTTTACCTTATAAAACCTCTTATCGCTAACCTATAATAAGTATCAGATTACACAACCACAGTCTGTTTACAATTTAAAATGTTACGGGCACATAACCCATCTGTTCTTTTTTTTAAATCAAACTTTTTTTTAAACTTAAACAGCATCACAAGGACTTTCCCACCCGCTGATCAGCTGTGTCATGTTAATAATGAAGACCACCATGACAGATATTCACAATCGAATAAGATCAATGCATGATTGACTTTGTGTAAAATATTGTCACCTACTTATTTTGAAAAAGTCTCGTAGTTTAACCATTTTGGATAGAAAGAAAAAATACTTTTTGAGATGTGACTTGCTCATACGAAGCTCGACTTAAAAAGCAGAATTTTTTTATAGAAACACTTCAATCGGAGTTTTGGCTCTATGTATCTTTGCTAAGCTAATTGGAGTGATATCTGAACCCTCTATCACTACATGAAGATTTTCCTTATGTAAAACACACTAATAAATTAAGTATAGTAAACAGTGTCCTGGGACATCCTTCCGAGGGCTTACCCGGGGCTCACAACCATAGTCTGTTGGGCGTTACGTGAGGTTTTTTAGTCGGTAAGAGTCCGGCATAACATCCATGAGGATTTTCCCTCACATAAAAATAAAAAAGTATAGTAAACAGACAAGCAATCAAATCTTTTCTCTTTATAATCTTAGTGCAGATTAATAAAAAAATAAAATTTACTGGAGTGAAAAACTGTATCTATTTGCAAAAAGTCTAATTAATTAAACATGACATTAAAATTGCTCTATAATACAGAAATGACTTTAAACATACTTGCATGAATATGCATCCCGTAATAAACTAAAACGTCTTGGTATACCTAGAAAGCATTAAGCATAGGTAGAATTTTGTCAAACCTCATCAACAGACATTTGGACTTACCTAAATAATGTTTGCACAGCTCATCAATACAACACAGGACAATAAACCGTCTGTATCCCTCTCAAACCATACAGAATTTACGATTGTAATGTGGTTGCTTCATAGGGTGACTCCATCTTGCGGCTTAAAATGATTTTGACTTATGATGCATATTATTATAGTTACCTGAAATCCTTACCTCTTCCAAAAAGTTTTCAGTTCATTCAAAGGAACTCAGCTTGATTATTTTTCAATCCATTGGTAGCTAGTTTCTAGTCTACCATAAAGACAATATTTAGAAAGGAATGCATGGACATAATAAATTCTGGCGAATAATAAAATTCACTTTTAACCCATTTCAAAAACTGTTCAGTGTTTACAACTATAAGAATTGTTTTTGATAAACGATTTTAATATTATTATATACCAAAGTGCTATATCACTGAGGTATTCAAGTAGGTACATAATTCACTGAGGAATTTCTAATAAATTCAATAAAAATGTAATGTTTTCGTTTTTAATATACACGGCGAAAATAACCTTGACTGGCCAGTTTCACTCAGTACAATGGCTTATTCGTATAAAAGCACGTACACGTTCTGTTCCGTAAAGTCTTTCAGTGTAGCTCGGCCATAAATAATTTGTTTATACAAAGTGAAAGAACTATCAGCCGTGTTATATTGTTCTTGCATTATATATAAATACTTAAAGAAAATGCTCTGTACACTAACAATAGACCAACGGTTTTTGTTCTTTAAAATTGAGGTATTATCGGCGATGCGTGCCTTTTAAGCTTTTGAAAAATCGCTTTACGTTATTATTTCGATTTGTTCTTCTTGTGTGTTATTGTATTATTAGATAAGATGTTCATACGTGACATGACGACTTTGGAATATGTACTACCTATGATATATCTAGGCTACATATTTTCAGGTTTAATTAATAGGTAAATGGTATCACTTTGATGTATTTAAATTATTTGATTGTGACTATTAAAACTATTGATACTAAAACTAATCCCGTTTTGATATTCTTTTTTCAAATATTTTTTTGCCATTTTTGTCCACAGCAGCATAATATCCCATTGACTCTTTGATACGTATTTAAGCTATGTAACCAAATGCCAGTGTCAAGCAAGCTGCGCCTATAGTCATCACCACGATGTTAGGTTTGGAAAAAAATCGAAATTTATAACTATGAAAAGTTGTTAGTCATTGTTGTTTTGAGCTAATTTGTCAGAAATTACACAGTCTTTCAGCGATTGTACTAAAATTCTTGACTTTTCAACCTCAAAATGACTATGACCCGTATTTTACATTAGTCGTCGGTTGCGTTTGGGTTGCGACAAACAGTCTGTATATTATTTCCAATAAGCAATAAAATTATCCATTGTTCTCCTTCTGTCAAACCAGCTATGTCGATATATTCTTTGTTACGACAAAACGCATAAGAGTTTTTAATCATTCCTCGTCACGGTCTCATACAGGAACAATAATAACATCTGTAATGATATTTTGGGAACACTTTAATTCTCCTTTAAGTCCTTTCTGTAGTCGTAATAAAAAGTGAAGCGTTATAAAACCTCTTGAATTGATCCATTAATGTTTTCAATGCATGTGTTGCTACGCTATGAAATCAATTCGTCTGATTCCAGTCAGCAAATGCATTGTACAGTCACGAGCAATAATATGTATACATTGTCACGGCTCCGAAAATATGTAAACACCTTCGGCTCGAAAACGAAGTGCTCAACGTGAAGAGCATAAAATTGTAACCACGAGTTTACATCATAAATATATATACACTCATTGAGGAAGAAAGCAACAAAACTATGTATGCACAATTTGCATCAATATAATACACAATGTATCCACCAATAATATGTATACAACTAAAATTTCATAACTGCGTATACAAACAAATTCTTTAAAATTGTGATAAACGAATGCAAGCTAGTTGTTCCTGTTTGAAGGTCGGGCACCTTCGCAAACCATACGAATATCACCGATCTTTTTTCAGAGAAATTCTTTATTATTCTTTGTGGGGCTTATATATATACGTACAAAAATGGCAAAGTTTGTTTGTTTGTTTTCTTTAAAGTGCCGTATAAATGTTAGTGTTAGTTAATCGATCTGTAACCTTTGCACGGGTTGTTTTCTGCTTGTTGTTGCGTTTTTTTTTTGTTGCGTTGTTGCGTTTTGGTTGTTGCACGGGGGCAAACCCGAATGTGTTTTATTTGAGAGGAGGTTTATTTTTTTTAAATGTTTGTTACCTCATAACTCCGTCATTTACAGACCGGAATAAACTTTTTTTATAAAAAGATATATTCCCAGATTGGTATTTTTTTTTCAAAATTTTTAAGAGAACAATTTTGTAGTACATATTTTTTACAAAACTTTAAACATTTACGCAGCACATGCAACGAAGCTCTCAAAAGGAATAACTTTTTCCCCCGTTTTAGAAACATTTACTATTACTGCTCCGATCCTATTCGTTGTAGCGGGGTTCTATATAGCCTATGACACTCCACAATAACATAGCTTTGTATTGGTGAAAGAATTTTTAAAATCGGTTCAGTAGATCCCGAGATTACCCCTTACAATGTAACAAACACACAAACTATACTTCTTTATAATATTAGCATAGAAGTATATAGATATATATTTACAACATCAAATTACTAAAAGTTATTTTTGAGAGTCGGTGCCAGCATAATATCAATATAAACCTATGCAATTTTGAGTATTATATTTTTTTTTTCAGTTCAGTATTCTTTTTGTCTAAGGTTCTATATAGATATTAAATCAAATATCTAATTTGAACGTTTTCATCAAAGGTGGATACATATTTATGCAGGCCCGTTAAGATACATGTTATTGCCGGGGAAGTTAAATATAATTTAATGGAATTTAAGATGAGTATATTATATGAATCAACGCGTGAATACATGTTATTGAAGCAATGAGTGTATATATATTTATGATGTGAACTCGTGGTTACAATTTTATGCTCTTCACGTTGAGCACTTCGTTTTCGAGCCGAAGGTGTTTACATATTTTAGGAGCCGTGACAATGTATACATATTATTGCTTTTGACTGTATTGTCAAACGAAATACCTGTAGCATGTTAAAATCAACATTCATAACTAACCAATTTTGATAATTAATTCAATAATTTCTTGGGTGCACCCGCCTGAAAATTAGTTCCCGTTCCTACTTCCCATGTGAACTTAGTACCGGGATTAAAAGTAGCTAATGTGTTATTTTAGACTATAATATATTCCTGTAGCAAATTTCGACCAGATATAATATTATATTAGTAATATTTATAAGTTCACTTTTCACCAAATATACTTTATCCCACGTTTACTGAGCTATACTGAGCGTATAGTCTAATTAGTGGAACGAACTCATTTATTAACTAAAAAGGTACGTAAATGGAACGAACTATAATAAAAACCATTGTTCCAGCTCCCGTTCGGGTTCAGTACAGTACCTAACTAATGAACATTGTCCTGAATTTGGGCCGCACTGATGAGATTCTGGCTAGCCAATACACAGATGAAGCATTTAGTTTATAAGAAGGCGTATTTACATTGTTATAAATGAAATACGAAACTGATGAAATAAAATTAAAAATTTCACTCATAAACCATATCGAAAACCGTTCACATTTAAGAATTCTAGTGATAAACGAATTATACCTTAATACGTTATGCTACATGATTAAAGTATTCAAGTTCATGTTTCGCTCCGGAAATTCTATTAACTGAATATAATCTTAGAAGGTTTTTACAGGGTCAGCACCGCGAGTGGAACTAACGTCTGTAGGTTACTGTGTCTATTTTTGATCAGTTAGGCTGTATACTTGTCAGTCATCGCGGCCAGCGTGTTATAAAAAAAAACGTGAGACCTATAACAGTAGAGACTTTTTTAAATTTAACAGTGGACTTCCTCATTTATTTTCTTAACGCCGTAAACTCTACACCAAGAAATATGACATTTTTAGGGTAAGCTGATAGCTCTAAATGGGTGCTTGATATGACATTGATGGTTTCTCTTTTTAGGGTAAGCAGCTCTAAATGGGTTCTTGCGATGTACATAGATAGTTTCCCTTGTTATAAAGTTGTGGACATAGAATTATAACGCATAATGGTGTAATAAGCCTGGTGTTATAACTCTATGGTTGTGGATATAGGTATTGTAAGTCTATGGTTGTAGATATAGGTAGACTGACCAAGTGCGAGTCGGACTCGTACCAAAAAACGCCAAAAATTTGTTATGTGGGAGCCTCCCTTAAACCCCTTTTTTCCTGATTTTATTATATTTTTGTTGTCACAGCGGCAACAGAAATACATCATCTGTGAAATATTCAGCTCTCTAGCTATCACGGTTTCTGAGATACAGCGTCATGACAGACAGACAGTCAGAGAGACTGACAGGGAAGTTTCATGAATAGGGTTCGTTTTTACGCTTTGGGTACGGAACTCTAAAAAGAGTAAGATTGAAATATCATTACTTTAAGATATATGGAAGCAGGCCGCCAGAGCAGAGGTGTGTCTGTATTAAGAGCCTACCAGACGCCAAATTGTTGAAAGAAGATAGAAGATATACATTTTAGCGTGCAAGACCGAGAGAGATGCGGTCGGTTTTTGTGCGTTTTTAACGAAATAAATTAATTATAAAAAAACTATAACCAATATTAAAAAAGTGCAAATCAAGATTTTACTATTGTCTTTCTTATAAATATTTTATTAATATAAAAACAACTTAAAACTTATGAGATCTAGGTTAAAATTTCAAGAAATCGAGGTATTTTCAACACAAAAATCTATCGAGGATTTTATCAGCAAACGTGTTTTTAGCCTAGTGCGTTTTTAGTTTATGAACTGAAGTTGTCTGTGTTAAAATTTTAATTCACAAGACCTCATGAGTCTTGAGATCTAGATCAAGGTAATAGTCTATTTGGCGTCATACAGACTCTTAACACGTAGTGCTACCAGTTCCGAATGTGATATATCAATTTTCCAAGATAAAGATACTCGTGTAGTCAGACGTCAGACACCCGCAGTATTTATTCATGCATTATCATATCATATAATTTATCATAGCAGACATCTTGATGTTAACTGTTGATAGTATCAATACAAACAGTATCTTCTGGTAAATTATTACCTATTTTGATAACATCAATATCTTAGTATGTTCTTTCTAAACCACCGGACTTCTTTGTTACCATCAATCAATAAAGCTTTTGTATTTTTTTGTGATCAAAAACATGTTAAAACTCTCTACAATCTTACTCTACCTGTACTTATACTGCATTTCAATAGCTTTGCGGAAAAATGTAAACAAACACATTTGATCCTATATGTCCATAGTTACTTGCAATTGAGTACTCACCCTGATTATATTCCAGTATCCAGGAGTCATACAGTGTTCTTACAATCATTTCGACACCAAATAACTTCTTTATGATAGTTTATTTTCATTTAAAATACCTACTCAGGATAGTAAAAAAAATCAATGATTTGTCATACTATATTTTTCTGCAACGATTTTTTCTACAACGATTGTCAAAACATGAAATGTTTACATTATTGTCAAATCGGGCAGGATTTGACTGTACATTCAATTTGTTTATATATAATTATTGAGAAAGAAGCTGAAAAATAGATTTCATTTACTGATATATATTTCTTCAACGTATTGAATAATTTAGTACTTACCTACCATCTGAATAAAAAAACTATACAGAAACATAAATATAATTTTAAGTGTACGTATATGCACATACTCGTTGCAAACCACATATAAATAAAATACTTAAACATAATTATAAGTTGACTACTGCAATAATTATCATATTTTAAATAGCCAACGAGCAAACACCGCGAATAAAACAAGACATAGGAAACCATTTTAAACATACTCAGTACATACCAGTTTTCTATACTAATATTATAAAGAGGAAAGATTTGATTGTTTGTTTGCATTGAATAGGCTCCGAAACCACTGGACCGATTTTAAAAATTCTTTCACTGTTGGGAAGCTACGCTCGCCCCGGTGACCATAGGCTATATTTTATTCCTGTATTCCCACGGGAACGGGAGCTACGTGGGTGAAACCGCGTGACGTCCTCTAGTAAAGATATAAACAGCGTCAACTAAGCAAATTATGTTTTCGATGTCGATAGTTCTAGAATTTTGAAAGCAAATGTACTGAGATAGCCTCATTTGATCACATTTGGAAGCAATTATGGTGTGATGTTATCTCAAATGTACCACCAACTGTCGGTCCTAAATTGCCTAATAGCTGAATAAGATGTTCTGGCTACAATTTAATGGCTTAAAGTTGTAAGCTTATTATCGTGGTGCGATAATAGTGATCAGGGATGCCACCCTTGGATAAAGTATTAAGGAATTTATGACTTTTAATACAAGCAAGTATTACAGATCTATGGCGAACGCCACAATTTTAGAATTCGAGACATATATTTACGTGTAGAAACCCTTCTTTTAAATGACTTTGGATACCACCATCTCATCTAGGTGTTCGGGTACTGTATTTGGGGGTTGGTCCGGGTGTCCGAACTCTCTTCCCACCGCCTCCTTCAAGAGCATGACCTACTCACGAGACCCATGTGCTGGCTGGCTGGAGCACCAGAAAGACGTATGGTTAGGTAATGGATATGTTCTCATGGAATTCTCTAAAAATGAACTGTGCTGAACTGCTGAAACATGAATTGTATCTTATAAAACAACTTAGAATTTCAGTTGAAGTTTTCACAATTTTTATATTCAATTAACTTGGAAAAAAAATAATTTGGAAGTTTGTACGGTAGCTTATTCATACCTATGTTAAATATTTTTATTTCGTAACCAATTTATTGTTCTGAGGTCAACCATTGCCAAGTTGATGTAACTCAATAACGAAATCTAAGATCTCAATTTTCTAAGAAATCAAACTTTCGGCAGTTGCGTAGCCAAATCATTTAAAAAATTTGCTGAATACCTAGAAATGTCAGCACTAGGTGTTTTGTTAGATTTGATTACTTTCCATTACTGTGTGACGTAATCGTAGGACGTAATATTATTAAAAACTTGCTGGCACCCAGCCTCTTGTAAAAGCTGAATAATAATAATTATGGTAATTAGGATTTTCACAGCAGGTACATAAGGTACTGACTAGGGAATGCAATCCCGCAACAAAATTGTAATCCCGGTATTTGCGGGACTGAGAGATCTCAGTCCCGCGGGATCCCGGTATTTGCGGGATCCCGCATATTTCTGAAAGTCATTGAGAAAAAAATAGAATTCTTTATCATACATGTATCTAGAACTGAAAAACAGTCACGCCTTAATCCCCGAAGGGGTAGGCAGATGCATATTATTTGCCCACATTTGCGACTGCTTGCTGTTGAATTTTTTCAAGCCGGGCCTTTACCCATTTTACCGGCAAACGGGACCAACGTCTTAACGTGCCTTCCGAAGCACGGCAACGCTCAAATAAATGTCACAAAGTGGTCACCCATCTAAGGACCAGCCATAGTAAATGTAACTTACTGCAGTGATCTTTTACAGAACACTGAGTACGCGGGGCCGCAGGAAAAAATAAATTATTGAATGTTACTTATATATTGAGATTATGTAACGGATATACATATAAGTAATAAAATACCTACTGCAAATTATTAGAAGCAGATATAATGGATAATTTTGGCATTACTTTAAAACTGCGCAAACAACAGCATGTCAAAATTCTTGTCTGCCAAACGACTCCTAACTTTACATCATGTCAGATAGCCAGCAAGCAATGTACGAGATAAT